>CM060956.1:122519560-123928310 GCA_030765055.1 Mantis religiosa | reverse complement strand
GGTTAAGAGCCGATGTTGCATGCAGCAGTAAAACTTCGGAGCGCCTTACGAACACATATCTGTTGACAGAGCTGGACCATTCCCAGCGTCCTACAGAAGCCATAGGTACCTGATGGTGGCCGTCGACTACTTGACCAAGTGGCCGGAGGTGTACGCCATTCCGAACCGGGAGGCGTAGGCAATCACCGACTGCCTCGTGGAGCAACTGTTCTGCCGTTTTGGCGTGCCGTTATAGTTCCACAGAGATCATTAGATGACTTTCGAGTGTCAGCTAATGAAGGAGGCACTGGAAAGACTGGGAGGGAACAAGACCCGCACAACACCTGTACATCCACAGTCACTCGCCATGGTCGGGATGTACATCAAGACCCTGGAAGAACATCTGAGGAAAGTCGTGGCAAGCCATCAGCGAGACTGGGACGTCAAGGTGCCACGGTTCTTGCTGGCCTACCTCTCGTCAACACATGACACCACTGGGATGAAGACGGCCAGCTTAATGTTCGGCCGAAAAGTACGCCTCCCTTGTGACCAAGCTTTTGGGAGCTCCCCGGAAGAGAAACAACCAGCAATTGAGAATGTGGAGAACTTCGTGGACCATCTCTATAATATGCACAAGATGGCTGGTCAGAACATCCTAATGGTGAGCGACGGTATGAATACTGGGTATGACAGGCAAGCCTAAAGCCAAAGTTGCCATCAGGGTGACTTGGTCTGGTAGCACCACCCTACCTGGACCAAGGGTCGCTGCCCTAAATTTCAAAGATCAAACAAGTGGTAAAGAGTATCGCATACAGAAGGTACTTAGATTGATGATGTTGGTGGTACACCTGGATCAATTGGCCCATTACGATGGTGCTGCCTGGAACGATCAGCCTTGAGGAGGGAGCACCGTCACCGATCGCATTTCTTGTGTTGGAGCCGCGACAGGCCAAACCCAGGCGTGTGCGCAGGAAAGAAAGGGACAGGGAATGGTGCGCAGGCAGGAAAGTAATAGAGAGATAGTGGCGCGGCGCACTTCTGAACGTTTGCCGAGAGAGAAAGAAATAAAGAGAGAAAGAGACAGAGTGATGTCTGGATAGTTCTGTCTTTCTCTTTTCACCGCCATCTCTATCAGGAGCTCTGCTGCATTCTAGAACAATGTCTGGAGGTATAACAAACCCACAAAGTGTTAGAGCGGGGTCTGTTGTTGGGTTGAGTTTTATTTGTGCAATGGAGTTGAATTGTTTGAGTTATTCCATAGTGGAATCTTTCTTTTGTTTACATGTAGCGGGAGCAACAAGACGACCTTGGAGACTGCTGTTGTTTATGTCACCTCTTTTATTGCTACAAGCGTTGTACAAAGTTATTGTTGTTGTTTTCAAATGCTAGGCTTTGGCAATGAAGCCATTAGCTCTCTTGCTCTCCAATATTTCGGTGTCAATTACAGTACAAAGTTGTTGTTTAATGCAACAAAGAGCATTTTAAATTTCGGCAAACAACGCCTGTTGTGTTATGTACCCAGAAAATCACAATTTTGAATGGGGAGTAAGCATATTAGAATGACGATAACATTCTTAAATATGTTTGGTTTGCCCAATAGTTTTAAGTAGTATAGAAGGTTGTAGTAAATTATTATTGCAGAATAACATCATTTCTGGAGTAGTTTTAAGCTGGGTTATGCAGATTACCTGTATTTCATATAGTGTGTTTATGGACAGTAAGTTTTGTTGTCAGGTACTTATAATTATCTGTAGCATAGCTTAACTGAGGCTAAATATATTCGGCATAAGTGTAAGCATTTATTGGGTTTTAAATAAGGGCCTACTGCCACTGCCTTTTGCAGTGCAAAAACTTTATGTCCTCTTTAGTAGTGTGAAAGCTTGCGTGCTATGTTCTGAGTTATTCCACAAGATAATGCCATATTATAACAGGCACTGAGAATATGCAAAATCTGCTGCTCTTAAAGCATTTTGACAAACCAGATTTTTAAAGTTCTTTAAGATAAGCAAGTAGTGCTGAACTTTGATAGCTTTTATTTGTTGTCTCCAATAAAGCTGTTCATCTGTTTTGTGCCCAAGAAATTTCGTATCACATACCTCATAAATGTGCTTGTATATCTGATTTTTCTTGTGATTTATTAATTCTATGTCTTGTCTCCTTTTTCGATTCTATTCATGTAGGTATTAAGGTCCTTTAGTTTGATTTGCCTTATGAGGTAGCTTTAATGTCTCTCAGTCTATTATTGTTTAATATAACAACCTCCATCCTCCCACAGGTGATAAGCAAACAGATAGTACAACTAATAACATACGTGGATAACATGGCTTTAGGAGCAAGCTTTTTTGAATATCTTCAAATAGCATTTCACAATACAAATGAATGGGTAAAACGAAACAAATTTAAAATTAATGGATGTAAAACTCAAATAATGAGATTCCAGAGAGGTGGCAGGAGAGCGCATAATAAAGACATAACCATGGATTGGAAAGCTATTCCAGCAACAAGAAATTAAAGTTAATTAGGGCTAACATATGGGTTTAAGTGAGAATATACACGGAATATATATCCGATAGAGATGCAGCAGCCAAAAAAGCAATGTATACAATACCAAACTTGTGAAACCTGTCAATGAAGACAGTAATGAGAATCTACAATAAAAAGGCCAATGATCATATATGCTTTAGAAATAATCTGGGAAAAATTAACAAAACACAATCTTAGGAATCTTGAAAGAGTAAAAGCTAGGTACCCCAAACTAATTCTAGGACACCTGAAGAATACACATTCAAGATTAGCATACGAGTTGAGCAGAGAACTTTTCTTTTTAGTGGAAATCAGAATTAATCACTCTTATACAGTCAACTGGCAACAAGTAATTGAAGAAAGAATAAAGAAAGTATCTGGCAAGATTTCTATGCAACAAATGCAATGTTATATAGAGACTTGACAAGCAAATAAATAATTACTACACCTGGCTACAAAGTTGGCAATGCATGGATTCCACCACAAGATTTGTAGAAACACATAGTACCAGTGGTGGCTGGTGGATTAAATAATTGGTGTTGCACAAATGAAAAATAAACTACAGAGTAGTAGTGACTCACCTATTTATACAGAAACTCTGCTCCACTCTCCTTAGACCAGGCAAATCTATCAATATCTTTTGCGCTGAAGTCTCTGATCTTCATAACAAACTCCCTCTCAATTGAAAGCGTTGCTATTGCTGACAATCGGTCCTGTGACATTGTATTCCTAAGGAAAAACTTTAGTCTTTTTAAAGTTGAGAGACAGCGCTCTGCTTCAACGGTAGGCATTGGCATAGTTAACAGCACTCTCAGGAGTTTGACATATTCGCTGAGTGTAGCACATAAATTGTTTTTCTTAATGGAGTCCATCAAGCACAAAGTGCCGGACATTCAACAAAATTCTTCTCGACTGCAAATTACAGTCAGTTCTCTACGAATTTTTGTTCCAATGATAAAAGGAGAGAACCTTATTGTTTTTCTAAGGGAATCCTCTGGAAATGTCTTATCATTGTCGGAGAAATTTTCTTGATGAAACAAAGTCGAGGCTACCAGATTCCCTGTGAAAAAAGTCTGTCCTTTGCTTCTCTAAGAATAATGTCACAAACGTCAAGGGCTTTGCTTCTTTTCACATCATGATCCTCTATTCTTCTCCTCTTAATTGCAGTTTCTTCGTGTTCCTTAATATCCACGCTATTTCTGTTCTTTTGCACTTCCCTTTCAAATGCGTTTAGCTGGGCGAGGGCAAATGTTGAATTGCAGTCTCGTTTCTGCAGATAATTGCATAAAATGTCCACATGGGGCATTATCTTGTGGAAGAAAGACAGCCGGAATATAAAATTATCATGTTTCAAAGTGGCCATAAACCCAGAAGTTTGAACACGTGTGGTGTTCTTTAACAGAGCTCTTTTCTGAATAACCTCTACGCATTTATTTAAATTCTCCCTGTGTTCGAAAATGGTATTGATGATCCATGAATGAGAATTCCATCATGTCGAAACAGAACGTGGCAATTGTTTTTGCACAACTTCACCAAGCACAGCTGTTCTTTGAGAAGAATTTGAAAAAGATGTGTATATTCCATGTAAATTGGCAAAAATATTCTCACACTGGTGCTTACTGAGGCTGCATTTGTATTATTCAATTAATTTTATGTGCAGAGCAGTGTATATAAGAGGTAGAAGGATACTTCTCTTTCACAATTGCCTGAACACCGTGTTCTCTACCTCCCATGACGGATGCACCATCATAGGTCTGTGCTATAAATTTATTCGGGCACCCTGACAGGTGCAGATCAAGTTCAGATTTAATGACTGTGGCAAGAGAGTCTGCATCATGGCCAGCAGGTTGAACAAAACTCCAAAATCGTTCTACAGGCTTGTGATTCACAAGATATCTGTAGAAAATAACCATCTGATACACTGAAGAATAATCAGTGGTTTCATCTGCTATAACAGCAAGGAATTCTGCATCCTTAATCTGCCTCATTAAATCCTCTTGGCATACCTCTAACATACACTGAAGAATTTCGTTTTGTATAGTTAGTAAAGTTCCTTTAAAACCAGTTGCCTTTTCCAGATAGCTCTTCAAGACACTATCGAGATGAGCGCTGAAATCTATTAGGCCTCGAAAGATACCAGGGTTTTGTGATGTATCAGATTCATCATGACCTCTAAAAGCCAGCTCAAATGAGCCACAACACCGTAGGTATACAGTTTATTATGATAGTTAGGACACATCTATTCTGCGTAACTTTATCATTAGGCAGCTGTGTGTTCCTTCTGTATGCCCTGTCCATTTGTGCAGCAATATTAATATTGCCATACATTGCTAAACTTAATGCATTTTTATATGAGACGAAGAGGACTCATGCTTTTTAACACGGTCATGCATGCGTTGTATATTTTTCATTCGTTGCTTCACCCAGGAATCATCTGCAAAGAGCAGGGATGGAAAACAGTATAAAGAGTTATTAACTGCACATTCACATAACCAGTCGTTCTTCTTATACATGTCAGGGTTGAACTTCCTATTGAATTACTTTCTTGGAAGTGTTGAAAACAGTGTTGTTATGATAAATTAACTTTAAAGAGAGTCGATTAAAGACACTAGACAACACTTACTTTTAGCCTCTGAAACTAGTTCCGGAAAAATTTAAAAGTAAGTGTTGTCTAGTGTCTTTAATCGACTCTCTTTAAAGTTAATTCCTATTGAATGTTCTAGCTTTTGTCTTAATCGTTTGAGTTATAGAAACGTTTGACATGGGCCTACCCATTCGTTTCACTTCAGATTTTTCTTCAGCACTCCGTTGCGAAAAGGGCTTTTCCAGTAAAGATTGGACGGTATTCATTCTATCAGAATTTTTAAAACGTACAAAAACAACATCTCACAAGAAGTACTATAAATAAAATATTAGAATACTCAGTTTAACTTTAAACAAATCTTTCTCAATGTTCTGCAAGCACGAAACCACACCACAGAAAAGCAGACCCACAGATACATATTAAGCGAAGCCTGAAGGTCACGCTATAGCTGTTGCTAAGAGTAGGAGAAGCTAGAGATATAAACCTCCATTTAAGCAATGTATAAGAAGCCACTCCCATCTCTTCACCTTCCCGCAACCCCCTCAGACAGCCTACATCTGGGCAAAATCTTTGGTTAACACTTCGCTGCAAACCTGGCGGCTCCTACAGCTAATCACTGTTTATTTCGACTTCTGCGGCCATGGGCAGCTACAAACGATAAGCGTATTTGAAACATGTTTGTATATAAAACAATGTAAACAAGTACAGCTTTAATGTGCAAAATGCACCTGTTGTATGTTCAGAATCACTGGGTGTACCGCAAACCCGCAACCTTATGGAGGAACCGCTCTGGCATAGTACTACAATCCAGGCGAGAATTGTGTGTGTAGCCTATGTGATCAGAGACGTGATAGATATATTCAGGTGTGCGAGAATATAACAGAATGCATAAGCATTATGGTACATTGTGAAGAAAAGTAAACACAGACATTTGTGTGCAATTCCTCTTTAATATAATAATATGTGATTTTCAATTCCATTATCCATTCATGCTTTTTTTAAATTGTAGAAAAGTGTATCATAGTTTAACAATAACTTATTAGCTTTAAATCAAATATTGAAACAAATAAAACTGATTATTTAAAAATAACAATATCTAAGTATAGCCCGTTGTGGAACGTATCTGGTAGTAGCACCTGATTCCAAATGATAACCTTTTATTTTGGCTCTCTGAAGTTTCTTTGTTAAGAAAGGTTTGAACTTATATACTGACAACTCATTGAAACCATAAAATTCTAAGTAATATCACACAAGGTTGTCAAATACTATAACTAAATTAGAAAATATACCTAGTCGTAGCTAATATATCCAAGGCTGCTTTTATCTGCTTGTTCAGAGGCTTGTTATTATTTTTAACTCATCATCATTTATATTAATTACACTTACAAATGCTGCAAACACCACTGATAACTAGCAACATCACCATCCACCAGGAATGTGAATTGCCTACAATCTAAACAGCAATAGAAAACAGAAATAAATTGGTATGGGCAAAAATAGACCAGCACCCAAACAACATCATATCTAACATTAATGATGGTGAGCCGAAACACCGCAAACATAAAAGAATAGTGCTAATGGTTTCCTCACCCCCACTACAGTATCCTCATAGAGACAGTCCCTAGGCAGCGCACATATGTAGAGGTTGTCCAAAAGTGCACCTGACCCGCACATGAAAACGCAGGGAAATATATAAATAGCGAATAGTGTACATATTGTGTATATACTTCCGGATATGCGTGTGTGCAAGGAACGTGTGCCCCACATCCTGTATGAATGTTCAAGTGTACGATAAAATAGAGTAGTGGAAACCAAAAACGAAACAAAGAAAAAGTATAATGAAGAGCTGTTCTCGGTAGCCAAATATGGCCACCGTATGGGCCTTAATATTGAACAGAAAAAAATCCGTTCAATACAACAAAACTTGGAAACAAATGAAAAATGTATATAAACGTAAATATCAGCCTGTAAGTCCCCTCTAAATGTTGAAGCACCAGCTCTATGTATCTAGTTGAACATAGGTATATTAAAGTCAAACTCAAAACAAATTATTTGTGTGCGAGGTATGACTTCGAAGGAAGCTGAGCAACTAATTTCTGAAAAATAATCACAAGAATAAACCTTGAAACTAGGCCATTTTTCTACTATATATGTATACCTACTTATATATTTAATATTGAGCTACCGCTTTCATTTACAGATTCGAGAGCGTGATCACTTTAAGTACTGTTGAGGTTACGCAGATTGGAATTCAAAAGATTCTTACTGTAATAACTGCAGTAAAAGTAACTTACCACAAAACTAATATATCCTGTAGGTAGAGAAAAACAGGAAAGAATTACATAAGGTTATTTATAATGCCATATCTTTATACACAGAAAATACATAGTAATATTTAAAATTCCCTAGAAGAAATGTATATTAAAAAGAGAACAATAAAATACCACTACAGAATTGTGTATATCCATTTTAAATGAAGGTGCCAACAAAAGCTGTACTGTTAATACTTATATTTAATAAAAATCTGAACACATTTAGCAGAAATTTATTAGAGGATATTCAGGAAAAGACCTGAAATTTGTGATTGATTCACAGACAATAATGTAGTAGAACCTCAAATATATGTACACAAGGCAGCGTTAGCAAGTGGTAGTCTAAATTTAATAAAACAATATTTTATGTGCTTTTAATCTCTTGGTTTGCATTATTATTCTTAAGTGCAGAATGAACTATTATTGCAATAAAATATACAGTTCAACGACTAAGAAAAATATTTCAGTAAAAATTATCCTAAGCATCAATAATCACAATTACAGAACAGCTGTAACTTAGAAAAGATAAAACTGGAAAATACTTTCCTTATACTATGTAGGACTCGAGGATTTTAAATGCAACGCCACTAACATAAAACTAAGTTATATAATCCAATAAATGCCTAAACTAGCTTCACTATCCTTGAAAGTTTTTGAACTGTTTGGTCATAATTTTCCTCAAAGTTTTGGTTAATCACTCCTCTTTTATGGAAGTGAAACTGCAAGAAAATTTTTATATCTCACAATAAATTGCTGTGTAGCTATATTAATACTGTTCCTTGAGGTCCTCACTAAACATAACCAAACACCAACTATACCCGTGTTTGAATCTCGGTCAGTGTCAGTTACCTGGATAAGGTTTTCTCAGGGTTTTCACTTATCCTGACAGACGAATGTTGGGTAACTCTAAGCTCTATGGACCCTGGGCTCATTCGAGCATCATTTCACCCAATCCATTTACTGTGCCATATGACTTAATGTTGGAGGACGTAACATTACAAAAGACAAAAAGAAAACCACACCCAATTTCCAACTATTCTGGGGATGGGGACCACAATAAAAGGAGATAAACTTAGAGCAAATGCAACTAAGTAATTTGGTTAAAGACAGTAATGCAAGGTGACGCCTTTTACATTCACAACATCCTAATGTATATTAACTGCCACATTAATTTAAAGAATTTATTTGTAAATGAATATGTAATAAAGATACAATTCAGCTTATATCATGATAATTTTTCACTTGTTTCCTTGTTCCTGACAATGCGTCCATGCAGATCTCTCAACTTTTTGGAGTTCTACAAACTGAAGAAGATTTTATGTAGGTTCACTTTTGCTTTGCTACCGTTAAAACTTAAATTATAATTTCCAGCTTTATAATGTCATTCAGTTCTGGCACAGAACTCTAAACTATTAGAATGCTGCTCCAGTGCTTATTGCAGTCCAGAACTGTCCGATATGACTAACTGTTAGAGGACGTAAAATTTAAAGGAAAAAAATTGTAGTGAGGAGGGGATCCTAGCATTGCATAGCGACGTGTCACAGAAGTAGACTATGAAGCATGGTGCTTCTAGATCCTTATGTTGCCAGTAGCTGCTATTGACTGTACTCCTGAATGACAGTTAACCTAGCTTGAAAAATAAACTATATACTACAGTTGTTCATAATTTTATCATGTTGCACTAACAAGTTTTGTAATGGTTGCTGGTTCCAGTGATTAATTCATTTTACAGAGTTTTAATCCCAAATACTGAGGGAGAATTTGAGTGAGTGAGTGTGTGGTGTTTAAGGGCCTGTCGACAACAAGGTCATTTGGGCCGGGAGAATTTGACGTTTTAAAAGCTTAATATAACATTTTCTCTATATGTTTTATTGGACATCTTTTGAATACTAGTTTTGTGTGAACTGTAGCCAACTAATAATAGTATGTACAACTTGACAGGAAAATAGGAAGTATAACACTTTTTGACATTTTAACTTATTTGATGTACAATCCTGAGAGTACAAAATTTCATATATTGTTTAACATGAATAATTATTGTGTACTTCCAACATAAAAACTTCCTCAATCGTGATGACACTCATTGCAACACATACCAGCAACTGTCGTGTTATTCCTTAGTCCATTATGAGCAAGACAACAAAGTTCACTTTACTTAATACTTCTACTATCACTTCACTTACTGTTTGGTCTCAAAATATCAACACTGGATACCTATTATCCTAACACAGCAATTTTTGAACTCTAGCTTATCATTATATACAATGATGATATATATATATATATATATATATATATATATATATCAGGGCGCTAAACTACGGCGGTCATCAGCGCCTTTTAAAACACTAGTCATGGCAAAAGCCAGATATAAAACTTTCTAAAAACTATACAAGTGTAACAAAATCTATTAAAAATATACATACATAAAAAAATCAACCAAACCCTACTAAACATTTCGTTCACTAAATCCTAAACTCTAAACTAGAAAAGAATCTAAAAAGAATCTAATCATCTCCACGCACGGCCTACACGTGTGTGGGTCTGTTGACCGTCTCCTTCAGCCACGATGAGGAGCACACAGGAGGGAGACTGTTGGCTCGGGACCCCGGGTGCGCCAAACCCGTACCTACCGAAGTAGGCCCCTGGAGGGGATGTAGCGCAATGGTTAAAACTGCCATTATATACAATGTCATAAGTAATTAATTTGGGGGAAAAATATAAATACATATTGAGTGTTCAGTATGAGAAACAATACATACTAAAACTCACTTAAAAATTATCATTAAATGTGCTTTGTAATAATATCTGACATTAATTGGGATTAGGATACAAGTAGCTAGGAATATAAATTTGATCAACGATTACCAAAATGACCAAATTTTAGAATACTTATGCGTAAGATATGAAAACAACGCAGTGTTTATGTAGAATCAAATAAAACACATAATGCTATGCTAGGAATTAAAATTAATTGAATGTTTATGCAATCTGAAGTATCAATACAATTAACAGCATGGAGCATAAGAAACAAGCATATATAAATCAATTAGAAAAACCAGGAAACATAATAAAACTGCTTTTGAGAAAAGAATTGAAATAAGAGAAAGTGCAGCTTGTACACAAGAATATACGGAATAGTTAAGCAGGTCAAAATCAATTCAAAACAGATCCTTGAATTTAATTACCGATAGAAAACTTATTGGCAATTTCAATGGGTTTAGACATCAAATATAAGTTTACCCGCCTCGGTAGCCTGGTGGTAGCATGTCTGCCTCATGATCAAGAGGTCCCGAGTTCAAATCTCAGTTAGGGTGAGTTACCTGGAGAAAGCTTTTTCCTTGACTTTCCCTTATACTGAAAGACAAATGTCGGGTAGCTCTAAGCTCTGTGGACCGCGGAGTCATTTGAACATCATTTCACCCATTTCATCCATAGCCCAATATGACAACATTGGACGTAAATTAGAAAAGATAACTAATTACTTAAATAACTCTAAAAAGTATTTTTGTTCCATAACTGCTTTATTTAACATAATTTTAGTATTCAACACTACAGCAACAGCGTAATGCTGCAAAGACAAAACTGCTTCTTTTGCATATTTCTTATTGTTCCTATAGCATAAATACAATGTTGTCAACTCTATATTAAAATCATCCTGTAAGATAAATTTCTCTCTACTAATAGTCCTCAACTTGTCTTAAAACTGATTACTATGTATATTTAATTTAATTTGTCAATTCAAATGGAACTATGGCCCAAATGACCTTGTTGTCAACGGGCCCTAAAACACCACACACTCACTCACTCACTCAAATGGAACTATTTTAGTAAACACATCAATATATTGATCTTCTGAAGCTACATACACTAGCTTAACATTGCAAATATTAGTCACAAATTTATATTTCACATTTACATGTTTTAATTGTTTCTGATCCCAAATAGGCAATGCTTGAAAAAAGATTATCTTCAAACCTTCGAAATGGACAATTTATTGTTATTAGCATTTCCTCAATTGCTTGCACCAAAGTGGTTCTGCTACAGCAAAGGTCAGGGCAACAAACTCTGTTTCTGATAAGGACAATGAAATTGCTAAATCAAGACCTGAAGCTTTCATGGCAACGAATATGCTCACTTTCTTCTCGGGATGCCAGCAAGGTGAAAAGATGACTAGATATCAACTTTTCGGGAGTATGCATCTCTTCCATCATCAGGATATTTACAAAATATTATTACCACAAATGAAACACTGGATATAACACTACTATAAACAAAGGCAAAACACTATCACAATTCGCATTACTGAACAAAAGACTGTTTTCGGTAAATTAAGGTCAAGAGATGGCATGAGTATGGGAAATTGTGTCAAAGAAACCTAACTACTTAACTTGATTATCAAGGCATATTAATCTTCTTAAATCGACAGTTTTCCAGTTTTAAATCCGGTTTCCAAGATGAACTGAACTAAAATCCAGCATAACGATTAAGCGTGCTCCCTTCAGGAGAAATTGCAAAAGCCTCCTTAATTCTCCACTCCCAGTAATCGTTGCACTTTGCCAAGATGGTCTCCGGAAAATTGGCTGTATGGTTGTTAACAAAACAATACTCTACCAGCCCAGATTTCTCAGGTTGCATTAAACGAATACTACGTTCATGTAATCATCTTTTCACCTGGCTGGCAGCCCGAGAAGAAAGTGAGCATGACATTGCTTTCTGCTTCCTTGTTGGCCACCCTAGTGTATCCCCCAACACTCCAAACTATAATCTAAGTTCCAACCCCGTTTCACAAAAATTTGCTGTTTTTAATACTTTGACATATAGGTAAATAAATATATCCATGTTTAAAGAGGAAATCAATGGACAATATAAACACATTACAAATACTTTAGTTTATTGTTTTCATTAAGACTTTATACACCAGAAGATTGAATAATACCAATAATAAGCAACTGTAAGAGACATTTCTACACTTACAAAATAAAAGACAATTCTAAATTTAAAACGATTACTTATCATCCTTAGGTTTATCAACACCTTCAAAGAAATTAGTACAACTTTGGTTCCTCCAAATTAATTTAATATTATTAAATATTATTATATAATATTAAACATATACAACATTTCTCTAAAATACATAAAAGTCTTAAATGTGTGAATTTCCTAAATGTATTATAAAATGTCTTTCTAAGACTTGCATTTGAAAACTAAACACATGTCACTCATGCACGGTCTAATGTATGGTGGTGACTGTAATGTTGTCCTAAGCCAGCCTTCTGTTTGAAAGACTTCTCACATTTGTTACACTTGTATGGTCTTGTATCTGAATGTAACCGTATATGTTGGTATAAGCTGTACTTCTGTTTGAAAGACTTCTCACATTTGTTACACTTGTATGGTCTTGTATCTGAATGTAACAGAATATGTTGGTCTAAGTGGTACTTCAGTTTAAAAGACTTCTCACATTTGTCACACTTGTATGGTCTTGTATCTGAATGTAACCGTATATGTTGGTATAAGTAGGACTTCTGTTTAAAAGACTTCTCGCAATTATCACACTTGTATAGTCCTGTATCTGAATGTAACAGAATATGTCGGCCTAAGTTGTACTTATATTTAAAAGATTTCTTGCACTTGGTGCACTTGTATGGTCTTTTATCAAAATGTAACACGATATGTTGGTCTAAGTGGCATTTCTGTTTAAAAGACTTCTCACATTTGTCACACTTGTATGGTCTTGGCTCAGATTTGAATTTGAAAGACTTCTCAAATCTGCCACATTCACATGTTGATTTGGCTGCAATTTTGGCGGTTTTCAAATGCGAAGGAATTTTTTCCATTTGGCAGTGTCGTCTTAGTTCTGAATTTATGAGGGAAGTGGAAATATCTCTTTCTTCATAGACTCCTTGTGAAGTTAACCTGGAATATTTAAAACCAAATTACCAAGAATACAATGATTTATTCTTCTGACAGACTTAAGAACAATAACA
Organism: Mantis religiosa; assembly: GCA_030765055.1. Taxonomy (NCBI): domain Eukaryota; kingdom Metazoa; phylum Arthropoda; class Insecta; order Mantodea; family Mantidae; genus Mantis; species Mantis religiosa. The sequence goes on along the minus strand of CM060956.1, from coordinate 123,914,922 downwards.
CATAGAACTACACTTTATTCCAAAGGAGTTAGATATCCAGCAGTCACTCTGTATAATAAACTACCAGCAAATCTCAAAGACATAAAATCCATGTGGGGTTTCAAGCTAACATTGAAAGAAATTTTATTAAGCGATTCATATTATGATATAAGTGAATTTCTAGATACATTGTAGCTGGCCATATAATTGTATATATTTTTTATGCATTTTAAGTGCTGTGTAGTAGTAGAGCCATGCAACTATATATATTTATGAGTTCATGCTTAGATCTTATTAATTACACTAGATGCAACTTATTTTTATACTTATATTATTTGTATTGTTCTAAATATTTGTATTGACTAATACAATGTCATTGATTTGACTTAATGGATGAATAAAACCACCACCGCCGCCACCACCACCACTACCACCACTACTGCTACTACTAAGTATATCTTATTAAAATATCATTAACTATGATGGAATTAGTCACAGAAACGAAAGCCTTTATATCTGTTTCTTGGTAATCAGTATGGCTAGAAAGTTGAGGACCTATAGGGTATCTAAAATGCACTTTATAAAGATCTAAAAATATGCCAAAAGGACCTAAATATTGTAAAAAATTATGTAAGGGACATTTTCTTTGGCGTAGTTAGCTGCCGGTGTGGGGTCAGAATTTCTTTTAAAACTTGCGAAGCTGCAGTGGTATCAACCTATCCATTCCTAATCCCTGGTCCACGTCATTGTAACAATGCTGTTCTAAACTAACAGGATATTTAGACAGGGTTTACTACGTTCCCTCCTGGTGCCAATGACTTCAATACAAGAGAAAATTTCTCTCACCTGCCACTTGCTGTAGGCAGTCTTAGGACTGCACATTAGTAATTAGAATTTAAGCTGGACTATGATGAACAAAAGCAATAGTTAACAGTTGCCCTATTTGAACAAAAATCATAAGAATTAAAACACTTCTAACCAAACGAAATTGCTAAAAAAGGAACTTTAATAAAAAAATAGCTAAAAGGCAAAAAGTGCAAATAAGAGTTCTAGAAAAGGACCCTTAATCAAAAAGAAGCTAAAAGGGACAAAAAATCCTCAAATTCCTGGAGCTAGTAAAGAGAAACCATACAAAACTATTACATCCATTTGTCTCTGTAAACTTTATTTATGTTTATTTGTTACAGAAATGATCAACAAGCTTTTCTAATTATGTATAAAATGAAGCTAGGTACAGTGAAGCAATGAATATTACACAAATATTTACACTTAAGATAAGTGAAGTGCTTTGTTACAAATATTTATCTTTGTGTAATAAGCTTTTCTAAGTCTTCAAGATGTAGTATAGAGTAGGAGAACCAAGGTTCAAACACTTAGAAATTACTTTATTTATATTATTTCAGTAAAGTCTTGTGATACATATAACCTGAACAAAATTGATAATTAGCTTGGTTCCTTTTGACATTTGAGCCCTTAAAGAACAAGGTAAACCTTTTCTACCTCATTCCTTCAGATGAATTAACTAATGCTCTTGTGCACAGGTTCACTTGGTAGGCATGTGACAACAGAAATATTATAACAAAATTTAAGATGAAAATAGACGTTTGGAAAGTAAAAATATTAAAACCAGTCATAGGTAATTCATGGGAACCTATTACAGAGAGTTCCTAATGAGACAATAAGAAAGAATCTACCATTTTGCTAAACTTAACTGTCAAACTACTTATTGCATATATCAGGCTTGTTCGCTACAATTTAATATCACAAGTTTAAAATCTAATTGTTACTTCCAATAAAAAACTTAATGTATATTTGGCAACACTAGATGATATAACTTATATAATAAACTATTTTGTAAGTTGTGACCTTGGAATAATTAGTGAATTACATAAGCAATATGCAAACCAGTAATTTGTAAGCTTACATTTGCTAAAAGAAAGTTATGAGGTGAATGACATGTTAAATAGTTATAACCCTAATGCTGATGAAAATGAAATTAGGGATATAATAGGTGTTTCACAACTCTCAATCTTTGGGCTTATTAAAGTACTTGTGCAGCAGAGCTGAACCACTGAGAAACTGTTTACTTTTCACAGTGCTACCTATTACATTCACCACCGAAATGTTTGGTGGGGTAACAAAAGGAAGTAAAATTGTCTAATGCTACTGAACATGACGTATAGACCTGAACTAAGAAAGATGAGCCATCCCTGGATTCTAAGTATGTATATTTGTGAAAACTGTGTTCACAATACACTCAAAAGAACTGTAGAAGCAGCACTGACTGAAAGCGTAGTGGTTAACTTATACATACTAAAGAACAGCACACACAATAACGTTATATGGTATAGAGGTTATATAGGCACTGCTTCCATTCTTAAGTTTCTAGGTTCAATGCTTTTCATTTTTTAATTTTCGTTAATTTTATAACTGGATAAGCTAAAGATAATATTAATATTTCTACAGCATTAACATAGCTTTGGCATTCCTGTGCATGAAAAGATAATTCTGCAAATAGTTCTGCTAAATAACTCAAATAATAAGTATAACTAAAATAACATCTGCTAAAATTACAACAAATTAAACATAATTAATGACAGATATTTGGACACCTAGGAGTTATCTGCACTCAATCGCTGGAGCACAAAAAAAAAAAAAAAAAAAAAAAAAATGTAAATAATACCAAAAGGTGGACAAGAAGCTACCAATACAAAACCTTTTGAATTTTGGCTACAGGCAATCTTTTTTCATTCACCCATTCACAAGCAAATTAGAAAGCAACAACCTTTTTGTCTCGGCCAACATATTCTCAGTAGTGCTCAAATCTGACAAAGAGGGATGACTAACAATCACCTTTGCCTTATATTTGCAAGAAAATAGAAGCTCATCTGAGAATATTATGATATTACAGTGGTGATAGTTTGTTTTTTCTGGAAACACAAGGCATTACAATCTGTGATCGTCAGTTAGGTCCTTTGTAGATTCTGTTTGCACATGAAGTCCTAAATCAGGTAGTAGAGTTCATGCAGGCAGATGCCAAATATTACATATAAAAAAGTATATCTAAAACAAATAGCTGCAATATCTTGATTCAACATCATTAAGAGAAGGAAAAAGATGTATAAGCTACATGCATGATTTAGTAATGCTGTACAAGACATATTTTCTTGTTTTGAGTCTATATTGTTACATATATGGCTGAGGAATAATTAACAAACTATCAAATTTTATAACTTTAGGACCGAGGCTCACTCTGGGCATTTGTCTTATTCACATGTTCTGAAGTTCCGAATTCTGCTGAGTGGCTCAATTAGCAACTGGCGGACTGCTTGCATGTGTTAAACATCAGAAGGTGACCGCACATATTTTTAGAACTATGATGTACGGTTACATCAATTTTGCTTACTATGATTGGGGGATGGCTATGTCGTGTTCTAATTTGGGACCATTGACCTAATGCGAAGTCGAAGCAGTAACATCAAAATCACCCATATATTTAAGATCTCTGAGTCCAACAATGGGGGCTTAATCAGTCAGAACAGTACAAGCTCAGTTGTTGGGGTCAGTTCTTGTTAGTGCAGTCCAGGGTCAGCTCATGCCATGCTGCCTTCAAGTGATGGCGACATTTGCGCATCCTCAACCACACATGAAACACCACACCATTAAGGTAAGCACTTAGGAATCAGTACTATGTTGTATTATCTGTACTTTCACCCCTAAGCCGCTTCAGGGCTAAGGAATGTGTTGTAGCGCATTTGTATTGTCTATCTGAATTAGTATCCTGTTAATAAGAATTAAAAATGGATATCGTACTAACTTGTATTGTACCATCTCCAGAGTTCTGTCCTCTACCTCCTAGCTCCTAGCTTATGTTACTATGTCGCCCTACCATCCATTCCCCCATCCTTCCAGCTACACCCCTAGTTACCTGGTAGGTTGTAGAGCCCCCTTTTCCACAACCTAAACTAAAGTAATAATATTGATACTTAGTTGTTAAAGAAGTGTAACTTATTTATTTGTTTATCTTTACTGATCATTGGGGTTATTAATGTTAAGATTTGGAACTTTAAAAATTCCTGCTGATGGTATAAATATCATGCTTTGCCACGAGGGACTTAGACAAATTTGGGTTAAAGACATGACTAAAGTTTGTGTCCATGGATGTAAATCTAGACATCTGAATTTGATAGATGTAAGAGTGTTTCCCTACTACCTTTGCAACTGTGATGGTAACATATCCTCATCTTCCTGATTCGGCTCAGCAAAAGCTTCCTGCAATAAAGAAAATAGCACTGTAACAAATGGCTAAGGCAAAAGACTAATAAAATGGTTTACACACAACACCCACACATATATTGGCAGACTATAGATTAACTCTTGCAGTCTGTGCTTATATAGAATTCACACCACAAGCATGTTACCATCTCCCTTCATTAATATTACATACAGTGAAATATGTCCTCATTGCCAATGGTCTGATGCCATTCCTCCTGCCATTGTTTCCTTTTTTGTTCATCTTTATTGTTTTATTTAAGTAGCAGTTTTTGGGGAGAATATGGTAAAGCTAATTAACTCCAAATGCTTTTACCTGATGTGAGGTCTTAGCAAACAGTAGTGAACCACTATGGGATGACATTTCCAAATTAAAGACTTAAGGTTACTGTGTGTTTAAACAATTTGATTTTCAAAGCACAACTTTATCTAAAGTGCCTCCTGAACAACAAGCCACAGTGAACGAATTGATTCTCTAGTTTCTGCGGTCAACTCAAAGTTTATCTGCATGTGTTGATTCAAGTAGCAAATAAGAATTTGGTGTGAACAAGGTGATTATACCTGGAGAGAAACAATTCACATTTAAAAACAGACTTCTCTTAAGATGCTAAAAATGTAATTATTCCTCAGTAAGTTATTAAAATACACACGTCTACTTGCCAGATCACACAAAAACGATGTTTCAGAAAAAAAGTTTGCAGAAAGACAAAGAAAAAGAGTAAATGCTTTTTTTTTATAAAAAAGAGGACAATGAAAGCAATTCATAATCTAAATGTATTCTAGTAGCATGTACCATCATATAACTGGCATCATATATAAAAACTGAAATAAAGACTACTGCTGGTGATGTAATAAAGCATCAGTTTCATCATCGCTAAACTGAATCAAAATAGCCTTGCAAAATATTATTCTGGATTTAGCAGGAACAGGAAAAACTTTAATATTAGTATGAGATTCTATGCCATGGTTTTAGTTTTTATGTTTCTGTAGTAATCTCATTTGTTTCAAGTTTTAAGTATTTTGAGTTTTTTTAAATGTATGACAGAACAACACTGGGTTGAGCAAAATCCTAAATTATAGAAGAAACTTTTACAATTAATGCCCAGATTATTATGTCCTACAAACTGAAAAGTATTTATTTTTATATGTTAATGACTCTAAAAATGTACACAAAAGCTTCACAACTTAAAAAAATATATCAAATACACATTTTGGAATTGCACTGCATAACAAATTTATTTTACAGTATGTGGACCTCACTGCCTTGGCTATTATCATTCGGTAATGCGTTATATTGAGGACATGAATGTTCTACGTCACACAGTGTTAACATTGGGTACCTGAGGAGCACAATATCACTAACAAACATATTATCAAGTTATGCATTAGCCTTCCAAAATTGCAAATGCTTTAACATGGGTTGGCAGCTCCATTCTTCTCAAACAAGGCTTGGTGTTAGTTATTTTTTAAACAAATGGTATGTTTAACTTAGCCACTTAATAAGTCAACCGAAGTTTTAGTTTTTTCATTGAAATATCAAGAAAACAAAATTAATAGATAAAACAGCCCAAATCTCACTTTAAGATTGCATCACATCTTAACATCATCCAAGAAGCCAATGTAACAAATGATCTACTAAAATATTTTGAAATTTCTGATTTTAATATATATGTTCTCCCCAAGTCACAGCAAATAGCTAGTGGAATACAGGTGTCAGAACAAACATCTTATCAAAGTTCAAAATTATTAAAGAAATGCAGCAAGAAGGTAAAATAGAAATTATCCAAATTGAAATCTGGAAAGGAAATTCATGTTACACCATATATGGGATATACAATCACCCAAATAACAATGCTTGTCTGAATATAATATACACCGTAAAAGAATTTTAATTGGTGATTTCAATGGTCATTCACCAAAATGGGGAAAGAAAGACTACAATGCCTGTGGCAAAACTATTGAAGGTTTATTAAATTCTAACACTTTAGATCTTATCTACAAGAATGAGGATTGCTCCACATACCTACACTATAATGGCCAATGCACTAATCCAGACCTATTATTAGTATCCTTAGATTTAAAAGATAGGAGAGCATGTGAAATCATTGAAGACATAGGATCTGATCATAGAGCAATTATTGCATCCTTAATACTTCATGACAAACAAAATATTAGCAGGCCAAAGTTGAAATACTCTTGGAATTTTAGAAAAGCAAATTGGACAAAATTTAGTGAGGATACTGAACAAAATCTTTACTCTGCTCATCATGAAGCATCTTAGATAAACTAAATAAAACAATAACAAATATAATTCTTGAAACAGCAATAAAATGGATCCCAAGAGGAAAAACTAAAAATTACAAACCCTTTTGCAATACAGAATTATCAAAATTAAAAGAAGAAAGGAACATAGCAAGGAAGAACGCTGAATTGTCCAATAACCCAACAGATACACAGGAGTGGAGAAGAAATGCAGAAAAATGTAAAAAAGAAATTCATATTGCCAAAAAAAGCTATCAGTGAATTTATTGAAAAAGCTGGTTATAGAAAGATGCAAAAAAGGATACAGATATATAAATAAAATTAATTGTCAGAAAGAAACAAGGAAAGAACCACTCAAACGAAATGGGAAAACACTTACTTCAAATTACTCTATTTCTGAAGCCTTTAATAAGCATTAGAGCTCTCAGCATACACTTTCCTGTGAAGCAAAACGAAAACAAAGACAGATTAAAAAAGATCTCAAAAACTTTCAAAAGTGCCCAGAACAAACAAACGATATATTCAGCAAAGAATTCACCATAAGGGAACTAAATCATGCCATCCATGAGTTCAAAGATAAAAAGTCTCCTGGACCAGAAAAAATACATGCTGAATTTCTGAAACACCTAGGATCAAAGGGAAGAAAGGTACTACTGAAACTATTTAATATATCAGGGACCTATACTGTACCTACAGAGTGGAAAAAAGCAATTATTATTCCTATTCTAAAATAAGACAAAGCACCCAACAAAATAAATAATTACAGATCAATTTCCTTAACAAGTGTCATTGCAAAAACAGCAGAACGTATGATTTCAGCAAGGCTAAATTGGTTCTTAGAAAGTAATAACATATTAACAACTGCTCAAACAGGATTCAGACAACACTTATCTTTTAAAGAAAATAAAATTCAACTATCCCAAGATGTCAAAGAATCTTTCAACAAAAATAAAGATGCACTGTCAGTTTTCATTGATTTTGAAAAAGCATACGATTCAGTATGGAGACATAAACTTCTTGAGAAACTGTCAACACTAGACGTTCAAGATAACATGTTAAATTGGATCATTCAGTTTCTCTCTCAACGTTTCTGTGCTACAAAATACAATAACAGTACATCCAAATTCTGACAAATAAAAATGGGCCTACCACAAGGTGCAGTACTGAGTACAACCTTGTTCAACATCTACATCAGTGATCTTCCCGCGGCTGTATCAAACACAGAAATACAGACAGTACTTTTTGCAGATGACATGATCATGTGGACATCTTCCCCACAAATAGAGAAATCCAAAAATTCAATGAAAAGGCTCTGATACTACTGGAAAAGTGGACTGACAACAATTTGATGAAAATAAATAATGACAAAACAACATTCCAAATATTTAGCTTAAAAAAGAAAATCCCTAAACTAATCCTGCAGTTCAAGAAAACAAACATATGAAACAAAATATTTAGGAACAATTTTTGATTCAAAATTATCTTGGAGACATCATATTGAAGCAGTAGTTAACAAATCAACAAAAAAAATGTCAATTTTGAAAAGATTAGCTGGAGTCAAGTGAGACACTGAACACCACATACAAAACATTCATCAAGCTAATACTTCTTTATAATGCAGTGGTAATGATTACAGCAAACAGTTCTAACATAAATCACCTAGAAGTATGCCAAAATCAGGCCCTGTGACTAATAACCAGTGCAGCAATATCAACTCCAATCACAGCAATGCACGCCTTAACTCAGAACTATCCAGTACATCTAACTTTAGAGGAGCAGGCACTAATACAACATGAAAAAATTGTTGCAGTTAAAAACAAAATGGGAGCAAAGATTACTACAACCAATCAAGATGAAAACACAAACAAGTTTCCTGCACAGTGTTACGAAATTGAAAACAGATCTCAATCTTCCTAATTCTAAACAAAGCATTTTAATCAAAGTAAACCCACTAAGTTTTGAACCAATTAGTATTCAATTACATTTAGAACTAATAGTTACAAAATCTGAAACTTCCAAACCTGTATTAAAAGCCCTAGCATTAGAAACTGTGAACAATAGATACGCACCTGAAGAATGGTTACATATCTAGACAGATGGATCTAACTTGGACAACTCAGAAGCAGGAATTAAGTGTGCACTGTTCTCATTCTATCAACCAGCAGGATACCACACAACAAATTTTGATGCAGAAGTAATGGCTATTCATATTTCACTCCAACACATTCTATACAGAATAGATAAATTCAAAGATGCTGTCGTACCTTCTGATCCTAAAGCAGCATTAGGTGCAATAAGTTCATAAAAAATGAGGTCAATCCAATTTAAAGAATGTCACAAAATGATCCAACAACTTGAAAAACTACAGGAAAGAACTATATTACAGTGAATACCTGCATATTTTGGAATTGCTGGAAATGAAACAGCTGATTTCCTTGCCAAAAATGGTGCAAATTTAATTCAGAACAAAAGTAAAAACCTAACCTTTACATCTATAAAAAGATTAATCAAAAGCAAATATAAAAACAAACAAAACCTATCAATACTGTCACCCTGGTGGTATAGGCTCGCGAAGCCGATGAAAAATGATGGCCGATCGTTACAGGAAGTGAGAGACAGATGAGAGTAGTTGTTAGACAGAAAATAAACAGTTTTGAGGTTCTAGCAATTTTGTAATGTTGAACAGTGTATTTCGAGGAGAATAAAGTGTAGTTTCTGTGTTTCGTAACCTCGTTTTATCATTTCACGAACCCACAAAGTCACAACTGGTGTCAGGAAGCGGGATAACATCACCGAACATTATGGCCATGGAATCGGCATTGGAAATGCTTTTGCAGAAGATGAACGAATTAACATCGAAGTCGGAAGCGGCAAATAACAACTTGGCCGCGTAGATGAACGAGTTAACAACAAAAACAGAAGCGGCAAATAACAACCTGGCCGCATAGTTGAAAGAAATAAAGACCGAATTGACCACAGAAATGAAGGCAGCGAACGACAGTCTGGCCACGGAAATGAAGGAGGCGAACGAGGTCCTCGCCGCCAAATTTGAGGAACAGTTGGCCGGCGTGAGGGATGACGTGACGGAGCTGGGCAAGCGGATGGGCCAAGTGGACGAGCGCGTCGAGGAGCTGGCGAACCGCTTCAATGACCTAGAGGAAAAGGCCGACAATAGCGTCAAGTCCCTGAACGCCATGGTGGAGGACGTCGTCAGCAGGAGACTGAAGGATTTGAAGGCTGACGCACCGGGACGCGACACAACATCGGCGCGCGTCAAACCTCCGAAATATGACGGCGCGTCAACATTCGAGGTCTTCCACCGCCAGTTCGACACAGTGGCCAAGCACAACAGATGGACACCGGAGGAGGAGGCCACACAGCTAATAGCCAGCCTCCAGGGACGGGCCGCGGATGTTCAAAACGCGGTGCAGACGACGGTGGCGCCCAAGGACATCTGGGAGGCCCTGCAGAATCGCTTCGGGAACCACCGCTTAGCCGCAGCAAACCGCAGCCAGCTAAAGGCAAGGTCACAGCAGCCGGGGCAGACGCTGCAGGAGTTCGCCATGGCGATTGAGCAGCTGGCTAGCAAGGCCTTGGTTGACCTGCCACTGGAGTTCATATCCCGGGAAGCCGCCTACAATTTTGTCGACGGGGTACGGGACACGGAGATTCGTCAGCGCCTAATATTCGGCGATTATAAAAACATCCACGAGGCGCTGACAGCGGCATTAAGGATGGAGGCGGACAAGGTAGCATCTATCACGACGTCGAGAACGAGCGGTGTCCGCTACGCCGGAGACAGAAGACCAGCTGAGGGACGCCGGCGAACACCTAGTGGCCTGTGTTGTGGGTGTGGACAGCCCGGACACCTGCGGAGAGACTGCCCACACCAGGAAGAGCAGCCGGAAAACGAGTAAGGGCAGTCGTGGAGAGGGGCACGTCGGCGCCATTACCACCATCCTCTCGAGTGAATATCCGCGCCGTCAGCCGGCGGATGGACGACAACCTCATCGCGGGCGGTTGGGTAAGAGGAAAGCCGTGCCACGTGCTGGTGGACATTAGGGCGGCCGTGACCATAATCAGACCTGACGTGGCGAAGGGTTTGCCGACGAGGAAACCGAGCCGACCATACCAGCTTGTGACGGCATCGGGCGACACCATGCCTGTGCAGATGGAGGCTCTGCTGGAGCTGAACTTGGGACGGAGTGCCGTGCGTCTGTGGGTGTTCGTCGCGAAGGTGTCTGAGGAGGTGATTCTGGGACTGGATGCCCTCAGGAGCCACGAGGCGAAGGTCGACGTCGGCAGGAAGGTCCTGAGGCTCAACGGAGAAGAGGTTATACTCCGTCAACCAGAAGAGCGCCTTGGAATTGGCAGGGTCGTCTTGAGCGAAGACGTGGTTGTCCCCACGAGGAGCCAAGTGATAGTGACGGCGCGACCCGAAGGCCAAACAGCAGGTGGGGTTCAGAGGCAGCAGGAGTACGACTTCACCTCGAAACATCGCGAGGAAAGATGTTGGTGGTACACCTGGATCGCCTGGCCCGCTACGAAGGCGCTGTTCGGGACGACCAGCCTTGAGGAGGGAGCAGTGTCACCCTGGTGGTAGGCTTGCGAAGCCGATGAAAAATGAAGGCCGATCGTTACCGAAAGTGAGAGACAGATGAGAGTAGTTGTTAGAGAGAAAATAAACAGTTTTGAGGTTCTAGCAATTTTGTGATGTTGAACAGTGTATTTCGAGGAGAATAAAGTCTAGTTTTTGTGTTTCGTAACCTCGTTTTATTATTTCACGAACCCACAAAGTCACAATACCTAACAAAGCCAAAAATAAAAGAATGGAACATTTTAATTAAAAATCCAGAAATTATTCCAGAAATCCCGCGTAAAGCTGCAGTAGCAAATTTTATATTACTTACGGAACATGATTATTTGGCCAAACACTTACACAGAATAGGAATTTACACAAGTCCAAATTGTCCTCTGTGCATCAAAGAAGAGGAAATGACTGAAGAACATCTTTTAACCTGTGAAGTCCTACCTGCCGGACCCACTACACAGAAATATTGGAGAGCAAGAGAGCTAATGGTTTCATTGCCACAGCTTAGCATTTGAAAGCAACAACATCTTAACATCATAATAATCTTAATTTAGCAGAATGCCCTATTAATTTACTACTGATGCAAATGCTTCAAAATTATATGCAGTAACATACACCACTTTAAGTTCAGGTGCCACAATTTGAAAAGCAATTAGGAGGTAATGGAAAATCTTGATTAATAGTATTGAGAGCATCAGTCCGCACAACGAGTGAGTGAGTGTGGTGCTTTAGGGCCCGTCGACTGCAAGGTCATTTGGGCCCGAAGTCAAGACTAAAACCTAAAAGCTACACAAATTTAGTTAAAAAGGTAAAATAAGATAAAAACAAGTCAACGATTAAAAGTATATAAAAGCTCATCCCAATACTAATAGTTAAAATCTCTAAAATTAATAAATATAAAATCCAAGTCAGACTTGTGTATTAAAACTAATTTCCGCTACAAACCGCAGTGCCTTATCCACGGCCACTGGGTCGTCCCCTAAAACATCGAGCAAGTTAGTCCTTAGGCCCAAAGACTGGCGAACGAGGGTGTACTGTGGGCAATCCAGCAATACATGCCGCACAGTGAGGCGTACTGCACACGGAGCACACACAGGGGCCGGCTCCCCTCTTAAGAGATATCCATGAGTTGCACGTGTGTGCCCAATTCTCAGCCGGGTGAGTATCACCTCGGCTCGCCGGTTATCCCTGCAGGAAGTTGGCCAGGGTTGTACGCTCTCCTTTATCGCCCGGAGTTGTGTGCCTCCTAAAGCTGTCCAGGATTGCTGCCAAGCAGATAGGAATTGGCGACGGAAAAAACGTTGCACATCCTGGTATGGCACCCTAGTTGTTAAACTCCCGGGTAAACGGCAAGCTGACTTAGCAGCCGCGTCCGCCTCCTCGTTCCCGGAAATCCCCACATGACCTGGGGTCCAAGTAAAAACAAAATTGTATCCGCGAATCAGCATTTGCGATATCTGGGCCTGTATTTTTATAACAAGGGTGTGAGCGGCAGTGTGCTGTTGCAAGGCCTGAAGAGCACTTAGGGAGTCAGTGCAGACAATAAAAGAGCCAGGAGCTAACTTGCAAATAAAAAGGAGCAAATAGAAGATGGCATACAGCTCTGCGGAGAAAACTGAAGTGGAGTCCAGAAGGCGAAATTTATGAGCCTCACCGTTAATAAAGAACGCGCAACCCGTAGTGCTACCTGACTGAGAACCGTCTGTAAAGACCGGAACATAATTAGGGTAACGGCTCAGTAGTTCGGCAAAAAGTTGTTGGAACACCGAATGTGGAGTAGCGAGTCTAGAGTTGCTTGAAAGAGCGAGATCGAACCGCGCACGTTTGAGCTGCCATGTAGGATAAGGGCAGATGGACGACCTCTCCACGCGAGGCATTCGGAGGCCATGAGAATGTAGGAGATCCCGAAATCTTATTCCCACGGGGCGTGTCCGAGAACCAGGGCGCATATAACGGTGGCCTAAATCTGGACACAGAAGTGGTTTGAAACAAGGATGATTGGGGTAGCTTGCCAACTTCGAGACGTACGAGCAGAGTAACTGCGAGCGACGAATATGGAGTGGAGATTCGCCTGAGTCTGCATACAGGCAGTCTACTCGACTGGTGCGGAAAGCTCCTGAGGCAAGGCGGATGCTAGTATGATGTACGGTGTCTAAAAGGCGAAGTTTAGAGGCGGTCGCTGCGCCATAAATAAAACTGCCATAGTCCAGCTTGGACCGAACCAGAGAGCGGTACAGCCTCAACATTACCGTGCGATCGCCCCCCCCCCCCAAGATGCTCCAGATAATACCTTCAGCACCCGCAGAGAACGATCGCAAGAGGCTCGAAGGTGACGAATGTGGTGCACCCAATTGAGTTGTCGGTCCAAGTAGAGCCCCAAGAACTTCAGGTGACAGACAAATGGCAGGGGTGTGCCGTTCAAATGAAGATCAGGAGGCGCGTGAATACCTCGTAGGCGGTGAAAGTGCATACACTGTGTCTTCGCAGCTGAAAAGCGGAAGCCGGTTTGAAGCGCCCAAGCTGCTAGTTGGGTGATGGTCAACTGCAGTTGGTGCTCAATGTGATCTATGTTGGCTGACTTATAATAAACTGCGAAGTCGTCAACATAGAGTGATGTTGGAATTCCGCTTCGAACGGCACTAGTGATGCCATTGATAGCTACGGCAAAAAGGGTGACGCTCAAAATCGAACCTTGAGGTACGCCGTTCTCCTGTATCCGCTCCCGTGATATCGTGTTTCCTATGCGCACACGAAAACGGCGAAGTTTTAAAAAATTGCATAAAAACTCGGGTAGATGACCACGCATGCCGTAACCATGTAGGTTACGGAGTATGCCGTACCGCCAAGTGGTGTCATAGGCCTTCTCCAGGTCGAGGAACACGTCCACGGCATGTTGCTTCAGTAGAAAGGCATCGGAAATATACCCCTCAAGGCGTGTTAGATTATCGACACTTGAGCGATGACGACGAAAACCGCATTGCAAGTTGGACAGATGGTTATGTTTTTCTAGCCACCAATTTAACCGAGCGTTTATCATTCCCTCGAAGGTCTTACAGATGACACTCGTCAGGCAAATGGGGCGGTAGCTAGATGGAAGTGTGCGGTCCTTTCCGGGTCGAGGGATGGGGATGACAATACCCTCTCGCCAGGAGGAAGGGAAAACCCGCTCATGCCAAATGCGGTTATAGATGTTTAACAGGAAACATAGCGCCTCAGATGGAAGATGTAGTAGCATCTGTCGGTGTACGTCATCGCGACCTGGAGAAGAATCCTTTGCTAACGCTAGAGAATGGGCGAGCTCGGCAGCGGTAAAAGGTTGGTTGTACGGCTCGGCGCAGTCACTATTAAAATTTAGTTGTACCCGCTCCGCCTTTTCCTTAATAGGCAGGAAGAGAACGTCATAGCGGGCAGTTTGGCTAGTAGCAGCAAATGTTGAAGCTAGGGCTTCTGCTATGTCCTGCTCCGTGGTGCACATGGAACCGTTGATGGCAAGGCCCGGAATTACCGTCCGGCGATACTTGCCAAACATCCGCCGAACAGCTGACCATACTTGTTGGGTAGAACTGCGGCGGGAAAGCGAAGACACATAGGCTTCCCAAGATTTACGCTTTGCGTTGCGCAGTATAAAGCGTGCCATAGCGCGAGAACGTTTGAAGGCGACGAAGTTCCCTTCAGTCGGGTGCCGCTGAAAAACGCGCAAAGCACGTTTGCGTGCTTTGACAGCCAAACTGCATTCCTCAGACCACCACGGTACAGGGATACGACGTGGTGTAGATGAACCTCGAGGAATGCTGGATTCTGCAGCGAGCAGGATCGAGCAAGTAAAATATTCGACCATTTCGTCGATGGTGTCGAAACCGTCATCGATAAGGTTTATCAGGGAATGGAATTTTCCCCAATTAGCTTTGGAAATAATCCAGCGAGGAACTCGGGAAGGTACACATTGGTGGCCAGAAAAATGAATGTTAATGGGGTAATGATCACTGCCAAAGAGGTCGGAAAGTAATGACCACTCAAGTAGTGGTACTAATGACGGACTGCAGAAAGAAAGGTCTAGTACGGAATGTGTACCATAAGCGGATGATAGGAATGTCGGGTCACCAGTATTTAGCAGAAGCAGGTCAGACTTATCGAAGACGTCTACGAGGAGGCATCCACGGGCGTCATCAGTGTCTGATCCCCAGAGGGAGTGCTTGGCATTCAAATCTCCCAAAAGGAGTAGTGGTGAGGGGAGCTGAGCCAATAGAGCTAGAATATCCCGCTCTGGAACTATACTGAGCGGCGGCAGGTACATGTTGCAGATGGTAAAACTGATGCTCTCCAGCTGTATCCGGACGGCCACAGCTTGCAATGGTGTGGTGAGAGGAACGTGGGCGGCGGAGATGTTAGGCGCCACTAAGGTAGCAACGCCACCGCTTGCACGCATACCTGCAACAGAATCGCTTCTAAATGCCGAAAAAGAGTGGAGGTGTAACGAGTGATAGGGATGTAAGTGAGTTTCCTGGAGACAAATAATTGACGGTGACCGTTGAGAAACTAAATGTTGTAGGTCTTGATCACGAGCTCGAAAACCATTGACATTCCACTGGATTATTTCCATGAAGAGTTTTTAACGGGCCGTTTTAACTTTTTTCTTGACCTTGGCTGACTTGGGCCCTACGACTCGAAAATCGTTAGCCTCCTGTGACTCCGCTGATGTTTGGGAGTCAGAACTCCTACGGCTCGTAGAACGAGACCGGGATCTAATAGAAGGCGAGCGACTTCGCGAACTATGTTGTGGCCGGGATCGGTTTTTCACATTTACTACTGGATTGTTGTTACTCGGTGATGGCTTGGTGGTTGGAGTCTGTACGGCTGAAACGGAGGTAGTGCTGGTGGATATACAAGCAGTCTGAGAGGTGGGTTTAACGGCTGTAAAGTCAGTCTGTGTGGAGGCGTGGACGACAGGGACGTGTTGAACAGCAACAGTGGCATTTGGAGTACGGCGAGCTGCTGATGCATATCCAGTAGTAGTGGTAGCAGGCTTTAGTTGTTCAAAGCGCCGACGTGCCTCTGGAAAAGTCAGGCGTTCCTTTACACGTAGCTCCTGAATACTTTTTTCGTCCATGAATCTAGAGCACTGTCGCGAGCTGGAAGGATGGCTACCGCCACAGTTCACGCAACAAGGTGTTCGAGTGCAGTTTGGGTCTTCGTGTTTCGCCAGGCCACATTGCTCACAAAGAGCAGGATTGGTACATGTGACCTTAATATGTCCGAACCGCTGACATTGGAAACAGCGCATGGGGTTCGGGACATACTGGCGGACGCTAGCACGTTCATAGCCGCAATAGATAAATTCAGGTAACTTAGTTCCAGCAAAAGTTAGAAAGACTGTACGTAAGGGGTATTCCTTGCCATCTTGTTTTCGGGTAAGCCGGTACGCCTGACTAACCAGTTGATCAGAGAGGCAACTTACTATCTCTTCATTCGCAAGACCATCTAAGCTGGAGGTGGTGACTACTCCTCTGCAGGTGTTAAGAGTTTTGTGTGGGGCTACCCGGATCGGGTAGGAGCCCAACAAAGTCGCCTTTTGCAGTTTGTGAGATTGGTCTGCATTTGAGCTCTCCAATAGTAAGGTGCCGTCTCGGAGTCGCGTCGCATTCTTAACAGGGCCACTGATCTTATCTAATTCACGCTTGATATAGAACGGACTAATATCTTTAAATGTTTTGCCATTACATGCCAAGGTCATCACTAAAAATGGGTCAGTAAAGGAGGTTTTGCGCGGTGACATGATGATATTGACCCCCATCCGGAACCGTCGGCGTCAGTCTGCCATCCGGGGGTTAAGAAAAGAAAGACACCGAATCTTCACGGTCTGTGCCGTCATGGGGACCCCACCCATGACCGATCTCATTTGTACCTCAGAAAAGCTACCCTTCAATATCCACTGCTTGTCCGTATGGGTAAACCGTTCACCACGCACACCCCGGCTTTATGCCCCTACCGCAGGAATAACCGCCTGTGGCTCCCCACTTTAGGCCGCGCTGCGCATAAAGGGCACACGCGGATTCAGGAGACCTGTGGTTGATTACACCGGGGTTCCGTCAGCGGTAACACGTCCGGTCCGTGTTACTAACCCAACGGCAACACGGCCGTCGGGAGATTAACACAACCGGGCCCTCAAGGAGCTACGTGGGTGTACTTGACGGTGTGGACGGGCTCCGCACCTAAGGCTACACATAGGGGCAGTGCGAAGGGTCCGCTCAACCTTCACTTTTGAGACCTCCGGAGAGCACACATGTCGGAAGCCGCGCTGAAAACCGTGGGACAGAACCACGGAGATAGGAGAGATCCCTGCTGGTGAGACAGGAGTTATAAACCTAAGACCTTAAGTACTAATAATCATAATAAAAAACTAGAAGGGGAAGAAGGTGATGCATACTGATCAACAGTAGCACAGAGTGGCACAGTTGATGGAGGTGAAGGGGATGAAATGAGGGTGAGTGGCTAGGGACCCCGGGATCGCCAATCCCGTACCTACCGTAGTAGGTCCCCGGGGGAAAATTACCAGAGCCTCTTCTGCCAGTTTTCGGGGTTACTGATGGGCCTTCTCGGCAGCCGTAGCGGTCGTGGGGTACAACAAGTCCCCACCGTACATCACCCCATCAGTCAGTCCCCTACTTCCTGTTGCCCACCCCTCGGGACGAGGACCGCAGAGGTTGGATTTTGAGGGGCCCGCACAACGATTTTACAGTTGTTTTCCCACTGGTGACTAACTTAGCTCTGTTAGTATAAGGCTTTGTATTCTTTCACAAAATATATGACGAGCATAAACATTGCAAGCAACATGAATTACATTATACAGACTCTTATTTTGTACAACTTTCCTAATATATCCTGCCGAGTCTATAAATAGAAGAGGTAAGTTGAGCTATTTTACAATATTTTGCCATGTTTCCAAAGCTTCATTAAACATCCTAGCTATTGTTACACAATTACTAGTTGACATTTCTTGGAGAACAGCAGCAATTTATTTTTAATACAGCTAATATTAAATTTGCCACTCTCCTACCATTAGCACCAATAGTGTCATGAATCACAAGCCAGAGATTTTTCATTGTCACAAATTTCATTTATCTGATATATTCCTTTTTTACTGTAATTGGAACAATAAGTTTTCTGTAGCTTTAATTTATTGGGTATCTGAAACAAAGCCTTCTGAACTGAGGGCTCTTGACCTCAAATACAAGAAAGTCAGCTGAAAGATATGCCTTGCACAAATCTGAATAAAGTTTTAAATGTTTTGGTATGTTAGAAGAAAAGGGTGGTGTACAGCTATGGTGTAATACCTGAAAAATGTTGCAGTACCTGAGAACAATGAACATCACTGATGGATTTTTCATAACACTGGCACAATAATAGATAGAGATAATTTATTCACATTGTAAATCATACACTGTACACAAGTACTATTGTATAAGACATGTCAAATTTTAAATTTACAGTACAATTAATTATACCTTTAAATTAACAAGTCACATCCAATAAGTACAAGTCAGTGTTTGTACAAAATAATGTTTTATAAATATATGCCAAGAATTTTATAAATACAAAATAAGTTCAGAAATGTAACAATATTATAAACTTTCCCTAAATTCACTAACAGAATAAAAACAGTGGTCTAGCACGTTTGCCAAAACAGACTTTTTAAATGCTGAAAAATGCAAGTGGTATTATTGGTTATAGACAGTTTATTAAAAAAAGTGATTCCTAGGTTCATTACACTGTTTTGATGAGCTCTTGTGTTACTTCAATTCACACCAATATCCGTTCTGTCTAGTATTATGGTTATGAACTGTGTCATTGAAGGTACAGTGGATGTTTCCTTTTATTAAATTCGTCTCTGTAAGTTTTAAAATTTCAAAAATGAAAATACATGGGAGAGGTAAGATAAGTATTCTTAGAATCCGTTTTTGCATTATGAATAATGATTTACAATGTGGTGCATTACCCCACAATGTTATGCCATATTTTAAAATGGAGTACATGCAAAATAAACGCTTCTGAGAACTTTTATGCTAACTATGTGTACCAGCTGTCTGAAAACATAAGAAATTGTACTCAGTTTTTTTAATAGATGATCAACATGTATATCCCATCTTAGGTTACTCTGTATCCAAAGAAATTGTACTCAGTTCTTTTAATTAAATGATAAACACGTGTCTCCCATTTTAGGTTACTCTGTATCCAAAGACCAAGAAATTTAGTTGTATTTACATAGTTAATTACTTTATTATTACATATTAATTGTTGTTCTAGAGAAGACTTATTCTGAGAAAACTGATAATGAATTACATGTATCTTATCCAAGTTTACGATTAAATTATTATTGCTGAACCATTTAGAAATATTACTGAACATTCTGCTCAATAAGATTTGTAGCTCTTCAAGTGCACTGCTTTCAATTAATATATTTGTGTCGTCAGCAAATTGAACTATTGTTTTAGCTGTAATATTTGACTGTAAATCATATACAAACAATAAGACAAGAATAGGACCCAAAATAGAACCTTGTGGTACACCAAACTTAATATACTTTGTGTCTGATCGGTATTCTTTATTGCAATCTTTTTCTGTATGTGAAATTTCTAGTATTTGCTTCCTGTCCTTTAGATATGGTTTGATCTATTCCAATGCATGCCCTCTAATACCCATATGTTCTAATTTTTGGAATAGCAAATTGTGGTTTAGTACATCAAATGCTTTAGTTAGGTCGCAAAATGCTCCTAGTATTTTGTCTTTGTTATCCAAAGTATTTATTACACTGTTTACAAAATCAAAAAGTGCTGTTTCTGTTGATTTTTGTTTACAGAACCCATGCTGAGTTTTAGATATTAAATCATCATCTCTATAAATGCTATAAGTCTTTTATAGAACATCTTTTCCAGTACTTTAGAGAAGCAGGATAAAAGTGAAACTGGCCTGTAATTTGGTAAATCGGTTTCATCTGCTTTTTAGTATAATGGTTTTACTAGCAGTTTTTAGAGTTCCTGGAAACACTGCATGTACAAGTGAGGTATTTCATACGTCTGCTAATGGGTGTGTAATAAGAATAGAACATTTCTTTAGCAAAAAATCAGGAGCATTATCAATATCTGAAGAGTACTTAGATTTAAATTTGGATATTACTGAAACAATTTCCTTGAAATCAGTAGGGCACTAGAACATCATTGTTTCACATATATTGCTCTATTTGTTTTTACTGAAGTACCAATTGTGGAGTTCTTCTGTAAAACAATATTTTCAGCAAGATGTATGAAGTGATTGTTACGTCTCTGCTATTAGCTTTGGGTATTTTATTATTTTTTAATGATTCTGCAGTACTAAATTATCTACATTAGTATTGTGGTTTATTTCATTCTATATTACTTCCTGCGAGGCTTTCATTTTGTTTTGGGTACTTTTGATGAATTTAATCATTTGCCATCTTTTTGCTTGTTTTATAACTTTATTCAATGTGCCTTTATATTTCTTAACAAAGTCACTGAATTGTAGAGTAACAGTCACTGTTTGCAGAATTTCATGTAATTTTCGTTTGTGTGCACAAGATGTTATATAATTCCTTTAGTAATCCACAAATTTCATTTTCCTGAGAATGATTCTTTTATTTGTACAAGTGGGTAAGCTATATCAAAATAATTGAATACTTTTTGAAAAGTTTCGAATTGTTTATTAGTATCATGTATGATACACTTCATGCCACATTTTGCTTTTAGTAGATGCAAGAAATAATCTATATTTGAATCATTGAAATGTCTGGTAATTTTTTTTTTTTTTTTTTTTTTTAAGGTTTGGATTTATACTGTTCTCCACATTTATTGATATTAACTGAGCATTATGATCACTGTAACCCATATTCAGTGGATGACTTTTGTACGACTGACTAGCATTAATCAAAATTTGGCCAACTATGGTTGCACAGAATTTTGTAACTCTGGTTGGAAAATTTACTAAAGGTTTTAAGTTAAATGTACCAAACCAATTAAGTTATTCTTTTGTTTTGAGATTTTAGCAAAATCAATATTGAACTCTCCACAGACAATGAGTGTTTTGCTTATATGTTTAAATTTATTAAGAACCTTCTCTAGTCTGTTAAGAAAAATATTTAAGTTAGCATTAGGAGATCTGTATATACATGCTACAATAAGGTTATATTCAACGAGTTCGACTGCAGAGACTTTTATATTGTGACTTTGTGGGTTCGTGAAATTAAAAGTCCAATTGCACAACTCAACAATGTTCTTTATTTCCACTGAATTACAGTCGGAACACTTGCCGATTACACAGAATTATGTAATGCACAACAATTACAATTCACCAGTTCGTCTGTCACAGGTCCACTACACTCGCAGGTCCGATGCAAGTTAACAGTCTTCTTGTCCGTTAACTCACTCGGCGCTCCTCACGCTGCTCGCCAAGAACTAACTCACTCGGCACTATAGCCCCTTTTATAGCAATATCGCTGTTTTCTCGAAGTCTCGCGGTTCAGTGAATCATCACGAAGGTTCGTGATGGCAGGGGGAAGGGAAAGAGACGGCACAGTGATGTTTTTCCAGCCACCCCTCGTTACCGCTATAAGACAAATGGGTAGGCTATATGCTAATGATTCTAAAAATAGATACGAAAACTTCACATCTTAAAAAAAAATCAGAAATACACATTTTGGAATTGTACTGTGTAACAAATTTATTTCACAGTATGTGCATCACACTGCCTTGGCTTTATCATTCAGTAATGGCTTAAATTGGGAAGATGAACTTTCCACACCTCACAATGTTAACAATGCGTACCGGAAGAGCAGAATATCACTAAAAAACATATTATCAAGTTGTGCATTAGCCTTCCAAAATTACAACTGCTTTAAAATGCTTTGGTAGCCCAACAGTTCACAAACAAAGCTTGGTGTTAATTTGTTTATAAACAAACTGTATTTTATACTTAGCTACTTAATAAGTCAACAGAAGTCTCTAGTTTGTTTATCAAAATATCAAGAAAACGAAATTAGAAGATAAAAAGTCCAAGTGTCACTTTAAAATTCCATTACAGCTTAACATCATATAATCTCAATTACACAATGCCCTCTTCATTTACTACTGATGCAAATGTTTCAAAATTATCTGCAGTAATATAGACCAGCTTAAGTTCAGGTGCCACAATGTGACTAGCGATTTAGGAGGCATTGGAAGATTTTGATTAATAAAAGCATCAATTTGCACAAAGCTTTTACAGTTCTTTCCCACTTGAGACTAACTTATCGTTATTAGGATAAGGGTTTGTAATCTTTCACAAAATATATGACGAGCATACACATTGTAAGTTACATGAATCACATTAGACAGATACTTCCAACCTTGCTTATATAAGCAACGGAGTCTATAAACAGAAGAGGTATCTTAATCTCTAGCACCATTTTTCCATGTTTCCAAAGCTTTCTTTAACACCCTATATATTGTTACACAATTACTAGTTGGCATTCCTATAGAGGACAGCAGGGATTTCTTGTTAATACAGCTACAATTAAATTTGCCACTTTCCTACCATTAGCACTAATAGTTTCAATCACAAGCCAGTGTTCTTTTACTGTCACAAATTTAATTTACCTGATATATTCGCTTCTTACTGTAATTGGAACAATAATTTTTCTGTAGCTTTGATTTATTAGGAGCACTTATATTTTGTATATCTAAAAAGAGGCCTTCTGAACTCAGAGCTCTTTAACTCATAAAGAAGAAAGTAAGCTGAAAGAAATCCCTTGCACAAATCTGAATAAAATTGTAAATGTTTTGGTATGTTAGAAGAAGGTGTTGAGTCTCCTATAACAAATAGCTTTGGTGTATTACCTGAAAAATGTAGCAGTATCTGGGAACACTGAACATCACTAATGGATTTTGCATAATGCTGGCAAAATAATTATTTCCCATTAGTCTCAAGAGTATATTAAATATTAGAATGTACTGATGCAAACACTTGCAATTACTGGAATTAACCTTTGGTATTATGTGTGAACGGAGGAGTTTAAAAAAGTGACCTCAAAATTAATTTAAAAATCTTTTTCGACAACAGATGATAGTGGATTGAGGCTGAAAAGGGACACAACGGCTTTCAAAACTAGCCTTTCAATAATATAATCCTGACGGTAGGCATAAACATTAAATCTAATTTAGAGGGTTAAAAATATTAATATATTTCTCCGATAACTTCCAAGATTATATATTTCACACTGCAGTATACTCCTCCATGGGAGAGTAAGTCTCCGAGGGACGAGACGCAAGGGGGTTCTCAAAGGTTCCCACACCCTCTCTGGACAGGTTTATGACACACCATATCAGTACAGTTACAGACCATTCAAAGACATTATGACGGCTTCTACTTCTGTGAATGAATCTTCTCGCTTTTAATGTACAGAGTGAATAGGGTGCATGGTTTTTCTAACGGTCTGCTCCTTGTATAGCAAGCATTCTCTGCTACACACATTCGCCGTCCTTGTCCCACAGCACATTCCTTACAGGGATTTTCTTTGTGTTGCTATACTATAGCTACTGAGGGTCTAAATACTGGGCCGAAATCAGCAATTAGAAATAAATATGGAAATATCTTAGAAAAAATAGAAAGCGAAAGCGGTACACCCAAACCATACTTAAAAATATTTAAATCTCTATATAAAAAGGATGTTGTTTATACAAAAAACAGACAAAGGAAATAAGACGGTCACCATCGACAAACAGGACTACATTTCTAGAATGACAAATTTATTGGCAAGTGATGAATTACAAAAAATAAAGTATGATCATTTAAAAAAGCGTGTAAAAGAGTTAAATGAAACATTCTAGGATAAAATGGTCATACCAAAAGGAAAAAGAAAAAAAGAAACAAATTTTGAAACCAGACAACCATTGAGTAGCTAGTTACCCAACATACATAAAACAGGATATAAGATGCACCCAATCATTAACAACATAAACCCTGCTACAAAACGGTCCAAATGGCTAAACAAAAAATTTCAGGAGCTACCAAAATTTGAAAGCCATAGTATTAAAAATTTGTTGGAATGCATCATCAACACTAATGGCCTAGAATTTTCTCCAACCAACTGAATGGTATCTTTTGATGTAATCTCTTTGTTCCCAAGTGAGGCAAGAGAAAAACTCATGGAGTACATGCAAGTATGGGTTCAGTCCCTAGAGTTACACCAAAACATCATAGAGGACTACCTTCCATTAACAAATATCTACATTGAACAGACCTTCTTTACATTCATTAAAAAAAAAAATCCAAAAAAAAGTCAGGACTATATGGGCAACCCAGTGTCCCCATTTCTGGCAGATCTCTTCATGATCTTTTTGGAAACCCATATCACAAAGGCATTCCCACTAAATGTAAAAAATTTGTATAGATATGTGGATGACATTTGGACAACAGTGAACGAGAAACATGTGGTTGATGTGTTAAAATTACCTAATTTACAAAATCCTGCAATAAAATATTCAATTGAAAGAGATGAACAATGAAATCCTAGATTTGAAACTAGTCCAAAAACAAGCATAACTAGAATTTGTCATACATAGGAAGAAAATACACACAGGAAATTTCATAAAATCAGATGTATATAGCCCAAGCCAACACAAGCATGCTGTTATCAACAGTCTAAATTACAGGTTGGCAAATGTACCTTTGAACAAAATGGAATATATCAGAGTCAATAATTTAATTCACATTGGGAAAAAAGAAATAGATAAATTGGCAGTAGCATACCATTTTTGGAAGGATAATCACAATACAGAACAAGAAATCCACCTATTAAAAAGTGTCCAAGGTCCAGCTGCATTAACCACGTGGGAAAAATTTTTTATAAAGAAATATGAAAGAAAATTGTTCAATTTCGACATTACCTTTGAAGAGAACCCAAACTTCATGTTCATCAAGATACCAACAGAGATACCTATATCACCTCCAAGGAGTTCACCAAACCAACATCCATTAATCGACAACAGCTGATGATGTTAGGAACGTCCTAACAAAACGTGTTCTAGGTAAATACTAGCAAAAAAATAGAGCATTGAGTATTAGTTTGACCCAAAATTATATAACTAATATTTAAGTTGTTGCAAATGCAGTTGTAAAGCCATATCTATCTGTTTTATCAAAATATCTTACTGAATAGTTGTAACACTTCTTGGCAGAACAAAAAGGCTGGATCTGAACTATATTGCCCAACAGGATATGGCTTAAAGGTTTATAGCTGGCTGGTCTACTGCCTTCGAATCTTTTATTTTATTTGCCATTTATTTTACTCTTTATTTTACATGTTGTAGACTGTAATACTCTGCAATACCACAGAGTATATTGGGATGATTATTACAAAACATTCCGACTAGGTAAAGCGGTTTACTACTTAACTTACCTTACTATTATCACAGACTGGTGAAGTTTCTGTTTCTAACAACCAAGATTCTTCTTTAATTTCTATTTTGTTATGTATTTCATGATCACTGCTGTATTTTTTATCCATTATTATAGGATCCTCTGGAAGATATCTTCCCTTATTCTGTTCAACTTCATTTGACCCATGCATCTCCCAGTTGTTGCTACAAGTTACAGTTTCGGTCTTGATTTGCTTTGCAGTATGTTCGATAAAAGGAGTCTTTGATTTAATTTCTGATTTGACTGTCATGTCAGAATCAGCATCCAGAAGCACATCATTACTTGTCTTCACAGTATTAACCTTCTGAACAAACTTTCTGTCATTCTGTGAGACTATGTCATCTGTGACGGGATCCTCTGCTTTGATTTCTATTTCCTTTTCCATTTCAAATAGCTGTCAAATCAGATGTATATCTTATTTTCAGAAACAAATCTGTAAAGAAAGAAACATATTATATATATACACCAAAAAATATGAGAAAGTTGTAACATCACCTTCCTGGAATCCATCAATAATTATTCAAAACAAACTATACACTGCTGTTGTCTTATCATACAAACAACTTCTTGGAGTGTTGTACCAGACTTATGAAATACAAGGACATGCCTAACTCTAACTACGGATACTATGCCAATGCAATTATCACTTTAGCCAGCTTACTGACGTACTGTACAATATAACCTCCAAATCTACTTAAAATGTCTGGACAAAGATAAAAGCATTCACAGATTTGAGATATCCCTAATACAACCTGTAAAGTTGGTATCTATTATGGTTAGTTATATTTTGTTAACTGTTCTTCCACAATACTCATGTGCTGGGAATAACTGAGGAGCATCTTAGCAAACTTGATAGATGTAACACATTCAGTATTTCATAAAATGAGTTTTTCTATTTTCATCTAAATATATATGTTTAAATAGGTTGAGTGTTATATAATTTCTAGATCTCATACAAATAATGTGTTGTACTGAAATATTATACATTTAATTTTTTGACCGTATATAAGTGTTTAATACTTCCACTTATGTTTCAAAACTTGATTTATGCATATATAATCAAAGCTGGTGTTAGCTAATTTGTCTATTTTAGTGCCATGATGTGTTCCAATTTTGTTCTGCGAAGAATTATTTTTAATTGCTTTAGTTTTTATTACATATCTGCATATTGTACCATCCATATTTTACAAGTATTCTAATACTGCGTTGCTTTAGTTGATAGCTTTTATCTTTATTAGAAATACAAAGCCAATATAAGAAATACAGTAGCATAATACAATAATAATAATTTTACAGTTTAATATAATTAATTGTGTGACTTAAAACAAAATAATCAATAGCACATAAAGTATGGTACAAAAGTACTGCATGTGATATTTGCAATGTTATTGTCAAGTTTTCACTTTTACTTCTAGGTAGACTATTCGTATGAAAAGTCCTCAATGATAAACTAAAATGTTCTTAAAATACATGTTTATATTTTGATAAGGAGCATTGTTTGAGTCCTAAAGTTCTTTCTTAATAGAATCTCTTCAAACATTTATTCACTGTGAGATTTGAAGGCAAATAACTTCTTGTGGACTTTCCCCTGCCATGAAGGCTCTCTCGAAACTTATATTACTTTACATCAGCTTAATGCCAATAGTTAGGGCCTTTACGCCCCTTTCCTGTGCTGTTCCCTCTTCTTCTTTTCTTAGGCAACTTTCCTCCTTCATGAAGCCATCTTGCTAGATTGGATTATCTCTCGTTTAGCATCCTCTTTTATCAGTCAGATACACTTCTCTAACTGAATTTTGAGAAATGTTAATGATGGAACAATCAATCCATGACTAATACTGTATAGTGATTAAGCATGGTGTCATTCACATGGTTCTGTGTCGTCACAAAATATCTAATAGTGACAAAACTACATTCTTTCATGAGTATTTCTTATATGATAAAAAAGTGGGGTAAGGTATGCAATAAATGTATGCAGTTGAATAGGGCTTAACTTTATGAGTGTATCATTATCTGCAGAAAGATACAGAAATAAAACACTGGCAGCACGTTTCAGACGGCTGACACACATTGAATGTGGGCCTGGATATTTCAAGCAGGACTGTGTAACAGTACATATAGCTGATGAGTCAATTAATAACCTAATTAACTTAATAGATTACAGATCTTCTATTTAATGTATATAACTCATTACTTTCCTTTCCCAGCCTGATTTTCTGTCTTTTGCTTGTTTATCTACATCATTTTAGATAATGTTCATTTTTATGTCTACCTATGCCATATTTGCCACAGTTCTTCCGATTTTGGTCCATCAATAGTTTGCTTCTCCAAACTTTTATGCTGCTTCGTATACCTAGCAAGATGTTTGATAGGTTAGGCAGTAAGAATTACAAAGCTAGTTGTCTTCTTCTGTCTTTGATTTTTAACTGAAAATTACATAGATGCAGTGATCAACAAGCAATTATTAATTAATGTACTAAAATGAGTTGTCTTCTTTATTTCTGCTATAAAATCACTAAGTCAATCCAACCAATGAAATATTTCAGCAACTAAAAAAACCTCAATGTGTTCATATTTATTTATTAAGGCTAGATCTGCCGAAAACATGAATAGGCTACTTACCTATCAGAAGAAAAATGTTAGATTTATGTTTAATTTAAAAGCCACGGGCCTAACAGAGACACTTATTGACAAAAGAATACTCACAATTTATTCTTTGTTTATAAAGAGCAATATTATTAATAATAAGTACTGATCAATATAAAAAACACATACATGAATATAATACACAAAGCAACATGAACTATCTGCAAAAAGTATCTATAAAGAATGTACTATATCAAGGAGTTAAGCTATTTAATAAATTACCACTTGATATGAAAGCAGTTGCAAAAGTGACAAAGTGACAATTTTGATTTAAATTGATTGGAAAATAACCTCTGAAATTGACATGTCCAGAATAAAGGAATAATGGATGAAATAAATCATAATAATCATCATTTCGTTTTTTAACTGAAGACTAAATATATGGAGTAATGAGTGTTCAGTATATAAATGTACTAAAACATGGTGTTATGATATTTGACATTGGTGATATACCTTGAAAACCTCATATTTTTGTGGATTGCAGAGTGATGACTTGGGAAGAAGTTATAAAATGTTATGAAAAACAAGGCTCAATTTTGCCAGCAGGGTTGTCCATGTTAAATGTGAAGAGTAAAGTGAAACTGCACAATTAACTTACAAAGTTGTTCAAATGTTCAACCACACAAACAAATAATATTCCAGTTTATTCCTGGACATCTTTTACGTGTGTGCCATTATTTGTCCCTCTTGTTTACAGCCAGCAGTAGTCCAGAAAACCTACTCTGATTTCCTTTGTATTTACGACATGTAAAATTGCAGAACAATTTAGGAAGTTGAAGACAAATGTTTAGAAATACTTTTGTAAGTAATTTTATGGCAAATGCAGATTAGATAAATTATGCAAATCATGCAATCACACATACATGGGCAACAAAAAAGCTTAAAAACAAAACTAGGTGACATAGTGTTAAAAATTAAATCAGCAGTGCTAACCAGAGATGCACTGCTCAATATTATCTAACAACAATTGCACCAAGCACACTTTGTCATTAGACACAAATGCCACAGCTGATTCTTAACAACTGTGATACTCACTAGTATAATCATAACTAGCAACTCAATCGAAACTATCTTTCTTTTCCATTCTGAAAGAGAAGAAATCTTCAACTATACTTTAACCCTCCTTTAGGCGCATGCCTTGGCATAAGACCATTGGTTGCATGGGACGTGGGAGATTCGCAACATATTTATCCGATTATATGCCTGTACTTCTTATTATTTTCATTACCTCCCCCAAATTTTTGGCTTTACCTACAGTAATTATTCATGAGCTTTATTAGTATAGTCCTATTAATACATCAGCTAAAGTATAATACAAATAGTGTACATTATAATTTGTATCCAGTATATGTAAAGAGAATAAAATATTCTTTAAAAATACATCTTGTCATTGCAAGTGTTCAGTTACTCAGTCATTAGCTATTCTGTTTTCCCTGACTAAGTAGCTATTGCAGAAAATTATGACATATTGTCTCAGAGAGATGCACTGCATGTCCCACTTCGATATTTAGTTTTGCTGTTCTTTTTGTCTTTACTGCAGGGTTCATATCCCTTCTTTTGTAATTATTCTGGTGCATTCTGTAATTCATCCGCTGTTGGTTCTTCAGCTTTATATCTCTTTAGAAACTCTTTGAGATCATTGGATAGCTTTGGCACTGTTGCTCTTCTCTGTAGCTGTTGCAACAGTAAAGCTCAGGACAGCACTTTCAAATATTTCTGTCTTGTGGAATATTTGTTTCGGTTTCCAAGAACAATAACCCTAGAATTAATAACCTGCATTATTCATCATGGTTAAAAATTACCACTGGCGACCCTCATGTTCAACTCCATTGTATGTAGCACACAATATATTGTCACCCGATCGTTGGAACACCCTATAGAACCAGCTGAGAGCGGCAAAGCAGGGGAGGTTGGAGTTAGCCACGTGCTCCCCCCTCGTTTGTCTTATAGTGGTGACAAGGGGTAGTTGGGAGGAAAAAAACATCACTGCGCCGTCTCTTTCTGTTCCACCTGTGTTCTCGAACTTACGGGATATTTCCTCTAATTGAGAACCTTCCAGATCGGCAAGCGGATCCTATATATGCAACACGTCGTGCAAGAGGAGTCAGCCAGTCAGAGTTCTTGGCAATCAGCGTAAGAGTCAGTGCTTGACGTGCTAGCGAAGGAGCGCCGTGTTAATGAACGAGAAGACTGTGCAACGGAAGACTTTACGTAATTATGTACTTGCATCGGAACGGTAACGGACGAACTGGTGAATCGTAATTGTGTGCATTACGTAATTTTGTGTAATTGGCAAGTGCTCAACTGTAAGTCGGTGAAAATAAAGAACATTGTTGAGTTTGTGTAATTGGACTTTTTATTTCATGAACCCACAAAGTCACACTTGTGTCAGTAAGCGGGAAAACAACATCACCGAACATTACAACCATGGACGCGGCATTGGAAAAGATTTTGGAGATGATGGAAATGAAGGCCGAACTGACCTCGGAAATGAAGACGGCAAATGAAAACCTCGCTGCAAAAACAGAAGCGGCAAACGAAAACATCACCGCAGAGTTGAAACACATGAAGACGGCCAACGACAACATCACCGGGAAGATGGAAGAAATGAAGGCCGAATTAACAGCGAAGACGGAAACGGCTAACAACAACTTGGCCACGACAATGACCTCAAAGATGGCCGAACTGGCCACGGAAATGAAGGTGGCGAACGAGGCTCTCGCCGCCAAATTTGAAGAACAGTTGGCCGGCGTGAGGGATGACGTGACGGAGCTGGGCAAGCGAATGGGCCAAGTGGACGAGCGCGTCGAGGACCTGGCGAGCCGAGTTAACGACCTGGAAGGGAAAGCCGACAGCAGCGTAAAGTCCCTGAACGCCATGGTGGAGGACGTCGTCGAAGCTGAAGGATTTGAAGGCCGACGCGCCGGCACGCGACACAACATCTGCGCGCCTCAAACCTCCCAAGTATGACGGCGCGTCAACGTTTGAGGTCTTCCGCCGCCAGTTCGACACAGTGGCCAGGCACAACGGATGGTCACTGGAGGAGGCCACACAGTTAATAGCCAGCCTCCAGGAACGGGCCGCGGAAGTCCTAAACGCGGTGCAGACGACGGCGGCGCCCAAGGACATCTGGGAGGCCCTGGAGAATCGCTTCGGGAACCACCGCTTAGCCGCAGCATACCGAAGCCAGCTAAAGGCAAGGTCACAGCAGCCGGGGGAGACGCTGCAGGAGTTCGCCATAGCGATCGAGCAGCTGGCTAGCAAGACCTGCCACTGGAGATCGTATCCCGGGAAGCCGCCTACAATTTTGTCGACGGGGTACGGGACACGGAGATTCGTCAGCGCCTAATGCTCGGCGAATATAAAACCATCCACGAGGCGCTAACAGCGGCATTAAGGATGGAGGCGGCCAAAGTAACATCTATCCCGACGTCGAGAACGAGGAGTGTCCGCTACGCCGGAGACAGAAGACCAGCTGAGGGACGCCGGCGAACACCTAGTGGCCTGTGTTGGGGGTGTGGACAGCCCGGACACCTGCAGAGAGACTACCAACACCAGGTGAGCAGCCGAAAAACGAGTAAGGGCCGTCGTGGAGAGGGGCACGTCGGCGCCATCACCACCATCCCCTCGAGTGACACTGCGTGCCGTCAGCCGGCGTATGGATGACAGCCTCATCGCGGACGATTGGGTAACAGGAAAGCCGTGCCGCGTGCTGGTGGACACCGGGGCGGCCGTGACCATCATCAGACCTGACGTGGCGAAGGGTTTGTCGACAAGGAAGCCGCGCCGACCATACCAGCTTGTCACGGCATTGGACGACACCTTGCCTGTGGAGAAGGATGCCCTGCTGGAGCTGAACTTGGGATGGAGTGCCGTGCGTCTGTGGGTCTTCGTCGCGAAGGAGGCTGAGGAGGTGATCCTGGGACTGGATGCCCTCAGGAGCCATGAGGCGACGGTCGACGTCCGCAAGAAGGTCCTGCGGCTTAACGGAGAAAAGGTTACACTCCGTCAATCCGAAGAGCGCCTTGGAATTTGCAGGGTCGTCTTGGACGAAGACGTGGTTGTCCCCGCGAGGAGCGAGGTGATGGTGACGGCGCGACTGGAGGGCCAGAGAACCAGGAACATGATGCTGGACCAGAAGACGCCTGTACACGGACTGTGTGTAGCCAGGGCATTGGTGCCGTGGCGAGAGGAGGTGCCAGTGAGACTGCTAAATCCAACGGACACCGATCACGACGTCCAGGCCAGGACGGAGTTGGGAACGTGCGAGCCCGTTGTGAGCGTAACAGCAATCGACAAGACACAGGAGCCGGCGCCGAAGCAACACCTGGGGCCCCGGCTAGAAGGCTTACTGGAGAGGGCGGCCGACCACCTGACCGCAGAACAGCTGGAGAAAGTTCGACAACTACTGAGGCGATACGAGCGGGTCTTCAGCCAAGGCGATAGTGACTACGGCCGCACGGACAAAGTGCTATACCGCATCGACACCGGAGACGCCCGGCCTATTCGGCAACCACATAGACGCATTCCGCTGGCGAAGCAAGGGGCGGTACGAGACATGCTGGAGAACATGAGATCCAGGGGAGTGATTGAAGAGTCTGACAGCCCTAGGTGTTCACCTGTAGTCTTGGTGACGAAGAAGAACGGCGAGCTGCGCTTCTGCGTAGACTACAGAAAGCTGAACGCTGTCACCCGGAAGGACTGTTTTCCCTTACCCCGCATTGACGACACCCTGGACACGCTAGCTGGTGCACAGTGGTTTTCAACCCTGGACCTGAAGTCGGGCTACTGGGAGGTAGCTCTAGACCCGAGAGACAAGGAGAAGACCGCATTCTAGACGGGCCAAGGGCTCTGGCAGTTCACGGTTATGTCCTTTGGCCTCTGCAACGAACCAGCTACCTTCCAACGCCTCATGGAGTAAGTGATGAGAGGGCTGACTTACGATGCCTGCCTGCTATACCTGGACATCATCATCGTCGGGAAGACTTTTGAAGATCATCTCGAGAATCTGAGTAAGGTGCTACAGAGACTGCAGGTGACCAACTTGAAGCTGAACGCGAAGAAGTGCCAGCTCTTCCGCAAGGAAGTGAACTACTTAGGCCACATAGTCTCAGCAACCGGAGTGGCCACAGACCCGGAGAAGACGCAGGCTGTGAGAGATTGGCCTCGCCCAAAGGATAAGAAAGAGTTGCGCAGTTTCCTGGGGCTGTGCAGTTATTACCGCCGCTTCATAAAGGGGTTCTCCAACATCGCAAAGCCCCTCACCCGCCTGACAGAGGAACACCGGCCTTATGTGTGGACGGAGGACGCTGAAGACGCTTTGCAGCACCTGAAGGAAAACCTGTGCAGTGCTCCAATTTTTGGTTTCCCACAACTGGGTGGCGCCTTCATTGTGGACACCGACGCCAGCGACCATTGCATTGGAGGTGTGCTATCGCAGATCCAGGACGGCCATGAGCGGGTGATAGCCTACTACAGCAAGACGCTATCCAAGGCAGAGAACTACTGCGTCATACGACGGGAGTTACTGGCGGTAGTAAAGACATTGAAGCACTTCCACAAGTACCTGTACGGTCAGCCATTCCACCTGAGGACTGACCATTCCGCCCTAACCTGGCTATTGAGCTTTAAGAACCTGGAAGGCCAGACAGCACGTTGGGTCCAGAGGCTGCAGGAGTACGACTTCACCTCGGAACATCGTAGAGGGAAGAGCCACGGTAACGCTGACGCCAAGTCCCGAAGACCCTGTCCAGAAGAGTGCGGCCAGTGCACAAGAGTGGAGAAGGAGCGTGCCGCAGCAGTCCGAGTAGTCACGGCAGTGCCTGCGAATGGCTAGGATAGCGCAGGCCTGAGGAGGGAGCAGCTGGCGGACGCAGACTTGGGGCCACTCTTAAGGGAAGTGGAGGCAGGGACGAGACGAACCTGGGAGGACATCGCACCGAGGAGCGCCACCTACAAGTCGTACTGGGCCCAATGGGACTCGTTGAAGACCAGAGAGGGCGTGCTGTTTCGGGTATGGGAGTCACGCGATGGGAAGACGCAGAGAGAACAGTTGGTACTTCCCCGGAGTAAGGTCCCGGAAGTCTTGGAGGAAGTGCACGCCGGTACTTCGGGAGGACACCTGGGAGCGAATCGAACGATCGACAAACTTCGGAAGCGCTACTACTGGCTGAGACTCCGAGCAGATGCTGAGAGATGGTGCCGTCAGTGTCACGTGTGCGCGGCGAGTCGTGGCCCCCAGACTAGGAGCCGGGGTCGCATGCAGCAGTACAACGTCGGAGCGCCATTCGAACGGATCGCCGTTGACATTGCTGGACCGTTCCCAGTTTCCGACCGAGGCAACAAGTACCTAATGGTGGTCGTGGACTACTTCACCAAATGGCCGGAGGTGTATGCCATCCCAAACCAAGAGGCAAAGACAGTCACAGACTGCCTCGTGGAGCAAGTATTCTGTCGATTTGGGGTGCCGTTAGAGCTACAGTGACCAGGGTACCAACTTTGAGTCCAACCTAATGAAGGAGGCAATACAAAGGCTTGGGGTGAACAAGACTCGCACTACGCCTCTACATCCCCAATCGGATGGCATGGTCGAAAGGTACATCAACACCTTAGAGGAACACCTGAGGAAGGTCGTGGCCAGCCATCAGCGACACTGGGACGTCAAGGTGCCACTGTTCTTGCTGGCCTATCGCTCGTCTACACACGACACAACTGGGATGACGCCAGCCAGCTTAATGTTCGGCCGAGAGTTACGCCTCCCTTGTGACCTGGCTTTTGGAAGCCCTCCGGAAGTGAAACAGCCAGCGACCGAGTATGTGGAGAACTTGGTGGACCTTCTCCACGACATGCACGAGATGGCTCGCCAGAACATCCAGAAGGCGAGCGACCGCATGAAGACCAGGTATGACAGGCAAGCCAACAGCCAAGGGTTCCAGCAAGGTGACCTGGTCTGGTTGTACCGTCCTACCCGGACCAAGGGACGCTGCCCGAAGCTCCAGCAGCCATGGCAAGGACCGCACCGGGTGGTGAAGAGGATTAACGACGTGGTCTACCGCATCCAGAAGGTTCCCCGAGGGATGATGTTAGTGGTACACCTGGATCGCCTGGCACGCTACGATGGTGCTGTTCGGGACGACCAGCTTTGAGGAGGGAGCAGTGTCACCCGATTGTTGGAACACCCTATAGAACCAGCTGAGAGCGGCCAAGCAGGGGAGGTAGGAGTTAGCCACGCACCCCCCCTCGTTTGTTGTCTTATAGTGGTGACAAGGGGTAGTTGGGAGGAAAAAAAACATCACTGCGCCGTCTCTTTCTGTTCCACCTGTGTTCTCGAACTTACGGGATATTTCCTATAATTGAGAACCTTCCAGATCGGCAAGCGGATCCTATATAAGCAACACGTCGTTCAAGAGGAGTGAGCCAGTCAGAGTTCTTGGTAATCAGCGTAAGAGTCAGTGCTTGACGTGCTAGCGAAGGAGTGCCGTGTGAATGAACGAGAAGACTGTGCAACGGAAGACTTTACGTAATTGTGTACGTGCATCGGAACGGTAACGGACGAACTGGTGAATCGTAATTGTGTGCATTACGTAATTTTGTGTACTTGGCAAGTGTTCAACTGTAAGTCGCTGAAAATAAAGAACATTGTTGAGTTTGTGTAATTGGACTTTTTATTTCACGAACCCACAAAGTCACAATATCTATTCCATTAACTGAAGATTTAGTACCATAATGCATGATTATTTTAGGCATTTTGTCGTCACCTTCTGACAGCTGTTCCAAAAAAACATTTAGTCTTCAGATTAAAACTGCTGTTTGACCCCGTTTGGAATATATGAAACAAGTGTTTCGTTTCTTGTAAAGGCAAACACACTTTCATATTAGCTACAACTTTTTGCAGTAGTAAAATTGAAGGGCAAATCCTCCATGTTCTTGAAAATTGTACCGAGAAAAGAAAGTTGTCTTTGCCCAGCTGATTCACCAGGGATACACTAATGAACCAATCATCAGCTGTAACTTTTCTGCCAGTGTTACAGATTAGCTGTTATTCTTAGCACTTCAGCCTCTGCAGCATTATTTTACAATTGTGATCCATCCGCCTTATATCCATAAAAGATTTCCATATTAGTGGTGTAAAACATTTTGCATCACTCAAACCTAATATTTTCATGCCATACTTGTTAGGCTTTAGATAGTATATACTGTCTAAAACCTCATCGACCACAAAATGCAGGTAATTTACTCATCGACTGACATTTTGTCCAAAGAGAATAATGCTTCTGACATTTACTTACAAAGACGGCAAACATTGCTCTAACATCAGCCAATTTATCCAATAGCAATGAATACCATTTGGTACTCACTACAAAGTACTAGTGGCTCCTTCCACTTGCAAAGCAATATTCCACAATATTGAAGAAAAACATGTAATCGACATGCAACGAGAATAGGTGCAAGGGGACCGCTAGAGCCGTACCACACCTAACTGCTAAATTGTCATTCTTGCAGCTACAATAATAAACAGAAAAGCTGTTGCGACAGGAAACATTCGAGTAAGGTGTAATGTTAGATGTCCTAGACCAACCAATACATAGGTGCATTCCTTCGTATAATAAAACATTTAAATAAAGCTAGAGGCCTCCCAGACCCCACACGACTAATGGAGGGTTAACAACACTGCACAAACTAAGTGTAACAAATGAAGCAAAAGAAGAGAATTACTCGGTACCCATTGATGATTCCCATAATAAAATTAAAACATCTGTAGTAAAATAAATAAAATAACAGGGACAATTACACTAGTCAACAAATTTTTGTCTGCCACATGTACAAAATTTGGTCACTTCAACTGAATAGAGCCTTCTAAATACAGTCAAAGCTTACGTGTCACATGACTTTTTATGTAACAGTTTGGGTGGATTTCTAGAAAATGACTGAATATTTTCCTTTGCTAGTGAATTATTCCAATAAGGTGATGAATATTAATTAAACACTACTCATTATGTGCATAAAATGCTTTGGTTTTACATAGAACATAACTCAAAGTCCAATAAACCAACACCCCTTACAAAACTAACCTACATTTGCACTTTTCTAAAATAAATTTCTTAGCTTTTACTCAATTTTTTAAACTTGTTCTATCTCGGCAACCTGAAAAGGCAGATAAAACAAAGCAAAATAGCATCAGAATTAAACAGAATCAAATATTATAATGGTAAACCACTGAAACATGAAGCTATAATAAAATATAAATAACATACGCTTACAGTTTTATTTCCTTTTTGTATAGCCTTGTGTCGCCTTCTCTAGTTATAAGCTAACCATAATTGCCCCTTATTCTGGAATACTATTTATCATGATATCTGAGATCCATCTTCTGAATATCCTCATGGGAGCCTTCACCATATTCATTAAGCCCCAAGTTCTTGGGGAAAAAATCCAAATGTGAATGGAGAAAGTGAATTTTTTTAAGGTTTTATCTTTCAAATTTGGGAGCCAACGAATATTCCCTCTTTTACTTTAGCATCACTGCAATTTGGAAACTGGCTTCTGAGGTATGCAAAGGCTTCTCAATTTTTGTTCACTGGCTTAACTACCCCATTAGGCCTAATTTTATGTGGAGGAGTTAGTATTACTTTAATTGGGTTAACTAATGGAACATATCTGAAATTAAGCTGTGTATGAGTTTATCTTAGAGGTCTCTCTTTTTTAATGTTGTGTGATCCAGTATCCATGCTATCCCACAAGCACAGAAAGCAACAACAGTACTTTATAAATCCCCCTTGTAGACCAAATAAAATTGTAATGGCCCTCAAATCTCCACATGCGTGATAGCTGGGTTTTCATAAGTTTGCTTCATTCCTACTGAATGTGCCACTGGTATTGCTGGCTCAGTATTTCCATTGTGGAGCAACACTACAAGACTTAGCTTAGAAGAGTCAATAAACAGCCTCAATTCTTCAGGGATGTGTCGGAATCCTAGCTCACTCATTAAACCATCTATGTCTATGCACGCACAAAGGGAATTTTTCATAACATAGTAAGAGGAAAACTGTTCATGAATCTTTCTGAAAATTGAAATTCTGCTATTGGGAGCTACTAAATTCCACAGTTGCAACACTGATCCCGCACCTCAGACTGCTGTTTCAGTTGTTTCGTGTAGCTCGTTCTCCGGCCCTGACATTTCTCGAAAGGGGGAAGCAGGCTGTTGCCAGTTTTTTAGCGGGAATTTCAAGCAGAGGAACAATGCGTATTTTAAATATTTCATGTATTTTCATATTTTGCAAACAAGTAGCCATATTATTATAATAGCGATAATAATAGAACTTATGAACACTAAAATTCAGAATTCACACATGCAAAATATAGCAAAGCAAATTTAACCTGGCAACATGGTGTTGGGTTCAGGAGTCATGCCTAGGAGGAACAATTTTGATTGGTGCTAGCAGAGAGTTTTAATTTCCTGACCACAACAATGGATGTAGAGACTCCCGCACTACCAACAGATGGAGTTAGTGTTTGTGAAAGGTGTGAACGAAATGTTCGAATAGTGCTGTTGTAGTAAATATCTTGCATGATAGTGAAATTGTAAGTTGTATTTCAGTGTTTTAAAGCTAATAGAGTATTATATTTTCATTCTAAAGATAATTTTGAGGATATGTTTTCAATTGCTCATTACTGTATGTTGGTACTATTAAACTCCCCCTCCACCTCTTGCAATTGCAAAACGTCAGAGCTGGAGATATAACGGCCGGACTGTAAATCATTTAGTCTAGGCTACTGATCAGGAGGAGTTTAAATTCAGGTTCTGGGCATATTTTGCATCTAAGTGGAAAGGAGCCCGCCTCGGTAGCATGGTGGTAGCGTGTCTGCCTCACGTTCAAGAGGTCCCGAGTTCGAATCTCGGTCAGGGTAAGTTACCTGGAGAAGATTTTTCCAGGGTTTTCCCTTATCCTAAACGACGAATGTCGGGTAACTCTAAGCTCTATGGACCCTGGACTCATTTGAGCATCATTTCACTCATTCCAGTCATCGTCCGATATGACTTAACGTTGGAGGACTTAAAATTACAACATTAAGTGGAAAGGATGGGTGTGAAGGTGAGCTAGGAGCTGGGAGTTCAGATATATGCTGAACAGGTCCTATTGCAGATGTAACAGAGGATACTCGATTTAGGAATTTGTTCTTTTTAAATGTCCCCCATTTTTCTTAGGCAGAAATAACAGTCTTCTGAATGATAAGTTGGTTCGTGTCAGAACATTGGCACCAAGAAAGGCATAGTGTGAATTTTGTCACCATTCATCCACTTAATAGGATTGGAATAAGACATTATGCAGCACACATGAGGAGTCCATTCCTTGTCTTCGTCCCCAACATGACAGCCAATGTAACTGAAATCTGCTCATTTCGAAGTTTCTGTAGAAGGTCAATGCTGATTTTTTTACAGTAAACTGTCTGCACACATAACAGAATTTCTTTGGAGAATTTATTCAAGCATGACCAGATTTCTTATTTGCACACAAAATGAAATTACAGATAACAACAGCCACTCAAAACCACCCCTTTCACAAGCAAAACAAGCATTGAACTGAAGCTATTACTTGAAACATGGTGCTCCATGATGGGACTGTGTTATTTTCAGCTGGTATGGCATAGAGAGGACTAAAGCAATAAATCAATTAACCCTTTCACCGATATGGACGTGTATAGACGTCCTGTGCATACATGAATTTAATGCTCATTTAACGCCAATTATTTTAATCTTGCTATTTTACAATAAATTTAAATTAGTTCTATAAGGGATGTAAACGTACCCTTAAAGGTTTCTTTTTGAATTGTACACCTCCAAACCTGGATAAACACATCTGCACATCTGCAGATTCACACCAAATAATATTGATTCCCTTGCAAACTTCTTTTTCGCAACACACTACACATTTTCGAAATGGTTACAACTTTTTTTGTTTGTGGGTGGTATACTTTTAGGAAAGTGTTTTCTCTCAAGTATGAGGGGTGATGTCGTGGTGAATTTCTTACCCCTAGTAAGAAAGGGGCCTCTGAGTATTATAATACTCCATTAGTTTACGAGCCCTTTATACGCGCAAGTACTGGTAGATGAATGACTTGCATAAATTTACAGCTCTGAAAATTACTTAGCAACTGTGCATAGTTACATCCAGTGGTATGAAAATACTTTTTTTTAACTATTTAACTGTTATCCGTAAAGAGGGATAGCTAATAATAGCTGATCCCATCACCCGTATTTGACCCGCCATTTCCCCAAACAATGGAGAAGCTAAATTGCCATCTGTAGACCAGCACACGTCACTGCTACGTATGTCCTAAACATCTCCTTCATAATCGTACAACAAATCTTCCAGATTTCCTACAGTAATATCAGAAGCCTGTACACATCATACGCAAGCTAATTTACTTGCTACATTACAGGGATAACCTAAGGTTAACATTGAACTTTAACAATTTCAAATGTGCCATTCATTTAGCTCTTGATAGCTATAAGAAATCACTCTGAACACAGAGTATAAATAACTAAAACACAGAGCGAAAATAGCTGCATAAGGCTACCAGAAACCTTAGTTGAGAAACACTGTAATAACAGATGCTGACAGAGAGTTTTCTTTCCAGTGTGTGAGTGTGTAACATAATATATTCTCGTATGATTATCACTTGGTATAGCATAAGTAAACTAAACTTGAACTGGAGAAGTCATTTGCGTAGCTATACATATATACATTTCTTCGTATACACACTAAACAAAATGATTCAAATGTTAGGCCTGTTTGGCGCAAGGAATGGCTTTTGCTACAGTCAAATAAAGTAGTGAAATTTCAACGATTTATTAATGTAGCCTCTACTTTATTGTTACTGTAGATTTGTACTGTCTTTAGTGAGTTTTAAACCAGTTTTTGTTTCGTCTAAATAACTTAATAAATACGGAAGATACGGAATTGTATTTATGATGCAATTTTACAGCATTTAACAATTTAAATGTCTTATTGCGTATCCCTTACCGGCCCCTGAAGGGTTTAAATGGCCATCGGCGAAGCGGTTAAGCCTCTTCACTTAGCAAAGCACACATGCCGTACACTAGGTTGTTTAAGTATGAACCCTACTGGAAACATTTATAAATACAGAACATCTGGGGTATTTATAGGTTCACAGTCTACTCACTTAATTTTTTGATAATTGCCTATTTTGTTGGAGGTGGAATTAACAATCAGAAAACAAAGTCACAATAATGTATCTCAAACAAAATTTCTTGGTCTAAAAGAAGAAGATCCAGTTGCAGAAAACAAATAAAAGTAATGCTATGAAAGCTTAGCTCTAATTGTTTTGTA
The DNA here is from genome assembly GCA_030765055.1 of Mantis religiosa. NCBI lineage: Eukaryota > Metazoa > Arthropoda > Insecta > Mantodea > Mantidae > Mantis > Mantis religiosa. The sequence goes on along the minus strand of CM060956.1, from coordinate 123,873,360 downwards.
TTAAGAAATGTTAAAATCTACTGAGACAAACTGCTTAACCCTTTCACCGATATGGACGTCATATGACGTCCAAGTTAAAATGGCCCAAACCGATATGGACGTGTATAGACGTCCTGCGTTTAATGCTCATTTAATGCCAATTACTTTAATCTTGCTATTTTACAATAAATTTAAATTAGTTCTATAAGGAATGTAAACGTATCCTTAAAGGTTTCTTTTTGAATTGTACACCTCCAAACCTGGATAAACACCCAAGGGCACATCTGCAGATTCACACCAAATAATATTGGTTTCCTTGCAAACTTCTTTTTCGCAACACACTACACATTTTCGAAATGGTTACAAGTTTTTTGGTTGTGGGTGGTATACTTTTAGGAAAGTGTTTTCTCTCAAGTATGAGGGATGATGTTGTGGTGAATTTCCTACCCCCTGGTATAAAGAGGCCTCTGAGTATTATAATACTCAATTAGGTTACGAGCTCTTTATACGCGCCAGTACAGGTAGATGAATGTCTTTTACAGCTCTGAAAATTACTAAACAACTGTGCATAGTTACATTCAGTGGTATAAAAATATTTTTTTTTTACCATTTAACTGTTTTCCGTAAAGAGGGATAGCTAGTAATAGCTGATACGCATCACGCATATTTGACCCGCCATTTCCCCAAACAATGGAGTAGCTAACATGCCATCTGTAGACCAGTACACGTCACTGCTACATATGTCCTAAAGATCTCCTTCATAATCGTACAACAAATCTTCCAGATTTTCTACAGTAATATCAGAAGCCTGTACACATCTTACCCAAGCTAATTTATTTGCTACATTACGGAACTAAGCCATGGTTAACATTGAAATTTAACAATTTCAAATGTGCCATACATTTAGCTCTTGATAGCTACAAGAAATCACTCTGAACACAGAGAGAGTATAAATAACTAAAATACAGAGCGAAAACTGCTGCATAATGCTACTAGCAACCTTGGTTGAGAAACACTGTAATAACAGATGCTGACAGAGAGTTTTCTTTGCAGCGTGTGTGTGTAACGCAATATATTCTCGTATGATTATCGCTTGGTATAGCATAAATAAATTAAACTTGAACCTGAGAAGTTGCTTGTGTAGCTATACATACATACTATGGCTCGTATACACAAAAAAAAAAAAAAATGATTCACATATTAGGCGCGTTCGGCACAAAGAATGGCTTTTGCTACAGTGAAACAAAGTAGTAAAATTTCAACAATTTATTAATGTAGTCTCTACTTTATTGTTACTGTAGATTTATACTGCCTTTAATGAGTTTTAAACCAGTTTTTGTTTCATTTAAATAACTTAATAAATACGGAAGATACGGAATTGTATTTATGATGTATTTTTACAGCATTTAACAATTTAAATGTCCTGTTCTGTTTATTGGGTGTCCGTTTCCGACCCCTGAAGGGTTTAAATGGCCATCGGCGAAGCGGTTAAAGAACACTAAATTTGGTGTATTTTCAGTTCCTGAGGGTATATGGAATTGTTTTCATGGGTAATTCAATGCACAGCAAGCAAATATTTTTATTGCAAAGAGAACCAATATATTATTGGAAGTTTTTGGTATCGACATTCCTGGCCAAGCCGTGGCTCCGTGGTTAGACTGCTTGGCTCTCACCAAGGTGGCCAGGGTTCGATCCCAGGCGACAGCAAAGTGAGATTTCTGGAGGATAACACGGCTCTGGGGCGGGTTTTCTCCAGGAACTCTGGCTTTCACCGCCATCTCATTCCACCGGTGCTCCATCTTCATCACATGTATCATCAGTGTCACTGCCTGTGGTTATGTAGTAAAAGCGGGCATTAAAAACTACACATTTCACTTCATTTTCGACATTCCTGTAGGGCCCTGTTTAAGATGTCTTGTTACAGGTAAATACATATAGTCTCCGTTAGCTATATTACTGCTCTGCATGACTACAGCAAGAGGAATGCGGGCAATTTGCACAGACTGGCAAATAGCTTAGAACAGTTCCAAGAAGTATATTACACTTCTACAATAAGAATTTATAGGAACCTTCCACTCTCCTTCTAACAATTAAGTAGTCCTAAACAATATTATACAATTTTCAACATAGCTTTACAGTCACTCTTACACAATCACTTGCTATATTATACCGAGATATTCATTAATGCTCCATTCGGCAGGTAAATTTCCAATACTTAGCTAAGAATGCATGTAGTGGCAATTGGCCCACAGAAATGAATGTTCTGGAATTGATGACACTGTCCATGGTCTAGGCAACCATGCTAGGCTCTGGTACAAACCTATTGAGAGCAAATTGTTAGCATGGATTCCTTCAGAAGGAAAGTAAATTCGTTGACCCTTTTTCTGTAAATTTGTGGAATGTAAAACAACTTCAAGTCTGATAAAGATACCCTTGAGCAAAATTAAGCAGTCCTTCATGAGCACTATAGAATGAAATGCTTAAGACCTAAGCAGTTAAAGAGCCTCCTTATATATTCCTTTTCAATTTTCACTTCTGAGGTTAATGTTAGAAATGGTGATGGTTCATGAATATTCACTGATAATACATCATGTAAGATACAAATATAATAAAGGTACCAGAGTACTAGTATTAAAATGCATGTGCCATGATGTATGATGTGTTGAATGGGACATCATAAAAATGCTTATACTTATATCCATGATCAGATACATCAAACTATAAATGTGTTTAGTTGAGTTTGCCCACCTTCTGTTTGAATGACTATGTAGATTAAATCTCATTTTAACGGTGGAGAACATAAATTACAAACAAACAAATCTCCATTTTAAACTTCAGCTCGGCATTTGCTATACCGTCTGCATGGATTTAAGTTGAATGTTAAGTTTGCTCATACTTTGTGCAATGCCTTCATATAGAAGGCACTACTATCCACACTATTGAAACATTCAAACGCCTATGCATCCCAACAAAGGCAAGCTTCAATCAGATTGACACCATTGCATAAAGCTATTGGACTTAACTCAAAGCAGTCATCATTTTACGTTGGAAATTGCACTTAGATGTGAGATCTAGAACAATACCAAGTGCTATCGTTAGAACAATATTTCTTATAAAAACATCAAGAGATATTCAATAAAATTAAAGTCTTCACTTTCAATGCAGCAATGGCTGTATTGTGGTCATTTCTTTGAGCAGTACATCATGCATTGTTATATTACGCTAACATAGAGGTTACTAAAGAGGTGATACTGAGAAACCTGTACACTGTGTTAGCTGTGTAGAGCTTCACAGTATATCAAGCAGCAAACAATACGAAAAAGAAGAATTTCTGCTCTGTATATTTACAATTGGCATTATAATGAGAGTTTTAAGGTTGTCACATTTAGCATCAACAACCTATGTCACAACTTTGCTACTGCTGGCAGAAGCCTAACCACTTACATACAACCATAGATGAAGATGCCTCAACTCTCCCCCATGTAAACCAGAACCATTATTACATTAGATTATAATGTACATGTTTGTGGACGGTCCTCTCCATGTATAAAATACTGAACCACAACACTTAAGATTGAATCTCTAACCAACCAATAGTAATTTAAGCCCAGTCCAGGTTTAAATATACAAATTTCAGTTCCCAGTGATTTCACTGTGGATCACTATGTTCTAGCAGTATAAGTTACTACCCGCCTTATTTTGAGGTTAAAGCTAAACACAACGCTTTGTTGACACTTGAAATGGGAAAATCAACAACATATAACAGGTCAAAAGTACATAAGACAAGATACTCATACCAACAAAGTCAAAATAATATTCATTTAAAATATATTAATAAAATGTGAGTAACTGTAGCACAACCAGCAAACTGACGGCGTGAAGAGCCAACCATGGCATATGTAGGATATTGCACTTGTGGGGTTTTGAATAACAAAATAGGAACATCAATTCCAAGGAACTGGAAATAAAAGTAATACTATATTCCAACTGGGAAAACAAGATATTCTACATATGTTAATTTTTATCTTCCACTGGTAACTTTCTTAAACGAGAGAAGCTGTTGTATACTTGGCCTGCATGGGCGTAATCCATATAGCCCTGGCCCGTAACCAACATCGGAAACAAAAATTTAATTTAATAAACTGAGGGTTTATTCTTCCGAAATTCAGCGTAACATATACATGTCAAAATTATGATCGGTAGAAACTTGTTCTAACAGGATTTCTGAAACTCGTTCGGCACAATGAGGATAACACAACTAGTTTTTTGTTTGTTTGGTCCCGTCACTGAGCAGCGCTCTACGCCACTTCATACAGAAAACTTCACCAAATTAATATAAATCATTTTATCTACCACCTTATATCAAAATATACTTTTTTTATCACCACCAAAAAAATTTACATCAGTAATTATTCTAACCTGAAGTAGAACTTCGGAGCAAGAAAACTCAGTCAAAAATATTAACAATTTGAATGGCCAGTCCGTATTCCCTTACACTGCTCATATAATCCACATACCTGTTTTCTACCTCTTTTCTCAATGTAGCTTCCTTTCTTGTGTTAAAATCAGGTTGCTTAACCAATTTACCATGATTTATACAGACTGAAACTCAGTGACTGCCATTTGATCATTTCACGGCCTTGTAAATCAATTACTTACAAGCCTAAGATTTACCATGATGGATTTTATACTTTCAGAAACTTCTGTGCGTGAATCAACAGATATAGGTTTAAGACATTTGTCTGTTTGATGGTTAGCAATCAAGGGCAAACGTCTAGCTACTATGAGCATTATGTCTTGAAAACGTAATATTTTTAATAAAAGTTAATCGTATAAATAAGACGAGTACGTGGGTTTCAGGATTCCAAAGTGATAAAGCAATTGACTTCTATTTCACTTTTTATTGACCCCAATGGATACCTTTTAATGGACTGGACGAATTCGATAAATTTGTAAAATGGAATATTAAGAGTAGCTCCCATTTCTAATGTAAATAATGCCCGCTATGTTTGATTGTCAGATTACGTAAATAATGCCCGCTATGTTTGATTGTCAGATTACTTGAGCCCAAAACTGAGAGACAATAAACATGTATCTGTTACATACAAGTACACTGATGTCTATAAGTATTTTTTCTTTTAATCTTACTTTATGCATTACGATTGATAACTTCTGAATCATCAAGATATTACCTCAGAACATGTATTACCTACTGTAGGTAAATAATAATGTAAACCTTCATGAAAATAAAATGAAATCTCGGTAACCTGAAATGTGCCCTATGTATAATTGGAAATATATATTCCATATATGGCAAATTTAAATTTTGAAAGAAATGTTAAAGCTTTTTTCCATATTTTCACCGATCGCATTTTATGTGTTGGAGCCACGACAAGCCAGTGCCTGGAGCGTGACCAGGAAAGAAAGAGACAGAGTGGCGCGCGGGCAGAAACAAAGAGGTAGTAGCGCGCAGCGTTGAACGCTTGCCGAGAGAGAGAGAGAGAGAGAGAGAGAGAGAGAGAGAGAGAGAGAGAGAGAGAGAGAGAGAGAGAGAGAGAGAGAGAGAGAGAGAGACAAAGTGATGTCTGGATATTTCCGTCTTCCTCTTGTTGCCTCGATCTCTCTTGGGAGGTCCACTGCATTGTACAAAAATGACTGGAGCCATAAAGATCCCGCAGTGTTAGAGCGGAGTCATTTCTTAACTGAATTGAAGTTGTCCAGTGGAGTTGAATTTTGTGGGTTTTATCGCAGTGGAAAATTTCATTTGTTTCCGTGAAGCGGGAGTAACGTAACGACCTTGGAGACTGTTGTTCTGTATGTCACGTCTTTCACTGCTGCAATGATGACTGTTTACTGCAATAAAGAACATTTTACAAATCTGAAAATAAGACTTCTAACTCTACGAACCCGTGAAGTCAATTGGTGCTAGAAGTGGGATACGACGGTGAAAGCTACATTGACCAAGATCTTAGGACAGCTGACACCTTGGCCACGAAACTGAAGGCGGCAAATTGCAATCTGAGCGAGACGATGACTGAATTGAAGGCCAAAATAACCATGGAAATGAAAGCGGCGAACCAAAGCCTGGCAACAGGCTGGCTGGCTGGCTGCCTGGCTGCGTACGATGCCCTCGCCGCAAAATTTGAAGCGCAGTTGGCCGGCTTGAGGACTGACGTTACAGAGCAGGCCAAGTGGATGATCGCGTTGAAGACCTAGCGAACCGTGTCAACGATCTAGATGTAAAGGCCGACAGCAACACCAAGTCCCTAAATGCCATGTTGGAGGCCATTGTTGGCAGAACTTTGAAGGATCTGAAGGCCCACGCGCCGGTAAACGAGTCGGAAATATGATACGTTTCAGGCCTTCCACCGTCAATTCGCCACAGAGGCCAAGCACATGTTAATGTTAAGTGAGGTCTACCCAAAAGTCCAAAGACCCCGGCCTCTGTTACCCGGGAGTGATGGAAAACTCCGGGGGTCTTTCCGTGGGGCAATACTTTGAGTCTTAAAAGCTCCCCCATCGACAACACCGAGATGGGTGGAAGTGCATACGCCACTTACGCGCGTCAACCCCGCAGGAAAGACTACCAAAAACCTCGGTGGTGCCGCCTGGCGATCTAGCATACTAGCTCTGCAGGCTAGTACCCGGACCTTTTAGACAACCCTCTGCCCCCTCCAGGTGGCTGAGGCCTGGCCGGAGGTACCCGATATCCCGCGTGTTTCGGGAACACACTTCCTCCTAGAGTCCAACCCAATCCGAACAGCTCCCATTCATGGAGGGGCTCGAATGTTCGACACGAGGTTCCTGTGGTATCGTCAGAGGTACCATGAGTGCTAAGGTTCCGCAGCGCTCACACTACAGCAACGGAAGGGGACGGATCCCCTGAGTTTTAACCTCCTGACCACAACACCGGATGTAGAGACTCTCAGTACTACCAACAGATGCAGTTGTGTGTGAAAGGTGTGAACAAAATATTTGAATAATTCTGTTGTAGTAAATATCTTGCATGATAATGAAATTGTAAGTTCTATTTCAGTGTTTTAAAACTAATATAGTATTATATTTTCATTATAAAGATAATTTTAGGATATGCTCTCAATTGCTCATTACTGTATGATGGTACTATTAACCTTCCCCTCCAGCTCTGGCTATCGCAAAACGTCAGAGCCAGAGATACAACGGCCGGACTGTAAATCATTTAGTCTAGGCTGACTGATCAGGAGGGGTTTATATTCAGGTTCTGGACATATTCTGCATCTAAGTGGAAAGGATGGGTGTGAAGGTGAGCTGGGAACTGGGAGTTGAGATATATGTTGAACAGATCCTATGGCAGATGTAACAGAGGAAGCTTGATTTAGGAATTTGTTCTTTTTAAATGTCCCCCATTTTTCTTAGGCAGAAATAAGTCTTCTGAATGACAAGCTGGTTCGTGTCAGAACATTGGCACCGAGAAAGGCATAGTGTGAATTTTGTCACCATTCATCCACTTAATAAGATTGGAATAAGACATTATGCAGCACACATGAGGAGTCCATTCCTTGTCCTTGTCTCCACCATGACAGCCAATGTAACTGAAATATTGCTCACTTCGAAGTATCTTTGGAAGGTCAATGCTGATTTTTTTTTATAGTAAAGTGTCCGCACACATAACAGAATTTGTTTGGAGAATTTATTCGAGCATGACCAGATTTCTTATTTTCACACAAAATGAAATTACAGATAACAAAAGCCACTTCAAACTACCGCTTTTCACATACAAGCCAAACTTTGAACTGAACCTATTACTTAAAACACAGAGCTCCATGATGGGACTGTGTTATTTTCCGCTGGTCTGGCATAGAGAGGACTAAAGCAATAAATCAATTAAGCCTCCTCGCTTAGCAAGGCACACATGCCGCACACTAGGTTGTTTAAGTATGAACCCTACTGAGGTTCATAGTTTACTTACTTAATTTTTGACAATTTTTACTGCTTTTAAATATATTTCAATCTTTTACAAGAAAATGGTGGATGTAGGAACATTTTTAAGCTCATATTTGTTAATTGTTCATAAAACTTGACCTAAAATGTGTAACCGCAGTCAGTATCAGACAGCGATTAGGAGGCAACAAATTAATAGAAATCTCGATATTGAAGAAAGGAATATTAATTAATAAAAAAATTGCTGTGATAAACCAATATAAAGGAATCTTATTATTTTAATATGAAATTAGAATGGTTAGGATGATCAATAAAATAGCGGTTTGGTTAAAGAATGAGGAAGCAAGAACATAATTTATTATAGCAAGGCATGTCAGCATCAAGGCAAGGTAGGGAAGATATTCTGTTAAAATCTACACGCTGTAAGCGACAGGAAAGAGGACCGTTATCTTCTTTGTGTCAGAAAGGGTTGAACGTCTTAGAACTATAGAGAGCTTGTAGCAAGGAATGCATTGAGACATAAAGGTTTCAGGGTGCGATGAAGCATGAAGGTTAGAACGTCCTAGTTTACTGATGTAATAACAATGTATACTGTTACAAAGAGCCCAGGGTAGGCGTGTCCGAACTCAGGGTAGGCGTTAAGTAAATGTGTTAGATGAGTTTTGGAAACCAATGAAAAATAAATCCAAATAAATCAGAAACCAATAATAAAGCAAGATTTGAAAAATGGACAGAAGGGTGAGCTATTTTGGTCATGTGATAAGTGAGAGTGGGGAGCAGAATTAGGTTCGAACTGAATCGCGAAGTCAAGGAAAGTTACTTGCTAGATCATCCTTCAAGGGGTGAGACGTGTTAGTGTCAGTCGGGAGAAGAAAATATAACATTTAGTAAAGGACTTGCTACATCATACTTGAAGAAGTCAGACGTGTTGGTCTGGAGAAAAAATGTAATACGTTGGTAGAATTTAACTGGAAGTGGTCACCGTTGCTACTCAGTCTTAATGGAACAAACACACTACAAGATAATTAAACAAACTTTCACAGTCATCTGAGAATTATTGATTCTACTGGGCAACCAACATCAACAAACCCATTTTCCTATAAACATTCACCTGAGAAGAGAACTCATAGCTCCAAATTTCAACCACAAGAACCCAAACAATTTACATAATATGCGGTTTTGCAACTAAATGGCACTGAATTATGCTGCATAATGGCGCCGATACGTTGGGGCATCAAACAATAGGAAATGGGACGTAGACTACGAGGAGAAGTAAGACCGACGGCGACGTAGAACGACGACGTAGAACGACGACGCAGAAAGACGAGAATTACAATGAAAACGGCGAAGACGGCAACAACTGCAAGAGAGAAGTTCAAGTTCTTCCTACATCAACGGAGGCTACTAGACGACGAAAAGTGGTAAAGGCATCACATAAACACCACAGCCGTACAACAGAACTGTGAGTTACAAATATTCAGTTTCCATTTTTGTGAAATAAAATACCATTCTTGACATCAATATATGTATATAATGTATTAGTGTTAAGTATTTTGGAAGGGGAATTAGCAAATTTAAAGGGAAATTTCGATGCTTTTAAGAAATAAGAAGGTTTTACAGGATAAATTCAAAATGTCAAATTCTGGGGAACAGAGAGTTATGGAGACAGAGAAAGAATTAGAAGTTAGTACACGAGAGATAATGGAAAGTATTGGTATAGAATCGGTAGATGAGGGAGGAAATAGGGTCAGTAACTTAAATATAAATAGAGAAAGTGGCATTTCCGTGGTTATGAATAACATACAAGAGATGTTTCAACAACTCATAGCACGAATGACGATCCAGAGCCAATCCCTAGAGAATAAATTGGTTGAACAGAGCCAGGAAATAGAAAATAGGTTGGGTAAATTAGGAGAGCAAAACAAATCAATAGAGGCTAAACTAATAGATCAAAGTCAATCAATATAGGCTACTTAATAGATCAAAGTCAATCAATAGAGGCTAAATTAATAAATCAAAGTCAATCAATAGAGGCTAAATTAATAGATCAAAGTCAATCAAAAGAGGCTAAATTAATAGATCAAAGTCAATCAATAGAAGCTAAATTAATAGATCAAAGTCAATCAATACAGGCGAAATTAATAGATCTAAGTAAATCAACAGAGTCTAAATAAATAGATCAGAACAAGGTTATAGACGAAAAATTGAGTAAAATTACGAGCCAAGGAAAGGAAACAGAGGCTAGGATTACCATAAAGATTCAGGAAATAACTGGGGAACTGCAAACTGTAAAGGAGGCCCTGCAGTGAGAAGTAGGTACTATAAGAAGTGACCTAGAAGCTACCAAATCTCTCGTTGCAGGAATAGAGAATAGAGTAGAGGGGGAAATTAATAGGGAAAGAGTAAGAGTAGATGAATTGACCACGACGCACGTAACGTTTGAACAGGAAATAAATGACCGGCTTGACAGTGTAAATGATTGTATAACAGCCGATATGGAGAAGTTAAACGAGCAAATAGCAGGAGTAACGATTAGGCAGTCAGAAAAAATTCAAATGTTAAGGGAGACTGAGCGATGAATCGCAAATTAGAGACACAATAACCAGTTTACAGCTGGAACATTCAGCTCAGGTACCTGAGAACCCTCCTTGTCACACACACACACACACACACACACACACACACACACACACACACACACACACACACACACACACACACACACACACACACACACACACACACACACACACACACACACACACACACACACACACACACACACACACACACACACACACACACACACACACACACACACACACACACACACACACACACACACACACACACACACACACACACACACACACACACACACACACACACACACACACACACACACACACACACACACACACACACACACACACACACACACACACACACACACACACACACACACACACACACACACACACACACACACACACACACACACACACACACACACACACACACACACACACACACACACACACACACACACACACACACACACACACACACACACACACACACACACACACACACACACACACACACACACACACACACACACACACACACACACACACACACACACACACACACACACACACACACACACACACACACACACACACACACACACACACACACACACACACACACACACACACACACACACACACACACACACACACACACACACACACACACACACACACACACACACACACACACACACACACACACACACACACACACACACACACACACACACACACACACACACACACACACACACACACACACACACACACACACACACACACACACACACACACACACACACACACACACACACACACACACACACACACACACACACACACACACACACACACACACACACACACACACACACACACACACACACACACACACACACACACACACACACACACACACACACACACACACACACACACACACACACACACACACACACACACACACACACACACACACACACACACACACACACACACACACACACACACACACACACACACACACACACACACACACACACACACACACACACACACACACACACACACACACACACACACACACACACACACACACACACACACACACACACACACACACACACACACACACACACACACACACACACACACACACACACACACACACACACACACACACACACACACACACACACACACACACACACACACACACACACACACACACACACACACACACACACACACACACACACACACACACACACACACACACACACACACACACACACACACACACACACACACATTAATGAGGGGCGAAGCGAACAAATTAGCACTTCTTCGACCTCTCCTAACAGCAATACTAGCGAGGTTAACGCTAATGCTCAAAATAACATGTACAACCAAGTGCACATGAATTTTCTGAGTGAATTGCCCCTCCCAAAATTTAAATGGCGCAATGTCAACGCGGTACAATTTTTGGCCGAGTTAGAAAATTATTTCGCTATTAGAGGTGTACCAAATCAATACAAGATGATAATAGTTCAGAGGGCATTGCAATCAGCCGAACTTAATTGGTTGCGAGTTACTGTCGGAGAAGGATGTAACTACGAACTATTTAAGACAGCTTTCCTGGTAAAATATTGGAATGCAAATGTCCAGGACCAGGTTAGGAATCAAATAACAAATGGCCGATATCAAGGAAATAATGGAGAGTCCATTACCAATTATTTCCTCAGATACTCACAAATGAGTAAATATTTACAGCCTCCATTACAGGAAGCTGAGCTGATTTCTCTTCTCACACCACATCTTCTTGATAATATAAGAAATCACATGGTTGTTGCTAAACCTCAGACATTGCGAGAGGCAATTACTTTATTGACAGCTTTGCAAAGTGTAGGGAGTCACAATATTCAGAATAGACAAGAAAACAGAATGCTGGCAAGGAATCCACCCAGATCGTTGAATAACAACCATCATGACGGGGAAAGGGCACAGAATCGCCGAAATTGCAATACAAACAACTTGGCTACTCGACAAAGATACGAGGCACACGTCCCGAGGGAATTTTTAAAGAATAACAGAGGAAGACAGGGACTGCCAAATACAAACTCACACAATCTTCCGATAAGACACATGCAAATAAACAGGAATGGAAATAGGAGTCACCCCTCATTTATCCAAAGAAGACACACGAGACCGCCATATTGACAACAGTACCAACCACGTGACGCTGGTAGAGGAAATCTCTTAGATCGGAATCAACTTACTTCAAGGGAATGGATACATTCTCCTCCACCCACACAGAGGGATGTGGCGCCTGAAGTGAACGAAAGACCGGATGCGACGCAACAGGCGGGAAACGGCTCCAGTGTGCGATAGACGACGTCCCGCATCGGACCCGGATGAACACACTAGTTCTGAATATGAATAGGGACACAGCTCGGAGTAGGGTGGTACAGAATTACACAGAAACAGATGTAATTGACGTTGCGCAAGGAAGTAATCATTTAACAAGGTTGCAAGAAGCGAGAGATGCTCCCCGGATTGCTGCAGTAATAAACAAAGAAACATGGCAACTTACAATAGATTCGGGATCCTCAGTCTCTGCTATAAGTCAAAAGTCAAGCATTCTTTTAGCATTTAGAGAACAATGGAGTTAAATTGCAAACATTGCTTGTGAAAAGTGCATATTGTACTCTGGCGGTAGGTCGCGCCAAACAAAAGATTAATACACAAATGCTTTTAAAAGTAACCATTGGGGAGAACAATAGAATTTGTGTGTTTCGTCATTAATAGGCTATCTGTAGATATAATTATGGGTAATGACGTGTTGTATGCGCTCCAAGTGAAGTTGAATTATCAAATGGAAGCCTTGGAAATACAAATTAAAGACGTCATAGTTAAAGTTCCGTTCAGCTCAAGGGAAGCAGATAATGAAGTAAGCATGACAAATGAAGAAAAAGGAAGAAACATTTTTTGTAGAATTTATACGAATAAGAGGGACGGAGATAGTTAAGATGAATCCATTAGAAGTTGAAGAGATGGGAAACTATGATAAGGAAGTGTACGTAGCGGCAGAAGAAGGGTTGGCAGATGATGTCATACGGACTTGGGCTGGCAGAAGCAGGTGAACAGGAGATAATTACCCTACCAGATGATTTCCAGGTAGTCGAAAATAACGTAAGCATGACCTATAGAATAAGAGAAACAGTAGCAAACTCGAACCTACTTAATGACCAAGAAAAGGAGATTTTTATAATATATTGTGTAAACATATAAATTTATTTTCAGAACACACTGGAATTTATAGTGATATTGAGTATGAATTCGAGATACACAATGTTCTCCCATTCAAATACAAGTGCAGACCTATTCCATTGGATTTACAGGAGGCAGTGAACCTTAAAATACAGGAAATGTTAGATGATGAAATCCTGGAGATATCGACATCAAAATTTATAAGTTCCCTGTAGGAAGAGCAGGATTAAAATATTTATTTATACTTATCGACGTAATGTCTAAATTTGTGAAAATGTACCCGTTCAAGAAATTAACGAGCGCAGCATGTGCGAATAAAATAGTGAAGGATTATGTAGTCAAGTACGGGAAGATGAAAGCGCTATTAGTAGACAACGCATCCATACACCATGGGAGACGGTTGTGAAGACCATTCAGGAGGCCGGAATTCGCATCTATAATACATCATACCACCCATGCTCTAATCCATGCGAGCGTATTTTGAAAGATCTAGGTGTTCATCTCCGCGTCCTATGTTCATTGAAACAAACTACTTGGCCAGACCACATAAACTATATTGAGTTTGTATTCAACAATTCATTAAACTTAATCACAGGATATGCTCCTATCCAATTGCAAAAGAATTTAACACCGGAACCACTGATAAAGAGTGTTCCGGAAAGTCTTCAAACGATGAACGAGACAGATCGACAACGGATCCTAAACGCCGTGATCAGAAGCACGAAAAAGGTAGACAAAAGGAACGCAAAGAAACAACGATATAAGAAGAATTGGCAACCAAGGGTTGGCGACTTAGTTCTAATAAAATCGTTCGACAAGTCAGATTTGTCTGGGAAGAAGACTAGGAAGCTACATATGCTATGGAAAGGTCAATACCTAATTGAAAAAATATTTGGTGACAGAGCGTATGCCTTAATACATCCAAGAAATGTAAAACCCATTGGCAGGTATAACATCTCCCTAATGAGGACATATCGCACGAAAGATGAAATAAACAATACAGAGCAGACCCAAGAAACACCTCTGTTAGCGTAATAGTTTTTTTTGTATATATGAGGAGGTAAATAATACAAGAAAAATTTATAATTATTATAGCTATCATTTCCGTTTGAAATTCAAATACTGCAAATTCCAAAATTCCTGTGTACAAACAAAATGATAATGTAATAAAAATAACCACAGCTAATGAACATGTTAGATCTTTAAAAATAATTAGTGAAATGTAATTATAGTATAAGTACAGATGTACACATGTGTCAAAAGGCTATACTGTTATTGTAAAGGTCACAGACCTTAGGCGTGACAAAGTGAAAAAAAGTTTAGAGTGAAAAGTGAAGTGGGAAGACATGACAATGAACTGCCAATGTTTACTGTCAAGTAAACGAAACACCTGATTGCAGGTAGACAACCGAGTACAGGTAGAGGTAACCGTATTTGGACGTCATTACGCAAACTGTAATGATGTGAGGACAAATGTTCTTACGGTGAAGGATTAAAAGATAAAGAAACGTCCCAAGAAGGAAATATAATAACAATATAAAAAAAATCATTGAATGTAAAATGTAATATTTTAAACAGTAATATAGTAACATTGATGTAGTACTTAAAAATGTAATAAGGTAAAATCAAGCTGATCTCATGAGAGACAAGGATAATTCATTGAAGTGTATATATAGTTGAGGTATCACAAATGTTATTTTGTATATACAGTAATAACCACATATACAACAGTGTACTTGTCTATGTACATAATGTATCCTATCTATAATTCTATATATGTGATGTACCATACTGATCATTCTATTTATGTAATGTACCATATTGATCATTCTATATATGTGATGTACCGTAATGATCATTCTATGTATATAAAGTAACACACGGATGAAGAAGAGGGAACGGTGACCACCGAAAATGTTTCTAAGTAGGGAAAGAGAAATTATATATATCAAAAGAAATATAGAAGAAGACAATGTCATGACGGGGGTTTGACAAAATTTAAATAATGGACATTTCATTTTTTGTCAAACGGGCATTATGTAACCACAGTCAGTATCAGACAGCGATTAGGAGGCAACAAATTAATAGAAATCTCGATATTGAAGAAAGGAATATTAATTAATAAAAAAAATTGCTTTGATAAACCAATATAAAGGAATCTTATTATATTAATATGAAATTAGAATGGTTAGGATGATGAATAAAATAGCAGTTTAGTTAAAGAATGAGGAAGAAAGAACATAATTTAATATAGCAAGGCATGTCAGCATCAAGGCAAGGTAGGGAAGATACTCTGTTAAAATCTACACGCTGTAAGCGACAGGAAAGAGGACCGTTATCTTTGTGTCAGAAAGGGTTGAACGTCTTAGAACTATAGAGAGCTTGTACCAAGGAATGCATGGAGACAAAAAGGCTTTCAGGGTGCGATGAAGCATGAAGGTTAGAACGTCCTAGTTTACTGATGTGATAACGATGTATACCGTTACGAAGAGCCCAGGGTAGGCATGTCCGAACTCAGGGTGGGCGTTAAGTAAATGAGTTAGATGAGTTTTGGAAACCAATGAAAAATAAATCCAAATAAATCAGAAACCAATAATAAAGCAAGATTTGAAAAATGGACAGAAGGGTGAGCTATTTTGGTCATGTGATAAGTGAGAGTGGGGAGCAAAATTAGGTTCGGACTGAATCGCGAAGTCGAGGAAAGTTACTTGCTAGATCGTCCTTCAAGAGGTGAGACGTGTTAACGTTGGTCGGGAGAAGAAAATGTAACATTTAGTAAAAGACTTGCTACATCATACTTGAAGAAGCCAGACGTGTTGGTCGGGAGAAAAAAATGTAATACATTGGTAGAATTTAAGTGGAAGTGGTCTCCGTTGCAACTCAGTCTTAATGGAACAAACACACTACAAGATAATTAAACAAAATTTCACAGTCGTCTGAGAATTATTGATTCTACTGGGCAACCAACATCTAAAAACTCATTTTCTTATAACCATTCACCTTAGAAGAGAACTCATAGCTCCAAATTTCAACCACAAGAACCCAAACAATTTATATAATATGCGGTTTTGCAACTTAATGGCACTGAATTATGCCGCAAATGTCAATTTTCACCCACGTAGCAAAAGCCTTGTTAGTTAGTGTTATTCCAAGCTGTATTACTGATCCATTAACCATCGGAAACTGGGAAGTCAGTAATTACTAAGCAATAGCTAGTAACTTCCACACATAATCTTAATGTAGCAAAAAGACAAACAAGCAGAATTACTTAAACTCAACTGCAGTTAAAACTCTATAAAAGGTATAACTTAAAATTACCTGTAGATTTGAAGTTGATTCTGCAACTTCCAGAGAGATGAAACAGATTATAACCTTTAATATTAATAGCAGAAGCATTATTAACAGTGAAGTATTCTTCATTTTTGAGTTTGATTTATGAGTCACTATGTTTACACTGAACTTCACTTACCATGTTGAATAATTGAAACGTTTTCATGATCATTCGATCTCATCTTCAGCCGTTTGGTGACTAATTGAACATTCTTCTTCCTCCACTACTACGGTGCTCTGATCCCTCTGCAATCTGGTGTTATGGGCACTACTTTTCAATACTTCATTTAATGCCGGGATTTCAAAATTTTTAACCATGTTCAAGGTGTTTGGTTATGAATATTTTTTCCCAGCTATCCAATTTTATAGGTGTCCTTAAAGATTTTAACAGTTTTATGTTATGGCCAATGTTGTGGTTTTCTGCCCAAAAATGGTGTGATACTGCAGATTTTTCTGTTTGTTTCAACTTTATGTTCCTCTGGTGTTCTTTTTGCCTGGTTAACAAGTTTCTCTTAGTTTTTTCCTATGAGGCTTTTATCACAGGTTTCACAGTTTATCTGATAAATTCCCGATATTAAAGTGTGGGGGACCTTTATTGGTTTGAAAATTAATCTTTCAGTCTGGCTCTACCCTTTCATAGTGCGTGCTACACACGGCTAGTGTGAAAGAACAATTAATTTCCATTAATTGTACCTAATAGTGGTCCGAACTATAAAGCCCGGGCCTTAAAGTACTTACAGCATAGTAAGTCGCCATTAAGGTAGTTGTCTCATGTGTTTATGAGAACTCCTTGTGGTTTACCAGGAGAAAACACGAGTCAGTTGGAGAATTTAATGTCATGTTGGCACATTGGCCATAGTAGCTCAAATGGTTAGAGCGGCTGGACGGAGACCAGAAGATCCATGTTTCAAATTCCGGCTATGGCATTGAATTTTTCAGTCTGGCTCTACCCTTTCATTTTTATTGGTTCATTTAGCAGGTTCTTCAGACTGAAATTGTTTTGGGGTGCTAGTTTTAAGTTTAGTCTTTTGAAGATTCGTTCAAATTTTCTAAAAGCCCATGGATGGTAGGTGAATTTTCTATATTGCCAGTTTGTGACAACATCCTACCCTTTTTGGACCTCAACATAACTAGAAATTGTCATGGTGTAGATTTTAGAATATACAGGAAGCCCATACACATAGATAATTACATGAAGAAAAATGAATACAACCGAGTTTCACATCAGCTAGCTGCCTTTAGAAGTCTAATTCACCGGCTATACAACATCCCACTGAGTTAGGAGGGGTTTTTGAAAGAACAACACATAAAAGAGATAGCAGTATTAAATGGAATCAACACAGCCATCATAAGGAACATGATGAAAAGAAAGGAAAAACTCAAGATAATATAAAAAACGACCACTCTCACAGCACTTAAAAACACAAACTGGCAATAAAGAAAATTCACGTACCATCCATGGGCTTTTAGAAAATTTGAACGAATCTTCAAAAAACTAAACTTAAAACTAGCACTCCGAAACAAATTCAGTCTGAAGAACCTGCTAAATAAACCACTAAAACATTCAATCCCCCCACTTTAAAATATAGAATTTATCAGATAAACTGTGAAACCTATGATCAAAGCTACATAGGAAAAACTAAGAGAAACTTGTTAGCCAGGCAAAAAGAACACCAGAGGAACATTAAGTTGAAACAAACAGAAAAATCTGCAGTTTCACAACATTTTTGGACAGAAAACCACAACATTGGCCACAACATTAAACTGTTTAAATCTTTAAGTACACCAATAGAAGTGGATATTTGGGAAAAATTATTCATAACCAAAAACCGGGAAAAACGGTATAAATTTTGAAATACCGTTATTAAATGAAGTATTAAAACGTAGTGCCCCTAACACCAGATGGCAGAGGGATCGGAGCAGAATAGTAGTGGAGGAAGAAGAATGTTCGATTAGTCACCAAACAGCTGAGGATGAGATCGAATGATCTTGAAAACATTTCAATTATACAAGCAAGTGAAGTTGAGTGTAAACATACGGACTCATAAATCAAGCTAATGAAAAAAAAAACAAGAATCTGTTATACTTGGGATGACATAAGTACCAAATATATCTTAACAAAGCACAAAGACTCTTAGCCATATGTTAGCCATATGTGATTCATTCTCTTATGTAAGGGTATTTAAAAAAAAAAAGAATGAGCTGTTAAGCCTCTATGCCGACTTCTGAAAATAAGCTAACAGCACTACTGACAGTCTTTTCTAAAATAATAGAGTACACAACTGCTATAGTATACAAAGCTTAAACAATATTCTTCCACAGCTAGAGTCAAGCTGAGAAATTTAACGCCACGGCAGGGATTTCAACTATAGAGCTCCTGGTTTCCGTTAAGTCACTTGTAACCATTGACCTAACATGGCCAAAATCTTAGCCTACACACGGCTAGTGTGAAAAATTGATTAAGTTAACTTAAATAATAAGAGTTTAATCATGAATCCTGGGACTCCGGTACTGACAATAGAATGTGCCACAAACGGTGTATCTCAAATATGAGAGCCCCTAGTGGTTTACCAGGAAAATACATCACTCAATTGGAGAATTTAATACGATGGCAAACTTGCCAGGGTAGCTAAATTGTTAAGAGCGTCCAAACAGATCTGTGGCTCAAATCCCGGCCATCGCATTGAATATTTCAACTTGACTCTATGTATCCAAAACCTTAGCCTATACAGGGCTAGTGTAAAAGAATGATAAATACCCATCAATATTCTCCTAGTTTGGTTTTAGATAAAGAAGCATATGTGCTAAGATCTGAATTAGTAAGAGGCTTGGATAAAAAAGAAATATAATTAGGAATATCTTGTGATTTAGCTATGGTATTTGACAACCTCTTCCTCCAATAGAATTGTAAGCTTTCAATAATATCTCTATGAACTAGTTTAGATATTTCTTAAACAACATCCAGGAAACAATGATAAATGGATATAATTCAGAATCTAGCATTATTATGAAAGTTTTCTCACAAGTCTATGTTTGAGCCATTGCTATGTCATTTACAACTTAGCTAGTAGCCAACATATATGCTCATTGCATATGCTACCAGAGTACTTTTATCACAAAAGTCACATCAGCAATTAAGAGACACTGTCAATTAAACATTAGAAAAGTCCAAATTTGCTTTGAAGCAAATAAACTACCAACTTTATTACGTTGGAGGTGGAATTAACAATCAGATACAAAACACAGTGTAATGTATCTCAAACAAAATTTCTTGGTCTAAAAGAAGAAGATCCAGTTGCAGAAAACAAATAAAAGTCATGCTATGAAACCTTAGCTCTAATTGTTTTGTATTAAGAAATGTAAAAAATCTGCTCAGATAAACTGCTTTAAGAACACTAAATTTGGTGCACTTTCAGTTCCTTAGGTTATATGGAATTGTTTTCTGGGGTAATTCAATGCACAGCAAGCAAATATTTTTATTACAAAGAGAACCAACATATTATTTATATTACTGGAAGTGTTTGGTAGCGACATTCCTGTAGGCCGCTGTTTAAGATGTATTGTTACAGGTAAATACATATAGTCTCTGTTAGCTATATTACTGCTGTGCATGACTACAGCAAGAGGAATGCAGGCAATTGGCACGGACTAGTAAATAGCTTAGAACAGTTCCAAGAAGTATATTACTCTTCTACAATAAGAATTTATAGGAACCTTCCACCCTCCTTGTAACAATTATGTAGTCCTAAACAACACACAATTTTCAAGATAGCTTTACAATCACTCTTACACAGTCACTTGCTATAATATACCGAGATATTCATTAATGTTCCATTCAGCAGGTACATTTCCAATACTTGGCTAACACTGCATTCAGTGGCAATTTCGATTATATTGACCCACAGAAATGCATGTTCTGGGCTTAATGACATTGTTCATGGTCTAGGGGACCATGCTAGGCTCTGGTACAAACCTGGCTGAGAGCAAATTCTTAGCACGGATTCCTTCAGAAGGAAAGTGAAGTCGTTGATCCTTTTTCTGTAAATTTACGGAATGTAAAACAACCTCAAGTCTGATAAAGAGACCCATGAGCAAAGTTAAGTAGTCTTTCATGTGCACTATAGAATGAGATGCTTAAGACCTAAGCAGTTAAAGAGCCTCCTTAAATAATCCTTTTCAATTTTCACTTCTGAGGTTAATGTTAGAAATGGTGATGGTTCATGAATATTCACTGATAATACATCATGTAAGATATAAATATAATAAAGGTACCAGAGTACTAGTATTAAAATGCATGTGCCATGATATATGACGTGTTGAATTGGACATCATAAAAATGTTTATACTTATATCCATGATCTATGAAACTATAAATGTGTTTAGTTGAGTTTGCTCACCTTCAGTTTGAATTACTAGGTGGATTAAATCTCACTTTTCGTCCGATATGACGTAACGATGGAGGACGTAAATCACAAACAAATCTCCATTTTAAACTTTAACTCGGCATTTGCTATACCATCTGCATGGATTTAAGTTGAATATTAGATTTGCTCATACTTTGTGCAATGCCTCCACATAGAAGGTACTACTATCCACACTATTGAAACATTCAAACGCCTATGCATCCCAACAAAAACAAGCTTCAATCAGATCGATACCATTGCATGAAGCTATTGGACATAACTCAAAGCAGTTATCATTTTAGGTTGGAAATTGCACCTACATTTCAGATCTAGAACAATACCCAGTGCTATAGTTAGAACAATATTTCTTATAAAAACATCAAGGGACATTCAATAAAATTAAAGTGTTGACTTTCAATACTGCAATGGCTGTATTGTGGTCATTGCTTTGAGCGGTACGTCATGCATTGTTATATTACATTAGCAAAGAGGTTACCAAAGAGGTAATAATGACAAACCTGTACACTGTGTTAACTGTGTAGGGCTTCACAGTATAACAAGCAGCAAACAATACGAAAAAGAAGAATTTCTGCTCTATATATTTACAATTGGCAATATAATGAGAGTTTTAAGGTTGTCACATTTAGCAGCAGCCACTTATGTCACAACCTAGCTACTGCTAGCAGAAGCCTAACCACTTACATACAACCATAGATGAAGAATCCTCAACTCTCCCCCATGTAAACCAGAACCATTATTAGATTAGATTATAATGTACATGTTTGTGGATGGACCTCTCCATGTATAAAATACTGAACCACAACACTTAAGATTGAATCTCTAACCAACCAATAGTAATTTAAGCCCAGTCCAGGTTTAAATATACAAATTTCAGTTCCCAGTGATTTCACTGAGGATCACTATGTTCTAGCAGTATAAGTTACTACCAGTCTTATTTTGTGGTTAAAGCTAAACACAACGCTTTGTTGACACTTGATATGGGAAAATCAATAACAAATAACAGGCCAAAAATACATAAGACAAAATACCGATACCAACAAAGACAAAATAATATTTATTTGAAAAATATTAATATAATGTGAGTAACTGTAGCACAAGCAGCAAACTGACGGCGTGAAGACAGTAAACCATGCCATATGCAGGATATTGCACTTGTGGAGTTTTGAATAACAAAATAGTATCATCAATTCCAAGGAAGTGAAAATAAAAGTAATACTATATCTCAACTGGGAAAACAAGATATTCTACATATGTTAATTTTCTCTTCCACTGGTAACTTTTTTAAAATTTAATTTTAAAACCTGAGGGTTTATTCTTGCGACATTCAGCGTAACATATACATGTCAAAATTATGATCGGTAGAAACTTGTTGTAACAGGATTTCTGATACTCGTTCAGCACAATGAGGCTAACACAACTAGTTTTTTGTTTGTTTGGTCCCGTCACTGAGTAGCGCTCTACGACACTTCATACAGAAAACAACATCACCAGATTAATATAAATCATTTTATCTATCACCATATATCAAAACACACTTTTTTATCACCAAAAAATTTACATCAGTAATTATTCTAACCTGAAGTACAACTTTGGAACCAACACAGTAAAAAATATTAACAATTGTAATGGGCGGTCCTATTGACCCGTATTCCCTCACACTGCTGATATTCTCCACATACCTGTTTTCTTCTTCTTTTATCAATGTCTAGCTACTAAGAGCATTATGTCTTGAAAATGTAATGTATTTTAATAAAAGTTAATCATATAAATAAAACAAGTGCGTAGGTTTCAGGATTCCAAAGTGATAATGTTATTAACTTCTATTTCCATTTCATTGACCCCACTGGATATCTTTTTATGGACTAGGCGAATTCGATAAATTTGTAAAATGGCATATTAAGAGTAGCTCCCATTTCTAATGTAAATAATGTCCGCTATGTTTTATTGTCAGATTACATTGAGCCCAAATCTGAGAGACAATAAATATGTAGGTACCTGTTACATACAAGTACACTGACATTTATAATTTTGTTCTTTCTTTTAATCTTACTTTATGCATTACGATTGAAAATTTCTGTATCATCATTTTAAGCATTTGCCTCAGAACAGGTTTAACCGTAGGTAAATAATAATGTAAAACTTCATAAAAACAAAATGAAATCACGGTAAGCTGAAATGTGCCCTATGTATAGTTAGAAATATATATTTCATATATGGTAAATTTAAATTTTGAAAGATATATTAAAATTTGTTTCCATATTTTCACCGATCGCATTTTATGTGTTGGAGCCACGACAAACCAGTGCCGGGCGCGTGCCCAGGAAAGAAAGAGACAGAGAGTGGCGCGCGGGCAGAAACAAAGAGGTAGTTGCGCGCAGCGCTGAACGCTTGCCGAGAGAGAGAGAGAGAGAGAGAGAGAGAGAGAGAGAGAGAGAGAGAGAGAGAGAGAGAGAGAGAGAGAGAGAGAGAGAGAGAGAGAGAAAGAGACAAAGTGATGTCTGGATAGTTCCGTCTTTCTCTTGTCGCCTCGATCTCTCTTGGGAGCTCTGCTGCATTCTAGAACAATGACTGGAGGTATAAAGACCTCGCAGTGATAGAGCGGATTCAGTTGTTAACTGAGTTAAAGTTGTGCAGTGTAGTTAAATTTTGTGAGTTTAATGGAAGTGGAAACTTTCATTTGTTTACGCGAAGCGGGAGTAACGAAACCTTCTTGGAGACTGTTGTTCTCTATGTCACGTCTTTTACTGCTGCAAGGGTTGTACAAAGTTATTGTTTACTGCAATGAAGAGCATTTTACATATCTGAAAATAATACTTCTAATTCTGCGAACCCGCGAAGTCATAATTGGTGTCAGAAGTGAGATACGACGATGAAGGTTGCATTGACCAAGATCTTAGGACAGGTGACAGCTCGGCCAAGAAATTGAAGGCGGCAAATAGCAATCTGACCGAGAGGATGACTGAACTGAAGGCCGAAATAACCACGGAAATGAAAGCGGCGAACGATGCCCTCGCCGTAAAATTTGTAGCGTTGTTGGCAGGACTGAGGACTGACGTTACTGAGCAGGTGAAGTGGAAGATCAGGTTGAAGACCTGGCAAACCGCGTTAACGATCTAGAAAGAAAGGCCGACAGCAACACCAAGTCCCTAAACGCCAAGGTGGAGGATACAGTCGGCTAGGGGCGGCTGGTGGCTCTGAAAATTGGTGGTTCACAAAGTTATCCATGCAACTTAATATTTTAAAGTAACAAAATTTCTTTAAACTGTCACTACAGACTGCTATACACACAAGTTAACGGTAATTCACAGCACATAACACAACATTCACATTTCATAAATACTCTAGAATATTTTTCGTATACGTCGTTATTAATGTTCCTGTTTTGTGTGATGTTTAGTTTCATCGTGGGTCTTCCAAGTCGCTTAAGTTCAATTTTTCCTTCTAAGGTCATGTTTGAAAAAGGGTGTGCTAAAAGACACTTTATGGAATTCAAGTTACCTCTATTTATATAAATATTTCTGATGCACTACTCAAAATAGGCAGAGGTAACAAAACACGGCACAAACCATGTGGCTATGTACTCGTAGGTTACATTTAACATAGGCGCAATAGATGCCGCTGCTGTGATGTAAGAACGAGCAGATTAGGCATCTACTATTCTCTGGCAGCTAGGCTAAGCAACCACATGCAGCCATAAGCCCCGCGTCGCCCCCCTACTTGCCTCGGCAAATCCTAGGTTCGTCGTGCCCTATACCTCCCTATTGTATGCCAGTGGTTTACATCTGGGAGTGAACTACTTGGCACCTGCAAACAATACAGCGCGCTCAGGTCCCTTGCACTAGACAAGGTCGAAATGAACTCCAAATGGAACAAGACATTAAACGGAGACCCAGCATTTTGGTTGTAGCGCAAACATGCTACCCCCTTCAGAAGCACCCCTGCATTCGGCACAAATTTTGAAGGATCTGAAGGCCCACGTGCCGGGAAACGAGACATCTGCGTACGTCACACCACCGAAGTACGACGGCACGTCAACGTTTGAGGCCTTCCGCCGTCATTTCGACACAGAGGCCACGCACAACATAAAATAAGAAATGAAATAAAATCTGAATGTCATACCCCGTCTCCTTGAAACTATACAGGGGCACACATTCAAACGTTACATTTATTATTTCTTAATAAAACACTACATTATTAATACATAATTGTTTCAGATTTGTACAACTACAAAAACAAAATTGATAAAACACAAAACAAAACAAAAAAACTACCACTACCTATAATACTACAAAATTTACTGGTCAGCAGCAAATCTCTATTGAACACAATAGTAAAATTCTTTTAACTACTTAGCCAAACATCACAGATAAATTTAAATAACAAAAACTATACAAAACTACAAAAGCTACTGTTAATTGCTGGAAGCCAGCAATTCTAATTTAAACTGGAAAAATCTCACCTAAATTTATTTTATTTATAACATATATTTAAAAGTACTGGTAACCAGCACTTATTTTTTAATTGACCACAAGAATAATAAATTTATTTGTTCATTTCTTTTCATATTTCAATCTTCTTAACTAAACATATAATTCTAAAAGGAATGTATTGTGAATTTGTGGGTTCGTGAAATAATAAAACGAGGTTACGAAACACAAAAACTACACTTTATTCTCCTCGAAATACACTGTTCAACATTACAAAATTGCTAGAACCTTAAAACTGTTTATTTTTCCTACTCTACATTCAACTGTCTGTCGCTACCGGTACCGATTGGTTCCGAAGTTTTCCGAATCTCCACCGGCCATCATTTGTCATCGGCTTCGCGATTCTACCGCCAGGGTGACACTGCTCACTCCTCAAGGTTGGTCGTCCCGAACAGCGCCTTCGTAGCGGGCCAGGCGATCCAGGTGTACCACCAACATCTTTCCTCGGGGCACCTTCTGGATGCGGTAGACGTCGTTAATCCTCTTCACCACACGGTACGGTCCTTGCCATGACTGCTGAAGCTTCGAGCAGCGTCCCTTGGTCCGGGTGCGGCGGTACAACCAGACCAGGTCACCTTGCTGGAACCCTTGGCTGTTGGCTTGCCTGTCGTCTCGGGTTTTCATGCGGTCGCTCGCCTTCTGGATGTTCTGGCGAGCCATCTCGTGCATGCACTGGAGGTGGTCCACCAGGTTCTCCACATCCCTCAAGAGTGGCCTCAAGTCTGCGTCCGCCAGCTGCTCCCTCCTCAGGCCTGCGCTATCCCAGCCATCCGCAGGCACTGCCATGACTACTCGAACTGCTGCCGCACGCTCCTTCCCCTCTTGTGCATTGGCCGCACTCTTCTGGACAGGGTCTTCGGGACATAGCGTCCGCGTTACCGTGACTCTTCCCTCTGCGATGTTCCGAGGTGAAGTCGTACTCCTGCTGCCTCTGGACCCAACGTGATGTCTGGCCTTCTGTCGCGCCGTCACCATCACTTCGCTCCTCGCGGGGACAACCACGTCTTCGCTCAAGACGATCCTGCCAATTCCAAGGCGCTCTTCTGGTTGACGGAGTATAACCTCTTCTCCGTTGAGCCTAAGGACCTTCCTGCCGACGTCGACCGTCGCCTCGTGGCTCCTGAGGGCATCCAGTCCCAGAATCACCTCCTCAGCCACCTTCGCGACGAACACACACAGACGCACGGCAATGCGTCCCAAGTTCAGCTCCAGCAGGGCCTCCTTCTGCACAGGCATGGTGTCACCCGATGCCGTCACAAGCTGGTATGGTCACCTCGGTTTCCTCGTCGGCAAACCCTTCGCCACGTCAGGTCTGATGATGGGCACGGTCGCCCCGGTGTCCACCAGCACGCGGCATGGCTTTCCTCTTACCCAACCGTCCGCGATGAGGTTGTCATCCATCCGCCGGCTGACGGCGTGTATTGTCACTTTAGGGGCTGGTGGTAATGGCGCCGACGTGCCCCTCTCCACGCCGGGCCTTACTCCTTCTTCGGCTGCTCTTCCTGGTGTGGGCAGTCTCTCTGCAGGTGTCCGGGCTGTCCACACCCCCAACACAGGCCACTAGGTGTTTGCCGGCGTCCCACAGCTGGTCTTCTGTCTCCGGCGTAGCGGACACTCCTCGTTCTCGACGTCGGGATAGATACTACCTTGGCCGCCTCCATCTTTAATGTCACTGTCAGCGCCTCGTGGATGGTTTTATAATCGCTGAGCATTAGGCGCTGACGAATCTCCGTGTCCCGTACCCCGTCGACAAAGTTGTAGGCGGCTTCCCGGGATACGAACTCCAGTGGCAGGTCAACCAAGGTCTTGCTAGCCAGTTGCTCGATCGCTATGGCGAATTCCTGCAGCGTCTGCCCCGGCTGCTGCGACCTTGCCTTTAGCTGGCTGCGGTATGCTGCGGCTAAGCGGTGGTTCCCGAAGCGATTCTCCAGGGCCTCCCAGATGTCCTTGGGCGCCGCCGTCATCTGCACCGCGTTTAGGATTTCCGCGGCCCGTCCCTGGAGGCTGGCTATTAACTGTGTGGCCTCCTGCTCCGGTGACCATCTGTTGTGCTTGGCCGCTGTGTCGAACTGGAGGCGGAAGACCTCGAATGTTGACGTGCCGTCATATTTCGGAGGTTTGACGCGCGCCGATGTTGTGTCGCGTCCCGGTGCGTCAGCCTTCAAATCCTTCAGTCTCCTGCCGACGAAGTCTTCCACCATGGCGTTCAGGGACTTGACGCTGCTGCCGGCCTTTCCCTCCAGGTTGTTTACGCGGTTCGCGAGGTCTTCGACGTCTTCAACCATGGGGTTAAGGGACTTGGCTTTATTGTCGGCCTTTTCCTCTAGGTCGTTGAAGCGGTTCGCCAGGTCCTCGACGCGCTCGTCCACTTGGCCCATCCGCTTGCCCAGCTGCGTCACGTCATCCCTCACGCCGGCCAACTGTTCCTCAAATTTGGCGGCGAGGACCTCGTTCGCCTCCTTCATTTCCGTGGCCAGACTGTCGTTCGCTGCCTTCATTTCTGTGGTCAATTCGGTCTTTATTTCTTTCAAATCTGCGGCCAGGTTGTTATTTGCCGCTTCCGACTTCGCTGTTAATTCGTTCATCTTCTGCAAAAGCATTTCCAATGCCGATTCTATGGCCATAATGTTGTTATCCCGCTTCCGGACACCAGTTGTGACTTTATGGGTTCGTGAAACAATAAAACGAGGTTACGAAACACAAAAACTACACTTTATTCTCCTCGAAATACACTGTTCAACATTACAAAATTGCTAGAACCTTAAAACTGTTTATTTTTCCTACTCTACATTCAACTGTCTGTCGCTACCGGTAACCATTGGTTCCGAAGTTTTCCGAATCTCCACCGGCCATCATTTGCCATCGGCTTCGCGATTCTACCGCCAGGGTGACAGTATATATTCCATCTATAATTCAGATAATTAAATATAAGTTTAAACAATACGTTCTTTTAATATTAACTATTAAGGTACTTTTTACCAAATTCTGAAAATAAACACAATAATTCATATTTAGTTTTACAAATATACACTAAATCCATATAAATAATATAAAATTTCACTAATTATTTCTTTGGTCTAATTCTTCTTCTTTCTGCCCATTCTAATCTGCCGGTACAAACCACATAATATTTTCTATTTACCTACTCTCGTTCCTCATCTAATAAATTCTATTCCTCTTTTATCTCTTGTCCAATTTGTTCGATTTCCTTTTCTATTGTGTTTAAGGATCCATTGACATTAAAATTTTCTCTTATAATTCTTTCTTTTATTCTATATGATATTCTTAATTCTTGTCTTTCAATTGATAGTTTTTCAGGTCTTCTTACTTCTATAATTTCTGACTTCCAAGCTGTTTTACTTACATAATTGCTTAGAAATTGTAACTTTTTAACTAATTCAGAATACCTTAATACGTCATGAATGTAAAATCCTCCTAAAAGATATCTTTCCTCTAACTGCGTAATTCCATATTTTTCGCATTAAAAATGACATGCTCGGGATCACCTACGTTATTACAAAAATTACATAAATCATTTTCAGTTTTGTTATTTTTTTTCCAATATGTGTAATATGATCCATGACCAGTTATATAATGAATGAAATCTTTAGTTGGTTGGATGAAATTTAATCTTAATCTTTCTTTTATGCTCGGAAACAAATTAAAAGTTCTTCCTTCTGGAATTTCATTCCACTCCATTTGCCACTTTTTTATAAGAGAGTTTCTTACCTCCCATACTTTATCGGTTCTTATTCCACAAATTTTATGTACTTTATCCAAATTTCCATTTCGTATCCAATACTTTGCCCCCCCCCCTAAGCCTAATTAACAAATCAATGGGCCATATTGCTGTTGTTACTAGGAGAGCCATGGTAGATGTCTTGACTGCACCAGTGAGCCGTAAAATAATTTTACGCTGTGTTCTCTTCAATAATCTCCTGATTACCACGTCATCCATCCTTTCCGCCCAAGCAGCTGCGGCATAGGTAATGATAGAAACAAAGATGGTGTTATGCTAAATTTGGATTACTTTTAATGGGATTAAAAAGTTTAGATTAGTTAATCTTGCCAATTTTAACATTATCTTTTCCCATTTTTCTCTTATGTAATCTACATTTCCTCACTCAAAGGATAAGCGCAAGTTTTGCTGTTTCCTGGGCTATGCAGTTATTACCGCCGCTTCTTAAAGGGTTTCTCCAACATCGCCAAGCCCCTCACTCACCTTACAGAGGTACACCGGCCTTATGTGTGGACGAAGGGCACCAAAGTCACTTTCCAGCAGTTGAAGCAGACACTTTACACTCCACCTACTTTGAGAATCCCACCGATGCTAGCGACCATGGCATTGGAGATGCCCTGTCGCAAGTACAGGATGGCCACAAGCGTGTGTTAGCCTACAACTGAAAACGCTATCCATGGCAGATAAGAACTGTTGCACCAAAATGAGAGCGCTGCTGGCGGTAGTGGAAACCTTTAAGCACTTCCCCAGGTACCTGTAGTCAGCCATTCCACCTGAGGGCTGACCACTCCACCCTAACTTGCCTACTTAGGTTTAGAAACATCCCGTTTGGTCCAGTGACTGCAAAACTGCGACTTCACCTCCCAATATATTAGAGGGAAGAGCCACTCAAACGTAGACACCATGTCCCTAAGACCCTGCCCAGGAGAGTGCCGCAGATGCACAAGAGAGGAAGAGAAGGAGCGTGCCGCATTTGCAAAAGTGGTCAAGGCAGTAGCTGCGGACGATTGGGACAGCGCAGGACTAAGTAGGAGGGAGCTGGCGGACGCTAACTTGGGAAAACTCTTGAGAGAAGTGGAGGCAGGTTCAAGACAAACCTGGGAGGTCATCGCACCCATAAGCGCTACATACAAGTCGTACTCGGCCCAATGGGACTCAGTGAAGTCCAAAGAGGGAGTGCTGCACCGGGTATGGGAATCACCCGATGAGAAGACCCAGGGAGAGCAGTAGTACCTTCCTGGGGCAAGGTCCAGCAGGTCTTGGGAGAAGTGTACGCCGGTACTTCAGCAGCACAATCTGAGAACATAACGAATGATCAACAAAATAAGCGCTACTATTGACTAAGGCTCTGATCAGATGCTGAGGAATGCTGCCATCAGTGTCACGAGTGCGCGGCGAGTTGCGGTCCACAGACTAAGAGCCGGGGTTGCATGCAGCAGTGCAATGCCGGAGCGCCATTCAAACACATATCTGTTGACAGAGCTGGACCATTCCCAGTGTCCGGCAGAGGCCATAAGTACTTGATGGTGGCCATGGACTACCTCACCAAGTGGCCGGAGGTGTACGCCATTCCGACCCGGGAGGCGAAGGCAATCAGCGGTTGCCTCGTGGGGCAACTGTTCTGCCGTTTTGATGTGCCGTTAGAGCTCCACAGCGACCAGGGCATCAATTTTGAATATCACATAATGTAGGAGGCACTGGTAAGACTTGGGGTGAACAAGATCCGCACGACACCTCTACATCGACAGTCACTCACCATGGTCCAGAGGTACATCAAGACCCTAGAAGAACATCTGCGTAAAGTCGTGGCACACCATACGCGAGACTGGGACGTCAAGGTGCCAGTGTTGTTGCTGTCCTACCGGTCTTCAACACACGGCACCACTGGGATGACGGCAGCCAGCTTAATGTTCGGCCGAGAACTACGCCTGCCTTGTGAACTAGCTTTTGGGAGCTCCCAGGAAGAGAAACAGCCAGCAGTTGAGAATGTGTAGAACTTCGTGGATCCTCTCCATGATATGCATGAGATGGCTCTTCAGAACATCCTAGTGGTGAGCGACCGTATGAATACCCGATACGACAGTCAAGCCAAAAAGCTAAGGTTTCCATCAGGGTGACTTGGTCTGGTAGTTCCCCCTACCCGGACCAGGGGACGCTGCCCAAAACTTCAAAAACCGTGGCAGAGTCCGTATCAAGTGGTAAAGAGAGCTAACGAGTGGTGTACCGCTTCCAGAAGTTGCCTGGAGAGAAGATGGTGGTACACTTGGATCGTCTGGTCGTTACGATGGTGCTGCACGGGATGACCAGCCTTGAGGAGAGAGCAGCGTCACCGAACGCATTTCCTGTGTTGGAGCCGCCACAAACCAATGCAGGGCGCGTGCGCAGGAAAGAAAGAGAAGAGAACGGCGCGCGGGCAGTAAAGTAATACATAGTGGCGCGGCGTACTTCTGAACGCTTGCCGAGAGCGAGAGAAAGAAATAGAGTGAAAGAGACAGAGTGACTTCTGGATAGTTCCGTCTTTATCTTCCCTCCGCTATCTCTCTGAAGAGCTCTACTGCATTCTAGAACAATGACTGGAGGTATAACAACTCCGCAAAGTGTTAGAGCGGAGTCAGTTGTTAATTGAGTTGAGTTGCAGTTGTGCATTGAAGTTGAATTGTTTGAGTTATTTCGAAGTGGAATCTTTCGTTTGTTTACGTGTAGCGGGAGTAACAAGACGACCTTGGAAACTGCTGCTGTGTATGTCACATCTTTTACTGCTACAAGGGTAGGACGAAGTTATTTACTGCAATAAAGATCATTGTAAATTTCCACAAACAACACTTAATTCTATGAACCCGCGAAGTCACAATATTGTATGAATGTAAGCATATAAGGACGATAGAGTCCACATGTAAAATTCAATGCCATGATCGGATTTGAACCAAGGATCTCCTGGTTCATGGCATTGAATGCTTCATGTTGACTCCTTCTATCAAAAATCTTAGCCTATATACACCTAGTATAAAAAATCATTAATTTCTATCAATTAACTGAAATACAAGAATGACTTTCTTAAAGACGTTTGGTTTACGCAATAGTTTGAAGTAAGATGCAAGGTTGTAGTAAATTCGTATTGCGGAATAACATCCTTTCCAGAGTAATTTTAAGCTCGGTTATGCAGATGACGTGTATTTTATACGGTGTGTTGTTGTCAAGTTCTCATAATTATCTGTAACATTTTTTAACAGAGGCGATATGTATTTACCATATGAGTAAGCATTTATCAGGCTTTTTAATTAAGGCCTACCGTAATGGTGGGTCCTAATCGTACAAACATCTTTTTGTCCTTTATTGTAATATGAAAACTTGTCTACTATGTGCTGAGTTACTCCAAAAATAATTTCGTACTGAGAATATGCACAATATGGTGCTCTTAAAGCACTTTGATTAACCAGAATTTTTAAGTTTCTATAAGCAAAGCAAGCAGAGCTAATCTTTGATTGCTCTTATTTGTTGTCTCCAATAAAGCTCTTCATTTGTTTTGTGCCCAAGATAATTCCTGTCAGATACTTCACATATTATATACTTGTCATATCTGATTTTTCTTGAGATTTATTAATTCTTTGTATTGCCTTCCTTTTTTTATTCTATTCATGTGGTTATTAAGGTTCTTTAGTTTGTTCTGCCTGGTGCAGTAGTTTTAATGTCTTTCAGTCTATTATTGTTTAACATAATGCCCGCCGAACTCCCACAGGTGATAACCAAAGAGTACAACTATTATGGGTGCATTACAAGTTGGTGATTGACAATTGGAGTGGGGAAGGAGAGGGAATAGCACCGTTGCCACTTTACCGTCTGTCTCCACGTGCTAGGAAACAAATATGACGGGTAGAAATCTGTATTGTTGCGCGCTACATATCCCTTTATTTGGGCCCAAATCAACTCTATTGCATTAAAATGGCAATGGTAAGGAGGAAGTCTAATTATTTTGTGGCCTTTTTCTGCAGCAATTTCATCAACTATATATTTTGGGAACTGCGGTTTGTTTGCTTTTACCAGTTCAAGCAATTCATACCTTTTAAATGGTCTTGAACACGCTCACTGTTACGAACAAGCCATTCCAGAATAACACTCTTCCTAGATGCCATTGTTGGAGCTTTGTCTAAAGTAAAAGAGCGATATTTTGCATTATACATGAGAATTATGGAACGCCTCTCCAAATTGACTAATAACTGCTCTTTGAACCATTTAAGAAATTTGGAACAGTTCATATCTTCATGATAGTCTTCTGTTTTCTTAGATTTGAAGAGAAGGCAACTGTTCGGAATCAATCCCAAAGAGTTTCCCGCGTGAAGAAGGATTATTCTTTCACCTTTACCTAATGGCACCCGCATTGTTGCTCCCAAGGTATCATCAGTCCAGCCCTTGTTAATGCAATGATTAGCATTCACCCAGGTTTCATCAATCCATACAATATTTTCAAAATCACAAGAAATAATTTCTCGTATGAACCTACAGCGCCGGTTTTTCCAGCAGAGTCTTACGGCCATTTAGCTGTTTATAGCGAAATCCTAAATTTTTTAACTATTTTTCGAAGTGAGGTCTTCCCACCTGTAAAAAGATAATCCATTTGTACAGATGAGTGCAGTTTTGAAAGTGTAGGATATTGCTTCCTGGTATAATACGCGTATATGTGGCGTGGAATGGCATCTTGTGGAGATGGGTCCAGGTTAGTGACCGGGTTATATCGTTTTTACTTCTTCCCTGGAGTTTGTAACCGCGATGTACATGCCTGATTTTCTTCACTAGCGTATTTCTCTTTCCCTACTCTATGGTCCTCTTACTTACACCAACTGCAGCTGAGGTTCTGTCCAGTACTTTTGAAACGGGAATTATTGGACCCCAATTGTCTCTTTCATCCTCAAAATATTTTCGTACGGAAAATATAATTTCCCTTGCTTGTCCTTTAATTGGGATTCCGTGTCCAAAGACATTTTTTGTGGTCTTCGCGGATAGTTTCTTTCTGTCTGTTTCTGTAGCACAAGTGTTTGTGGCAGCCATGAGTAACGATAATTAGCTAAATATTAAAGTTACACTGAAGCACTGAAGCTGATCACTGAAACACTAAAGCTAATTAATCACTGAAACACTAAAGTTGATCACTGAAACACGAATTATGTTGCGAAAATGTAAAGCTGTTTACACTCTGTGAAAAATTCACTACTTGAACCAGTACACTCTTAGTTTGGCAGTGATGACAGGGAGAAATACCCTAAGTACCGTAAGGGTTATTCATGTTAGAACTGGATCGGAAAAAGACAGGTAAGAAGGGCTGATCATTAAACTGAAAAGTTTGGTCACTGACCCAGAAAACCTTATAAGATATTCCTTGAAACTAAATCCACACCTGTTCCCTTTCAACAATGCATACCGGCTCATACTAAAGGGCAACGAACGACGACGGTATTGTGATACCACTGATTCATAAGCGAAGCAACAATAGTAGCAGTGTCTGTTTACTGCAAACCTCAACATGCTGATACACTAGCGTCATGCATAAAGGACGTGGTGTAGTGCGATAGAGTTCGCAACGCAGGAAAAGCTTTCCCATTGCTATGGCAACAGTTTACTTTTGATTGGTGGATTTCTGTTTGCTAGGCGACCGCAATGATGTGTCAAAGACGTGTTTATCCCTTCTCCTTGTTTTCGTAGCTGAATAGCGCGTGGAGGTAAAATGCCAATCACCAACTTACGATGCGGCAATAATAATAACATACATGGACAACATGCCTTTAAGAGCACACAACATCAAGGATCTACAACTAGCACTTAACGACAGAAATGAATGAGCAAAACGAAACAAATTTAAAATTATTGAATGTAAAACACAAATGATGAAATTTCAGGAACGTGGAAGAACAGTGCAGAATAAAGACATAACCATGGATGGAAAAGCTATTCTAATAACAAAAAATAAACATTTATATCTAACATTGTAGATTACAGTGAGAATAAACACTGAATATATAACCAATAGAACTAAAGCAGCCTTAAAAGCAATGTATACAATACAAAACCTACGAAACATGTCAATAAAGAAAGCAATGAGAATCTTCAAAGCATAGATAACCCCAATGATCACATATGCTGTAGAATTCATCTGGGAAAAATTGACAAAACACAACCTTGGAAATATTGAAAACGTAAAAGTTAGGTACCTGAAACTAATTATAGGACTCCTGAAAAAAACACCTTCAAAGATTAGCATATGAGTTGAGCAGAGAACTTTTCTTTTTAAATGAAATCAGAAGTAATCACTCTCACACAGTCAACTCCCAACATGTAATCGAAGAAAGAAGAAAGAAAAGAGAAAGAATCTGACAAGATTTCTATGCCGCAGATGCAATATGATATATTGACTGGACACAACAATATATATAATTACAACACCTGGATACAAGTTTGGCAATGCACGGATTCCAGCACAGTTTTGTAAGAACACCAAGTACTATGAACCAGGCAAGAACTGCGTGTGTAGCATATGTGATCTGAGATTTGTTAGATCTCATATTCAATTTTGCAGGAGTAGAACAGAATCCGTAAAGCAGTATGGTACACTGTGAAGAAGGTAAACATAGACATTTGTATGCAATTCCTCAATAATAATAATAATAATAATAATAATAATAATAATAATAATAATAATAATAATAATAATAATAATAATAATAATAATAATAATAATAATAATGATAAATAAAGTTATGACTTTTTACTCCATTATCCATTTATATTTTATATTAAATTGGAGAAACGCGTATCATAGTTTAACAATAACTTATTTGCCTCAACCAATATTGAAAAAAAATAAAACTAATTATTTAAAAATGACAATGCCCAAGTATAACCTCTTATGGAACCTCTCTGGTGATAGCATCTGGTTCCAAAAGATAACCATTTCCCTTGGTTTTGTTAAGAAAGATATGAACTTATTTATAGACAAATCATTCAAACCATAACTTTCTAACTACTATAGCACAAGGCTGTAAAATGCTATAACTAAATCAGAAAATATTTCTAGTCATAGCTATTTTATCCAAGACTAATGTCGAACTTAGACTGCTTTGCCATTTTAGTGGATATTTGTTTTTATAAAGCTCAACTGCAATGACTTGGGAATATAAATTAATCCCAGGTATCTGATAATGCAGTTGTATAATAATTATTCTATTATTTTAGAAAAGACCATCAGGAACAAAATTGGCTTACTATTGGAGGTCAATCTTTTATCTGATTTTTCAGAGGCTTGTTATTATATTTAACTTTTCATCACTTACCTTATTTACACTTACAACTGCTGCCCACCACTGATAACCAGCTACATCATCATCCACCGGGAATGTAAAACGCCTACCTTTGAAACATCAATAACAAATAGAAATAAATCGGAATGGGCAGAAATACACCAGCATCCAAAGGGCATCATATCCAACATTGATGACAGTGAGCTGAAACACAGCAGCCATAAAAGAATAGTATTGAGGGCTTTGTCAACTCCTCTACAGTATCCCCATACCGCACTCCCTAGACAGCGCGTATACGTAGAGGTGGCCCAAAAGAGCTTGTGACTCACAGAGGAAAACCCTGGAGGGACCTGTAAATAGCAAATAGTGACATACTGTGTTTATACTTCAGGATATGCGTGGTGTGCATGGAACATGTGTTGTACCTCTTGTATGAATGTACAAGTGTATATAAAAAGGTGTAGTGGAAATCGAAAACAAAATAAAGACGCACTATATCGAAAAGCTGTTCTTGTTAGCCAATTATGGCCACCGTATGGGCTTTAAGACTGAACAGAAAACACGTTTTAATACAACAAAACAGGGAAACAAAAGAAAACGGTATATAAATGTAAACATCAGCCTGTAAGTCCCACCTAAATATATAGGGACCAAGCCTATGTATCTAGTTAAAAATAAATTAAACTCAAAAGAAACTTCATAAATATTAAAAGCAGAAGCATTATTAGCAGTGAAGTATTCTTCATACTTGAGTTTAATTTATGAGTCACTATGTTTACACTCAAACTTCACTTACTTGTTGTTGTATAATTGAAACATTTTCAAGATCATTCGATCTCATCCTCAGCTGTTTGGTGACTAAATGAACCTTCCTCCTCTTCCACTACTACGGAGCTCCGTAGCAAACCTTATGTTAGACAGTCCAGAATATGAAATAATTCCAAAAAATCCATTAATCCCAAGTATCACTTCTGTTAACAAAGCTTTATCAATTACAAAAACATTAAGTACATCTGAAAAATACAACTTACAATCTTCCAACCCCACACTACCAAGGTTGTACTGTCTACCAAAAATCCACAAACAAGACAACAGCATGAGACCCATCATCAATGGCATCAATTCACCTACGTACCACACTGCAAAGTGGTTAGTAAGAAAATTAAAATTATATGACAAATTTCAAAGTTTTTGAATAAAAAACTCCTTAGAATTGATAAATCACCTACAGAAGTACAACATCCCGGAAAATCACACACTAGTTTCTTTTGACTTTAAGGCACCTTTTACAAGCATTCCAGTAGAAAAAAATACCTACATTCAAAAAAATGGTTAACCCAGACTACAACGGACCTCAGAGAAATAGATGACATTATCAATCTTACAGATTTATGCATAAGGAATAAATACTTCATGTTTAACCAAAAATTCTACAGACAATCAAAAGGATTAGCTATGGGGAGCCCACTTTCGCCTATTTTAGCAGACCTATACATGAGCTTTTTTGAAACACACATAGTAAAGGCCTTCCCACAGATTTATAAATTTTGGCAGAGATATGTTGATGATGTTTTGCTACCATTCTGGAAAAACTTAGAGAAGATTCTCTAAAATTACTAAACCTGCAAGATAATCACATCCAGATTACTATGGAAGTAGAAAGAGACAACACCCTACCCTTTTTTGGACCTCAAGATAACTAGAAATCGTCATGGTGTAGATTTTGGAATATACAGGAAGCCCACACACATAGATAATTACATAAAGAAAAATGAATACAAACCAGTTTCACATCAACTAGCTGCCTTTAGAAGTCTAATTCACCGGCTATACAAAATCCCACTGAGTAAGGAGAAATTTTTGAAAGAACAACACATAGAAGACATAGAGGTATTAATTGGATTCAACCCAGCCATCATAAGGAACATGGTGAAGAGAAAGGAAAAACTGAAGATAATATCAAAAAATATCGCTCTCACACCAATTAAAAACACAAATTGGCAATATAGAAAATTCACCTACCATCCATGGGCTTTTAGAAAATTTGAACGAATCTTCAAAAGACTAAACTTAATACTAACACCCCAAAACAAATTCAGTCTGAGGAACCTGCTCCATAAACCACTGAGAAATACAGTCCCCAACAATTTGAAATCAGGAATTTATCATATTAATTGTGATACCTGTGAAAAAAGCTACACAGGAAAAACTAAGAGAAACTTGTTAACCAGGCAAAAAGAACACCAGAGGAACATTAAGTTGAAACAAACAGAAAAATCTGCAGTTTACACCATTTTTGGACAGAAAACCAGAACATTGGGCACAACATTAAACTGTTAAAATCTTTAAGTACACCCATAGAATTGGATATTTGGGGAAAAAATATTCATAAACAAAAACCGTGATAGAGTTATAAATTTTGAAATCCCGGTATTAAATGAAGTGTTAAAACTTAGTGCCCCTAACACCAGATGGCAGAGTGATCAGAGCTCCGTAGTAGTGAAAGAAGAGGAAGGCTCATTTAGTCACCAAACAGCTGAGGATGAGATCAAATGATCTTGAAAACATTTCAATTATACAATAACAAGTAAGTGAAGTTTGAGTGTAAACATAGTGACTCATAAATCAAACTCGAATATCAAAACAAACTGTTCATGCACGAGATATGACTTTGAAAGAAGTTGAACAACTAAAATCTGAAAAACAGTTGCAAGAAGGAACTTCTAAGCTTGACCATTTTCCTGCTATATATGAATACTTATATATTTAATCAAAGCTGCAACTTTAATACACAGATGTGAGAGCATGATCACTCTAAGTGCTGTTCATGTTATGCAGGTTGGATTTTACAAGGTTCTTACTGTAATAGACCACAGTAAAGGTAACTTAACACAAAACTAATGCATCCTGTAGGTAGAGGAAAACAGGAAAGGATTCCATAAGGATATTTATAATGCAATTTCTTCATACACAAAAAAATCATAGTATTATTTAAAATTCCCTGAAAGAAACGTATATTTAAAAAGAACTATAAAACACCACTACAGAATTGTGTATATACATTTTAAATGAAGGTGCCAACAAAAGCAGTACAATTAATGCTTATATTTAATAAGAAACTGAAGATATACTTTATTTTCAGCAAATTTATACAAGGATATTTTGAAAAAGATCTGAAATTTGTGATTGATTCATAGATAATAATGTAGTAAAACCTTCAAAATTTGTACACAATGCAGTGTCAGCAAGTGGTAGTATAAATTAAATAAAACAATATTTTATATTCTTTTAATCTCGTTGGTTCCATTATAATTGTTAAGTGCAGAATAAATTATTATTATAATAAAACATACAATTCAATGCCTAAGAAAAATATTTCAGTAAATATTATCCTAAGCTTCACTATATGTTTGCAACAGAAGAATATTAATGCCTTGAATATGAAAATGTGTTTAGGGTACTTGTTATGCCAAAGCACAGTAATGATTACTGATAAAGACAATACCCAGTTTTAAAAGTAAAAATCAATGCCTAATGCATTTTCCTATAGCATATTTAATGTAGCTATTGACTGAAGTATGATTAGTTGAATGTGCACAGCTGACTTTTGTTAAATAGCTTTCTTTAACTTTGTACGACTCAGTGAATGAACCTTCTAAGATGGTAGTTGGTACTCTGCACAGTGTAAACCTCTCAGGCTATGACATACAACTGAATGTATGTCTAGTAACTGAAGGTTATACTCTGAATCCTTACTGCTCTTTGCGACCTTCATTACACACTGAATCTGATGGAACAGTGTGTTTCAGTAGTTAATACAAAATAATTTAGTAGTTTTAATTTAATTGTACATATACCCAAACATTATTTCTTTTAATAGTTTATAATTCCTAACCTGTTCACTTAAATGAAACAAGAAGTGCTTTATATAAAAAAATGATGTGCAGATATATGAAATTTTTAAAGTTATCGTTTGGCTTAATGTCTGCATGTAACAAATGCTATTATAAAATAATGAACATTATAAAAAATATGTGCATGAAATGCATATTTATACAAGTTTGTTTTATGCATTTTTTTATTACAAATACAATGACTGTTGAACCTTTGTGACCATATGCAGAGAGATATTAAAGGTGTATGAAGATACCAAGGAATGGTTTAAGTATATCTGCCTTTGATGACTGCTAGTTATGTAAACTAAGTGAATCAAAAATAAAAACCATCTAATATCTAAATCCTCTTCAGGAGAGAATAAATACATCAAGAATGTACAAAGCTAAAACCTAAAGGAACCCCATAATTATAGTCATGGAATTTTATTGTGGCTTGTTCTATATTAACATAGGGAATCCAAAATGACAATTACAGAACAGCTGTAATTTCGTTAAGTTAAACTGGAAAATACTTTCCTTATATGGACTGCTATTTAGGACTCAAAGATAAATGTAAAGCCACTAAAACAACTCCAAGTTATATAATCATAAAAT
The DNA here is from genome assembly GCA_030765055.1 of Mantis religiosa. NCBI lineage: Eukaryota > Metazoa > Arthropoda > Insecta > Mantodea > Mantidae > Mantis > Mantis religiosa. Next base: position 123,831,841 of record CM060956.1, on the reverse strand, counting down.
GGCTACACTTTTCCTCTAAAGTTTGAACAGTTTGGTCATAATTGTCCTCAAAGTTTGGTTAATCATTACTGTTTTATTGAAGACTTTCCTTTTCTGCCATTGTATTTCTGGGAGCAGGAGATGAAGACCATATTAAAAGAAGAAAAAACTTTTTATGGTAAATATAGCTAAGGAATTTGGTTAAGGAAAGTAATGGAAGTGACAGCTTTTACATTCACAACATTCTAACATATCTAAGCTGCTACATTAATTTAAAGAATTTAATTATAAATGAATATGTAATGAAGATGCAACTGAGCTTATATCATGATAATAATTTTCCACTCTTTCCTTTTTTCTGATAATGCGCCCAGGCAGACCTTGCAATTTTTGGGAGTTCTACAAACTAAAGAAAATTTTATGTAGGTTCACCTTTGCTTTGCTACCATTAAAACTGAAATTACCATTTCCAGCTTTATAATGTAATTCAGTTCTGCCACAGAACTCCAAATTACTTGAATGGAGCTCCAGTGTTAATTGTAGACAATAGGGGTGATTGCAGCATTGCAAAGCAACCTGTCACAGAAATAGAACAAGAAAAATGGAGCTGCTAAATGCTTGTTGCCAGTAGCTACTACTGACTGAACTTCTGAATGACAGCTAGGCTAGCCTGAAAAATAAACTCATACTACAGTTGTGCATAATTGTGTCATGTTACACTAATGGGTTTTTGTAACAGTTGCTGGTCCAAGTCCTTTTACAGGAATTTAAACTCAAATTCTGAGCCACAATTTGTCGTTTAATATTTTAAATCTTTCTCTATATGCTTTATAGAGAATAATATGAATACTAGTTTTCTGTGAACCTGCAACCAGCTACTAATAGTATGCAGAATTTGACAGATGATGATTGTGTTTAAGAGCACCCAACAGCAGGATCATCAGCGACCACAGAATTTTACAGGAAAATAGGAAGAATAACACTTGTTTGACACTTTATTTCATCCACAATCAAGAGAGCACAAAATTTCATATACTGTTTAACACAAATAGTTATTGTGTACTTCCTACAGCAAAGCTTCCTCAGTCATGATATACAACATAGTGGTCATTGCTACACATACCAGCAACTGTTGTGTCATTCCTCAGTCCATTATGAGCAATGCCACTAATGTCACTTTACTTAATACTTCTACTATTATTTCACTTTGTGTTTGGTCTTTAAACATCAACACTGGATACCCATTATCCTAACACTCACAGCAATACTTGAACTCCAGCTTATCATTACATACAACGTCTTAAGTAGTGAATGTGAAGTAAACAATATAAATACACATTCAGTATTTCAGTATTAGAAACAATACATACTAAAACCAAATTCAACACTATCATTAAATGTGCTTTGAAATCATTTCTGACAACATTAATTGGGATTAGGATACAAGTAGCCAGGAATATAAATATAATCAATGATTACTGAAATGAACAAGTTTTAGAACACTAATGCGTAAGATATGAAAACAACATAAGCTTTATGTAGAAACAAATAAATAAACTTGATGTCATGCCAGGAATTCGAACTGTTTGAATGTTTACTGAATTTGAAGCATGAATACACTTAACTGAGTCTGGAGCAGCAGATATATCAAGCAACAAGGATATATAAATTATTTAGAAACACCAGACACATAATAAAATTGATTTTGAGGAAAGAATTGAAATAGGAGAAAGCGCAGCTCATACACAAGAATATAGGGAATAGTTAAGCAGATCAAAATTCAAAACTGCAGATCCTCGAATTTAATTACTGATAGAAAACTCATTGGTAATTTCAGTGGGTTTACAGTCCTCAAAGGTTAATTCCTTAAATAACTCTCAAAAGTATTTGTGTCCCATAACTACTTTATTTAACATAATTTATATATACAACACTACAGCGAAAACATAACACTGCAAAGACAAAACTACTACTTTTGCATATTTCTTATTTTTGTTATAGCATACATAAAATGTTGTCAAATCTATATTAAAATCTTTAAAGATAAATTGCTCTCTACTAAGACTCCTCCTCAATTTCTCTTAACACTGATTACTATGTATATTCAAATTTAATTTACCAATTGAAATGGAAGTACTTTGGTAAACACATCAGTCTTTTCATCTTCTGAAGGTACATACACAACTACAATGGCTTTAGCATTGCTTATATAGGTTACAAAATAATATTTCACATTTACATGTTTTGTTTCTGATACCATCTAGGCAATAATCCAAACAAGATTATCTTCAAACCTTCAAAATAGACAATTCATTGTTATTAGCATTTCCTCAAGTAATTGCTACCACCAACGTTGTTCTGCTACAACTGAAGCCGGGGCAATTAACTCTTGTTTCTGATGAGGACAATGACATTGCTGTCTGCTTCCTAGTTGGCCACCCTATTCTATCCCCAAACACCCCAAAATAAAAAATAAAAACTTTAACCCCGTTTCACACAAATTTATTATTTTAAATAGTTTGACATAAAGGTTAATAAATATACCTCTGATTAAAGAGGAATTTCATCGAAAATGAAAACACATTATTCATAGTGGTTTAAATTAATAGTTTTAATGAAGACTTTATACACAAAAAGAGTGAAAAATTTAATTATCAAAGAACTTAAATGGCATTTCTACCCTTAAAAATAAAAGATAATTATAACTATAAAAATTTTCTTACCACCCTTAGGTTAATAAACATTTTGAAAGACATTAGTAAATCTTTGGTTCCTCCAAATAAATGTAATATCACAAATGTACTACATTTCTCTAAAAAAAGATAAAATTCCTGATCATAAAAGACTGCCATTTATTACTTTAATTGTTTAGATTGTGATGGGGTTTACATTGGGAGGACCAAAGGTAATTTAGAAACCAGAAACAAAGAACCGCGAGGAGCAAGGTGGTGGTGACGGCGCGACTGGAAGGCCAGAGAACCAGCAACATGATGCTGGACCAGAAGACGCCTGTACACGGACTGTGTGTAGCCAGGGCATTGCTTCCATGCAGAGGGGAGGTGCCAGTGAGACTGCTAACTCCAATGGACACCGATCACGACGTCCAGGCCGGGACGGAGCTGGGAACGTGCGAGCCGGTGATAAGCGTAACAGCAATCGACAAGACACAAGAGCCGGTGCCGACGCAACACCTGGGACCCCGGCTAGAAGGCTTACTGGAGAGGGTGGCCGACCACCTGACCGCAGAACAACTGGAGAAAGTTCGACAACTGCTGACGCGATACCAGCACGTCTTCAGCCAAGGCGATAAAAAAAAAATTCTGCCTAACTTTTATCCAGGCATCTAGATTCAAAACCTGGACTATTTCTCTATAATTCTAATTGATATTTTATTATCATATTAGTTCTTCCTTTGATATTTTTGCAGATACAATCCTAATTATAAATCTTAGTTTTTATCCTCAACCTTTCTGAACGCCTAATTCTCTCTACGCCGGCAATCCTTCTTCTGCCTTCTCCTGTCTCTCTTTGTTCTGTCTGATACTGTTCCATCACTCTAGTCGATATTAAGGCTACCATTTCTTCTAAGATATTGAAGTTGTCTACCTGTCTTACTATATCCCATATGTATTTCCCTCCTAGACTTCTACGCTGTTCTCCTACCAAATCTTCATGTGATTTACATTCAAATGTAACATGTTCTGGCGTATCTATTAGATGACATTATTCACATAAGTCGCTTTCTTCCCTTTTTATTCCCTTGAAGTACGTTTTAAAAGGGCCATGACCGGATATGTATTGAACACCAAATCTACGTGGTTGTATGCTTCTTAGCTTGAGTCGTTCTCGAATGTTTGGGAAAATTTCATATACTCTCCTTCCTGTTTTCTTCGCATCCCATTGTTTTTGCCATTGTTTAATCAACTGCTGTTTTATCTCATATTTAGTCTTACATTCTGTCCCAACTATTTCTTTAATCACTTGTAGATTGCCTCTTTTGAGCCAAAATCTCGCTCCTCGGAGTTTAATCAGCAGATCTACAGGCCTGATTCCTAGAATAACTAGTAGTGCTAAAGTAGAGGTAGTCTTCACTATACCGCAAATTCTGACTAATGCCTGCCTCTAAGTTCTTCTTAACAAAGTTATGTTTTTCAACAGGTTTACTCGATGGCTCCAAACGCTGGCTCCATATGAGACTATTCCCACGAATAAGCTCATGTGATAAGTTTTAACAGATGATAATGATAGTTTAAACTTTCAAGTCGCCAAGGAGTATAATTTTTGCATGATGTTTCCCGCCTTTGTCCTTACATTTGCAATATGGGTATCGTAATTCAACTTTTCATCTACATATATTCCTAAATATTTAGCTGCTTTAGATCTCTTAACGTTCGTGCCATCCATTTTAAATATAGGATCCCTTTTGAGCGTACCCTTAAACAAAACATATGTCGATTTATGCGGAGCTACTTTTAGATTGACTTTCTTACACCAAGTGCCTAGTAACTCTAGTGCTATATTTGCTCTACTTTCAAGATTGCTTCTGTTATCAGACTCTATAAGCAGCAATACATCGTCTGCATATGCAGTAACATTTAACACATACTAACTATTTGATAGTTCTTCCAGTAGTGGTTCGATGAGTATGTCCCAGAAAAGGGGGCCTAATATTGAGCCCTGTGGGCATCCTTTGGTTATTTCCTTTGTGATCATTTTGCTTGCGCCTCTGACATGTACCCGTCTATCTTTACATTAGTATTTCAACGATTCATACAAAAATTTAGGGTAGTTCTTTTCCCGCAGGATCCTGAAAAGCTCGGGCCACCAAAGGTTGTCGAAAGCTCCAGATATATCCATGAAGATTCCTGCCACATATTTTCTATTGCTATTTTTCACGTTTTCCACAAGTTCATTTATAGCATCCTCCGTGGACCTTCCCTTCCTGAACCCAAATTGTAAGTTTGTCATTCCTATCATAGTTCTATATTCATGTATGCGTTTATATAATAACTTTTCCTGTACTTTTCCCAGCATATTTAACAAACAGATTGGCCTATAGGTTTTAGGATTCATGGGATCTCGGTCTTTATCTTTGCATAAAATTATAACATTAGCCTCTTTCCAACAATAGGGTACCCTACCAGTAGCCAGACATACATTTATTAGTGCACATAGGTATGGAGCCAATTGATTTTCTAGATTTTGCACGACCTCTGCACATATATTATCTGGTCCGGGTGCTTTCTTTGGTTTTAAATCCCTGATGGCTAATCTTACTTCAGATATGTCAAATGGAAGTATCACATTATTATTTATATAGTTGTATTTAAGGCTTTCCCTTTTTCTTTTATGCTCATCCTCATCATCTTCAATGTCATCTGATGGTAACAACACCATCATGTAGTTCATGGATTCCAACCATGTTTTTGTTGTTGATCCATCTGGTTTGGATAATGTTGAAAGAATCTCAGGGGCTGTAATTTTTTCCATTACCAGTTTTTATGGTATACCCCAAACATCAGTACTTATATTTTCCTCAACGAATCTTTCCCATGATTCCTTTCTTGTATTTTCCAGTAATGATTTATATTGTTCTTTATTTCCCTATATAACTCCAAGTTTACTGTCCTTTCTTGATCCGTTATGCTTCGTTGATATATTTGCCTTCTTTTACGTAGCTTACTCCTTAGCTTTTGTAATTTTTCATTCCATATTTGGTACCTTTTGTTTTCTATAACATATGTTTTCCGCAGAACCATATCCATAGATCGTTGTATACTCAGAGTTAATTGTTTTGCTTTTTTATCTATGTCATCTTCAAAATTGGTCATCTCTGGTAATCGTAATACTTTATTTAATTCTTCCCAATTTGCATTTTTGAGTTGGTATTTCCTTTCTTTTTTATTGTACCACTTATTTAGTTCCCCTTCTTTTTGTGTGATCAAATCAAAATATATCATATTATGGTCACTCGTCATTTCCTGTGCTACTTTCCAATTAGTGATTCTTTCAACCATATATCCTATTGCTAAGGTTATATCTATGTTCTCCTTGGCATCAGATCTATTGTGAAAGGTATATGTATTTGCAGGTTGGTTCATAACTATTAGGTTAAAAGCGCTAATAGCTTCCTCCAGTTTTTCTCCTCGATCATCTGGATTCCTACTAAACCACCAGGTGATAGTGCCAAGGCGATGGTGACTACGTCCGCATGGACAAAGTGGTTCACCGCATCGACACCGGGGATGCCCGGCCTATTCAGCAACCACATAGACGCGTTCCGCTGGCGAAGCAAGGGGCGGTACGAGACATGCTGGAGGACATGAGAACCAAGGGGGTGATTGAAGAGTCTAACAGCCCTTGGTGTTCCCCTGTAGTCTTGGTGACGAAGATGAACGGCGAGTTACGCTTCTGCGTGGACTACAGGAAGCTGAATGCTGTCACCCGGAAGGACTGCTTCCGCTTACCCCGCATTGACGACACCCTGGACACGCTAGCTGGTGCGCAGTGGTTCTCGATCCTGGACCCGAAGTCGGGCTACTGGCAGGTAGCTCTAGAATAAGAGAGAGAAAGATAAGACCGCATTCTCGACAGGCCAAGACTCTGGCAGTTCACAGTTATGCCCTTTGGCCTCTGTAACACGCCAGCTACCTTCCAACACCTCATGGAGTCAGTGATGAACGGACTGACTTACGACACCTGCCTGCTATACCTGGACATCATAATAGTCGGTAAAACTTTTGAAGACCATCTCGAGATTCTGAGTAAGGGGCTACAGAGATTACAGGCGACCATTTTGAAGCTGAACGCGGAAGAAGTGCGAGCTCTTCCGCAAGGAAATGAACTACTTGGGCCACATAGTCTCAGCAACCGGAGTGGCCACAGACCCGGAGAAGACACAGGGTGAGAGATTGGCCGCGCCCAAAGGATAAGAAAGAGTTGCGTAGTTTCCTGGGGCTGTGCAGTTATGACCGACGCTGCATAAATGGGTCCTCTAACATCGCCAAACCCCTCAACCGCCTGACAGAGGAACACCGGCCTTATGTGTGGATGGACACCGAAGGCGCTTTTCGGCACTTGAAGTAGACCCTGTGCCGCGCTCCAATTTTGGGATTTCCAAAACCTGGTGGCGCCTTAATTGTGGACACCGATGCCAGCGACCATTGCATTGGAGGTGTCCTATCACAGATTCAGGATGGCCATGAGCGGGTGATAGCCTACTACAGCAAGACGCTATCCAAGGCAGAGAAGAACTACTGTGTCACCCGGCGAGAATTATTGGCGGTAGTAAAGACCTTGGAGCACTTCCACAAGTACCGGTACGGTCAGCCATTCCACCAGTGGACTGACCATTCCGCCCTAACCTGGCTATTGAGCTTTAAGAAACTGGAAGGCCAGGCAGCACGTTGGGTTCAGAGGCCGCAGGAGTACGACTTCACCTCGGAACATCGCAGAGGGTAGAGCCACGGTAACGCGGACGCTATGTCCCTAAGACCCTGTCCAGAAGAGTGCGGCCATGCACAAGAGTGGAGGAAAAGGAGCGTGCCGCAGCAGTTCGAGTAGTCACGGCAATGCCTACGGATGGCTGGGATAGCGCAGGCCTCAGGAGGGAGCAGCTGGCGGACGCAGACTTGGGGCCACTCTTGAGGGAAGTGGAGGCAGGGACGAGAACAACCTGGGCGGACATCGCACCGAGGAGCGCCACCTACAAGTCTTATTGGGCCTAATGGGACTCGTTGAAGCCCAGAGAGGGCGTGCTGTTCCGGGTTTAGCCCAGAGGTTCTACTCCCATTAGTCCTGAACCCGTAGGAACTGGACCCGGGCCTCCTTCAACCAGGGAGTATCGGAGCTGTCCCGAAGGGCGCTCGGCGTCCTCCGAGGTGCTTTCCATAGGGCAAGACCTAGAGACTAACAAGCCCCCCCATCTGGTCCTATGGACTCAAGACGGGATGGAAGTGAATACGCCACTTACGCGCGTCAACACTCAAAGTGAAGACTGCCGAAAAACCTCGGTGGGGCCGCCTGGTGATCTAGCACACCTTCTACTAGCTTTGCAGGCTAGTACCCGGGAGACTTAATGGCTTCCCTCAACGCCGTGCGAAGACCTACCCGATTCCCACGGGTTTCGGGAACACACTGCCCCCTCGAGTCCATCCCAATTCGAACAACTCCCGAAGGAGAGGCTCGGCCGTTCGGCCCGAGGTTCCTCTAGTAATGTCAGAGGTACCACGAGTGCTAAGGGTCCGCAGCGCCCGCACGCTGTTCCGGGTATGGGAATCACCCGATGGGAAGATGCAGAGAGAACAGTTGGTACTTCCCCGGAGTAAGGTCCCGGAAATCTTGGAAGAAGTGCACGCCGGTACTTCAGGAGGACACCTGGGAGCGAACCGGACGATTGACAAACTACGGCAGCGCTTCTACTGGCTGAGGCTCTGAGCAGATGCTGAGAGATGGTGCCGTCAGCGTCAGGTATGCGCGGCGAGTCGCGGCCCCCAGACTAGGAGCCGGGGTCGCATGCAGAAGTACAACTTCGGAACACCATTCGAACGGATCGCCGTTGACATTGCTGGACCGTTCCCAATATCCGACCGAGGCAACAAGTACCTGATGGTGGTCGTGGACTACTTCACCAAGTGGTCGGAGCTGTATGCCATCCTTAACCAAGAGGCAAGGACAATCACAGACTGCCTTGTGGAGCAAGTGTTCTGGCGATTTTGGGGTACCGTTAGAGCTGCAGTGACCAAGGCACCAATTTTGAGTCCAACCTGATGAAGGAGGCACTAGAGAGGCTTGGGGTTAACAAGACCCGCACAACACCTCTATATTCCCAGTCGGATGGCTTGGTCCAAAGGTACATCAAGACCTTAGAGGAACACTTGAGGAAGGTCATGGCCAGCCATCAGCGAGACTGGGATGTCAAGGTGCCGCTGTTCTTGCTGGCCTACCGCTCGTCAACACACGACACAACGGGGATGACGCCAGCCAGTTTAATGTTCGGCCGAGAGTTACGCCTCCCCTGTGACCTGGCTTTTGGAAACCCTCCAGGGGTGAAACAGCCAGCGACCGAGTATGTGGAGAACCTGGCGGACCACCTCCACGACATGCACAAGATGGCTCGCCAGAACATCCAGAAGGCGAGAGACCGCATGAAAACCCGATACGACAGGCAAGTCAACAGCCCAGGGTTCCAGCAAAGCGACCTGGTCTGGTTGTACCGCCCTACCCGGACCAAGGGACGCTGCCCGAAGCTTAAGCAGCCATGGCAAGGAGCGTACCGTGTGGTGAAGAGGATTAACGACGTGGTCTACCGCATACAGAAGGTGCCCCGAGGAAAGATGTTGGTGGTACACCTGGATCGCCTGGCCCGCTACGATGGCGCTGTTCGGGACGACCAGCCTTGAGGAGGGAGCGGTGTTACCCAAGCGGCAAGCCCTACGATGCCGATCAATAAATGAAGGCCAGTGGAGGGAGGGGAGACCGCAGAGGTAGCTGAATCTTCGTTTCCCGCTCCTCCTGCCACCCGAAGGTAGGCGAAGCATCGAGAATGTTTTCCCCCTCCATAAAAAGGAATACTCGAGAAACTTCGGGCGGCCGATCAATGCAGGAGAGGCGACGGTCAGTTGAGTTGAGTGGGTCGTGGCGGGCAGTGTGTAAGGAGCGTCCAGTGTGCGTGGACGGACGAACTGGCGAGGTTATAGTTGTGTGCATTACATAATTTTATGTAATTGTGACATTGGAATAAGGTGGAAATATAGAACATTTTTGAGTGGTGTAATTGGACTTTTTATTCATGAACCCACAAAGTCACAGTACGTACACAACAAACTCACAGATACATCCTCATGATACCAGAAGAAAAGATCACCTTCATGTTATCACACATAGCACAAGTTCGTTTTAAAAAATTTTTGTATATACTGGCCTCCAGCTTTATAACAAATTACCCATTATCTAAAGCAAATACCTGCACTGCATCGATTTAGGATTTGTCTCAAAAAACTTCTTTCACTCCATTGTTTTTATAGCATAATGGAATATAATAATTACTTTGACAATTAATTTTTTTAAGATATTTTATAAATGTATACACAATGTCTTTATTCAAATTTTGAGATAATAACCCAATTTTGTAATTTATATGACATGTCCATATTGTTAAATATTGAAAATCCTGTAAATAATTGTAAAATCCTGGACGTGTTCTATATCATGTATTATGATCCAAAATACCAATAAAACTATTAATATATACACTGGGTTTGTTCGCTACTATTTAGTATCTCACACTGCTTTTCATTTTATATTTTTGTTGTTCTTATAACTGGAAATGCAGAACAAACTATTAATTCAGCATTATCATAAGTTTGGCATTTCAGTACATGGGAAGATAATTCTGCAAATACATCAGTTAAATAACTTAAGTAATAAGTATAAATAAAATATTACCTGATAAATTAAAAAACAAAGTAAACATAATTAATGATGGATGCTTGGACACCTAGCACTGTGCCGTTTGTTTTCTCCGCGGCACCTTTTACTTGCCCTTCCAGTTTTAATTAAATTTCATGACCCTGGATTGGCCCGCGCAGCACCTATCTGCACTCAAACTTCGGGGTACAGAGAAAGCTAAATCATACGTAAGGTGGACAAGAAGCTAGAAATACAAAGCATCTTGGATTTTGTCCCGGAGGCATCTTTTCTCTTTCACCCACCCACAAGCAAATTGGAACGCAACTACCTTTTTGTCTCAACCCACATATTCCCAATAGGGCTCAAATCTGACAATAACGGATTATCATATTTGCCTTACATGTGCAAGAAAATATAACCTTGTCTGAGAATGCCATGGTATTACAACAGTGATAACCTTTTCTTCTTTCTGAAAATACAAGTCAAAAGATCTGTGATCATCTGTCAGATCCTTTTTAGTTTCTGTATGCACATGAAGTCCTAATTCAGCTAGTACAGCTGACTCAGGCAGATTCCGTTACCTGAAAAAATACTACACTACATACCAAAAGGACAACATACAATCACAAAACATAACAAAGATAGATAAATCAATTAATTAAACTTTGCAGTAAATGTTCTTCCGGGCTCATGGCTGTGGTCTAACAGTGAGAATTTTGCCTGACGTTTTGCTCAAGACTACCAAATGGAGCATTCTCACGAGATTAATAGAACATTAATGACATTACAGGTTAGGACACAGGGACAAATCAGCAGTGGCAGAACATGCACTCCTAAGGGTCATGACATTTGTTTAAAGACACGGAGATCATCAGTTCCGCAGAGGAATGTTATGCGAGATTTTATCGTGAGGCTATAGAAATCTACAAACATAAAAATAACTTTAATTGCAAAGAACAGATAAGTAAGCTACACAAGGAGTGGATATGGATACCAGCATTAGAATGCACAATTAAGACAACGAAACAACTAGATGAAGGAAGGGGCTCTGCAGCAGGTAGCTAGACAATTGGCTGCCCTCCAGCCAATCAGCGACTAGGAGGCAGTCGCCTACGCATATATAAGGGAGGCAGCTTGACGCAATTGCAATAAATCAAGTCAAAATTAATGACAGCAAACCAAAATAAATAAAAAAGAGATGAAAACGAAAGACATGAGATGTAGAAAAAGGATACCATTAAAACAATAGAAAATAACAGCATAAAAATTCTACACCTAAACATAAATGGACTAAGCAATAAACTAAAGGAACTCAAAAACATCATTGACCAATCCAAACCTGACATCATCAAACTAAACAAAACTAAACTAAAGCCCAGAAGAACATTCAATATATCTCCATTCGTATGCTATAGAAAAGACAGACTTCAAGCACCAGGAGGAGGAATACTACTACTAGTCAGAAGAGAACTAAACCCTACACTTATTACCCTACCACAACATTTCCAAGATGAGGAAGCCATTATTATACTAATAAAAACTTATATGAACATCATGCATATAGCAAAAATATATACACCTGAACAACTACAAACTGACTTATTGAAATTCTTAAACAATATCATCAAAACCTAATGATATTAGCAGACTTAAATGGAAATCACACAGAACTCCTAGACGAATACACGAACCAAATTGGAAAATTAGTAAAACTAGTATTAAGAGATACATCACTAAACATCATATGTCTACCTGGGCCGACAAGAATTGGATACAGAGATAAGGAGAAATCCACATGACCTGATAAAATTCTAGTACCACGTTAGCATACAAGATAATGGATGCTCAAGTAGATGCACCAAGAAGCTCAGACCATCTCCCAATAATACTAACAGTATCTACAGGCACCTGGAACGCAGAAGAAAATAACCCCAAAGCAGTCTATGACTACTCTAATGCAAAATGGGATATCCTCACATTGATATCGAACAGTGAATGAAATGGCTGAAATGGTGCTCAATGCGTCCGGAGTCCCTGGAGCTTAGAGCTACCAGACATTCGTCTTTCAGGATAAGGGAAAACTCCGGAAAAAACCTTATCTAGGTAACTCACCGAGATTCGAACTCGGGACCTCTTGAATGTGAGACAGACATGATACCATCTACGCTACCGAGGCAGGCAATATCTTCACAAAATACATAAAAGATCATATACAATCAATCGAATGTTACCCAGAAAACATACAGCAAATAGATAACCTCGCTGAAGAAATAACCAAAGAAGTACAAACTGCACATGACAACACAATACTGACAAAGAAAATTAATATAAATAGATACAGTAAACCTCTTCAGAATGAAATACTACAAAAAATTAAAGAAAAATGGAAAGCTCATCATGAATACATGAAAACTCACAACCTAAATGACAAGACAATCTTAAACCCCCGTAGACAAGAAGACTGCAATACCAAAAAAAAAAAAAAAAACAACAAAGAAAGATGGGAATACACAATCAAGGAAATGTCTACCACAAAAGCAGCAGAACGAGAAAAACTCTGGAAATTTATTAAATGCATCAGAAATAAAAAAACAATTTACATACCCTCTTAAAATTGGTAATAGGAATATCCATTGTACGAATGAGAAACTGAAAATTTTTGAATCCTACTACCAAACAGTATTTTGCCATTCTAAAAATCCTGAATTTGATGGAGAACATTTTCAAGAAATAATCACATAAACCAAAACATCCACCTCTTCAAACCCTTACCACACACCGTAGAACTTAACTCTAACGACAACACTGGAAGATAATAAAACTAGAAGATTTTACAAACAAATTCAGATACCAAGGCAAATCAGCACAAGGACCAGACACCATTACCTACACAATACTCAAAAACATTCCACATGCAATGATGAAGAAAATTGTTACTCTCTACAACATAATACTACGAAATGGTTCTCACCCTCAAATCTGGAAAAGAGCCCACCTCATTCTACTTGAGAAACATGGAAAAACTAACAGAAATCATAAAAACTATAGACCAATCTTCTTGACAGCAACCTTATCCAAAATATTGGAAAAAATTATCATTTAAAGACCCAACAACTTCTTAGAAAGTAGAAACCTCATACCCAAAACTCAAGCCGGCTACAGATGAAACATAACAATTCAAGACCAACTGCTAAGCATTATCTCCAAAATAAAGGAAAAATCTGATCATTGAGTTACCATAACAGCAACCTTCCTAGATGTGCAAGGAGCTTTGGACAAATGCTGGATAAATGGTTTATTATACAAAATGGAAAGAATGGAAATCCCAGATTATAAAATTAGATGGTCATCAACTTTCTATCAAATAGAACTGCACAAATCAAAATTAACAGACAGTTGTCAAATCTCATAAAACTAGATGCTGGCACCCCAGAGGGAAGCGCAATATCCGGGCTACTATATATAACCTTCACAGCCAACACACCTCAACCCATACACCAAAGCATCCAACTTGCTCAATATGCAGATGACACTGCATATTGGTGCTCCAAAGCAAAACTGAATGATGCAAAATTTAAACTAGAAGAACAGTTCTAAACCTTTAATAATTGGGCGAGCAAATGGAAAATCTCAATAATCCCTGAAAAAACCCAATACATAATTTTCCAAAGATAAACCACAGAGAAACTTAAAAATACTGTAATAAAGTATAACAGACATATGGCAAAAGCCCAGAACGAAATAACGTACATAGGAGTGACATTTACAAAAAAATTAAACACCAAAACACATATCAAAAAACTCCAAACTGCAAAAGTCGCAACTACATGCCTAGAACTCCTATCCAGAACAGGGAAAGGACTAACAACAAAAATCCTCATACAACTATACAAAACAATAGTTAAGACCAATATTTACATATGATGCTATAGCACTGAGGCCAATCACAACTCAGTCAAAAAGAGAATTGCATGTTTTGAAAGAAGATGCTTAAGAATATCATTAAAACTACCACCTTGGTCAAAAAATAATGAAATCAACATATCCAAAACCATAGCCATAACAACGAAATAAAAAAATACACTTACAAATATATGCAAAACGCTAAGGACTGACCACAAAGACAAAGACTCATTGAAAACACAAAGCAATTCAGATCAGTACACCTGCGTGAAAGAACCATCCTAAGTGACCCACCTCTACTTACCATCATCAAAGAATATGAAGAAAACATCAAAGATGAGCAATACTAAATACAAGAACATCTAGACCTACTCTCCAGAATGACTACGAATCCAGCTTAAACCTCTACCTCCATTGTTGAGGTCTCTAAGTGGAATAAATGTGCAGCAAATGTGTGGTAAACTCAATGATCCCAGCATCACTGGAAGACCAGAAGATACCGAAGTGGTTGTGCAACATGTTGGTACAAACAATCTAAAAAACTCGCGGAATGCCGAAGAGATTCTGGGTAACATGTACAATCTTATACGTGCGACCAAGAAGAAGTTTTCAAATGCTAAACTAGTAGTGAACAGTATAGTGAGAAGGCGTGACTTAGGTGATAGGTATGTGAATAGTGTTAATGAAAATATTAGATGGGCATGCCATGCTCTAAGAGCTATTTATGTGGACCTAGACAAGAAGCTGGACTACTCGTGCCTTGGCAAGGATGGTCTACATCTAAACAGAAAAGGGTCGTTTACACTGAGTGAAGCTATAAAAGATGTAATAGGTGTAGTATGTAAAAGTCGGGTAAATTAGAAACGTATGAAGAAGGTGAAAAGCATGTAGGCTTTGATAGCAATCCTCCTGAGAAAACAAATACTGGTGTAAATACTAGCTGTAAAATTAGTAACAATAGTAAATTCAACCTATCAATCTTCCACCAAAACATCCAAAGCTTAAGGAACAAAAAGTGTAATATTGAAGTACTATTAACATCTGCTTTAAAAAACTCTACAGCAATTTGTTTAACGGAACATTGGTTGGGAGAAGATGAAACTGAGTATTTTGATATACCTATGTGCTAGCATCTTCCTTCTGTAGGTCAAACAAGAAAAATGGTGGATCATGTATATATGTAAATGAATCAGTTAAATTTAGGGAGATTGTTATGTTTAAATACTTAAACCAGGAGGAACACTTTGAAGCCAGCATGTGTGAACTATTAAACAGCAAACTAATTCTTATTTGTGTGTACCGAAATCCCGCAAGCAATACCAAAATTTTCCTTCAAAATTTAGAAATCATTTTAGACTTCTTTAAAAAGACAAAAAAATCTGTAATTATAGTAGGGGACGTAAATATAAACTATTTAACAGAAAACGCAAATAAAAAGCAGCTGCAAAATGTCTTTAATATGTATGGAATGGAAAACATAGTTAAATTACCAACCCGTGTCTCAAATTCGTCTTATTCTGCGATTGACCAAGTAGTGCTGAATATAAATAAGTGGAAATATGAAATTCAGATTTTTGACACAGCCCTGTCAGATCATTACGCACAAATGTTAAAATTAGTTGTCCCAGTAGATCAGCATAACCCAAAACAGAATGCAAAAAAAATATTCAAAAAGGTTAGACTTGCTAATGATGACAATCTAAGCTATCTAAATTTTCTATTAAGTAAAGAATCTTGGGAAAGCGTGTACACTGAGCGAAATCTAAACGATGCCATGAATGCATTTTTGGACACATTTGATTTTCACTTTGTAACAGCCATACCAATAGTTAAAGTAGCAATGAACAAGCTAGGTAATAAGTGGATCACAACAGGAATCCGCAAATCTGGTGATAGATTAAAATTCTTGAGCAAATTCATGAAGGAAAACAAGACTACACCGGATTTTAAGGCCTATTATGTAAAATATCGATATATATAATAAAGTTATAAGAGCAGCCAATAAATAAAGAAGTTAATAAAACTAGATCCATATGGCAAGTAATTAAGCACGAAATAAAAATGGACCCAAATTGAAAGAAAATTACCATCTAGAAATTAATGGCCAAAAAGTAAGTGATCCTAAACAAATTTCGGAATTATTTAACCAGTTTTATTCAACTGTAGCGGAGAAACTGTTAAATACTCATTCTCTAGGAAAGAAGGAAAGATTAAGTGTAAAGAAAAATGAACATAGCATGTTTTTAATTCCAGTAACAGTTGAGGAAGTTAAAGATGTTATAAAAAAATTGAAGAATAAGAAATCAGTAGGAATAGACGGTTACTCTAACTGCGTCATAAAGTGTTACTCCTTATTCCTAATTGAACCACTGACGTACTTGATAAATCTTTCACTTTCAAGTGGGACGTTCCCCAACAGGTTAAAAAAAGGTAAAGTGAAACCCATCTTTAAAAAAGGTAACAAAGGGGAGGTAGGAAATTACAGGCCAATTTCCATAATTTCAACTTTTGCAAAGATCTTCGAACAAATAATGTATAAAAGAGTAACAAGCTTTTTGGAAAAATTTAAAGTAATTAATGACAATCAAAATTTTTTTCGAAAAAATAAATCAACAAGTTCTGCACTGATGAATTTCACTGAACAAGTGTATGAAACACTAGATAGTAAACAACTAGGGATAGGCATTTTTTTTAGATCTTACAAAGGCGTTTGACCTGGTTGATCACAAACTTTTACTAGAAAAATTATCCTCATATGGCATAAGGGGGTTAGCTTTAGATTGGTTCAGATCTTATCTGGAGAATAGAGAGCAATCGGTGGAAATAGAGTATTTTGATAGCGAAACGAGTGAAGTTAAAACTCAGATTTCAAGTAGCGCTATAATGAAATATGGGGTCCCTCAAGGTTCGGTGCTTGGACCTCTTTTATTTATAGTGTACATTAATGATTTGGCAGATAATGTAGAAAACAGAACCAATATAAATGTTACACTTTTTGCAGATGATACAAATATTTTTATCAAAGGGGTGAATAAGGAAGGGGCAGATGTACATATTGAAAATAATCTAAAATATATTCAAAAATGGTTTAGTGCCAATATGTTAATATTGAGTAAGGAGAAAACAGCAGCCCTAAGCTTCTATAATAAAATGAGTGGAAGTCAATTGTATCCAAAATTAATGCTGGGACAAGACCAAATACTTTACGTACAAACTATCAAATTTCTGGGACTAATACTAGATGAAAATTTAAATTGGGAAACTCACATAGAGGCATTGACGAAAAAGCTTAGTAAAATGTGTTTCTTAATGAGGGCGATTACAGGCATGTCAAGCTTGAAAGTTCGGAGAATAGTGTACTTTTCATATATACACAGTTTGTTGGCATATGGTATAATTTTTTGGGGAAATTCTAAAGACAGTATAAAAGTATTCGGATACCAAAAGAAAATAATTAGAATCATAGCAGATGTCTCAAGCACAACTAGTTGTAAGCCATACTTCAGTAAATTAGGTATCTTACCTCTGCCAAGTATATACATATATGAAACTCTTGTACATATGAAAGCAAGCCTAAGTTTATTCAAAACAAATTCTGAAATTCATATACACAACACTAGAACAAAGAATAATTTATTTGTGAAGTCACACAAAACAAAGATGTATGAAAATAGTTTCACATATGCTGGCTTACATCTTTACAATAAGCTACCTGAATCTATAAAAAAGATTGAATCACATCGATTTAAGAAATTGTTACTAAACTTCCTTAGAGCCAATAGCTTCTACAGCGTGGATGAATTTTTAAATTTGTAAATATTTAGTTAGCTACCTTAATTATAAATATTGTACTTAGTTTTTAATTTGACGTGTCCTATAACATGCACATGTTTTAATGGATGAATCAATAAATCAAATCAAATCAAATCTCCATCTCAACCACAACATTAATGTAACAGAATAAATAAATAAATAAATAAATAAATAAATAAATAAATAAATAAATAAATGAATAAATGCATGAATGAATGACTGACTGAATAAATAAATAAATAAATTCCCCACAAAAAAAATTGCCCGCCATTGCAAAAAAAAGCCTCTCCCTCACTCAAAAAATAAGTACATTTTGACTGAAGAGGGCGAAATAAGCCATGAAGCAGCCCCGGGTGTGCATACAAAAAAAAAAAAAAGGAAAAAAAACACCCTAGTAGTCATAGTAAACTGTCACTCTTCGAGTCCTTTGAGAATGTTCAATGCAGTCTTCAACGAAATGTCAGGCAAAATTTGTACTGTCAGACCATGGCCAATGAGCCCGGAAGAACATTTACTACAAATAGACGCCGGCTGTGAAAGCCCAAGTAGTAAGTACATGCAAATTAAACGTTTGCATCCCAAATAAACAAGCTTCAGGAGAGGTGGACTGCTAGAAGAAGAAAATGACTAGGAATGTAAAAGCCATCCAATGGTTTTAAGACATTCTTACATAAAAGAAAATAACCATGTAAGAACAAAAGACATTACCAACTTCCCATTACTGATCAGTTATGTTCACGTTTGTTTTTCTCTTTTTTCTTTAACCATTGAGTCACAACAATGACACCTCTGTAGCGTATGTGCTACCCTGTCGACTTCATCTTCAAGAGGTCCCGAGTACGAATCTGCCCGGTTTGGATATCTCTGGAGTTTTCCCCATTCTGAAAGATGAATTTCTGGTAGCTCTTAGCTCTATGCACTTTGAGGTCATTTGAGTAAAATTTCACTCATTTCATTCATCGTCCGATATGACTTAACGTTAGAGCACGTAAATTAAAAACCGAGGACCGAGAGATGATCACGTGACTCAACTGAAAATATTGTGACTTTGTGGGTTCGTGAAATGAAAAGTCCAATTTCACCACTCAAAAATGTTCTTTATTTCCACCGACTTACAGTTAAACTCTTGCCAATTACACAGAATTACGTGCTGCACACAATTACAATTCACCAGTTCGTCCGTTACCGTTCAGATGCACGTACACAATTACGCACAGTCTTCCGTTGCACAATATTTTCGTTTATTAACACGTCACTGACTAACTCTTACACCAAGAACTGCGACTGTCTCCTCACTCACACTAACACACTAACTGACTAACTAACTTCACTTCGCTCCGGCAGCCCCTTTTTATAGGAATATCGCCGCTTTCTGGCTTCCACGGGAAGGTTCCAGTAAATGAAAGATCCCGTAATTTCTAGAACACAGGTGGAAGAGAAACAGACCGCACAATCATGTTTTTTTCCCCCAGCCATCCCTGTCACCACTATAAGACGGACGAGGAGGAGGCATGGCTAACACGGACCTCCCCTGTCTCCCGCTCTCAGCTGCTTCCACAGGGTGTTCCAACGCCCGGGTGACACTGCTCCCTCCTCAAAGCTGTTCGCCCCGAACAGCACCATCGTAGCGTGCCAGGCGGTCCAGGTGTACCACCAGCATCTGCCCGGAGTCTGAGCCAGAAGTAGCGCTGCCGTAGTTTGTGAATCACACGGTTCGCTCCCAGGTGTCCTCCTGAAGTACCGGCGTGCACTTCCTCCAAGACTTCCGGGACCTTACTCCGGGGGAGTACCAACTGTTCTCTCTGCGCCTTCCCATCGGGTGACTCCCATACCCGGAACAGCACGCCCACTCTGGTCTTCAATGAGTCCCATTGGGCCCAGTACGACTTGTAGGTGGCGCTCCTCGGTGCGATGTCCTCCCAGGTTGGTCTCATCCCTGCCTCCACTTCCCTCAAGAGTGGCCCCAAG
Organism: Mantis religiosa; assembly: GCA_030765055.1. NCBI lineage: Eukaryota > Metazoa > Arthropoda > Insecta > Mantodea > Mantidae > Mantis > Mantis religiosa. The sequence goes on along the minus strand of CM060956.1, from coordinate 123,811,768 downwards.
TCTGCGTCCGCCAGCTGCTCCCTCCTCAGGCCTGCGCTATCCCAGCCTTCAGCAGGCACTGCCACAACTACTCGGACTGCTGCGGCACGCTCCTTCTCTTCCACTCTTGTGCACTGACCGCACTCTTCCGGACAGGGTCTTCGGGACATGGCGTCTGCGTTACCGTGGCTCTTCCCTCTACGATGTTCCGAGGTGAAGTCGTACTCCTGCAGCCTCTGGACCCAACGTGCCGTCTGGCCTTCCAGGTTCTTAAAGCTCAATAGCCAGGTTAGGGCGGAATGGTCAGTCCTCAGGTGGAATGGCTGATCGTACAGGTGCTTATTGAAGTGCTCCACGGACTTTACTACCGCCAGTAATTCTCGTCGGGTGACGCAGTAGTTCTTCTCTGCCTTGGATAGCGTCTTGCTGTAGTAGGCTATCACCCGCTCATGGCCGTCCTGGATCTGCGATAGGACACCTCCAATGCAATGATCGCTGGCGTCGGTGTCCACAATGAAGGCGCCACCCGGTTGTGGGAAACCCAAAATTGGAGCACTGCACAGGGTCTCCTTTAGGTGCTGGAAAGCGTTTTCGGCATCCTCTGTCCACACATAAGGCCGGTGTTCCTCCGTCAGGCGGGTGAGGGGTTTTGCGATGTTGTCGGCCTTTTCCTCTAAATCATTAAGGCGGTCGTCTAGTTGACCCATCCGCTTGCCCAGATTCGCGACGTCATCCCTCACGCCGGCCAACCGTTCCTCAAACTTGGCGGCGAGGACCTCGTTCGCCTCCCTCATCTCCGTTGTCAGTTCGGCCATCTTTGCGGTCATTGTCGTGGCCAAGTTGTTGTTAGCAGTTTCCGTCTTCGCTGTTGATTCGGCCTTCATTTCTTCCCTCTTCTCGGTGATGTTGTCGTTGGCCGTCTTCATTTGTTTCAACTTGGCGATGAGGTTGTTGTTTGCCGCTTCTATTTTTGCAGCGAGGTTTTCATTTGCCGTCTCCATTTCCGAGATTAGTTCGGCCTTCATTTCTTCCATCTTCCCGGTGATGTTGTCGTTGGCCGTCTTCATTTCTTTCAGTTCCGCTAAAATCTTTTCTAATGCTGCCTCCATTGTGTTATGTCGCACTCCTGACACCAATTGTGACTGTGGGTTCGTGAAATGAAAAGTCCAATTTCACCACTCAAAAATGTTCTTTATTTCCACCGACTTACAGTTAAACTCTTGCCAATTACACAGAATTACGTGCTGCACACAATTACAATTCCCCAGTTCGTCCGTTACCGTTCAGATGCACGTACACAATTACGCACAGTCTTCCGTTGCACAATCTTTTCGTTCATTAACACGTCACTGACTAACTCTTACACCAAGAACTGCGACTGTCTCCTCACTCACACTAACACACTAACTGACTAACTAACTTCACTTCGCTCCGGCAGCCCCTTTTTATAGGAATATCGCCGCCTTCTGGCTTCCACGGGAAGGTTCCAGTAAATGAAAGATCCCGTAATTTCTAGAACACAGGTGGAAGAGAAACAGACCGCACAATCATGTTTTTTTCCCCCAGCCATCCCTGTCACCACTATAAGACGGACGAGGCGGAGGCGTGGCTAACACGGACCTCCCCTGTCTCCCGCTCTCAGCTGCTTCCACAGGGTGTTCCAACGCCCAGGTGACAATATTTAAGTTCTAGTTTACCTTTTAGTTTGAAGGAAAGCAAGGCTTAAGTATGGAAGACTTACCAATTAGACCATGAGAATACATAAACAGTAGATAAACCTTACCTGTATAATTCTCAATACAGGAACTACCTCTAAGGTTAACCCTTCCTCCTCCTCTTCTTGCTTAATTTCAAATTTTACATCGCCAAACGCTCCAGCATTCAGCTTGCAGTATCCTCGTTTTCTTACTGAGCCGAAACAGCTGTAGTCAATATATACTTAAAAGTTGCAATAACTGATGAGTAAACTATAAATAATTATAAAATATAACTAATCTGGTTTCGTTAATTGCACTGCCAATATGTTACACGATTGTGCCCAAGTCAGTCACTGCCTTCTGAATATATTTCAAAGCCAATTGGAAAACCGATTCATTTTCTTAAAAACATCGTACTTTTAAGGACTACACTATATAAACGATATTATATGTATTTCAACTATATATTGTTAGTGTCAAATACTACTAAATTGACCTAATTTTATATTACCGTAAATAATATTACAGATTAATACAAGATAGTGATACATTCACTATCATGCAGTGATACATTCGCCTACTCAGCAAAGCGTATTAACCGATAGAATCAAATGTTTGCTTTGGTAATCATATCTTGCCACATAAGTAGTAATAGTTTACGGCACATTGGCATATTAGCGTTATATATGCTAGAGAAATGAACGGTAAATGATTTATGTGCGAGATGTGGCTTTGAAACATATTGAGTAACTAATATCTCAAAAAGATCGCAAAGGCCACTTCTACTATATATGAATACTTGTGTCTTCAACTAAACATTACAGCATTAAAATTCCTGTTACATCAGAATAATGTCTTTATTAAACAATTACAACTTTAATATAGCGCTGACAGCAAGATCATGCAATCTGCCGTTGATCTTATGCAAGTTGGAATTCCCAAGCGCCTTACTGTAATGACTAGAGTAAAGGTAACTTAATAACAAATGAATGCATTTTGTAGGTGAAGGAAAACAGGAAAGTTTAACACAAGGTTATGCAGTTTCTAGTACACAGAAAATTAGTAGTAATATTTGAAAATTCTCTGGAAGGAAAGTGTAGTAACATACAGAAGGAATAAAGCACCGCTAAAGAGATATAGGTATATATTTTTTTTAGATACTAACAATTATGTACAAACAAATGGCACTTTATATTTTTAAAAAGGGAACAAAAAATCTATGTTAATGTTTCTGTTTGATAAGAATTTGAAACCTCCATACTACTTATATTATTTTCAGCACAATGGTAGAAAAGGGTATTCATAGAAACGTTTGCAATTTGTGATTAAATCAGCTCACTTTTCAGAATTATTAAGTGGCTGTGCATCTCTGTATGTAACGGATGACCCGTATATTGGGTTGATCACTTTATCTGTACTGAATATTGAGGTCTTTATCCAAACTCACAAATATGACACCATACCTAACAGTTTCATATAAATACTTTGATATTTGCAACTTCTATTGTCACACTTTTGAAGGTATATCACCCTTAAAATTCTTAACATTACAGAAATTATGTATTAATATTATCCATAAACAGTGCAAAGAACATGTTGGGAACATATGGACTACAGAATAATACATAAATGCAGTGTAAATGTCACATTACATGCCATATTATTTTTCTAGTCATTTGTCCCAATTGTGTTATACCACCAAATCCAGCAAAAGTGTTGTAAAATAATAAGTTCTGTATCAAATAGTGTGGATGATATAGACATTTGTGGAAGTTTGTTGTACGCATGTTACTACCAAAAGCATGACCGTTATAGTTTTGTGACTACATGCAAGGTCATGTTAAATGTCTACGAAGCTTATAGGTAAGCAATTGTTTAGGTATTTCTGTCTCTGATGGAGGGGAAAAGTATATCATGAATGTATAAAGCTTAACTAATAAAGAAATCAGATACTGATATCCATGCTGCTTTATTTTGGCTTACTCTTGTATATAAATACAGCAAAATCAAATGACAATTACAAAGTAGCTGTAGCCTGGGAAAACTATTTTAGCAGTAATTTAAACTGGGAATTACTTTCCTTTCTTGGACTACTATATATGACTCAAACATCTTAAATTTTAAGTTACTAACACAGAACCAATCAAACTGGATGGCTCAGGTGGTATTATCTGTGGCCCACATTGGGGAGGCCCAGGTTGGATTACCTTGACCGATCTTCCTGACTCATTCACAGCCAGGTAAATGCAGTGTAGGTTTATTAGAATTTCCATTTCTGTCCCTCCATTTTATCTTCATTGTCATTTCACATTGTCTCTCATCTACTGGTCTTTTACAGGGAAGAAGTGTGGTGAGTGTCCCGGCGCAGCATGGTAATGTGATATCCTTCTGGGAAACACTTACTTCTTCATTAAGATGGTCTCCGGTATCCAGGCCGATCTGGTAGGCAATTTCTGGATCACTGCAAATGGGATGTGATTTGTTCTGTCCTGCCAGGGCAGTTTCTAACTGGAGCAGGGACCCTGACTTCTGCAATGTTATGACTCCTTCGGTCGGCCACCCCCTTTCCTCTCACCTTATCCTTCCTCCTGCAGATTCCACACTTGGGGAAAAGGTACAATAAGCCTTTCATTTTCAAAATCCCTCCATAGTGTAACTCAATTAAACAGAAAACCAACTAATATATTGAATGAACTGCCAAAAATAGCTTTACCTTTCCTGAAAATTTAGAACATGTTGATCACTGATGTCCTCAAAGTCTTGGTGAATAGTCACACTGATACTGAAATGAAACATTAAACTTTAAAAATACATTCGATATGTCATAATATGTTGTATAGTTGAAAGGGAAAGCTTCGTAATTCATTAATAATGTTCTGGAGATCATGACGTAACATCGCCAAAAAAGATAGAAGAAAAAAGAGAACATTCACCCAATTTCTACGTATTCTGCACTTTCATTCATTCATTCATTCTTTATTTTCTGTCAATATACTTGTAACAAGTTTCTGATAATGTGAGGAATATACAATTAGTTGACATGATGAAATATTTACAAATGAAAGGTACATAAGTTGCATTAAAGACTCATAAATTAATCATAGCTAGTAAAAAGACTCATAAATTAATCATAGCTAGTAATTACAAGTCTGTAAGTTTATATAAACCCTTTTCAATTAAAAAGTGTTTCAATTTGTTTTGAAATTGTTTAGTACCATTAAACAACTTAATAGACGTTGGTAATTTATTATAAAATATTTGAGCCATTATAAAAAGTTCCTTATTCTGTAATAGTCATTATTATTCCTTGTATAATAGCTATGTACATCTTTTGTTTTTACATTGTTCTTATCATTTGAGAAAAGAATAACTTTATAAACACAGTGAGTAAATTGTAAGTATATTATTTTGTTTACATATATTCACACAAGAATCAGTGTTCTTAAGATTAAACATAAGTCTTATACATTTTTTCTGTAGGATGAACACTATCGAAACAGACACTTAGGCTACACCCCAAAATTTCAATTCCATATGACAAGTATGGAAAAATAATGCAATAATAAATCACTTTTAGTATATTAAAATCACCTATTGGCTCATAAAGCCACATTATTAAAATATATTTACTAATTTCTTACATATATGATCAATATACGTAGACCAGCTCAAATTATTGGCAATATGTATACCCAGAAATTGATGAACACTTATATATTCTATAACAGAATTATTTACCTGAAGATTATTATTTTTACTGTATGGATTATTAACCAAACTAAAACACATCGCCATTGTTTTTTGCATGTTACATTTAAAATTATTTAATTCTAAATATTTAATTGAATAGCGCAAACCATTAAGCAATTCATCCTCATATCCTCATTTTTAGAAGACATAATGGCAGAAGTATCATCAGTCTATGATGTAATTATATATCGATTTCTACCATCGTATATACGTATATATATATTAAATTTTGAATTCTACCATCATATTTCTGGTAGCTGGTAGCTTGAGATGACAACCACTAAAAAAAGCGGGAAAACCTCGTAATTGCAACAACATTAAAGTAATAAGCTTAAAGAAATTAATGTAAGGTGTTTTTGTATATACAATAAACTTGAGACTTCATAAAGTGCTACATTACTTTAAAGTACTTCATTATAAATCAATATGTAATGAAGATACAATTCAGATTATTGACTTTCAATATTTAGTTACATGACATCATCTTACAGCTTTTTGTCAAACTACAATCGCCTTCTTCTTGCCGAAGATATGCCCTGGCAAGCACTGCATATTTTGGAAGATTTACAAATATAAGAACATTTTACTCACGTTTACTTTTGCTTTGCTACTGTTAAAATTTAAATTACCATTTACAACTTTTTCCCATGTGGTGACCGTAATTAAAGAATAGTCCAAAGTAATCTATGCGAGTGGAGGAGGGTGACTAAAATAGATACCTTGTGCTGCGCTATACCTGAGTCACTCTTAATCCAGGGATTTAAATAAGAGTCCTGGTCTTCCAGGTTGGGATTTGGGCACTAGACTAACAACCTAACCCCGTAAAAAATTATTCTTAAAGAAAACAGAGGTAAGCCTCGGATTAGAAGGAATAATGGAAACAGACCTAACAAAATTGGTAGTGCAAATGTGCAGACAGGAGCCAGAAAATAGAGAGTGAGTGAGTGAGTGTGTGGTGTTTTAGGGCCCGTCGACAACAAGGTCATTTGGGCCCGAGAAAATAGAGATGAATGGAGGTACAAAACTGAGGGAGGCTAAGAAACAAAAGGGGCTGTGAAGGTTATGTCATAGTAGTATTTACAGCTTTAAAATTTCCTTCAGTCCTGGCAGAGAACATCAAACTGTTGGAATGCAGCTCCTGCGTTAAACTTTGACAAGACCAGGTGACTGCATTGTCCTATAGTGACCTGATAAGAAACTAGACTATTACATATTCTGCTTCCAAACCTTCACATTGCAAGTAGCTGTTATTGATTGAACATCTGAATGACAACCAGCCCTCTATGAGAAGTGCTCACTATGCAACAGTTGTCCTTAGTTGTTTCAAATGATACCAAATGGTTTTAAAATGGTTGTTGTCCAATACTAATACTGTTTGCAGGAATGTTCGTATGAATAATATAATTTCATCTCAAATTTGGAGGCTGACTGTAAAGTCAAGACGTTGAACTTTTTTTCTTACACTTCATAGAAACTTTTTTTATGCAAGTTTTGTGTGAACCTGTAGGTCTTCCTTGCATATCGTGTACCTACTTTTAGTCAACTAACAATAGGATGTGGAAAGTCCCAGAAGAACCAAACTATTTTTAATTGTCTGCTGTAAAGTACAGGTTACATTGGAAAACAAATATTAGTTTAATGGTACTTATTGATATTTGCTGGCAATGATAGGCTTGTTAGTAACTAACCGGCACAAACCTTCAGCATCCCTTTAAAACCAAAGCCCTAAGTCATTGTGGAGTACGAGGTACGAGGCAGTTTCAAAAGGGTACCGATCAATAGAATAGTAATATGCCATTGTTTAAAATGAAAACCAGTAAGTACAGTTGCATTAGAACTGTCCAAATAATTAAATATCTTATTTAATAACAGTAAATATAATTAATCATAATGGCAATCATAAGTGACATCCATTACACATTATGGTTTTTGCAAATACCTAGGAGTTCTTCATGCTCATTTGATTTTACTTCTCTCTTATTTGTGAAGAAAGCAGTAACTGGAGTGAAATTTAATAAAGTCAGTGGCCAATGAATTTTTCTCTAAAATGACGATCCAATTAAACGTTTTTCTGGGGAAAGCAGTATATTCTATATATAACAATCACTTATAATATTGCTGACTTAACTTCACTTTTTTTTTATATTAGTATGTATATATCATATATTCATATGAGATTATTGAAATTATTCAGAAATTACCGTTTGTTCTGTTATTACTACCTAGTAAAGTTAGTACCACCATTTAAAGTAAAGGCAAAGTTAACAAAACATGTGGAAACGTAGAGTCAGACTGAAAAATTCAATGCCATAGCCGGGATTTGAACCACGGGTCTTCTGATTTCCGTCCAGCCGCACTACCATTGTGCTACTATGGCCAACGTGCCGATATGACATTAAATTCTCCAACTGACTCGTATTTTCCCGGTAAACCACTTAGGAGTTCTGATAAACACATGAGACAACTACCTTAATGGCGACTTACTACATGTAAGTACTTTAAGGCCCGGGCTTTATAGTTAACTACTATTAGGTTAATTAATGGAAATTAATTATTCTTTCACACTGGCCGTGTGTAGGCTAAATTGTGGAAACGTAGAGTCAGACTGAAAAATTCAATGCCATAGCCGGGATTTGAACCACAGATCTTCTGGTTTCCGTCCAGCCGCACTACCATTGTGCTACTATGGCCAACGTGCCGATATGACATTAAATTCTCCAACTGACTCGTATTTTCCCGGTAAACCACTTAGGAGTTCTCATAAACACATGAGACAACTACCTTAATGGCGACTTACTACATGTAAGTACTTTAAGGCCCGGGCTTTATAGTTAACCACTATTAGGTTAATTAATGGAAATTAATTTCACACGGCCAGTGTGAAAGAATAATTAATTTCACACGGCCAGTGTGAAAGAATAATTAATTTCCATTAATTAACCTAATAGTGGTTAACTATAAAGCCCGGGCCTTAAAGTACTTACATGTAGTAAGTCGCCATTAAGGTAGTTGTCTCATGTGTTTATGAGAACTCCTAAGTGGTTTTCTGGGAAAATACGAGTCAGTTGGAGAATTTAATGTCATATCGGCATGTTGACCATAGTAGCACAATGGTAGTGCGGCTGGATGGAAACCAGAAGATCCGTTGTTCAAATCCTGGCTATGGCATTGAATTTTTCAGTCTGACTCTACGTTTCCACAATTTAGCCTACACACGGCCAGTGTGAAAGAATAATTAATTTCCATTAATTAACCTAATAGTAGTTAACTATAAAGCCCGGGCCTTAAAGTACTTACATGTAGTAAGTCGCCATTAAGGTAGTTGTCTCATGTGTTTATCAGAACTCCTAAGTGGTTTACCGGGAAAATACGAGTCAGTTGGAGAATTTAATGTCATATCGGCACGTTGGCCATAGTAGCACAATGGTAGTGCGGCTAGACGGAAACCAGAAGATCCGTGGTTCAAATCCCGGCTATGGCATTGAATTTTTCAGTCTGACTCTACGTTTCCACAATTTAGCCTACACACGGCCAGTGTGAAAGAACAATTAATTTCCATTAACAGAACATTTTTGTGGGAATTCAATGTGGATTACTCAGATATTAAAAAACAGGTATAAAAAGAGCTATTTCTTCCCTAATCAACAAATCTTGGTGTCAATTCAATTTAGTTGATTTAAGCTCTGGAATTATTTCATGATTCGTTGACCAAAAACAATCTGAAAGAATTCATTCACATTTAATGTTTCTGACACGTATTATTCTGATTACCAAATGTCCTTTAATTTTACCATTACAGCTCTATCACAATGCAAACTAAATTGATAAATCTTAAATATATAGTCAACCGGAAAAATTCAATTGCCATGGCCAGGATTTGAAACACAGATCTCCTGATTTTCCTCCAGTCGCTCTTACGCCTTAAGCTACCTTGCCCAACATGCCGTCCTGACATTAAGTTCTCCAATTGACTCATATTTTCCTGGTAAATCAGTAGGGGCTCTTGTATTGGAGATCCACTGTTTGTGGCGACTTACTATTGCCAGTACTTGAGTCCCAGGCAGTCATTTAACTCTTATTCAAGGTAATTGATGGAAATGAATCATTTCTTCACACTAGCCATATAAGGCTAAGGTTTTAGATAGAGTGATAGATAAGGTTATAGATAAATGGTGTATCTTGAACATGAGAGCCCCTAGAGGTTTACCAGGAAAGTATATGAGCCAATTTGAGAATTTAATGTAAGGACGGCAAGTTGGATGTTACCTTAATAGGTAAGAGTGACAGGATGGAAACCAGCAGATCCGTGGTTCAAATCCCGGCTATGGCATTGAATTTTTCAGGTTGACGGTCTCAAATCTGAGCCTATATATGGCTAGTGTGAAGAAATGATTAATTTCTATCAATTAACCTAAATGATAAATCTAAACTTCATTATAACCGAAAATGGCATTTTAGCAATATAAGGTTTCATATTACACATATTTTGAGAAACAAATATTAGCCTCAAGATGATATAGATAACCTTATAAGATTATAATAATTTCTTCTTTTCTTTATAGTATAAGAATATGTTGTTCTGCCAGAAGCTTAAGTTTACTGCCAATAAATTGTGATTCCCCACATTCCAGTTTGTTCATTTGCTGCTGTGATCGAAGAATAAGGGTACATTACACAGCAGCTGCCCAAGTAACCTTTGTTTTACTGTGATGTGTTCCATTCTGTTCGGCTCCAGTAAGTTCGACATTGATAACTTTCCATTCCCATGACCAGTTTCCACATTTCTTCAGTGCCTGGCAGCTGCAAAAGCCTATCTGAGTTGAGTTGCTAAGTTTTACTTGACCAGGGAGCATTGGAGTTTTAATGCAGTTAAAAGTGAATATTGCTCTGTGAGCAGTGAACGTAAAGCAGTGGAGTTTGGTATATCCAACAAAACCATAAAGGAACATTAGACTGACATGTTTACTCTATATATTTTCAAACAGTGTAAGTGGTTCTAAATTAGCCCTGGGCTAACAATTCTGGTGACAAAGTGACTTTGGTACTACCTTGGTCTTTTGTCACAATATTCATAACATATTTACATGATTTATAGAACTGCTGTAATTTATTGTAGCGTACCTGTTTCTTTATAATACTCATGACCTTTTGTTGTTTTTTAATTTAATGATCTCAAGGAGAGTGATTACATCTTCCTTGAATTATAGTAGTAAATTACACTATGTGATATATGTAAAACTTTCTCTAACCTCTCACTGACAACATTTTGGTAAAGTATTTTCTTCTCAGGTATTTACTATATAGCAAAACTATGCATCTTCTTTTAGATTCTTTAAAATAGAATTTTACCATACTGTAACAAAGAATGATTCAATGAATCAAAGTTCTTCATGAACTGTCAAAATAGGCTAGAGAGAGTATAAGATTTTCTTTATTATTCGAACAGTGGAGTGTGAGCCAACCAGTCACAATGTGATGACTGACCTCATCTAGATAGATTTGCACTGTAGAAAAAGTATTAAAATTTAGTTCTAGGATGACCTGATGATGGGAGAAATGCACACTCCTGAATCGTCGATGTCTCTACATCACTATACCTGGCTCAAAACCCGAGAATGTCTAGAACATATACGTCACCAGGAAAGCTTCAGATCATATATTAAAATTTTACTTTAAAAGAAAAGGCAATATTCAATGAAAGTGGCCCTTGATATGATCATAGAAGTAAAAGTAGGAAGCTATACAAATTTTGGATATGTTCCACTTGTTCTATGTGATCTCATACACATATATAAATATCCTCTTTTACTGAGAATCATTACTTTTGTTGACACTTATAATAAATTGCAGTTAGTATTAAGCCAAAACCAAATATATGATATCCTCTTATTTTGTTTGCGATTCAACGGATTTACATATTTTAGACACATTAAACTTGTTGCCTTTGATTTTATGTTATTAAATATGTAGAGCATTTCAAAGCATAAACACTGAAACTATTCTTACACTAATCATGTTCAATCACGTATTAGTAATTTACAATCACTTTGTTATATAAATGATAAATCTATCTGCAGATGCTTTTACAATTATTCTGAAAATCACATAGCAATACATGTACATATGCTCAGCTAGTTTTTATATCTTGACTGTTTTTGACTACACAAGTCTTGTGTACTTTTGCCTTTTTTGCCTTTCACTTGATTCTCCTTGTACAATAAACTAGAGCTAATACTGTATTCTCAATTGTTACACGCCTTTTCAAAAAAAAAGTTGAAAGCAATAACGTTTCAAATTATAAACCAATGTATCTTGTCAACTTTTCCAAAAGTGCTCAAAAGTGATGATCAACAGATGGTATAAATACCTTGCCTGTAAGAGCATACCTGTTGGTAATTAGTAGAGTTAGGAAGTTGAGCAAAAATCCTATTTTTCCCTAGTGTTTAAGATGATACCTAACACATGTTAATATGGGTCTGTATAGGCCAGAAAATGGAGAATTTTATTTCTTTGTTTTTGCCTTTTTAGCTAATTTTTAATTTAAAGATCCCTGTTTTAGTACTTTTGTTTCATTAAACAGTTTTCCTCCTACAACTTTCAACTTCTTTTGACTATATTTTTCCTGTTCAACGAAGTCTAGCTAAATATCTAATTCCTTATACACACTTCTAAGACTGGCTATAGCAGGTAACAGGTGACAGGACCCTTTCTATTGTACTGAAGTCATAAGCACCAGCAAAGAACCTCATAAACCCTCTCTAAATATCCTGTAATTTTAACCAGCATTGAGATAAATAATCTAGACCAAAGAGTGGGAGTCAGGTTGGTTTCACTCCAGTTTCACAGTCTCTGCAAGATGCCCAGTTTTCCTATCTTTCCTTCCTTTTTGGAATACCCTTAAGGTATTTTTAAAGGTCCTTTTTAGACAATTTACTGGTCCTCAAATTCCTAGCCGTAGTAATCACTTTGGATTTAAAAAACAGATATGACAACTAAAGCAACATATAAACTTACACATGAAGTGTTCACTGTCTTAAATGAAAAAATATTCATATCGGCAAATATTATTAAATTTAGGCAAATGAGTCAGCCTTGTTTACACTTTTCTCTACTTCCAAGCTTTATTATGAAGACGTTTCTGGGAACTTAGCCCATATCCTCAGTTCTGTGGTTGACTGATGGTGCAACTAGTGACTGCTTGCAGCTTGCTGTTGTGCTGCCATTTAATAATCCATTACGATTGATGATGTATACAGTGAGAATTTCAAAATTCATCAAGAGGTTCTGTTTCTTTATAATGAATATAGATATGTATCCAAATCTGCAATTCTAGAGGTTTCTTTACCTATTTTACCAATTACAATTCTTACCTGACGTGATTCTCAGACCAATAGTGAAGTGCTATAGCAGGATTGTCTGTGTGTTTGAATTTAATATTTCAGCAGTGTTTTTTCATTCTTGTTTCTAGATTTCTTTTGTCTTCCCAATATAATGTAACTAGGGGTAAGAGGGGTAACAGTTTTCAAATAAACATTTATTTCTCTCCCTGTAAGTGGTAGATACTTCTGGTTTTTACTCCGAGGAATGCTACATGTTTATTCTCCAAGATGGCATAAGAAAATTAATGTATTGCACTGTTTAGTAAGTGATAGTTAACTGTACAGAAATAGTGTGGCATTTGACCATGGGGCAAAAGTCCTCTTCATTTGGGGCAAAAGTCCCCAGTACATCATATAATATATAATAAAATAGTGATTACGAAAATATTTTAATACACTGAGAAAACCTGAGCAAAAACAGTATAGCATTCTGATAAATACTAAAATTATTAACAGAATTAATGGCCTGCCTTAGATTAAGCATAAAGCTAATGAACACTGAAATTTTGGATTTAATGAGTCCTGATAAGCTGTCATCTAAAATTTCTTTGTTTAATACCTTGGTCTGTAAACATATGAGATAGTTTTGTTGCACCTCTTTGTCCTTGTAGAAACAATACAAAACACACACACTAAGAAAGAAAAAAAAAATGCCTTCAGATTACATCGTCCATTGAATTGCTGCAAAACTTTTGTCATTGAAGGACAAAGCACATATCACAAACAAAGCACCTTTCCTCATATGCTGTACAGGTTTCATTCTACCACTACTTACAGAAGTGACATTGCATCCACTCTTCAGTATGCATGTTCACATATAGGAGACACTGCAGTTTCACTAGAAGATGGTTTAGTTATCTTACCCATACTGTCAGAAATCCCTCTCTGGCTATTTAAGGCAAAAGAAAGTTTCCTACTTGCTGGTGCGAATTTTCTTGCTGTTTCAAGTGTCATCTTGTGTGAAGATGTGAGAAATGCTAATTTTTTACCTCTAGACAGTCTTTTCTTCTATACTTGCATTTTAGGAACATGTATGGTATGTAATAAGTATTGGCTTCTGTGTTCCCATTATGCTGTGGAAAATTTTTTAACAGATTACTATGCCCAGAAGTTGATAGTATTGCTAGCTGCTCTTCCTGACATTAGTTGTTTTCTTCCTGTGGCTCATTCTCAGCAGCTGGAATCTGAGCTGTTGCCTATGAATGCAGAATATCCGCAACAGTGAAGTTGAATTTGTGGAAGAACATTACTCTACAGGTATCACAATCTCTCACAGCTTTCTCAATAGTGAAAAGTTTCAAATAAGCCTTCTCAACAGCGCCAGACTGTAGCCCAAACTGCTGCTATTTCATGTACTGAGTTGAGTTGGCATCATGCGGTCCACTATCATATTAGGAACCAAAGCATTTTGAAGGTTATTCCATACTTTAAACCCACATAAAATTAATTTCACTTACATAACGTATGAGGTAGGAAACAACTTTCCCGAATGCTAATAATTTGCATCAAATGTTCTAAAGACACAGCACACCTCATTGCTGATACAGGTTTATTACAGGAGCAATGAAACTACGAGCTGACAGCAAACATTAGATGCCTTCACTAACACAAAAGCTTTGCAAACATAGATTCTCAAGATATAAGTTTCAGCTTTAGGACCTCCACACCATTAGGATTCCTAAGCCCTCCAGGAACATCAAGCATCATCCACCATATTCCCCAAATTTGTCTCCCTCGGGTTTCCATCTGTTTACAAAACTGAAGAAATTACATGCTGGTGGCTAATTTTCATTCCAAGAAAAAGACATTGTGGCAGTAGGTGAGGTCTTTGCAGCACCTCCACAGGATCAATACAAAGAGGAAATAATGGCATTGGAACACTGCTGGACAATATTAGATGAGACTATGTTATAAAATAAAACGACTTTGAAAGCATGAGTTGCAGTTTTTAACTATCATATGATAACTTTTGAGACCACCCTTTTAAGGTATCTCTGATATAATATTCAAGTGCATAAGCAACTAAATTATACATCACTTTTGCATATTCACTGTTCTGAGCCTCTTTTGGCTACTAGTGAGTTGACTGCATGTAAATCAATCACTAAATTTTTTGTTATGCTCTGCCCAATTTTCACTTAAGTACACTTTTCTCCAGTTGCCTTACCATATGGTCTGATAACTGATGTATTCATTTACTGTTATACAAGAATGATGAACAGGATGACCTTCTTTTGAACAACATTTCCCCAAAAAAATGTATTTGTATGTCTTAGCACAACATTGCAAAAAGTATGTTGGTATAAGTTAATATTTCATTCCAAGCACTTACATTTGTGTTTCTTTACCTGAATGTACTACAACATGTCTTTTTAAGTCACACTTTATTTTGAAACACTTACCACATCTGTCACACTGGTATGGTCTAATGTCTGAATGTGACTTTACATGGATATTTAAGCCAAGCTTCTGTTTAAAAGACTTCTCACACTTGTCACACTTATATAGCCTTGTATCGGAATGTAACAGAATATGTTTGTTTAAGTCAGACTTCCGTTTGAACGACTTCTCACATTTATTACACTTGTATGCTCTTGTATCTGAATGTAACCGTATATGTCTCTTTAAGTCATACTTCCGTTTGAACGACTTCTCACATTTCTCACACTTGTATAGTCTTCTATCTGAATGTGACAGCAAATGTTCGTTTAAGCGAGGCTTTCGTTTAAAACATTTCTCACATTTGTTACACTTGTATGGTGCTGTATCTGAATGTAACCGTATATGGGTGTTTAAGTCACACTTCCGTTTAAAGGACTTCTTACATTTCTCACATTGGTATAATCTTGTATCTGAATGTAACAGAATATGATTGTTTAAGGAGTACTTCTGTTTAAAAGATTTTTCACATTTATTACACTTGTATGGTGTTGCATCTGAATGTAACAGAACATGATTGTTTAAGCTGTACTTCTGTTTAAAAGACCTCTCACATTTCTCACATTGGTATAATCTTGTATCGGAATGTAACAGAATATGTTGGTTTAAGTGGGCCTTCTGTTTAAAAGACTTTTCACATTTGTTACACTTGTATGGTCTTGGCTCAGGTTTGGGTTTAAAAGATTTCTCAGATCTGCCAAATTCATTTGATGGTGTGGCTGCAAACTTGGCTATTTTCAAATGTGATGGAATTTGTTCCATTTCGCAGTGCCCTCCTGGTTCTGAATATATGAGGGAAGTGGAGATATCTCTTTCCTCAGAAACTCCTTGTAAAGTTAAGCTGAAATATTTCAAAGCAAATTAACAACAATACTATGATTCATTTTCCCTTAAATATTTAAGTATCACTAGCTATGATAGAGTTAATCGTGGAAGCAAGAGCCTCTATATCTGTTTCTGGGTAATCAGTATGCTTAGGAAGTTGATTGAGCTTAGTTAGTGGCCGGTGTGGAGCCAGAATATCTTTCTCAATTAGCGAAACTGCAGTGAAATCAAGCTATCCATTCCTAATCCCTAGTCCAGGTCACTGTCCCAATGCGGTTCCAAAATAACAGGATATTTAGAGGGTTTCATACGTTCTCTCCTGGTCCTAATGACTGCAATAAAAGAGAACATTTCTCTCCCCTGCTATTTGCTGTAGCCAGTTTTAGAAGTGCATATTAGTAATTGGAATTCAAGCTAGACTGCTGAGCAGGCAAACAATAGTAAAAAGTAATTCTATCTGAACAAAAATAAACAAAATAGCTAAAAAGACAAAAAGGGCAAATAAAAGTTTTAAAAAGGGAACTTTAAATCCAAGAGTAGCTATAAAGGACCACAAGATTTCCTCATCTTCCTAAAGCTAGTAAACAGCTATTGCATCAGTTTGTCTCTGTAAATTTCATTGGTGTTTATGTTTTACGGAAATGATAAACAAGCTTATCTAA
Source organism: Mantis religiosa (assembly GCA_030765055.1). Classification (NCBI taxonomy): domain Eukaryota; kingdom Metazoa; phylum Arthropoda; class Insecta; order Mantodea; family Mantidae; genus Mantis; species Mantis religiosa. The sequence continues at coordinate 123,795,037 of CM060956.1, read as the reverse complement.
GTATTACACAAATATTTGTTACAAAGGCTTCACATATCTTAAGAAATTGGTACTAATACTTCTTTCTAATGGAAATATATTTCACAAACAGATTACTTGTAACATAAGTCCACAAACAAACTCCATTGTGAAGGATTCCGATTACCATGTTATTCTTTTGTTTCTTCAGTATTACCAAAATCTGAAAATGAAACAAACTTAAACACAGAATCACTGCCGGTATTTCAAAATTCATTACGCGATGTTTATCTTTTAAAATAAATATATTTTTCCTAACTAATAAATCTATCAGGCCATTTAATTGTTTTAATAATTTAACTTCAGGATTTATTTCATGGTTAAATGACCAAAAATGATCTGCTACAGCTGGTTTATCTGTCTGTTTGTACTTAAAGTAACGAAAATGCTCTTTCGGTTTGGTTTCCAATATAAACCTGATCACAATCTGAACAATTAAATTGCTTAATACCAGATTTTCTATTATTAGGAATTTTATCTTTTTCAGAAAAATGTACTAAATTTTTAATACTATAGTTATTTTGACGAATTAAAGTTACACCAACTTCTTTAAAAAAAATTCTAACTGTTTATTAACCCAAGGATGGCAAGTAAATCTTTTAAAATTATAATCATCTTTTACTTTTTAAGCGTAGAAATATCATTAACAGCCTTTTGATATTTGAATTTTTCAATTTCCTTTTGTATAAATGCTTTATTAAAATCATTAATTAAAGCAGTATTAATAATAGGTTTATATTCTTTATTAAATTCTTCTTTATGCAGGGGTATATTTATTAATCTATAAATCAAAGTCTTAAAAACAGCAACTTTATGTGAAAAAGGGTTAAAACTTTAATTTTTATGTAATTATCAAAATGAGTATACTTCCTATAAATGCCAAAATCTAATTGGCTATTATTTCTTATTATCTTCAAATCTAAAAAAGGAATAAATCCATTACTTTCAGTTTCTAATGTGAATCTTATAGCTTTATCTATAAATTACTAAATTTTGTCATTTTAAAGCATCGTTAATTTATCAGGAACAATAGCAAAAATATCATTAGCATACCTATACCATATTTTAAAAATCAAAGGAAAAGCTTTAGTGACTTGAATTTTGAAAAAAAAAAAAAAAAAAAGCTCATAAAAAAATCAGCAAGAAAGGGTGAAAGAGGATTTACCCATTGCAAGGCCAGAAGTTTGTTGAAAAAGTTCACCATTAAAAGTGAAAGAATGTGGATCCAAACAAAAATCAGTAAGTTTAACAAAATCAACTATTAAGTCCTCATGTAAATATACTGAATTCAACCAAATTTTTAAACATATTAAAAGCTTTTCTCTAGGAATATTAGGAAATAAGGCAGTTAAACCAAAAGAAATAAGTTTATCAGTTTTAGGTAATACAACACCGTCAATTTTTTTTTATTAGTTCCATAGAGCTTTTAATACTTAGATTTTCAAATTTAACAAAATTACTGATTTTTTTATGTAACCATTTAGCTAAATTGTAAGTTGGTGAGTTTATACAATTAACAATAGGCCTCTTTTTATTTCCAGGTTTATGAATTTTAGGGAGGGTATAAATTCTAGGTAAAACAGGATTACTAACTTTTACAAAATGTTTTTCTTTGTCCAATGTAACCTTCACTTCATTAAGTAATTTATTAAAATTTGTAATACTCAATTTTTAAGGGTCTTTATTAATTTTTATAAAATCTTTGCCTTGAAGTAAAAGGTTTACTCTATTAATATAATCAAATTTAACTAAAATTATATTTGTGTAATAGTTATATCTTAACTGTTGCCAGCTTCATTTTCTATGTAACAAGCTTATCTAAGTTTTCAAGTTGTAGTATAGAGTAGGAGAATCAAGGTTCAAACACTCAGAAATTACGTTATTTATATTAATTCAATAAAGTCATGTGATAAATATAAACTGAACAAAATCTGTAATTAGCTTTGTTCATTTTAAAATTTGATCTCTTAAAAAACAAAGCAAACCTTTGCTTCCTCATTCCTGCTGCTGATTAGTTAAAGCTCTTTGTGTCACAGGTTTACTTGGTAGGCATGTGACAGCAGAAAAAATATAATAAAACTAAAGATGAAAATGAGACATTTGGAAAATAAAAATTTTGAAACCAATCATAGGCAAATCATGGGATCTTATTAAAGAGAATTCCCAATGAGACAATAAGAAGCAGTTTTTCATTTTGCTAAATGTAATTATCAAACCACTTACTGCATACATTGGGTTTGTTCGCTATGAATTAATACCACAAGTTAAAATGTAACATAAAAATCTGATTGTTACTTCAAATCAAAAATTTAATGTACCTACAGGAACACTAGATGATATAATACATAATAAAGTACTTTTTTCAAACTTCTACTCTGTACGTTGTGAGCTTGGACTAACTAATGAAGTACATAAGTAATATGCAAACCATTTAATTTTAGCCTTACATGTGCCAAAAGAAAGTTATGAGATGAGTGAAATGGTAAATCATTATAATCCTTATGTTGATGAAAATGAAATTAGGGACATAACAGGTGTTTCACAACTCTCAGTCTCTGGGCTTATTAAAGTACCTGTACAACAGTTGTGAACCACTGAAAAACTGTTTAATCTTCCCAAAGTTAACAATCATATTTGTTACCAAAATGTTTGGCATGGTAACCAAAGGAAATAAAACTGTCTAATGATATTGAGCATGATGTATATACATGAACTAAAAAAGTATGAGCCATCCTCAGATTCTTTGTGTGTATGTTCATGAGAGCTGTGTTCAGAATACATTCAACAGTACTGTAGAAGCAGCTCTAACTGAAAGCATAGTGGTTAAATTAAATGTTCTAAAATCAGAACATACAATAACGTTACATGACCGAGAGGTTAAGCAGGCATTGCTTCCATTTATAAGTTTCTAGGTTCATATCTCACACTGCTTTTCATTTTTCAGTTTCGTTATTTTTGTAACTGGATATGCTTAGGACAATATCAATATTAATATGCTATTAACATAACTTTGGCATTTCTGTACACAAAAATGTAATTCTGAGAACACTTGAGTTAAATATTTCAAATATGTACAAACAAAATATTAGCTGCTAAAATAAAAACACAAATTTAAGCATATATAATGACATGTTTGGACACCTAGCATGTATCTGCACTCAATCTATGAAGCACAGAAAAGGCTGAGTCATACCAAAAGGTGGACAAGAAGCTCCAAATACAAAGCTTCTTGAATTTTGGCCAGAGGCCATCTTTTCTCATTCACCTATTCTCAACAAATTAGCACGTAACAAACTTTTTGTCTCAACCCACATATTCCCAATAGCGCTCAATTCTGACAAAGAGGGATGATTAACAATCACCTTTGCTTTACATGTGCAAGAAAATATAACCTTGTCTGAGAATATCATGATATTACAGCTGTGATAGGTATTTTTTTCTGGAAACGCAAGGCATAACACTCTGTGATCGTCTGTCAGGACCTTTGTAGTTACTGCTCACACATGAAGTCCTAAATCAGGTAGTAGAGCTGGTCCACGCAGATGCAAATATTATGTATAAAATAAGTATATCTAAAACAAAGAGCTACAAAGTCTTGATTCAACATAATAAAGTGAAGGCAGAAGAAGTATATGCTACATACAAGATTTACTAATGCTGTACAACACATATTTTCTTATGTTTTGTGTCTACAGTGGCACGAGACCACTCGTAAGTGAACGCCGAGAGAGTGGGAAGTGCATAGTGAAACAGATAGCACTGAAGCCACACCTATGTTCACACTAGCAGAGACGGTGTGGGGAGAGAAAGAGCCAAACAAAATATCTGAACCGTTCTCTCTCCTTTGCCGACTGTCGTGAAAGACGGTGAGGCTTCATGAGTTGTCGAGAAGCTTCACCAACCTGCGAGAGGCAGCTGCTCATGTATAAATAGGAGGGAAAGTCAGAGAAGCAGTCAGTTGAGAGTTGTCAGTGGTGCAAGATGGACGTGTGTAGGGCGGAATGGAAGGTGAGGAACGAGTGTGTTCCATCATTCTGATAATATCAAGAGATAGAAACCATGCCGCGCACTTGTGGACACCAGGGCAGCCCCGACCATCATCAGATCTGACATAGCCAGGGATTTGCCGTAGAGAAAACCGAGCTGACCATACCAGGTAGTGACAGCATTGGCGATGCCTTGCCCGTGGAGAGGGAGGCCCTGTTACAGTTGACCTTGTGACGGAGTGCCATGTGTCTGTGAGTGTTCGTCGCGGAGGTGGCTGAGAAGATGGTACTGAGTTTGGATGCTCTTAGGAGCCAAGAGGCGACGGTCGATGTCGGCAGGAAGATTCATCGGCTCACTGGACAAGAGGTGATACTCCGGCAAACTGAAGAACCCTTGGAATCTGCTGGGTTACCCTGAGGGAAAGTGTGGTTGTCCCCGCGAGAAGCGAGGTAGTGGTGACGGCGCGACTGGAAGGCCAGCGGACTAAGAACATGATGTTGGACAGGAGGACACCTGTATACGGGCTGTGTGTAGCCAAGGCACTGTTACCGCGCCATGAGGTGGTGTCAGTGAGGCTACTTAACCCAACAGACATCGATCACGGCCGGGCCGTAGTTGGAGACTTGCGAGCCCATGGTCAGCATAACACCTATGGACAAACCCAGGAGCCGATGCTGACGCAGAATCTGGGCCTCGGCTGGAAGACTAACTGGAGAGGTCGGCCGACCACCTGACGGCAGCACAGTTCAGGAAGGTTCGATAACTGCTGAGACGGTACAAGCGCGTCTTCTGCCAAGGTAACAGCAACTACGGCCACACACGGAGAGAGTGCACCACCGCATCCACAACGGAGATGCCGGGCCTATTCGGCAATCACCTAGGCGCGTTCCGCTGGCAAAATAAGTGGTGGTACGGGACATGCTGGAGGACAGGAGATCCAGGGAGTGACTGAAGAGTCTGACAGCCCTTGGTGTTCCCATGCAGTTCTGGCGACGAAGAACGGCAAGCTTCTGCGTGGACTATAGGAAGCTGAACGCTGGCACGAGGAAGGACTGATTCCCCTAAACTGTGATCGACGACACCCAGCTTTCTGCTGTGCAGTGGTTCTCGACCCTTGACCTAAAGTCGGGTTACTGAAAGATTGCTCTAGACCCGAGAGACAAGATGAAGAGCCCATTCTCGATAGGCCAAGGGCTTTGGCAATTTACAGTAATTCCCGTTGGTCTCTACCACGCACCAGCTACCTTCAAATGCCGTATTGTGTCAGTGATGAAAGGGTTGACTTATGACACCTGCCTGCTATACCTATTCGACATCATAATCCTCAGCAAGGTGTTACGGAGACTGCAGGTGACCAACCTGAAGCTGAATGCAAACAAGTGCGAGCTCTTCCGCAAGGAAGTCAACTACTTGGGCCACATAGTCTCACCAAAGGGAATGACCAAAGACCCGGAGAAGACACAGGCCGTGAGAGATTGGCATTGCCCAAAGGATGAGAGAGATTTACGCAGTTTCCTGGAGCTGTGCAGTTATTACAGCTGCTTCATAAAGGGCTTCGCAAACATCGCCAAGACCCTCACCCATTGGACAGAGGCTTTGTGTGTGGACATGAGGACGCTGAAGGTGCTTTCCAGCAGCTGGAGAAGACACTTTGCAGCGCTCCTATTTTGGGATTCCCACCACCAGGCGGCGCTTTCATTGTGGACACCGACTCCAGCGATCATTGCTTTGGAGGCATCCTATCGCAAATGCAGGACGGCCACGAGCGGGTCATAGCGTACTACAGCAAGACGCTATCCAAGGCAGAGAAGAACTACTGCCTCACCCGGCGAGAATTACTGGCGGTAGTAAAGACCTTGGAGCACTTCCACAAGTACCTGTACGGTCAGCCATTCTACCTCAGGACTGACAGTTCCGCCCTTACCTGGCTATTGAGCTTTAAGAACCTGGAAGGCCAGACAGCACGTTGGGTCCAGAGGCTGAAGGAGTACGACTTCACCTCTGAACATCATAGAGGGAAGAGCCAGGGTAACCCACACGCCATGACTCGAAGACCCTGCCCAAAGTACGGTCAATGCGCAAGGGCGGAAGTAAAGGAGCGTGCCGCTGCAGTCCGAGTATTCACGGCAGCACCTGCGGGTGGCTGGGATAGCGAAGGCTTGAGGAGGGAGCAGCTGGCAGACGCAGACCTGGGGCCACCATTGAGAGAAGTGGAGGCAGGGCCAAAACCAACCTGGGATGACATCGCACGGAGGAGCGCCACCTACAAGTCGTATTGGGCCCAATGGGATTCTTTGAAGACAAGAGAGGGCGTGCTGTTCCAGGTAGGGGAATCGCCTGTCAGGAAGATACAGAGAGAACAGTTGGTACTCCCCTGAAGCAAGGTCCCGGAAGTCTTGGACGAGGTGCATGCGGGTGCCTCAGGACACCTGAGAGCAAACCAAACGATCGACAAACTTCGACAGCGCTATTACTGGCTGAGGCTCCAAGCAGACGCTGAGAGATGGTGTCGTCAATGTCATGCGTGCGCGGCGATTCGCGGCTCCCAGTCTATGAGCCGGGTCGCATGCAGCAGTACAACGTCGGAGCGCCATTCGAAAGGATCGCCGTCGACATAGCTGGACCATTTCCTGTGTCCGACCGGGGCAACAATTACCTGATAGTGGTCGTGGACTACTTCACCAAGTGGCCATTCCGAACCAGGAGACGAAGATAATCACGGACTACTTTTTGGAGCAAGTGTTCTGCCAATTTGGGGTGCCGCTAGAGCTCCACAGCGAGCAGGGCACTAATTTTGAATCCAACCTGATGAAGGAGGCACTAAATAGGCTTGGGGTAAACAAGATCCGCATGACACCCCTACGTACACAGTGGGACGGCATGGTCGAAAGGTACATCAAAACCTTAGAGGAACACCTGAGGAAGATCGTGGCCAGCCATCAGCGAGACTGGGACATTAAGGTGCCACTGTTCTTACTGGCCTACCGCTCGTCAACAAACGACACCACTGGGATGACGCCAGCCAGTTAAATGTTCGGCCGAGAGTTACGCCTCCCCTGAGATCTGGCTTTTGGAAGCCCCCCTGACGCAAAACAGCCAGCAACCGAGTATGTGGAGAACGTATTGGACCATCTCCACGACATGCATGAGATGGCTCGTCAGAACATCCAGAAGGAGAGCGACCACATGGAGACCCGATACGACAGGCAAGGCAACAGCCAAGGGTTCCGGCAGGGTGACCAAGTCTGGTTGTACCGCCCTATTCGCACCAAGGGACGCTGCCCGAAGCTCCAGCAAGCATAGCAAGGACCGTACCGGGTGGTGAAGAGGATTAACGACGTGGTCTACCGCATCCAGAAGATGCCCCAAGAGAAGATGCTGGTGGTACACCTGGTGGTACAAGAAGCTACAAATCAACAGCTTCTTGAAATTTGGCCAGATGCAATCTTTTGTCATTCACCCATCCACAAGCAAATAAGAATGCAACAACCTTTTTGTATCAGCTTACAAATTCCCAACAGGGCTCAAATATGACAAAGAGGGATGATTAACAGTCTCCTTTGCGTTACATGTGCAAGAAAATATAATCTCGAATGAGAATTGTATATTACTGCTGTAATAGGTACTTTTTCTGGATACACTAGGAATAACAGTCTGTGATCGACTGTCAGGTGCTTCGTAGTTTCTGTTCGCACATGAAGTCCTAAATCAGGTAGTAGAGCTGATCCGGGCAGATGCAAAATATTACGTATAAAATAAGTATATCTAAAACAAATAGCTGCAATGTCTTGATTCAACACAATTAGGAGCAGGAAAAAGAAGTATATGCTACACACAAAGTTTAGTAATGCTGTACAATACTTTCTCATGTTTTGTGTCCATAGGGTCACGTGGCTGCTCGTAAGCAAACGCCGAGAGAGAGGGAAGCGAGGAGTGAAAGCGACGATTAGCGCCTAAGCCACGGCTATGCTCGTACTAGCAGAGATGGCGCAGGGAGAAAAAGAGCCAACGAAATGTCTGGACAGTTCTCACTCCTTTGCTGGCCGTCATGAAAGACCCCTCATGAGTTTTTGACAAGCTTCCCCAACCTGCAAAAAGCAGCTGCTCATGTATAAATAGGAGGGACAGGTAGAGAAGCACTCATTTGAGAGTTGTCAATGGTGCAGGGTAGACGTGTGTTCGCCACACTTGAAGGTTACGTACATGTGTGTTACGTCATTCTGCTAATATCACAGTTGCACAAGTGTCATTCTACGGAAATAAAGAGCATTTTGAATATCTGCAACCAGGACATTAAATTCGACGAACCCACAAGGTCTCAGTATTGATACTTAATTGTTAAAGAAGCATAACCTATTTATTTTGTTATCTTTACTTTATTGATATGAGTTAATAATTTTAAGATTTGGAACTTGTGACAAGTACCTGCTGATAGTATAAACAAGATGCTGTGCGAAGAAGGACTTAGACAAATTTGGGTTAGGTTTGTGTCCATGGGTGTACATTTAGATATATGAATTTGACAGTTTTAAGAGTTTGGCGCTATTACCTTGGTAGCTGCAACGATAACAGATCCTCTTCCTGATTTGGCTTAGCAAAAGTTTCCTGCAATAAAAAAATATCAATGTAACAAATGCCTAAGAAGAAGACAAAATAAAATAGTTTACACACAGTTATATTGGTAGAATACAAATTAACTCTAGTGGTGTGTGCTTATATAGAATTCACAGCACAAACATGTCACCATCTCCCATCTACATACAGTGAAACATGTACTCATTCCCGGTGATCTGATACCATTCCTCTTGCCATTGTTTCCTTTTTTCTTGTTCACCTTTGTTTTATTTAATAAGCAGTTTTTGGGGAAGGAGAAGGTAAAGCTACTTAACTCCAAATGCTTTTACCTGACTGAGGTCTTAGCTAAAGGCATTGAACCACAATGGCATGAGATTTCCAAATTAAAGTCTTAAGGTTACTGTATGTTTAAAAAATACATTTTCAAAGTACAACGTTATCTAAGGTGCCTCCTGAACAATATGTTACAGTAAACCAACTGATTCTCTTGTTTCTGCAGTCAACTCAAAGTTAATGCACATGTCTTGATTCAAATAGCAAATAAGGTTTTGGGATGAACAAAGAAATTCTACAGGAGAGGAACAATTAACATTGAAAGTAAGATTTCTCTTAAGATGCTCAAAATGTAATTGTTACTCAATGACTGATTAAAATATATACTTCTCTCCTCCAGATCACACAAAACCGATGTTTCAGAAAAAAGAATCATATAAAAGAGAAAGAAAAGTGCCAAACTCTTTAAAAAAAAAACAAAGAAAACACCTTCTAGCAGATATTTTAAGTTGTTAAAAAGAATATTTAAAGGAATTGAAATATGTAATGAAATAGAGATTTAATGTAAGGTAGGTGATGTGTAACCATGTCAACCTCATATGAGAGAAAGTTGTTATATGTCTCAAAGATCTTTCTTCTGCAAGGAATATTCATAAAAGATAGACGCATATCAGTATTACTCTGCAAGTGTACAGATGAGGAGTTACAAATGAATGCATTTGTGTGATGCACAATAGATGCTTCAATAGCTAATTTGCTATTCCTTCATAATTAGTAGTTTGCATCATTAGTGGCAGGAGAAGGGACAATTATCAATAATGTTCAAGAATTTGTAAGATCAACCATCGAATTCTATATGTGCAATAAAATATACTTCTTTGAGAAAGTATGATTGAAAAGTTAATCAATCAGCAGTAGAATCTAATATTTCTCAGCTCTGATACTACAACCCTGGGAAAAAGAACTCATTGCTCTAAAATTACTGATACACATACAGATCCAGAATTAAAGGGGAAATTTCTAGATTTCTTCAGGATCGTCCCCAAAGGTGAGAAATTCATCAACATACACAATTCTTTCTCATTAAAGTGCTTCAAGATGATGCTCACCGCGGGGCTCGAATAGGGGCGAGGAATAATGTGAAAGGAGAAACTTATCATGAGTTGGATATGTATCTACAAGAGAGTATAAGAATAGAAGAAAAAGAAAGAAGAGAGAAGAAAGAAGAGATCAACTCAAAGTAAGAATATTTAAAAGACAAATTTTTATATAGTACTTGTAAATTTTATGTTGTTAAGAAATCATAAGATAATTAGAAGGATGGAAAATATAAAGTAAGCAGATAATGGGGAACAAGTAGAGAAAAAAGTAGAGAATTTTGGGATGAAGTAGCAAAACTAAGTTAGGGAGGAGTAAAGATAATGAGATGATACTGGAAACGTTAGCAACAATGATGAATAATTTAATGAGTAGTTTCAAACAGCATAAGAGTGATAAAATGAGTAATATGAATGATAACATGAGTAGTTCCAAACAGGATATAAGTGATAAAATAAGTAATATGAATGCTAATATGAATAGTGTAAAGTCTGACATAAGTAACATGGGCGCTAAAATAAGCAATTTAGAAGTTAAATCTATCAAAGAAGATTGATAGGAATACAAAAAATATAGGTGAATTAGAGGTCAGTCTGGCAAAGAAATTAAAACTAGAAATTGCATGTGAATGAGGACAAGAAATGAGAGAAGATAAGAAAGAGTGCAGAGAATATATCGAAAGATTTGAAAATGAGAATAAAGAAGTAAGGGAGCTGATTCAAGAAAGTAGGTTAGTTCAGGAAAATGAGAAGCATAAGATAAGATTAGGAGTAAATAAAGAATTAGATGCTTTCATGATAGAGCAAATAAAGATAAAAGATAAACAAAAAGATGAGTTTGAAAATAAGTTAGATCAAAGAATCACAATGATGAGAAATGAAATGCAATTACAATATGAAAAAACGAAATCACACCTAGTGGGAATAAAATTGCATCTTGGTGAGGTAGATAAAATAAAAGATGAAGTCGTTATACAAATTCGAGAATTGAGTAAAATTTAAAAAAAGGGAAAGATAACCTTAACAAATTAACACAGATTGTGACTGCATAGAGGGAGGTAAGGTAAACAATGCAAAAGATATGCTAATTACTGCTATTTACCTGGTACTGTGAGTAATAATCCAAATCCAGGTATTGTAATAAGTGAGTGTAGTGATTTTGTGAGCCCAGATAATGTTAATTACCATAAAAGCACTTGAAACATGCCCTTACACACACCACGTGGTTCAAATTCTGGCTGTGGCATTGAATTTTTCTCGTTGACTCTATATATTTCGAACTTTATTCATAAATAGATTTTGGGGGACAGAAAGACAAAACATTCAAACTTGAACTCACTACTGCTAAATTTGAGGCAAGGAAGGGTATATCAATGACAGAATATTTATTAAATTTTAGATGAGTCGCATTTTTTATACATCTGCTTCACTTTCGTACCTATTTTGAGGACATGTTTCGCAAATCATGGTTTGCATCTACGGCTCTTGTGCGACTGACGCTAGATCCAGCGGTGTGGGTAATTCTGGGGTTGTTGCTGCCATCTGTTGATTTAGTGATGAACTGAAATGTGGGATTCTCTTCTAGCGGGATTTCAAAGTTCATTAGTTGGTTTTTATGTTTTTCTATGTATATCCTCTCCCATATGACGAGTTCACTATGTTTTTGTACGTATTTTAGTAATTCTGTGCTATCTTCAATTTCATGATTTTCAGACCAGAAATGAGCTGCTATTGCGGACTTATCAATATTTTTGTATCTTAAGTGCCTGAAGTGTTCTTTCTTTCTAGTGCCTATGTTCCTTTTTGTCCTTACTATGTAAATTTTTTCACAGTTTTTACACTTAATTTTGTAAATGCCTGACTTTTCCTCTGGTTTTATCTTATCAGTATTATTACTGTGAAGTAGGTTTTTAATGTTGTAATTGTTTTTTGGTGCCAATGTTATATTGTATTTCTTGAATATTTTTTGGAACTTTTTTGTGGCCCAGGGGTGGTAAGTAAATTTAGCAAATCTAGTTTCTTGTTTTATTGGTGTGAGAGCTGTGATCTGTTTTAATTTCTTTTGAAGTTTGAATAATTTTAGTTTTTTATCTACAAGGCTTTTTCCATATCCATTTTTAATTGCAGTTTTTAAGATTTGATGGTATTCGTTTTGATATTCTTGCTGGCTGAGAGATAGATTTACTAATCTGTGTGTCAGACTGTTGATGGTTGCATGTTTGTGTGGAATTGGGTTGAAACTATTTGCTTTGATGTAATTATCTGTATGTGTTGCTTTTCTATGAATGCCAAATTCTAGTTTTTCATTGCCTTTTTTGATTTCAAGCATCAATGGGACCACTTAGAAGCCAAATCATTTGAATATATCAATTATAAAGTCAAAGAGAAAGTTTATCGTCAAAATAAGAAACTAAAACGTAATCATAATCATTGGCAACCAAAACATAACAAAATTTCAGCAAAGAACACATCCCTAGATAGTGTAATTAATCTCTCAAAGCAAAATTTTAACAACGAAGAAAAAGATGTACTTAACCAAGGCCTAAAAACATGTATAACATACTCCAGCAACCCGGATGAATTCATTGCAGACATAGAATTAGCAGTAGAAGGCTTGGAAACCATGGACAAAAATATAATTAGAAAAAAATCAGCTCCTATATTGGAAAACTTAATAAATAAAAAGCCAATAAAACATTTGAAACAAATTCAGATAATTAAATCTTTAAGGAAAAAGGATGTAATCTTCTCAAGGGCTGATAAAGGGAACAAAATAGTAATCTTAGATACAGCTACATACAAAGAAAAAATGTTAGAGTTACTACAACAAAAAGAATTCCAGGAAATAGATTCTAATCCACTCAACCGATGCATAAAGGATGTACAAAAAACCATCATTAATAGTAAAATTTTAACAACTACAGAACAAAAAACTATCAAACCAGACAACCCTACCCTTGCAAGAATATATGGTTTGCCTAAAATACACAAACCCAACATACCCATGAGACCCATTGTAAATAATATAAACACTCCTACTTACCTTCTGGCAAAATGGCTAACCAAAAAATTTCAGTCCTTTCCACAATTCCATACTCTGAGTATAAAAAACTCTTTAGACCTGGTAGAAAAAATTCAAAATCTTAAACTAAAACCTCATGACACTTTAGTATCCTTTGATGTCCGCTCCCTCTTCCTTAGCATTGCATTAGACAAACTTTTGATTCAACTGAAAAAATGGCTAAATTCTATAAACCTGGATTCCAATGCAATAGAAGAATATGTGGCAATGACTGAATTATGTATACATCAAAATTATTTTGTCTTCGATGGAAAATATTACAAACAAATTTCAGGACTAGCTATGGGAAGCCCGCTATCACCATTTTTGGCCAATCTATACATGAGCTTTTTCGAAACACATATTACTAAAGCCTTCCCTCATATGTTTAAAACATGGTACAGATAGGTAGACGACATCTTTGCAATAGTGCCCTACAAACTAATAGATGATGCTTTGAAACTACTCAACCTGCAAGAACCCAGCATACAATTCACAGTAGAAACTGAAGAGGACTGTACTCTACCTTTTTTAGACCTTAAAATCAAAAAAGGCAATGAAAAACTAGAATTTGGCATTCATAGAAAAGCAACACACACAGATAATTACATCAAAGCAAATAGTTTCAACCCAATTCCACACAAACATGCAACCATCAACAGTCTGACACACAGATTAGTAAATCTACCTCTCAGCCAGCAAGAATATCAAAACGAATACCATCAAATCTTAAAAACTGCAATTAAAAATGGATATGGAAAAAGCCTTGTAGATAAAAAACTAAAATTATTCAAACTTCAAAAGAAATTAAAACAGATCACAGCTCTCACACCAATAAAACAAGAAACTAGATTTGCTAAATTTACTTACCACCCCTGGGCCACAAAAAAGTTCCAAAAAATATTCAAGAAATACAATATAACATTGGCACCAAATAACAATTACAACATTAAAAACCTACTTCACAGTAATAATACTGATAAGATAAAACCAGAGGAAAAGTCAGGCATTTACAAAATTAAGTGTAAAAACTGTGAAAAAATTTACATAGTAAGGACAAAAAGGAACATAGGCACTAGAAAGAAAGAACACTTCAGGCACTTAAGATACAAAAATATTGATAAGTCCGCAATAGCAGCTCATTTCTGGTCTGAAAATCATGAAATTGAAGATAGCACAGAATTACTAAAATACGTACAAAAACATAGTGAACTCGTCATATGGGAGAGGATATACATAGAAAAACATAAAAACCAACTAATGAACTTTGAAATCCCGCTAGAAGAGAATCCCACATTTCAGTTCATCACTAAATCAACAGATGGCAGCAACAACCCCAGAATTACCCACACCGCTGGATCTAGCGTCAGTCGCACAAGAGCCGTAGATGCAAACGAAGATTTGCGAAACATGTCCTCAAAATAGGTACGAAAGTGAAGCAGATGTGTAAAAAATGCGACTCATCTAAAATTTAATAATTTTTCGCTTCACTGTGGTGTTCCAATACAGCTGAATCTCGATATAATGACAGAATAGTTTTTTAAAATTGGACAATAAGAGATGTTAATAAGTCCTGAGCTTTTGGAGATGAAAATCATACATACTTTGATAAGATAATACCCTCCATACATTAGGAATCACTTAATTGTGACGAGACCTGTAGATTTTTCTGAGTAGTAGTAGTAGTAGTAGTAGTAGTAGTAGTAGTAGTAGTAGTAGTAGTAGTAGTAGTAGTAGTAGTCTAATGCCCGTTAGCTTGGATATATTCCATTTGCTTTCTTGCTTCCCAGTATAGTTAAGTTATTGTTCTTGTGGGTGATGTTTTGAGAGCCAGACAGACAGAAAGGTGGTCTTTATTCATTATGGAATCGATATCTTGACACAGGATACAATTTGGAGATTTAAAGATTTTAATTTTATGAAGATGTGCAGCCAGGCAGTCATGACCTGTTATCAATATGAATTTTGCTACTGCTTCATGTCTTGGGTGTTCAGGTATCAAGTTTTTCTTGTGTAGGATAGCTGCCCATGGTTTCTCATTGCTTTCTGTTGTGAGGTGTTCCATCAGTTCTTTCTGAAACTTTCTTTGGATTATAATTTTTGCCGAATGATAGGACAGAGTTTTGTTAGGTTTCTGTAAGATTTTGGTGCCCTTTTTTGCCAGAAGGTCTGCCATTTCATTTCCTTGAATTCCACAATGAGAGGGGATCCATTGGAGCTGGATAGTTTTATTTTGGTTATTTAAAATTCTTATCATCTTTTTAATTTCCAATATTTTACTGGATATTGGTAAGTTATTTGTTGTTATAGCTTGTATAGCTGAACTTGAGTCACTTAGTATAACTGCTCTCTGAAATGCATTTGTTCTGTATACTAGGTGTGTTAGTGCTAGTTCTATTGCCTGAATTTCTCCATCAAAATGGGTGGAATTTCTCCCTACTGCAACGTAAAAACTAAAAAGTTTTGAATAAACCCCAGCTCCATCTTCTATTTTCATTCTAGATCCATCTGTATATATATGTATCCATTGTGGTTCAGGGTATAGATTATGGATAGTTTCTAGTGTGATTTGTTTTAATTCATCTGGGGTCATTTCTTTTTTTAGGACAGGTTTTATTAAGTTTATGTTATGGGCAACATCTGTGTCTTCCATGGGTGATGTTGGTAAAAGAAGTTTTTCTGGCATTTGGTTTGGGTTATATATTTTCTGAAGTTTAGTTGCTTTTTGTATGAAGCCATTTTGTGTTTTCAGGTTTCTCTCTCTGTCTTTATAATTCAGCCAGTAATTATCATGGGGAAGTCTTATCAATTTTTCGTATTGCAATACGGTCTGTT
The DNA here is from genome assembly GCA_030765055.1 of Mantis religiosa. Taxonomy (NCBI): domain Eukaryota; kingdom Metazoa; phylum Arthropoda; class Insecta; order Mantodea; family Mantidae; genus Mantis; species Mantis religiosa. The sequence continues at coordinate 123,779,191 of CM060956.1, read as the reverse complement.
TGTTGATCTGATGGGCTATGGGGTTATTTTCAGTAAGGACCTGCATTGCTGTTATGGGAGTGGATTTGGCTGCACCTGTTATTAGTCGTAAAGCATTATTCTGTGTTACTTCCAGTTTGTTTAGATTAGTATCATTACAGGTGACCATAGTTTCACTTCCGTACATTAGCACAGGCTTTATGTACGTCTTGTAAGTATTATTTAGTACAGATCTTGAGCATCCCCATTTTGTTTTTGCTAATCTCTTTAAGATATTGCATCTTCTGTTTACTTTCTCAGTAGTAATTTTAACATGATGGTCCCAGGTTAATTTCCTATCAAAGCGTATACCTAGGTACTTGACGTTTTGTTGTTGAATGTTTTGACCATTAATTTTGAGGTGGAGCTCTGGTGACGTATGTGCCAATGAAAATATCTCGAAACAGGTTTTGTTGGTGTTAATCTTCATGCAGTTATCTTTACACCACTGTTCCAATGTGGTAATAGCATTGTTCATTTGGAGGTTAGTTTATGTTGAAGATTTCTAGGTGTAGTTGTCCAAACTGTTACGTCATCAGTGAACATTTAATGTTTTTGTTTAATTCTGATGGTAGGTTATTTATCATTATGTTGAATAGAATTGGGCTGAGTACTGAGCCTTGAGGGAGACCCATTTTCATTTGTTTGTATTTCGATGTTGAATTGCCATATTTTGTTGCACAGAATCTTTGATTAATGAAGTTGTAGATCCATCTTAGCATGTTCCCATCAATGTTTAGGTTCATTATTTTCTCCATAAGTTTCAGTTTCCAGACTGATCCAAAGGCATCTTCAAAATCCACAAAGAGTGCTGCGACTGTTTCATGTGCATCTAATGAGTCCTTGATTTCTTGACTCAGTTTCAGAACTTGCTCTGTTGTGGAATGATGTGGTCGAAATCCAGCTTGGGCATGTGATATTAGATTTTTTTTTTTCTAAATACCAAACAAGTCTTGCTTGCACCATTCGCTCCATTGTCTTACACAATATGCTTGTCAGTGAGATTGGGCGGTAGCTAGATACATTGTCAGCAGCTTTTTAGGTTTCAGTATAGGAATTATGATGGCTTTTTTCCATGCTGAGGGCACATTAGTGTTCCAGATTTGATTAATGAGATGAAGGCAGGTAGTCATTGCCTTGGGGCCTAAGTGTTTAAGAAATTCTGCAAAGATGTGATCTGGACCTGGTTGTTTTTTTGTTTTTCAGTTTATTTATGGAGCATTTCAGTTCTTGTATGTTGAAGTTGGAGGTGAATATGCTGTCTTTGTTTATATTTTTGGTATATCGTTTCAGATTTTGTTTAATGTTCTTTTCTTCTTGTTTGTTTCTTAGTTTTATCATTCTTTTTAGTATAATGTTTGTTAAAGGCTTCACTTATTTTATGATCATCTGTTAAGGTTTTATTTGCCAATATTAATGGCTCTCTTTTTTGCACTTTTTCATTATTGTTTAAGGTTGATATATAGTTATGTACTTTTGTGCTATTATTTCTATAATCTAGATTTTCTACAAATTTTTGGAAACGTTTTTTTGCAGATAATATTTCTTTCTTCATTTGTGCTGCTTTTTTTCTCCAATCTTGTACATCCGCTGCTTGTTTTGTTTGTTCAGCTCGTTTCCTTGCATTGTTCCTTTCTCTCTTTAGTTCTGTAAGTCTTTTCGACCAGAATGGCTTATATTTATATACCTTTCCTCTAGGAATGTGTTTATTTGCAGCTTCTATAATTGTGTCACAGAATTTATTACAATTTTTATCAGGGGCTGCTTCTGTGAAGTCAAATGTTATATTTGTAAGGTCATTTTCTATTTGATTTTGGAATTCATTCCAGTTTGCTTTTTTGAAGTTGAAGGAGCACCGTGGCTTGTTTAATACGGTCTTGAGTTTATTACTAATCATAATGGTGGATATTATCATCCTGTGACTTGTTCCTACGTCATTAAAAACTTTTCTAGTTATTAAGTGGGATATATCTGAAGAATCAAGAGTTAAATCAGGGTTTGTTGTGTTCCCATTGTAGTGTAGATACGTTGCTGGGTCATCCTTTTTATATATCAAATCTATACTGTTTGCTGCTATAAAATCTTTTATGGTCTTCCCTGCTGCATTGGTATCTGTGTAGCCAATTTCTTCGAAGTGTGCATTAAAATCTCCAACAAACAGTGTTTTATCTGTGATATTTATTACTCCAAGATTTGGGTCATTGCCTGGTGGATTATATATACATAAGATCTTGTGATGAGTATTAGGTTTCCATAGATCAATTTTGACTAGTTCATGTTTATCTCAATCATTCATCTCTTTAAGGATTTTGAATTGGTGTTTTATATCTTTATGAACTCCTATTAGGATGCCACTTGTAATCTGGCGATGTTTAGGGAGGATACTTATTATGTAGTTTTTTATTTTGTAGTATTTTAAGTTTTCTTGGGATATATTGGCTTCTACGATACAGAATATATCTACTTCTAATTTACTTATTACATTAGTTAATTCAGTTTTCTTGGCTTGGGAAATGCCTCCTGCATTCCATTGTAGGACTTTTATTTCTTTATTTGTGCTTCTTCTGTTCCCCGACCGGAGATCCGAGGAGGGGACGTTTTTACCTCCGGAATCATTTACAGAGAGAAGCTGTGTCATGTTTTGTTTAGTTTAGTTTATTGGGCTTATGCGTTGTTCATTTTGCACCACCCAAAGGCACGTGTAGATTAAGGAACTCTACGGACACGAACAACTTTGCCTTAAATTTATTAGAGTGAGGTAAAGATAGGATAGAGAATGAAAGGATCCCTAAGGCCTCGAGTGCTCTAATACCGTCAGGGTCCGAAGAAAACAAGAGTTTAGCCAAGAGGGGCTAGATAGGAAAGGTGAATGAGGGAACTGGTATAAGAAGGAGAAGATATACCAGCTCGGTTTAATATCCCACCATGCTGACCAGTGCATTTGGTGAGTAGCCCTCCCCTTTAGTTCATCATGAGAGTACATGATTACTAACAGCTGCACCACCTGAAGGATAGGGGTAGGACTCTAGGCATTTGTCCAGGTTGGTTCCCATAATCATTCTACTTGGTGAATGCATTATGGGGTCTCCCCCCTGTTAGTAACAGCAGCCCTTTAGCAGCCAGATTTTTCTGATGTCATAGAGTTGCTTTCATCATTTGAAGTGCATAACACTGGTCAAAAGTTAAACACAAACATACAGGAAAACCATGACATTAATACAAATTTTCGATCATATCATTGCCAAAATGGACGGTTTAATTCTGGCAGAGGTCAGGTTCGTGAAAAATTGCGGACAGGTTAGAGGGACAAGGCACCTGGACGAATAAATTCACTTGGAGGAAGAGATCCCAATTTCAGACGTACTTATGAATCAGTTATGCCACGGGGTGTCGGTTCTTATGTTTTTGTTATAATCTCATTTGTTTCAGTTTTTAAACATGTTGAAGATTTTAAAATATATGACAGACCTAAAGAGCATTACACATAACCCTGCAAGATAGACGAAACTATTATGATTAGTGTACAGATTATTATGTCCTACAAACGGAAAAGTCTTAACTTCTTTATATGCCAATGAATTTAAAAATATAAACGAAAACTTCACAACTTAAAAAAAAGACAGAGATACACATTTTGGAATTCCACTACATAACAAATTTATTTCACAGTATGTGCTTCTACCTGCCTTGGCTATTATCATTCAGTAATGCCTTAAATTGGGAACATGAACGTTCTACATCACACAATGTTAACGTTGCATACCTGAAGAGCAGAATGTCACTAACAAACATATTATCAAGTTATGCATTAGCCTTCCAAAACATTCTACATCACACAATGTTAACGTTGAATACCTGTAGAGCAGAATATCACTAACAAACATATTATCAAGTTATGCATTAGCCTTCCAAAATTGCAACTGCTTTAACATAGGTTGGTAGACTTATAGTTCTCAAACAAGGCTTGGTGCTAGCTTGTTTTTAAACAAACTGTATTTTTAACATAGCTACTTATTAAGTCAACAGAAATATCTAGTTTGTTTATCAAAATATCTAGAAAAAAAATTAGAAAATAAAAAGGCCAGATCTCACTTTAAAATTGCATGACAGCTTAACGCCATGCAATCTCAATTGCAGAATGCGGTCATCATTTGCTACTGATGGAAATGCTTCAAACTTATCTGCAGTGATATACACCACTTTAAGTTCAGGTGCCACAATGTGACTAGCAACTTAGGAGGCAATGGCAGATCTTGATTAATAGTATTGAAAGCATCAATCCCTACAAAGCTTTTATGGCTTTTTTTCCCACTGGAGACTAACTTATCGTTATTAGGATAAGGGTTTATATTCTTTCACAAAAAATGTGATGAGCGCAAACATTGTAAGTTACATGAACCACATTAGAGAGACTCTTATTTTGTGCAACTTCCTAATATATGCTGCGGAGTCTATAAACAGAAGCAACACCTGGAACTATTTAACACCATTTTGCCATGTTTCCAAAGATCCGTTAAGCACCCTAGGTATTGTTATGCAATTACTAGTTGGCATTGCAATAGAGAACAGGAAGAATTTCTTTTTAATAAAGCTACAATTAAATTTGCCACTTTCCTACCATTAGCACTAATAGTTTCATCAATCACAAACCAGATTTTTTTTATTGTCACAAATTTAATTAACCTGACATATTCCTTTCTTACTGCAATTGGAACAATAATCTTTCTGTAGCCTTGATTTATTAGTTACACTTGTATTTTGTATATCTATAAAGAGGTCTTCTGAACTCAGGGCTCTCGACCTTATAAAGAAGAAAGTCAGCTGAAAGAAACCCCTTACACAAATCTGAATAAACTTAAAAATGATTTAGTATGTTACAAGAAGAGAATGGTGTTGAGTCTCCTATAACAAATAGCTGCGGTGTAATACCTGAAAAATGTTGCAGTACTGCACAACACTTAACATCACTAATGGATTTTGCATAACGCTGGCAAAATAAAAATTTCCCATCAGTCGTAGGAGTATATTAAACATTAGAATATGCTGATGCAAACACCTGCACTCACTGGAATTAGCCTTTGGTATTATGTGTGAATCAAGGTGTTTAATATAGTGACGTCAAAATTAATTGAAACAGCTATTGTAGTGTGTTTCTTAACACTTTGTTGATAACAGATGATGGTTGAAATGAGGCTGAAAATGGACACAACAGCTTTCAAAACTAGTCTGACAACAATATACCCAGAAGATGAGCATACACATTAAATCTAATTTTGGGGGTTGAAAACTTGTGTATATTTCTCTAATTACTTAGAAATTATATAGATGACATTGAAGTAGCTTCTGAGGGTGTAAATACTGGGCAGAAATCAGCAATTAGAAGCATATGTGGAAAGATCTTAGACAAAATAGAAAGCAAAAGTGGTAAATCCAAACCATACTTGAAAATACTTACATCTCTAAATAAAAAGGATGTTTTGAGATTTAACTGTATTGGAACACCACAGTGAAGCGAAAAATTATTAAATTTTAGATGAGTCGTATTTTTTACACATCTGCTTCACTTTCGTACCTATTTTGAGGACATGTTTCGCAAATCATGGTTTGCATCTACGGCTCTTATGCGACTGAAGCTTGATCCAGCGGTGTGGGTAATTCTGGGGTTGCTGCTGCCATCTGTTGATTTAGTGATGAACTTAAATGTGGAATTCTCTTCTGGCGGGATTTCAAAGTTCATTAGTTGGTTTTTATGATTTTCTATGTATATCCTCTCCCATATGACGAGTTCACTATGTTTTTGTACGTATTTTAGTAATTCTGTGCCATCTTCAATTTCATGATTTTCAGACCAGAAATGAGCTGCTATTGCGGACTTATCAATATTTTTGTATCTTAAGTGCCTGAAGTGTTCATTCTTTCTAGTGCCTATGTTTCTTTTTGTCCTCCCTATATAGATTTTTTCACTGTCTTTACACTTAATCTTGTAAATGCCTGACTTTTCCTCTGGTTTTATCTTATCAGTATTATTACTGTGAAGTAGGTTTTTAATGTTGTAATTGTTTTTTGGTGCCAATGTTATATTGTATTTCTTGAATATTTTTTGAGCATAAGAGCCGTAGATGCAAACGATGATTTGCGAAACATGTCCTCAAAATAGGTACGAAAGTGAAGCAGATGTGTAAAAAATACGACTCATCTAAAATTTAATAAAAAGGATGTTGTTTATACAAAAGCAGACAAAGGACTACATCTTCGACAAACAGGACTACATTTCTAGAATGACAGATTTATTGGCAAGAGATGAATTCCAGGAAATGAAGTCTGAACCTTTAAATAAGTGTGTAAAACAGTTAAATGAAACATTCAAGTATAAGATGATCATACCAAAAGTAATAAAACGAAGTTTGAAACCGGACCACCCTACAGTAGCTAACATATACAGATTACCCAACATTCATAAAACAGGAAAAAAGATGCGCCTAATCATTAACAACATAAACACAACCCGCTACAAACTGTCCAAATGGCTAAACAAAAAATTTAGGGAGCTACCAAAATTTGACATCCATAGTATTAAATACTCGGAATTCATCAACAAAAGTAAAGACCTAGAATTTTCTCCCACCGACCAAATGGTATCTTTCGATGTAATCTCTTTGTTTTCCAAGTGTGCAAAGAGACAAACTCATAGAGTACACGCAAATTTGAATTCAGTCCCTAGCGCTGGAACAAAACACTATACAGGAATATTGAACAGACCTCTTTTACATTCAATAAAAAAATGTTCAAACACAAATCAGGACAATCTATGGGCAACTAATTATCCCCATTTCTGGCAGAACTCTTCATGAGCTTTCTGGAAACCCATATCACAAAGCCATTTCCACTAATTTTCAAACATGGGTATAGATTTGTGGATGACATTTGGGCAATAGAAAATGAGAAACCCATGGATGATGTGTTAAAACGACTTAATTAATAAAATCCTGCTATACAATTTTGCATTGAAAGAGACAATGAAATCCAACTCTTAGATTTGAAACTAGTCAGAAAACATACAAAACTGGAATTTGACATACATAGGAACGATACACACACAGAAATTTCCATAAAATCAGATGGATATAACCCAAGACAACAAAAGCATGCTGTTACCAAGTCTATCTTAAAGGCTGGTAAATTTACCTTTAAACAAGATGGAATATACCAAGGACTAGAATAATATAATTCACATTGCAGAATATCATGGATTCAGTGCTGAATTGGTCAAAAAGGCAATTGATAAGTTCAAAAGACAACAAAACTGTAAACAAGTAACTACTCTTTATCCAGTCAGATATAAAACTTCATACTGAAACTGTACATATCACCCCAGAGCTACACACCTTTTCCAAAATGTGATCAAAGAACCAACAATACTTTGGCCCCACAGGACTAATTCAGTGTACTCCTTTTGAAATCACACCTGCAGAAAAAAATCAGGTATGTACCAGATAAACACTAAAGGCTGTGACAACTTTTACATTGGAATAACTAAAAGGAATTTGACCATCAGCCTGAAGAGCATTTTAAGAACATCAGGAAGAAGGAAATAGATATATCAGCAGTAGCATACCAGTTTTGGAAGGATAATCACGATTAAAATGAGAAATCCTTTTATTAAAAGGTGTCCAACGTCCAGCTGCATTAACCACATTAGAAAATATTTTCATAACCAAATATGAAAGAAAATTGTTTAATTTCGACACTACCTTGGAAGAGAACACAAACTTCATGTTCATCAAGATACCAACAGCCAAGGATTTCACCAAACCAACATGCACAAGTCAACAACTGCTGATGATGTTAGGTAGGTCCTAATGAAACACGTTCTAGGTAAATACTAGCAATAAATAGAGCATTGAGTACTGGTTCTTTACTTTACATGTTACAGACTGTAACACTCTGCAATAGCACAGAATATATTGGGAAGGTTATTACAAAACATTCCAACTAGCTACAGGAGTTTACTGCTAAACTTACCTTACTATTATCACAGGCTGATGAAGTTTCTGTTTCTAACCACCAAGATTCTTCTTTAATTTCTATTTTGTTATGTATTTCATGATCACTGCTGTATATTTTATTCACTATTATAGGATCCTGTGGAACATATTTTCCCTTATTCTGTTCAACTTCATTTGTCCCATGTATCGTCAAGTTGTTGCTGCAAGTTACAGTTTCGGTCTTAATCTGCTTGACTAACTGTTTGAAGAAAGAAGTCTCTGATTTAATTTCTGTTTTGATTGTCATGTCACAGTTAGAATCCAAAAGCATAGCATCAATATTTGTCTTCACAGTATTAAACTTCTGAACAAACTCTCTCTGATGCTGTGAGGCTATGTCATCTGTGACAGGATCCTCTTCTTTGATTTCTATTTTCTTTTCCATTTCAAATAGCTGTCAAATCAGATGTATACCTTATTTTTAGAAACAAATCTGTAAAGAAAGAAAAATATTATATATAACAAGAAAATGAGTAAATTGTACACCGCTGTTGCCTTATCATAAAACAACTTCTTGGAGTGTTGCAACAGATTTAAGAAATTCAAAGACATGTCTAACTCACATCACAGATACTTGTCTGCCAATGCAATTATCACTCCAGCCAGCATACTGAGGTACTGTAAAATTTAACCTTCTAATCAGCTTAAAATATCTGGATAAAGATCAAAACATTCACAGATTTGAGATATACCTAATACAACCTGCTATGTTGGTTTACCGTTCCTCCACAATACTCATGTGTTGGGAATAATTGAGGAGAATCTTTGCAAAGCTTGATAAATGCAACACATGCAGCATTTCATAGAATGGCATTTTCTATTACACAAATATAAATATTTGTAACAAAAACTTCACTTATCTTAAGAAAATGAAGTTAATTCTGATTTCTAATTGAAATTAATTTCACGAACTCTTGTTCACGTTGTCAATCAAGAAAACACAGGAGAGAAAAAGATTCATCGTTAAGGAAGTTACTATGTAATTATGCTTTTTTCAGATTACCAAAATCTGAGAACGAAACAAACTCAAGAACATGCTGGTATTTCAAAATTCATTACACAATGTTTATTTTACAAAATAAATATAGTTTCCTAAGCCATTAAATTTATCAGACCATTTAATTGTTTTAATAATTTAACTTCAGGATTTATATTATGGTTAAATGACCAAAAATGATCTGCTACGGCCGATTAATCAGTTTGCTTATACTTAATGTACTTTTGTTCTGGTTTCCAAAGTACGTTTCGTCCTAGCAATGTAAACCTGTCCACAATCTAAACAATCAAATTGATAAATACCAGATTTTTTATTATTAGGAATTTCATCTTTTTTAGAGAAATGTAGTACATTTTTAATACTATATTTGTTTTGAGGAACCAAAGTTATACCAAATTTTGTATAAAAACTTGAAATTGTTTATTAAACCAAGGATGGTAAATAACTTTTTTAAAATTATTATCATCTTTTATTATTTTAAGGGTACAAATATCATTAAAAGTTTTGGGATATTTAAATTTTTCAATGTTCTTTTGTATAAAGCCTTTATTAAAACCATTAATTAAAGCTATATTAAAAATATGTTTACATTCTTTATTAAATCTCTCTTTATTCAGGGGTATATTTATTAATCTATAAATCAAACTATTAAAAACAGCAAATTTATGTGGAAAAGCGTTTAAACTTTTATTTTTTATGTAGTTATTGATGAGTGTATTTCTTACAAATACCAAAATCGAATTAATTATTACTACTTATTAGCTTCAAATCCAAAAAAAAAAAAAGGAAGAAAAATATAAATGTCAGTTTCTAATGTGAATTTCATAGGTTTATCTTGTAAATTTAGAAATTTTAAAGCATTATTTATTTGATTATCAGGAACAACAGCAAAAATATCATCAAGATATCTATACCAGGTTTTAAAAATCAAAGAGAATGCTTTAGTGATTTGCATTTCAAAAAAACTCATTAAAACATCAGCAAGAAATGGTGAAAGAGGATTACCCATTCCTAAGCCAGAACTTTCTTGAAAAAATTTGCCATTAAAAGTGAGCAAATTTTGATCCAAACAAAAAGTAGTAAATTTAAAAATAGTAAGTTTAACAAAATCAACTATTAAGTCCTCATGTAAATTTATTGAATTTAACCACTTTTTAAATAAATCAAAAGTTTTTCTCTAGGAATACTAGGAAGTAAGGCAGTTATATCAAAAGAAACAAGTTTATTAGTCTTAGATAATACAGGGTGTCCATAAATGAATATCGGGGTTTTAACGCTTTATAACATTAATTTTATTAAACTTACAGTAATGAAATATATGTCACATGAAAGAGCAACTCAAACAGTTTTATATACGAGCTTACAAGTGTTCTATGTGAGCACCATTTGTCACACGGCACACATCAAGTCTATAGCTGAGTTCTTCCCAGACGTTGAGCAGTGTGTCTTCAGTAATTGTTGCAACAGCTGCTTCAATCCTGTTTTGTAATTCATGGAGGTCAGCTGGTAATGGAGGTACATACACACGATCCTTGATGAAACCCCAAAGGTAGAAATCGCATGGCGTTAGGTCGGGTGAACGTGGAGGCCACGCATAGCAAGCTCTGTCATTGGGTCCCTTGCGGCCAATCCAGCGGTCGGGTAAAGTTACGTTCAACCATTCGCGTACTGCGTTGTGCCAGTGAGGTGGCGCGCCATCTTGCTGGAAAATGAAATTCTCTGGTTCATATTGTTCCAACTGAGGGAAGAGCCATTGCTCTAGTGTATCAAGGTAGGAAGTACCAGTTACAGTAGCTTCACCAAAAAAGAAAGGTCCGTAAACTTTCCGCCGGGATACAGCACAAAAAACATTGATTTTAGGGGAGTCTCGTTGCACTTGTACGACCTCATGAGGATTTTTTGAGCCCCATATCCGCGCATTATGAGTGTTAACATGTCCACTGAGGTGAAAGGTCGATTCATCACTGAAAACAACATGATCTAGAAAATCTTCATCGTCATTAAACAGCATTACGTTAGCGAAGTTGGCACGTAAACCATGGTCTGCAGGCTTTAGAGCCTGTAACAACTGTAAACGATAAGGACGTAGTTGCAATCGTTTCCTTAAAACTTTCCAAACAGTCGACTTAGCAATTTCTAATTCACGACCAGCCTTCCGAACTGATTTCTTTGGGCTACGAGTGAACGACTCTCTCACTCGCTCAACATCCTCTTCGCTAACTCTTGGTCGTCCCGTGCTCTTCCGTTTACAAAGGCAGCCTGTATCTTCAAACTGATGAAACCATCTACGGATGTTATTGTCACTTGGAGGATCACACCCGAACTTAATGCGGAACGCACGTTGCACAGTAACTACAGATTCGGTCTTTGCAAACTGCAAAACACAAAACGCTTTCTGCTCACTAGTCGCCATCTTTGCTACTACCGCTTTCTAGCGGATCGCGGCGTAAACATTTCACGCACATGCGCACTGGTGCCAACGAATAAAACTGTTTGAGTTGCTCTTTCATGTGACATATATTTCATTACTGTAAGTTTAATAAAATTAATGTTATAAAGCGTTAAAACCCCGATATTCATTTATGGACACCCGGTATAACACTGTCAAACTTTTTAACTAGTTCAAAAGAATTTATAAAACTTAAACTCTCAAATTTATCATTCATCATTTTCTACGTCAATATATATTTTACTTTAGCTACTTTAGCCTACACACAGCCAGTATGAAAGAACAATTTATTTCCATTACTTGACCTAATAGTGGTTAGCTATACAGCCCGGGCCTTAAAGTACTTACACGTTGTAAGTCGCCACTAAGGTAGTTGTCTCATGTGTTTATGAGAACTCCTAAGTGGTTTACCGGGAAAAATAAGTCAGTTGGAGAATTTAATGTCATATTGGCACGTTGGCCATAGTAGCTCAATGGTTAGAGCGATTGGACGGAGACCGGAAGATCCGTGGTTCAAATCCCGGCTATGCCATTGAATTTTTCAGTCTGACTCTACCTTTCCATAAATAGAACTTTCTAAATAAAAAATTCACAATGAAAGCTAACGTATTACATGACAATTTTATGTGACAGCGGAGGTGGATTTCTAGAAAATGACCAAATATTTTCCTCTTCTAGTATATGATTCCAATAATGTGATGCATATTAATTAAATACTATTCACTATGTGCATAAAATGCTTTGTTTTTACATAGAACATAACAAAAGGTAACATAAACTAACGCTCCTACCAAAACTGGCCTACACTTCCATTTTTTTTAAATAAAATTCCTAGCTTTAACTTAAATTTTGAAACTTGTTTTATATAAGCAACTGAAAAGGCGGCCAAATACAAAGCAAAATAGCATTAGAATAAAAAAAAAAATATTGTAATGGTAAATATGAAGCTATAATAAAATATATCTTAAATACTCTTACAGCTTTATTTCCTTTTTCTATAGCCTTGTGTTCCTACATCCCAGCTTTTGGTAACTATCCCGGAGTTCTTGAACTACCTGTCACTAATTTTCTACCTTATTGTTTCCAAGGAATTCTTTCACCACTTCCTGAAGAGCTTCCCATGCAGCCGGTTCCTTAGCACATAACTTTTTTTTTTTACATTTTCATCTTTCAAAATCCTCGTAATTTGGAAGCCAATAAATATTACTGGCTTCTGAGGTACGCAAAGGCTTCTCAATTTTTGTTCATTGCCTTAACAAACTACTTCATTAAGCCTGATTTAAATTGGAGGAGGTAGTATTACTTTATTTGGGTTAACTAATGGAACATATCTGAAATTGTGCTGTGTATGAGGTTCTCTTAGAGGTCACTGTTTTACAATGTTCTGTGTTCCAGTGTTCAAGTACTTTATAAATACCCCTTGTAGTCCTAATAAAATTGTAAGGACCTTCAAATCTCCACATGCATGATAGCTGTGTATTCATAGGTTTGCTTCATTTCTACTGAACGTGCCACTGCTAGAGGTATCTCGGTACTTTACATTGTGGAGTTATAAATCCTGCTTGTAGTCCAAATCAAATTGTAATGACCTTTAAATGTCTACATGCATGATAGCTGTACTTTCATAGGTTTGCCTCATACCTACTGAATGTGCCACTGCTATTCGTGGCTCAGTATTCTGCTATGTGGAGCAATGCTGCTTTGAAACTTAGCTTAGAAGGGTCAATAAACAGCCTCTATTCTTCAGGGATATGTCGGAATTCTAGCTCAATCATTAAACCATCTATATCTATGCACTCTCGAGGAGAAATAGCATAGTAACTGGAAAACTGTTCATGATTCTTTCTGAAAATTGAAATTCTGGTATCAGGAGCTAGTAAATTCTACTGTTGGTCGTGATCCCAGCACCTTAGTTTGTTGTTTCAGTTGTTTCATATAGCTCACTAAATCAATTAGTCTAAACTCATTGATCAGGAGGAGTTTATATTCAGGTTCTGGAAAATATTCTGCACTAAATTGGAAAGGATGTGTGTGAAGTTTGAAGCGGTAGGATTATGATGCTGGATGCTAATTAATTTCTCAGCTTTGGTGACGATCTTGAATAAATCTAGGAGTTTCTCCTGCAACTCTGGATAATTAGGTGCCTCTATAATCATTGAGTGATGAGATCTTTTTCCTTCCCAGGATCACTGTAACAGGGCTGATAAAGGGAGTAATACACTTAAAAAAATTTCGAAATGTATGAACCCGGCCATGTGGTCTAACTTAGAAAATAATATGCTGTCAATTCTTAATTTGAAAACAATACAGAGAAAGAAGAAACCACTACAACTTGCACTAATCGAGTATCAGCTGAGGATAGGAGCAAGAGCTCTTGAAACATGTCCTGTGAATAAACAGTGTGAGTGAAGCAATGTGTCAATATATTCTTGATTCAATTTTGTACGAGTATTACTATCTTTAAAGAATGAATAATACTTTTCTCATTAATTTATAGATGTGTAATAAATACGACTCATCTATAAATTAATCATTATTTTGCTTCACTGTGGTGCTCCAATACAGTTAAATCTCTAAATACTTTTCTCATTCAAAGTTGGAATTTTAATTCCCCATAAACAATTTTAAATTCTTTGAAACAATCACAAATATTATCAATGTAGTCTTTTTACAACCAGCAATAGATTCCACAGTGAACTATATATTTTCTTTCTCAGACACAACTTACACATCTCTGATGCATACACAAAATTATTTCTCTTATACACTCGGATAGACAGCTATATGTCTTACCCCTAATACTTTCAGAAACAGAATAACAAAATCTTTTTAAAATATTCAACAACTCACGATGATCCATTGCCATGGTTACACCATTACCCAGTTTACATCACTTATTTATTTTATTATAAATACTAATATCTTCGACTATTCCTAACAACATGAAGTATAAAAATCACTGCTACAAAATGCCTCTTTTGAAAATTTATGAAAACTTTTCAATTAAACTATTCAAATTAACAATTATTTTTCATGTACTTTGAATATGGCTCCTGTGATATAATAACAATGATTAACACAGTTAACAAGGAATAAAATACAGAAAACATAACAATGATGGGCAATATTATAAAATATACAACAGTATAAAATATTTTTAAATTAACAATGAACATTTAAATATTGAATCAACTTTTGGCAATCTAAACATATAGACAATTATTTATAAAAGAGTTTTCATGTTTATGACTTAATGTTTATGATTCACCCACCTGAGTAATTTTTCACATTGTCCTGTGTCAACATCATCTAATATATCGTTATTATTCGTTTTGGTGTCACAACTTGCATTAAGTTGGCAAACATGGCCATTTATATTATGTTTATTTGCAAAGCATATCAATCTCTGATTTCTAACCTCTCTTTTGACATATGCCTCGCCCCTGTAAAATTTTGTAAATACAACCATCATTTTGTCACTGTAAACGATTTGACGTCTAGAGTTCAGTTTGTCAGCATTTCCAAGTTTTGTGCAAATGTTCCAATACTATTTTGAGGTTAAGTTTAGCAAATATGTGTATCATCATCTGAAATTTATTAAGTTTGCTTCATATAATGTTTGATACGTGTCATCAGTACATTCTGGATTAGACATTTTTCCTATTGTAAACATACAGGGTGTCCATAAATGAATATCGGGGTTTTAACGCTTTATAACATTAATTTTATTAAACTTACAGTAATGAAATATATGTCACATGAAAGAGCAACTCAAACAGTTTTATATACGAGCTTACAAGTGTTCTATGTGAGCACCATTTGTCACACGGCACACATCAAGTCTATAGCTGAGTTCTTCCCAGACGTTGAGCAGTGTGTCTTCAGTAATTGTTGCAACAGCTGCTTCAATCCTGTTTTGTAATTCATGGAGGTCAGCTGGTAATGGAGGTACATACACACGATCCTTGATGAAACCCCAAAGGTAGAAATCGCATGGCGTTAGGTCGGGTGAACGTGGAGGCCACGCATAGCAAGCTCTGTCATTGGGTCCCTTGCGGCCAATCCAGCGGTCGGGTAAAGTTACGTTCAACCATTCGCGTACTGCGTTGTGCCAGTGAGGTGGCGCGCCATCTTGCTGGAAAATGAAATTCTCTGGTTCATATTGTTCCAACTGAGGGAAGAGCCATTGCTCTAGTGTATCAAGGTAGGAAGTACCAGTTACAGTAGCTTCACCAAAAAAGAAAGGTCCGTAAACTTTCCGCCGGGATACAGCACAAAAAACATTGATTTTAGGGGAGTCTCGTTGCACTTGTACGACCTCATGAGGATTTTTTGAGCCCCATATCCGCGCATTATGAGTGTTAACATGTCCACTGAGGTGAAAGGTCGATTCATCACTGAAAACAACATGATCTAGAAAATCTTCATCGTCATTAAACAGCATTACGTTAGCGAAGTTGGCACGTAAACCATGGTCTGCAGGCTTTAGAGCCTGTAACAACTGTAAACGATAAGGACGTAGTTGCAATCGTTTCCTTAAAACTTTCCAAACAGTCGACTTAGCAATTTCTAATTCACGACCAGCCTTCCGAACTGATTTCTTTGGGCTACGAGTGAACGACTCTCTCACTCGCTCAACATCCTCTTCGCTAACTCTTGGTCGTCCCGTGCTCTTCCGTTTACAAAGGCAGCCTGTATCTTCAAACTGATGAAACCATCTACGGATGTTATTGTCACTTGGAGGATCACACCCGAACTTAATGCGGAACGCACGTTGCACAGTAACTACAGATTCGGTCTTTGCAAACTGCAAAACACAAAACGCTTTCTGCTCACTAGTCGCCATCTTTGCTACTACCGCTTTCTAGCGGATCGCGGCGTAAACATTTCACGCACATGCGCACTGGTGCCAACGAATAAAACTGTTTGAGTTGCTCTTTCATGTGACATATATTTCATTACTGTAAGTTTAATAAAATTAATGTTATAAAGCGTTAAAACCCCGATATTCATTTATGGACACCCGGTATTTCGTACATACATGTTGCAATTCACATCAAGACTTTGATTGTTTACATCTGCAAGATTCAGCCTTTAGTAAACATTGGTATTTTTACACTCATTGTTTGGTAAGGAAACATCGCTTTTACTCTTACATATTATTACATTTTGTTTCATCTACATATTCTTTGTCATTATTCTCTGATTCCTCATTTGTTTGTGATATTATTTTATCATTATTTAATCTCATTACACTTTCTTTCATACTATTGTTACTTCATTTATTTGTAATACTATTTTATTATCGTTTTCATCTCTACTCTGACCTACACTTTGTATTAATATTTCTTTATCTCCCGTACATACTTAATCATTTGATTCTGTTTCCTGTATCATATTATTTGCAAAACACTAGTTTAATTTTATGAGATACATTATTTATTTTCTGTGACAATTAACTTCCAAATTATGCATATTCTGAGCATTTAGTGCTAAACGTTCTTTCAAACTATCCAAATTATGAGTATTTTGTGTTAACTCTTCTCTTAAGCTATTTATATTACTACTAATCTCTTCCTCAAACTAGCTTCCAAATTACTTAAATTTCCACTCATCTCCTGTCTTAACCCTTCACGAGCGGACATGTTTTATGGCTCTGAGCAGAAGGTAATTTTATAAAAATATGTAACCCTTCAAAACATAAATAAAAGTATAATTTCATGCTTGAATGTATTAAAAACGTGCTGTACCTTGTTTTTTTGTTGAATTCCACCACTGTTGTTCGACAAGAGTGAAGATTTGTTAAACTGCATAAAAATGTTCCTGCAAAATCGGCATAAGTACCATTTTTGGATATTGCATCACATCTTGTAGTTCTAACACATACATACACACGTGTTCACACATAAACTAGGAACAGTTCAGGAACTAAATACTGTCATATGCAACATATGTTTTGTAAAACCGATGGTAATAATAAATAATAATTCATAACTTTTATAGAAATGTGAGGTTACACCTAGCTGGAGCAGGGTATCTACGGTTTTAGACTGATGATTTTATCTCAGGATTATTCACACTGGGGAGCAAAGGAATAAAAAACATCATATAATGTTCAGGGGTGTGAAAATCTTTCCCTAAAATTGTTCTTTTGTGTGATATATTTTGAAACACACATCTGGATGCAGAGGAGGCTTGGAGACGCAGGTTTCACAAAAATATATTGTTTTCTTTGTTTGATTTTGGGCCTTACATACCACACAAGGATTTGCCCAACTTTCTTGTTCTCTTCTCCCCATGAAATGTGGAAATCCAATTAGCGTTTCCAAAGTTGGGCCCTGTGAAATACGACCCTTACTTGACGTAGCATTGTTTTGCTGCGCTCCCATTCGCTCCGCCACCAGAGATCTGACGAGATGCTTGCGAAATTTTCTATGTGACAGGATCGGTTTACATTTGCTTGTTATATGCATTGCATATAACAGGTACGAATTTACAATGCAAACTTCCAGCAACCATAAAAACATTTTTCCATACCACTTGCATGTTCTCCTGCAGAACTGATACTGCGCAAGATAATTATCAGTTTTATCGACACCACCCATGTGTTGAGTGTTGTCCAAAATAATGTTTGGTTTCAATGTTGCTGCCTGGTTTGGAAATTTTGAAGGCACCTCTGTCATTTCGTTTTTATCGCCCTTGTGACTGGTACTGAGAACTGTTACAGTTCTTTTGTCTTTCCTGGACAGAGCAAGCTTTTGCTGATTGCGGAAGCTTTTTATCTCACCCCTCTTCATTTTCTTTACATTTCCTGGCTTTAGTTGGTGTGGCATATTTTTTCTGTTGCCCATAACTGTCCCAGTAGTCACCATATTCATTTTCCACAATTCATCAGCTAATTCAGGTGATGTATAGTACCTGTCTGTATACACATGGAAACCTTTAGGTGGGTCTACATGATCCTTTAGGAGGGAAGAGCACAGGTCTTTTACAACAAGGATAGTTTTCAGGAGATTAGAATTTGATTCAGTTTTGCCCATGTAGGGTTGGAAATTGTATAGATACCCATTGGAAGCATCAGATAAGCTGAAAACTTTGATCCCAAATTTTGTTGGCTTATTTGGATTATACACTTTGAATTTTACTCTGCCCTTGAAATTGATGGTGCTCTCGTCAACTGATACAAATGGACCTGGGGAATAGAATAAACTGTATTTTTGCCGTAGTTTCTCCATTAAATTTTGAATAAATTCCTCCTTAGTTAATTTTCTGTTTCCCTCAGCATGCGCAAAATGAAGATTCCAAAACAAAAGGAGAAATTCGTCGCGAGAAAATACATCGCTGAAAAATGGAAATTTATCTACCCAACTTGTAGAAAAATAGTCTGTGACGTCAGAGGTAGGGTGAAGCCCCATGTTAATAATCACCCCAATTAGTGTTTTTATGTCAATAATTGTTGGAGGATTCCAGGATGCAATCCTGACTTTTTTTGTTGGAGGCATCGCCAGTTGTTTTTTTGTGCTCCCTTGAATGCAGGTTTCATCCGTAATTATTTTCAGAATTTCGTCATCAAAAAATAGTCTGAAAAAGTCAATGGGAGGAGTATTCTCATCAAAGTGAGAAGGAAGAATCGGTCCCTGTTGAATATTGTGCACTGGTATAACAGATGTAGGGCCAGAGTCAAAATTACTCACCTCTATCCAGCTAGGAGTACTGTTGTCTGCAGTATCACTTGAGTCACTCTCGCACTCACTCACACTTACACATGAATTCTCACATATTTCGCTCTCATTGTCATTGAACACAAAATCTGACAACTCACTATCACTCTGATTTAGCAAAGCTTCAATTTCCTTGTCCGTCAACCCTTTCTTTACTGCCATTATGCCAAAAAACGAAACAAAATGAGGCTTACTAGTACCAAACACCGCACTGTTTATTGCTTCACTGGTGAGAACAACGAAAGGAATTCCTGACAAAGCCATTTCGGGGATTTACCGACCACCAATGTTTCAAAGCACCTTTCCTGCCATCTGCTGGAACTATATCTTAATTATATGAACGTAAATAGCTGACTACAATAGCTCTATAGCTGCGGACCCATATATGGGTTTCCGCTTGTGGGCGACTGGATGCGTCACCCATATATGGGTTTCCGATCGGGAAGGGTTAAATCATTTACTCATTGCTAATTCTGATTTTACATCACCTATATCTTGTCTTAAACTAGCCTCCAAACTATTCATTTGATTACTCATATCCTGTGAATTCTTATTTATTTTAGCATTCATATTACTCACGTATTGTTTGAATTCAGTCATATTAGCATTCATATCCATCATCATTCGTGTTAACTTTTCTAACATCATTCCATTAACTTTACCCATTTCTACTTCCCTAATTTGTCTACTTCTTCCCACTTATCTACTTCATTTCTACTATCCATCTTACTATCTTCTGATTTCTTAATATAAATTTATTAATACTAAAAAAAGTTTAAATGACTTTTAATTGCTATTTTGTATTATTTTCTTCTACCTTCTTATTCTCTCTTGTAGATGTATATCCAACTTGTAATAATTTTTTCCTTTCATGTTGTTCCTCGCCCATATTCGAGTCCCGCAGTGGTCGCCATCTTGAAGCGGTATTTTTATAGAAGGATTATGATGCAATGATAGTGGATGCAGATTAATTTCTCACCTTTGGTGACGATCTTGAATAAATCCAGAAGTTTCTCCTCAACTCTGTATTATTAGACGCATCTATAATGGCTGAGCAATGAGATATTTTTCTTTCCCAGGATCGCAGTAACAGGGCTGATAAAGGGACTATTACTATCTTTAAAGAACGAATACTTTTATCGTTCAAAGCTGGAATTTTAATTCCCCATAAACAACTTTAAATTCTTTGAAACAATTACAAATATTATCAATGTTGTCTTTTTACAACCAGCAATAGATGCCACAGTGAACTATATCTTTTCTTTCTCACATGCAACTTAAGACATCTTAGATGTATACACTTTTTTTCTGTTAAACACTCGGATAGACAACTATATGTCTTACCTCTAATACTTTCAGAAACAGAAGAACAAAATCTTTTTAAAATATTCAACAACTCACCATGATCCATTGCCATAGTTACACCATTACCCACTTTATATCACTTCTTTATTTTATTATAAATACTAATAACTTTTTGTTTATTCCTAACAAAATGAAGTATAAAATAACTGCTACAAGGTGTGCTGGGAACTGGAAGTTCAGATATATGTTGAAGATATCTTATTGCAGATGGAGCATAGGGGATACTCAACTTAGGAATTTGTTCTTTTTAATGTCCCCCAATTTTTCTTAGGCACGAATAACAGTCTTCTGCATCACTAGTTGGTTCGCATCAGACCATTGGCACTAAAACTGGCATAGTGAGAATTTTGTCACTATTCCTCCACTTAATAAGATTGGAATAACACATTATGCAGCACAAATGAGGAGTCCATTCCTTGTCTTCATCTCCTACATGACAGCCAGTGTAACTAAAATAAGCTCATTTCAAAGTTTCTGTCAAAGATCAATGCTGATTTTTTATAGTAAACTGTCTGCACACTTAAAAGAAATTGTTTGGAGGATTTATTCAAGCATGACCAGATTTCCTAATTGCACAGAAAATGAAATGACAGATAACAAAAGCCACTTAAAACCACCACTTATCACAAGCGAAATAAACTTTGAACTGAACCTATTACATAAAACATTGAAGCAAAATATTTTTTATTCGTAATTATTATCCATCTTTATCAGCCACACGTTCTGGCACAACATAAAGCAAAATTTCTATGTTGGAAGCACAATTCTTTCTCTTCTCGTATGAGTTTCTGCGGCTATCAGTTTCTTCTGTTCACCTACTGTATCATTTTATTTTAAATAAGAGTCATGAGATCTCTCATTTTCAGGTGTGGTTCAGAGTAAAAAAAAATACAATTTTGGATAAGTCCAATTTTGTAACAAAATAGCTTAATTGTGTTATCTGGATTCCATTTTACTTGTACTTTCTTTCCTAGTCAATCATTACAGGTTACCTCCAGCATATTGACAAATTCTTATTTCTTTAATAAAAAGATTCCATTAATTACATATAACTCCTTACTCCTGCATTTCTACTCATCACTAACTAGATTACCAAACACATATCTCCTTATGAAGATTATTGATGTTTCATTACTATGCAAAACTTTTCATCTTTTCCATCAAGCAAGATTATTGATTTTCTTTTCCTTAGCAAGCGCTCATCATTTTTTTTATATTGTCCTTACATGGCCCACCAATACTCAGATCAGAAAAACCTATTACATAAAACATGGTGCTCCATGATGAGACTGTACTATTTTCAGATGGTCTGGCATAGAGGACTAAAGCAATAAACCAATTATCCCTCTCCCCTTAGCAAGCCACAGATGCCGCACACAAGGTTGTTTAAGTATGAACCCTAAGTACTGGAAACATTTGTAAAAGCTAGTTCAGAGAACATCTGGGGCATTTATAGGTTCATAGTTTACTTATTACACAAATATAAATATTTGTAACAAAAGCTTCACTTATCTTGAGAAATTGGTGTTAATTCTTCTTTTTAATGGACATCAATTTCACAAACAGATTGTATCTTCAATCCATAAATAAACTCCATGTTACTGGAATCCTTGACAACAGAGTTTATTTATGGACTGAAGATACAAACAATCTGTTTGTGAAATCGATCTCTATTAAAAAGAAGAATTAACACTATTTTCTTAAGATAAGTGAAGCCTTTGTTACAAATATTTATATTTGTGTAATATTTATTGCTTCACTATAGCTAGCTTCATTTTCTACGTAATAATAGTTTACTTATGTTCTTGATAATTTTTACTGTTTCTAAATTATTTCAACCTTTTTTAAGAAAATGGTGAGTGTAAGAACATTTATAGGCTCATAATTGTTAACTGCTCATAAAACTTGACCTAAAATGTGAATTTTCACGGACGTGGCAAAAACTATGTTAATAAGCATTATTCCAAGCTGTATTACTGACCCATTAACCATCGAAAACTAAGAAGTCTGTAATTACTAAGCAATATCTAATATCTATAAAACATAATCTTAATGTAGCAAAAAGACAAACTAGCTGAATTAATCAAACTTGACTGCAGTTAAATCTCTATAAAAGGTAACGAGGGTGAGTTAAATGAAATCTTTAAATATTTCTTTAAATATTATTTACTGTGCAGAAGTGGTACAAAGCTGTATCACTTTTCAACATAATCTCCCCCATGCTCAATGCAAGTCCTCCAGCACTTACAAAGTGCATAAATGCCTTTAGAAAAAAATTCTTTTGGTAGTCCGTGCAGCACTCATGCAGCACGTGGTGTATCTCTTCAAGAACGGAACTTCTTTCCTCCCATTGTGTCTTTCAGTGGTTTAAACATATGGAAATCACTTGGGCCAAGGTCTGGTGAATATGATGGATGAGGAAGACACTCAAAATGTAGGTCTGTGATTGTTGCAACCATTGTACGGGCAGTGTGCGGCCTTGCATTGTCATGTTGCAAAAGGACACCTGCTGACAGCAATCCACGACACTTTGATTTGATTGCAGGCAACAGATGATTTTTCAGAGCTGTTTATGATGCACTGGTGACAGTGGGCTCTCCAGGCATGTAATGCTACAAAATGACACCTTTTTCGTCCCAAAAGAGAGTCAGCATAATCTTCCCTGCTGATGGTTCTGTTCGAAACTTCTTTGGTTTTGGTGATGAGGGATGGCACCATTCCTTGCCTGCTCTCTTCATTTCCAGTTGGTGGAAGTGAATCCAGGTTTCGTCCCCAGTAACGGTTCTTGCAAGGAAGCCATCAACTTCCTGTTAAGAGCACTGAAGAACTTCTTCACAAGCATCAACATGTCGTTCTCTCATTTCAGGACTGAGCTGCTATGGCACCCATCTTGCAGACACTTTGTGAAACTGGAGCACATCATGCACAATGAGGTGTGCTGACCCATGACTAATCTTCAAACATACTGCAATGTCATTCAGTGTCACTTGGCGGTTTTCATTCACTATGGCTTCAACTGCTGCAATGTACTGTGGAGTCACGACTCGTGCCTGACTTGGACGTGGAACATCTTCCACTGAAGTCACACCATTTGCAAACCTTCTACTTCATTCGTAGACTGCTGCTGTGACAAACATCCATCAACGTGCTGAGCCTTCATTTGTCAATGATTTTCAACAGATTTAACACCTTCGTTACGCAAAAACCAAATAACAGAACGCTGTTCTTCCCTGGTGCATGTCACAAGTGGCGCAGCCATCTTTATATTGCTACTGCGATGGTATGTGCGCATCTGCACTATGCTGCCACCTACAGGCCATTCTACATGCCTTTTATATCATACTTACCAACTTACAGGATAACAGCACGAAATTTCAATTTATCACAAATTTAAGGTTTTTCTTTGACTCACCCTCTTACATCTGAAAATAAACTGTAAATTTGAAATTGATTCTGCAACTCTCAGAGAGATGAAATAGATTATTACCTCATTAAAAACAAGAATCTGTTATGGTTGGGATGATATAAGTACCAAATATATCTTAATAGAGCAGAAAGACCTCTAGCCATATTATATAATTGATTCTCCTTTGGCAGGGGCATTAAAAAGAGAAGAGAAAACAAGAGCTATTTAGCATCTATGCCGACTTTTAATAATAGGCTAAAGGCACTATTGACAGTCTTTTCTGTAGTAAACTGCGGTTATAGGAAACAAGAGGTTAAGCAATATGCTCCTACACAAAGAGTCAAACTAAAAAATTCAACGCCACGGCCGGGATTTTAACCATTGATCTCCTGGTTTCCGTCCAGTTACTCGTAACCGTTGAGCTAAGATGGACAAAATCTTAGCCTATAGACAGTAGTGTGAAAAATCAATTAATTTCCATCAATTGACTTAAATAAAAAGAGTTTAACGATGAATCCTGGCACTCAGGTACTTAAAATAGTAAGTTGCCACAAATGGTGTATCTCAAATACGAGAGCCCCTAGTGGTTTACCGGGAAAATATGAGTCACCTGGAGAATTTTATATCATGACGGCAAACTTTCCATGGTAACTAAATGGTTAAGAGTGTCCAGACAGACGGAAACCAGGAGATTTGTGGTTCAAATCCCAGCCATGGCGTTGAATTTTTCAGTATGACTCTATGTATCCAACACCTTAGCCTATACAAGGCTAGTGTAAAAGAATGATAAATGTCCATCAATATTCTCCTTGTTTCGTTTTAGATAAAGAAGCATACATGCTAAGTTCTGAATTTAGTAAGAGGCTGGGATAAAAAAGAAATATAATTAGGAATATCTTGTGATTTAGCTACGGTATTTGACAACCTCTTCCTACAATAGTTAGAATTGTAAGCGTTCCATGAGATCTCTATTAAGTTGTTTAAATATGCCTTAAATAACATCCAGGAAACAATGATAAATGGATATGACTTCAAATCTAGCATTATTATGAAAGTTGTCTCACAAGTCTCTATGTTTGAGCCATTGTTATGTTTCATAGTTATAAATGGTTTGTCACTGAACTCTCAGCTAGGAGCCAACAGATGTGCTCATTGCATATGATACTAGTGTACTTCTATCACAAAAGTAACATCAGCAATTAAGCGACACTGTCAATTATTCAAAAAGTTCAAATTTTGTTTCAAGCAAATGAACTATCATCTTTATTAAGTTGTAGATGTTTATTAGCAATCAGATACAAAAGTTACACTAATGTACCTCAAAGAAAATTACTTGGTTTACAAGAAGATCCAGGTGTAGAAACCAAATAAAAGTCATGCTATGAAGGCTTAGCTCTGATTGCTTTGTATTAAGAAATGTAAAATATCTGCTCAAGCAAACTGCTTTAAGAACACTATATTTTGTGTATTTTCAGTTCCTGAAGTTATGTGGAATTGTGTACTTGGGTAATTCAATGCACAGCAAGCAAATATATTGATGGCAATGAGAACCAACATATTATTTGAAGTGTTTGGTATCGAAGTTCCTATAGGGCCCTGTTTAAGATGTATTGTTATCGGTAAACACATATAGTCTCTGTTAACTATATTACTGCTCTGCATGACTACAGCAAGAGGAATAAGGGCAATTTGCACAGACTGGCAAATAGCTTAAAACAGTTCCAAGAAGTATATTACTCTTCTACAATAAAATTTTTAGTAAACTTCCATTCTCTTAGTAACAATTAAATAGTCCTAAAAAAATATACAATTTTCAAGAAAGCTTTAAAATCACTCTTATACACTTATTCCCTATATTATACTGAGATATTTATTAATGCTCCATTCAGCAGGTAAATTTCCAAAATTTAGTTAAGACTGCATGCAGTGGCAATTTGCATTATATTGACCAACAGAAATGCATGATCTGGGATTAATGGCATCCTCCATGGTCTAGGAGTAACATACTATGCTCTGGTACAAACCTGAGGGCAAAATCCTAGCATGGCTTTCTTCAGAAGGAACGGAAAGTCGTTGGTCCTTTTTTTCAGATTTATGGAATGTAAAACAACCTCAAGTCTGATCAAGAAGCCCATGGGCAAAATTAAGCAGTCTTTCATGTGTAATATAGAATGATATGCTGAGGCCCAAAGCAGTTAAAAAGTTTCCGTATGTAATTTCTTTCTTGGAAGTGTTGAAAACAGTGTTGTAATAAATTAAATTTAAAGGGTGTTGATTAATGACACTGAACAACACTTACTTTTAAATTTTACTTTTTTCATTTCAGAGACTTTGCCTCCATCGTCAACCGCACATCGACTGGTTCTCACTAGTATAGCTGGCAATATTTTGTGATAGGCCTCCTGTGGTTGTGGTTTGAGGAACTTGCCGAACAAATCTTTCTGGGGGATGTCGAAATTGAATATTTTGTTATTTTTTTAAATGAAGATTTGCTCCCTTGTGGTCAGTTCTTGTTTTCCTGATGTATGTTTTAGTAATTTTGGTTTTAGATTTATGTTGTGATTTTTCTCCCAAAAATGCGTGGCAACTGCTGATGTTTCTAATTGTTTATATTTTATGTTCCTAAAGTGTTCCTATGCTCTTGCTTCCAAATTTCTTTTGGTTTTTCCAATATAAATTTGACTACAGTCACAGCATTCAATTTGATATATACCAGATTTTTTGTTAGATGGAATGGCATCTTTGATATTTGAGCAAATTAGGCTTTTTTAAGGAGTAATGGTTGCCTGGTGCTAGTTGAATGTTTTGGTTTTTGAAGACTTAGTTGAATTTATCAAAGGCCCATGGATGGTAAGAGAATTTTTTGAAAATCATAATAGTTTCTGTAGCTGAGAGGGTTGTGGTTTCCTTGATTAGCTTCTTCTTTGTTGCTAAGTTCACTTTTTTGTCTACTAATGATTTGGGAGTTATTTTTTTGTGTTATTTCAATAATTTTCTTGTATTCTGTTTTGTATTCTGAAACAAATCAAGTAATTAATATAACAGATGTCTTACTTTAAATACTTTGACAATCCTTTATAAAATAATTATTATTTAAATGTTAAAATTAGGTTAAGCAATACTTATTTAAAAGGAATGACGATATATAGAAAAGTTTAAAGATGTTTAGTTGCCATTATGGCAACGGCAGAATAATAAAAGCTGAGGCACTCAAAGCCATTTTGATTTTCTGCAAATGGATGTGATAGTGTGAAGGTATGTTTTGCATGTGTATGCATTTCTGCAGAGTTTGTGCTTGCAATGAAAAGTATCAAAAATTGTTGCAAAAGTTTCCTTTTAATTAAAATACAAATTTTATAGAACAAAGGAGGAACTACCATTTTATTTTAATTGATAACTAAATTATCACTTCCCATCTGAGACTGCCCCTGAAACTAAGATCTTATACGAATACCAGAGCAGCCGTGGAACTTCTTGAATCCAACAACTAGATTTTCAACGAGGTTCACCATCATCTTTTCCTCCAGAACACACTTTCAGCGACACCAAATGGCACCGCAACGTGAAGCAGAACTTCGAGAATATGATCAAAACGAGTACACCATTCCCACCACATACGCATTAGTATTTTAGTCAATACAATTCTTCTGCTGTGAGAGGGATGTTGACCAGTCTGTGTGTTCAACTATTGAAGATTGCCTGTTTGTGGCATTTTGGGTTGTAGCCACTAGCTTGTATGTAGTTGTCCGTCTGTGTTGGTTTTCTGTAAATGCCAAAGTTCACTGTGTTTATTTCTGATTCTGTTTAGATCCAAAAGTGGATCTATTGCAAAGATGTCATCTATATATTGCTGCCATAGTTTGAACGAAAGGAAATCTTTGGTGAATCTTATTTCTAATGCACTCATGTACAGATCAGCCAGGAAGGGTGATAGGGGGTTGCCCATTGCTAAACCTGAAGTTCAGTGGAAATGTAAATGTAGATATGTAGATGTACATGACATCTTTGCAATAGTACCAAAAAACACATTAGTGATCCACTAAAACTTTTAAATATCCAAGAAAAAGCATCAAGTTCACTGTAGAAATAGAAAAAGATGAGTATTTACCATTTTTGGATCTAAAAATAATCGGAAATAAAAACAGAATAAACTTTGGCATTTATAGAAAACCAACACAGACAGATAACTACATAAAAGCTAATGGCTGCAACCCTAGATCCCACAAACAGGCAATCTTCAATAGTTTAACACACAGACTGGTCAACATCCCTCTCACAGCAGAAGAATACAAAACAGAATACAACAAAATTATTGAAATAGCACAAAAATGACTTTCCAAAATCATTAGTAGACAAAAAAGTGATCTTAGCAAAAAAGAAGAAGCTAATAAAGGAAACCACAACTCTCTCAGCTACAGAAACTAATACAATTTTCAAAAAATTCACTTACCATCCATGGGCCCTTGATAAATTCAAAAAAGTCTTCAAAAAACAAAACATTCAACTAGCACCAGTCAACCTTACTCCTTAAAAAACCTAATTTGCTCAAACATCAAAGATGCCATTCCATCTAACAAAAAATCTGGTATATATCAAATTGAGTGTTGTAACTGTAGTCAAATATATATTAGAAAAACCAAAAGAAATTAAGAAACAAGAGCAAAGGAACACTTTAGGAACATAAATTATAAAAAATTAGAAAAATCAGCAGTTGCCACGCATTTTTGGGGAAAAAGCACAACATAAATCCAGAACCAAAACTACTAAAACATACATCAGGAGGACAAGAACTGTCCACAGGGGTACAAATCTTCATTTAAAAAATAACAACGAAGTATTTAATTTCGACATCCCCCAGAAAGATTTGTTCAGCAAGTTCCTCGAACCGCCACCAGAGGAGACCTATGACAAAATATCGCCAGCTATACCAGTGAGAACCAGTCGATGTCTGGTTGACCATGAAGACAAAGCCTCTGAAACATGTTCCAGGAAAATTTCAAAGTAAATGTTGTTTAGTGTCATTAATCGACTCCCTTTATATTTAAAATTTAATTTAAGCCTCCTCGTATACTCAATTTCAATTTCCACTTCTGGGTTTAATGTTAAAATGGTGACTGTTCATTGATATGACATACTGTAAGATACAAATGCAATAAAGGTACAAGAGTTCTAGTATTTTAATGCACGTGCCATGAATGTATGACATGTTAAATAGGACATTATAAAAATGCTTATACTGATTTCCATGTTCGGATACATCCAATTATATATGTGTTTAGTTGAGTTTGTTCACCTTCAATTTGAATTACCAGGTAGATTAAATCTCCATTTTAAATTTTAGCTCCGCATTTGTTATACCATCTTCATAGATTTAAGTTGAATGTTAGATTTCCTCATTCTTTGAGCAATGCCTCCACAGAAAAGGTGCTAATATCCACACTATTGAAACATTCAAACATATATACATCCAAACAAAGACAAGCCTCAATCAGATCAATACCACTGCATAAAGCTATGGTACATACTCAAGCAGTCATCATTTTCGGTTGGAAATTGCACCTAGATTTTAGATCTAGAACAATGCTAAGTGCTATAGCTGGAACAATATTTCTTATAAAAACATTGAGACATACAACAAAATGAAAGTCTTCACATTCAATACAGCAATGGCAGTATTGTTCTCTTTTTTATTTAGCAGTACATCAAGCATTGTTATATTACGTTACTGCAAGGTGGTAATATTGTGAAACCTGAACAGTGTGTTAATTGTTTAGAGCTACACAGTATAAGAAGCAGCAAACAAAATGAAAAAGAAAAAATTTCTGCTCTATATATTTACAATTGGCAATATATTGAGAATTTACGCTTGTCACGTTTAGCGTCAGCCACCTATGCTACAACCTTGCTGCTGCTAGCACAAACCTAACCACTTACATACAACTATAGATGAAGTGAAATGAAATGTGTAGTGTTTAACGCCCGCTTTTACTACATATGGCACCACAGGCGGTGACACTGATGATACATGAGATGAAGATGGAGCACCGGTGGAATGAGATGGCGGGGGAAACCAGAGGTCCCGGCACAAACCCGCCCCAGCGCCATGTTGTCCACCACATATCTCACTTTGCGGTCGCCTGGTAACGAACCCGGGCCGCCTTGGTGAGAGCCAAGCAGTCTAACCTCTGAGCCACGGCGCGGCCGCCATAGATGAAGATGCCCCAACTCTTCCCCATGTAAACCAGAACCATTTTAATGTACATGATTGGGGATGAAGCTCTCCATGAATAATATACTGAACCACCATACTTAAGATTGAGTCTCTAACCAACAAACAGTAATTATGTCCAGGTTCAGGTAAAAGTGCACACAGTTTAGTTAGTACGGAATGACGTCACAAAAACAACTTGTTGCCAACTCCAGCACTCCGATATACGCAAAAAACAGTGGAGCGTTGCCAAAACATTTTCTTTTTCTTACTACAAACTAGCGATACTCTATATACGCAAATACAGAGGAACGTTGCCAAACACATCTTTTTCTTATTATAAACTAGCGATAGTAATGGGAATAGTGCATACTACACTTTGTTTATTATTATAATTATATGATATAATTATAATTAATAAAAACAACTCTGGCAATGATCCACTAATCTTTACGTTAGTTTATTTGGGTGTTACAGTATCCCTGGTATGCTTGCGTAATGTTGACTATTCCAAAACTTTGTGCTAGATTCCTATAAGTTTTTAAATAATTATAATAGTGAGAATATAATAATATGTAATAAAGATAATAATAACTCTGACAATGTTCTACTGATCCTTACGTCGGGTATTACATTATCGGTGGTTTTCTTGCATCACGTTGGTATTTTTCGCGGTAGCACGGTCTGGAAGATGGCAACGGCCGAGCTGTGACATCAGAGCCACGATATCCGGTTCGCACTCATTTTGCGGTTTTACCCAGTAATGAGATATCTGACTCATTCGAAGTGCTTGAATGGTCAAACAGTCATATTCTTGGATTACGGAATTTTAAATAACAAATTTAAATACACAAATTTCAGTTCCCAGAGGCTTCACTGTGGATCACTATGTACTGAAAGTCTTGAGTTACTACCTTACTTATTTTGAACAACGCTTTATTGACGATTGAAATGGGAGAATTTGCAACATATAACAGGCCAACAGTACGTAAGACAAGATACCGATACAAACAAAAGACAAAATAATACTCATTTAAAGATATTAATACGTGAGTAACGGTATGGTGCACTTCGACGGCGTAGAGTTATGTTGGCATGAACTGACGTCAGAGAAACAAGTTATTGCCAACTGCGGAACTCTGATATATGCGAATACACAGAAACGTTGCCAACACATTTTCTATTTATTATAAACTAGCGATGTTGTGAAGTAAGCTTAGTAAGAGAATAGAGGGAAACCTCGCCAACACATTTTCTTGTTCCTCTTATAAACTAGCGATACTGTAATAGGGATACTGCGTAGTAAGCTTATCATTGTTTATTCCTATTACTCTTATGAAATAGTGATACTCTAACGTGTAAGGAAACTGGCAATGCATAAAGATTAACTGAATTTCTATATAATTGCGAGGCTGGGGTAAACTGATCCACTGCCATTTTAAATAATACACACCGCCGGTTTCTTTATGGATTATAGTACCCCTAGTTTGCTTACGTAGTGTTGGTATATTACACGAAAGCATACTTTACATGTAGGCATAGCCCACCAAATTGCTACGCCGTCAAAGTACATCTATACCCACACACCCATTTTGGTTAGCGAGTGGTTAGCGACATTTCTCTATTTCAGGACTGCGCCGTTGACAGCCTAAATTATGTGGTAAAACATTCAATTTGGGACAGTACGGCCACTGATAATATTGTATGAACCTGATTACAACATATGTTCCATTTCTTGGATTGGATTGGCTTGGCTTCGCTCAATGGACGTTTACGGGAACGATAAAATACATTTTTATCCGAAGCAATCCGTATATGAATCGGTATATTAATATTACAACACATCACATAACATTACAAAACCGTACATTCTGTAGAATTGCGTGATATTAGATATTGTCCGACAATACATAATACGAGGTTAGGAAACGCGAGAGTAGAATATACGGCAAGTGTTACAGAAACACCATTATAAAGTTTCACTTAAAACTTCGCAACAATTTGGAGTTAAAGTTTATATTGATTTCTAAACTAATGTGTACATAGAATTACACTGCTAAATAAGCTAAAATCTAAAACTAAATACCCAAGCAAGCTTACCTTCTGTTTCACATTCGCGATGCCAGCGGAATGAGAAGTGCAGCGCAGGCAAGGCAACTAGAGTAATCAGGTAGGCCATTCCGGAGAGTCGCGGTGCCATTGGCTAACGCGCATGACGTCACTGAGAATACAGTTCAACCGCGAGAGTTAAACACTAGCCCCTCAGTATGTGTTATTTAAGCTATGCTACGTGTAAAATCGGAAGGAATAAACATCCACTTGTGTATTATAATGAAGGTGCTTTCTAGCAGTTGTATTAAGAGTTTAAAACATGTTACTATTCATATGTACTTAATCAGTGTAGCTCAAGAAAATGACGAAGCAACTCATTGAAGACTTTTCTTTGCTGCAAGTTTCCTGATCATTTCTGCCTTCGTTCTTTTGTTTAAGTGCCTAATTCTAATGAAGGTTCTTCTTTCCACATTAAGAGAGATCACTTTGTGATGAATTTCGGGAAACTTGGAACTTATTATAGAAATTAAGTTTTGCATCACTCCATTACATTTCGCAGCACTTTGTCCATGGAACCTACAAAATATTACTTCTGTACCTTGTTCTGCCGTTTCAAAACACTGTTTTCTTTCTTCAGGGCTTGCATCTGAGTCTTTAGTCTAATTATTTCCTCTTCAGCAACAACAGAGTGGTCAGGAGCTACCTCCGTGCTTGTCGACGGGTCAAATTTTGTTCTTTTGGAAGATAAAGATACTATAATAGACAGCGCCCTCTTTCGCACGGTCCTAACTTCGCACCGGCGATCTCTTGCTGATATTGCCTATTAATAAAAACAGTTTTATTAATATTATTAATATTATTATCATTATTATTATTATTGTTATTGTTATTGTTGTTGTTGTTGTTGTTATTATTATTATTATTATTATTATTATTATTATTATTATTATTATTATTATTATTATTATTATTATTATTATTATTATTATTATTATTATTATTATTATTATTATTATTATTATTATTATTATTATTATTATTATTATTATTATTATTATTATTATTATTATTATTATTATTATTATTATTATTATTATTATTATTATTATTATTATTATTATTATTATTATTATTATTATTATTATTATTATTATTATTATTATTATTATTATTATTATTATTATTATTATTATTATTATTATTATTATTATTATTATTATTATTATTATTATTATTATTATTATTATTATTATTATTATTATTATTATTATTGTTATTATTATTATTATTATTATTATTATTATTATTATTATTAAACTTATCAAACTTTTCTTATAAAAAGGAGCGAATAAACTCAGTGTACACATAGAAACAAATACATAAATGGAATGTGTATCTGATAATTACCTGCAAATTGGTGTTGCTGGTATTTGCTACTACCGCCTCAAATACATCCCCATGTCAATTAGGAAGTCTTTATGACGGTACAGCGTCGCCCTTTAATTTTCTTTTCAGCGGCAAACCTAACAGCTCGTTTTTTAAATCCCGTTCATAGTTTTCGGGCAGGAAGTGATCGGAACAAATCCTTGCATTATTCACATTAACCGGATCAGCCCTTTTACAGCGTAAAACCCACTTGCGCTGTAGTTCTCGATCTTTAGGCAAACAATGGAAAATCACATTCGTAGTTTTATACGAAGCATGTTTGCATTCAGCAACAGCGCAATGGTTTTCATAATGTTACGACAAAAAACACAGCAAATAACTACAATAGCTCATAAGCAACTGCATCTCGTTTATTGCATCAGAAGGATTGTGGAATTTGCATCCATCAGCGCCTTATCTTATCTTATTATGTGCAATGGTAATATTGCATTACGCACATTCACGTGTAAGCGATCTTGCGTTGTATTCTCAGTGACGTCACGCCCCTCAGTCAGCAGTGACAGCGTTTTGCGCGGGAAGCCGGGAATGGCCTGCCCTGAGAGAGAGAGAGGGCCTGTTATACAAGTCCAGCTTCGCCAACATTGCTTCTTCAAAGTGTGATTAAGATTTAACCAAAGCACTCTTTTGTACTAAACTTCCCTAAGTGTCATCGAACAGTAAATTACATTTTCAGGTGTCGATACTTTCTACTTCATTCATAATTACAATTTTAAATATATTCTCACTAAATAACAACACGACGTTGCATCAAACTCATTTCACAGCATAGAGGTGTCGTTGAAGAGTCATCCTTCTCCGAGGACAAGGAAACTTCGAGATTTGCCATTCCGGGACTCTATCCCTTACTGATATTATGATGGGTTTATAATAATAAACGGTGTCAGGGGCGTCTTCTGAGGTAGTGCCGCTGTGCCGTTGCACCATCTCTAAGAAAACGGAGGAAAGAGAAGTCTATATGAATTGCGCAAAAAGATTGTTTTGAGTATCTACTCCCTCGTGTGAATAGGCGTGTTAAACGTAAGCGATCTCTCCTGGTTGTTTTCCGTGACTTGGTACCGATTACAGAACGGCAGCATTTACGCTCATAAGCGCCTCTGTTAAGGCTAGGATGTCTGCTTATACACGGCTTCTTATGGCAGAAGGTGGTGCCGAGATTTCTCTGGCGCATAACTTACGCTTTATCCGCTAGAGTGTAGTAAAGCTCGGGACTTAAGATAACTATCTCTCTGTCACGAATCCGTAAACGATCGCTCTGTATCACATTCTCCATGTATTGTATTATCACACTTTTACTGTACTCAATACACCTGTGCGTAACAAGAGTATGGATGAATAAACATCTTTTTCCATTTTCCTGTACGTTCTGTTTGGTACAGTATCTTATATCACATATTTATATTTTAACAACTCTCATTCATCCATCCATCCGTCCGTCCGTCCGTCTGTCCATTCATCCATCCATCCATCCATCCATCCATCCATCCATCCATCCATCCACTTAGTTGTTTAGTTGTTTATTTGTTTGGTTCTTTGGTTATTAGGTTCTTTGGTTGTCTGGTTGTTTGGTTGTTGAGTTGTTTGGTTGGTTTGTTAGTTGGTTGGCTGGCTGACTGGCTGGCTGGCTGGCGGTCGGTCGGTCGGTTGGTCAGTTGGTTGGTCAGTTGGTTGGTCAGTTAGTTGGTCAGTTAGTTAGTTAATTAGTTAGTTATTGCACCGTCAATAGAATCCCTCACCGGCTACCCCCGGATGGTGGGTAGATGTTGGTTTATTTTTCATGAAGTATCACAAGCTGTGGGATGATATAGATGATATGTTATTACAGGAGACTATTGAACTTATGATGGGCCTAAGGTGAGCCTGGGACTCTTGTAGGTTTCCCCGGGGTCAATATCATACTGCTCGAAACCTCGGATATGTTGATTGAAGCTGTAGGGAAGACGGGAATAGAATTTGTGAGAGAGGGGTAGGATATATTCGTTTGATTTGGGAAAGGATAGGTCTGAATAAATGTTGTCATTACGAATGTTCCATTCTCAGCTGTTGCTACTCGAAGATATCGGTTCTGAAGTATTTGAAGTTTGTAGAGGTGAGTTTTTGCAGCTGAACCCCAGAGCTACAGGCGTAGATGAAGGCAGGCCTTAATACTTGTTTGTATAGAAGGAGCTTATTCCTCAGAGCCATAGGTGAGTGTTTTGTTGTACAGTGATACAGCCTCCCCATATGCTTGGATACTCTGGAAGCTAGTGATATATGTGCCTTCCAGTAAGGCGCATATCAAGAAGCACTTCTAGATATTCTTCTTCTGTGCTCCATGGTACTTCTGATACAACAAAGCGCAGTTCAGGTACATCCCGTAAGTGGCGACGAGTAAACGTGACTACCTGGAACTTGTTGGCATTAATCTTGAAGCGCCAAGTTGTAAATCAGACGGTGAGCATATCCGCATAGCACTGGGCACGTTATACTGCTGTGATATGATTTGATGATGACGAGGTTATTGCGATGTCATCAGCTAATAAATAAAGGTTGCAGCCTCTGAGGATAGAGAGGGTGTTGATATAGGCTAGGAAGGGCAGGGGTCAAGGGCACTGCATTGATGAAGTGAGGTTGTGAGACTGTCTTCCCTGGCAACGGCAAATGTGCGATATACGAGGTAGCCATGGATTAAGTGAATTAAAACTCACTTCATTTATTACTAGAACTTTTAGCCCAAAGCTACCTCACAACAATTTTCGCTCTTTCCAGAAGCACAGAGTAAACGCTTGTCGCTCCGTAGCATTGTCCTTTTTTATGTCTATATGGCAACATTAGCTCACGCTATACATAGCTTTTGGACACATATAAAACATTTTGCTAATAACTATTTAATAAAACCAGGTGCTGGTTACAGATATATTATAAATTTTGAAACAGCGTTATTAGCCTTTTCAGGTACGCTCCTTTAGTTGCTGTGGTCTAAGTGCCTCATTACATACTGCACATGAAACACAGCTTAATTGTGTTGAGAGATCTCTTCATTTTACATCGTGTTTTTTTTTTTGTTTTAAATATTAGGTATGGGCACATATCCTTTATTCCCCTTCGGAAGGAAGTTATGCTAAAGGATTTTATGCCCGAAACAAAACTCATCGCCCTTCGCTTAGTTTCATCAGCGTCACCTGAGATACGGTGTCTGTCTTGCTGCTTTCAGAGTCATGCAGTTATTGATAATCGTAAGGACTGCTTAAATTAAAGCAGGAAAACATGGAGAAATTTCGTGTTATAACTCTTTATTGCTATACTAATACTTAAATATGTCACAAAAAGTTTGTACCGGCCTGTAAAGTCAATCGCTTAACCGGACCAAAGGATACTGTTATCAGTCGATAAGAACATGAAGCACTATGTTCGAAATGGAACAGAGCAATACACTAGGATGGTTTTATGATTACATAACCATTACCTTATTACCTAAAATTGTTCAAGTGATATTGTATCACTTTTCGACTTTACATGTGTTATGTGATTATTAATCCAACCGAGCGGGATGGCTCAGGCGGTTCGTCTGTGGCCCGCATTAGGGACGCCCGGGTTCGATTCCCGTAGCTGACTTCTGTGACCCATGATTTTTTTCGGAGTTATTCCCGGGTCGCTTTACGAATGCTGGGTAGGTTAATTATATCCTTTGAATTTCCTGTACCTCCATTTCATCTCCATTATCATTTCATTACTTTTATCTGGTGGTCTCTTTTAGGGTAGAATAATCGGTCGGTGCATCGGCGGTGCATTGCAGGATGATATACTCTGAGAAAAGCTATTTCCTCCTCCAGTAGGTCGGTTGCCGATCTCACCTCCTCTGCTAGGACCATTTTGGGACCACCAGCCGGGGACCTTTGGGGTTCGGATCGCCTGCCGGGGACCTTCAGGGCTCGGCTGCTGGTCTCGTTGACATCTCGTAATAGGGGAGCGTGTATGTTGTCCTGGTCTGTCGGGGGAAGTCTCTATGCAAGTAAACTGTAGGGTCCCTGCCCTCTATACTGTCGTGGATCCTTGGGTTGACCGCCCTTTGTCTCCTGTCGTCTCATCCTTCCTCGCGGAGGTGCCCCACTTGGGGGCATAGGAACAATGGGCTCAGCAAGGCGGCCTACGTACCGAATCCCCTCCGTAATGAAATCCTCATCCTACGATAATCCAGCCATGTGGTAATTAGACTGTGAGCAGCACACCAAAAGCAAAGGAAACAAAAGCCGATTTAGGAAAATTAATAAACCTTCAAAGACGTTCACCTGTTTTAGTGAACATATGATAGTACTACTAGTGCTGAATCCAACAAAGCTGAAATGAGTTAGCCTGGGTATATATACTGAAATATAACTTCAGTTATAGTAACATAGACTGTGCAAATAAACATGTTAAGATCATATCTGAAGATTCTGTTGTCAATAAACGAAATAGTGCCAATAATGTAAGTGAATTCTTGGATGCAGGTACCTAACAATCGAGAGAGCTGTAGCATCGTCAAGACTACTCGAATTAGAATAGGAAAATGATTCCTATGTTAATCCAGTACTTTAAATTTTGTGTTGGTATAAGAAATACAGTTATTTGCTTTTATGAAACAATAAGATGAGATGGCTGGTATCCAGAGATTCCAGGTTTAGCTATAATGGAGTTACGTAATGCTATTGAAACTTCGTAGAGAAAAAGTGTAAAGAAACGATTACCTCTTTTTGGAAGCCTTCAACAAAAAGTTCTAAATAAACTTGATTATGTCAACCAAAGAAACCTCAAAATATATTGTTGAATCTACAATACCATTTATATTTACATTATCAAAAGTTTAAACATTCCCAGCACTGTCACAAATAAATCAGTCCTTGGAATAACTATCCTTTTTCTCTGTTTAATTAAAGTCCTCCAACTTAAAGTAAAATTGGAGGATTAATGGTATCGGTGAAATGATTCCAAAATGAACCCTTCGCCCATAGCAGTTAGTAGCCCCGTGTATATCTTTGAGGATAAGGGAAATGCTATGAAAAAGTCTTATTCAGATGCATCGACCAGACTGGAATTCGAACTGTGGACCTCTAACAGACACGTTACCATCAATCTATCTATCAATCAATCTATTGCTCACTATATCATAAATTTCAAAAAGTTTTCAAACTGTTTGGCATAACCTTGGTTCCTCAAAACAAATATAGTATTAAAAATTTACTACATTGCTCTAAAAAAGATGAAATTCCTAATAATAAATAATCTGGTGCTTATCAATTTGATTGTTTATATTTTGATCGGGGTTACATTGGTAGGACGAAAAGTAATTTGGAAACCAGAACGAAGGAATATTTTCGTAATATTAAGTATAAAGAAACTGATAAATCGACCGTAGAAGATCAGTTTTGGTCATTTAACAATAATATAAATCCTGAAGTTAAATTATAAAACAATTAAATGTCCCAATAGATTTAATGGTTTGGGGAAAGGTATTTATTTGAAAAAATAAACATCCCGTTTTGAATTTTGAAATACCTGCAGTTGATTCTGTTCTTAAGTTTGTTTCGTTTGTTTTATGACTGACCACGTGAACAAGAGTTCATTAGATCGATTTCAATTAGAAAGAAGAATTAACATAATTTTCTTAAGATAAGTGAAGATATTGTTGCAAATTTTTATATCTGTATAATATTCATTGCTTCACTGTAGCTAGCTTTTTTTTCTACGTAATTATTGGGGCTAATGTTCAAAAAGTTTTAGCCTGTTACCTTTGACTATATATTTATTCTTACCCTTTGTGTCATATGCGTGGATATCGGAATTAGTGAAGGTTGTATTCCTGTTATGTACAAAAAGTATTGTTCGCAGAATAAATATGCAGGGAAGAATGAGCATGTTTAATTTTTTAAAATAGGACCTGCATCAACTCGTACGTGTTATTGTTACCAAGTATCTAATAGCTCTTTTTGTAGGAGAAAACTTCTGTTAAAGCTTAATTTGGAATTGCGCCCCACAGCTCAATGTCATAAGAAATGTGTGAAAATATTAATGCAAAATACACTAACTTATTATTATCTACTGAGAGAAAATAGGCTAAATATCACAACACAAAAAGTCCTAAGCTTAATTTACTTTCTAGGTTTTCAATGTGGTTGTTCCAAGTTAACTTGTCATCAATGATTAAACCTAAAATATCAACGCAGGGGTACCCCAAGGTAGTGTACTTGGCCCCGTGCTTTCCTTAACTCACATCAACACCCTTCCTACTATCTGGAGCTGCAACCACTACCTGTTTCCCGATGATACAGCAATCACCACTGCCTCTTGTCAACATTTCACGGCTGTACAACATATTCAGCGCTATGTTGACATGATTTCCGCCTGGTTCCTCACATGGCGACTACCCATAAACGTCACAAAGTAACAGGCAGTTAGTTACCTTCAGGCGTCGCTAAGTCCAAGACGTCCCAGAACTCCATCTAGCAGGAAAAGACATTTCATGGAGAAATCAGGCCCAATATCTAGGAGTCCAACTTGACATGCGTCTCACGTGGAAGGCACGCATTCTATCCGTTACCTCCAAAGTTACTAAACGTATGCCATACCAAGTTCACCTATGAGTCTCAGGAATAAGATTCTCATATGTCAACAAATATTGAGACCGGCTATAACTTACGCATATCAAGTCTGGGGTGCTGAAGCACCCATACACTTAAACAAACTCCAGGTCCTGCAAAACCGTTACCTCTGAATTTCTACAGGTGCTGATTGGTATATCCCCAACATCAACA
Organism: Mantis religiosa; assembly: GCA_030765055.1. Classification (NCBI taxonomy): domain Eukaryota; kingdom Metazoa; phylum Arthropoda; class Insecta; order Mantodea; family Mantidae; genus Mantis; species Mantis religiosa. The sequence goes on along the minus strand of CM060956.1, from coordinate 123,738,717 downwards.
TACATAATGACCTCTCATTTCCCACTCTCACCAACTACATCTTAAATCTGTCACACAAGTTCTATTCTGACCTACCATCCAGTTCCAACCATCTTATCAGGGGTCTGACGAGTATGATATAGATCCCGGGGCTACCTACAAACAACCAAGAATATCCCTAAGCTTACCATAAATCTTAACATATTCATTACATACCATTTCTATCTTTCTACTTCTTCTCATTCTGAACATCCACAAAAAAAAGAACAAAAACCAAACATCTACCCAGCGCCCGATGACCTAATTCCCACATAATGCCAGTAAGGGACAGTGTCCCGGGATGGAAACAAGTTGAAAGCCCCTGTTCCATGGAGCAGAGTACACTTTCGGCACCTCCGTGGTGTGCAAAATATTCACAACTTTTACACAGTGGATTAGACTGTTGCCTGTATTAAGCTGAAGTTAGAAAGGACGTCTCTTAAAATCAAACATAACTAATTCGCTTTCAATTTTCTCATTAGTACACAGCCTGATATCATTACAATACTGTACCATGATATTGGAGGTCAAATTTTCATCGATTTCTAGATTTAATAAGTCGCTGCTGCTGAAACCCTGTGTGGCATAGTTTGCATACAAACTTATTACCCTGTACCACAGTTTTTATATCGTTAATACACAGAATAAACAATAAAGGTTCCAAAGTAGATCCCTAGGGCCATATAAGCTATAGAGGGGGCAATTTTTTCTATTATGAACAGAAACAAAATTTATTACATTGAGTATTGTAATATCCATTTAATTATACCTGAATCACAAATAAGATTAATTTTGGATATACACTTGAAAAATCCGTAAAGCTTTTAAAAATCTTTAGAGAACCCAGGCTGCTGCCACAACTTTAAGCCAGGGTACATATTTTAAGTAAAAAAAAGCAGTATTTCTTAATGTTGTGAAAAAGAGTTCTTTTAGTTTCTTTAAAACTATTTTGGAATTAAAAAACACTGCAATAGGCCAATTCATTGTCTCCTTTATTTTGACAAATAACTTTGGCCACTTTACATAGAGTACATGTTTTAACAAGATTTATTTATGTTGTAAGATTTTTTCTATCTTTGAACTTTCCGAGTTGTACAAAATTTATCCAGAATAACGAGATTTGAAGCAATTTAAACATAATTCATGCTATGTGTTTAATTTTTCATACAGATGTCTTAAACATGCGATACTTAAACCAAAATTGCTAGAACCATGTTTGGGAGAATCAAAACTTTCCATTTTTTATGTAAAGATTAGTATGTGTTGGGGGGATATTCTTATAAATCTTTATGCTATATTCTTGGAAGTGTTGAACTTAAATATCAAGTTTGGTATTTAACTTTCTTTTACATTTCAAGTTATTTTGTTTATACATAAATGGACCTTTTTCTAAATATAAACTCTGTTTCGGAGAACTCAAAGCTTCAGTTTCTACCTACATCACGGTATCAAGGCTGGAATGCAATACGTTACCCAGTTATTATAAGTACGTAGTAGAGAAAGTAAAACTGAATATTCAGCCATAAAATCACACTAAAGGTAAATTTGTGAATAAAGAACTAAAGCAGATTGTGTTAAATGTACTTCACTTGTTAATGCAAGCACCATATTGAAATTAAGCGTTGAAATACCCATATGTTATTAGGATATAGCGATGTGAATATTCGGAATAACGAAAATACCAGCGGTGCATTCGTATAGCTATGAATGTTACTTATGTTAAGAGATAATTCGTCATTGTCATTGTCTTCAACGTCTGAGTACTGCAAATTAATGATGATAGGTTCCAAAATGTTGTTACGTGCTATTTCTTTTCAAAAGTCGTCTTCTTGTAGTTTATCTGATGTCTCACACAGTTTTCCCAGTCTTGTGTTCCTTGGCAATTTCTTCGCAGATAAATCGTTTAACGTCAGTCAGTTTAAAAATATTATTTCTGTTTGCAACATAATCTGAGCCCGTATTAACTCAATTGGATTGTTCTGGCAATAGTAAGGGGGAAGATGGATTGTGTCTCATTGATCCAGCTGATACACTTTTTCATGAAAGAGTAAGTGAATAATACTGCCCTGACCCTCTAGAGTAAATAGAGATGACGAACCATTCATAAACAGAGATATTGTAACTTTGTGGGTTCGTGAAATTAAAAGTCAAATTGCACAAACTCAAAATGTAGAGAACTATTTATACCGATTTACAGTTGGAGCACTTGCCGATTACACACAATTACATAGCGCACACAATTAAAATTCACCAGTTCGTCTGTCAGAGGTCCACACTACACTCACAATTACGTACAACTACTCTAGTACACAGTCTTACAGTCCGTTCACTAGGGCGGCGCTCCTACGGCTGCTCGCCAAGAACTGAACTGACTCGCCGTCTGCAGCCCCTTTGTATAGGAATATCGCTGTTTCTGGAAGGTTAGTGGCTTGCACAATTATCCCGATATTTCCAGACGTCTAGTGGGAGGGAAAAGAGATGGTACAGGGCTCGTGCTGCAATTCTAATCATCCCCTCAGTTAGTGACACGAGATAAATGGGTAGGTGGGCCTGAATGCTTCCCGTCTGGCACTACTGCCGGCCGGTTCTATCGGGAATTACGACGTTCGGGTGACACTGCTCGCTCCTCAAAGCTGGTCGTCCCGAACAGCATTATCGTAGTATGTCAGGCGATCCAGGTGTACCAACATCTTCCCTGCGGAACCTTCTGGACGCGGTAGACCACGTCGTTAATCCTCTTCGCCACCCGGTACGGTCCTAGCCATGGCTGCTGGAGCTTCGGGCTGTGTCCCTTGGTCCGCGGGTCTGGGTAGGGCGGTCCAACCAGACCAGGTCACCTTGCTGGAACCCTTGGCTGTTAACTTGCTTGTCGTACCGGGTCTTCATGCGGCCGCTCGCCTTCTGGATGTTCTGGCGAGCCAACTCGTGCATGTCGTGGAGATGGTCCACCAGGTTCTCCACATACTCGGTCGCTGGCGGTTTCACTTCCGGAGGGCTTCCAAAAGCTAGGTCACAAGGTAGGCGTAACTCTCGGCCGAACATTATGCAGGCTGGCGTCATCGCAGTTGTGTCGTACGTAGACGAGCGGTAGGCCAGCAGGGACAGTGGCACCTTGACGTCCCAGTCTCACTGATGGCTAGCTCGGGCCCTCCTCAGGTGTTCCGCTATGGTCTTGATGCACCTTTCGACCATTCCGTCCGGCTGGGGATGTAGAGACGTCGTGTGGGTCTTGTCTTGTTCACCCCAAGCCTTTGCAGTGCCTCCTTCATTAGGCTGGAATCAAAATTGGTGCCCCGGTCACTGTGCAGCTCTAGCGGTACGCCAAACCGGCAGAAAACTAGCTCCACGAGGCAGTCTGTGATTGTCCTTGCCTCTTGGTTAGGGATGGCATACATCTCCGGCCACTTGGTGAAGTAGTCCACGACCACCATTAGGTTCTTGCTGCCTCGGTCGGATACTGGGAACGGTCCAGCAATGTGAATGACGATCAGTTTGAATGGCACTCCGACTTGTACAACCGCTTGCGACCCTGGCTCCTAGTCTGGGGGCCGCGACTCACCGTGCACATGTGACACTGACGGCTCCCGTAGGGGAAGGGATCCGTCCCTTTCAGCTGCCAAAGTGCGGGCGCTGCGGACCCTTAGCACTCGTGGTACCTCTGACGTTACTAGAGGAACCTCGGGCCGAACATGCCAAGCAACCCTCCCGTAGGGGAGTTGTTCGATTTGGGTTGGACTCAAGGGGGCAGTGTGTTCCCGAAACCCGTGGGAATCGGGTACGTCTTCGGACGGGGTTGCGGCAAGCCATTAAGTGTCCCGGGTACTAGCCTGCAAAGCTAGTAGAAGGTGTGCTAGATCACCAGGCGGCCCCTCCGAGGTTTTTCGGTAGTCTTCACCTTGAGTGACGACCCGCGTAAGTGGCATATCCACTTCCATTCCGTCTTGACGTTGTGCTCAGCGGGGGGGGGGGGGGCTTTTCAGACTCCAGATATTGTTGCCCTATGGAAAGAGCCCCGGAGTATCCATCGCTCCCGGGTAGGAGGCCCGGATCTTGTTCCGACGGGTTCAAGGCTAATGGGTGTAGATCCTCTGATCTTAACTGACACTGACGGCACCATCTCTCAGCGTCTGCTCGGGGCCTCAGCCAGTAGTAGCGCTGCCGTAGTTTGTCAATCGTTCGGTTCGCTCCCAGGTGTCCTCCTGAAGTACCGGCGTGCACTTCCTCCAAGACTTCCGGGACCTTACCCCGGGGAAGTACCAACTGTTCTCTCTGCGTCTTCCCATCTGATTTCCATACCCGGAACAGCAAGCCCTCTCTGGTCTTCAAAGAGTACCATTGGGCCCAGTACGACTTATAGGTGGCGCTGCTCGGTGCGATGCCCTCCCAGGTTGGTCTTGTCCCTGCCTCCACTTCCCTCAAGTGTGGCCCCAAGTCTGCGTCCACCAGCTGCTTCCTTCTCAGGACTACGCTATCCCAACCATCCGCAGGCACTGCCGTGACTAATCGGACTGCTGCGGCACGCTGCTTCTCTTCCACTCTTATGCACTGGCCACACTCTTCTGGACGGGGTCTTCGGGACATAGCGTCCGCGTTACCGTGGCTCTTCCCTCTGTGATGTCCCGAGGTGAAGTCGTACTCCTGCAGCCTCTGGATCCAACGTGCTGTCTGGCCTTCCAGGTTCTTAAAGCTCAATAGCCAGGTTAGGGCGGAATGGTCAATCCTCATGTGGAATGGCTGACCGTACAGGTACTTGTGGAAGTGATCAAAGGTCCTTACTACCGCCAATAATTCTCGCCGGGTGACGCAGTAGTTCTTCTCTGCCTTGGATAGCGTCTTGCTGTAGTAGGCTATCACCCGCATATGGCTGTCCTGGATCTGCGATAGGACGCTTCCAATACAATGGGCGCTGGAGTCGGTATCTTCGATGAAGGCGCCACCTTTTTGTGGAAAACCCAAAATTGGAGCACTGGGCAGGGTCTTCTTTAGGTGCTGGAAAGCGTCTTCGTCGTCCTCTGTCCACAAATAAGGCCGGTGTAACTCTGACAGGTGGGTGAGGGGTTTGGCGATGTTGGAGAACCCCTTTATGAAGCATCAGTAATAACTGCACAGCCCCAGGAAACTGTGCAACACTTTCATATTCTTTGGGCGAGGACAATCTCTTACAGCCTGTGTCTTGTCCGGGTCTGTCCACTCCGGTTGCTGAGACTATGTGGCCCAAGTAGCTGACTTCCATGCAGATGAGCTGGCACTTCACGTTTAGCTTCAAGTTGGTCACCTGCAGTCGCTGTAGCACCTTGCTCAGATTCTCGGGATGGTCTTCAAAGGTCTTACCGACGGTGATGATATCGTCCAGGTATAGCAGGCAGGCGTCGTAAGTCAGTCCTCTCATCACTGACTACATGGTGCGCTTGAAGGTAGCTGGTGCGTTGCAGAGGGCAAAGGGCATAACTGTGAACTGCCAAAGGCCTTGGCCGGTTGAGAACGCTATCTTCCCCTTGTCTCTCGTCTAGAGCCACCTGCAAGTAGCCCGACTTCAGGTCCAGGGTCGAGAACCACTATGCACCAGCTAGCGTGTCCAGGGTGTCGTCAATCCGGGGTAAGGGGAAACAGTCCTTCCGGGTGACAACGTTCAGCTTCCTGTAGTCCACACAGAAGCGTAGCTCGCCGTTCTTCTTCATCACCAAGACTTCAGGGGAACACCAAGGGCTGTCAGACTCTGGAATCACTCCCCTTGATCTAACGTCCTCCAGCATGTATCGTACCACCCCTTGCTTTGCCAGCAGAACGCGTCTAGGTGGTTGCTCAATAGGTCGGGCGTCCCTGGTGTCGATGCGGTGAGGCACTTTGTCCGTGCGGCCGTTGTCACTGTCGCAAAAAAAAAAAAAAAAAGAAAAAAAAATACCTAGGTGTTATGCTAGATGAAAAATTTAATTTTATAAATCATGTGGAGTATGTTAGAATGAAGGCTGAAAAAGTTATGAATAAATTAGCCACAATTGTCAATATAAAATATAAAATATCCTTAAATAATATTATCACCTATCATTATACTATTTTTGGATCAATTGTTACATATGCCGCAGCAACCTGGGCTCAAAAATTATATAATTTGAATATTAGAAACAAATTAAGAAGTACACAGAGGAAGATCCTGCTTCGCCATACGGGAGCTGTTTGCACGACATCTACAGTAGCACTCCTTGTAACGACAGGAATATGGCCCATCGATCTTCTAATTAGATTGAGAGGTGCAATTTTCTGGTTCAAGAAAAATAATTTTGATAAAGTAAATAGTATAGTTGGAAAGGAGCGTAATACCAGACAAGATATCAAGAAACATCTGTTGAAGGATTGGCAGAATGAATGGGACAGTATAAATGAAGGTAGAAGAACTCATGAATTCTTTCCATTTATAATCGAACGCTTGAAATTGAAACATGTAAAACCCACAAAAGGTCTAATTCATTTTTTGACTGGACATGGACCTTATGGTACATATTGGTATAAAGTGAAGAAGTTAAATAGTTCCATTTGTAATATATGTAGTAAAGTAGATAATCCAGAACATGTTTTATTTGAATGCGTTAAGTATGACCATCTAATTACTGAAGAACGAAATAAATTAAGAGGATTTAATTTATGGAATATAATAAGAATCCCAGAATTATATAAAACCTTGGCCAAATTAGCAAATACCATCAGCGAGTTGCATGGAAATCAATTCTACCCAAATGTATACCTGTTCAAGAAATTCAACCACCAATTGAGTTAAGAAGATCCCAAAGACGTATTAATCCACGTAATGAAGAAAATATTATTATTTAAGAAGGTATGGATATTAATGATTAGCAAAATATAAATAGTAGAAGAAGAGGATATTGTGTTTCCCTTGGTCGATGAGATTGGGGCAACAGGAGAACTAGAGCCGTAGCAGAATCCGGAGGTGATGCAGAGAGGATGAGGGTGGCGCAATTCCCCTTCCATGTCTACCAGTTCTGAGGAGGATACATAGAGTTCCTGCCGGCAAATCAGGTACCCGCTTCAAGGTTGTTTGTGCAACTGATCCAGTAATGTCCAACAATCTGTATAATCGAGGAGGTGATCGCAGAAATGAAAGTGTTTTAGTGTTTCAGTGTAATATAGTATCCTGTGAAATCTTTAGGGGAGGGATTGCCCTCCCCTCAAATTAAATATAATTTTGAGTAGAGTTAATAGTATATCTTTTTGGGGGAGGGGCTTTGCCCCTCCCCGTGGTGTTTAAAGTGAATGATGAAGTTTATTTGTGTTTCAGTTTAGGGAGGGATTTTCCTTCCCCGGTGTAAGATGATGAGAGAAGTGTTGTAAGTAATAATGTGGTGTAGTAATGGATGAGTAAAGTTTTTTGGATGGTTGTTTTGTAGTGAAGGATATTGGTGAATTGAGTTATGGATTATTGTTATGGATAATTTGAGTGAAAGATGAAGGAGGATTTGAATGAATTATTTTGAGAAATGGATATTGGAAAAATGGATTTAAGGAGTTGATTTGATAAATTATAGAGATGTTATTTTATTTAAATTTGGTGTAAATTGAGGATAGTTAAATTTTGAGAAAGTGTGTTTTGAGAAATCATAGAATAGGAATTTATATATATATATATATATAGTTATGTTGAAGATTTAGGAGATTTAATAGTTGAAATGTGTTTTAGTATAAATGTTAATTTGATATTTTTCTGTTAATAAGATAAAAAAATTAAATTATAAATAAATTAAATAAATAAATTAAATTGAATTGTTTGGTTGTTTGAAGGTTATTGTAATGGTTTAATTTTGAAATATATGAAGGTTATTGAATGTATAATTATTGTTTGTTTAATATGTTTGAATTGTATTGTTATTTTTGAATTTGAAATCTATATTTTATTTGATATAAAGTAGATTTGAAAAAAAAAATATTGATTGGTGTAGAATTAAAAATAATAATTGAAATTGTTTGTGTATATAAATTGATATAATGCATTTTAATTTGTTTAAAGAATTTGGAGTAAATAATTTGTAAATTTTGTGATTGTTGTAATGTAAATTTTATGAATTATTTTTATATAAGTTTTTGGTTAAATGTTTTGTAAGTTTTTAAGAAGGTTTTTATCAGTTAAAATGGTAAATTGATAAGTTTTAAATGTACTGGTTACCAGTACAGTAAGTATCGGTTTCCGGTATTGTAGTCTTATTTTGTAATTGTAGCTGGTTGCCAGTTATTTGTATACTGGATTCCAGTAAATTTTTATTAGTTAAATCGTAAATTTTTAAATTGGTAGTTTTTGTATTTGTTTAAAAAAATTTTTTCTTTTTAATTTTTGTTTTTTATTTTATTATCTGAAAAATGATTGTTTAAATTGTATTTTTGTATTTATGTGGTAGTTAATAAATTAGAATTTGGAAATCATGTCCCGGTATAAGAAATTAGGTACCGGGATTAGATTTTCAGATTTTATTTATTTATTTATTTATTTGTCGCCTTGGCTGAAGACGCGCAAGTATCGCCTTAGGATTTTTCGAAATTTCTCCAGCTCCTCTGCGGTCAGGTGGTCGACCGCCCTCTAGCTGGGGCCCTAGTTGTTACGTCAGCACCGGCTCCTGTGTCGTATCGATAACTGTCACACTGACTACGGGCTCGCACGCCCCCAGCACCGTTTCGGCCTGGACGTCGTGGTCGGTGTCTGCCAGGGTGAGCAGCCTCACTGACACCTCCTCTCAGCACGGCAATAATGTTCTGGCTACAGAGAGTCCGTGCACAGGCGTCATCCGGTCCAGTATCATGTTCTTTATCCGCTGGCCTTCCAGTCGCGCCACCACCTTGCTTCTCGTGGGGACCACCACGTTTTCCTTCAAGATGACCTTGCAGATTTAAAGCGCTCATCCGGTTGCCGGAGTATCACCTCTTCTCCATTGAGCCGCAGGACCTTCCTGCCAACGTCGACCGTCACCTCGTGGCTCCTGAGGGCATCTAATCTCAGTATCACCTCCACAGCCATTTTCGCGACGAACACCCACAGAGGTACGGCACTCCTTCCCATTGCCAACTTTAGCAGGGCCTCCTCCATAGGCAAGGTGTCACCCGATGCCGTGACAAGCTGGTATGGTTGGCTTGGCTTCCTTGGCGGCAAACCCTTCGCCTCGTCAGATCTGATGATGGTCACGGCTGCCCCGGTGTCCACCAGCACGCGGCACGGCGGCCCTCTCACCCAACCATCCGCGATGAGGCTGTCATCCATACGCCGGCGGACGGCTCGCAGTGTCACTCGAGGGGATGGTGGTGATGTCGCCGCTGTGCCCTTCTCCACGACGGCCCTTACTCGGTTTCCGGCTGCTCTTCCTGGTGTGGGCAATCTCTCCCCAGGTGTCCGGGCTGTCCACACTCCCAACACAGACCACTAGGTCTTCACCGGCGTCCCTCGGCTGGTCTTCTGTCTCCGGTGTAGCGTACACTCCTTGTTCTAGACGTCGGGATAGCTGTTACCTTGGCCGCCTCCATCCTTAATGCTGCCATTAGCGCCCCGTGTATGGTTTTATAATTGCCGAGCATTAGGCGCTGACGAATCTCCGTGTCTCGTACCCCGTCAGCGAATGTGTAGGCAGCTTCCCGGGAAAAGAACTCTGGTGGCAGGTCGACTAGGGCCTTGTTAGTCGGTTGCTCAACTGCCAGAGCGAACTACTGCAGCGTCTACCCTGGATGCTGTGACCTTGCCGTTAGCTGGCTGCGGTAGGCTGCGGCCCAGCGGTGGTTTCCAAAACGATTCTCTAGGGCCTCCCAGACGTCCTTGGGCGCCACCGTTGTCTGCACCGTGTTCCGGACTTCCGCGGCCCGTCCCTGGAGGATGGCTATTAACTGTGTGGTCTTCTCCTCTGGTTACCATTTGTTGTGCTTGGCCACTGCGTCGAATTGGCGGCGGAAGACTTCGAAAGTTGTCGCGCCGTCGTATTTAGGAGGTTTGACGCGCGCAAATGTTGTGTCGCGTCCCGGCGCGTCAACCTTTAAATTCTTCATCCTCCTGCCGACGACGTCCTCCACCATGGCGTTCAGGGACTTGACGCTGCAGTTGGCCTTTCCTTCCAGGTTGTTTACGCAGTTAGCAAGGTCTTCGACGTCTTACACCATGGCGTTTGAAGGGACTTGGCGTTACTGTCGGCCTTTTCCTTCGGTAATTAAAGCGGTTCGCCAGGTCTTCGACGCGCTCGTCCACTTGGCCCAGCCCATCCGCTTGCCCAGCTCCGTCACGTCAACCCTCACGCCGGCCAACTGTTCTTCAAATTTGACGGCGAGAGCCTCGTTCGCCACATTCATTTCCGTGGTCAGTTCGGCCATCTTTGCGGTCATTGTCGTGGCCAAGTTGTATGACATTTCCGCCTTCGCTGTTAATTCGGCCTTCATTTCTTCTATTTTCTCGGTGATGCTGTTGGACGTCATCATTTGTTTCAACTCTGCGGACAGGTTGTTATTTGCCGCTTCTGTTTGTGCAGCGAGGTTGTCATTCGCCGTCTTCATTTCCGAGGACAGTTAGGCCTTCATTTCCATCACCTTCTCCAAAATCTTGTCCAATGACGCTTCCCTGGTGGTAATATCCCACTTCTGACACCGGTTGTGACTTTGTGGTTTCGTGAAATTAAAAGTCCAATTGCACAAACTCAAAATGTTCTTTATTTACACCTATTTACAGTTGGAACACTTGCCGATTACACAGAATTACGTAGCGCTAACAATTACAATTCACCACTTCGTCTGTCACAGGTCCACTTTACACTCACAATTACGTACAACTCCTCTGGCACACAGTGTTCCAGTCCGTTCACTAGCACGGCGCTCCTACGGCAGCTCGCAAAGAACTAAACTGACTCGCCAATTGCAGCCCCTTTTTATAGGAATATCGCTGTTTCTGGAAGGTTCGCGACTCACACAATTATCCCGATGTTTCCAGACGTCTAGTGGGAGGGGAAAGAGACGGTACAGGGCTCGTGCCGCTCTTCTAATCATCCCCTCAGTTAGTGACACGAGATAAATGGCCATGCGTGGCCTGAGTGCTTCCCCTCTGGCCCTACTGCCGGCCGGTTCTATCGGAAATTCCGACGTTCGGGTGACAATATAATGTGACCAGATACGTACTGCCAGACCAGCAGGAAGTGTATTGTTCCCTCTCATCAAATTTAACAAACACCTTGGCATATTCAAAGTATATATTTCTTTTATCACGTCATATCAAATGTTTACGTTTCAGTTCTGAATAATTTCAAATATACCTTCCCGCATATATGTCAACCAATAATGATATTCATTACAATGCTTACGACGCAATGCATTGTTATAATATAATGGTATCTACTTTATTTGTATTAGGGAAACTATTTGAGAAAACTTTGGGTTCTTACGGTTATGTTAAATACATTAATCTCTCCTTCCTCATTGATCAGTTTTTGCAAAATATGAATTTTTATCTTAGCGTGAATATTATTTATTAGAGATTGATTACAACTAGGCCGCGAACAAAATGCTGTTGGAGGCGTGGCTTACCAACACTGGAATCCTCTAGATTTCCCCCTCTACCGCCATTTCTAACGCGCGAGCTGCACTGGTCATGTTTCATTCAATGTTACATCCACTCTTTGCATTTTCTGCCGAATCATTGCGTTGTTCCTCAGGGTTTAAAGAAATTATGATTCTATCAATTTGTTGATCGATTGTGAGGTCATGTGTGAGGTAACTATCTTCTGTTTGCTTTGAAAATAAAAAACAGTATTAAAATACACTCGTTTCGTGAGGTTTGCGCTCTGTCGCATACAGGAAGGGAGAGGTGGGAGTCACGTGATGCTTGGAAGGCGTGAAGGGGAGAAGGCTCTCCTCGCGCATGCGCACACCGACCGCAGCTTGTTTGCATTCTATACTCCTTCACAGGAGAGAAAGTCTCCGCGGAACAAGACGCAGGGGTTGGCGAAGTTTCCCACACCCTCCCTGGACAGGTTTATGACACCCCATCTCAGTACAGTACAGTTACAGACCATTCAAAAACATTCTGACGGCTTCTACTTCTGTGAATGAATTTTCTGGTTTTACTGTACAGAGTGAATAGGGCGCGTTTTTTTTAATGGCTCTGCTCCTTGTGTAGAATGCGTTCCCTGTCACACACATTCGCTGTTCTTGTTCCACTGTGTAACACGCAGTCTCTTACAGGGACCTTCTTTGCACTGCTGGACTATACCTGTAGTTTGGCGCTCGTCACACACCACATAGGAGAAATGCAGTACGACAACACTGCAGGACTGCAATCGCTTGCTCACCTAGTAGTGCTCATGGACAAACATCAGTCCATTTGAAACACATAATAGCATTATGCCTTTCACTGTGCACGAACCAACTAGCCACACAGAAGTCTGATATTTCTGCCTAACAAAAATTAGGTGACATTCAAAAGGAACAGAATCCAAAATTCGGTATCCTTAAGTTCCATCCACAGTAAAACTGTTCCACATGGACCTCAACCCCCAGTTCCCAGCCTACCTTCACATTGAAGAAACTGCTTCAGAACATGAGCAAGCAGATGAACTCCTCCCTTCCCTTTCTTTCCATGCAGAACACTGTCTGCAACCTCAAAATAAACCCCTTTTGATCAATCGGTCTAGACTAAATGATTTAGTGACGTATATGTATTTCAGAAAACAGCAGTCTGAGGTGCTGGGATCATGTCAGTAACAGTAGAATTTACTAGCTCCCAATACAAAAACTTCAGTTTTCTTGAAGGGACATGAGCAATCTTCCTGTAACTATGGTATGAACACTTTTCGTGCATACATAAATAATGAATGAGCTAGGCTTTCAACACATCCCTGTAGAATGGAGGTTGTTTATTAAACCTTATACGCTAAGTCACAAAGTAGTGTTGTTCAAAGGAAATACCAATCCATTAATGAATGCCAGTGGCACATTCAGTAGAAATAAAGAAAACCTGTGAATTTACCTCCAGTCTATTAGGCATGGTTAATTACAGCAAGTACGACTGGTGCATATATGGAGATTTGAAGGTTATTGCAGTTTTATTAGGAGTACAAGGGAACTTAAAAACTACTGCTGCTGTCTATGCTTGTGGGAGAGTAGAGACACTGATTATAAAAGAATGGCTTCTAAGGGAAACTCATACAGCACAATGTCAAGTATGTCCCATTAGTAAACCCACATAAAATAAAATTATGTCCTCTTCATAAATTTAGGCTTAATGAAGAACTTCGTTAAGGCTATGAACAAATATGGAAAAGCCTTTGCATACTTCAGAAGTCAGTTTCCAAAACTCAGCAATGCCAAAGTAAGAGGGAATATTCATTGGTATTGAAATTAGGAGGGATTTTGAAAGATGAAAGCTTCAAAAGAAAGTTAAGCGCTAAGGAACTAGATGTATGGAAGACCTTTCAGGAAGTGGTGAACGGATTCCTTGGAAACAATAAGGCCGAAAATTACCAACAGATAGTTAAAAGATTCCTGGACAATTACCAAACACTAGGAGGCAAAATGTCCCTCAAAATTCACTTCCTGAAGATGGAAGGCAGAAAATAGAGGTGAATGGAGGTACACAACTAAGGGAGGCTAAGAAACAAAAGGAGCTGTGAGAGTCATGTCATAGTGGTATTTCCAGCTTCAAAATGTCGTTCAGTCCTGGCACAGAACATCTATTTGAATGCAGCTCCTGTGTTAAAATTTATAAGACCAGTTAACTGCACGGTCCTATAGTGACCTGATATGGAACTAGACTATTACAAATTGTGCTTCAAAATGTTTATATGGCAGGTAGTCACTATTGATTGAGCATCTGAATGACAGCCAGCCTATTATGAGAAGTACTCACTTTACATACAACAGTCGTTCTTATTTGTTTCAACTGATACCAAAGGGATTTACAATGGTAGTTCTCCAATACTAATACTGTTTGTAGAAATATTCACATGAATAAAATGATTTGATGTCACATTTGGAGGCTGTATGATGTCAGGATATAGAAGTCTTTTTCCTTTACTTAGTAGGACCATCTTTTTTATGCAAGTTTTGTGTGAACCTGTGGATCTTCCTTGCATATCGTGTAGGTACCTACTGTTAGTCAGCTAACAATAAGAGGTGAAATTTCACAGTTTTTAAAGGTCCCAGAAGAAACAAACTTCCTTTAATTGTCTGCTGTAAAGTACAGGTTACATTGGAAAACACATATTAATTTAATGCTACTTATTGATTTTTGCTGGCTTGTCAGTAACTAACCGGCACAAACCTTCAAATCCCTTGAAAACAAAAGTCCTCAGTAAATGTGGAGTAACTCATACAAGCCAGTTTCAAAAGGGTATTGCTCAATAGAATAGCAATATACCATTGATTAAAATGAAAACATGTAGCAACTTCCTTCTGCTTCTGTCATTTCCTGTTGAACGACCAAATGCTTCACTGCATCCTAGCAACAGAAAGTACGATCACATTAGAAGTATCCAAATAATTTAAAATTTTATTTAGTAATATTAAATATAATTTATCATAATGGCCATCAAAATTGACATACAATACACATTATGCTTTCTGCAATTGCCTAGGAGTTGTTATGCCTCATGTTTATTTGATTTTATTTCTTCTTTTTTGTGAAGAAAGCAGTAACTGGAGCAAAATTAAATACAGTTGGTGACCAATGAATTATTCTGTAAAATGATGATCTAAGTAAATGTATTTCTGAGGAAAACAGTATACTCTATTTAACAAATTTTAAAAAATAGCTTTATTTTAACTGAGGAAATATAACGTAATCATTTTTAATTATGGTGACTTAACTTCACTTACCCTTGATATTAGTATATATCATACATTCATGATGAAAGTATATCACTTACATCACTAATTTATTATTGAAATTGCTTTATCGCTACTTCAGAATTTATTGTTTGCTCTCTTACTACCACCCACTTAAAGTAACAGAACATTTGATTGGGAAATCAAAACAAATTACTCAGATATTAAAAAACAAATATAAAAAAGAAATATTTCTCCCTTAATCAACAAATCTTGGTGACCGCTCAATTCCCTTGAATTAAGCCCTGAATTTATTTCATGATACATTGACCAAAAGCAACCTGAAAAAGTTAATTGATAATTAATGTTTCTGAGAAGTATTAGAATCAACCTGAAAAATTCAATGCCATTGTCGAGATTTGAACCACAGATCTCCTGCTTTCCGTCCAGTCGTTCTTACTCATTGAACTATCATGGCCAACATGCCAACCTGACATTAAATTTTCCAATTGACTCACATATTTTCCCAGTAAACCAATAGGGGCTCTCACATCCAAGAAATACAGTTTGTGGTGATTTACTATTTTAAGTACTGGATTCCCAGGCTTCATTGTTAAACTCTTATTATTTATGATAATTGCTGGAAATTAATCATTTCTTCACACCAGTCATATATAGGCTAAAGTTTTGAATAGATAGAGTTGACCTGAAAAATTCAATGCCATGACTGGGATTTAAAGCATGGATCTCCTGGTTTCCGTTCAGTCGCACTTACCCATTGAGCTACCATGGCCAAAGTGTAGGCCTGACCTTAAATTCTCCAATTGACTCATATATTTTCCCAGTAAACCACTAGGGGCTCGAGATACACAGTTTGTGGCAACTTACTGTCGTAAGTATTGGAATCCTAGGATTCATTGTTAAACTCTTACTATTTAAGATAGTTGATGGAAATTGATTATTTCTTCACACCAGCCGTATATATGCTGAAGATAGAGTGCCAGATAGAGAAGGTTTTAGATAAACAGTGTATCTCAAATGCGAGAACTCCAAGTGGTTTACTGGGAAAATATATCAGCCAATTGGAGAATTAAATGTCAGAGGGAAAATGTTGCCGACGAAGTATTGATCCAGAAGTAACCCCTTTGTTGTACCACGATGATGTGTTCTATTCCACTCGTTCCCATCCGGTTCCAGTAGATCTCAAAGATTCGACATTGACAACTTTTCATTCCTGTGACTGGTTTCCACATTTCTTCCGTGCCCGGCAGCTGCAAAAACCTACTTGAGTGGAGCTGTTAGTGTTTACTTGATCAGGGAGCATTGCAGTTGTAATGTAATTAAAAGTACTGTTCAGTGAGCAGTGAATGTAAAGCAGCGAAGTTTGGTACATTCCACAAAAACATATAGGAACATTGGACTGACATGTTTAATTTATATATTTGTAAACAGTGGGAGTGGTTGTAAATTAGCCCGGGGCTAACAATTCTGGCGACAAAGTGACTTTAGTACTACCTGGTCTTTTGTCACAATATTCATAATAAACCTACATGAATTATAGAACTACTGTAATTTATTGTAGTGTACCTGTTTCTTTATAATAAATACTCCAGTCATTTTTTAATAAAATGATCCCAAAAACAGTCTGAAAAAAGTCATTTATAATTAATGTTTCTGAGCTGTATTATTTTGATGTAAAAAGGTCCTTTAATTTTACCATTGGAGCTCCATAACAACGCAAACTAAATTCATAAATCTTAAATAGAGACAAATAAGACCAGAAGCTTTCCTGGCGACGAATACGGTCACTTTCTTCTCAGGCAGCCAGCCAGGTGAAAAGATGTTTAGATATCAAAGTTTCGGGACTGTACATCTCTCCCATCATCAGGATATTTATAAAATGTTATACCACAAATAATATACTGGATATGACACAACTATAAACAAAGACAAAACACTATCAAAATTTGCATTACTGAACAAAAGACTGTTTTCAGTAAATTAAATGCCAGGTCAGGAGATGGCATGAGTGTAGAAAATTGTGTCAAAGAAACGTAACTACTTAACTTGATTATCAAGCTGTATTGATCTTTGCTTCTTAATTCGATGGAGTTCCGTTTTTAAGGCCGGTTTCCAACAGGAGATGAACTGAAATCTAGCATCACGATTAAACGTGCACCTTTCAGAGGTAATTTGCAAAGCCTCCTTAATTCTCCAGTCCCAGTAAGCGTTGCATTTTTCCAAGATGGTCGTCTCACGAAAATTGGCTCTATGGTCATTATCAAAACAATGCTTTGCCAGCCCAGAGTTCTCAGGTTGCATTAAACGATTGCTCCATGAATGATTTATTTATCTATTAGTATTTCATTTATGGTATAACATTTTATAAATATCCTGATGATGGGAGAGATGTATACTCTCAAAACTTTGATATCTAATCACCTTTTCACCTGGTTGGCTGCCCGAGAAGAAAGTGAGCTTAAATAGAGTCAGCCTGAAAAATTCAGTGCCATGGCCGGGATTCGAAGCACTGATCTCCTGATACAAAAATATGCACCTTATTTTAGATTCCTTAAAATAGAATTGTACCATACTGCAACAAAGAATAATTTAATGAATAAAAAATCTTCATGACTGTCAAAATAGGCTACCTCTTTCTTCCTTGGGAGAATAAATATACACAAGACAATTGTGTTACATACAGTATAACATAGTAATAAGTTTTTCTTTATTATTCGAACAGTGGGGTATGAGCCAACCAGTCAGAATGTGCTGACTCTGACCTCATTGAGATAGATTTGCACTGTAGACAGAGTATTAAAATTTTACTTTAAAACAGAAGGCAACATTCAATGAAGGAGGAAGCTATACAAAGTAGTGATGTGTCCCACTTCTTCTACGTGTTGTCATACACAAATATCTTTTGTTGACCCATACTACATTGCAATTAGTACTAAGCCAAAACTAAATTTATGATATCCTGTTATTTTGTTTGCAATTCAATGTATTTACATATTTAAAATGCATTAACCCTAACTTGTTGCATTTTGTTTCATGTTATTAAATGTGTACAGCATTTCAAAGCACATTCATTGAAACTATTCTAACAATAATGATGATCAATCAGATATTGATAATTTACAAACAATTTGTTTTATAAATGAAAAATCTATTTGCAGAAGTTTCTATAATTATTCTGAGCATCACATAGCTCTGTATCTGAGCAATACATGTGCACAAGCTCTGCTAAAAGTTTTTATATCTTTACCATTTTTGAGTACACAAGTCAGAGTGTACTTTTTGCCTTTCATTTTATTCTCTTTCTACAATAAACAAAAGGTAATACTCTATTCTCAAATTTTAAATGCCTTTTCAATAAAGCGTGAAAACAATTATGTTCCAAATTATAAACCAATGTATCTCTTGTCAATTTTCAAATAAATTGCTCAAAGGTGATGATCAAGAGATGGTATAAATAACTTGAATGTAACAGCATACCTGGTGGTAATTGGTAGAGCTAGGAAGTTGAGGAAAAATCCTTTTTTTCCCTAGTGTATAAAATCAGATCCAATATAATATACGTTAATATGCGTCAGAATAGGTCTGAAAATGAGAATTTTATTTTTTTGTGACATTTTAGTTACTTCTTTTCTATTTGAAGGCCCTTTTTCTGTTTTTTTTTGGGTCCCTTTAGCTACTTTCAAAATTTAAAGATCCTGGTTTTAGCATTTTTTTTTTCATTAAAGAGTTTTCTTCCTCCGACTTTCAACTTCTTTTGACTATATTTTTCCTCTTCAACAACATCTAGCTCAATTACTAATTACTAATATGCACTCCTAAGACTGTCTAGAGCAGATAACAGGTGAGAGAACCCTTTCTACTGTACTGAAGTCATTAACACCAGCACATAAGCTGGAAAACCCTCTCTAAATATCCTGATAATTTTAACCAGCACTGAGATAAATAATCTATATCGGAGGGTAGGGGTCAGTTGGTTGAACTGCAGTTTCATAGATTATGCAAGATATCCTGGCTGCAAACCTGACAGAAGCCTGACAGGAATATCCTTATGTAATTTTGTAGGTACTTTTTAGACAATTTACAGATCCACAAATTCCTAGACATAGTAATCAGTTTTGATTTAGGAAAGGGATATTATAAATAAAGCAATGTATGAACTTACACATAAAGTGCTGTCTTAAATGAAAGAAATATTCATAGTGCACATCCACTTATAAGCCTTTTATGAAGACTAGTTTCTTGGTTGACTGAAGGTGCAACCAGTGTCTGCTTACAGCTTGCTGTTGTGCTGCCATCTAATAATCTGTGAAGTTTGATGACGTCATCCACAGAAGGGATTTTTAAATTCATCAAGGGGTTCTGTTTCTTAGTAATGAATATGTTTTCCCAAATCTGCATTTCTAGAGGTTTCTTTGCCTATTTGACCAATTATAATTCTTACCTGGTGTGATTCTCAGACCAAAAGTGAAGTGCTATAGCAGGATTGACCGTGTGTTTGAATTTAATATTTCAGCAGTGTTCTTTCATTCTTCTTTCTAGATTTCTTTTGTCTTCCCAATATAATGTAACAAGGGGTAAGGGCACAGTTTTCAAATAATCATCTATTTCTCTCCCTGTAAGTGGTAGATACTTCTGGTTTTTACTGTGAGGAATGCTACATGTTTATTCCCCAAGATGGCAAAACAAGATTAATGTACTGCATTGTTTAATGAGTGATAATTACCTGTACAGAAATTGTGTGGTATTTGGACTTTCAAACCTACCATGGGGCAAAAGTCCTCTTCATGTGGGGTAAAAGTCCCCAGTACATCATATAATATTGTCACAAATGACTATATTAATTACACTCTGGTGACCCAGGTAGTAGGTGTGACATCAATCCCTCACCTCCTTTATGACTAGATGAATCATCTGTAAGCAATAGACGCTCTCTCTTAAGTTGACTCTTGGTTAAGATGTATCTGTAGGCGACTCCACTTCTGGACAGGTAAATAGCCGTTATGGCCGACTTTTTAATCTGCTTGTTGTAGTCAATATTCTTATTAAGTGAATCCCACTTTTAATTAGCCTTACCCTACCTTTGTAGAAATGAAACCTTTATTGAAAAAACCCAACCACTCGCCAAAGCATATAGTTCTGCTCTGAGTGTTTGCTCCCGTGTTCGACCTGACCACGTGTTCCTTAATTTTCACAGACTAAGATCAGGTCGTCACATATTGGTGTTAGGCGGCAAGTATGATTTTTTTAAAGGTTCATTGTGAAAATTAAAAAAAAAATCTTTTGTGATATGTAGAAATTGTGTATAAAAAATGTAAGACCACGTGGAAAATGCTTTTCTTACCCTATTCATACAAGTAATAATTAAAGTAAACAGGAAAAACTAAGACAATTTGTATGAATTAACATTTTATTAGTTAAGGAGTATGTTATAATAACAAAACTACTCATTTGCTGAATTTATAGTGTGAAACAAGTGAAAGTAGAAGAACTTAACGTGTAAAAGTTACATTTTTAAGGTAATATATTTGTTTGGTTCCAGTAGGTGGAACCTCCCCTATGCCCGTAACAACTTGAAGGATTAAGTTGTTAGTTCTGGCCTCATTTTAATAATTTTGTTTATATTTTTTTTAACCCACATAGTAGTTCTGCATAAATGTGCCAAAGTGCCAAATAGTACTTTTTTTCTTCCCATTTGTTGCTGTTCTTAGTAATTCAACTTGTGTACTGATTACTGATCACTATTAGGTTCATGATATCTTAAGCGTACTAGGCGCAAATCTAATTTACCAATTGAACCTTTGGTAAAATCAGAACAAACGTCCAATTCTAGTGATTCTTGTGCTAATGTTCAGCTTGTGTCTACCCCAGCCATAGGTTGTATGGCTCCAGTACTGCTAACACCTGTATCTAGGCCTGCAATTGAACCATCATATTTTACAAGTGCTTCTTCAGAATCACCATTTGATTTCCTTAGAAACTTTGAAATGGTAGCCTCAGCCAATGGGTGGAATGATGAAATGAAATTGAAATTTTTCCCTTGTTACTTAAAAGAATCTTCTGCCCAATGGTTACAAATTTTTCGACACAGAAACCCTCATCATGATTGGATAACTTTAGCTAGCAGTTTTCTTACAGATGTTCAAAATACAAATTCAGTAGATTTGCTAGAAGTGAAGCTCCACCAGAGGGTGCAGTTAGATTCAAAGCCTGTTATGAGTTATGTGTTTGATGTGATATCTTTGTGTGCTAGGATTAATCCATGTATGATACAAGCTGAACAAATTAAACATATATTAAAAGGTTTAAAACCTCATTATGTGCAGACTTTGGTTCCCCTAAACCCACAATCAGTTGATGAGGTTCTAACTGTCTTTCGTAGAGTAGATCATGATCAGTTTTATGTACGAAGTCGACAGCACATGCTTACTCAAAATAATACAAATGCTACAGTTGAATCTTCCTTAACTCTTAACCATCCCTCACTGCCACAACTGTTGCCACCCACTAGTACTGCGGCTGCCCTTCTGTATCTATTATAGTTTAATTAGCAGAGTTGACCAGTTATGTACACAGTTCAATCAGTTCCAGATATCACCAGCAGTGCCTGTACAGTCGAGCCAGCCTCGTTTTCAGTCGCAGCGTAGTCAATCTTATGCACATGCTTCAGGTTGTCAGTATCAGAGCGATCCATCAGTCATCTGTTACAGATGTAACAGAAGAGGCCATATGGCACGTGTGTGTTGCAGTCCCCTACCTCACTCAAAAAACAACCAACGTCCAGCTTCAAGGGACCACACTTAGCAACATTACAGCAACGTTCCAGTCAGGCTTCTTCACACTCAGCAATACAAGGGAATGTAGCTCCTGTATCAGGTCAGATTTTAAATCTTACAGGTATAATCAATGATAAGGAACTTAATATTTTACTGGATAAAGGTAGTGCAGTCAGTATTCTAAATGTAGCTCATGTTACCGACTTTTCTAAATTACAACCTATTCAAATGATGCTGAGAACTGCTGGAAACAAATTGTTGGATGCACCCTGTTGTAGTGCCTTAGAATTTGTTACTCATAATACTGTTTTTCAAGAAAACGCTTTGGTAGTTAAAGATTTAGCACATGATCTCATTTTAGGTAATGATTTTCTCAATGAGCATGGTGTAGTTATTGATCATACTCAAAATTTAATTACAATGACCACCACTGAAGGTAACATTCTTGAAATTCCTATTCATCATGCCACTGCACCTTTTGGTGATATAGCCACTAACCCTTTGCAAGATAATGATTCTGATCAAGTAAATGCTGTTAAATATATTGTGGTGCAAGATGTAAAACTTCTCCCTTTAACAACTAGCTTTGTGACAACTAAACCTATACCAGTTATGAACGATGTATTGGAAACCTCTGAATCTATTATGCAGAAAAAGCATATTTCTGTTCCCTCTCTATTGTGTCAGTCTTCATCAGACATGGTTATTCCAGTTCACAATAATACTGCAGTACCTTAAACATTGTTTGCTAACACAGTATTAGGAAAAGCTTATCATGCTGCTTTAGTGCAAAGTAATTCTACTGATGCACCTGATGCTTCTACATTAAAAGCTCTCAATTTTGACTTTAATATAGAAAAGCACAGCTGCATTCTTTACTTTTAAAGTATACTCACATTTTTGCTACTTCTCTTCAGGAATTAGGTACTACTGATGTAGCTCAGTTTGAAATTAAAGTTACAGATCCAAATCCTATTAAGCAAAGACCTTATAGAGTACCAATTAAACATCGAGAAGCTATTGCTCAACAAATAAAGGAAATGAAAGATGCTGGTATAATTCGAGAGTGTCAATCCCCTTGGGCTTCGCCAGTTGTTTTAGTCAAAAGGAAAGATGGTTCTATGAGATTTTGTGTCAATTATAGAAAATTAAATGCAGTAACTAAAACATCTTCATCTCCATTGCCACTTATTGATGATTTATTGACTTATTTGGGAGATGCAAAATGGTTTCTCATTAGATCTTTTATCAGCTTATTTTCAACTGCCCATTGCAAAAAATAGCAAGAAGTATTGCTCATTTGTCACTTTCAAGGTCAGTTTGAATTTGAAAGATTATCATTTGTACTGACTAATGTCCCTCGATTTTTCAGTTATATAGCTGAAAAGTTGTTTGGTGATCTTCAGTATACGAAAGCCATTGCTTATTTGGATGATATAATTGTACTTGCCAAAACATTTGAGGAATTATTAGAAAATTTAGAAGCTTTTTTTCAAAATTTAGAAAGTCATAATTTCAAACTTAAACCACAAAAGTGTTTTTTACTATGGAAAGAATTAAACTCTTAGGCTTTGAAGTTTCAAAGGATGGTATTTCCCCTGACTCAGATAAAGTTGTTTCTATTCAAAAGTTACCAATTCCTAAAAATGTTAGGGATGTTAGGAAACTTTTAGGACTTTTTAATTTTTATAGAAAATTCATTAAAAACTATGCTGCTGTAGCTCAACCTTTGATACAATTGACTAGGAAAGAACAGCCTGTTATATGGGGTAGTGAACAACAATTAGCATTTCAAGAGCTAAAACAATCTTTAATATCAGTTCCTGTCTTGGCCCATTATACTCCAGGTGCGTACACTGAGCTTCATTCTGATGCTAGTGGTTTAGGTGTTGCCTGTGTACTCTATCAAAAAATTGAGAATGTATTGAAACCCACTGGTTTCTAGAACATTGTCAAATTGTGAAAGAAATTACAGTGTTCCAGAATTAGAACTTTTGGCAATTGTGTTTCCTTCGTTTTTGGCTATAAGGAAGATAATGTTATGGAACACCATTCGTTGTGCTATTTAAATAATTTGAAGGATTTGACAGGTTGATTAGCTAGATGGAGTTTAAAGCTGCAAGAATTTGATTATACCATTTGCTATAAATCTGGAAACATCATGATGAAGATACTTTGTTTCATTTTCCTATGTTGCAAACTCCAGATACTGAATTAGAACAAGTAGATGACCTCATTAGTTATCTGTTGTCTCCTGTTGAAGTTGCAGACCTACAAAACAAAGATCCTGCACTTATTCCCATCACTGATGCACTTAAAGATCCTAGTTCTGCTCCAGCAAAAATTCAGAGACAAGCTTCCACCTAAATACTATGGCAAAAATTCACTATCGGTACTATTGGATTGGTATGAAGAAAGATATAGAACATTTTGTTGGTTCCTGTCCTAGTTGTTAAACGAGAAATGGGCCAACTAATCGGAAACCTGCTGGTGTATTACAACCAATTCCTGTCACAACCATTTCTGAACGTTGGGGTATTGATTTGTTAGGTCCTTTTACAAGATCCAGTTCTGGACATAAGTATATAATTGTTGCAACAGAATAAGCCTTCAGTTGGGTTGAATCTACACCCTTGTCCTCTGCTACAAATCCACAAGTTGCTAAATTCATTTTTCATAACTTTATGTCGTAATGGAGCTCCTGCTACTTAACTTTCTGATCGAGATTCAGTCGTCCTTAGTGAAGTTACCCAAGAATTATTAAAATCTTTGTCTGTATCACCAAACCTGCAATGGATTAACTGAAAGTTTTAATCAAACCCTTTTGAATATGCTTAGTCATTTTGTTGATTCTAATCAGAAAAATTGGGATGTTATATTGCCTTATGTAATTTTTTCATATAAATCCTCAGTCCAGGATAGCACTAAATTTTCCCCCTTTTTTTAATGTATGGTCGAGAACCCACTTTGCTAATCAAGTTCAGTTGCAAGCTACCTCTAATGACCTTTTTGTGCGGCAAACTCCTCAAGATAACCAGAAGGCTCGTGAAGTTGCTATTTGTAATGTCACTCAACATAAACTTAAGCAAAAAGTTTTGTATGGTGCTAAACATAGAGATGTTAAATTTAATGTTGGACAACTTGTAAAAGTTTTTACTTCTATTCGCAAAAAGGGCAAATCTACTAAGCTGCTTCATAGGTATTTTGGACCATTTGAAATTATTAAACCAATTTCTCCTGTGACATAAATTGTCGGTCGACCACATGCTCCATGTACTAAACATCAAAGTGTCCATGTTTCCAGAATTTACCCTTATTGTGATCCCTTATTAGGATCCTCAAGGCCCTTATAGGTTATATATTTTCTCTTATATTTGAAATTTATATAATAAAATCCAACATAACATGTAATTTCATTTTATATGCTGTGTTTATTTTTTTAGGCCTTACTAAAACATATTTATTCTGTAGTAGTCTTTTCCAATGTATTTATTTTTTTTTTCAGGTATGTTATGTTTCAGTTATTACTGACAGTTTTCTTAAACATGTGTTTTAAATTTATGGTCAATTAGAATTATCACTAATTGGTTTTGTGAAATGGTTTTGTTATAAGTTGTGGTGTTTTATCATTTCTTAATTTTGGGATAAAATTTCTTTTTTTTTTTTCTTTCTGTCTCGAACTTAAAGTTACATTTTGGCATGTTATTTTAAGAACTTTCATTACATTCAAGTTTATTTCTGTCATGAACAATGGGAATTGCTCAAAAAGGGAGTAAATTTGGGGATTACTGTTAGGTTTTCATGAGATATTCTCTTTGGATAACCTGGGATTTTATTTTTTTTTGTGCAGTGGGTTTGTAATATGTTTACTAATTTTATTATCGTAATTTCCGTTAGGCTACATTAAATATTTTTTTTTCTTAGGAGTTGCTATAACAAACAATTAGGAGACAGGTTATATCTAAATTACTATTCTGGAAGTTTGCAGAATTTCTTATTTTGCTTGTCCTTAGTTTCACTTAACGTTCCTTTTAGGAGTAAATATGCTGTAATTTTTCCTTCCTCAATTCTTTTTAAATTTTTGCAAGTGTGTATGCAGTATCCTGATGGTTGCAGAATAGTCACTCAGGATCATTATTTGTGCATACTGTGAAATTATTTTGGCTTCAAGGATATGCTGTTATGTACCCTTGAATGCAACAGAGAAATGTGTAAATGTGTAGTGTTTAACGACCGCTTTTACTACATACGGCACCGCAGGCGATGACACTGATGATACATGAGATGAAGATGGAGCAACGGTGGAATGAGATGGCGGGGGAAACCGGAGATCCCAGAGAAAACCCGCCCCAGCGCCGTTTTGTCCAACACAAATGCAACAGAGGAAGTAGTGTGAAGAAGTTTATGTGAAATTTTGCAGGGGAGCTGTTATGTGCCTGCAGAATAGATCATGTATGGTGTCGGTGAGCCTGTGTGGTACATCAATGTCGAGAGATGTGTAGTAGATTTTTTTCTGTAATGAATGATTATTGCAACAGTGTCTTATGAGTTTTTTTTTCTTTATAGCTGAAGTGTTTCAGGAGAAGTCAGTGGACATTGTACAAGCTAAATTTGTAGTTTTTCTTTCACAATGATAATTTCCATCCTTTGATAATTAACCTAATTTATTAGTATACTTCTTCTAAATTTGGATTCTCGGAAAGTTAAATGGTGTACCTTTATATGGACCATTACTTATATACCATTCTGTTTAGACAATATGAATAGTTATGATTGTTCATGGACAGTTAAGCTTTGTTATGTGTAGTCTGATGATAAAACATGGTTATGTGTTTGAAGTAAAGGAGTTCTGGAAAAAATATAACTGGAACTAAGGAAATGACGTGTATTCTAATTAAGTATGGTTAAAATTCATGATAAGTCATGATGATCATTCTTATGTTCAGCCCTAGCAGGTAGGGCTTATTCCCCACCCCTAGTTAGGAACAGGCATTTCTAGCTAGTTCTGGCCTCAATTTTTGATTGTTTTTTTTAATCTACTTAGTAAATCTGCATAAAGAGCCAAGAAGGCTTAAAAAGTTCTAACAGGCACTCAGCTGTTGCTTCAAGGGAGTGCTGTAATGTAACCGTGGATGCTGTGAAGATAGATTTAACAGTATTTTTTTTTTTTTTTGTATTTGTTAAGTTTTACAGGATAAATGGGCCTGTAACATGGATTGCTTGTTAAGAAGCTGATATGCTCCTGACACAGCGTTGAGATGTAATATTTTCTGGTATTATATGTTATGCATGTTTATCAGTGTTTGGAATGTTAACTGCATGTGTTATTTGTATATGATAATATACTGTTTATTGCATTATGTTGCATGAAGGGGGCATGTGTATGTTTATTTAGATATGCTAGCAGAAATAACTATGATATCATTATACAGTCAACTTATGCCATGGCCTCGTCCGATATGACGTAACGTTGGAGGACGTAAATTACAACAACAATATGCCATGGCTAAGAAAATCATTTTATTATTAAATGAAACATAGGAACAAGTTTGGGTGAGAAATTCACTGTATACTAAATGTACAATAAATGGATGATCGTAATTTCAATGGAATGCTGTGTTCATCTTGCATTTGTAATCTTTTCAATATGTTACTTCAAAATATTGTGTTAAAATCTTTTTTTTTTTTTTCTCAAATGGGAAAGTGTGTTGCAATACACTTTATTAAGTGTTTTGTATCAATTGTCAATTCTTTTGTCTTACAACAAAAATGTGAATACTAGTCAGCCTACTTGTAATTACTAAAATGTCAAATGTTTGTAAGTCAAATATAGATAGTGCGCACTAAATTTTTCAAGGGTACCCTTAATTAGCTTTAATTGTGGCCACACAAATAGTTTTGATATTGTTATATGTGCATATACATATTTGTGTTCTGTGGTGTACTTTTTGCTTTATTTATTCAAAAACTGGAGTATTGTACTTGTAATCACAGCTTATTTTTTTTTTAACATTTTGTATGTCACTTCCAATATTTCTTTGTCTCTGATACTATTGTTACTCTGATACATTGTTGATACAGGTTTATTACAGGAGCAACAAAACTACATGAGCTGAACAGCAAACTTTAAGACACCTTCACTAACACAAAAGCTTTGGAAACATAGAATCTCAAGATATAAGTTTCAGCTTTAGGACCTCCACCCCACTAGGATTCCTAAGCCCCCCAGGAACATCAAGCATCATCCACCATATTCTCCAAATTTGTCTCCCTTGGGTTCCCATCTGTTTACAAAACTGAAGATATTACATGCTGGTGGCTAATTTTCATCCCAAGAAAAAGACATTGTGCCAGTAGGTGAGTTCTTTGCAGCACTTCTACAGGATCACTACAAAGAGGGGATAATGGCATTGGAACACTGCTGGAAAAATGTTTTGATATTAGATGAGATTGTTATAAAATAAAACTAGTTTGAAAGCATCAGCTGTCATTTATAACTATTCGCTGAGAACTTTTGAGACCACCCTTGTAAGGTATCTCTTATATAATATTCAAGTGCATTAGCAACTAAATTATATATCACTTTTGCATGTTCAATGTTCTCAGCCTCTTTTGGCTACTAATGAGTTGACTGCATGCAAATCAATCACCAAATTTTTTGTTATGCTCTCCCCAATTTTCACTTAAGTATCCTTTCCTCCAGTTGCTTTACCATATGGTCTGATAACTGATGTATTCATTTACTGCTATACAAGAATGATGAACAGGATGACCTTTTGAACATTTCCCAAAAAATGTATTTGTGTTCCTTAGCACATTACAAAAAGAATGTTGATCTTCTAAGTTAATTTCATTCCAAGGACTTACATTTGTGTTTCTTTTCTTGAATGTATTACAATATGTCTTTTAAAGTCAAAATTGTGTTTGAAAAACTTACCAGATTTGTCACACTTGTATGGTCTATTGTCTGAATGTGAATTTACATGGAAATTTAAGCCAGACTTCTGTTTAAGAGGCTTCTCACACTTGTCACACTTCTATAGTTTTGTATCTGAATGTACCAGAATATGTTGGTTTAAGTCAGACTTCTGTTTAAAAGACTTCTCACATTTCTCACACTTGTATAGTCTTGTATCTAAATGTAACAGAATATGTTGGTCTAAGTAGTACTCCTGCTTAAACGATTTTTCACATTTATTACACTTGTATGGTGCTGTATCTGAATGTAACAGAATATGTCTGTTTATGTCACACTTCCGTTTAAAAGACTTCTCACATTTGTAGAGTCTTGTATCTGAATGTAACAGAATATGATTCTTTAAGCAGTACTTCCGTTTAAAAGACATCTCACATTTGTCACACTTGTATGGTGCTGTATCTGAATGTAACAGAATATGTCTGTTTAAGTCACACTTCCGTTTAAAAGACTTCTCACATTTCTCACATTTGTAGAGTCTTGTATCTGAATGTAACAGAATATGTTGGTGTAAGTCACGCTTCCGTTTAAAAGACTTCTCACATTTCTCACATTTGTAGAGTCTTGTATCTGAATGTAACAGAATATGTTTGTTTAGGTCATACTTCCGTTTAAAAGACTTCTCACATTTCTCACATTTGTATAGTCTTGTATCTGAATGTAAAAGAATATGTTTGTTTAAGTCACACTTCCGTTTAAAAGACTTTTCACATTTGTTACACTTGTATGGACTTGGCTCAGATTTGGGTTTAAAAGATTTCTCAGATCTGCCAAATTCATCTGATAGTGTGACTGTAAACTTGGCTATTTTCAAATGTGAAGAAATTTGTTCCATTTGGCAGTGCCCTCTTGGTTCTGAAGGTATGAGGGAAGTGGAGATATCTCTTTCTTCAGAAACTCCTTGTGAAGTTAAGCTGAAATATTTCAAACCAAATTAACAACGATACAGTGATTGATTTTCCCTTAAATATTTATTTAAGTATCAACAGCTATGATACACTTAATAATGGAAGCAAAAGCCTCTACATGTTTCTGGGTAATTAGTATGCTTAGGAAGTTGATTGGGCTTAGTTAGTGGCCGGTGTGGAGCCAGAATTTCTTTCACAATTTGCGAAACTGCAGTGAAATCAAGCTATCCACTCCTAATCCCTGGTCCAGGTCACTGTTCCAATGCAGTTCCAAAATAACAGGATATTTAGAGAGGTTTTAATACGTTCGCTCCTGGTCCTAATGACTTCAATACAAGAGAATATTTGCCTCACCTGCTATTTGGTTTAGTCAGTCTTAGGAGTGCAAATTAGTAATTGGAATGTACATAGGCTAGACTCTGCTGAGCAGGAAAACGATAGTAAAAAGTAGTTCTCTCTGAAGAAAAATAAACAGAATAAGAAAATTTAATGATACAAAATGCTAAGGCAAAAAGGGCAAATAAAAGTTTTATAAAGGTAACTCTAAATCAAAGAGTAGCTAAAATTGACCACAAAGATTTCCTCAACTTCCTAGAGCTAGTCAACAGCTATTGCAAAATCTAATTTGTTATTATTTCTTAGTATCTTCAAACCTAGGTAAGGAAGAAATCCATTACTTTCAGTTTCTAATGTGTATTTTATAGCTTTATGTATAAATTACTAAATTTAGTAATTTTAAACCATTGTTAATTTGTTTATCAAGTACAATAGTAAAAATATCATCAACATACCTATACCGTATTTTAAAAATGAAAGGAAAAACTTTAGTGACTTGAATTTCGAAAAAGCTCATTAAAAGATCAGGAAGAAAAGTGAAAGATGATTACCCATTGTTAAGTCAGATGTTAGCTGAAAAAATTCACCATTAAAGTGAAAAAACTTTGATCCAAACAAAAATCAGTAAGTTCAACAAAATCAACTATTAAGTTCTCACATAAATTTACTGAATTCAAGCAACTTTTTAAATATATTAAAAGTTTTTCTCTAGGAATACTACAAAATACGAGTTACATATGCAATTTATACTTCCTTACAAAATCTATTTGCCTGGACAAATAAGCTTCCCAACATAGTTTTCTTAACAGATTCTAAAGCAGCTATTCAGGCTATTATTTCAAATGACAGCCCAAAAACCGAAAAGATAAATGAAATTCATTATATGCTTAAACATCTTCAAAATTTAAATATACGTATAGTTTTCCAATGGATACATCTCACTGTGGAATTTCTGGCAATGAGCAAGCAGATATGTTGGTCAAGAAGGGTTCTAAAATAACGAGACAAAATATCCCCCATGTAACAGTTAAAATATTAAGCAAAAATATCTTCACAAAACTATATAACTATCTAGTTTTCTCTGAAAAACTTAACTGGAAAATTCTCCAAAACAAACTAAAGACAATTCCAGAACAACCTCGAAAATCTTCAGTAGCAATGTTCAGATTAATCACAGGCCACGGTTGTTTGAATGGACATTTATTCAAGGTTGGATTAACAACTTCTCCACAGTGCTGTTTATGTGGTAAAGACGATTTAATGAACTTCGATCATCTAACTGTATGTGAAACACTCAAAAATCAAGATCTAGTCTCCAAATATTGGGAAGCAAGAAGAAAAATGATTTTATCATCAAATTCTGAGCATTAAATACACACAAACATAGAAAGTAATAAGTTTTATCAGTTTTAGATAATACAACACTGTCAATCTTTTTTTTATTAGTTCAAAAGAATTTTTAATACTTAAACTTCCAAATTTATCAAAATAACTAAATATTTTATGTAACAATTAGGCTAATTTGTAAGGTAGTGGGTTTATACAATTAAACACAGGTCTCATTTTATTTCCAGTTTTATGAATTTAGGAAGGGCATAAATTCTAGGTCAAACAGGATTACTAACTTTTACAAAATGTTTTTCTTTGTCCAGTATAATGTTCACATCATAAAGTAATTTAAAGGGTCTTTATTAACTTTTATAAAATCTACACCTTGAAGTAAAAGGTTTACTCCAATAATGTAATTTAATTTATGTAAAATTATATTTGTGTAATATTTATTGCTTAACTGTCCCTAGCTCTACTTTCCTACATAATAAGCTTATCTAAGTTTTCAAAATGTAGTATAGAGTAGCAGAAGCGAGGTTCAAACACTCAGAAATTACGTTATTTAAATTAATTCAATAGTCATGTGATAAATATAAACTGAACAAAATCTGTAATAAGCTTTGTTCCTTTTAAAATTTGAAACCTTATAAAACAAGGCAAACCTTTTCTTATTCATTCCTGCTGCTTATTAGTTAATGTTTGTGTCACACGTTTACTTGGTAGGCATGTGACAGCAGAAACAATATAATAAAACTAAAGATGAAAATGAGACATTTGAAAAATTAAAATATGGAATCCAATCATAGGCAAATCATGGGATCTTATTAAAGAGAATTCCTAATGAGACAATAACAAACCATTTGCCACTTTGCTAAATTTAATTGTCAAACCACTTACTGCATATATTGGGTTTGTCTGCTATGAATTAATTCCACAAGTTAAAATGTAAAATAAAAATGTGGTTCTTACTTCAAATCAAAAATTTAAATATTCTACAGCAACACTAGAAGATATAATACATAATAAAGTACTTTTTTCAAACTTCTACTTTGTACGTTGTGACCTTGGACTAAATAGTGAAGTACATAAGTAATATGCAAACCAATTAATTTTGGCCTTACATGTGCTATAAGAAAATTATGAGATGAATGAAATGCGAAATCATTATAACCCTAAAGGTGATGAAAATGAAATTAGGGACATAACAGGTGTTCCACAACTCTCAGTCTCTGGTCTTATTAAGGTACCTGTACAACAGTTGTGAACCATTGAAAAAACTGTTTAATCTTCCCATTGTTAGCTATCATATTTATTACCAAAATGTTTGGCATGGTAACCAAAGGAAATGAAACTGTCTAATGATATTGAGCAAGATGTATAGACATGCACTAAAAAAAAGATGATCCATCCTCAGATTCTTTGTGTGTATGTTCATGAAAGCTGTGTTCAGAACACATTCAAAAGTACTGTAGAAGCAGATCTACCTGAGAGCATAGTTGTTATATTAAACGTTTTAAAAACAGAACATAGAATAACATGACATGGCTGGGACGTTAAGCAGGCATTGCTTCCATTCAAAAATTTCTAGGTTCATATCTCACACTGCTTTTCATTTTTCAGTTTTGTTAATTTTATAACTGGATATGCTGAGGACAATATCAATATTAATACACTATTAACATAACTATCGCATTTCTGTACTCAAAAACATAATTCTGAGAGCACTTGAGTTAAATAATTCAAATATGTACAAATAAAATATTAGCTGCTAAAATTAAAACACTAATTTAGGCACAAATAATGACGGATGTTTGGACACCTA
This sequence comes from Mantis religiosa, assembly GCA_030765055.1. NCBI lineage: Eukaryota > Metazoa > Arthropoda > Insecta > Mantodea > Mantidae > Mantis > Mantis religiosa. Next base: position 123,705,750 of record CM060956.1, on the reverse strand, counting down.
GCATGCATCTGCACTCAATCTATGAGGCACAGAAAAAGTTAAATCATACCGAAAGGTGGACAAGAAGCTCCAAATACAAAGCTTCCTGAATTTTGGCCAGAGGCCATCTTTTCTCATTCACCCATCCACAAGCCAATTAGAATTTGTCTCAACCCACATATTCCCAATAGGGCTCAAATCTGACAAAGAGGGATGATCAACATTCACCCTTGCTTTTCATGGACAAGAAAATATAACCTCATCTGAGAATATCATGATATTACAGCTGTGATAGGTATTTTTTTCTGGAAATGCAAAGCATAACACTATGATCGTCTGTCAGGTCCTTTGCAGTTACTGTTCACACATTAAATCCTAAATGAGGTAGTAGAGCTGGTCCAGGCAGATGCCAAATATTATGTATAAAATAGGTATATCTAAAACAGATAGCTGCAATGTCTTGATTCACCATAATAAAGAGAAGGAAGAAGAAGTATATGCTACACACAAGATTTACTAATGCTGTGCAACACATACTTTCTTATCTTTTGTCCATAGTGTCACGAGGCCATTTGTAAGCGAACGCTGAGAGAGCGGAAGCTGCGGAGTGAAAGAGACAGATAGCGCTCAAGCCAAACCTATGCTCACACTAGTAGAGATGGGGCAGGGACAGAAAGAGCCAACAAAATGTCTGAACAGTTCTCTCACCTTTTACGGCCATCATGGAAGACCGTGAGGCTTCATGAGTCGTTGAGAAGTTTCTCCAACCTGCGTATAAATAGGAGGGACGGTCAGAGAAGCACTCAGTTCTCTTCGAGCCTTTGAAGAGTACGGACGTCTATGCGAGAGCTACCATCGGTTCGGAGCAAGCGAATTGCCACCAGCGGGAGGGACCTTAGGGAAGCTCCTGGCAATTCGCTAAAATCTCCAGGAGAAGGCAGCAGCAGCATGCGAGCGACAACAACCTCGTGGAAAACACCTCATCAGTGCAGACGGAAACACAAGGCCATAGCCAACGCCGAAAGGCGGCTTAAAAGGCGCTTAATTGTCCGGCCCTCTGTGTTTCACGCAGTTTTGCAGCCTGTACTGCCAGGTAAATTAATAGCCTAAGGTTAGCTGTAAACTGCACCTTGGTGCAGGGCAAAATGCCCACACCAGGTGAGGGTTCTGACCATCCCACCACCCATCTCTCAGCCAAACATCCATCACAGGATGCCATTCCAAGCACCAGCACTGGTGTGACCGACCCTGTAGACAGGGTAAAAACCACTGCTACAGGAACCAAAAGGCGGCGACGACAACGCAAAGAAGGCGGGAATGGCGCTGTAAAACGTTTGGCTATAGCCGAACAGGCCACCAACCAGGGCCCTTCCCGGGATACAATTTCTTGTTTAGGCCAAATTTCTTCGAACGACTCCTCCGATTCAGAAGGAGAATATTTCTACGAAGCTGCGGTTCCGGAAAATTCGTCCTCCAGGATGGAGGAAGGGGACTTCCAAACCAGCTCATCGGACGTCTCTACAGACGTCGATGAGGCGCAATTTCCGCAAGTAACCTCGAGGAGGAAGAAGGGACAGTCAAATGTCCTGAAGATTGATGCTGCCAGCAAGCGAACCCCACCTAAGCAGCATATTCCTCCCATCATCGTGGATGCTTTCCGGGGGTCGGTAGGCTTCATAAAGGAAGTAATGCCGTCCCTCTCGAATAAATGCGGGGTGACGAGGAGGAAGAGCTGCTTTGTTTTCAAGGCGACCAACATAGAGGACTACCAGCTCCTCCTCAGGGCACTCGAGGGGAAGAAGATCCCCTACTTTACCTTCGGCCTGGACAAGGCACGAGATATGAAAAGGGTGATCAGAGGATTACCAGTGGACACACCGGTAAGCGAGATCACCGATGACCACACCCGACAGGGTATAACACCGCACTTGGTCAGGCAGCTGACCAAGCCAGGACCGCAAGGTCAGCCTGGCCCCATCCCCATCCCTCTCTATCTAGTGATAGTAGAGCAGTCCAGCAACCCAGAGGCACAGATAGATAGTATCAAAACTATTTGTTACCTCCGGGTAAAGGTCGAGGCCGTCAGGAGTTCTGGCGGCCCTCCTCATGCCACCATTGTCTGGGGTTTAACCACTCCAGCAGGTTTCGCTGCAGAATGCAGCGTTGCCTGCGGTGTGGAGGACCTCATGACAAGGAGGCGTGTCCGAGGTTGCTTACCGATGGGCCCACTTGCGCAAACTGCAAAGGTGCGCATATTGCCTGCTATGGCGGCTGCCCAACAAGGAAGGCGGTTATAGTTGCCAGAAGACCGGCACAGGAGAGGAAACCTCAATCAGCGCCAGCCATGGAAAAGACCAGGGCTCTCCCTTCATCAGTCTCCAAGGCTACGACATCCAGCAGGCAGCCAAAAAATGAAGACCATCAGCAGGTTGAACGGTGCCCATCTTTTGCTGAAGTTGTGCAAAGATCCTCTGACACCCCAAAAGAGTCTCGTGGGAAAACACCAGCACCCACACAAAAGCACGAACAGACACAGGCCCCAGCCCCAAGAAACACAGTTTCCTAACCAGACCTCAATAAGAGGAGACTATCTCGCCAACTTGAGAACCCGACTGTAGTGGTTGCGCATAGCAAACCTATGCCCCCTAGACAGTTGAGGGACGAAAGGGCTCGAGGTAGGCCTGCTCCCCTTAGGTCATCCTCCCCAGCCAACACCAACATAGTGCCCTCTGCCACGAGCTCCACCCAACTAACCGCTTCCCTGGATCTCACGGAGGTGTTTAAGTGGTTGCAGAATTTGCTGCAATCACATGGACAAAAGATCTGTGAGATCTTAGTGAAGTTTTTCTGCGCCTCAGACCCGGCAAGCAAGATGCTGGCTGCAATGGAGGGACTTGCCTTACTGTCAACTGGTATCCAGCAATCACAGAATGGCGAATTGAACTGGGTCTCGTACCTCTTTTCACTTCGCATTCTGGAATGCGTGTGGCCTGGTTGACCAGGGGGCAAGCTATTGCAGTTCGCTCGAGCAAATGCCTTAGATGTCATCCTAGTCAGCGAAACGCATCTCCGTCCAGACACCCGTTTCCACATCCCGGGCTACATTTGCCATCGCACGTATCGCCAAGGCCGCCGTGGCAGGGGTACAGCGGTACTTGTCCAGCAAAATGTAGTCCATAAACCCATCCAGCTCCCTCCTCTTCAAACTCTAGAGGCCACGGCAATCTGTCATGACCTTGGCGGAACTGAGGTCCTGGTGGTCTCTGTGTATCACCCCCCAACCGGCAGTTCGTTCCAAATGACTATTTATCTATCCTAAACCTACACCCAAGTGCTATCATGGCCGGGGACTTCAATACAAAACATCAGCATTGGCATTGTGGTCGTCGGGCAGATGCAAGAGGCAAACAAATCATTCACCTAATAGATGGAGACCCACAGCTTCAAGTGCAGGGTCCCTGGCAACCAACGCACTACCCGTGAGGTGGAGGACTGCCATCAGTCATTGACTTCGCAATCACAAAGCTTTTTCCATTTCATCTAACTCTCATGTCACTAAACGCACTACATTCTGACCATAATCCGGTGCTGACAGAAATCAACACTAAGGTTGCCAGTCATGACACCTCGCTTCAAACGCGAGAAGTCGATTGGGAAGGCATAAGGAACTGCCTCCGCACTTCCATTCCACCGAACCCAAAAGTTACAAACATCCCGGACATTGAGAGGGCAATATCATCCTTCACTTCTATCCTGACGCGAACTGCCAAAAATCTAACAGTTCACGGACCTGCACCTCTTCATCCAGACGTTCTTCCTTTAGACATCACCCTTCTTATCCGCCGCTCCTGGGCGGCACGGAGACTATACCAGCGACACCACACACCACATAATCTCGCACTTTTGCGACGTTTACGTAGACTGGTCAGGGTCTGGCTGCGTGAGCACAAGGTGCAAGCATGGGAGGACACAATGGCCAGACTGCGCATTTAAAAAGGCGACGTGTGAGGTATCGCCAGAACCCTCAGGAAGGTCAATACACCTCACCCATCCACCGCACCCAAGGCCTGGCCTATGAACCCCAAGCCAAAGCAAATGCGCTCGCTGACTATCTTGAATGCACTCTATGTCCGAGAGAGGACCCCCAGGACGACATCTTTTCTGAACGCATTCGTAGGGAGGTACGCCGATTTTTTCGATGCCCTCCCGAGGACGCGGAACGACTTCCCGGCATTCGCCCCAGTGAAGTCCAGGGCATACTCCAACACCTCAAACCAAACAAGGCAGCAGGGCCGGACGGCTGACACCCCTCATGCTTCGTCACCTACCCTTCAATGCCGTTCTTTTCCTTACCAGGATCTTCAATATGTGCATCACCTTGGGGCACTTTCCTTGCGAGTGGAGAGAGGCCCGGGTGATATGTATATTGAAAACTGGGAAGGATCCTGTACATCCTTCCAGCTACCGATCCATCAGCCTCCTTTCTAGCCTCTCGAAGGTATTCGAGAGTTAATCCTAACCCGAATGACTCCCATCTTGGGAGATGTTCAAGCTATTCCTGACCACCAGTTCGGATTTCGTCCTGGGCACTCGACTACCCAACAGCTGCTCGTGTGGTGGAGACAGCGGCCCTGGGTTTCCAGGAACGCGCCATCACGGCAGTGGTATCTTTGGATGTCGAAAAGGCCTCCACGACATGGCATGTCGGTCCGATCTTCAAACTTATCCAACTGGGGCTACCTACACAGCTAATCAACATCCTACACAGCTTTCTCAGGCACAGATCATTTAATGTCACAGTAACGGGGAAAACATCTACACTGAGACCCATGAGAGGCGGAGTCCCCGAAGGCTCTGTACTATCCCCCACACTATTTAGTGTTTTCATGGCAGATTTTCCAACTCAACCACAGGTCGAAATGGCACAATACGCTGACGACGTGTTGTTCTGCACAAACAGACATATACTCAGAGCCTTCAACCCAATTCAGAGACACCTCCGTCTCACACGAGAATGGTGCAGGCGTTAGCGGATGTCCGTAAATCCGGACAAAAGCCACGCCATTCTTTTTAGGAAGCGCCACACCCCCTCAGACTGCCTCAACTTCCACTTCAGGGGCCGAAGGATAGAGTGGACTAATTCCAACAAGTACCTGGGGCAGATGTGTAAGAAATACGACTCATCTAAAATTTAATAAGTACCTGGGTGTTCAACTTGATAGAGGCCTAACTTTCTGCGGACACATCAGGGAACTATCGGCACGGGTGCAGGGGGCTATTGCCTCTCTGTACCCAATGCTGGGTTCGCGCACGATGCCAGTCCGCTTAAAGCTACACCTCTTTCGAGCGCTGATAATCCCACTTATGTTGTACGCCTGTGAAATCTGGGGCATGGCTGCCGATAGCTGGATAGCATACCTTTAGCGTGCACAGAATAGAGGACTCCGATCCATCTATTCTGTGGGCCGTTCTTTCCCCGTGAGGTTGCTTCACGAATCTTCCCTTCTCCCATATGTGGAGGACGAAATTAGACGCCGGGCGACAAAATTTTACGATAAAATTCCAGCTCATAGAAGCGCCCTGGTTCGGTCTCTAGGAGACTAAGACGCTGCGAGACACCGCTTCAGGCGTTACCGGGTACCCCGTATGGCTTGCGGGCATCCGAGGTAACAAAGGAGTTAATCCTTACCACAGCACAAGCTAAAATTCAAAACTCCAAAAGAGCTGTTTGGCTACAAAATTTACCCCACTTAGAATAAAACACCAGGGTGTAAACAAAAAAGCGGTTTGGCATCCTGTACAAAATTAAAGAGGAGCAAAGAGCTACCTCAACAAATTATACCACATCATCCTGTAAAAATCACAATTATCAACCTGCGGTCAGATCCAAAACCTGGGCGGGTACGCAGCAAAAAGCTTCTGGCAGTTAACAGCCTGTCAGTATACGACTTGGACTTGCACTTGGAAGCACTCAGTTCAGAGCTGTCTATGGTGAAAGATGGTCATGTGTCGGAAGGACTCGAAGTTGTCGAACGCGTGTGTTCCAACATTCTGCTAATAACAGAGTTGTACAAGAGTCTTGCTATGGATATAAAGCAAATTTTGAATTACTACAACCTGGAATTTTAATTTTACGAACCCACCAAGTTCATTTGGTAACAGAAGTGGAACACACGACGAAGCTGCATTTTAGAGAACATGGAAGAAATGAAGACCAAATTAGCAACGAAGACGGAAATGACAAAAATGAACCTGGCCACGACCATGACTGAAGTGAAAGACGAATTAACCGTAATGAAGGCTGCGAACGACGCCCTTGCTAAATTTGAAGAGCAGTTGGCCAGCGTGGAGGACCTCACGGAGCTGCGCAAGCAGATAGGTTAAGTGGACGAGCGCGACCAGCACTTTATGCATCGCGTTAACGACCTAGAAGGACAGGCCGACAGCGACACCAAGTCCGTGAACGCCATGATGGAAAAAATCGTCGGCAGAAGCATGAAGAATTCAAATGCCGACGTTGCGGGACGCGACAAAACATCTGCGCACGTCAAACTACTAAAGTACGACGGCACATCATCTTTCGAAGCCTTACGCAGCCAATTCGACACAGTGGCCAAGCGCAAGATTTCACCAGAAGAAAAGGCTGCACAGCTGATAGCCAGCCTCTAGGGACGGGTCCTAGAGGTCATGAAGGTGGTTCAGCCAGCGGCGGACTAAGGACACCTGGGAAGCCATTGGACACTGCTTCGGAAATCAAGCTTAGCCGCAGCCAATTGAGGTCAAGATTGAAGCAGCCAGGGGAAACGGTGCAGGAATTCACCCTGGCAATCAAACAGTCGTCCAGAAAACCGTTACTCGAATTCACACCCCACCTGCGGTGCCGTATGTAAAAAAGTGGGTGTTAAACACTACACATTTCATTTTAAGTTCCCACCCCAGATCTAATTCCGAAAAGATGTCTAACATTCGCTGAAGGGGTGCGAAACGTCGAGGTATGTCAGCGCCTAATGCTGCGCGACTACAAGGCGCTAAAGGACGCATTAAGGCCAGCAGAGGTGACAGGTACCCCGAAGTTTAAAACAGCTACCCTGGAGACCGAAGACTTAAGACATCTGCAGAGACTGCTCGCACCAGGTAGAGCAGTCAGAGAAACGCGTAAGGCCTGGCGTCACGAGGGGCATGTCGACGCCGACACCACCATCCCCTTGAGTGATACTGCGCGCCATATTCCAGACGGTTGGACGAGAGGTAAACCGTGCCGCACAGTTGTCGACACCGGGACCGCCGTGACTGTCATGAGATCTGACGTAGCCAGGAGTTTGCCGTAGAGAAAATCGAGCCGACCATACCACGTACTAACGGCATGGGGCGACGCCTTGCTCGTGGAGAGGGAGCCCCTGCTGCAGTTCACCTTGCGATGGAGTGCCATGCGTGTGTGTGTGTTCGTTGCAGAGATGGCTAAGAAGATAGTACTGGGACTGCATGCTCTCAGGTGCCAAGAGGTGACGGTCGGCCTCGGCAGGAAAATTCTTTGGCTCACTGGACAAGAGGTGATACTCCGGCAAACCGAAGAACCCTTGGAATCTGTCGGGTTATCTCGAGGGAAGACGTGGTTGTCCCCGCGAGAAGCGAGGTAGTTATGATGGCGCTACTGGAAGGCCAGCAGACTAAGAACATGATGTTGGACCGGAAGACGCCTGTGGACGGGCTGTGTAGTCAAGGCATAGCTACCGTGCCATAAGGTGCCGGTGAAGCTACTTAACCCAACAGACACCGATTACGACGTTAAGGCCGGGCCGTAGTTGGGGACGTGCGAGGCCATGGTCAGCGTAACACCAAGAAGCCGGTGCTGACGCAACACCTAGTGCCCCAGCTGGAATGCTAACTGGAGAGGGTGGCCGATCACCTGACGGCAACACAGTTCAGGAAGGTTCAGCAACTTCTGAGATGATACAAGCGCGTCTTCAGCCGAGGTAGCAGCGACTACGGCCACACTCGGACCGGGTGTTCCACCCCATCCACAGTGTAGATGCCGGGCCTATTCGGCAACCATCTAGACGCGTTCCGCTGGCGAAAAAAGCGGCGGTATGGGTCATCCTGCAGCACATGAGATCCAGGGGAGTGACCGAAGAGTCTGACAGCCCTTGGTGTTCCCCTGTAGTTCTGGCGACGAAGAACGGTGAGCTACGCTTCTGCGTGGATTACAGGAAGCTGAACACTGGCACCAGGAAGGACTGCTTCCCCTAAACCTCGGTTGACGACAACCTGGACACGCTTGCTGCTGTGCAATGGTTCTTGACCCTGGACCTGAAATCGGGTTACTGGCCGGTAGCTCTAGACCCGAGAGACAAGAAGATCCAATTCCCGATGGCCCAAGGGCTTTGGAAATTCACAGTTATTCCCGTTGGTCTCTACCACGCACCAGCTACCTTCTAATGCCTCATTGTGTCAGTGTTGAAAGGATGGACTTATGACACCTGCCTGCTATACATATACGACACCATCATCATCGGCTAGATGTTAGAGAGACTGAAGGCGACCAACCTGAAGCTGCATGCAAAGAAGTGCCAGCTCTTCCGCAAGGAAGTCAACCACTTCGACCACATAGTCTCACACACCGGAGTGGCCACAGACCCGGAGAAGACACAGGCCGTGAGAGATTGGCCTTAACCGAAGGATGAGAGAGATTTACGCAGTTTCCTGGGGCTGTGCAGTTATTACCGCCACTTCATAAAGCGCTTCTCCAACATCCTCACCCGCCAGACAGAAAAATATCGGCTTTGTGTGTGGACATGAGGATGCTGAAGGCGCTTTCCAGGAGATGGAGAAGACACTTTGCAGTACTCCTTTTATGGAATTCCCACAACCAGGTGGCGCCTTCATTGTGGACACTGACACCTGCGACCATTGCATTGGAGGCGACCTATCCGAAGTCAAGGACGGCCACGAGCAAGTGACAGCCTACTACAGCAAGACTCTGACCAAGGCAGAGAAAAACTACTGCGTAACCCAACAAGAGCTACGGCGATGGTTAAGACTTTGGAGCACTTCCACAAGTTCCTGTATGATCAGTGATTCCACTTGAGGACACATTACACCGCCCTAATTTAGATACTCGGCTTTAGAAACTTGAAAGGCAGAAAGCCCGTTTGGTCCAGATACTGCAGGGGTACTTCACCTCTGAACATCCTAGAGGGAAGAGGCACGGCAACGCAGACGCCATTTCCCGAAGAGCCTGCCCTGAACAGTGTGGTCAATGCACAATAGTGGACGAGAAGGAACATTCCGCAGCTGTCAGAGCGGTCAGAGCAGTACCTACGGACGGTTAGGATAGCGCAGGCCTGAGGAGGCAGCAGCTGGCAGATGCCGATTTGGGACCACCCTTGAGGGAATTGGAGTCAGGTACAAGAGAATCCTGGGAGGTTATCGCACCAAGGAGCGCCACATAGAAGTCGTAGTGAGGCCAATGGGACCCACTGAAGATCTAAGAGGACATGCTGTTCCAGCTATGGGAATCACCCGACGGGAAGACGCAGAGAGAGAGAGCAGTTGGAGCTTTCCCGAAAGTCTTAGAGCAAGTGCACGCCGGTACCTCAGGAGGACACCTGAGAGCAAACCGAACGACCGACAAACTATGATAGCGCTACTACTGGCTCAGGCACCGAGCAGGGGCTGACAGTTTGTGCCGTCAATGTCATGTGTGCACGAGAAGTCGTGCCCACAAACTAGGAGCCGGGGTCACATGCCGTAGTACAATGTCTGAGCGCCATTCGGACGCATCGCTGCCGATATAGCTGGACTATTCCCAATGTCGGACCGAGGCAAAAAGTACCCGATGGTGGCTGTGACTACTTCACCAGTGGCCGGAGGTGTATGCCATCCCGGACCAGGAGGCAAAGATATTCACCACATATGAACTCCACGGATCAGGGCACCAATTTTGAGTCTAAGTGGATGAAGGAAGCAGTGGAAAGGCTTGGGGTGAACAAGACACGCACAACATCTCGAAACCCGCAGTAGGACGGCATGGTGGAGAGGTACATCAAGACCCTAGAGGAACATCTGAGAAAGGTCGTGGCCAGATTCAGCGCGACTGGGACTTCAAGATGCTACTGTTCTTGCTGGCTTACCGCTCTTCAACACACAACACTGGGATGATGCCAGCCAACTTAATGTTAGGCCGAGAGTTACGCCTCCCTTGAGACCAGGCTTTTGGCAGACCCCCGAAGCGAAAGAGCCAGCAATCGACTATGAGGAGAACTTGGCAGTCAATCTCCACGACATGCATGAGATGACTCGTCAGAACATCTAGACGGCGAGCGACCGCATGAAGACCCGGTACTACAGGCAAACCAACAACCAAGGATTCCAGCAAGGTGACTTGGTCTGATTGTACCACCCTACCTAGACCGACGCACAAAGCCCGAAACTTCAACAACCATGGCAAGAACTGTACTGGGTGGTTAAGAGAATTAACGACGTCTACCGCATCGAATAGATGCCCCGAGGAAAGATGCTGGTGGTACAGCTGGATCGTCTGGCCCACTACGATGATGCTGTTTGGGACCACCAGCCTTGAGGAGGGAGCAGTGGCCCGAGGCAGCTTGTAAGCGAATGCCGAGAGAGAAGGAGCGAAAAACACAGATAGCGCCCAAGCCACGCCTATGTTCAGAGTAGCAGTGACGGGGCGAGGAGAGAAAGAGCCAACGAAATGGCTTGACCATTTTGTCTCCTTTGTCGACTGTCGTGTAACACCGTGGGTCTTTGTGAGATATTGAGAAACTTCCCCAACCTGCGAGAAGCAGCTGCTCATGTATAAATAGGAGGGATGGTCAGAGAAGCACTCAGCTGAGAGTTGTCGGTGGTGCAGGGTGGACGTGTGTCGGACGGACTTGAAGGCTTCGTACGTATGTGTAACGTCATTCTGATAATAATATACCAGTGTCCTTCAATGGAATTAATGAGCATTTCGAATTTCTGCAAGCTGAACTTTTAATTCTACGAAATCACGATGTCAAAATATTGATACATAAATGAAAAAGCAGCGTAATTATATATTTGGTTATGCTGTGCCAAGACATATTCGGGTTAAATACATGACAGGTTTTCTACATGGGTGTACATCTGGACATTGAATTTGACAGTTTTAAAAGTGTTTCACTATTACCTTGGTAACTGTGACGATAATAGATCCTCATCTTTCTGATTCAGCTCAGCAAATGCTTCCTGCAATAAAAAAAATAGCACTGCAACAAATGCTAAGTAGAAGACAAATAAAATAATTTACACACAACACCCACACATATGTTGGTAGACAACAGGTTAACTCTACTAGTGTGTGCTTATTGTGTATTTCAAAAGGGAAGGTGTTTGTCCTTGAGCGCTGCTAGGTGAGCAACCAATCGGAGTCTCGCAGATGTGTTGTATTGCATTCCCCTATGTGGTGTGTGACGAGCAGCTAAGACAAAAATTCAGATTTTGCAAAAACTGATCCATGAGGAACGAAAGAGTAATGTATTTAACATAACCATAAAAGTTCCATATTTTTAGCTCAAATAGCTTTCCATATACAAATAGATAAAGTAGATAACATATTTTAACAATGCATTGCGATATAAAAAAATTATTTGTGGTTGGTTTATTGACACTCGTCACTTACTTTTTCATATATTTATGAGAGACTAGTTTCAAAGGCCCTGGCCTCCATTTTCAATCTCTTCCCAACAACGCATTGCGAACTAAGCACTGAATTAAACAACATTATTGGTTGGCATGTATGCAGTGAACGTATATTTGAAATTACTCAGAACTGAAATGTAAACATTTGACATGAAATGGTATATACTTTGAATAAGTCAAAGTGTTTGTTAAATTTGATGAGAGGAAATGATAAACTTCTTACGAGTCTGGCAGAGTGTATCTGGTCACATTATATCTTTTTGTATGAATGGCCCCCCAGGGGCCTACTTCGGTAGGTACGGGTTTGGCACACCTGGGGTCCCGAGCCAACAGTCTCCTTCGTGTGGGCTCCTCTTCTTGGCTGAGGGAGACGGTCAACAAGCCCACCCACGTGTAGGCCGAGCGTGGAGACCCGTGTCGGTGGAAAAGTTTGTCCTGGTGGTTGAGGAATGCGTATCTGAGCTCGTAACAGTTTTCTTCTGCGCATTTCTAATACACTACTTTGGCTTCTGCTTTGCCTAAATGGGAGGTTAGGGACTAACCCACCCCTAATCAATCGGCCAGGATTAGGTATTGTACCGAAATTCCGGGTGAGTGGGACGGCAAGCTCGCTATATCCCCTGTGTAGCCCTGTCATACAGTGGGATGACCCCTTGTTGGGCTCCGTGGTGGGTGGGGAGCACTGGGGGATTAAACTTTGTCTTATCTATTATGGTAAACCCTTCTATTAAAATTAATAGCACAAGTGGACAGGAAATAGCCGAGTGTAGTGGTCCTCGCTATTTAGTTATTTATAGAACTGAGGAAGGTCTCAATTTTAGTACCGCAAACCCGTTCGTTATTCAGAAGGTCTTAGATAGTATTGCTGGTTCTGTAAAGGCATGTACTAGATCTCGCAATGGCACACTCCTGGTCGAAGCAATTTCTTCGACACAGGCTGCTAAAATCCTGAAAGCCAATATGCTTGCGAGCTATCCGGTGCATGTTGAATTGCACAGGACTCTGAACTCCTCGTGTGGTGTTGTAAACACCAGTGCATTGGATGGTATGTCCAATGAGGAGATTCAGAAAAACTTGGCGGAAAAAGGTGTGACTAATGAATATGGAGTTCACCGCAAAGAACGAGGTGAACTAGTGCCCACTCATACCCTGTTTCTTATCTTTGATCGGGTAGAACTCCCGAAAAGGATTAAGGCAGGGTAGGAAGCTATTGAAGTGAGGCAGTATATACCTAATCCAGTGAGGTGTTATAAATGCCAGCGCTTTGGCCACACAAGTGATTCATGTAATGGAGTTGCCACTTGCGATGACTGCGGTGAAGCCAAGCATGACAATGCATGCACTTCACCTGCAAAGTGTGTTAACTGCAGTGGTTATCACTCAGCTAACTCTAGAGAATGTCCCCGTTTTATAAAGGAGAAGGCGATCCAAGAGATCCGGGTGAGAGAGGGTGTCCTTCGTGGAAGCCCGGAAACTCTTGCATATTCGCCAGCCTTCAGTACCTAGGACCGTTACTTATACTGCAGTTGCAGCTAAGCCGGTACCTAGACGTGAAATCGCAACAGAAACCCACGAAATAAACGGGGAGGTAGTATCCGAAACATCAACTACACAAAGATCACAGCCAAAGCAACAACCACCAACACAAGCAACAGTGAGCACGCCGACCAGGTCCAGTCCAAAGAAGAAGGTTTTAGCCAAGTCACCGGCGAAAGCATCTACTTCAAGAACTAGTGAACCGGTAGTATATAATGTGTTGCCCAGAAAATTTAAGACCACTTATGACAAAACGGACTTCAAGGTAAATAGTAAGACAACTGAAAAGAGAGCTAGCCAGCACAAAAGTCCGCAAACATCTCTGCCCACAACATCTGAGGACTCATCTGGAGAGGACGTCGATCGGTGACTTTCATCTTAGCCGGTCGCAGTTTCCGATCCTGTCGAGAGACTGGATTCGGAGTCACCAGTGCGTAAGCCATCCTCTTCCATTGAAGATGTGGAGCGGGTGTATCCTGTCCTCACTGCCCAAATGACAGTGAGGAAAAGGCAGGAAAAACCTGCTGAAAGCTCTAGCCCGGCCCCAAAGAAACGCAACAAATAGGTTCGACCACCTCTGGGCAGGTAGCTCTTGTTATGGCAAGTTTTTTATTGAAAGTAGCATTTTTATGGCTTTTAGTATTTTATGAGAAATTATAGCTTTTGTATTGTTTTTTATTATTATATATTTATTTGTACCCATTTGGGCTTATTTATATTTTAGTCATTTTGTTTTGATATGTTTTTTAAATTTTGACTGATATATATCTGGCTATTGCCATGAATCTGTTTCTGTAAGGGCACTGATGACAAAGCAATTGAGCGCCCTTATATCCATATCATCATCACCATCATCATTGTATGAATGGTTCGTAATGTCTATTTACTCAAGAGAGTTCAAAGCATTATTATTCAGCTACTCTTCCATGAAAAAGTGTATCAGCTGGATCAATGATCCAGCTCCCCCCCCCCCCCCCCCTTACTACTGCTAGAACAATCCAATGGAGTTAATGTGGGCTCAAATTATGTTGCAAACAGGAATATTAATTTTAAACTTTCTGACGTTGAACAACAAATTCATGAAAAAATTGACAAACACAACAAGACTGGGAAAACTGTGTGAGACATCAGATAAACTACAAGAAGACAACTTTTGGAAAGAAACGGCACATAACAATATTTTGCAACCTATGACCATAAATTTGCAGTACTCAGATGTTGAAGACAATGACAAATTATCTCTTAACATAAGTAACATTCACAGCTATACGGATGCACTGCTGATATTTTTGTTGGATTTGAAAAATAAGTAATTCATAAACTATAATTAGCTTTAAACTAAATATTTAAAACATTTCTGCAATATACGAATATTTATGCTGCAATTGTGATTTCAACAACTGCATTATTATAAAACTTTAGAAAATTGAGTTTGCGCTTCCTTACGCCTAGCGCCATGAACACTCGCAAGTGTGTAAGAGAGAGAGAAATATAAAAAGAGTGGGGATAACGAGGTGGCAAGGGTGAAGGCTCTGACCTATCTGATTGGCTACAGGCGGGAACTCTTCCCATTTGAAACACACCACAAGCATGTTACCATCTGCCATCATTAATACCACATACAGTAAAACATGTCCTCATTCCTAGTAATGCCCACCTCAGTAGCATGGATGGTAGCATGTCTGTCTCATGTTCAAGAGGTCCCGAGTTCGAATCTCAGTCTGGGTGACTTACCGGGTAAGGTTTTTTCCAGGGTTTTCCTTTATCAAGAAAGACGAATGTCAGGTAACTCTAAGCTCCATGGACTCCGAACTCATTTGATCATCATTTCACCCAATTTCATTAACCACCCAATATCACTTAAGGTTAGAGGACGTAAACTACAAAAAAAAATCCCGGTAATCTGATACCTTTTGCTCTTGCGTTTGTTTCCTTTTATCTTGTTCGTGTTTTATTTAAGTAGCACAATGGGGCTTTCTTCATATCATTGTTGTTCATTGTATCACATATGTAGATAATGTCTATGATCAATGACCTGTAGGGCGCACATGTGCTGATCGATCAATAAATTAGCTTAAAAAAAAAAAGAAGACATTTCTTCTGCAAGGAACATTCGTAGAGGTTAGACGTATATCAGCATTACTCTGCAAGTGTGCAGATAAGGAGTTACAAATTAATGCATTTGTGTGATGCATAATAGAAGCATCAATAGCTAAAGTGCTATTAATTTATAATTAGTATTTTGCATCCTTGGTAGCAGGAGAAAAGGCAATTATCAATAATCTTCAAGATTTTGTAAGATCAAGCATCGAATTGTATATGTAGAATAAAATATTTTTTGAGAAAGTACGATTGAGAAGTTAATCAGCAGTAGAATCTAACAATTCTCAGCTCCGGTAATACGACCCTGGGAAAAAGAACTCATTGTTCTAAAATTACTGATGCGCCTACAGATCAAGAGTTGCACGGAAAACTTCTAGATTTCTTCAAGATCATCCCCAAAGGTGAGAAATTCATCAGCATACACCATACTTTCCCATTAAACGGCTTCAAAATCATAATTTGAATCTATTCCAGTAGCATATATCATGATGTAACTGGCAGCATATATAAAAACAGAAATATAGTCTACTGATGGTGATGTAATAAGTCATCATCTTCAGCATCGCTAAACTGAATTGAAATAAAATGTATGACAGCACAACACAGGGTTGCAAGATAGACGAAACTATTATGATTAGTGTCCAGATTATTATATGCTACAATGAAAATTATTATTTTTTATATGCTTATGATTCTAAGAATAGATACGAAAACTTCACAACTTAAAAAAAAAAGACATCAGAAATACACATTTTGGAATTGCATTGCATAACAAATTTATTTCACAATATGTGCATTACACTGCCTTGGCTATATCATTCAGTAATGGCTTCAATTGGTAAGATGAACATTCCACATCTCACAATGTTAACGATGCATACCTGAAGAGCAGAATATCACAAAAAAACATATTATCAAGTTATGCATTAGCATTCTAAAATTGCAACTGCTTTAACATGCCTTGGCAGCCCAACAGTTCACAAACACAAACAGTTCACTTGGTGTTAATTTGTTTATAAACAAACTGTATTTTTTACCTAGCTACTTAATAAGTCAATAGAACTTTCTAGTTTATCAAAATATCAAGAAAACAAAATTAGAAGACAAAAGGGCCAAGTCTCACTTTAAAATTGCATTACAGCTTAACGTCACATAACCTCAGTTGCAGAATGCCCTCTTCATTTACTACTGATGCAAATGCTTCAAATTATCTGCAGTAATATACACCACCTTAAGTTCAGGTGCCACAATGTGACTAGCGATTTAGCAGGTAATGGAAGATCTTGATTAATAAAAGCATCAATCCGCACAAAGCTTATAGTTTTTTCCCACTGGAGACTAACTTATCGTTATTAGGATAAGGGTTTGTAGTCTTTCACAAAATATATGACGAGCATAAACATTGCACGTTACATGAATCACATGAGATGGATACTTATTTTGTACAACTTTCTATATATACACTGCGGAGTCTATAAACAGAAGAGGTACCTTGAACTCTAACACCATTTTGCTATGTTTCCAAAGCTTTCTTTAACACCCTAGCTATTTATCGAGATTTAACTGTATTGGAACACCACAGTGAAGCGAAAAATTATTAAATTTTAGATGAGTCGTATTTTTTACACATCTGCTTCACTTTCGTACCTATTGTGAAGCAGATGTGTAAAAAATACGACTCATCTAAAATTTAATAATACCCTAGCTATTGTTCCACAATCCATCATCAATCACAAGCCAGTGTTTTTTCACTGTCGCAAATTTAATTTCCCTGATATATCCCTTTCTTACTGTAATTGGAACAATTATTTTTCAGTAGCTTTGATTTATTAGGAGCACTTATATTTTGTATATTTAAAAAGAGGCTATTTTAACTCAGGCTCTTGACCTCATAGAGAAGAAAGTCAGCTGAAAGAAATCCCTTGCACAAATCTGAATAAAACTCTAAATGTTTTGGTATGTTAGAAGAAGAGGATGGTGTTGTCTCCTATAACAAATAGCTTTGATGTATCACCTGAAAAATGTTGCAGTATCTGGGAACACTGAACATCACTAATGGATCTTAGAAACTATTTGTATTTGGTTTACTAATACTCGTCACTTACTTGTTTATATTTATGAGAGACTAGTTCCAAATTTGAGAAGATCTTAGAAAAAATAGAAAGCGAAAGTGGTAAACCCAAACCATAATTGAAAATACTTAGATCTCTAAATAAAAAGGATGTTGCTTATACGAAAGCAGAAAAAGGAAATAAGACAGTCGTCATCGACAAACAGGACTACATTACTAGAATGACAAATTTACTGCCAAGTGATGAATTCCAAGAAATAAAATCTGATCCTTTAAATAAGTGTCTAAAAGAGTTAAATGAAAATTTAAGGATAAAATTATCATACCAAAAGAAAAAAAAAAAAAAAGAAAAAAAAAACAGTTTGAAACTATACAACTCTACAGTAGAGAGTACAAATTACCCAACATTCATTAAACAGGAAATAAGATGTGCCCAATCATTAACAACACAAACAAATCCTGCTACAAACTGTCGAAATGGTTAAACAAAAAATTTCAGGAGCTACCAAAATTTGAAAGCCATAGTATTAAAAATTTGTTGTAATTCATCAAGAAAACTAAATGACTAGAATTTTCTCCCACCGAATGAATGGTATCTTTTGAAATAAACTCTTTGTTCCGAGGTGTGGCAAAAGAAAAACTCATGGAGTACATGCAAATAAGGCTTTAGTCCCTAAAGTTACACCAAAACATCATAGACAAATACCTTGACTTAACAAATATCTGCAGTGAATAGTCTTTTTTTACATTCAATAAAAAAATTCTCAAACAAAAATCAGGACTATCTATGGGCCATCTATTGTTCCCATTTCTAGCAGATCTCTTCATGAGCTTTTTTAAACCCATATCATAATAGCATTCCCACTAATTGTCAAACATTTGTATACATATGTGGATGATATTTGGGCAATAGTAAATGAGAAACACATGGATGATATGGTAAAACTACTTAAATACAAAGTCCTGCAATGAAATTTGCCATAGAAAGAGACAAACAATGAAATCCCTTTCTTAGATTTGAAACTAGTCAGAAAACATACATAACTAGAATTTCTCATACATAGGAAGAAGACACACACAGGAAATTTCATAAACTCAAGCCAACACAAGCATGCTGTTATCAACAGTCTAAATTGCCGGCTGTCAAATGTACCTTTGAACAAAATGGAATATATCACAGCTACAGACAACAAATCAGGTGTGTACCAGATAAACTGCAAAGGCTGTGACAACTTTTACTTTGGAAAAACTAAAAGCAATTTGAACATCAGACACAAGGAGCATTTGAGCAACATGGGGAACAAAGAAATAGATAAATCGGCGGTAGCATACCATTTTTGGAAGGATAACCATGATACAGAACGAGAAATCCACTTATTGCCATGAATTCAACGTTCAGCATGATTAACCACATGGGAAAGAATTTTAATAAAGAAATATGAAAGAAATTGTTCAATTTCGACACGACCTTTGAAGAGAACCTAAACTTCATCATATTAAGATACCAACAGAAATGCCGCTATCACCTCCAAGGAGTTCAATAAACCAACATCCATTAGTCGAGAACAGCTGATGATGTTAGGAAAGCCCTAATGAAACATGTTCTAGGTAAATACTAGCAATAAATAGAGCATTGAGTACTAGTTTGACCCAAAATTGTATTACTAAGTTTTAAGTTGGTGCAAATGCAGCTGTAAAGCCTAATTATCATTTTATCATTTAATTATCATTTTACTTTTTATATTACGTGTTGTATACTGTAATACTCTGCAATAACACAGAATACATTTGGATGATTATTACAAAATATTCCGACTAGCTAAAGGAGTATACTGCTTAACTTACCTTACTATTATCACAGGCTGACAAAGTTTCTGTTTCTAACCACCAAGATTCTTCTTTAATTTCTATTTTATTACATATTTCATTATCACTGCTGTATTTTTTATCCATTATTACAGGATGCTCCGAAATAAATTTTCCCTTACTCTGTTCAACTTCATTTGACCCTTGTATCTCGCAGTTGTTGCTGCAAGTTACAGCTTCGGTCTTTATCTGCTTGACTAAATGTTTGATAAAAGGAGTCTCTGATTTAATTTCTGTTTTGACTGTCATGTCAGAATCAGCATCCAGAAGCACAGCATCATTACTTGTCTTCACAGTATTAAACTTCAGAACGAACTCTCTCTCATTCTGTGAGGCTATGTTGTCTGTGACGGGATCCTCTTCTTTAATTTCTATTTGCTTTTCCATTTCGAATAGCTGTCAAATCAGATGTATATCATATTTTCAGAAACAAATCTGTAAAGAAAGAGACATACATATAAATAAAAAATATGAGCAAGTTGTAACATCACCTTCTTGGAATCCATCAATAATTATTCAAAACACACTACATATCGCTGTTGTCTTATCATACAAAGAACTTCTTGGAGTGTTGTACCAGACTTAAGAAATTCAAAGACATGTCTAACCCAAACTACTTGTCTGCCTATGCCAATGCAATTATCACTTCAGCCAGTTTATTGACGTACTGTAAAATTTCACTTCCAAATCTAATTAAAAAGTCTGGATAAAGATAAAAGCATTCATAGATTTGAGATATTCCTAATACAACCTGCAAAGCTGGTATCTATTATGGTTAGTCTGTATTTTGTTAGCTGTTCTTCCGCAATACTCATGTGCTGGGAATAACAGGAGCATCTTTGCAAAGCTTGATAATGCAACACTCGTCTTTCATAAAATGAGTTTTTCATTTTCATCTAAATATAAGTTTCAATAGGTTAAGTTTTATAGAATTTCTAGATCTCATAGAAATAAATAATGTGTTGTAATGGTATATTGTAAATTTAATTTTTTGACAGAATATAAGGGTTTGATTTTTCAACTTATGTTTCAAAACTTGATTAATGCATATATCAGAAATGCATATATAATAAATTTTACGAGTATTGTTATAGTACTGTTTTAGTTGATAGCTTTTATCTCTATTAGAAATAGAAAAACAACATAAGAAATACAGTAGCATAATACTACAATAATAATTTTACATTTCAATATAATTGTGTGACTTAAAACAAAATTATCAATAGCACATAAAGTATGATATAATAAGTATTGCATGTGATAGTTGCCATGTTATTGTCAAGTTTTCACTTTTACTTCTAGGTAGATTAAGCGTATAAGAAGTCCTGAATAATAATTGGACTGTTCTTAAAATACCTGTTTGGGCTATGAAGAGAAGCATTGTATGAGTCTTAAAGTTCCTCTTTCTTAATAGAGTCTCTTGAAAATTATATTTACTGGGAGATTTAAAGGCAAATAACTTCTCGTGGACTTTCCCCTGCCATGGTGGCTCTCTCTGCATTTATATTATTTTACAGCAGGTTAATGGCAATAGTTACGGCATTTATGCTCCTTTCCTGTGCTATTCCGACCTCTTTTTTCCTTAGACAACTTTCCTCCTTCATGACACCTACTTGCTAGATAGGATTATCTATCCTTTGCATTATTTTTTTTTTTAATCAGTCAGGTAAATTTCTCTAACTGAATTTTGAGAAATATTAATGATGGAACAATCAATCCATGTCTTTTAGTGATGATTTTTAGTTTAGTGATGAAGCATGGTGTCATTCACATGGTCTTATGCCATCACAAAGCATCCAGTAGTGACAAAACTAAATTTTTAATGAGTATTTCTTATATGATAAAAAAGTGGGGTAATCAAATCAAATCAAATCAAATTTATTCACCATAAGATTTCCAATTACAGAAATATCGGCTTCGTCAATACAATTTTACATTACAGATTAACAGCAATTTACATTACAGATTAACGTATGCAATGAATGTATACAGTTTAATAGGGCTTAGTTTTATGCTCAACCATATGAACAAATAAACACTATTTCTTGATCTGTTTTAAGATGTGTGCTGATATTTGTCCCTCTTGTTAACAATCAATATTAGTCCAGAAAAGCTACCCTGATCTCCTTTGTATTTACGAGATGTACAACTTCAGAACAATTTAGGATGCTGAAGACAAATGTCTAGAGACACTTTTGTAAGTAATTTTATGGCAAACACAGATTAGATAAATTATGCAGACTGTGATCAAATACACATGGGCAACAAAAAAACTTAAAAAGAAGACTAAGTGACAGTGTTAAAAATTAACTCGCTATCTTACAATCACTTTTACATTTTACAAATACACAATATAAGGACATCAATCTAATGTTTCTTTCTATCTCTGTTGCAAGAACTAACTTGCACTGTTGGAACTCCTGCATATTCACTGCTGACAGACCAATAATCATCAATATTAATAACACAACTGTCACAGCTAACTGACTCTTAACAACTCCGATACTCACTGGTATAATCATAACTAGGAACTCAACCAAAGCTGGCTTTCTTTTACAGTCTGAAAGAGAAGAAATCTCCAACTACACATTAACCCTCCGTTAGACGTATGCCTTGGCATAAAATCATTGGTCGCGTAGGATGTGGGAGACTTGCACCATATTTATCTGATTATATTGCCTGTACTTCTTATTTTCGTTCACTCACCCCAATTTTTGGCTTTATTTACAGTATGCATTCATGACCTTTATTAGTTTAGTCCTATTAATACATCTGCTAAAATATAATACAAAGACAGTGTACATTATAATTTGTATCAAGTATATGTAAAGAGAATAACATATTCTTTTAAAATACATCTTGTCAATGGACACCGACACAGGAGACGCCCGACCCATTCGACAACCACCTAGATGCGTTCCTCTGGCCAAACAAGCAGCGGTACGGATATGCTAGATGACATGAAATCCAGGGGAGTGATTGAATAGTCTGCCCTTAGCAAGCCACACTTGCCGCACAATTGGTTGAGTATGAGCCCTAATTTTTTTTTTTTTTTGGTAATTTATGTCCTCCAACATTAAGTTATATTGGACGATATGAGCCCTAAGTACTGGAAAAAATTGTAAAAGCTAGTTTAGAGAACATCTGGAGCACTTAAAGTTTCACAGTTTACTTACGTACACTTTTGATAATTATTCCTGTTTTTAGATATATTTTGATCTTTTACAAGAAAATGGTGGGTGTAGGAATATTTTTAGGCTCATATTTGTTAACTACTCATAAAACTTGACCTAAAGTGCAAATTTTCACCCACGTGGCAAAATTGTTAATTAGCATTATTTCAGGCCGTATTACTGATCCATTAACCATCAGAATCTAAGAAGTCAGTAATTACTAAGCAATAGGTAATACCTTTGACACAATCTTAATGTAACAAAAAGACAAACAAGGTGTATCTGAAAATTAATCTTAATTTGAAATTGATTCTGCAACTCCCACAGAAATGTAATAGATAATTACCTCATTAAAAACAAGAATTTGTTATGGTTGGGATGATGTAAGTACCAAGTATATCTTAAAACAGCATAAAGACTCAGACATATTGTGGTGAAGCAATACTTTCATGTCTATTCTCTGTGCCATTATCTATTATGCAGATGTTGGTATGACTAGCAGACCTGGAGTGACGATACATTTTCTCTTTGTGCACGAGGCTAATATAGCATGGCGCTTGTTTTTGTCTTTCTTGGTGAACCTTGATTGGGAATAGATACATAGTAGGATAAAGTACAATCACATCTCTTCTGAATCCAACTTAAAAGGTAAATGTGTTTTTGTTTATTATAATTGTATTTATAGTTTATTAAATGTGTTAAATCAAAGTAATTTTTGTTGTTTAAAGTTGTGATTTAGATGTCGCTCAATAAAACAATCTTTTGGTGTGCCAAAGCCTCTCGTGCCATTGGAATTGATTCTTAATACCATCTAGTTACGTTCCCCCAGTTCGTAGTTAACATAAATTAAAATAGATACGACAATATGTTTCTTTCACTATTGTCAGGGGCATTAAAAAAAGAAACAAGAGCTGTTTAGCCTCTATGCCAAAATCTAATAATAGGTTAATGGGACTACTGACCTAATTTTCTAAAATAATGGAATATACAATTGTTATAGTATACAAGAGGTTAAACAATATTCTCCTACACATAGACTCAAAGTGAAAATTCACGGCTGGGATTTGAACCATGGATCCTAGAATTTGAACCATGGATCTCCTGTTTTCCATCAAGCGACTCTTAACCATTGAGCTAACATGGACAAAATCTTAGCCTATACACGGCTAGTGTGAAAAAACGATTGCTTTTCATCAATTAACTTATACAATAAAAGTTTAACAATGTATCTTGGGACTCAGCTACTTAACAAATGGTGTATCTCAAATGCGAGAGCCCCTAGTGAATTACCAGGAAAATATATGAGTCAATTGGAGAATTTAATATCATAACAGCAAATCCGCAATAGTATCTAAATTGTTAAGAACATCCAGACGGAAACCAAAAGATCTGTGATTCAAATCCCGGCCATGATATTGAATTTTACAGTTTGGCTCTATGTATCCCAAACCTTAGCCCATACAGGGCTAGTAAAAAAGAATGATAAATGTAAAGCTATATTCTCTTAGTTTGGTTTTAGACAGAGAAGCATACGTGCTATGTTCAGATATAGTAAGAGCTTGCATAAAAAAGGACTATTACCTTGTGATTTAGCTATGGTATTTGACAACCTCTTCCTACAATAGTTAGAATTGTAACCTTTCAATGAGATCTCTATTAACTAGTTTAACTATCTCTTAAACAACATCCAGAAAACAATGATAAACGGATATCATTTGAAATCTAGCATTTATACGAAAGTTGCCTTACAAGTCTCTATGTTTGGGCCATTGTTATGTTTAACATTTATAAATGGTTTGTCATTTAAATCTCAGCTAGTAGCCAACAGATGTGCATTGCATAGGATACCAGTATGCTTATATCATAAGTCACATCAGCAATTAACCCTTTCACCGATATGGACGTCATATGACGTCCAAGTTAAAAGGCCCCAAACCATTATGGACATGAATAGACGTCTTGTGCATACATGCACTTAATGTATTTAATGATAATTCTTTTAAACCTTATGTCTTACAGTAAATTTAAATAAATTCTATAAGAAGTAAAAACTAACCTTTAAAAGTCTTTTCTTGAATGGTACACCTCAAAACAGGGATAAACACACAAGGGCACATCTTCACATTCACGGAAAATCGTACTAGTTTCCTTTCGGACACCTTTCTTGCGGCACACCAGACATTTTCTAAAGGGACGCGACTTTTTTGCTGTGGGTGGTACACTTTTAGGAAAATGTTTTCCTCCAAGTCTGCTCCCAGCTTCCTCCAAGGGTGCTGGGGTGGTGGATTTCTTATCCCCAGTATGGAGAGGTCTCTGAGTTTTATGCTGCTCAATTAGACTGCGAGCTATTGATATGCGAAAGTCCAGGTATGTCATTGTCTTCCATGGTTTATAGCTCTCCAGATTACTAAACATTTGTATACTGTTATATCCAGCTGGTGTAAAAATACTTTTTTATACCATTTGATAGTTTTTTACAAAGAGGGATATGCATGTAATATCTGATCTACTAGATCCACTCCAGCCATATGCATATTGTATTCCTAGATAATATCGGGCTTGAAAATTGACATTTTGTTACGTGCATCAATTTTTCCAGTATCAATCATCAAAATCTTCGAGCTGCAATTGGATTATGCTGTAACAACTCTCCTGTCTTGCCAAGCAACATAAGTCAAGGGTGGGAGCTGGCGCACCTGAATTTCTCCTCTTCTTAGAGCCTTCGTATTCACATCTTATGGCAAACCAATACAATATGAGCATACTGTTTCAATTGCATTTGTTTTTCTTTTGTGTAAGGCCATGAATAATTCAGGGGAACTGTACCAATTATCTAAATAAACAGTCCCCCCTGATCAAGTACAGACTCCATCAGGTGCATTACTATGGAACCAGATAACTCCAAATCTTTTTCTCCGGTGTTATCAGTCCCTTGGCCTGTGTATATGCAGCTATTGTAAAGATATCCTGTTTTACTTTCAAATACATAAAAAAACTCTTTATGCCAAATCTGGCCCTCTTTGTTTTGATGTATTTTTTCCAACCTAAACGGCCCTTCCAAAGCATCAGGCTTTCATCAACAGTGATCTTTTCACTAGGCATATAATTTTCTTTGAATTTTGAAATAATGTAATCAAAAACTGGTCTGCTTTTGCATATTTTCTGTGCAGGTGAAATGAAGGAAGTGCAAAATGGAAGTAAACCTGTTATTTGACATGCTTTCTCAAAAATATGAGGTAGACAGCATGTCATCTGTAGACCAGTACATGTCTAGCGTAGGTTTAGGAATAACTCCCATGAGCAAAATTAGACCAAGTAGTCTGTAAATCTCATTCATTGTTACTTATTTCCACGTCTGAATTCTACTTTTAGGTCCTAAATTGCCTTTAGCAATCAGGTCTTCCTTCAACCTACTCGCATATACATTTGTTTCCAAAACAATGAGAGACAGTAAGTCAGAGGTAAAGGATTTTGTGAAAATGATAATTGGTTGGCTGTCAGAAGTTATTTGAGTATGAGGCTGTACTCCAGAGGTTGTGCTCGTGAACGTATGTCTATTTGTGTTAGAGTTATTTTAACACCTCCATAATGTTGATTTTTCACGAACACCTGTCGGAAATGAGTCATTATCCTCCTCACTGCTAGCTATATCCTCAACACACCCCTCAAAATCTGAAAACTCGCCATCAATTTCCAAATCACTAACAGCAAAAAGTCTTCCACATTTTCTGATGTAATATCAGAAGCCTACACTCTTCCTACACTAGCTAATTTATTTGCTACATTACTAGTTGAAGCCATGATTAGCACTGAGGAAACTATTTCAACTGTGTTTTAGCTAAAGAAATTGCTTGGAACTCTGACGCAGTCAAAATCACTATATGAACTGAGCGAAGAAAAAAGTTACGCCAGCTAAAATAAACTTCGGTTGTGCAACTAGCGAGATGCTGATGGAGTTTTCTTTCCAAGATGTATAATGCAACATATACAGTTATTATTACGCGGTAGCATAAACTGAAATCTATAAACCTTGAACCCAACACTTTGTTTATTCAGCTGATATACACATATAGTTTGTAAAACAAAAGTACTCAGAATTAGGCACATTCGACGCAAAGAATGGCTTTCTTTATAGTGATACAAATTAATGAAATTTCAACGATTTATTAATATAGCCTCTATTTTAATAATACCGCAGATGTATACTGCCTTTAATGAACTTTAAATCAGTTTTTGTTTCGTTAAAATAACTTAATAAATACAGAAAATACGAATATTTATTTATGAAGCATTTTTGCAGCAGTTAACAATTTAAATGTCTTGTTCTGTTTATTGGGTATCCGTTCCCGGCCGTGCAGGGATTAAATGGCCATTGGCAAAGCGGTTAAGACACTCTAAATTATTCAAAAAGCTAAACTTTGGTTTCAAGCAAATAAACTTCAACTTTATTAACTAGTAGATGGAATTAACAATCAGATACAAAAGTCACACTAATATACCTCAAATAAAATTTATTGGTCTACAAGAAAAAGATCCAGTTGCAGAAAACATATAAAAGTAATGCTATGAAGGCTTAGCTCTGATTCCTTTGTATTAAAAAATGTAAAATATCTGCTCAAGCAAAGTGCTTTAAGAACACTGTGTGTTTTCAGTTCCTGAGTTTGTATGGAATTGTCTTCTTAGGTAATTCAATGCGCGGCAAGCCAATATTTTTATTACAAAGAGAACCAACATATTATTCAAAGTGTTTGGTATCAACATTCCTGTTGGGTCCTGTTTAAGATGTATTGTTACCGACAAATACATATAGTCTCTGATAGCTATATCACTGCTCTGCATGACAACAGCAACAGGAATGCGGGCAATTTGCACAGACTGGCAAATAGCTTAAAAACAGTTCCAAGTATATTATTTTTTACAGTAAAAATTTATAGAAACCTTCTATTCTCCTTGTAAGAATTAAGTATGCCTAAACAATATACAATTTTCCAGACAGCTTTAAAGTCACTCTTATACACTCACTCCCGATATTACCTAACATATTCACTAATGCTGCAATTAGCAGGTAAATTTCCAATACTTAGCAAAGACTGCATGACATGGCAATTTGCATTATACAGACCCACAGAAATGGATGATTTGGGATTAATGATATACTAAATTAAATGCCTGGCATGGTTTCCGTCAGAAGGAAAGTAAAGTCATTGGTCCTTTTTTATAGATTCATGGAATGTAAAACAACCTCAAGTCTTATATAGAGGCCGCTGAGCAAAATTAAGCAGTCTTTCATGCGCAATATAGAATGAGATCCCCAGGACCAAAGCTGTTAAAGAGCCTCCTTAAATACTCAATTTCAATTTTCACTTCTGTTACAAATAGTGATGGTTCATGGAGGTTCATTGATCATATATAATGTAAGATACAAATAAAATAAATGGTAGCAGTGTACCAGTAATTTCATTCATGTGCCATGTGTTGAATGGGACATTATAAAAATGCTTATACTGACTTCCATGTTGGGATACTTCCAACTATATATGTGTTTAGGTGAGTTTGATCACCTTCAATTTGAATTTCTAGATAAATTATATCTGCATTTTAAACTTTATCTCAGCATTTGCTATATCATCTGCATGGATTTAAGTTGAACGTTAGATTTGCTCATCCTGTGCAATGCCTCCACACAGAAGGCACTACTATCCACACTTAAAGCTATGTGACATAACTCAAGCAGTCATTAAATTTAGGTTGGAAATTGCACCTAGACTTCAGATCTAGAACAACGCCAAGTGCTATAGCTATAAAAATATGTCTTATAAAACATTAAGAGACATTTAACAAAATGAACGTCTTTACATTCAATACAGCAATGGCTGTATTGTTGTCATTACTTTGAGCAGTACATCATACATTGTTATATTACATTTTTGTTAATGACATTGCTGTTAATATTAACTGCCAGATAAGGTTGTTTGCAGACGATTGTATCATTTATAATAAAATTCAGAATACAGTGCATGAAACCGCTCTTCAGGATGATTTAAATGAAATCTGTAATTGGGATGCGGCTAACAAAATGTCAATTAATGCCAAGAAAAGTAAGTCCATTGTTTTTAGTAGAACTAAGGGCAAAATTATTGTTAACTATAACATGGGAGGGGTGCAAATTCCACAGGTGGACAGCTGCAAATATTTGGGAGTGTACCTGGCAAGTAATGCTGGATGGGACGAACAAGTAAATTCCACATCTAGGAATGCGTGGAAGGCATTATATTTCGTAATGAGAATATTGAAAAAGGGGAGCGCTAGGTCCAGGGAAATTGCCTACAAGACCTTAGTGCGGCCGGTTGTGGAATATGGAGTAGCATGCTGGGACCCGTATAGAGCTAACCAAATCGATCCATTAGAAAAAATACCGAAGAGGGCAATAAAATTCATAAAAAGAGGCAAGTATTTTGGGCTTATAAAAGGAGATGAGACTAAATGGGAGGAATTAAGAATTAGGCGTAAAAAACATAGGTTGGTAGCATTATTCAAAGCTAATGCTGGTGTAAAGGCATGGGTGGACGTTAGTGTAAGGTTAGATAATCCGGATTATTATGGACGAAATGATCATAGGTATAAAATTAAGGGTAGAAGATACAGAACCGATGTAGGAAAATTTTCTTTTGTTAATAGAACCATTGAAGAATGGAATGAATTGCCTGTGGCAGTCTTTCAGGGCTGTCCCCTGTCGCTGAAGAAATTTGGAAAAAATCTAGATGGTTTAAAGTTTAACTTTTGAATTATAATGATATATAATATGTAAATAGAGAAGTAATTAGATATGTTTTAAGTTACTAAAGTAAAATAATACCATGTTTGTATTGTTTACTGTGTTATTGTTGTAAATCTAGTATATGTAATTTGATCTGTATTCTTAACTCTGCCACCGGGTAGTACCCAATTGCAGTCAATACATACATACATTACGTTACTGCAAAGATGTAATAATGAGAAACCTGTACATTGTGATAACTGTGCAGAGCTTCACAGTATAAGAAGAAGCAAACAAAATGTAAAAGAAGAAAGAATTTCTGCTCTATATATTTACAATTGGCAAAATATTGAGAATTTAAGGTTGTCCCCTTTAGCATCAGCCACCTATGTCACAACCTTGCTGCTGCTAGCAGAAGCCTTACCACTTACATACAACCAAAGATAAAGATGCCTCAACTCACGCCATGTAAACCAGAACCATTATAATGTACATGTTTGGGGATGGACCTCTCCATGTATAACATACTGAACCACAACACTTAAGACTGAGTCTCGGACCAACCAATAGTAATTTAAGCACAGTCCAGGTTTAAATATACACATTTCAGTTCCCTGTGGTTTCACTGTGGATCACTATGTTCTGAAAGTCTGAGTTACTACCTTACTTATTTTGAGGTTAAAGCTAAACACAATGCTTTGTTGACACTTGCAAAGGCAAAATGTGCAACATATAACAGGCCAAAAGTACATAAGACAACATACAGATACCAATACTATTCATTTAAAAGATATTAATATAATGTGAGTAACTGTAGCACAACCAGCAAACTGACGGCGTGAAGGCGGTAAACCATGACATACGTCGGATATTGCACTTGTGGGGTTTTGAATAACAAAATAGGAACATTAATTCCAAGAAAATGAAAATAAAAGTAGTATTATAACACGCCTGGGAAAACAAGATATTCTACATCTGTTAATTTTTCCTCTTCCACTAGGAACTTATTGATACGAGAGATTATTAATACGAGAGAAGTTGTTGTATACTTGGCCTCCATAGCCGTAATCCATATAGCCCTGGTCATATAACAACATAACACTAAGAGACGGTAATTCGGCCTCAGTTAAGTACGAACAAATGCTTTAAGCTACTCTTCCAACATTCACCATAACATACACTTGTCGAAATTATGATCGGAAGAAGCTTGCTCTAACAGGATTTGTAAAACTCGTTCAGCACAATGAGGCTAACACAATCAGTTTCGTTTGATTGGTCCCGTCACTGAGCAGCGATCTAGGAAACTTCACACAGAAAACAGCCTCACCAAATCAACAGAAATCATTTTATCTACCACCATACATAAAAACATGCTTTCTTTATCCCCACCATCACCATCAAATATTTAACATTAGTAATTATTCTAACCTGAAGCACAACATTGGAGCCAGACGACTCAGTGAAAACTATTAGCAATTTGAATAGCAGGTCCTATTGATACGTATTCCCTCACACTGCTGATATTTTCCAATACCTGTTATCTTGTTCTCCTTTTCTCAATGTAGCTTACTTTCTTGTAGTATAATGCGGTTGGCAAACCAATTTACCATGATTTCCACTTCCTGAAACTCAACGACTGCCATTTTGATAATTTCACGGCCCTGTAAATCAAATACTTAAAGGACAAACAAATATGATACATTCCAAATGTAGTTACTGGAATCATATCCCATGACAACCCCTTTACCATGAATAAAGTTTACACTTTCAGATATTGCAGTGCATGCATTAACAGATATCGGTTTAATGCATTTGTGCGTTTGATCGTTACCTACTATAAGCAAACGTCTAGCTGCTATGAGCATTATGTCTTCAAAACGCAATATTTTTTAGTAAAGTTAATCGTATAAATAAGACGAGTGCGTGGGTTTCAGGATTCCGAAATGATAATGATATTAACTTTCATATCACCTGATATTGAGCTAATGGGGTACCTTTTTATGGACCAGACGAATTCGATAAATTTTTAAATTGATATGTTAAGAATAGCTCCCACATATAATGTAAACCCGCTGTGTTTGATTGGCAGATACCACTGAGACCAAATCTGAGAGACCATACACATGTATTACATATAAGTACACTGGCATCTATGATTTTGCTTTTCTTTTAATCTTACTTTATATATCAACATTGAAAATGTCTGAATCTTCAACATTTTAAGCATTTACTCAGAACGTGTATTACAGTAGATTAATAATAATGTAAAACTTCATATAAATAAAATAAAGACACGGTCACCTGTCATGTGCCCATATATACAGCCGATTATAGCCATTGCGTAGATTATAAACTCAACGAGTCTGAATTTCGGTGTCGCAACTTCGAAATTCTGTTAAGTAGAATTTTTGTAGCACTAAATATTACATAATTTTGTGGTTGGGCAGTGCAGGAACTACTGGTGTGCGAACCTCAAAAGTTTTTATTGGGACGCACCAGCCAAGAAAACAAAAACATACCTACTTGTTCTTCATCAGTGACCCTAGCCTCACTTTCAGGTAATGGGACAGAAGGCAGTTACTTGTGAAAAGGTCGAGTAATGATTCGGATAGTTCCAAAGTTGCTCCTTTTGCTATAATCTTAATTGTACAGTGCTTTCAACCAGTTACTGTAAAATCAACAGCTGCCTTTTCACGTACAAATGCTTTATTTAGGATTATTAAACACAGTGAAGTAAAATGCTTGTCTCATTGCATAAGGCATTTAGTTTTGGTTAACTTAATCTATACTTCTGTGATATTGTTCACTGTTCATTTCATCATTTAATTCTTCCATCCTCAATTTCACTAACATTAACTTCCCTCTAAAATGTTTAAGTTGCACATGTCCATCAGCTTGTTTGCCATATGGACTGCTATAATGGAATTTTGGAGCACGCTAAATACTTATAAGCAATAACTAAGCATTAGCTTTTTATTGTGGCTTCATAAGCCAAAGAAATTCTTAATAGCTGCAAGCAAGTTACTGCGGAGTATGTCAGTATGTTTACAAAGAGTTAGAACACGCAGCACGGCGTGTGACCTATACCTGTGAACCCGAAAGCGTGAGACAAACGTCGTCGTTCCTGTCACTGCCTATTAAACAAATTCTGGAGCATTTTTTATGTTGCTCTACTGGAGGTAAAAACAAAATGTGTCTCATAGAAGCTGAGCAACTACCTCTATAAGCTAGTTCGGTGTCGTTTTCAAACACTATATATATGGCAAATTAAAATGTTGAAAGAAAGGTTTAAGATCTTTTCCATATTGTCACTGTCCGCATTTGTTGTGTTTGAGAAAATGAAAATAAAAGTAGTATTATAACACGCCTGTGAAAACAAGATATTCTTAATTTTTCCTCTTCCACTAGGAACTTATTGATACGAGAGATTATTAATACGAGAGAAGCTGTTGTATACTTGGCCTCCATAGCCGTAATCCATATAGCCCTGGCCTTATAACATAACACTAAGGGACGGTAATTCGGCCTCAGTTAAATACGAACAAATGCTTTAAGCTACTCTTCCAACATTCACCATAACATACACTTGTCGAAATTATGATCGGAAGAAGCTTGCTCTAACAGGATTTGTAAAACTCGTTCAGCACAATTAGGTTAACACAGTTTCGTTTGATTGGTCCCGTCACTGAGCAGCGCTCTAGGAAACTTCACACAGAGAACACCCTCACCAAATCAACAAAAATCATTTTATCTACCACCATACAGAGAAACATGCTTTCTTTATCACCACCAATTATTTAACATTAGTAATTATTCTAACCTGAAGCACAACATTGGAGCCAGACGACGCAGTCAAAACTATTAACAATTTGATACGTACTCCCTCACACTGCTGATATTTTCCACATACCTGTTTTCTTGTTCTCCTTTTCTCAAGGTAGGTTACTTTCTTATATTAGAATGCGGTTGGCAAACCAATTTAACATGATTTACACTTCCTGAAACTCAACGACTGTCATTTTGATAATTTCACGGCCCTGAAAATCAAATACTTAAAGGCCTAAGAAATATGATACATTCCAAATGTTGTAGTTACTTGAATCATATCCCATGACAACTCATTTACCATGAACAAAGTTTACACTTTCAGATATTGCAGTGCATGCATTAACAGATATCGCTTTAAGGCATTTGTGCGTTTGATCGTTAACTACTATAAGCAAACGTCTAGCTGCTATGAGCATTATGTCTTCAAAACGCAATATTTTTAGTAAAGTTAAACGTATAAATAAGACGAGTGCGTGGGTTTCAGGATTCCGAAATGATAATGATATTAACCTTCATTTCACCTGATATTGACCTAATTGGGTACCTTTTTATGGACCAGACGAATTCGATAAATTTTTAAATTGATACGTTAAGAATAACTCACACATATAATGTAAACCTGCTGTGTTTGATTGGCAGATACCACTGAGACCAAATCTGAGAGACTATACACATGTATTACATATAAGTACCTACACTGGCATCTATAATCTTGCTTTTCTTTCAATCTTACTTTATATATCAACATTGAAAATTTCTGAATCTTCAACATTTTAAGCATTTACTCAGAACATGTATTAGAGTAGGTAAATAATAATGTAAAACTTCATATAAATAAAATAAAGACACGGTCACCTGTCATGTGCCCATATATACCGCCGATTATAGCTATTGCGTACATTATAAACACAACGAGTCTGAATTTCGGTGTCGCAACTTCGAAATTCTGTTAAGTAGAATTTTTGCAGCACTAAATATTACATGATTTTGTGGTTGGGCAGTGCAGGAACTACTGGTGTGCGAACCTCAAAAGTTGTTATTGGGACGCACCAGCCAAGAAAACAAAAACATACCTATTTGTTCTTCATCAGTGACCCTAGCCTCACTTTCAGGTAATGGGACAGAAGGCAGTTACTTGTGAAGAGGTCGAGTAATGATTCGGACAGTTCCAAAGTTGCTCCTTTTGCTATAATCTTAATTGTACAGTGCTTTCAACCAGTTACTGTAAAATCAACAGCTTCATTTTCAGTTACAAATGCTTTATTTAGGATTATTAAACGCAGTGAAATAAAATGCTTGTCTCTTTGCATAAGGCATTTAGTTTTGGTTAACTTAATCTATACTTCTGTGAAATTGTTCTCTGTTCATTTTATCATTTAATTCTTCCATCCTCAATTTCACTAACATTAACTCCCCTCTAAAATGTTTAAGTTGCATATGTCCATCAGCTTGTTTGCCATCATGGACTGCTATAATGGAATTTTGGAGCACGCTAAACACTTATAAGCAATAACTAAGCAATAGCTTTTTATTGTGGTTTCATAAGCCAAAGAAATCCTTAATAGCTGTAAGCAAGTTACTGCGGAGTATGCCAGTATGTTTACAAAGAGTGAGAACACGCAGCACGACGTGTGACCTACACCTGTGAACTCCGAAAGCGTAAGACACGCGTCGTCGTTCCTGTCACTGCCTATTAAACAAATTCTGGAGCATTTTAATGCGGCTCTACTGGCGGTAAAAACTAAATGTGTCACATACAAGCTGAGCAACTACCTCTATAAGCTAGTTCGGTGTCGTTTTCAAACACTATATATATGGTAAATTAAAATGTTGAAAGAAAGGTTTAAGATTCTTTCCATATTGTCACTGTCCGCATTTTTTGTGTTTGAGACACGACAGTCAAGGGCCGGTTGCGTGCGAAGGAAAGAAAGAGGCAGAGAGTGGCTTGCGGGCAGCAAACAGAGTGGCGCGCAGCGCTAAACGATCGCCGAGAGAGAGGTAGGAAGAAAGGAAAGGAAGGAGGGAATGGAGGAAAGGGTGGGAGGGCAGGAGGGGAGGAGGAAGGGACGGAAGGAGGGAGGGAAGGAGAAAAGGGGAAGGAAGGAGGGATGGAAGGACAAAAGGGAGGGAGGGAGGAAGGGCGGGAAGGAGGGAGGGAAGAAAGGGTGATATCTGATTAGTTCCGGCTTTCAAATCTCACCGCAATCTCTCTCTGGGGTTCTACTGCATTCTATAACAATGACTGGAGGTATAAAAAGCCCATAAAGTGTTTAGCAGAGTCAGTTGTTGACTGAGTTGCAGTTGTGCAGTGGAGTTGGGTTTTGAGTTTTACCTCAGTGGATTATTTCATCTGTGTACCTGTAGCGGGAGTAACGAAGCGACCTTTGTCACTGTTGTGTATGTCAGGTATTTTACTGCTGCAAGGATTGTACAAACTTATTGTGTACTGCAATAAAGAGGATTTTGAATTTCTGCAAACAAGATCTCTAATTCTACGAACCCGCGAAGTCATAATTGGTGTCAGAAGTGAAATACGACGATGGAAGCTGCATTGACCAGGATCTTAGAAAGGCTAAAACAAATAAAGACAGCCAATGACTCCTGGGCTACGTAACTGAATGCGGCAAATAGAAATCTGGCCGAGACGATGACTGAATTGAAGGCCGAAATAACCACGGATATGAAAGCGGCGAAAGACAGTCTGGCAAAAGAAATGAAGGCTGCGAACGAGGCCCTCGCCGCAAAATTTGAAGCGCAGTTGGCCGGCGTGGGGGATGACGTTACGGAGCAGGGCAAGAGGATGGGTCAAGCGGACGATCGCGTTGAAGATTTGGCGAACCGTGTTAACGACCTAGAGGAAAGACCAACAGAGACACCTGGTCCCTAAACACCATGGTGGAGGACATTGGCGGCAGAAGGTTGAAGGATCTGAAAGCCGACGCGCCGGGAGGGATACGACATCTGCGCGCGTCAAACCACCGAAGTACGACGGCACGCCAACGTTTGAGGTCTTCTGCCACCAATTCGACACAGTGGCCAAGCACAACAAGAGGACGCATGACGAAGAGACCACCAGCCTTCAGGAACGGGCCGCAGAGGTCCTGAACGCGGTTCAGACAGTGGCGGCGCCCATGTACACCGGGAGGCCTTGGAAAACCGGTTCGGAGACCACCGTTTAGCCCCACCTCCCGCAGCTACCTGAAATATAGGACACAGGAGCCAGGGGAGACACTGCAGAAGCTACCCCTGGCAATCGAACAGCTGGCCAGCAAAGCCTTGTCGACCTCCTACCCGGATTTGTATCCCGAGAAGCCGCCTACTCCTTCGTCTATGGTGCACGACACGCCGATATACGTTAGCTCCTAATTCTCGGTGATACAAGCCCATCCACTGGGTGCTAACGACAGCATTGGGGATGGAAGCCGTCAACTTAAATTGAAGTTAGTTGTGTACTTTTGTTGAAATTAGTATAAAATAATAAACAGTAAACAATTTGGTATATCTCTTGAGCCATTCGTGGTTAAACAATATCTGATTTTCCCACAGAAATCCATCTGTGGCTAAGTTCAGGTATTTTATTATCATGGCCTTCTTCACTCATGCTTGAATATTTAGCATGACAATGACCATGTTATTTTACACATACATAAAGATATAGTTCCTTGTACACATAATACAAACACAGCTCTCATAACTTATGAGCTCGCCGCTAAGTGGTGACCTTGATGTCACATTGTGTTTGAGTAAGAGCGCCAGAGCTTGGCCTATTTGAAAGAAGTAATTAGTACCTACTCTTAGAAACATGAGCCATTACAAAAAACATTTCGAAAATGCTTATGTCTCGCATAAATTGTGTAGTTTAATCGTACCTACATTTAACAGGATGTCGAGATTTGTATTTGACTGATTTTTAACATTCAGATTCACACAAAAGTAAGTCTTTGTTTATTATTCAAACAGTCTCAGAAGTTGTGACTCCAGTAGTAGCTCGGAATAGAATACCTTCTTTATTTAACATGTATATTGTACATAGATTAAAAGATAGAAATATTTGAACACTTATACCAGTACTTAACTATCTCAGAAATTGGTAAGTAAGAAATTGAATACAATTGTTGAGATTTAACGAGATATACATCTTCTGTATTAACATTTTGTCTGACTTTTATGTCTTGTCAGATATGTAAAAGTCGTTTGGAAATAATGGGACTGCCGAAGAGATTCCCAAAAAAATACAAGATACCACTTTATCTGACGTCACCATCTGTTATGAAAATATGCAAGTTCATTCAGTATTGTTGAAGCCAATTGTGAAATGTAAAAGTGTTCATAAAATATTCCACGTAAAGCTAGTTCGAGACATATCCTGGAGAAGTATCCCAGGACAAAGACTTAAATATCAGATTTGACTCTGAAATTTTAATCCCTGTTCGTGGTCAAAAGATCTAAAAACTACGTACTGACTTCGCTAGTAAAGTATAAACAGCTAAAAAAACGTGTAACAGCGTATGTTATAGAAATGGCTAACTGCATCAATAATTGCAACAAAATATTTGTATAAATGTAAATCATTTATATAAAAAAATATGTTGGTTCTCTTACAGTTTTGTCAGTTACAAAAGACATTTACAATGGAGAGGACCTTAAAAGTTGTTACAGAAATTAGAGCAGTCCCTTGAAGACCATAAATATATCATTAAGTACAGATTTGTAATTAAAATCATTAGAAACGTTTATGAAATAATCAAAGTCATACAAAATCTTTACACGTAGTATATGTTAGTGTGATGTGTAGGGAGTTTATTGAACATCTTGTTCTACATTCTTGTAAGATACTCAACGCAAGTACAAGTTTCATATTTATTAAACCTGAACTTTTTGAGTTATACTTTACACAAACAGACGAACACACAGAGTTTTATGAAAACAGTTTGTGTTTTTATTCAGGAACACTCAAAAACGTACATTTCCTGTTAATTTGAAGTATCGAACGTTTTGTTACAATACAGTACTTGCTCTACCTGCTGTAAGTAGATGGAAGAGAAATGGAAAGTTAAATAAAACAGTTGATTTGTGCTTCTACTTGAGACTGAGTTAGGCTAGTTTTATATATAAGATCGTATTCACTTCATTGTTACTATACTAGTAATAATAGCAATGTGACGCAAATGACAAAATGAAGTTCACATTAACTCCTTCGTTTGTCACTAAAATCGTTAGTCTAAGACACACTCAGCTCATTTTATTAAAATGCCCAGACTAAACACGTTCTTTAATGCTCCTTTATGTTTCAACACTCCTGGAAATTGAAATAAGAACACTGTGAATTCATTGTTCCAGGAAGGGGAAACTTTATTGACACATTCCTGGGGTCAGATACATCACATGATCACACTGACAGAACCATAGGCACATAGACACAGGCAACAGAGCATGCACAATGTCGGCACTAGTACCGTGTATATCCACCTTTCGCAGCAATGCAGGCTGCTATTCTCCCATGGAGACGATCGTAGAGATGCTGGATGTAGTCCTGTGGGACGGCTTGCCATGCCATTTCCAACTGGCGCCTCAGTTGGACCAGCGATTGTGCTGGACATGCATACCGCGTTAGAAGACGTTTCATCCAGTCCCTATCATGCTCAATGGGGGACAAATCTGGAGATATTGCTGGCCAGGGTATATGACTTACACCTTCTAGAGCATGTTGGGTGGCACGGGATACATGCGGATGTGCATTGTCCTGTTGGAACAGCAAGTTCCCTTGCCGGTCTAGGAATGGTAGAACGATGGGTTCGATGACGGTTTGGATGTACCGTGCACTATTCAGTGTCCCCTCGACGATCACCAGAGGTGTACGGCCAGTGTAGGAGATCGTTACCCACACCATGATGCCGGGTGTTGTCCCTGTGTGCCTCGGTCGTATGCAGTCCTGATTGTGGCGCTCACCTGCACAGCGCCAAACACGCATACGACCATCATTGGCACCAAGGCAGAAGCGACTCTCATCGCTGAAGACGACACATCTCCATTCGTCCCTCCATTCACGCCTGTCGCGACACCAAGGGAGGCGGGCTGCACGATGGTGGGGCGTGAACGGAAGATGGCTTAACGTTGCGCGGGACCGTAGCGCAGCTACATGGAGACGGTTGTGAATGGTCCTGGCCGATACCCCTGGAGCAACAGTGTCCCAAATTTGCTGGGAAGTGGCGGTGCTGTCCCCTACGGCACTGCGTAGTATCCGACGGTCTTGGCGTGCATCCGTGCGTTGCTGCGGTCCGCTCCCAGGTCGACGGGCACGTGCACCTTCCGCCGATCACTGGCGACAACATCGATGTACTGTGGAGACCTCACGCCTCACGTGTTGAGCAATTCGTTGGTACGTCTACCCGGCCTCCCGTATGCCCACTATACGCCCTCGCTCAAAGTCCATCAACTGCACATACGGTTCACGTCCACGCTGTCTCGGCATGCTACCAGTGTTAAAGACTGCGATGGAGCTACGTATGCTACGGCAAACTGGCTGACATTGACCGCGGCGGTGCCCAAACGCTGCGCAGCTAGCGCCATTCAACGGTCAACACCGTGGTTCCTGGTGTGTCCGTTGTGCCGTGCCTGTAATCATTGCTTGGACAGCCCTCTCGTAGTGCCCGGAGCAAGTATGGTGGGTCTGACACACCGGCGTCAATGTGTTCTTATTTCCATTTCCAGGAGTGTATAACACTCTCTTACAGAGTACAGCTTCAACGAGGCACACTCAACGTTTCCCTTTTTCACTGCTTGGCTTGGTACAACTCCGATATTCGCTGTTGTACTGCTCCAGATCACTGCCACATTGTCTGCAGGCTCACCACTACGGACGTAGAACTTACTGCATTACTGAATACCAACACACAATTCTATACCTTACTGCACTACCTTGACTGCTCTGCTCTGTACTAAACTGTCAACTCAACTGCCAGGTTTATCATCGGCAGCTGTGACCTGCTGGTTGCTGTGAGAAGCTTCTGGAAGCGGAATGTTCTGTTTTTGAAATTGAATGTTCCATAACAAATCCCTCAGGTTAACAATTCACGTTGAGCTATATAACTCGTTTTGTTAGCGTCCTTGAGTATTCTGGATACTTTTTTTCTTCTTTTTCTTCTCAAGTCGCCAAACAACCATGGTGGTGGAGTGGTTACAATCACATTTGATTTCTTCATACCCAGCGAAACAGCCCCAAACATCTGGAAAACACTCAGCTATTGAATAACTTGATATTTTAAATATGTTGTTATACCTGAAAGAGTAATAATCTAAGATTTTAGGCCCTTTATGCTAAAATCAGAAAAACCAATATTTACAAAATAAGCCAATACTTCAGCTTTAAAGAAGAGGGTCTCAAGAGTTGTCATTTGGAATACAAGGGTAAGAATTATATATTTTGCACGCAAGATTCAAATTCTGGAAAACAAAAGCATCTGTTCTTCGTACATTTAACATATAAGTGGCAGTTCTGGGACTGGCTGATGTTTACGAGATTTTATTAATGCAAACTACTACAAGAAGTTTAAGATCTAAATTACTAAAAGCTTTCAAATTAAAGGAGCTGATGAAAAATATTTCTGAAAGAATGCACTTAAAAGGCATTGTGATGTAATTAAGTACCTTTATTTATTGATACATAATTTATAGTTCACTTTTTATAAGTACATTAACTTCCGGAAGAGAATTTCCTTCAGTATGCTATTGCCAACTGACTACAACTTGCTGACCATAGATGGCTCCACTGGTCCTGTCTTATCCTGCGAAAAAATATATGTAACTGTTTACGAAGTTTTATAACAAATTGTAATCTTGTTGACAGCGTATACCTTAGATTTAATTAGCCTTTTTCAATATAGACAAATACTGCCTGTAGTATCCATTAAGGCAATATGGAATGTATAACTCACTGAATGTAAGAAGACACGCCAGAGTGCTCCAGGGCGCACTCCGGGGTCTAAATCCCATAAAAGTTCCGGGACCTGGTGGGTGAACCCCTGTCATGCTCCGCCACCTTACTCTCAAAGCCGTGCTCTTCCTTACTCGGGTTTTTAACATGTGTCTCGCCCTGGGCTACTTTCCGCGACAGTGGAGGGAGGCTCGGGTGATATGCATTTTGAAGCCTGTAAAGAATCCGGTTCTGCCCGCCAGCTATCGCTCCATTAGCCTCCTGTCAATCCTCTCGAAAGTCTTCGAGAGGCTTTTCTAGCCCGCTTGTCAGCCTTATTGGGGGACATTCAAGCCATTCTTCCTCATCAGTTTGATTTTCGTCCTGGGCACTCGAATTCACAGCAGTTGCTCCGTTTGGTGGAGGCCGCTGCCTTGGGTTTCCAGGAAAGTGCATTCACCGCGTCAGTTTCTCTGGATGTCAAGACGGCCTTCTCTACTACCTGGCATGCAGGTCTCCTACATAAACTATCTCCCTGGGGCTTCCCTCACACCTAATATATCTTCTACACACTTTCCTTAAACACAGATATTTTACTGTCACTGTGGCGGGAAAGCTATATACCAGAAGACCCATTAGAGGCGGAGTCCCCGAAGGTTCTGTCTTATCCCCTACGCTTTTTGGCGTGTATGTAGCAGATCTCCCCACGGAGCTGCATCTCCACATAGCTCAGTATTTTGACGATGTGCTGCTCTACAACACAGATAGATACGCACGCAGAACCTTCAACCCAATTCCGCCACACATAAGCCTCATTTGTGATTGGTGCAGGCTTTGGCGATTGTCCATCAACCGGGAGAAAATCCAAGCCATTCTTTTTTACCAAGCGCCACTTTCCCGCCAATCTACCTTCTTTTAATTATTCTGGTCGAAGGATAGATGGACGAACTCTATCACATATTTGGGTGTAAAGCTAGACAAGGGCCTAACTTTTGGGGGTCACATCCAGTAGTTAGCTCATCTGACATGCGGAGCTTCGGCTTCGTTATACCCCATGCTGCGGTCAGGGATGATGACACCCCTTAAATGATGTCTTTTTCAGGCTTTGATTCTTCCTATAATGCATTATGCGTGCAAGATCTGGGGCATTGCCGCAGGAACCAATCTGCAACAACTCCAGCCTTAGGGCTATCTATTCTATATACTGGTACTTTCCCATGAGATAGCTTCAAGAAGCCTCATCTCTCCAGTATGTGGAAGATGTCGAAAATTCTACGCGGGTTTGCCTCAACATCAGAGCGCCCTGGTTAGGACTCTAGGAAACTACCGAACATCAGAACGACGCTTCAAACTCTGCCGGCTTCCCCGCATGGCTTGCGGGCGCCTCCGGTTACAATAAAGTTGATATTAATACCTCAAAATTATATCTACCTTGAAAATTAGACTTGTAATTATTGTACATTCAACTCTTCCTTGATTTTACTCACACCGGCGGAGCACACAGGCGTTGTACCCGAGTCGGCAACTAATTAGGAGCTACGGCTACCTCCTTTCTTTTCATTCACCTAAACTTAACCCACCACCCTACAAAACCCCACATATCCTGTCATTAACTGGTTAAGTCCGTATAGGGCAGGTACACCCTCAGTCATCCGCCAATTGCTTCGTTCGTTCGTTCGTTTCTCATTATTTCTTTTTAGTCTTGTTCGTTTTAGACAGTTTAGCTGGAACTTGTAAAGCATTTGAACATTTTTGGTAATAACTATCTCAGAAATAGTTAAGTAAAAGAGGCGATCAAAACGTGTCATTTAAGGATATTTTGAACTGCTGTAGTAAGATTTTGCACGACTATTACGGTTTGTCAGATATATAACAGTTATACAGAATAAATTTCATCCTGGAATTTTTTTTTTTTTAGAAAAAGCAGGATAAGGTTTCATATAATGTCATCATTTGTGATTAGAACATGGTAAAAGTATGAAACTTTGCCCGCCTCGGTAGCGTGTATGATAGCGTGTCCATCTGACGTTGAAGAAGTCCCGAGTTCGAAGCTCGGTCAAAGTGAGTTATCTGGATAAGGTTCTCTTCGGAGTTTTCCCTTGTCCTGAAAGACAAATGGCGGGTAACTCTAAGCTCTATGGACGCTGGCATTATTTGAGCATCATTTCATCCATATCCACTCATCGTCCCATATGGCAACGTTGGAGGACGTAAATTACACACTGAAAAACATGCAACTTTAATCGGAATTGTTGCAAACATTTGTGAAAAGTCAGAGATATTCCATATAAACCTACTCTGTGGTGTGGATATTTTCTTGAGAACCATCATGCGATGATGAACTTAAACATCAGGTTTGGTATTTAAACAACAAACGACGTTCTTAAGAGACACAAACTTTTTTATTAAAGGTTCCTCAAAACATGTATGTTCATCTAAATCTCTCGATTGCTTATTCAGCGTGGAATGTAATACATAGCAGATTAATATAGTAAGAATTAATATAACTTACTCTCTTTTCTTCTTTCTTAACTTTGTTATTCTATATTTGTTTTGCTTGTAAGTGATGTGAAGAAGATATCTATATAAATAAAATATATTGCCAAGTCTAGAAGTTTGTAATATTAGCACAATTACGTGGACGAAGTATTTCATAAGTTTATTTATTTGCGTATCTCCGTTATAATTAATGAGAGTGTAGTAACATTGTATTGTAT
Organism: Mantis religiosa; assembly: GCA_030765055.1. Classification (NCBI taxonomy): domain Eukaryota; kingdom Metazoa; phylum Arthropoda; class Insecta; order Mantodea; family Mantidae; genus Mantis; species Mantis religiosa. Next base: position 123,662,129 of record CM060956.1, on the reverse strand, counting down.
GTTAGGTATGTACTCAGTCAATACATTTAACAAATAAAAACAAATGTGATTTGAACTCGGGACCTGTAGAATGAGAGCCAGGCACACTACTACCACGCTACAGAGGCGGGCTTATCTTGTTCTTACGAGGGCTGTTCAGTAAAGAATGATCACATTCTCTTTCCACAGCGTACCTTTAATCATCCTCATAATTTTGATGGTCCATCTCACATTAGTCTCCCTGAATAAGATGCACTTGTCCCAGTGTTTCTGCCAGTCTTTATAGACATGCTGCAAACAATTTTTGGGAGATCCTTCAAAATCGCCTCCGCAGCCTTCACCACTACTTCTGATGTTAGTTAACTCCCACGAAGTCGTTTCTTCAAGTTAGGAAATATAAAAAGGTCACATGGGGCTAAATCCGGGCTATAGGGAGGGTGAGGAATGCACTTCACGTTGATTTTTGCAAGATATTCAGAACAACATTGGCAATATGAGGCCTCGCATTATCGTGGGGGCTTTAGGGCTCGCATTATCGTGGTGCAGCATCCAGCCTGCTTCACGGAAATGTGGTCTTTTGCGCCTGATATGGACTTGCAATGTTTTCAGGACATCCCTGTTGTATTTTCGAGTTACTGATGTGTGTGCAGGTACAACATGCTGATAAACCGGTCCATGAATATCAAAGAAAGAGATGACCATTACTTTCCCAAAGGAAGCAACCACTTTTTGTTTTAGGTGGGTTGCTGATGAAGGAGATTTCCACACTGAGCTTTGCTGTTTGCTCTCAGGATCAAAATGATATAGCCAAGTTTCACCAGCAGTGATTACGTTTGAAGGAAGCTCCGGATCTTCCTCTAATATCAAATTTAATGCGAAAGTCCTGTTGTTCGGGAATCAAAAGTCTTGGAACCCATCGCGCACAAACACGTCTCATGTGTAATGTTTCTGTCACCAACGTGTAGGAGGCACCCAATGAAATGTTCAGTATTTCAGAAAGTGATCTTAAGGTAATTCGTCGATCCTCTCTCACAATGGCAGCAGCAGTGTTGATGTTTTCTTCCGTAAGAGCAGTAACTGGAGCACTGGGTCCACCTTCCTTTGAAATTGATTGTCACCCCTCTTTAAACATTTTAAACTACCTTCGAGCTGTGCTGTAGGGAAGAACAGACTCTCCATAGGCCTCCTGTAACATTGTATAGGCATCAACGGAAGATTTGGTGAGACGAAAGCTGAATTTCAAAGCTGCATATTGTTCCTCGCGTGTTACCTCTGTTACAGCGGTAGGCGATACTGAACATGTCTGAACTTGCCTGGTTCTCACAGGCGAGAACCAGGAGTACAAACAATGAAACTACTACAGCATGTTTGTCTCAGATTAAGTTAACAGAATATAATAGGATTGAATTTTAGTGCGAAAAATTATGACCGTAAAATAATTATGATCATTCTTTATTGAACAGCCCTCGCACAACTCTAAGTAAATATATATTGAGAACTTATGCAAATTTATCCTTATTAACAATAAATATATACCAATATAACATCCTGGGGTTTACTGTAGAATGTGTAGTGACGTTGCCAGGTCCTTAAATGGAATCTTTAAATATACCGAGCTGTGAAAAATATAAAATTAACATTTTGCGTTTGTTGATTTAAAACTGTAACACTACATTGGTATAATTAAAAATATCTCACATGTCATTTTTGAAACAGTTACCAAGAATAGTTCCTGTGGTATTAATGTTTTATTTTTTGAACCCGATTGCCATATTAACTTATTAAATAATTACTGCATGCCATGACATCTCGAGCTTGGAACAGACACTAATAATATCATATGATGTTGTGTAGTTCTTTTGAAATATATTGTCACCCGAACCCCGGAACTCCCTATAGAACCGGCAGCAGCAAGAGACGGTCGGTGTTCGCCACGCCCCCTCGCTTGTCTTATAGCGGTAACGAGGGGTGGCTGGGAAAAAAACATCACTGCGCAGTCTCTTTCTGTTCCACCTGAGTTCTCGAACTTACGGAATATTTCATCTCATCTATAGCCTTCCAGATTGGCCAGCTGACCCTATATAAGCAACACATCGGGCTGGGGGTCAGGCAGTCAGTGATTGACGAGCTAGCTAACGAACGAGAAGACTGTGTACGTGCATCGGAACGGTAACGGACGAAATGGTGAATTGTAATTGTGTGCATTACGTAATTCCGTGTAATTGGCAAGTGTTTAACTGTAAGTCGGTGAAAACAAAGTACATTTTTGAGTGGTGTAATTGGACTTTTCATTTCACGAACCCACAAAGTTACACTGGTGTCAGGAAGCGGGACGACAACATCACCGAACATTACGACCATGGACGCGGCATTGGAAAAGATTTTGGAGAAGATGATGGAAATGAAGGCCGAACTGACCTCGGAAATGAAAGCTGCAGATGACAACCTCGCTGCGAAAACAGAAGCGGCAAATAACAACCTGGTCGCAAAGCTGGAAGAATTGAAGACGGCTAACGATAACCTCACGGAGAAGATGGAAGAAGTGAAGGTTGCGAACGAGGCCCTCACCGCCAAATTTGAGAAAGAGTTGGCCGGCGTGAGGGAGGACGTCACGGGGCTCGGCATGCGGATCGGCCAAGTGGACGAACGCGTCGGAGACCTGGCAAACCTCGTTAATTAGCTGGAAGGGAAGGCCGACAGCAGCGTCAAGTCCCTGAACGCCATGGTGGAGGACGTCGTCGGCAGGATGTTGAAGGATTTGAAGGCCGACGCACCGGGACGTGACACAACATCGGCGCGCGTCAAACCTCCGAAATATGACGGCGCGTCAACATTTGAGGACTTCCGCCGCCAGTTCGACACAGTGGCCAAGCACAACAGATGGTCACCGGAGGAGGAGGCCACACACTTAATAGCCAGCCTCCAGGGACGGGCCGCGGAAGTCCTAAACGCGGTGCAGACAACGGTGGCGCCCAAGGACATCTGGGAGGCCCTGGAGACTCGTTTCGGGAACCACCGCTTAGCCGCAGCGTACCGCAGCCAACTAAAGGTAAGGTCACAGCAGTCGGGGGAGACGCTGCAGGAGTTAGCCATAGCGATGGAGCAGCTAGCTAGCAAGGCCTTGGTTGACCTGCCACTGGAGTTCGTATCCCGGGAAGCCGCCTACAACTTTGTCGACGGGGTACGGGACACGGAGATTCGTCAGCGCCTAATGCTCAGCGATTATAAAACCATCCACGAGGCGCTGACAGCGGCATTAAGGATGGAGGCGGCCAAGGTAGCATCCATCCCGACGTCGAGAACGAGGAGTGTCCGCTACGCAGGAGACAGGAGATGAGTTGAGGGACGCCGGCGAACACCTAGTGGCCTGTGTTGGGGGTGTGGACAGCCCGGGCACTTCAGAGAGACTGCCCACATCAGGAAGAGCGGCCGGAAGAACGAGTAAGGCCCGGCGTGGAGAGGGGCGCGTCGGCGCCATTACCACCATCCCCTTCGAGTGAAAATCCGCGCCGTCAGCCAGCGGATGGATGACAACCTCATCGCGGACGGCTGGGTAAGAGGAAAGCCGTGCCGCGTGCTGGTGGACACCGGGGTGGCCGTGACCATCATCAGACCTGACGTGGCGAGGGTTTGCCGACAAGGAAGCCGAGCCGACCATACCAGCTTGTGACGGCATCGGGTGACACCATGCCTGTGGAGGAGGCCCTGCTGGAGCTGAACTTGGGACGGAGTGCCGTGTGTCTGTGGGTGCTCGTCGCGAAGGTGACTGAGGAGGTGATTCTGGGACTGGATGCCGTCAGGAGCCACGAGGTGACGGTCGACGTCGGCAGGAAGGTCCTGCGGCTCAACGGGGAAGAGGTTATACTCCGTAAACCAGAAGAAAGCCTTGGAATTGGCAGGGTCGTCTTGAGCGAAGACGTGGTTGTCCCCGCAAGGAACGAAGTGATAAATACGGCGCGACCGGAGGGCCAGACAGCAGGTGGGGTTTAGAGGCTGCAGGAGTACGACTTCACCTCGGAACATCGCAGACGGAAGAGTCACGCTAACGCGGAAGCTATGTCCCGAAGACCCTGTCCAAAAGAGTGCGGCCAATGCACAAGAGTGGAGGGGAAGGAGCGTACCGCAGCAGTTCGAGTAGTCACGGCAGTGCCTGCGGATGGCTGGGATAGCGCAGGCCTGAGGAGGGAGCAGCTGACGGACGCAGATTCGGGGCCACTCTTGAGGGATGTGGAGAACTTGGTGGACCATCTCCACGACATGCACGAGACGGCTCGCCAGAACATCCAGAAGGCGAGCGACCGCATGAAGACCAGGTATGACAGGCATGCCAACAGCCAAGGGTTCCAGCAAGGTGGCCTGGTCTGGTTGTACCGCCCGACCCGGACCAAGGGACGCTGCCCGAAGCTTCAGCAGTCATGGCAAGGACCGTACCGTATGGTGAAGAGGATTAACGACGTGGTCTACCGCATCCAGAAGGTGCCCCGAGGAAAGATGGTGGTACACCTGGATCGCCTGGCCCGCTACGAAGGCGCTGTTCGGGACGACCAGCCTTGAGGAGGGAGCAGTGTCACCCTGGCGGTAGACTCGCGAAGCCGATGAAAAATGATGGCCGGCTGAGATTCGGGAAACTTCGGGGCCGATCGTTACCGGAAGCGAGACAGTTGAGGGTAGTGTTTGAGAAAATAAACAGTTTTAAGTTAGCTAGCAAATTGTGATGTGAAGAATGTATTTGTTAGGAAAATAAAGTGTAGTTTGTGTGTTTGAAGCCTCGACTTTGATTTTCACGAACCCATAAAGTCACAACCTCTTTGCAATAAGTTGAGCAACTTTGTAAAAAACTTTAAGACTTTTAAAATAAGTGCCTTCTGGAATCGCCGCTTTCATACTTTGCAGTTTTTACAGTCTTGCAGCACCTGCAAATGAAATGTATTACTTAAACAATCAATGCACAATTTAGGTAATATGAACTGAAATCATAACATGAAAATCTGTATCAAAAATTGTTTAGCTGATAGAACGTGTTTACCATAATCATAATGATGATCTTCATCAGTGTCGTTTTATTTTAAATCGGCTACCTCACGATAAGTGATGTTTACTAATCAGACATCTCACCGTGGTTTCCTCCTCAACAAAAAGACATTCTTCCTCTCGTTTGTCGTAGAATGTTGGACATTTGGCTATCATTGCGAGAACCATCACTGACTGAGTGGAGCGGAAATGGGTCTTGGTTGGGGTGAAACGACAGCGCGACGTCATTAGCTCATATGAGCGCCGTTTGGACACCTCAGCTCTAACGTCAAAATTTTGGGAAGTAAGAAGGAGAATGATTTCAATATTAACTCCTGAGCATTAGATACAAACATTTTTGGTGCACCTCAGAAAACATGCAGGAAAAGCTATTTCTGTAAGACCTATCATTCCTGAGGGTCTGTTCTATATAACATCTAATTGAGAGATCACATGTTTATAACGTGAGAGTGGCTAATTGTAGTTTTGGTAGTACCAAAATAATAGGTATATGTCTTCAAAACAATGCTTAAATGACAAGAGGGAAAATAACTACAGTAGAATTAGAGCTGAATATACGTTCAGGTACATTTCCAAACTCATGAGACAAGTTCTAATTGGCATTCTCCTTGCAGCAAAATGTGTACACGTCTTTGAGTTCTACGCACATGTACACACAACCTTCGAACATACAGCTACCAAATAATTATAAGGGAAATATGAACTTATCTTAAGGTAAAACTTGTGTTTTTACCCCTTTGACTCACGACTGTAACTGGTAGGTTAAATCTTCTTTATAAAATGGGATACAAGAAAGAATTCTCCCCGCTCTGCGAAGCAATTTAGATGTGATGTCAACTTTCGTTGCGTTTTTATTTCAATTTTACAGTCGACTGTGGTTTAACTGTTCAGTAACCACATTACTGCTCAGGTACTCTCGATAGCCGTGATCGTCTAGTGGTTAGGACATCGTGTTGTGGCCGCAATAACCCAGATTGGAATCCTGGTCACGGCAGTGGTCAATCACCAGAATAGCAGAGGACATTTTTGTCTCTTTGTATCTAATTTGCAATAAAAATTAGGAATTTAGGAGGGATGTATGCGCGAATATAGTTAAATTTTAAGTAAACCAAAATATTCCATTGAAACATGTGGCAGATTAACTTGAAAGTTTTTATAATCAAAATGAATCGAAAACAAAAGCATATATATATTTGACGTTCCATTCCCTTTACATGTCCACACGCGGTCACCCCCTCCAAAAAAAAGGACGAATTTCCATTCATTCTGTAAGAGTGTAAGTATTGAAAATTCAGACAATTAACAATGAATACTTATATAGGACTGGTTCATTAAAAAAGTATTTAACATTAATTTAGTGTTTTAACATGACGCTAAGTTTGGTGTCATGAGATTATTTCTATCCATTACAGTTTACCAGTTATACAAAGTCATTCAGAATGGCTTTCCTTCTCCTCCAAAAAAATCAAGATGTAAATTTAAGATCTCACTAATCTCAAATAAGTTAATGAATTCTTTCGAATGTTAATGAACAAGGCAATTGTCTGTCCAGGTACATTTGTGCATTGAAGCTCACCTGCTAGAAACAATAAAACAATTTAATTCGATGAATTGTTAATTTTTTATCCCAAAGCAAACAGCTGACAAAAATTAAATAAATGAATCAGTGGACAGCAATTTGGTTCAATTCATTATCATTGGTGTTAGGCAAGGGGGTAATATAATCTATAAAACCGATTTGCAGATATGTGAACCTGTTTATACTAGTTTGATGTTGAGAGGTCATACCCAAATAAAGATACTACTTGGTCAATCATGGAAATGTATCGGAAAATATGTGAAGCAAACCTATCGCACATACACGGCGATTCACGGTAAGTACACTCTGTAAAGATGTAATCACAACAACGTGTCATACATTTGCAGACGCGAGAAATAATTTATACGATAACAGGACTGAATATTTTGACACTGAGAAAGATGAGAGAATCAAAAATACTTTGTGTCAAGCGACAAACAGTGAAGTAGTTTACGTGTAAATATTGGAATTGTGTTCAGGATTGGTATGTAGATCCGTGTTAGCGGCGGACAAAGGGTAAGTGCTACAGAGACTTAAAGGAACATCGTAGAGACGTGTCCAAGTGTCGCTTTTGTATAAAAGACTGTACGTTAGTATTGAGCTGACACTTTTGGTGAAAATAAAGAAGTTTCAATGTGAACTTGTAGTTCCAGTCACGTATATTCAGCATATTTTCATGACAAATTAAATGTATATCTTAGATATGCTGGGACTAGCCTCACAGGCACTCTTCATTTTTTTGACTTTTGGAGTACTAGAAAACCGTAACATATAGAAAAAAAAATCTTACTGCATAAACTTCGGGTCCTTATAGATGCAGAGGTCATTATTTATTTATTTCTTGGCCATGAAACAGAATGCAACTTTAAAGTTCTTAAAACATGTCTATCATATCGATAGAGTCAACAAGGAAAATTCAGTGCCATGGCCAGGATTTGAACGAATGATCTCCTGGTTTCCGTTCAGCCACTCTAATCCAATTAACTAGCATGGCCAACTTGCCGTTTCGACATTAAATTATCCACTTGATTCGTATATTTCCCCGGTAGATCACTAGGGAACTTCGCATTCCAGATGCACCTTTTGTGGCAACTTACTATTGTAAATACAAGGTGCGTCCAGAAAGTAAGTTCTGTTTCAATTTATCTCCGCTGCAACGCATCGCAGTTTACACGGTGCTCTGCTTGATGTCGGCAGTCTCTCTCCAGGTGTCCCGGCTGGTCACACCCCGAACACATGCCACTTGGCCTTCGCCGGCGTTCCTGGATTGGTCCTCGGTCTCCATCGTAGGGATACTCCTTGTTCTAGTGATCAGGGTAGGCGTCATCTTGACGTCTTCCGTCCTCAATGCGGTCGTTAGCACCCAGTGGATGGGCTTGTATCGCCGAGAATTAGGAGCTAACGTATATCGGCGTGTCGTAAACATTAGACGAAGGAGTAGGCAGCTTTTCGGGATACAAATCCGGGCAGCAGGTCGACAAGGCTTTGCTGGCCAGCTGTTCGATTGCCAGGGAGAACTTCTGCAGTGTCTCCCCTGGCTCCTGCATCCTATATTTCAGGTAGCTGCGAGAGGTGGGGCTAAACGCTGGTCTCCGAACCAGTTTTCCAAGGCCTCTCAGATGTCCTTGGGCGTAGCCACTCTCTGGAACCCGTTCAGTACCTCTGTGGTCTGTCCCTGGAGGCTGCAGGTATCTTCGTCATGCGACCACTTGTGCTTGGTCACTGTGTCGAATTGGTGGCAGAAGACCTCAAACGTTGGCGTGCCGCCGTACTTCGGTGGTTTGACGCGCGCAGATGTCGTATCCCGTCCCGGCGCTTCGGCTTTCAGATCCCTCAACCTTTTGCCGCCAATGTCCTCCACCATGGCGTTTAGGCACCAGGTGTCTCTGTCGGTCTTTCCTCTAGGTCGTTAACACGGTTCGCCAGGTCTTCAACGCGATCATCCGCTTGACCCACCCGCTTGCCCTGCTCCGTTACGTCATCCCTCACGCCAACTGCGCTTCAAATTTTGCGGCGAGGGCCTCGTTCGGAGCCTTCATTTCTGTTGCCAGACTGTCGTTCGCCGCTTTCATATCCGTGGTTATTTCGGCCTTCAATTCAGTCATCGTCTCGGCCAGATTTCTATTTGCCGCATTCGATTATGTGGCTCCGGTGTCATTGGCTGTCTTCATTTGTTTTAACCCTTCTAAGATCCGGGTCAATGCAGCTTCCATCGTCGTATCTCACTTCTGACACCAATTATGACTTCGCGGGTTCGTAGAATTAGAGATCTTGTTTGCAGAAATTCAAAATCCTCTTTATTGCAGTACACAATAAGTTTGTACAATCCTTGCAGCAGTAAAATACCTGACATACACAACAACAGTGACAAAGGTCGTTTCGTTACTCCCGCTACAAGTACACAGATGAAATATTCCACTGAGGTAAAACTCAAAACTAACTCCACTGCACAGCTGCAACTCAGTCAACAACTGACTCTGCTATAACACTTTACGGGCACTTTATACCTCCAGTTAGTGTTATAGAATGCAGTAGAACTCCCGAGAGAGATTGCGGTGAGATTTGAAAGCTGGAACTATCCAGACATCACCCTTCCTTCCCTCCCTTCCTCCCTCCTTCACTCCTTCCTCCCTCCCTCCCTTTCCTCCCTCCCTCCTACCCTTCCTCCTTCCTTCCTTCCTACCTCTCTCTCGGCGATCGTTCAGCTCTGCGCGCCACTATCTCTTTGTTTGCTGCCCGCAAGCCACTATGTCTCTTTCTTTCCTTCGCACGCAACCGGCACTTGACTGTCGTGTCTCAAACTCAAAAAAATGCGGACAGTGACAATATGGAAAAAATCTTAAACCTTTCTTTCAACATTTTAATTTGCCATATATATAGTGTTTGAAAACGACACCGAACTAGCTTTTAGTAGTAGTTGCTTAGCTTCTATGTGACACATTTAGTTTTAACCGCCAGTAGAGCAGCATAAAAAATGCTCCAGAATTTGTTTAATAGGTAGTGACAGGAACGACGGACGACGTGTGTCTCACGCTTTCGGAGTTCACAGGTATAGGTCACACGCCGTGCTGCGTGTTCTAACTCTTTGTAAACATACTGACATACTCCGCAGTAACTTGCTTACAGCTATTAAGAATTTCTTTGGCTTATGAAGCCACAATAAAATGCTATTGCTTAGTTATTGCTTATAAGTGCCTAGCGTGATCCAAAATTCCATTATAGCAGACCATATGGCAAACATGCTGATGGACATATGCAACTTAAACATTTTAGAGGGAAGTTAATGATAGTGAAATTGAGGATGGAAGAATTAAATGATAAAATGAACAGTGAACAATATCACAGAAGTATAGATTAAGTTAACCAAAACTAAATGCCTTATGCAATGAGACAAGCATTTTACTTCACAGTGTTTAATAATCCCAAATAAAGCATTTGTAACTGAAAAGGAAGCTGTTGATTTTACATTAACTGGTTGAAAGCACTGTACAATTAAGATTATAGCAAAATGAGCAACTTTGGTACTGTCCGAATCATTACTCTACTTTTTCACAAGTAACTGCCTTCTGTCCCATTACCTGAAAGTGAGGCTAGGGTCACTGATGAAGAACAAATAGGTATGTTTTTGTTTTCTTGGCTGGTGCGTCCCAATAAAAACTTTTGAGGTTCGCACACCAGTAGTTCCTGCACTGCCCAACCACAAAATTATGTAATATTTAGTGCTACAAAAATTCTACTTAACAGAATTTCGAAGTTGCGACACCGAAATTCAGACTCGTTGAGTTTATAATCTACGCAATGGCTATAATCGGCTGTATATATGGGCACATGGCAGGTGACCGTGCTTTTATTTTATTTATATGAAGTTTTACATTATTATTAATCTACTGTAATACACGTTCTGAGTAAATGCTTAAAATGTTGAAGATTCAGACATTTTCAATGTTGATATATAAAGTAAGATTAAAAGAAAAGCAAAATCATAGATGCCAGTGTACTTATATGTAATACATGTGTATGGTCTCTCAGATTTGGTCTCAGTGGTATCTGCCAATCAAACACAGCGGGTTTACATTATATGTGGGAGCTATTCTTAACATATCAATTTAAAAATTTATCGAATTCGTCTGGTCCATAAAAAGGTACCCAATTAACTCAATATCAGGTGATATGAAAGTTAATATCATTATCATTTCGGAATCCTGAAACCCACGCACTCGTCTTATTTATACGATTAACTTTACTAAAAAATATTGCGTTTTGAAGACATAATGCTCATAGCAGCTAGACGTTTGCTTATAGTAGGTAACGATCAAACGCACAAATGCATTAAACCGATATCTGTTAATGCATGCACTGCAATATCTGAAAGTGTAAACTTTATTCATGGTAAAGGGGTTGTCATGGGATATGATTCCAGTAACTACATTTGGAATGTATCATATTTGTTTGTCCTTTAAGTATTTGATTTACAGGGCCGTGAAATTATCAAAATGGCAGTCGTTGAGTTTCAGGAAGTGGAAATCATGGTAAATTGGTTTGCCAACCGCATTATACTACAAGAAAGTAAGCTACATTGAGAAAAGGAGAACAAGATAACAGGTATTGGAAAATATCAGCAGTGTGAGGGAATACGTATCAATAGGACCTGCTATTCAAATTGCTAATAGTTTTCACTGAGTCGTCTGGCTCCAATGTTGTGCTTCAGGTTAGAATAATTACTAATGTTAAATATTTGGTGGTGATGGTGGGGATAAAGAAAGCATGTTTTTATGTATGGTGGTAGATAAAATGATTTCTGTTGATTTGGTGAGGCTGTTTTCTGTGTGAAGTTTCCTAGATCGCTGCTCAGTGACGGGACCAATCAAACGAAACTGATTGTGTTAGCCTCATTGTGCTGAACGAGTTTTACAAATCCTGTTAGAGCAAGCTTCTTCCGATCATAATTTCGACAAGTGTATGTTATGGTGAATGTTGGAAGAGTAGCTTAAAGCATTTGTTCGTACTTAACTGAGGCCGAATTACCGTCTCTTAGTGTTATGTTGTTATATGACCAGGGCTATATGGATTACGGCTATGGAGGCCAAGTATACAACAACTTCTCTCGTATTAATAATCTCTCGTATCAATAAGTTCCTAGTGGAAGAGGACAAATTAACAGATGTAGAATATCTTGTTTTCCCAGGCGTGTTATAATACTACTTTTATTTTCATTTTCTTGGAATTAATGTTCCTATTTTGTTATTCAAAACCCCACAAGTGCAATATCCGACGTATGTCATGGTTTACCGCCTTCACGCCGTCAGTTTGCTGGTTGTGCTACAGTTACTCACATTATATTAATATCTTTTAAATGAATAGTGTTGGTATCTTGTCTTATGTACTTTTGGCTGTTATATGTTGCACATTCTGCCATTTCAAGTGTCAACAAAGCTTTGTGTTCAGCTTAAACCTCAAAATAAGTAAGACTTTCAGACTTTGAGAACATAGTAATACACTGTGAAATCACTGGGAAGAGAAATTTGTATATTTAAACCTGGACTGTGCTTAAATTACTATTGGTTGGTTAGTGACTCAATCTTAAGTGTTGTGGTTCAGTATATTATATATGGAGAGGTCCATCTCCAAACATGTACATTATAATGGTTCTGGTGTACTTGGAGGAGAGTTGGGGCAAGTTCATCTATGGTTGTATTTAAGTGGTTAGGCTTCTGCCAGCAGTAGCAAGGTTGTGACATAGGTGGCTGATGCTAAATTTGACAACCTCAAACTCTCAATATGTTGTCAATTCTAAATATATAGAGCAGAAATTCTTTCTTCTTTTTCATTTCATTTGCTGCTTCTTATAGTATGAAGCTCTACACAGTTAACACACTGTACAAGTTTCTCATTACGTCTTTGCAGTAATGTAATATAACAATGCATGATGTACTGCTCAAAACATTACAGCCATTGCTGTATTGAATGTGAGACTTACGGTTTGTTGAATGTCTCTTAATATTTTATGAGACATATTGTTCTAACTATAGCACTTAGCATTGTTCTTGATCTGAAATCTAGTTGCAATTTCCAACCTAAAATGATGACTGTTTGAGTTATTTCCTATAGCCTTATGCAATGGTATCGATCTGATTGAGGCTTGTCTCTGTTTGAATGCATAGATGTTTCACTGTTTCAGTAGTTTGGATAGTAGTGCCTTCTCTGTGGAGGCATTGCACAAAGAATGAGCAAATCTAACATTCAACTTAAATCCATGCAGATGGTATAGCAAATGCCGAGCTAAAGTTTAAAATGGAGATTTAATCTATCTAGTAATTCAAATTGAAGGTGAACAAATGCACCTAAACACATATATAGTTGGATGTATCCGAACATGGAAGTCAGTATAAGCATTTTTATAATGTCCCATTCAACAAGTCATACATTCATGGCACATGCATTATAATACTAGTACTCTGGTACCTCTATTGTATTTGTATCTTACATTATGTGTTATCAGCAAACATTGATGAACCATTTCTAGCATTAACCTTAGAAGTGAACATTCAAATTGAGTATTAGCTTAGGTCTTCAGCATCTCATTCTATATTGTGTGCATGAAAGACTGTTTAATTTTGCTCAGCGGCCTCTTTGTCAGACTTGACGTTGTTTTACATTCCATGAATCTACAAAAACAGGAAGTTTCCTTCTGGAGTAAACCATGCTAGGTATTTAATTTAGGATATCATTAATCCAGAACATGCATTTCTGTGGGTCAGTATAATGCAAATTGCCACGGCATGCGGCCTTAGCTAAGTATTGGAAATTTATATGTGTTTGGAGGAATTTAGTAACAGTGACGTCAAAATTAATCTCAGAAACTATTTGTAGTTGGTTTATTAACTGCTTCGCCGATGGCCATTTAAACCCTTCAGGGGCCGGTAACGGATACCCAATAAGACATTTAAATTGTTAAATGCTGTAAAAATGCATCATAAATACAATTCTGTATTTATTAAGTTATTTAAACAAAACAAAAACTGGTTTAAAACTCACTAAAGGCAGTATAAATCTACAGTAACAAGTAAGTAGAGGCTACATTAATAAATCGTTGAAATTTCACTGCTTTGTTTCACTGTGACAAAAGCCATTCTTTGCGCCGAACAGGCCTAACATTTCAATCATTTTGTTTTGTGTGTATACGAAGAAATGTATATATGTATAGCTATGCAAATGACTTCTCCAGTTCAAGTTTAGTTTATTTATGCTATACCAAGTGATAATCATACGAGAATATATTATGTTACACACTTACACACTGGAAAGAAAACTCTCTGTCAGCATCTGTTATTACAGTGTTTCTCAACCAAGGTTTCTGGTAGCCTTATGCAGCTATTTTCGCTCTGTGTTTTAGTTATTTATACTCTGTGTTCAGAGTGATTTCTTATAGCTATCAAGAGCTAAATGAATGGCACATTTGAAATTGTTATATTTCAAAGTTAACCATGGCTTATCCCTGTAATGTAGCAAATAAATTAGCTTGCGTATGATGTGTACAGGCTTCTGATATTACTGTAGAAAATCTGGAAGATTTGTTGTACGATTATGAAGGAGATCTTTAGGACATACGTAGCAGTCACGTGTGCTGGTCTGCAGATGGCATGTTAGCTTCTCCATTGTTTGGGGAAATGGCGGGTCAAATACGGGTGTTGGGATCAGCTATTATTAGCTATCCCTCTTTACGGATAACAGTTAAATGGTAAAAAAAAGTATTTTCATACCATTGGATGTAACTATGCACAGTTGCTAAGTAATTTTCAGAGCTGTAAATTCATGCAAGACATTCATCTACCAGTACTTGCGCGTATAAAGGGCTCGTAACCTAATTGAGTATTATAATACTCAGAGGCCTCTTTCTTACTAGGGGTAAGAAATTCACCACGACATCACCCTTCATACTTGAGAGAAAACACTTTCCTAAAAGTATACCACCCACAACCAAAAAAAGTTGTAACCATTTCGAAAATGTGTAGTGTGTTGCGGAAAAGAAGTTTGCAAGGAAATCAATATTATTTGGTGTGAATCTGCAGATGTGCCCTTGGGTGCTTATCCAGGTTTGGAGGTGTACAATTCAAAAAGAAACCTTTAAGGGTACGTTTACATCCCTTATAGAACTAATTTAAATGTATTGTAAAATAGCAAGATTAAAATAATTGGCATTAAATGAGCATTAAATGCATGTATGCATTCAAAAAGAAACCTTTAAGGGTACGTTTACATCCCTTATAGAACTAATTTAAATTTATTGTAAAATAGATGTTAGATAATGTTGAGCAGTGCAACTCTGGTTAGCACTGCTGAGTTAATTTTTAATGCTATGTCACTTAGTCTTGTTTTTAAGTTTTTTTGTTGCCCATGTATATTTGATCACAGTTCTCATAATTTATCTAATCTGCGTTTGCCATAAAATTATTTACAAAAATGTTTCTAGACATTTTTCTTCACTTTCCTAAATTATTCTGCAATTATACATCTCGTAAATACAAAGGAGATCAGGGTAGCTTTTCTGGACCAAAATTGATTGTAAACAAGAGGGACAAATAATAGCACACATGTTAAAACATATCAAGAAATAAAGTGTTTATTTGATCATATGATTGAGCATAAAACTAAGCCCTATTAAACTGTATACATTTATTGCATACCTTACCCCACTTTTTTATCATATAAGAAATATTTGTGAAAGAATTTAGTTTTGTCACTACTGGATGCTTTGTGATGACACAGGACCATGTGAATGACACCATGCTTCATCACTAAAAAGTATTAGTCATGGATTGATTGTTCCATCATTAACATTTCTCACAATTCAGTTAGAGAAATTTACCTCACTGATAAAAAAAAGGATGGCAAAGGATAGATAATCCTATCTAGCTAGTAGGTGTTATGAAAGAGGAAAGTTGCCTAAGGAAAGAAGAGAAGGGAACAGCACAGGATGGGAGCATAAGCGTCCTAACTATTGCAATTAAGCTGCTGTAAATTAATATAAATGTAGAGAAAGCCACCATGGCAGGGGAAAGTCCACGACAAGTTATTTGCATTCAAATCTCTCAGTAAACATATTTTTCAAGAGACTCTATTAAGAAAGAGAAACTTTAGGACTCATACAATGCTTCTCTTCAAAACCCAAACAGGTATTTTAAGAACAGTCCAATTATTGATGATAGTTTCTCGGGCTAACAGCCAGGTCAGATTAGGGTAACTACCCAAGCTTTCAGCGACTAACTCTGCCGCCATCCTCAGGGGAACTGAATCTGGGCTACTCTGACCTGGCTGTTAGCCTGAGAAACTATCATCAATAATCAACGCCGGGAAAGCTTCAAGTCATTAGTCCAATTATTATTACGCTTAATCTACCTAGAAGTAAAATTGAAAACTTGACAATAACATGGCAACTATCACATGCAATACTTATATCATACTTTATGTGCTATTGATAATTTTGTTTTAAGTCACACAATTATATTAAAATGTAAAATTATTATTGTAGTATTATGCTACTGTATTTCTTATGTTGTTTTTCTATTTCTAATAGAGATAAAAGCTATCAACTAAAACAGTACTATAACAATACTCGTAAAATTTATTATATATGCATTTCTGGTATATGCATTAATCAAATTTTGAAACATAAGTTGAAAAATCAAACCCTTATATTCTGCCAAAAAATTAAATTTACAATATACCATTACAACACATTATTTATTTCTATGAGATCTAGAAATTCTATAAAACTCAACCTATTGAAACTTATATTTAGATGAAAATGAAAAACTTATTTTATGAAAGACGAGTGTTGCATTATCAAGCTTTGCAAAGATGCTCCTGTTATTCCCAGCACATGAGTATTGCGGAAGAACAGCTAACAAAATACAGACTAACCGTAATAGATACCAGCTTTGCAGGTTGTATTAGGAATATCTCAAATCTATGAATGCTTTTATCTTTATCCAGGCTTTTTAATTAGATTTGGAAGTGAAATTTTACAGTACGTCAATAAACTGGCTGAAGTGATAATTGCATTGGCATAGGCAGACAAGTAGTTTGGGTTAGACATGTCTTTGAATTTCTTAAGTCTGGTACAACACTCCAAGAAGTTCTTTGTATGATAAGACAACAGCGATATGTAGTGTGTTTTGAATAATTATTGATGGATTCCAAGAAGGTGATGTTACAACTTGCTCATATTTTTTATATATATGTATGTCTCTTTTTTTACAGATTGTTTCTGAAAATAAGATATACATCTGATTTGACAGCTATTCGAAATGGAAAAGCAAATAGAAATCAAAGAAGAAGATCCCATCACAGACAACATAGCCTCACAGAATGCAACAGAGTTCGTTCAGAAGATTAATACTGTGAACACAAGTAATGATGCTGTGCTTCTGGATGCTGATTCTAACATGACAGTCAAAACAGAAATTAAATCAGAGAATCCTTTTATCAAACATTTAGTCAAGCAGATAAAGACTGAAACTGTAACTTGCAGCAACAACTGGGTGATACTTGGTTCAAATGAAGTTGAACAGAATAAGGGAAAATTTCTTCCAGAGGATCCTGTAATAATGGATAAAAAATACAGCAGTGATAATGAAATATGTAATAAAATAGAAATTAAAGAAGAATCTTGGTGGTTAGAACCAGAAACTTCATCAGCCTGTGATAATAGTAAGGTAAGTTAAGCAGTATACTCCTTTAGCTAGTCGGAATGTTTTGTAATAATCATCCAAATGTATTCTGTGTTATTGCAGAGTATTACAGTATACAACATGTAAAATAAAGAGTAAAATGAATGGCAAATGAAGGCAAGGATTCGAAGGCAGTAGACCAGCCAGCTGTAAACCTTTAAACCATATCCTATTGGGCAGTATAATTCAGATCCAGCCTTTTTGTTCTGCCAAGAAGTGTTACAACTATGCAGTAAGATATTTTGATAAAACAGAGATAGATTAGGCTTTACAACTGCATTTGCATCAACTTAAAGATTAGTAATACAATTTTGGGTCAAACTAGTATTCAATGCTCTATTTATTGCTAGTATTTACCTAGAACATATTTCATTAGGACCTTCCTAACATCATCAGCTGTTGTCGACTAATGGATGTTGGTTTAGTGAACTCCTTGGAGGTGATAGGTGCATCTCTGTCGATATTTTAATGATCATGAAGTTTGGGTTCTCTTCAAAGGTAGTGTCAAAATTGAACAATTTTCTTTCATATTTCTTTATTAAAATTCTTTCCCATGTGGTTAATCCTGCTGGACCTTGAACACATGGTAATAAGTGGATTTCTCGTTCTGTAGCATGGTTTTCCTTCCAAAATTGGTATGCTACCGCCGCCTTATCTATTTCTTTGTTCCCGATGTTGCTCAAATGCTCCTTGTGCCTGATGTTCAAATTGCTTTTAGTTTTTTCAAAGTAAAAGTTGTCACAGCCTTTCCAGTTTATCTGGTACACACCTGATTTGTTGTCTGTAGCTGTGATATAATCCATTTTGTTCAAAGGTACATTTGCCAGCCGGTAATTTAGACTGTAGATAACAGCACGCTTGTGTTGGCTTGGGTTATATCCATCTGAGTTTAGGAAATTTCCTTTGTGTGTCTTCTCCTATGTATGAGAAATTCTAGTTATGCATGTTTTCTCTCCAGTTTCAAATCTAAGAAAGGGATTTCATTGTTTGTCTCTTTCTATGGAAAGTTTAATTGCAGGATTTTGTATATTAAGTAGTTTTACCATATCATCCATATGTTTCTCATTTACAATTGTCCAAATGTCATCCACATATGTATACAAATGTTTGACAATTAGTGGGAATGCTTTTGTGATATGGGTTTCCAAAAAGCTCATGAAGAGATCTGCCAGAAATGGGGACAATAGATGGCCCATAGATAGTCCTGATTTATGTTTGAGAATTTGTTTATTGAATGTAAAGGACTATTCAGTGCAGATATTTGTTAAGTGAAGGTATTTGTCTATGATGTTTTGGTGTAACTTAGGGACTAAAGCATTATTTGCATGTACTCCATGAGTTTTTCTTTTGCCACACTAGGGAACAAAGAGTTTATATCAAAAGATACCAATCATTCGGTGGGAGAAAATTCTAGCCCTTTAGTTTTCTTGATGAATTACAACAAATTTTTAATACTATGGCTTTCAAATTTTGGTGGCTCCTGAAATTTTTTGTTTAACCATTTCGACAGTTTGTAGCAGGATTTGTTTGTGTTGTTAATGATTTGGCACATCTTATTTCCTGTTTTATGAATGTTGGGTAATTTGTACTCTACTGTAGAGTGGTCTAGTTTCAAACTTTTTTTTTTTTCTTTTGGTATGATAATTTTATCCTTAAATTTCCATTTAACTGTTTTACACACTTATTTAAAGGATCAGATTTTATTTCTTGGAATTCATCACTTGGCAGTAAATTTGTCATTCTAGTAATGTAGTCCTGTTTGTCGATGATGACTGTCCTATTTGCTTTGTCTGCTTTCGTATAAGCAACATCCTTTTTATTTAGAGATTTAAGTATTTTCAATTATGGTTTGGGTGTACCACTTTCACTTTCTATGTTTTCTAAGATCTTCCCACATTTGAAACTAGTCTCTCATAAATATAAACAAGTAAGTGATGAGTATTAGTAAACCAACTACAAATAGTTTCTAAGATCCATTAGTGATGTTCAGTGTTCCCAGATACTGTACCATTTTTCAGGTAATACACCAAAGCTATTTGTTATAGGAGACTCAACACCATCCTCTTATTCTAACATACCAAAACATTTAGAGTTTTATTCAGATTTGTGCAAGGGATTTCTTTCAGCTGACTTTCTTCTCTGTGTGGTCAAGAGCCCTGAGTTCAAAAGGCCTCTTTTTAAATATACAAAATATAAGTGCTCCCAATAAATCAAAGCTACAGAAAAATTATTGTTCCAATTACAGTAAGAAAGGAATATATCAGGTAAATTAAATTTGTGACAGTGAAAAAACACTGGCTTGTGATTGATGAAACTATTAGTGCTAATGGTAGGAAAGAGGCAAATTTAATTGTAGCTGCATTAAAAAGAAATTCCTGCTATCCTGTATAGGAATGCCAAATAGCTAGGGTGTTAAAGAAAGCTTTGAAAACATGGCAAAATGGTGTTAGAGTTCAAGGTACCTCCTCTGTTAGTTGCACAAAATAAGTATCTGTCTAATGTGATTCATATAACGTGCAATGTTTATGCTCTTCATATATTTTGTGAAAGACTACAAACCCTTATCCTAATAATGATATGTTAGTCTCCAGTGGGAAAAAACTGTGTAAGCTTTATGCGGATTGATGCTTTTATTAATCAAGATCTTCCATTACCTGCTAAATCGCTAGCCACATTGTGGCACCTGAACTTAAAGTGGTGTATATTACTGCAGATAATTATGAAGCATTTGCATCAATAGTAAATGAAGGGGGCATTCTGCAACTGAGATTATGTGACGTTAAGCTGTAATGCAATTTTGAAGTGAAACTTGGCCTTTTTGTCTTCTAATTCTGTTTTCTTGATATTTTGATAAACAAACTACAAACTTCTGTTGACTTATTAAGTAGCTAGGTAAAAAATACAGTTTGTTTATAAACAAATTAACACCAAGTGAACTGTTTGTGTTTGTGAACTGTTGGGCTACCAAAGCACGTTAAAGCAGTTGCAATTTCAGAAGGCTAATGCAGAACTTGATAATATGTTTTTTTTGTGACATTCTGCTCTTCAGGTATGCATCGTTAACATTGTGAGATGTGGAATGTCCATCTTCAATTTAAGCCATTACTGAATGATATAGCCAAGGCAGTGTAATGCACACATTGTGAAATAAATTTGTCATGCAATGCAGTTCCAAAATGTGTATTTCTGATGTCTTTTTTTTAAGTTGTGAAGCTTTTGTATCTATTTTTACAATCATAAGCATATAAAAAATAATAATTTTCAGTTTGTAGCATATAATAATCTGGACACTAATCGTAATAGTTTCATCTATCTTGCAACCCTGTGTTGTGCTGTCATACATTTTATTTCAATTCAGTTTAGCGATGCTGAAGATGATGATTTATTACATCACCAGCAGTAGACTATATTTCCGTTTTGATATATGCTGCCAGTTACATCATGATATATGCTACTGGAATAGATTCAAATTATGATTTTGAAGCCGTTTAATGGGATGTAATGGTGAATGCTGATGAATTTCTCACCTCTGGGGATGATCTTGAAGAAATCTAGAAGTTTTCCCTGCAACTCCTGATCTGTAGATGCATCAGTAATTTTAGAGCAATGAGTTCTTTTTCCCAGGGTCGCATTACCGGAGCTGAGAATTGTTAGATTCTTCTGCTGATTAACTTTTCAATCATACTTTCTCAAAAAATATTTTATTCTACATATACAATTCGATGCTTAATCTTAGAAAATCTTGAAGATTATTGGTAATTGCCTTTTCTCCTGCTACTAAGGATGCAAAATACTAATTATAAATTAATAGCACCTTAGCTATTGATGCATCTATTATACGTCACACAAATACATTCATTTGTAGCTCCTTATCTGCACACATGCAGAGTAATATTGATATACATCTATCCTCTATGAATGTTCCTTGCAGAAGAAAATTCTTTGAGACATATAACAACTTCCTCTTATACGAGGTTGTCATGATTACACATCATATACCTTACATTATATCGCTACTGTCTGCAGATGACCTAGTAGTTGGGTCCATATCAAGTGGACGGCTGAGAAGAGCAATTGAGGCAGCCAATTCTTGTTGCAATAAATGGAGTTTGAAAGTGAATGAAAACAATACAAAGATTATGGTCTTCGAAAAAGGATATAGGTTGCGTAAGGATGAGAAATGGGAGGTTAATAGAAGAGAAATAGAGGCAGTAAGGAGATTTTATTATTTGGGGACAAGGCTTAGTTCATAAGATCATGCTACAGTAAACTGTCAGATATAAATGTCAAATGGTTGGAGAGGATTTATACAGCTATAGTAGAGAATAGAATGTTACATGGATTAGAGGTTTGAGGAGTAGATGAGGCTTGGAGAGAGACTGATAAAGTGCATAGATCCTTTTGTAAATATATACTGGGATTACCGATAGCATCACCTAATGGGGCAGCACAATTGGAACTAGGCAGGCATTCTACTAAAATTAAAGTCTTGTCAAGGGCAATGAAATAATTATACAGAATCACTAACTTGGAAGATGGTAATGTTATTAAAGAATGTTTTCATGTTCAAAAGAGAAGTAACTGGGGTGGGTCTTGGGCACATAAAATGTATGACTTGTTGAAGCAGATAAGTATGGGTCATTGTTGGATAAATGCAGAGTATGGGTATAGAGGCTTGTGGAAAGAAGTTAAGCTAAGATTAGAAGATATTGACAGACAAGACATTTTTGCCAATACAAGTGACAGAGGCTCACTGAGATTATATAGAGAAATAAAAACAATCTGGGGGAGGGAAGGATATATAGACATATGTAATAAGTTAGGGCGAGAAGGTTTTGCTTGGGCAAGAACAGAAACTTGATAGGTATAGGTCAAGAGAGGGGGCTAGATAAATGTCCATTGTGTGGAGAAGAGAATGCAGATTTCCATTGTATATTATATTGTGGTCAAACAAAGATATGGAGAGAGCAGGCTTGGTTATGTAAATGAAACAATTTGGGGGTGAAGTAGTAATTAGAAAAATTTTGTCAGTAAAAGGGGAATGGAACAGGAGAAATATAGGGAATTATTTAGGGAAAGTTAAAGAGAGATGGCTAAAAAAATTAAGAGAAAAATATAGAGTGGGATAGGTGAAATGGCAAAATCTGTAAAAAGGAGTAGAGATCCTCCAATACACAAAAACCTAGGGTGAGGTGTATGGGGACCTAATTATTAGTCAATGGTGGGCGACATGATAGAATTTCTAGGATTTAAGAATATATGACATTTTTCAGTATGGATTTTATAATTGTAATCTTGATTTTTTATTTTCATTTGATGTTGTAGAAGGAAGGATGAGAAATAAATTACATTATATCTCTATTTCATTACAAATTTCACTTCCTTTAACTATTCTTTTTAACAAAATGAAACATTTGCTACAAATGCCTCCATTCAGAATTTATGTATGAATTGGTTTTACACAATTAATATACATTCACAAATTCTGAATGTAGCCCATGTGAGATGATCATTAATTATAATGTTGCACATAAATCAGCAATGAACAGAATACATAAAAGATATTGCAACATTGTATAAATAATGAGCATTAACAAAAACACTTAAATGTATAATTCACTTAAAAAATTTAACTTCTGAAACATATATTCACAATTATCATCATCGTCGTCATCATCATTATTTTACTAAATGTAGTGATCCTTGAATCCATCCTTTAAATGTGATTAATTCTATTTCATGATTGGTTACAGGTTTAAAATCAGTAATAATATTTTGCACTGCTATTTCGATTCAGTTTAGCGATGCTGAAGATGATTTATTATATCACCAGCAGTAGACTATATTTCTGTTTTTATATATGCTGCCAGTTACATCATGATATATGCTACTGGAATAGATTCAAATTATGATTTTAAAGCAGTTTAATGGGAAAGTATGGTGTATGCTGATGAATTTCTCATCTTTGGGGATGATCTTGAAGAAAGCTAGAGGTGTCCCCTTCAACTCTGGATCTGTAGGCGCATCAGTAATTTTAGAGCAATGAGTTCTTTCTCCCAGGGTTTTAGTACCAGTACTGAAAAACATTAGATTTTACTGCTGATTAATTAGCTTTTCAATCATACTTTCTCAAAGAAGAATATCTTACTCCATATTACAGTTCGATGCTTGATGGTACATAATCTGAAGAATATTGATAATTGCCTTTTCTCCTGCTACTAGTGTTGCAAAATATTAATTATAAATTAATAGCACACTAGCTATTGATGCTTCTATTATGCATCACACAAATGCATTCATTTGTAACTCCTTATCTGCACACTTGCAGAGTAATATTGATATACGTCTATCCTCTACGAATGTTCCTTGCAGAAGAAATATCTTTTTTTTAAGCTAATTTATTGATCGATCAGCACATGTGCGCCCTACAGGTCATTGATCATAGACATTATCTACATATGTGATACAATGAATTACAATGATATGCGGAAAGCCTCATTGTGCCCCCCATAAGTAGGTAAATTATAGTTTTGAGCATTACAGAAGATCTTGTTGTGAGAGCTGATCCAGTGGTAGACGGCTCCTGATGCATGTTGGGAAGCTGGATTTGCTGGCTGCGAATAGTAAATGGCTCCTGAGATGTGTTTTAGGTTGCTGTAGAACTTTTCCGCTTGTGAAGAAATTCACTGCTGAATGGTGCTGATTCCAGTTTCTCTATGTAGTTGACTATTTCTGACAAACCATGGTGCATTTGTTTAGATTAGTAATATTTTGTTTCAAAATGTCTGGATACGTTCAGAAGAGTTCAGAAGGACCAGTCCTTCCCCAGACTGGGCAGGCATATAGCAGGAGCGGTCTTAATAAAGTCGTGTCGAGTGGTGTGCGCAGTGTTTTAACCCTATTAAAAGCTTAGCTCAGTACCTCCTGTAATCTTCAAGAAAGATCTCGAGACATATAACAAATTCCTCTCATTTGAGGTTGTCATGGTTACACATCACCTACCTTACATTATATCTCTATTTCTTTATATATTTCAATTTCTTTAACTATTCCTTTTAACAACATGAAATATCTGCTACAAGTAGTTTTCATTGTTCTTTTTAAAGTGTTTAGTGTTTTTCTTTGACTTTTTCATGATTTTTTTTTCTGAAATGTTGGTTTTGTGTGATCTGGCAAAGAACAGTGTATATTTTAAACAGTTACTGAGGAATAATTTCCTTTTGAGCATCTTCATAGAAGTCTGTTTTTAGATGTAAATTCTTCCTCTACAGGTATAATCACTTTGATGACACCAAAACCTTATTTGCTATTTGAATCAGGACATGTGGCACTGTAGATAAGGTTGTACTTTGACAATCTATTTTTACAAACACACAGTAACCTTAGGACTCTAATTTGGATATGGCATCACATAGTGGTTCGCTGCTGTTAGCTAAGACATCAGGTACAAGCACCACCCCAAAAACTGCTACTTAAATAAAACACGAACAAGAAACAAGGAAACAAAGGCAACAGCAATGTTATCACATTACCTGGATTTTTGTTGTTGTTGTAGTTTACGTCCTCTAACATTAAGTGATATTGGGTAGTTAATGAAATTGTGTGAAATGGTGATCAAATGATTCCGGGGTCCATGGAGCTTAGAGTTACCTGACATTCGTCTTTCTTGATAAGGGAAACCCTGGAAAAAACCTTACCCGGTAACTCACCCTGGCCAAGATTCGAACTCGGGACCTCTTGAACATGAGACAGACATGCTACCATCCACGCTACTGAGGTGGGCATTACTGGGAATGAGGATATGTTTTACTGTATGTAGTATTAATGATGGGAGAGCTTGTGGTGTGTTTCAAATGGGAAGAGTTCCCGCCTGTAGCCAACCAGATACGTCAGAGCCTTCACCGTTTCAACCTCGTTATCCCCACTCTTTTTATATTTCCCTCTCTCTTGCACACTTGCGAGTGTTCGTGGCGCTAGGCATAAGGAAGCGCAAACTGAATTTTCTAAAGTTTTATGATAATGCAGTTGTTAAAATCACAATTTTCAACATAAATATTCGTATATTTCAGAAATGTTTTAAATATTTAGTTTAAAGCTAATTATAGTTTATGAATTACTTTTTTTCAAATCCAAACAAAAATACCAGCAGTGCATCTATATAGCTGTGAATGTTACTTACGTTAAGAGATAATTTGTCATTGTCATTGTCTTCAACGTCTGAGTACTGCAAATTTATGGTCATAGGTTGCAAAATATTGTTATGTGCTGTTTCTTTCCAAAAGTCGTCTTGTAGTTTATCTGATGTCTCACACAGTTTTTCCAGTCTTGTTGTGTTTATCAATTTTTTCGTGAATTTGTTGTTCAATGTCAGTCAGTTTAAAATTATTATTCCTGTTTGCAACATAATTTGAGCCCACATTAACTCCATTGGATTGTTCTAGCAGTAGTACGGGGGGGGGGGGGGGGGGGGGGGGGGAGCTGGATCATTGATCCAGCTGATACACATTTTCATGGAAGAGTAACTGAATAATAATGCTTTGAACTCCCATGAGTAAATAGAGATTACGAACCATTCATACAATGATGATGTTGATGATGATATGGATATAAGGGTGCTCGACTGCTTTGTCATCAGCGCCCTTACAGAAACAGATTCATGACAATAGCCAGATATAAATTAGTCAAAATTTAGAAAACATATCAAAACAAAATGACTAAAATATAAATAAGCCCAAATGTGTACAAATAAATATATAATAATAAAAAGCAATACAAAAGCTATAATTGCTCATAAAGTACTAACTGCCATAAAAATGCTACTTTCAATAAAAAAACTTGCCATAACAAGAGCTACCCGCCCAGAGGTGGTCGAACCAGTTTGTTACGTTTCTTTGGGCCAGGGCGAGAGCTTTCAGCAGGTTTTTCCTGCCTTTTCCTCACTGTTGTTTGGGCAGTGAGGACAGGATATACCCGCTCCACATCGTCAATGGAAGAGGATGGCTTCTGCACTGGTGCCTCCGAATCCAGTCTCTCGACAGGATCGGAAACTGCGACAGGCGAAGATGAAAGTCATCGATCGGCGTCTTCTCCAGCTGAGTCCTCAGATGTTGTGAACGGAGATGTTTGCGGACTTTTGTGCTGGCTACCTCTCTTTTCAGTTGTCTTACTATTTACCTTGAGGAAGTCCGTTCTTTCATAAGTGGTCTTAAATTTTCTGGGCGACACATTATATACTACCGGTTCACTTGTTCTTGAAGTAGATGCTTTCACCGGTGACTTGGTTAAAACCTTCTTCTTAGGACTGGACCTGGTCGGCGCGCTCACTGTTGCTCGTGTTGGTGGTTGTTGCTTTGGCTGTGATCTTTGTGTAATTGATGTTTCGGATACTACCTCCCCGTTTATTTCGCAGGTTTGTGTTGTGATTTCATGTCTAGGTACTGGCTTAGCTGCAACTGCAGTATAAGTAACGGTCCTAGGTACTGAAGGCTGGCGAATACGCAAGAGTTTCCGGGCTTCCATGAAGGACACCCTCCCTCTTACCCGGATCTCTTGGATCGCTTTCTCCTCCATAAAACGGGGACATTCTCTGGAGTTAGCTGAGTGATTACCACTGCAGTTCACACACTTTGCGGGTGACGTGCATGCATTGTTATGCCTGACTTCACCACAGTCAACGCAAGTGGCAACTCCATTACATGAATCACTTGTGTGGCCAAAGCGCTGGCATTTATAACACCTCACTGGATTAGGTATATACTGTCTCACTTGAATAGCTTTATATCCTGCCTTAATCCTTTTCGGGAGTTCTACCCGATCAAAGGTAAGAAACAGGGTACGAGTGGGCACTAGTTCACCTCGTTCTTTGCGGTTACCTCGATATACATTAGTCACACTTTGTTCTGCCAAGTTTTGCTGAATCTCCTTATTCGACATACCATCCAATGCGCTGGTGTTTACAACACCACGCGAGGAGTTCAGAGTCCTGTGCATTTCAACGCGCACCGGATAGCTCGCAAGCATATTGGCTTTCAAGATTTTAGCAGCCTGTGTCGAAGAAACTGCTTCGACCAGGAGTGTGCCATTGCAAGATCTAGTACATGCCTTCACAGAACCAGCAATACTATCTAAGCCCTTCTGAATAACGAACAGATTTGCGGTACTAATCTTGCGACCTTCCTCAGTTCTATAAATAACTAAATAGAGAAGACCACTACACTCGGCTATTTCCTTTCCACTTGTGCTATTAATTTTAAAAGAAGGGTTTACCATAATAGATAAGACAAAGTTTCATCCCCCAGTGCTCCCCACCCACCACGGAGCCCAATAAGGGGTCATCCCACTGGGATGACAGGGCTACACAGGGGATATAGCGAGCTCGCCGTCCCACTCACCCGGAAGTTCGGTACAATACCTAGTCCTGGCATATTGATTAGGGGTGGGTTAGTCCCTAACCTCCCGTTTAGGCGAAGCAGAAGCCAGAGTAGTGTATTAGAAATGCGCACCCTCCCCGAAATCAGAAGAAAACTGTTACGAGCTCAGATACGCATTCCTCAACCACCAGGACAAAGCTTTCCACCAACACGGGTCTCCACGCATAGCCTACACGTGGGTGGGCCTGTTGACCGTCTCCCTCAGCCAAGAAGAGGAGCCCACACGAGGGAGACTGTTGGCTCGGGACCCCAGGTGCGCCAAACCCGTACCTACCGAAGTAGGCCCCTGGGGGGCGATTCATACAAAAAGATATGTGACCTGATACACTCTGCCAGACTAGTAGGAAGTTTATCATTTTCTCTCATCAAATTTAACAAATCATCAAAGTACATACCATGTCATGTCAAATGTTTACATTTCATTTCTGAGTAATTTCAAATATGCCTTCACGGCATACATTCCAACCAATAATGTTGTTTAATTCATTGCTTACTTCGCAATGCGTTGTTAAAATATAATGTTATCTACCTTATCTATTTGTATTCCGAAAGCTATTTGAGCTAAAAATATGGAGCTGTTATGGTTATATTAAATACATTACTCTCTCATTCCTCATAGATCAGTGTTTGCAAAATCTGAATTTTTGTCTTAGCGCCCATTTTGTCTTAGTTGCTCGTCACACACCACATACGGGAATGCAATACAACACCGCGAGACTCCGTTTGGTTGCTCACCTAGCAGATCTCAAGGACAAACACCTTCCCTTTTGAAACACACAAAAAGCACACACTAGTAGAGTTAACCTGTTGTCTACCAACATATGTGTGGGTGTTGTGTGTAAATTATTTTATTTGTCTTCTACTTAGGCATTTGTTACAGTGTTATCTTTTTATTGCAGGAAGCATTTGCTGAGCTGAATCAGAAAGATGAGGATGTATTATCGTCACAGTTAACAAGGTAATAGTGAAACACTTTTAAAACTGTCAAATTCAGATGTCCAGATGTACACCCATGTAGGAAACCTCAGTCATGTCTTTAACCCAAATTTGTCTTGGCACAGCATAACCAAATATATGTTATGCTTCTTTAACATTTATGTATCAATATTTTGACTTCGTGGTGTCGTAGAGTTAAAAGTCCAGCTTGCAGAAATTCGAAATGCTCATTATTTCCATTGAAGGACACTGGTATATTATTAGCAGAATGACGTTACACATACGTACGAAACCTTCAAGTCTGTCCGACACACGTCCACACTGCACCATTGACAACCCTTAACTAAGTGCTTCTCTGCCCGTCCCTCCTCTTTATACATGAGCAGCTGCTTCTCGCAGGTTGGGGAAGTTTCTCGATGTCTCACAAAGACTCACGGTGTTACACGGACATTTCGTTGGCTCTTTCTCTCCTCGTCCCGTCACTGCTACTCCGAACATAGGTGTGGCTTGGGCGCTATTTTGTGTTTTTCGCTCCTTCTCTCTCGGCGTTCGCTTACGAGCGGCCTCGCGGCACTGCTCCCTCCTCAAGGCTGGTCATCCCAAACAACATTATCGTAGTGGGCCAGACGATCCAGCTGTACCACCAGCTGTACCACCAGCTGTACCACCAGCATCTTTCCTCCGGGCATCTATTGGATGCGGTAGACAACGTCGTTAATTCTCTTAACCACCCAGTATAGTTCTTGCCATGGTTGTTGAAGTTTTGGTCAGTGTGCGTCGGTCTAGGTAGGGTGGTACAACCAGACCAAGTCACCTTGCTGGAATCCTTGGTTGTTGGTTTGCTTGTTGTACCGGGTCTTCATGCGGTCGCTTGCCATCTGGATGTCCTGACGAGTTATCTCATGCATGTCGTGGAGATCGACTGCCAAGTTCTCCTCATAGTCGGTTGCTGGCTCTTTCGCTTCCGGGGTGTGCCAAAAGCCTGGTCAGAAGGGAGGCGTAACTCTCGGCCTAACATTAAGTTGGCTGGCGTCATCCCAGTGGTGTCGTGTGTTGAAGAGCGGTAAGGCAGCAAGAACAGTGGTATCTTGACGTCCCAGTCGCGCTGATGCTGGCCACGACCTTTCTGAGATGTTCTTCTAGGGTCTTGATGTACCTCTCCACCATGCCATCCGACTGCGGGTTTCGAGATGTTGTGCGTGTCTTGTTCACCCCAAGCCTTTCCAGTGCTTCCTTCATCCACATAGATTCAAAATTGGTGCCCTGATCCATGGAGTTCATCTGTGGTGAATATCTTCGCCTCCTGGTCCGGGATGTATAGTGTTTAACGCCAGATTTTACTACATACGGCACCGCATGCTATGACACTGATGATGCATGAGATGAAAATGGAGCAACGGTGGAAGGAAATGGCGGAGATCCCGGAGAAAACCCGCCCCAGCGCCATGTTGTCCACCAAAAATCTCACTTTGCGGTCGCCTGGGATCGAACCCGGGCCGCCCTGTTGAGAGCCAAGCGGTCTAACCAGTGAACCATGGCGCGGCCTGGTCCGGGGTGGCATACACCTCCGGCCACTGGTGAAGTAGTCGACGGCCACCATCAGCTACTTTTTGCCTCGGTCCGACATTGGGAATAGTCCAGCTATATTTGCAGCGATGCGTGCGAATGGCACTCCGACATTGTACTACGGCATACGACCCCAGCTCCTAGTATGTGGGCGCGACTTCTCGTGCACACATGACATTGACGACACAAACCGTCAGCCCCTGCTCGGTGCCTGAGCCAGTAGTAGCGCTATCATAGTTTGTCGATCGTTCGGTTTGCTCTCAGCTGTCCTTCTGAGGTACCGGCGTGTACTTGCTTTAAGACTTCCGGGGAAGCACCAACTGCTCTCTCTCTGTGTCTTCCCGTCGGGTGATTCCCATAGCTGGAACAGCATGCCCTCTTAGATCTTCAGTGGGTCCCATTGGCCTCACTACGACTTGTATGTGGCGCTCCTTGGTGCGATAATAACCTCCCAGGATTTTCTTGTACCTGACTCCAATTCTCTCAAGGGTGGTCCCAAGTCTGCATCTGCCAGCTGCTGCCTCCTCAGGCCTGCGCTATCCCAACCGTCCGTAGGTACTGCTGTGACCGCTCTGACAGCTGCGGCATGTTCCTTCTCTTGCACTCTTGTGCATTGAGCTCAGTGTTCAGGGCAGGCTATTCGGGAAATGGCGTCTGCGTTGCCGTGCCTCTTCCCTCTACGATGTTCATAGGTGAAGTCGTACCCCTGCAGTATCTGTACCCAACGGGCTTTCAAGTTTCTAAAGCCGAGTAGCCAAATTAGGGCGGTGTAGTGAGTCCTCAAGTGGAATGGCTGATCATACAGGAGCTTGTGGAAGTGCTCCAAGGTCTTAATCATCGCCAGTAGCTCTCGTCGGGTTACGCAGTAGTTTTTCTCTGCCTTGGTCAGCGTCTTGCTGTAGTAGGCTGTCACTTGCTCTTGGCCGTCCTTGACTTCGGATAGGACGCCTCCAAAGCAATGGTCGTTGGTGTCAGTGTCCACAATGAAGGCGCCACCTGGTTGTGAGAATTTCAAATTAGGAGTACTGCAAAGTGTCTTCTCCAGCTCCTGGAAAGCGCCTTCAGCGTCCTCATGTCCACACACACAGCCGATATTCTTCTGTCCGGCGGGTGAGGATGTTGGCGATGTTCGAGAAGCCCTTTATGAAGCGGTGGTAATAACTGCACAGCCCCAGGAAACTGCGTATATCTCTCTCATCCTTCGGGCAAGGCCAGTCTCTCACGCCTATGTCTTCTCCGGGTCTGTGGCCACTCCAGTGTGTGAGACTATGTGGTCCAAGTAGTTGACTTCCTTGCGGAAGAGCTGGCACTTCTTTGCATTCAGCTTCAGGTTGGACGCCTTCAGTCTGTAACACCTCGCTGACTATGATGATGTCGGATAGGTATAGCAGGCAGGTGCCATAAGTCCATCCTTTCAACACTGACACAATGAGGCATTAAAAGGTAGCTGCTGCGTGGTAGATACCAATGGGCATAACTGTGAATTTCCAAAGCCCTTGGCCCAACGAGAATTGGGTCTTCTCTTTGTCTCTCGGGTCTAGAGCTACCGGCCAGTAACCCAATTTCAGGTCCAGGGTCGAGAACCACTGCACAGCAGCAAGCGTGTTCAGGGTGTCGTCAGTCGGGGTTTAGGGGAAACAGTCCTTTCTGGTGCCAGCGTACAGCTTCCTGTAATCCACGTAGAGGCGTAGCTCACCGTTCTTCGTCGCCAGAACTACAGGGGAATCTTAAGGGCTGTCAGACTCTTCAGTCACTCCCCTGGATCTCATGTGCTCCAGCATGTCCCATACCGCCGCTTGTTTCGCAAGCGGAACGCGTCTAGATGCTTGCCGAATAGAACCGGTATCTCCGCTGTGGATGGGGTGGAGCACCCGGTCCGAGTGTGGCCGTAGTCGCTGCTACCTCGGCTGAAGCCGCGCTTGTATCATCTCAGAAGTTGCTGAACCTTCCTGAACTGTGTTGCCGTCAGGTGATCGGCCGCCCTCTCCATTTAGCCTTCCAGCCGGGGCCCTAGGTGTTGCGTAAGCACCGGCTTTTAGGTCTTGTCCATTGGTGTTACGCGGACCATGGGCTCGCATATCCCCAACTACGGCCCTGCCTTGACGTCGTAATCGGTGTCTGTTGGGTTACGTAAGCTCAATGGCACCTCCTTATGGCACGGTAACAATGCCTTGACTACACAGTCCGTCCACAGGCGTCTTCCGGTCCAACGTCATGTTCTTAGTCCGCTGGCCTTCCAGTAGCGCCATCACCACTACCTCGCTTCTCGCGGGGACAACCACGTCTTCCCTCGAGATAACCCGACAGATTCCAAGGGTTCTTCGGTTTGCCGGAGTATCACCTCTTGTCCAGTGAGCCAAAGAATCTTCCTGCCAACGTCGACCGTCGCCTCTTGGCTCCTGAGAGCATGCAGTCCCAGTACCATCTTCTCAGCCATCTCCGCGACACACACAGACGCATGGCACTCCGTCGCAAGGTGAACTGTAGCAGGGCCTCCCTCTTCACGGGCAAGGCGTCGCCTGATGCCGTCAGTACCTGGTATGGTCGGCTCGATTTTCTCTACGGCAAACTCCTGGCTACGTAAGGTCTGATGACGGTCACGGCTATCCCGGTGTCGACAAGTACGTGGCACGGCTTACCTCTCGCCCAACCGTCCGGGATACGGCTGTCATCCATCCGTGGGATGACGGCGCTCAGTATCACTCGAGGGGATGGTGGTGTCGGCGTTGACATGCCCCTCGTGACGCCGGGCCTTACGCGTTTCTCTGACTGCTCTGCCTAGTGCGAGCAATCTCTCTGCAGGTGTCATGGCTGGCCACACCGCCAACATGGGCATTAAGTCTTTGGTCTCTAGGGTAGCTGTTTTAAACTTCAGGGTACCTGTCACCTTTGCCGGCGTCATTCTTAATGCGTCCGTTAGCGCCTTGTAGTCGCGCAGCATTAGGCGCTGACATATCTCGACGTTTCGCACCCCTTCAGTGAACGTGTGGACAGCTTTTCGGAATTAGATCTCAGGTGGGAACTCGAAATGTAATGTGTAGTGTTTAACACCCGCTTTTACTACATACGGCACCGCAGGCGGTGTGTGAATTCGAGTAACGGTTTTCTGGACGGCTGTTTGATTGCCAGGTCGAATTCTGCACCGTCTCCCCTGGCTGCTGCGATCTTGACCTCAATTGGCTGCGGCTAAGCCTGGTTTCCGAAGCGGTTTCCCATGGCTTCCTAGATGTCCTTAGGTGCCGCCACTGGCTGAGCCACCTCCATGAACTCTGCGACCCGTACCTAGAGGCTGGCTATCAGCTGTGCAACCTCTTCTTCTGGTGAACTCTTGCGCTTGGCAATTGTCGAATTGACTGCGTAAGGCTTCGAAAGTTGATGTGCCGTCGTACTTTAGTAGTTTGACGCCCGCAGATGTTTTGTTGTGTTCCGCAGCGTCGGCATTTAAATTTTTCATCCTTCTGCCGACGATTTCATCCCCTATGGCGTTCACGGACTTGGTGTTGCTGTCGGCCTGTCCTTCTAGG
The DNA here is from genome assembly GCA_030765055.1 of Mantis religiosa. NCBI lineage: Eukaryota > Metazoa > Arthropoda > Insecta > Mantodea > Mantidae > Mantis > Mantis religiosa. The sequence goes on along the minus strand of CM060956.1, from coordinate 123,628,354 downwards.
TCGTTAACGCGATGCTTTAAGTGCTGGATGCGCTCATCCACTTAACCTCTACGCTTGCGCAGCGCCGTGAGGTCCTCAACGCTGGCCAACTGCTCTTCAAATTGAGCGACGGCGTCGTTCGCAGCCTTCTTTACGGTTAAATTGTCTTTCACTTCGGTCATGGTCGCGGCCAGGTTCATTTTTGTCATTTCCGTCTTCGTTGCTAATTTGGTCTTCATTTCTTCCATATTCTCTAAAATCTTTGCCAGTGCAGCTTCCTTCGTCGTGTGTTCCACTTCTGTTACCGAATGGGACTTTGTGGGTTCGTAAAATTAAAATTCCAGGTTGCAGTAATTCAAAATGCTCTTTATATCCATAGAAAGACACCTTTACAACTCTGTTATTAGCAGAATGATGGAACACACACGTTTGACACTTTCCAGTCCATTCGACACACGTCCATCTTGCACCGTAGACAACTCTGAACTGAGTGCTTCTCCCTCCTATTTATATGCAGGTTGGAGAAGCTTGTCAATAACTCATGCAGCCTCATGGTCTTTCATGACGGACATCAAAGGTGAGAGAACTGTTCAGACACTTTGTTGGCTCTTTCTGTCTCTTTCACTCTGGACGTCCTGCTCTCAGCGTTCGCTTACGATTGGCCTCGTGACACTATTTACAAAACATAAGAAAGTATGTGTTGCACAGCATTAGTAAATCTTATATGTAGCATATACTTCTTCCTTCTCTTTATTATTTTGAATCAAGACATTGCAGCTATCATTTTCCAAATGTCTCATTTTTATCTTTAGTTTTATTATATTGTTTCTGCTGTCACATGCCTACCAAGTAAACCTGTGACACAAACAGCTTTAACTAATAAGCAGCGGGAATGAAGGAGGAGAGGTTTGCCTTATTTTTTAAGGTTTCAAATTTTAAAAGGAACAAAGCTAATTACAGGTTTTGTTCAGTTTATATTTATCACATGACTATTGAGTTTATATAAATAATGTAATTTCTGAGTGTTTGAACCTCGGTTCCCCTGCTCTATACTGCAACTTGAAAACTTAGATAAGCTTATTATGTAGAAAATGAAGCTAGGGACAGTTAAGCAATAAATATTACACAAATATAATTTTAGATAAATTAGATTACATTAATGGAGTAAACCTTTTACTTGAAGGTGGAGATTTTATAAAAGTTAATATTTTGTTAAACTTACTGATTTTTGTTTGGATCAAAATGTATGGTGAGTTTTTTCAACTACCATCTGGCTTAGCATTGGGTAATCCTCTTTCACCTTTTCTTGCTGATGTATTTATGGGTTTTTTCGAAATTCAAGTTACAAAAGCTTTTCCTTTGATTTTTAAAATAAGGTATAGGTATGTTGATGATATTTTTGCTGTTGTACCTGATAAACAAATTAACGATTGTTTAAAATTACTAAATTTAGTAATTTATACATAAAGCTATAAAATTCACATTAGAAACTGAAAGTAATGGATATCTGCCTTACCTAGATTTGAAGATACTAAGAAATAATAACAAATTAGATTTTGCAATAGCTGTTGATTAGCTCTAGGAAGTTGAGGAAATCTTTGTGGTCAATTTTAGCTACTCTTTGATTTAGAGTTGCCTATATAAAACTTTTATTTGCCCTTTTTGCCTTAGCATTTTGTTTCATTAAATGTTTTCATTGTGTTTATTTTTCTTCAGATAGAACTACATTTTACTATCATTTTCCTGCTCAGCAGAGTCTAGCCTTTGTAAATTCCAATTACTAATATGCACTCCTAAGACTGGCTACAGCAAATAGCAGGTGAGACAAATATTCTCTTGTACTGAAGTCATTAGGACCAGGAGCGAACGTATTAAACCCTCTCTAAATATCCTGTTATTTTAGAACCGCATTGAGACAGTGACCTGGCTCAGGGATTAGGAATGGATAGCTTGATTTCCCTGCAGTTTCAGAAATTGTGAAAGAAATTCTGACTCCACACTGGCCACTAACACCAATCAACTTCCTACGCATACTAATTACCCAGAAACAGATATAGAGGCTTTTGCTTCCATTATTAATTCTATCATAGCTAGTGACACTTAAATAAATATTTAAGGGAAAATCAATCACTGTATTGTTAATTTGGTTTGAAATATTTCAGCTTTACTTCAAAAGGAGTTTCTGAAGAAAGAGATATCTCCACTTCCCTCATACATTCAGAACCAAGAGGGCACTGCCAAATGGAACAAATTTCTTCACATTTGAAAATAGCCAAGTTTGCAGTCACACTATCTGATGAATTTGGCAGATCTGATAAATCTTTTAAACCCAAATCTGAGCCAAGTCCATACAAGTGTAACAAATGTGAAAAGTCTTTTAAACAGAAGTCCCAATTAAACAAACATATTCTGTTACATTCAGATACAAGACCATACAAGTGTGAGAACTGTAAGAAGTCTTTTAAACAGAAGTCTGCCTTAAACCAACATATTCTGTTACATTCAGATACAAGACTATACCAATGTGAGAAATGTGAAAAATCTTTTAAGCAGAAGTACTACTTAGACCTACATATTCTGTTACATTCAGATACAAGACCATACAAGTGTGAGAAATGTGAGAAGTCTTTTAAATGGAAGTCTGCCTTAAACAGACATATACGGTTACATTCAGATACAAGACCATACAAGTGTAACAAATGTGAGAAATGTTTTAAATGGAAGCCTACCTTAAACCAACATATTGTGTTACATTCAGATACAAGACCATACCAATGTGAGAAATGTGAGAAGTCTTTTCAATGGAAGTCTGCCTTAAACATACATATACAGTTACATTCAGATACAAGACCATACAAGTGTAACAAATGTGAGAAATGTTTTAAACTGAAATCTATCTTAAAACAACATATTCTGTTACATTCAGATACAAGACTATACCAATGTGAGAAATGTGAGAAGTCTTTTAAACGGAAGCCTTGCTTAAACCAACATATTCTGTTGCATTCAGATACAAAACTATACAAGTGTGACAAGTGTGAGATGTCTTTTAAACAGAAGTCTGGCTTAAATTTCCACGTAAAGTCACATTCAGACATTACACCACACAAGTGTGACAGATGTGGTAAGTGTTTCATACGCAATTCTGACTTTAAAAGACATATTGTAATACATTCAAGAAAAGAAACACAAATGTAAGTCCTTGGAATGAAATATTAACTTAGATTAACATACTTTTTGTAATGTTGGGCTAAGACATACAAATACATTTTTTGGGAATTGTTGTTCAAAGGAAGGTCATCCTATTCATCATTCTTGTATAGCAGTAAATGAATACATCAGTTATCAGACCATATGGTAAAGCAACTGGAGAAAAGGATACTTAAGTGAAAATTGGGGAGAGCATAACAAAAAATTTAGTGATTGATTTGCATGCAGTCAACTCACTAGTAGCCAAAAGAGGCTGAGAACATTGAACATGCAAAAGTGATATATAATTTAGTTGCTAATGCACCTGAATATTATATCAGAGATTCCTTACAAGGGTGGTCTCAAAAGTTCTCAGCGAATAGTTAAAAACGACAACTGATGCTTTCAAACTAGTTTTATTTTATAACATAGTCTCATCTAATATCAAAACATTTTTCCAGCAGTGTTCCAATGCCATTATCCCCTCTTTGTAGTGATCCATGCTGCAAAGAACTCACCTACTGCCACAATGTCTTTCTGGGGATGAAAATTAGCCATCAGCATGTAATTTCTTCAGTCTTGTCAACAGATGGGAACCCAAGGGAGACAAATTTGGGGAATATGGTGGATGATGCTTGATGTTCCTGGAGGGCTTAGGAATCCTAGTGGGGTGGAGGTCCTAAAGCTGAAACTTATATCTTGAGATTCTATGTTTGGAAAGCTTTTGTGTTAGTGAAGGTGTCTAATGTTTGCTGTTCAGCTCATGTAGTTTCATTGATCCTGTAATAAACCTGTATCAACAATGTATCAGAGTATCAAGAGTATCAGAGACAAAGAACTGTTGGAAGTGACATACAAAAGATTTAAAAAAAAAATAAGCTGTGATTTCAAGTACAATACACCAGTTTTTTAATAAATGAAGCAAAAAGTACACTACAGAACGCAAATATGTATATGCACAAATAACAATATCAAAACTATTTGTGTGAGCACAAATAGAGCTAATTAAGCGTACCCTTGAAAAATTTAGTGCGCACTATCTAGATTTGACTTACAAACATTTGATATTTTAGTAATTACAAGCAGGCTTACTAGTATTCTCATTTTTGTTGTAAGACAAAAGAATTGACAATTGATACAAAACACTTAATAATGTGTATTGCGACACACTTTCACATTTGAGAAAAAAAAATTGATTTTAACACAATATTTTGAAGAAACATTTTGAAAAGATTACAAATGCAAGATGAACACAGCATTCCATTGAAATTACAATCATCCATTTAATGTACATTTAGTATACAGTCAATTTGTCACTCAAACTTATTCCTATGTTTCATTGAATAATAAAATGATTTTCTTAGCCATGGCATAAGTCGACTGTATAATGACATCATAGTTGTTTCTGCTAGCATAACTAATTAAACATATACATGCCCCCCTTCATGCATCATAATGCAATAAACAGTATATTATCATATACAAATAACACATGCAAACATGCAGTTAACATCGCAAACACTGATAAACATGCATAACATATTCCAGAAAATATTACATCTCAACGCTGTGTCAGGAACGTATCAGCTTCCTAATAAGCAATCCATGTTACAGGCCCATTTACCCTGTAAAACTTAACAAATACAAAAAAAAATACTGTTAAATCTATCTTCACAGCATCCACGGTTACATTACAGCACCGCCTTGAAGCTAAAACTGAGTGGCTGTTAGCAGTTTTTAAGCCTTCTTGGCTCTTTATGCAGAATTACTAAGTGGATTTAAAAAAACAAAAAACAAAATCTATCAAAAATTGAGGCCACAACTAGCTAGAAATCCCTGTTCCTAACTAGGGGCGGTGAATAAGCCCTACATGCTAGGGCTGAACATAAGAATGATCATCATGACGTATGATGAATGTTAACCATACATAATTTAAACAATACACTTCATTTCCTTAATTCCGGTTATATTTTTCCCAGAACTCCTTTACTTCAAGCACATAACCATGTTTTATCAACAGACTACACATAATAAAGCTTAAGTGTCCATGAGCAATCATAACTATTCATAATGTCTAAACACAACAGTATATAAGTAATGGTGCATATAAAGGTACACCATTTAATTTTCCTAGAATCCAAGTTTAGAAGAAGTAGATTAATAAATTAGGTTAACTATCAAAGGATGGAAATAATTACAAATTAAGCTTTTACAATGTCCACCAACTTCTCCTGAAGCACTTCAGCTTTAAAGAAAAAAAATATTCATATGACACTGTTGCAATAATCATTCATTATAGAAGAAAATCTGCTACACATCTCTCGACATTGATGTACCACACAGGTTCACTGACACCATACATGATCTATTCTGCAGGCACATAACAGCTCCCCTGCAAAATTTCACACAAACTTCTTCACACTACTTCCGCTATACTAACACTGCATTCAAGGGTACATAACAGCATATCCTTGAAGCCAAAATAATTTCACAGTACGCACAAATAATGATCCTGAGGCACTCTTCCGCAACCATCAGGATATTACATCACATTTGCAACAATTTAAAAAGAATTAAGGAAAGAAAAATGACAGCATATTTACTCCTAAAAGGAATGTCAACTGAAACAAAGTACAAGCAAAATAAATTCTGCGAACTTCCAGAATAGTAATTTAGACATAACCTGTCTTCTAATTGTTTGTTAAACCAACTCCTAAGACAAAAAGCTTATTTAATGAAGCCTAAAGAAATTACTATAACAAACATTAGTAAACACATTACAAACCCACTGCACAAAAAAAAAAATCCCAAGTTATCCAAAGAGAAAATCTCATGAAAACCTAACAGGAATCTCCAAATTTACTTCCTTTTTAAGCTATTCCCATTGTTCGTGACAGAGAAATAAACTGAAATGTAATGAAGAAAGTTCTTAAAATAACATGCCAAAATGTAACTTTAAGTCCGAGAGAGAAAGAAAAAAAAAAAAGAAAATGTATCCCAAAATTAAGAAATGATGAAACACACAACTTATAACAAAACAATTTCACAAAACCAAGTAGTGATAATTCTAATTGACCATAAATTTAAAACACATGTTTTATAAAACTGTCAGTAATAACTGAAACATAACATACCTGAAAAAAAAAATACATTGGAAAAGACTACTACAGAATAAATAAGTTTTAGTAAGGCCTAAAAAAATAAACACAGCATATAAAATGAAATTACATGTTATTTGGATTTTGTTATATAACTTTCAAATGTAAGAGAAAATTTATAATCTATAAGGGCCTACAGGATCACAATAAGGGAAAATTCTGGAAACATGGACACTTTGGTGTTTAGTACGTGGAGCATGTGGTCGACCAACAATATATGTCACAGGAGAAATTTGTTTAATAACTTCAAATGGTCCAAAATACCTATGAAGCAGCTTAGTAGATTTGTCCTTTTTACAAATGGGAGTAATAACTTTTACAAGTTGTCCAACATTAAATTTAACATCTCTATGTTTAGCATCATACAAAACTTTCTGCTTAAGTTGTTGTTGAGTGATATTACAAATAGCAACTTCACGAGCTTTATGGTTATCTTGAAGAGTTTGCCGCACAAAAAGGTCATTAGAGGTGTCTTGCAACTGAACTTGATTAGATAAAGTGGGTTCTCGACCATACATTAAAAATAAGGGGGGAAATTTAGTGTATCCTGGACTGAGGAGTTATATGAAAAAATTACATAAGGCAATATAACATCCCAATTTTTCTGATTAGAATCAACAAAATGAGTAAGCATATTCAAAAGGGTTTGATTAAAACGTTCAGTTAATCCATTGCAGGCTGGGTAATAAGCACTAGTGAAGTTAGGTGATAGAGACAATGGTTTTAATAATTCTTGGGTAACCTCACTAAGGAAGACTGAACCTCGATCAGAAAGTTAAGTAGCAGGAGCTCCATTACGACGTAATGTTATGGAAAATGAATTTAGCAACTTGTAGAATTGTAGCAGAGGACAAGGGTGCAGATTCAACCCAACGGAAGGCGTATTCTGTTGCAGTAATTATATACTTATATCCAGAGGTGGATCTTGGAAAAGGACCTAGTAAATCAATACCTCAACATTCAGAAATGGCTGTGACAGGAATCGGTTGTAATACACCAGCAGGTTTCCGATTAGTTGGCCCTTTTCTCATTTGACAACTATGACAGGAACGAACAAAAGGTTCTATATATTTCTTCATACCGATCCAATAGCACCAATAGTGAATTTTTGCATGAGTGTTTAGGTGGAAACTTGTCTGAATTTTTGCAGGAGCAGAATTAGGATCTATAAGTGCATCAATGATGGGAATAAGTGCAGGATCTTTCTTCTGTAGGTCTGCAACTTCAACAGGAGAAAACATATAAGTATTGAGCTCATCTAATTGTTCTAATTCAGTATCTCAAGTTTGCAACACAGGAAAATGAGACAAAGTAACTGCATCATGATGTTTCTTTCCAAATATATAGCAAATATTATAATCAAATTCTTGCAGCTTTAAACTCCATCTAGCTAATCAGCCTGTCAAATCCTTCAAATTAATTAAATAGCGCAAGGAATGGTGTTGTGTAACAATATGTACTTTATAGCCAAAAACGAAGGAACGAAAATGTCTAAGGCCAAACACAATTGTCAAAATTTTTAATTCTGGAACACTGTAATTTCTTTCACATTTTGACAATGTTCTAGAAGCATAACCAGTGGGTTTCAGTACATTATCAATTTTGTTATAGAGTACACAGGCAACACCTAAACCGCTAGCATCAGAATGAAGCTCAGTGTACGTACCTGGAGTATAATGGGCCAAGAAAGGAGCTGATATTAAAGATTGTTTTAACTCTTGAAATGTTAATTGTTGTTCACTGCCCCAAATAAAAGGTTGATCTTTCCTAGTCAATTGTATCAAAGGTTGAGCTTTAGCAGCATAGTTTTAATGAATTTCCTATCAAAATTAAAAAGTCCTAAAAGGTTCCTAACATCCCTAACATTTTTAGGAATTGGTAGCTTTTGAATAGAAACAACTTTATCTGAATCAGGGGAAATACCATCCTTTGAAACTTCAAAGCATAAGAGTTTAATTCTTTCCATAGCAAAAAAAAAAAAAAAAAGACTTTCATGGTTTAGGTTTGAAAATATTACTTTCTAAATTTTGAAAAACAGCTTCTAAATTTGCTAATAATTCCTCAAACGTTTTGGCAAATATGACTATATCATCCAAATAAGCAATGGCTTTCGTATACTTAAGATCACCTAGCAACTTTTCTGCTATGTAACTGAAAAATCGAGGGGCATTAGTCAGTACAAATGATAATCTTTCAAATTCAAACTGACCTTGAAAAGTGACAAATGAAGAATACTTCTTGCTATTTTCTGCAAGGGGCAGTTGAAAATAAGCTGATAAAATATCTAATGAGACAAACCATTTTGCATCTCCCAAATAAGTCAATAAAACATCAATAAGTGGCAATGGAAATGAAGATGTTTCAGTTACTGCATTTAATTTTCTATAATCCACACAAAATCTCATAGAACCTACTTTCTTTTTGACAAAACTGGCAAAGCCCAAGGGGATTGCAACTCTCGAATTATACCAGCATCTTTCATTTCCTGTATTTGTTGAGCAATAACTTCTCGTTGTTTAATTGGTACTCTATAAGGTCTTTGCTTAATAGGATTTGGATCTGTAACTTTAATTTCAAACTGAGCTACATCAGTAGTACCTAATTCCTGAAGAGAAGTAGCAAAAATGTGAGTATACTTTAAAAGTAAAGAATGCAGCTGTGCTTTTAGTGAATCCAACAATTTACTATTTATATTAAAGTCAAAATTTGGAGCTTTTAATGTAGAAACATCAGGTGCAGCAATAGAATAACTTTGCTCTAAAGCAACATGATAAGCTTTTGCTAATACTGTGTTAGCAAACAATGTTTGGCGTACTGCAGTATTATTGTGAACTGGAATAACCATGTCTGATGAAGACTGACACAATAGAGAGGGAACAGAAATATGCTTTTTCTGCATAATAGATTCAGAAGGTTCCAATACATCGTTCATAACTGGTATCATAGGTATAATAGTCACAAAGCTAGTTGTTAACGGGGGAAGTTTTACATCTTGCACCACAATATATTTAAGAGCATTTACTTGATCAGAATCATCATCTTGCAAAGGGTTAATGGCTATATAACCAAAAGGTGCAGTAACATGATGAATAGGAATTTCAAGAGCATTACCTTCAGTAGTGGTCATTGTAATTAAATTTTGAGTATGATCAATAACTACACCATGCTCATTGAGAAAATCATTACCTAAAATGAGATCATGTGCCAAATCTTTAACTGCCAAAACGTTTTTTTGAAAAACAGTATTATGAATAACAAATTCTAAGACAATACAATAGGGTGCATCCAACAATTTGTTTCCAGCAGTCCTCAACATCATTTGAATAGGTTGCAATTTAGAAAAGTCAGTAACATGAGCTACATTTAACTGCACTACCTGTATCCAGTAAAATATTAACTTCCTTATCATTGATTATACCTGTAAGATTTAAAATATGACCTGATACAGGAGCTACATTCCCTTGTATTGCTGAGTGTGAAGAAGTCTGACTGGATTGTTGCCGTAATGTTGCTAAGTATGGTCCCTTGAAGCTGGATGTTGGTCGTTTTGTTGAGTTAGGTAGGGGACTGCGACATACACGTGCCATATGGCCTCTTCTGTTACATCTGTAACAGATGACTGATGGATCACTCTGATACTGACGACCTGAAGCATGTGCATAAGATTTACTACGCTTCGACTGAAATCGAGGCTGGCTCAACTGTACAGGCACTGGTGGTGGTATCTGAATCTGATTGAACTGTGTACATAACTGGTCAACTCTACTAATTAAATCTATAATAGGCACAGAAGGCGCAGCCGCAGTACTGTTGGGTGGCAACAGTTGTGGGTTGGTTAAGAGTTAAGGAATATTGAACTGTGGCATTTATATTCTTTTGAATAAGCATGTGTTGTCAACTTTGTACATAAAACTGAGCATGATCTACTCTACGAATGACAGTTAGAACCTCATCAACTGATTGTGGGTTTAGGGGAACCAAAGTCTGCACATCATGAGGTTTTCAACCTTTTAATAAATGTTTAATTTGTTCAGCTTGTATCATTCATGAATTAATCCTATCACACAAAGATAACACATCATACACATAACTCATAACAGGTTCTGAATCTAACTGCACCCTCTGGTGAAGCTTCATTTCTAGCAAATCTACTGAATTTGTATTTTGAAAAGCTGTAAGAAAACTGCTAGCTTAAGTTATCAAATCATGATGTGGGTTTCTATGTCGAAAAATTTGGAACCATTGGGCCTAAGATTCTTTTACGTAACAAGGGAAAAAATTTCAATTTCATTTCATCACTCCACCCACTGGCTAAGGCTACCATTTCAAAGTTTCTAAGAAAATCAAATGGTGATCCTGAAGAAGCACTTGTAAAATATGATGGTTCAATTGCAGGCCTAAATACAGGTGTTTGCAGTACTGGAGCCATAGGTTGACCTGGGGTAGACACAAGCTGAACATTAGCACGAGAATCACTAGAATCATTCTGATTTTACCAAAGGTTCAATTGGTAAATTAGGATGGCGCCTAGTACGCTTAGACATCATGAACTTAATAGTGATCAGTAATCAGTACACAAGTTGAATTACTAAGAACAGCAACAAATGGGAATAAAAAAAGTTACTATTTGGCACTTTGGCACATTTATGCAGAACTACTACGTGGGTTAAAAAAAATATTAAAAAAATTATTAAAATGAGGCCAGAACTAACAACTGAATCTTTCAAGTAGTTATGGGCATAGGGGAGGTTCCATCTACTGGAACCAAACAAATAAATAACCTTAAAAACGTAACATTTACACATTAAATTTTTCTACTTTCACTTGTTTCACACTATAAATTCAGCAATTGAGTAGTTTTGTTATTACAACATACTCCATAACTAACAAAATGTTAATTCATAGAACTTTCCTTGGTTTTTCCTGTTTACTTTAACTACTACTTCTATGAATAGGGTAAGAAAAGCATTTTCCATGTAGTCTTACATTTATTTTTATACACAATTTCTACATATTGTTGCATACCAGGGTTGTAAGGGGGGTTGAAAGACTTACAAGCCTAATCTACAACTGGGGGTGTAGCTATAGGGATGGTAGAGCAAAATAAAACATCAAAAAGTCAACCTAAATCGACTAACTCTATTTTAAGAAATCTAATAATTATACAGAGTACCCCCTGAATCTAGAGAAGACCAGGGGTGCTTTGGTAACACTTGGTGACATGATAATTTAATATAATCTTACCGTTGGTGATGAGTCGGGTGTATAGCTGGGCTTGTCCGGAGATGTATAATCTGCTGAGTCCGGCGGGGGTTATGGTATGCGTAGACACACTGTCAGATAAATACTTCTGTTACCTCTCACAGAGACCGACATAGAGTCTCCTCTGACATCCCTGCGACGTTTTCACCGAGGGCTAACTCTACCAGGCTTAAATAGCGGTTCTACAAAAAGTCAATTCAGCGATTCCTACTATTAATTTTGCATAATACCGCTGGCATCACTGCGAGAATGTTTAAGCCTGTACTGACCTATTACTTCTTCTGGTCAGCAGAATCAGTCTGGGTCACATGTGGATAATTTCCTTATGCCAACAGACTGCCAGTCAGCGGAATTTACGTTTGACATACATTTCTGTTAGAATCAATACATGTTACAGAATACCGAAATTTCCAAATCTAGCTCAGCTTATACACGTAACACATCCCCTTCGCCTAGATTTTGCTGCCCTCAGCAAATCCAAACGACTGGTAACAAAAATTTTTAAATACATAAAATAATAATTTACACTTACATAGGCAATAGAGTATACAAACATTTACATGTACATATTTTTTTTTTTTGAAAAGTCATAATTGTAACACCTGAAAAAGAAAATCAGAGGACAGGAAAATGGGGATGGGTTGATGCGGGTTGGTTTCGAAGTGTCCCATGCTGAATGAAGTCCATAGTTCCATAGAAACACACTGTTCCACCACTATGAGTTTATAGTTTTGGGAGGCACTTCACAACACTTGGTCACCGAAGGGTTGTAATTACCTCTTTAAGTTTGTCTAACAAGGCCCTAGCTGTCACAAGTAATGTAAACTTCAAAGAGAAAACAGTTTACTGTGCTTCCTGCTCCAGTTTGATAGTCTGTACTTAGTCTTTTAAAACAGGGAAGCTGATGAAGAACCTCAGTTGTGGCTTGCTGTTTATATGATATCGTGTTCAAGCGTACAGTGCTCTTTAGTATTGCTTGGAAAAGTCTGTACTAAAGAGCCGATGAAAAGTTCGAAAGTGGAGTTTACTGTTTTTTTAGAATAGTGCACTTAGCTTACACTCGCCTACCTCAGCTGGGTCTGAGTTCTTGCAGGTGAGAACACGAAAGAGTGACTTATAAGTTATTGTATTTGAGCCACTGTAAAAGTTTGCTGGATAGAGTTGCTTTGGCTTTTACCCAGGGTTTCACAGCGAAAGCCATGAGTTCATGAAGTTGAGGAGGTCCTCTGGAAAGATTAAGTGCCTTTCCAGACGCGAGTAGTCTTGGTTGCCACTCCTGATGTGATACTTGGTCATCTGGGGTGCTTTGGTTCTCCCAGGAAAGAGTAACTGCTAGGGACCCTGGTGTCTCCTCTGCTTTCTCCTTATGGTGGTGGTGTTTCCTGATGCTTCGACGTGTTTGTTCATCCATGCTGCAACAGAAAAACAAATGATCCAGAGTTAGGATTGATGCACAAGAATATTTTTATGGGGTGAGGATGGGTTAAAGTTCACGGGAATGTAATTAAATGAAAGGGATTTTCAGGTATCACATTACCAAATGAATATTTCTTATATCTATTTACAAATTATGGTTATATATAATTAACATAAATGGAACATGTATGGAATTTATGTGGAACCATTTTTAGAGGTAGAAGGGAAAAAAAATTGGTTAAAGTTTATAGAGTAAACAAAAATGAAATTTTTGCCTTATGGCTGAATAACATAAGTAAATAACCTATAAAAACTGCATAGATGTTCCACTTAAGTATGGTTGTTCAAACATTAGTGATAAACTTGGAATAAATTACAAGTACTCTTCATGAGACCATTATACAATTGAATTATACATAATTAGTAGTAATATTGATAACAATTTAGCTAAAGAAAAATGAAGGTCATTTAAAGAGTAGTACTTGTTATAAATTATAGGGCATTATTTACAAAAATCATGTCTAATGACTTGCCATAATAGCATCTATATACTGGATTAGACCTATGCCTAAAAAATTTCTACTGTTGTCATACAATCAGTCAAATATCAGAGTTAACCATGTCTTTCTATTTTGTTATAATAAATCTTGATGCTACTGAAGTAAAGTGTTTCTAGAGTTACATAACATACTTTCATAAATGGTAATTGAGGTCACATTGATACAATCATCTCACAGTCTATAAGGATATCCTATGACTTTATCTTTTTACATAAATATAGCAAAAGTAACTCTGACATTTGCTGGTTTAGCACTGATTGTTTAAACAAGAGGTATAATGTTTTTTTTTCTTCTTTTCGCAAAAAAAAAGTGTGATCAAAGATATCGATAAATAATATCGATCTTATTATCTGGAGATATGATGTACTTTACTGTCACTGGATGTTAAAAACAAGTGTTAAATTATAGTGCATTGGGTTGTCTTATAAATGAAATGTTAATTGATAATAATTAAATCTTCTCTTGTTTATTAATCCCTAACAAATTTAGGCATGCTTTTATAGCATGGTAATTATGAGTGATAGCAACAGAAAGGGGAGGGGGTTTATAGGTTGTAGATCTCATCGTGCTGTGACCTGTAAACAGAACTTAATATAACGATTAGTTTAATCTTGATCATTGGTTATGTCTCAGATCCATAATGAATATTGTCAAAGGAAGTATTTGAGCTATGTGCTGCCCACTGAATTCAATAAATGTTGGAGAAACTGAGTGGTGTAAGAGGAAGTACCCTAAGAATAGCATACCACGAGAATTGCATCACGTTGATCAGTCTGCTTCGATAGACAATAAATATAAGTCATGGATTTCTTTATCAATACTTAAAGGAGAATTGGGGAAACAGCTGAGTTCTATGACTTAGAACCTTAGGTAACACCTTAGTTAAAAAAAAAAAATTCTGTGCTTTTCTTATCACATGATTGAGTCGTTTATTGAGTTTGCTCTTCAATCATCATAGCTAATACAATTTCTTATATGGTCTTAGGATTTGTGGTTATCTCTATTCAGTTACACTATCACAATCATACTTTATTATAAGCTAATGAAGGGGGGCCCTCCCTCCATAGCACAAAACTTCACATTCACGCTGCGCAGCTCTCATTCATACTTAAACATTAATGCTATTTTGTCTTCACAACTTCTTTATTTACACTGATCAGTAATTATATAGCTTGGCAATATTTATAGGGAAAATCACTTGCGCGAAAGAACCCTTTTATAACAGCTTTATCTATATCAAATCAACATGAGAGGCATACACAACCTAAGGGTCTCGCGAACACCAAAGGATGTACCCTCTGTCGCTCATACAAAAAAAAACTCTTATAGCTTGAAAGCTTGAAATTTGCAGATACCATCGTATATGCATATATATTCACTAAAACTGTTTCCGAAAATCTTGCGATGGATTCGGAACAGAACACACTACTAATAGAATCTATAAACACTTAAAAATAGCCTCTAAGAACACCTTGCGGTTGTTCTTAAGGTCAAAGGGTACTACAAGCATACATTATCTTCACAAATCCTAAGCATTTGGTTACAATGATCATAACTTATAACTTTTAAGCACAGAGAATATAAGGTCACATTGAAATGATTTATAATAAAAAAAAACACGGTGTACCGCTGGTATATTTTAAAAGCATGGAGAGGAATAACATAAGATAAGCGTATTAAAGCTTGAAGTTGGAGTGTGAATTTTTATTAAGACTATAATAAGAAAGGTTAAAATTGTATCATATTCTTAGGAGCGAAGAAATTCGTACCGTGTACAAAGGATATTTTACTTGTCACAAGTGTGTTTTTGCTGTTTCATATGTAATCTGACTCGCTATGTCAGCGGTTTCAAAGCCTACTGTGCGAGAACTTCCGGCGTAAGCATGTTAGGAAAAGAAATAGCTTGGAAAACTAAGAAGTTTACAGAAAGTACCGTTTGAATATCTTTCCAACTCAAAGTAAAAAAAAAAAAAAAACAAATTCTTCTAGAAAAGAAAACGAATCGTTACGAACGGGAGAACCTTTCATGTTATAAATGGTAAAAAGCGGGAATGCGCTTTAAAGGAAATTAGGAAGAGACTGTGGGGAATTAAACCTGTGTAAAAATAATGTCATTTGAGGGGGGTTATTTTCGTGAAATAATGAATGGACGTAATCGGTAATACGCCACTGCGCCAAATAACCTGGCTTATGCAAGCTTCCTCTTTAAGCAGCGATAATTTATTTTTAACATTGAGGCATAAACATTGCCTAACAATAATTAGTTATTGATATCAGGTAGATTCACGGACAGTAAAAAAAAAAGAATTTACTAAGTCCATTGTCTAAGCTTGGTCATGTTAGGTTGGTAAGAAGTATACACGCGTTGACCGGACGTGCTAAGCTGATGTTGCAGAAGACGGTGTGGTAATAAACAAATCAGCAATATCAGACAGATAGACGCTGATACAAAGAACTAATGCCATTAGGTTTTGCAATGTCTTTCTTGAATGTAGTGAATAAATAATCTTTTATGCGTCGCGTAATTAGTTAACATTTTATACGGAAAAGTCGTTAAATAGGTAATGTCAAAGAAGAAATATAAATGTGTTATTTGGAAGGAAATGCGTGTTAGTTGGGTGGAAATTATAGTTGTTTGGGTATAGTGAAAGTTAGCTCAAGCAAAAGGTAGAAGTGTATAATCGAAATAAAAAGGTGTTCGGAAAACGTATGAAGGTGCGAGTTTATAAATGGATTAGCTGTTAGCCGCTTGAAAGGTGAGTAAAACAAATTGAAACAAATATATAATTTGCACTGAAGTTTCAAATTGAAATAGAATCGTCACCAATTAATTAAGTGTGATTTGGAGAAGGTTAAATATTATTTTGGGTTTGGAGAGATTATATTAGCAAAAACAAGCAATATAATATGCTAAATACGGAGTATTATTTTGTTTGTAGCGAAATTAAAATTTTGAAGCCGGGTGTGTCATCATCGGTGACTTTATGAACTTCGCATATTCATGAACAGTGTTTAATATTATCTAATTAGCTGTAAATACGAAGGCGTAAGGAGAGAGTCATTGTTTAATTAACATTGGAATGAAAAGGAAATTATGTTAACTTCTCATGTAATTGTATTTTGAAAATTTTATTATGAAGGCTTACAGTTGTTGTTATTAAAATAATACCTTTAGAGTTGAGGATTTTTAAGAACTGGAAAGAAACTTGAAAATATTCTAGTGTTGTCTCTAGGAGTTATATTTAATAATCTTTGTTGTTCGGAACACATTAGTAATTGCTTCTGTTGTCCTTTTTTTTTTTTTTTTTTTTTTTTTTTTTTGTTGAATTATTATAACATTTTTTAAGGGAATTTGCTTAAAAGATTACGGGAGACTGGCAAGAATAAATGCGTTAAATAAATACAAGAAATATGTGTAACGTGTCTTTGCTCCTCAGGATATATTTTAAGAATCACAAAAAAAGTTGTGTGGATTGTTATGACTTTAAGGAATTCAGATTAATAATATCACCTTATTGAACGAGAATTTATATGAAATATTACAAAAGTAGCGGAAAACCATATAGGATTTGTTGTGGTTTTATTTCATATCTGTGTAGGCATAAACAATTTACACTAAAGTGATGCAATTAGAATAACGAGGTTTCACATAAATATTAAGCATGTACAAAACTTAGAGAGGGGAAATTAAATTAATGTGATCATTAACAAACGGTATGACTTACTTTAATATATATAATATCAGGAATACTCAGTAGACACACATTTACACACACAGACACACACACACACTAGTCAACAAAAAGAAGCACATCCTCGTGCTAAAATCTCACGATGCATCCGTAATATGTCTTCAGCATTATAATATCTCTTCATCATTAATATCTCAACATATCTCTTAATCAACATAACTGATATGCCAACGTCCACAATCAGGGCTTCGCAGCTAATCTGACTTATGGAAGGCAAAGTTAATCGCTATACTAGGGGGAATCTCGCGATTTTTAACCCTTATCCTAGTATCGCTTTACCAACATCAGGCTTTACTACCTGGCAAACTAAAGGTAGGGAACTTCATCCTACATTATATACGAATAAAATATATCATAAGCGCGCAATATCTAAGTGCTAGATACGCTCTTAAGATGTCTCGCGACTGAATCTAAGAGTTGGTATCAGCAAAACTATAAGTATATATTAGTCGTCAGTTCACATTGTCTCCTAAATCACACAAATACACATGGTTCCTGATAGTCCTTGCCTCCACAAACATTACAGCAAAAAAATGGCATTGAAACACACATGACGCACAGTTAGTGGCATAGGACAGTTAGTCATACAGTCAATAATGATCACTATATGGCAGTAATGCCTTAAGGGGATGCAAATGGAAACAAGATGACCGAAAATATCATCTTGAAGCAAAATTTATAAAAATATGTTTCAGTGAAACCAGAAGCAATACTTCATTATCAATGAAATTCATAATTTATATCTATGTTGCGAAATTATAAAAAATCAAACATTATTCAAAGTGGCTCACTTGTACTGATTTGGATTTATCTCAATCGTTATTCAAATTGAACATCACCTTTAAAATACTGGAAATAGACAACAGATAGCTTACACATGATATAAAACAGTGTGAATGCACTGAACCTTAAAGTTCGGGAACATTAAAAAAACTTGTAAAGAACCACATGAAATCACATATATTAATGATGCCAGAAAGATTTTTAAGTAACTGAGGGAACACGACAACACCTGTGGAGCTAACATTAGAATACTTGGTTCAAACAAAATTAAGCTACATTTTCAAAAAGTTCAAAATTAGCGGGTGGTTGGGTGAGTTACACAGAATAATGATGGGGAAGACGCGGCTAACATTAAACATAATCAGATTTTAGAGAATTAAGCATAGTCAAAGTCGTACAAGTAGGTAAAAATGTCCTGTCGTAATCGGCCTTCAAATATTCCTGGGTCAATAGCTGGACGTGTGAACGACATTTCTACAGACAATGGAGATTTATTGTTTGCGTTCTTCCGAGTTGAACTCTTCTGGGGAACTTTAGGGTTCATTATTTCGTGATTTAGTGCCGACTTGGAAGCTGAATTTGAGGATATTGGTGGAGTTTGTATATCAAAGGAACATGTAGTTAAATCTCCTATACTTAAACTTCTTCGTTTGTCAGGAATGTATGGAACAGGTAAGTAATTAGCCAATAACTTAGGAGTGCTTAAAAAAGTCAATGAACTCGCAGTCAGCCCACAGCACAAAACATCAAATGCACACAACACATATGCCAATATAAAACATCCAATCATTACAACACAAGAAAATGCAAAAGCAATAAACCTGAAAAAAACTATGTATTAATAATCTGTATTCACAACACAAAAAGATTGCATCATTATCACAATTTCAACCTGAAATCAATGAACAAACAGAACTAAATTTCTAATCTTTGAGTTTGCGAAAAAAAATTTCAAGTTAGAAAACATAAAAACAGTGTTTGACATTTATTATGTCTGCTATTGGAAAATCTATGTGTGACAAAATTATAATTACAAATATTATTTGTGAATTAGAATATGTTACTCATAATAAAACTGATTTCACACTTGTAAAATAATCTAAAATCCGTTAGGGTGGGCTGGGAGGGTAGTTAAGATACTATTATGATTAAACTTGAAAATGATATATTTAATAAAAGCAGCAATAAAATTTAAGCAAACTTAAGGGAATTTGAGGTATGAAAATCGTTATTTATCTATTGAAAAATGGAACACCCTGGTACTCTGCCATACTATTACATGAAGATAGGGGAGTTTGGAGGTTCAGGGATCGAAACCATATTTCTGACCTTAAGGGTGGTAGAAACCGGGCGCCTCCGCCACATTGTTGCGTGAAGGTAGGGGTGTTGATAGGAATTACGAGAGGTACCAAGGTACAGGATTCGAAACCCGGTGCCGAGACCACATTGTTGCATACCAGGGTTGTAAGGGGGATTGAAAGACTTACAAGCCTAATCTACAACTGGGAGTGTAGCTATAGGGATGGTAGAGCAAAATAAAACATCAAAAAGTCAACCTAAATCGACTAACTCTATTTTAAGAAATCTAATAATTATACAGAGTACCCCCTGAATCTAGAGAAGACCAGGGGTGCTTTGGTAACACTTGGTGACATGATAATTTAATATAATCTTACCGTTGGTGATGTGTCGGGTGTATAGCTGGGCTTGTCCGGAGATGTATAATCTGCTGAGTCCGGCGGGGGTTATGGTATGCGTAGACACACTGTCAGATAAATACTTCTGTTACCTCTCACAGGGACCGACATAGAGTCTCCTCTGACATCCCTGCGACGTTTTCACCGAGCGCTAACTCTACCAGGCTTAAATAGCGGTTCTACAAAAAGTCAATTCAGGGATTCCTACGAACTATTAATTTTGCATAATACCGCTGGCATCATTGCGAGAATGTTTAAGCCTGTACTGACCTATTATTTCTTCTGGTCAGCAGAATCAGTCTGGGTCACATGTGGATAATTTCCTTATGCCAACAGACTGCCAGTCAGCGGAATTTACGTTTGACATACATTTCTGTTAGAATCAATACATGTTACAGAATACCGAAATTTCCAAATCTAGCTCAGCTTATACACATAACAATATCACGAATGATTACTTTTTCTGTTTCTTTTTTTGAATCTTCACAATGAACCTTTAAAAAAAATCATACTTGGCGCCTAACACCAATATGTGACTACCTGATCTTAGTTTGTGAAAATTCAGGAACACGTGGTCATGTCGATCACGGGGGCAAACACTCAGAGCAGAACTACATGCTTTGGCGAGAGGTTGAGATTTTTCTATAAATGTTTCATTTCTACAAAGGTAGGGTAAGGCTAATTAAAAGTGGGATTCACTTAAGAATATTTACTACAACAAGCAGATTACAAAGGCGGCCATAACGGCTATTTACCTGTCCAAAAGTGGAGTCGCCTACAGATACATCTTACTCAACCAAGAGTCAATTTAAGAGAGAGCATCTATCACTTACAGATTATTCATCTAGTCATAAAGGAGGTGAGGGAGTGACGTCACACCTACTACTTAAGTCACCAGAGTGGAATTAATAGTCATTTGCAACAATATTATATGAAATACTGGGGACTTTTGCCTCATGGTAGGAGTGAAAGTCCAAATGCCACACAATTTCTCTACAGTTAATTATCACTTATTAAACAATGCAGTACATTAATCTTGTTTTGCCATCTTGGAGAATAAACATGTAGCATTCCTCACAGTAAAAACCAGTATCTACCACTTATAGGGAGAGAAATAGATGTTTATTTGAAAACTGCGCTCTAACCCCTTGTTACATTATATTGGGAAGACAAAAGAAATCTAGAAACAAGGATGAAAGAACTCTGCTGAAATAATGAATTCAAACACACGAACAATCCTGCTATAGCGCTTCACTTTTGGTCTGAGAATCACATCAGGTAAGAGTTATAATTGGTCAAATAGGCAAAGAAACCTCTAGAAATGCAGTATTGGGAAAAAATATTCATTACTAATAAACAGAATCTCATGATGACTTAAAAAACCCACTGTGGATTACATCATCAAACTTTGCAGATTATTAGATGGCAGCACAACAGCGAGCTGTAAGCAGACAATGGTTGCACCATTAGTCAACTACAGAACTGAGGATGGGGGAGAAATTCCAAGAAACTAGTCTTCATAAAAGGCTTATGAGTGGATGTGCACTATGAATATGTCTTTCATTTAAGACAGTTATCACTTCATGTGTAAGTTTATACATTGCTTTATTTGTAATATCCCTTTCCTAAATGCAAACTGATTACTGTGGCTAGGAATTTGAGGACTTGTAAATTGTCTAAAAAGGACCTTTAAAATTACATAAGGATATTCCAAAAAGGAGCAAAAGATTGAAAAGGTATTTTACTGTGCTTGGTTTCTGTCAGGTTTGCAGCCAGGATATCTTGCAGAATCTATGAAACTGCAGTTCAACGAACCTTCTGACTCTTACACTCTCATCTAGATTATTTATCTCAGTGCTGGTTAAAATTAACAGAATATTTAGAGAGGGTTTACCAGGTTCTTTGCTGGTGCTAATGACCAGTACAATAGAAAAGGTCCTCTCACCTGTTACCTGCTCTAGGCAGTCTTAGAAGCGCATATTAGGAATTAGAAATTGAGCTAGACTTTGCTGAACAGGAAAAATATAGTCAAAAGAAGTTGAAAGTTGGAGGAATAAAACTCTTTAATGAAACAAAAATGTTAAAACCAGGGTCTTTAAATTTTGAAAGCAGCTAAATGGACAAATAAAATACAGAAAAAGGACCTTCAAATAGAAAAGAAATAGCTAAAAGGGCACAAACAAATAAAATTCCCAATTTTCTAACCTATACTGACACATATTAACATATATTATATTGGACCTCATTTTAGACACTAGGGAAAAAAAGGATTTTTCCTCAACTTCCTAGCTCTACCGATTACCAACAGGTATGCTGTTACATTCAAGTTATTTATACCATATCTTGATCATCACCTTTGAGCAAGTTTTGTAAAAATTGACAAGAGATACATTGATTTATAATTTAGAACATTATTTCTTTCACCTTTTATTGAAGGGCAATTAGCAATTGAGAATAAAGTATTACCTCTAGTTTACTGTAGGAAGAGAATCAAATGAAAGGCAAAAAGTACACTCTGACTTGTGTACTCAAAAATGGTAAAGATATAAAAACTTTTAGCAGAGCTTGTGCACATGTATTGCTCAGATACAGAGTTATGTGATGCTCAGAATAATTGTAAAAACTGCTGCAAATATATTTATCGTTTATAAAACAAATTGTTTGTAAATTACCAATATCTGACTGAACATGATTATTGTAGGAATAGTTTCAATGAATGTGCTTTGAAATGCTGTACACATTTAATAACATGAAATAAAATGCAACATGTTACAGTTAATGCATTTTAAATATGTAAATCCATTGAATTGCAAACAAAATAAGAGGATATCATAAATATAGTTTTGGCTAAGTACTAATTGTAATTTATTATGGGTCAACAAAGGTATTTGTGTATGACATCATGTAGAAGAAGTGGAACATATCACTAACTTATATAGCTTCCTCCTTTAACTTCTATGATCATATCAAGGGCTTTTTTCATTGAATGTTGCTTTTCTTTTAAATTAAAATTTGAATACCCTGTCTACAGTGCAAATCTATTAAGATGAGGTCAGAGTCAGCACATTCTGAATGTTTGGCTTATACCCCACTGTTGGAATAATAAAGAAAAACTTATTACTCTGTTATACTCTATGTAACACAATTGTCTTGTGTATATTTATTCTCCCAAGGAAGAAAGAAGTAACCTATTTTGACTGTCATGAAGAAATTTTATTTACTAAATCATTCTTTGTTACAGTATGGTAAACTTCTCTTTTAAAGAATCTAAAATAAGCTGCATATTTTTGCACCAGGAGATCCATGGTTCAAATCCTGGACATAGCACTACATTTTTCAGGTTCATTCTATTTAAGATTTATGAATTTAGTTTGCATTTTTATAGAGCTGCAATGGTAAAATTAAAGGACATTTGGACAATAGAATAATACATCTCAGAAACATTAAACATCAATGGCTTATTTCAGATTTTTTTTGATATCATTAAATTAAAAAATGATAAAGGTCTTGAGTATTTATTATAAACAAACAGGTACATTACAATAAATTGCAGTAGTCTATAATTCACGTAGGTTTATTATGAATATTGTGACAAAAGACCAGGTAGAACTAAAGTCACTTTGTCACCAGAATTGTTAGCCCAGAGCTGTTTGCAAATACATAGAGTACACATGTCAGTCTAATGCTCATTTAAATTTTTTGTTGGATGTAGCAAACTCTGCTGCTTTACATTCACTGCTCACTGAACAATACTTTTAACTACATTAAAACTCGAATGCTCCCTGGTCAAGTAAAAACTAGCAACTCTACTCAGGTAGGCTTTTGTAGCTGCTGGGCACAGAAGAAATGTTGAAAACGGTCATAGGAATGGAAAGTGGTGAACTCAAATCTTCCAGATCTACTGGAACCGAATGGAATGGAACACATCATCACAGTACAACAAAGGGTATACTTCTGGCTCATGACTTCGTTGGCTGCCGTAGAATGCAACATTTTCCCTCTGATATTAAATTATCCAATTGGCAGATATATTTTCAGAGTAAACCACTAGGAGTTCTCGCATTCAAGATACACTGTTTATCTAAAACCTTATCTGTCACTCTATCTTCAGCCTATATACGGCAAGTGTGAAGAAATGATTAATTTCCATCAGTTATCTTAAATAGTAAGAGTTAAACAATGAAGCCTGGGATCCCAATACTTACGATAATAAGTTACCACGAACTGTGTATCTCGAGCCCCTAGAGTTTTACTGGGAAAATATATGAGTCAATTGGGGAATTTAATGTCAGGCCTACACGTTGGCTATGGTAGCTCAATGGGTAAGAGCGACTGGATGGAAACCAGAAGATCCATGGTGTTAATCCCAGTCATGGCCCATGGTTCATATTCCAGTCATGGCATTGAATTTCTCAGGTCAAATCTATCTATTCAATACCTTAGCCTGTATATGACTGGTGTGAAGAAATATTTAATTTCCATAAATTAACATAAATAATAAGAGTTTAACGATGAAGCCTGGGATTCCAGTACTTAAAATAGTAAGTCACCACAAATTGTGTTTCTTGGATGCGAGAGTCCCTGTTGGTTTACTGGGAAAATATGTGAGTCAGTTGGAGAATTCAATGTCAGGTTGGCATGTTGGCCATGGTAGTTCAATGAGTAAGAGCGACTGGACAGAAATCAGGAGATCCGTGGTTCAAATCCCGACGATGGCATTGAATTTTTCAGGTTGACTCTAGTACATCTCAGAAACATAAAATATCAATTAACTTTTTCAGATTGTTTGTCATCAACAGATCTTGAAAAAATCCAGAGCTTAATTCAAGGGAATTGAATGGACACCAACATTTGTTGATTAGGGGAGAAATATTTCTTTTTTATACTTTTTTTTTAATATCTGAGTAATTTGTTTTGAATTCCCACAAAAATGTTATGTTACTTTAAGTGGGTGGTAATAACAGAGCAATTAATAAATTCGGAAGTAGCGAAAAAGCAAATTCAGTAATAAATTAGTTATGTAAGAGATTTGTTTTAGATTGCCTCAGTTAATATAAAGTTCTCTTTTAAAATTTTTCCCAACAAAAATATTTACTTAGATCATCATTTAAGAGAATAATTCATTGGCCACTAACTGTAATTAATTTTACTCCAGTTACTGCTTTCTTCACAAATAAAGGAGAAGTAAAATCAAATGAACATGAGGCATGAATAATTGCTATGTACTTGTACAAAGCATAATGTGTATTGATCGTCAATTTTGATTGCCATGATAAATTATTTTTAATATTATTAAATACGATTTTAAATTATTTGGATACTTCTAATCCGATCGTATTTTCTGTTGCTAAGATATGGTGAAATATTTGGTCGTTCAACTGGAAACGACAGAAGCTGAAGGAAGTTGCTACATGTTTTCAATTTAAGCAATGGTCTATTGTTATTCTATTGATCGATACCCCTTTGAAATTGGCTTGTACGTGGTACTCCACAATTACTCAGGACTTTGGTTTTAAAGGGATTTTAAGGTTTGTGCAGCTTAGTTACTAACAAGCCAGAAAATATTAATAAATAGCATTAAATTAATATTTAATATAGCAATATATTTTGAAAATAATGTAAAATTCCAAGCTCTAGAATGGGTTATGAAATTAAGTGTTGAAAATATTATAGAAATGGCTACAATTAAGGTGTATAATGAGAAGAAGCCCACATAATTTTTGGTATATATAGGTCACCAAATACTCCAGTTTCTGAATTTCTAGAGCATCTAGATGGTATCCTTAACAAATTATTGACAAAAGAAGAAAGCTGACTATCTTAGGTGATATCAACATTAACGTAGATAGCACTAATAGAGATTATTGTAGTTTTATTGATATCATAAATTCCTATAACCTAAATGATGTAGTAAAAGAACCAACAAGGGTAACCACACAATCAGCAACTATTATTGACCACATATGCACAAATACAAAGCTAGATTGCTATTCAGTAGGGATATATAATTTCCATCTTCCCGACCACCAGGCTGTATGTATTGATGTATATGATTGTATTGTGGTTCACAATGAGGACATAAGTTTTGAATTTAGACATGTCTCAGATGAGAATGTAAGTAAACTTAATACAATACTAGAAATGGTAACTTGGTCTAAAGTGTATGCAGAGCAAAGTAGCAATACAGAATGGGAAATATTCATGACAACAATTGCCTACTTTAACAGTATCTGCCCTATTAAAAGAAAGACCGCCAAAAAGAGAGCTGTACAGAAAATTAAACTACCTGATGAAATTTACATCCTGCGAAATAAAATGAAAGATGCTTATGAATTACACAAGATGACAAAAATTGAACGGCACAGGGAACGATATACACAATTAAAAAAGGAGTATCATAGGACATTAATTGATTTAAAAGCGCTACATTATAAACGAAAGATAAATAACTCCAGCAATATAAACAAAGCAGTATGGAATTTAGTCAAGGATGGAAACACCACACAGGGCAATGTCAGTGATAATATTAAATTGCTTCATGAAGGTAAAAATGTAGATGATCCAAACTAAATAAGCAACTTATTTAACAACTATTTTGCAACCTTGGGAAGTAAGGCGAAGGATATATCACACAGAAATACAGAATATTATCGTTAATACCATCTTCATGAATGACACAAACGTAGACGAAATCACAAAATTAATATGCAGTTTTAAAGAACAGTCATCTTCAGGGTGGGATGGTATGTCTATTAGAATATTGAAAAAGTGTCAAAATGGGCTCGCGGCTATTTTAGCCCACCTAATAAACTCCTCAATAAATGAAGAAATATTTCCAATTTGCTTAAAACTGGGAATCATAAAACCTATCTATAAAGAGGTTAATAGTGTTGATAATTATAGGCCAATAACCTTAACTTCTGGGATTGGAAAAGTTTTTGAAAACATTTTATTAGTTGGACTGGTTGACTTTCTTAGTAGATACAATGTACTGAATTGCCACCAGCATGGTTTTCGAAAAGGTATGTCAACAACCACAACAGTTGCTGATTTTATGCACAACATTTCGGAAAATCTAGACAAAGGTTTGAGCACTACGGGAGTATTCATTGATCTTTCAAAGACGTTTGACTGTGTCTCACATTAAATACTGCTTAATAAACTAGAAATTTATGGCATAAGAGGCAAAATGCTAAATATAATTAAATCTTATCTATGTAATAGAAAGTGTTCAACAGAAATCAACCATAAAATAGGTTTAAAAATGTAAAGTATGTATCAGAACAAAAAGTATTAACAACTGGAGTACCGCAAGGGTCTGTTCTAGGTCCAATTTTGTATCTAATATATGTAAATAATTTACCAAATATAACTACCAATGCTATAGTATCGTATGCAGATACGATTTGCAGTGAAAACTCTCGTACTCAGTTGGTAACAAATTTCGCACTCTGTAAAACAGCTAGCAACCTCCTAAGTAGAATAAATTAAGAAGTTAATTCTAAGAAAATCAAAATGACCACATTTGAATACCGTAAAGCAAACGTAGAAACTGATGATGTATACTTTAACAACACTAAAATTGAAAAAGTTGATAACCATAACTTCCTAGGGATTCACATAGACAATAGGTTAACTTGGGAAGCTCAAATTGACTATGTATGTAAAAAAAATTAGCTCAAATATATATGCTTTAAGACAATTATCATTTTATTTAGACAAAAACATGTTACAAACTTTATATTTTGGACTTATCTGTCCTCATATTTCCTATGGCATAGAATTATGGGGAAGCACCTGTAATGCGCTCATGAGTAGAGTATTAGTGTTACAAAAAAAATGTCTACATTGTATCTATAGACTAACATGTACTGATTCATGTAGAAATGTATTTATAGATAATAAGATTGTTACTGTAGCTGGACTATATGTATATAAGGTAGTTGTAATTGAAACTGAGAAGGAAAATAATGGCACAAGTAACAGCACACTTTTTAATTATTTTACCAGAGGAAGGGATAACTACCACAGGAAGCATGTAAATCTCAATTCAACTTCCATTAATAAAAGGACAGATATTATACAGCAAACTGCCAACAACTGTTAAGCAACACAAAGGAAAAAAATTTAAAAAGGAACTGAAAACATATTTAATTCATAAATGTATATATAGGTTAGATGAATTATAATGAATAATTATTTAACAAATGTATGTATATATTCAATTTAGATTAATCTTGTAATATTAATGTAACCTATGAACAAATTTATGCATACCCATTGTATTGTAGAATCTGACAATGTCTGAAACTTGTATGAAGTCTATAGACAATAAACATTATTTGTTTTCTAATGTAACCTGTACTTTACAGCAGACAGTTAAAAGAAGTTTGTTTCTTCTGGGACCTTTAAAAACTGTGAAAGTAGGTACCTATACAATATGCAAGGAAGACCTACAGGTTCACACAAAACTTGCTTAAAAAAGATGATTCTATGAAGTAAAGGAAAAAGAGTTCTGTATCCTGAGTTATCATACAGCCTCCAAATTTGAGATGAAATTATATTATTCATAGGAACATTTTTACAAACAAAATTAGTATTGGACAACAACCAATCTAAAGCCCTTTGGACAGTTGAAACAACTAAGAACGACTATTGTATGTATAGTGAGTACTTCTCATAGTAGGCTGGCTGTCATTCAGGTGGTCAATCAATAATGGCTGCTTGCATTATAAACATTTGGAAGCACAATTCGTAATAGTCTAGTTCTATATCAGGTCACTATAGGACACTGCAGTTACCTGGTCTTTTCAAAGTTTAACAGAGTAGCTGCATTCAAATATTTTGATGTTCTGTGCCAGGGCTGAATGAAATTTTAAATCTGTAAATACTACTATGACATGACTTTCACAGCTCCTTTTGTTTGTTAGCTTCCCTTAGTTTTCTACCTCCATTCACATCTACTTTCTGCCTTCCATCTTCAGAAAGTGAATTTGAGGGGCATTTTAACTCCTGGCATTTGGTAATTGTCCAGGACTTTTTTAGCTATCTGTTGGTAATTTTCTGCCTTATTGTTTCCAAGGAATCCATTCACCACTTCCTGAAAGGCCTTCCATACATCTAGTTCCTTAGTACTTAACTTTCTTTCAAAGCTTTCATCTTTCAAAATCAGTCCTAATTTGAATACCAATGAATATTCCCTTTTACTTTGGCATCGCTGAGTTTTGGAAACTGGCTGCTGAAGTATGCAACATACTAATCTTTACATGAAAAATGGAACGTTTTGATTCTGTCAAACATGGCTCCAGCAATTTTGGTTTAAGTATCGCATGTTTGAGATATTTGTATGAAAAATTAAACATGCAGCATGAATTTTCTTTAAATTGCTTCAAAACTCGTTATTCTGGATAAATTTTGTACAACTCGAAAAGGCCAAAGATAGAAAAAAAATTACAACATAAAGAAATCTTGTTAAAACATGTACTTTATGTAAGGTGGCCAAAGCTATTTGTCAGAATAAAGGAGGCAATGCATTGGTCTATCGCAGTGTTGTTTAGTTCCAAAATAGGTTTGGAGCAACAGAAAGAACTCTTTTTCACGACATTAAAAAAATACTGATTTTTTTTCTACTTAAAATATGTATCCTGGCTTAAAATTGTGCCAGTAGCCTGAACTCTGTGATTATTTTTAAAAACTTGACAGATTATTCAAGTGTGTATCCAAAATTAATCTTATTTGTGATTCAGCTATAATTAAATGGATATTACAATACTCAAACAATCTAACAAAATTTGTTCCTGTTCATAACAGAAAAAATTGCCCCCCTCTATAGCTTATATGGCCCCAGGGGTCTATTTTGGGACCTTTATTGTTTATTCTGAATATTAATGAAATAAAAACTGTGGTACAGGGTAATGTAGCTTTAAGTTTGTATGCAAACTATGCCACACTGAGTTTCAGCAGCAGCGATTTACTAAATCTAGAAATTGATGCAAATTTGACCTCCAAAGTCGTAATTGAGTATTTTAATGATATTAGGCTGTGTACTAATGAGCAAAATGAAAGCGAATTAATTATGTTTGATTTTAAGAGACGTCTCTTCGAACTTCAGCTTAATATAAGCAACAGTCTAGTCCACTGTGTAAAAAGTGTGAATATTTTACACAGCACGGAGGTGACGTGGAAAGTGAACTCTGTTCCATGGAACAGGGGCCTTCGACTTGCTGCCATCCCGGGACACTGCCCCTTACTGGCATTATGTGGGGATTAAGTCATTGGGCGGTGGGTAGATGGTTGGTTTTTGTTCTGTTTTTTTTTTTATGTTCACAAAGAGAAGAAATAGAAAGATAGAAATGGTATGTAATGGAGATGTTAAGATTTATGGTAATCTTAGGGATGTTCTTGGGTGTTTGTAGGTAGTCCCGGGGTCTATATCATAATCCCCGAGACCCCTGATAGGATGGTTGGAACTGGATGGTAGGTCAGAATAGAACTTGTGTGAAAGGTTTAGGATGTAATTGGTGAGAGTGGGAAATGAGAGGTCGTTCTATATGTTGATGTTGGAGATATACCAATCAGCACCTGTAGCACTTTTGAGGTAACGGTTTATCAGGGCCTGGAGTTTCTTTATGTGTGTGGGTGCTGCAGCACCCCAGACTAGACATACATAAGTTATAGCCGGTCTCAATATTTGTTGATATATGAGAATCTTATTCCTGAGACTCATAGCTGAATTTGGTATAGCATACAATTAGTAACTTTGGAGGTAACGGATAGAATGCGTGCCTTCCACGTGAGACGCATGTCAAGTTGGACTCCTAGATATTGGGCCTGATTTCTCCAGGGAATGTCTTCTCCTGCTAAATGGAGTTCTGGGACGTCTTGGATTTAGCGACGGGTGAAGGTAACTAACTGCCTGTTACTTTGTGGCGTTTATGCGTAGTCGCCATGTGAGGAACCAGGCAGAAATCATGTCAGCATAGCGCTGAATACGTTGTACAGCCGTGAACTGTTGACAAGAGGCAGTGGTGATTGCTGTGTTATCGGCAAACAGGTAGAGGTTGCAGCTCCAGATAGTAGGAAGAGTATTCTTCATTTACCCCTCGAATTTTCAGTTACATAGCTGAAAAGTTGCTAGGTGATCTTAAGTATACGAAAGCCATTGCTTATTTGGCTGATATAATTGTATTTGCCAAAACATTTGAGGAATTATTAGCAAATTTAGAAGCTGTTTTTCAAAATTTAGAAAGCCATAATTTCAAACCTAAACCACAAAAGTGATTTTTGCTATGGAAAGAATTAAACTCTTAGGCTTTGAAGTTTCAAATTCAGATAAAGTTGTTTCTATTCAAAATCTACAAATTCCTAAAAATGTTAGGGATGTTAGGAACCTTTTAGGACTTTTTAATTTTTATAGAAAATTCATTAAATACTATGCTGCTACAGCTCAACCTTTGATACAATTGTTTAGGAAAGATCAACCTTTTATATGGGGCAGTGAACAACAATTGGCATTTCAAGAGTTAAAACAGTCTTTAATATGAGCTCCTGTCTTGGCCCATTATACTCCAGGTGCGTACACTGAGCTTCATTCTGATGCTAGCGGTTTAGGTGTTACCTGTATACTCTATCAAAAAATTGATAATGTATTGAAACCCACAGGTTATGCTTCTAGAACACTGTCAAAATGTGAAAGAAATTACAGTGTTCCAGAATTAGAACTTTTGGCAACTGTGTTTGGCCTTACACATTTTCGTTCCTTCGTTTTTGGCTATAAAGTACATATTGTTACGGATTACCATTCCTTGTGCTATTTAAATAATTTGAAGGATTTGACAGGTCGATTAGCTAGATGGAGTTTAAAGCTGCAAGAATTTGACTATACCATCTGCTATAAATCTGGAAAGAAACATCATGATGCAGTTACCTTGTCTCATTTTCCTGTGTTGCAACCTCGAGATACTGAATTAGAACAATTAGATGAGCTCATTACTTATCTGTTATCTCCTGTTGAAGTTGCAGACCTACAAAACAAAGATCTGCACTTATTCTCATCATTGATGCACTTAAAGATCCTAGTTCTGCTCCTGCAAGAATTCAGAGAACATTTTCCAGAGAAAATTTTGAATTCTGGCAAAAATTCACTATCGGTACTATTGAATCGGTATGAAGAAATATATAGAACATTTTGTTCGTTCCTGTCATAGTTGTCAAATGAGAAAAGGGCCAACTAATCGGAAACTTGCTGGTGTATTACAACTGATTCCTGGCACAGCCATTTCTGAATGTTGGGGTATTGATTTGTTAGGTCCTTTTCCAAGATCCACTTCTGGACATAAGTATATAATTGTTGCAGCAGAATATGCCTTCCACTGGGTTGAATCTACACCCTTGTCCTCTGCTGCAATTCCACAAGTTGCTAAATTCATTTTCCATAACTTTATGTCGTAATGGAGCTCCTGCTACTTAACTTTCTGATCGAGGTTTAGTCTTCCTTAGTGAAGTTACCCAAGATTTATTAAAATCTTTGTCTGTATCACCTAACTTCACTAGTGCTTATCCCCCAGCCTGCAATGGATTAACTGAACGATTAAATCAAAACCTTTTGTATATGCTTAGTTATTTTGTTGATTCTAATCAGAAAAAGTGGGATGTTATATTGCCTTATGTAATTTTTTCATATAACTTCTCAGTCCAGGATAACACTAAATTTTTCCCTTACTTTTTAATGTATGGTCAAGAACCCCCTTTATCTAATCAAGTTCAGTTGCAAGCTACCTCTAATGACCTTTTTGTGCGGCAAACTCTTCATGATATCCAGAAGGGTCGTGAAGTTGCTATTTGTAATATCACTCAACAACTTAAGCAAAAAGTTCTGTATGATGCTAAACATAGAGATGTTAAATTCAATGTTGGACAACTTGTAAAAGTTTTTACTCCCATTCGTAAAAAGGGAAAATCTACTAAGCTGCTTCATAGGTATTTTGGACCATTTGAAATTATTAAACAAATTTCTCCTGTGACATATATTGTTGGTCGACCACATGCTCCACGTACTAAACATCAAAGTGTCCATGTTTCCAGAATTTTCCCTTATTGTGATCCTGTAGGCCCTTAAAGATTATAAATTTTCTCTTACATTTGAAATTTATATAACAATAACCAACATAACATGTAATTTCATTTTATATGCTGTGTTTCTTTTTTTAGGGCTTACTAAAATTTATTTATTCTGTAGTAGTCTTTTCCAATTTATTTATTTTTTTCAGGTAAGTTATGTTTCAGTTATTACTGACATTTTTCTAAAACATGTGTTTTAAATTTATGGTCAATTAGAATTATCACTACTTGGTTTCGTGAAATTGTTTTCTTATAAGTTATGGTGTGTAACAGTATTTTTGTTTAGTAATGTTCGAAGGAATTATAAATATATAAAAATGTATGTAGTTGTGTGATTGGCCGAAGTAGTAGTGGTATGACGTGGTGTGATGACGTGTCAGTGGATCGGCAAATCACAAAATAAAGTGGAAAATTACTATGGGGACAAGAAAATCAATAATCTAGAAAAGTGTTAGAATCTTGTGTCTTGCTTGAGAACGAGGAAAGATGTTACGATGATTGTAATTGTAAAGGAAAATTAATAAGATTCAAAAAGCGTTATTCAATATTTATAATAGATAAGAGTGAATCATAGTTCATATTATATAATTAAATAATATATTACAAAATTGAACTCATCTAAATTTTATTTTCACCAAAAATCCGCATCCACACCTGAGAAAAGATCTCACGACTCTCAGTAGATTAAAACTAAATTTGGATCTTACAAAAAGATGGCTTGCTTCTTATTAGTTGAAGATGAACAAAAATAAAATCCCGTTACAAATGGCGCAGCAACGTGTGGGGCTCGAATAGGATAAAGAGGAGGAGATTAAAGCATCGTGCAGCTCCGTGGGAATTTAAAAGGAAAGAAGAAAGAAGAGAGAAGAAAGAAGAAAACGAGAACTGGTTTAAGTGAGTGAAATTAAAAAAAAAAAAAAATAATAGTAGTAGTAGTAGATTTATGTTGTTAAGAAATCAGAAAATAGTTAAAAAGATGGCGAGTAGAAAAGAAATAATAGTGGAAGGAGAAGTTACTGATAGTGTAGGGAGGATGCAAGATTAAGCATAGATAATGAGTCAATGTTGGAAAGAATAACAAGAATGTTAAGTAATTTAGATTCTAAAATAGAACAAAATGCAAAGAATTTAGATTTTAGAATGAGAGATGTAAAATCAGAAATAGGAGATGATAAATCTGAAATGAGTAATTTAGATTCTAGAATGAAAGATGTAAAATCAGAAATAAGTAATTTAGATTCTAGAATGAGAGATGTAAAATCAGAAATGAGTAATTTAGATTCTAAAATAGAACAAAATGTAAATGATTTAACTACGAAAATGAATGATTTAGATGTAGGAGTAAGACAGGAACTAGCACAAAATGTGAGTAACTTAGAAATTAATTTATTACAGAAGCTAAAACAGGAATTAAAATCTGAAATTTCACAGGAGATTAGAGAAGGGAGAAAAGAGTGTAGGGATAGTATGGAAAGGCTCATGCAGATCATAGAGATTAATAAGGATGAGAATAGAAAGGAAGTCAATGAGTTGAGAGAGATAATTCAGGAAACTAGGTTAGTTCAGGACATTGTGAAACAAGAAATAAGAATGGAATTAAACAAAGAGTTAGAAACATTTAGGATACAACAGACAGAAATAACACAAAAACAAAGAGAAGAATTAGGAGATAAAGTAGAACAAAGAATCAATGTAATTTGTTCTGAAATGCAATTACAACATGATGAAAGTAAGATACACCAAGAGGAAATAAAGTTACAAATTGATGAGATAAGTAAAGCAAAAGAAGAAGTAATTTTGCAAATTAAAGAGGTAAAAGAACATTTTGAAAAAGAAAAGGATAACTTAGGAAAATTGACACAAGTTGTAATTGCATTACAGGCTAGAAAAGTAAATAACGGGAAAGAAATGTCTAGAATGACAAATATAAACGATTGTGACTTACCAGGTGAATTAAGCAATCATCAGAAGTCTAGTGATGTAGTAAGTGAATGTAGTGATTTTGTGAGTCCAGATAATGATATTAATTATCACAGAAACACACAGAACATGTCCTCACACACACAACTCCACAGTCTAGGTCAAAATGAATGTGTACATTATTCACTAAATGATATTAGTCCACCAAGTTTTGATGAGGAATCAGGTGATAATCCAAAAGTATTTCTTAGGGAATTGGAAGAATATTTCCGTATTAAGAGAATTCCCAATGAATTTCGGATGGTAATAGTAAAACGCTGTTTGAAGAAAAATGCTCTTGAGTGGTTAAGGTTAACTTTGGCTTCACATGAAACATACAGTACTTTCAGAAATCTGTTTATAAATAGATTTTGGGGACCTGAGAGACAAAGAAGAATAAAAGTTGAGTTAGCAACGGGTAGGTTTGAGTTTAAAAAAGGGATTTCTATGACTGAATATTTCTTAAAATTAGCAAACAAAAGTAAGTTGATCAATCCCGAAATTTCTGAGACAGAAATTGTCAACATGCTAATATGTCATTATCCACCTCATATCAGAAATCATTTAATTGTGGCTAAGCCTATCGATTTCTCTGATATGATTGAATTATTATCCGAATTTGAAGCACATAACCTCATTAATGATACTACATCCTGTGATGGTAACTATAATAACGTCCATATTGAGCGAGGAAGAAATCGACAGGAATCACAACCTACAAATAATAGGAATAATAGGACGAGTTTAAATTGGGGCGGGGCACCCGTGAGAAATCAAAGATTTGAAGGAAGAGGTTATGATCCTAGACGAACTTATGAATCTGTAATTCCCGGAACAGGAAGTGGAGTTCAAAATAATGTGCAAAGGAATTATCATAACAATCAGTCGACGAGAATTGGAAGAAATGATCAAATAAACCATGTAAGATTTTATCGAGGAAATAATCAGCGAATAAGTAATTTTAATAGGGGTAGAGGTACTAGTTTATTTAGTGCAAATCAAAGAGATTTTAGGGGTGTGAGATTTGAAAGAAGTAATCAAAATGAAAGAGTCGAAAATACACCAAGCACAGAGAATGATGTCAATATAAACGATAGCACCAACCTAACCAACAATGAAAGTATTAATTAAGGGCCGAATAGGTGAATGGAATTTCAATTTCATTACGTTGGTAATTCCACATTTGGCAAGAGATGTAATTGTGGGTAATGATTTATTATATGAATGGCAAAGTGTATTGAATTTCGAAATGCATGAAATGAAGGTTAAGACAGAAAATGATTTATTAGTAATAAAATTATTGGAAGGAGATGGAAGAAAAGAAGAGAATAGGGATAATATAAATAATGAAAGGTTTTTTTTTGTGGAAGATATACTTTTGCAAGAAAATGGTAATATTGAATACGATGAAAATGAAAATTGTGGGAAGAATTTAATTATTGATGAATTGCAAAATAATGTAACTGACCTTGAAAAGCATTGTTGCCAATTATATACAATACAAGATAAGAACGGTGGAAGCCAAGTGGAGGAAGAAATAGAATTCCAGAGAATATTATAAGTAAAGTTAGAAAACACATGCAATCTAGACTAGGCGAGAAAAGAACAGCTGAAATTATGTATATTAAAGAACAGAAAAGCCTTTAGTTCAAAACCTGGACTGTGTAACAAATACACACACACATTTAAAGTGAATGATACTGATCCCTATACACATAAAAGCCTTGACAGTAATTGAAACAATATTGAATATATACTATGTGTGTGTTAAATAAAAATAAACATAAAACATTGTTAAACATCAATATATTGTTGTATTTTAATTAATGTTAATTTATTGTTGTGTTTTATGTTTGTGTAATAATAATGTGAAATTGTTGTTAAATGTTCATTTATTATATTTCATCCAATGTATGTATATTATTATATTTTATGTATGTTGTATTGGTGTTGTGTAATATTGGTGTAAACGAAATTGTTAATTGGGGCTGTTCTTCGAAATATATGGAAACAGATTGTTAATTCCTTTATTTGGTTATTTTCCATATATTTCGAAGAGGGGCATTTGTAACAGTATTTTTGTTTAGTAATGTTCGAAGGAATTATAAATATATGAAAATGTATGTAGTTGTGTGATTGGCCGAAGTAGTAGTGGTATGACGTGGTGTGATGACGTGTCAGTGGATCGGCGAATCACAAAATAAAGTGGTAAATTACTATGGGGACAAGAAAATCAATAATCTAGAAAAGTGTTAGAATCTTGTGTCTTGCTTGAGAGCATTTGCTAAGATGTTACGATGATTATAAAATCTCCAAGAAAATTATATATCATTTTGTCTTAATCTGTGAATCTATCATTTGGCGCTAGCCAGTATTACTTTTGATAGAAAAAAAAAATTGATTAAATTAACTATATTCGAGTAACTGCGCCGTTAGTGCTGTCTTATGGGAGAAACATGGCGACTAGCATAGAAAGAGCGATGGAAAATCATGATTCTGGAGTGAAAGAAAGTATTATACCCACCGCCATAATGGAGAACGAAAACAATCCCGTTATAGGTGTTTCATCATTTCTTAATTTTGGGATACATTTTTTTCTCTTTTTTTTTCTCTCTCGAACTTAATGTTACATTTCGGCATGTTATTTTAAGAACTTTCTTCATTACATTTATTTCTCTGTCACGAACAATGGGAATAGCTTAAAGAGGAAGTAAATTTGGGGATTCCTGTTAGGTTTTCATGAGATATTCTCTTTGGATAACTTGGGATATTTTTTTGTGCAGTGCGTTTGTAACATGTTTACTAATGTTTGTTATAGTAATTTCTGTTAGGCTTCATTAAATAAGTTTTTTGTCTTAGGAGTTGGTTTAACAAACAATTAGGAGACAGGTTATGTCTAAATTACTATTCTGGAAGTTTGCAGAATTTCTTATTTTGTTTGTCCTTTGTTTCACTTAATGTTCCTTTTAGGAGTAAATATGCTGTAATTTTTCTTTCCCTAATTCTTTTTAAATTGTTGCAAATGTGTATGTAGTATCCTGATGGTTGCGGAAGAGTGCCTCAGGATCCTTATTTGTGTGTGCTGTGAAATTATTCTGGCTTCAAGGATATGCTGTTATGTGCCCTTGAATGCAGTGTTAGTATAGAGGAAGTAGTGTGAAGAAGTTTGTGTGAAATTTTGCAGGGGAGCTGTTATGTGCCTGCAGAATAGATCATGTATGTGTCGGTGAGCCTGTGTGGTACATCAATGTCGAGAGATGTGTAGTAGATTTTCTTCTGCAATGAATGATTATTGCAACAGTGTCTTATGATTTTTTTTTTTCTTTACAGCTAAAGTGCTTCAGGAGAAGTCGGTGGACATTGTACAAGCTAAATTTGTGGTATTTCTTTCACAATGATAGTTTCCATCCTTTGATAATTAACCCAATTTATTAATATACTTCTAAACTTGGATTCCAGGAAAGTTAATGGTGTATGTTTATATGGACCATTACTTATATACTGTTGTGGTTAGACAGTATGAATAGTTATGATTGCTCATGAACACTTAAGCTTTATTATGTGTAGTCTGATGATAAAACATGGGTATGTGCTTGAAGTAAAGGAGTTCTGGAAAAAATATAACCAGAATTAAGGAAATGAAATGTATTGTTTTAATTATGTATGGTTATCATTCATCATACGTCATGATGATCATTCTTATGTTCAGCCCTAGCAGGTAGGGCTTATTCCCCGCCCCTAGTTAGGAACAGGGATTTCTAGCTAGTTATGGCCTCAATTTTTGATAGTTTCTGTTTCTTTGTTTTTTAAATCCACTTAGTAATTCTGCATAAAGAGCCAAGAAGGCTTAAAAAGTGCTATCAGCCACTCAGTTGTAGATTAAAGGCAGTGCTGTAATGTAACCATGGATGCTGTGAAGATAGATTTAACAGTATTTTTTTGTATTTGTTAAGTTTTACAGGGTAAATGGGCCTATAACATGGATTGCTTGTTAGGAAGCTATGTTCCTGACACAGCGTTGAGATGTAATATTTTCTAATATTATATGTTATGCATGTTTATCAGTGTTTGGAATGTTAACTGCATTTTCGCATGTGTTATTTGTATATGATAATATACTGTTTATTGCATTATGTTGCATGAAGGGGGGCATGTTTATGTTTAATTAGTTATGCTAGCAGAAACAACTATGATGTCATCATACAGTCGACTTATGTCATGGCTAAGAAAATAATTTTACTACTCAATGATACATAGGAGTAAGTTTGGGTGAGACATTGACTGTATACTAAATGTACATTAAATGGATGATTGTAATTTCAATGGAATGCTGTGTTCACATTGCATTTGTAATCTTTTCAATATGTTACTTCAAAATATTGTGTGAAAATCAATTTTTTCTTCTCAAATGTGAAAGTGTGTTGCAACACACTTTATTATTGTTTTGTATCAATTCTCAATTCTTTTGTCTTACAACAAAAATGTGAATACTAGTAAGCCTGCTTGTAATTACTAAAATGTCAAATGTTTGTAAGTCAAATCTAGATAGTGCACATTAAATTTTTCAAGGGTACCCTTAATTAGCTCTATTTGTGGCTACACAAATAGTTTTGATATTGTTATATGTGCATATACATATTTGTGTTCTGTAGTGTACTTTTTGCTTCATTAATTCAAAAACTGGTGTATTTTACTTGTAATCACAGCTTATTGTTCGTTAATCTTTTGTATGTCACTTCCAACAGTTCTTTGTCTCTGATACTCTTGATACTCTGATACATTGTTGATACAGGTTTATTACAGGAGCAACGAAACTACACAAGCTGAACAGCAAACATTAGACACCTTCACTAACACAAAAGCTTTGCAAACATAGAATCTCATGATATAAGTTTCAGCTTTAGGACCTCCACCTTACTAGGATTCCTAAGTCCTCCAGGAACATCAAGCATCATCCACCATATTCCCCAAATTTGTCTCCCTTGGGTTCCCATGTGTTTAAAAAACTGAAGAAATTACATGCTGGTGGCTAATTTTCATCCCAAGAAAAAGACATTGTGGCAGTAGGTGAGTTCTTTGCAGCACTTCCACAGGATCACTACAAAGAGGAGTTTATGGCATTGGACAACTGCTGGAAAAAATGTTTTGATATTAGATGACATTATGTTATAAAATAAAACTAGTTTGAAAGCATCAGCTGTCATTTTTTAACTATTCGCTAAGAACTTCTGAGACCACCCTTGTAAGGTATCTCTGATATAATATTCAAATGCATTAGCAACTAAATTATATATCACTTTTGCATGTTCAATGTTCTCAGCCTCTTTTGGCTACTAGTGAGTTGACTGCATGCAAATCAATCACTAACTTTTTTGTTATGCTCTCCCCAATTTTCACTTAAGTATCTTTTTCTCCAGTTGCTTTACCATATGGTCTCATAACTGATGTATTCATTTACTGCTATACAAGAATGATGAACAGGATGACTTTCTTTTGAACATTTCCCAAAAAGTGTATTTGTATGTCCTAGCACAACATTACAAAAGTATGTTGATCTAAGTTAATATTTCATTCCAAGGACTTACATTTGTGTTTCTTTTCCTGAATGTATTACAATATGTTTTTTAAAATCAGAATTGTGTTTGTAACAGTTACCACATCTGTCACACTTGTATGGTCTATTGTCTGAATGTGACTTTACATGGAAATTTAAGTGAGACTTCTGTTTAAAAGACCTCTCACACTTGTCACACTTGTATGGTCTTGTATCTGAATGTAACAGAATATGTTGGTTTAAGTTATGCTTCAGTTTAAAACATTTTTCACATTTGTTACACTTGTATGGTCTTGTATATGAATGTAACTGTATATGTATGTTTAAGGCAGACTTCCGTTTAAAAGACTTCTCACATTTCTCACACTTGAATAGTCTTGTATCTGAATGTGACACAATATGTTTGTTTAAGTCACACTTCCATTTAAAACATTTCTCACATTTCTCACATTTGTAGGGTCTTGTATCTGAATGTAAATGAATATGACTGCGTAAGTCACGCTTCCGTTTAAAATACTTCTCACATTTCTCACATTGGTATAGTCTTGTATCTGAATGTAACAGGATATGTTGGTCTAAGTAGTACTTCTGCTTAAAAGATTTTTCACATTTATTACACTTGTATGGTGTTGTATCTGAATGTAACAGAATATGATCGTTTAAGTTACACTTCTGTTTAAAAGACTTCTCACATTTCTCACACTTGTATGGTCTTGTATCTGAATGTAACCGTATATGTTTGTTTAAGTAGGACTTCTGTTTAAAAGACTTTTCACATTTGTTACACTTGTATGGACTTGGCTCAGATTTGGGTTTAAAAGATTTCTCAGATCTGCCAAATTCATCTGATAGTGTGACTGCAAACTTGGCTATTTTCAAATGTGAAGAAATTTGTTCCATTCGGCAGTGCCCTCTTGGTTCTGAATGTATGAGGGAAGTGGAGATATCTCTTTCTTCAGAAACTCCTTGTGAAGTTAAGCTGAAATATTTCAAACCAAATTAACAACAATACAGAGATTCATTTTCCCTTAAATATTTAAATATCACTAGCTATGATAGAGTTAATCATGGAAGCAAAAGCCTCTATATCTATTTCTGGGTAAGAAGTATGCTTAGGAAGTTGATTGGGCTTAGTGGCCGCTGTGCAGCCAGAATTTCGCAAAGCTGCAGTGAAATCAAGCTATCCATTCCTAATCCCTGGGCCAGGTCGCTGTCTCAATGCATTTCTAAAAGAACAGGATATTTAGAGAGGCTTGAATATGTTCACTCCTGGTTCTAATGACTTCAATACAAGAGAATATTTGTCTCACCTGCTATTTGCTGTAGCCAGTCTTAGGAGTGCATATTAGTAATTGGAACTTACAAAGGCTAGATTCTGCTGAGCAGGAAAACGATACTAAAAAGTAGTTCTATCTGAAGGAAAATAAACAAAATAAAAAATTTAATGAAACAAAATGCTAAGGCAAAAAGGGCAAATAAAAGTTTTATAAAGGTAGCTCTAAATCAAAGATTAGCTAAAATTGACCGCAAAGATTTCCTCAACTTCCTAGAGCTAGACAACAGCGATTGCATCCAGTTTTCTCTTTAAATTTCATTGATGTTTATGTTTTACAGAAATGATAAACAAGCTTATCTAAGTATTACACAAATATAAATATTTGTTACAATGTCTTCACTTATCTTAAGAAATTGGTGTTAATAATTCCTTCTAATGGAATTCAATTTCACAAACAGATTGCTTGTACTTTAAGTCCAAAAACAAAATCTGAAAACGAACCTAAACACAGAATTGACTGCCGGTATTTCAAAATAAATAGTTTTCCCAAAGTATTAAATATATTGGACCATTTAATTGTTTTAATAATTTAACTTCAGGGTTTATTTCATGGTTAAATGACCAAAAATGATCTGCTACGGCCAATTTATTAGTCTGATTATGCTTAATGTTATGAAAATGCTCCTTTGTTCTGGTTTCCAAATTACGTTTCGTCTTTCCAATATAAACTTGATCACAATTTGAACAATTAAATTGATAAATACCAAGTTCTTTTATTATTAGGAAAAGCTGTAGTAAATTTCTAATACTATATTTATTTTGAGAAACATATGCTATAACAAATTCTATAAAATTTGTTTGAAAATGTTTATTAACCCAAGGATGGCAAGTAAATATTTTAAAATTATAATCATCTTTTATTTTTTTAAGTGTAGAAATATCATTAAAAGCTTTCCGAAATTTATATTTTTCTATCTCCTTTTGTATAAAGCCTTTATTAAAACCATTATTTAAAGCAGTCCTTAAAAATATGTTTATATTCTTTATTAAATTCTTCTTTATTCAGCAGTATATTTATTAATCTATAAATCAAAGTATTAAAAACAGCAAATTTATGCGAATTATCAATATGAGTATTATCCCTATAAATGCCAAAATCTAATGTATTATTTCTTAGTATCTTCAAATCTAGAAAAGGAAGAAATCCATTACTTTCAGTTTCTAATGTGAATTTGATAGCCTTATCTATAAATTACTAAATTAGGTGATTTTAAACCATCGTTAACTTGTTTATCAGGAACATTAGCAAAAATATTATCAACATACCTATATTATATTTTTTAAAAAAAAGGAAAAGCTTTAGTG
The DNA here is from genome assembly GCA_030765055.1 of Mantis religiosa. NCBI lineage: Eukaryota > Metazoa > Arthropoda > Insecta > Mantodea > Mantidae > Mantis > Mantis religiosa. The sequence continues at coordinate 123,585,285 of CM060956.1, read as the reverse complement.
ACTTGAATTTCGAAAAAACTCACAAAAAGATCACCAAGAAAAGGTGAAAGAGGACTACCCATTGCTAAGCCAGATGTTAGTAGAAAAAATTCGCCATTAAAAGTGAAAACATTTTGATCCAAACAAAAATCAGTAAGTTTAACAAAATCAACTATTAAGTCCATACGTAAATTACCTGAATTCAACCAATGTTTTAAGTATATTAAAAGTTTTGCCCTAGGAATACTAGGAAATAAGGCAGTTACATAAACGGTAATAAGTTTATCAGTTTTAGATAATACAAGACTGTCCATCTTTTTTTATTAGTTCAAAAGAATTTTTGATATTTAAACTTCCAAATTTATCTAAATAACTAAATTTTTTATGTAACCATTAGGCTAATTTGTAAGTTGGTGGGTTTATACAATTAACAATAGGTCTCATTTTATTTCCAGTTTTATGAATTTTAGGAAGGGCATTAGGTCTAGGTAAAACAGGATTACTAACGTTTACAAAATGTTTTTCTTTGTCCGATATAACGTTCACTTCATAAATTAATTTATTCAAATGTGTAATATACGATTTTAAAGGGTCTTTAAAAAAAAAAAAAAAAAACAAGGCAAACATTTCCTTATTCATTTTTGCTGCTTATTAGTTAAAGCTGTTTGTGTCACAGGTTTACTTGGTAGGCATGTGACAGCAGAAACAATATAATAAAACTAAAGATGAAAATGAGACATTTGGAAAATTAAAATATTGAAACCAATCAAAGGCAAATCATAGGATTTTATTAAAGAGAATTCCTAATGAGACAATAGGAAACAGTTTGCTGTTTTGCTAAATTTAATTGTCAAACCACTTACTGCATTCATTGGGTTTGTTTGCTATGAATTAATACCACAAGTTAAAATGTAACATAAAAATGTGGTTGTTACTTCAAATCAAAAATTTAAATATCCTACAGCAACAATAGATGATATAATACATAATGAAGTACTTTTTTCAAACTTCTACTTTGTACGTTGTGAGCTTGGACTAATTAGTGCAGTACATAAGTAATATGCAAACCAATTAATTTTAGCCTTACATGTGGTAAAAGAAAATTATGAGATGAATGAAATGCTAAATCATTATAACCCTAATGTTGATGAAAATGAAATTAGGGACATAACAGGTGTTTCACAACTCTCAGTCTCTGGGCTTATTAAAATACCTGTACAACAGTTGTGAACCACTGAAAAAACTGATAGATCTTCCCAATGTTAGCTAACATATTTGTTACCAAAATGTTTGGCATGGTAACCAAAGGAAATAAAACTGTCTAATGATATTGAGCATGATGTATAGACATGCACTAAAGAAAGATGACCCATCCTCAGATTCTTTGTGTGTATGTTCATGAAAGCTGTGTTCAGAACACATTCAAAAGTACTGTAGAAGCAGCTCTACCTGAGAGCGAGGTTGTTAAATTAAATGTTTTAAAAACAGAACATACAATAACATGACATGGCTGGGACGTTAACCAGGCATTGCTTCCATTCATAAATTTCTAGGTTCATATCTCACACTGCTTTTCATTTTTCAGCTTCGTTAATTTTATAACTGGATATGCTAAAGACAATATCAATATTAATACACTATTAACATAACTTTGACATTTCTGTACACAAAAAGATAATTCTGAGAACACTTGAGTTAAATAATTCAAATATGTATAAATAAAATATTAGCTGCTAAAATTAAAACACAAATTTAAGCACAAATAATGACGGATGTTTGGACACCTAGCATGTTCCTGCACTCAATCTATGAGGAACAGAAAAAGTTAAATCATACCAAAAGGTGGACTAGAAACTCCAAATACAAAGCTGCTTTAATTTTGGCCAGAGGCCATCTTTTCTCATTCACCCATCTACAAGCAAATTAGAATGTAACAACCCTTATGTCTCAACCCACATATTCCCAATAGGGCTCAAATCTGACAAAGAGGGATGATTAACCTTCACCTTTGCTTACATGGGCAAGAAAATATAACCTCGTCTGAGAATATCATGATATTACAGCTATGATAGGTATTTTTTTCTGGAAATGCAAAGCATAACACTGTATGATAGTCTGTCAGGTCCTTTGTAGTCACTGTTCACACATTAAGTCCTAAATCAGATAGTAGAGCTGGTCCAGGCAGATGCCAAATTATATGTATAAAATAAGTATATTTAAAACAAATAGCTGCAATGTCTTGATTCAACATAATAAAGAGAAGGAAGAAATATATGCTACATACAAAACTTACTAATGCTGTGCAACACATACTTTGTTATGTTTTGCCTATAGTGTCACGAGGCCACTCGTAAGCGAACGCCGAGAGAGCGGGAGGTGTGGAGTGAAAGAGCCAACAAAATGTCTGAACAGTTCTCTCACCTTCGACGGCCGTCATGAAAGACCGTGAGGCTTCATGAGTTGTTGAGAAGCTTCTCCAACCTGCGTGAAGCAGCTGCTCGTGTATAAATAGGAGGGACGGTCAGAGAAGCACTCAGTTGTCTATGGTGCAAGATGGACGTGTGTGTTCCATCAGTCTGCTAATAACAGAGTTGTACAAGTGCCTTGCTGTGGATATAAAGAGCAGTTTGAATTACTGCAACCTGGAATTTTAATTCCACGAACCCACAAACTCCCATTTGGTATCAGAAGTGGAACACACGGTGAAGGAAGCTGCATTGGCAAACATTTTAGAGAACATGGAAGAAATGAAGGCCAAATTAGCAACAAAGACGGAAATGACACAAATGAACCTGGCTCCATAATGAAGGCTGCAAACCACACTTTCCCTAAATTTAAAGAGCAGTTGGCCAGCATGGAGGACGTCACGGAGCTGCGCAAGCGGACAGGTTAAGTGGACGAGCGCGTCCAGCACTTAAAGCATCGCATTAACGGCCTAGAGGGACAGGCCGACAGCAACACCAAGTCCGTGGACGCCATGGTAGAGGCCATTGTCGGCAGAAGGATGAAGGATTTAAATGCCGATGCTGCGGGATGCGACACAACATCTGTGCACGTCAAACTACCAAAGTACAACGGCACATCAACTTTCGAAAGTATTCCGCAGCCAATTCGACACAGTGGCCAAGCGCAAGAGGTCACCAGAACAGGCTGCACAGCTGATAGCCAGCCTCTAAAGACGGGTCGCAGAGTTCATGAAGGTGGTTCAGACAGTGGCAGCACCTAAGGTCATCTGGGAAGCCATGGAAAAGCGCTTCGGAAACCACGCTTAGCTGCAGCCAATTGAGGTCAAGATTGCAACAGCAGAGAAGATGGTGAAGGCAATCAAACAGCTGCCCAGCAAACCCTTACTCGACCTGCCACCCGAGATCTAATTCTGTGAAGCTCTCTACACGTTCGCTGACGGGGTACGAAACTTCGAGATATGTCAGCGCCTAATGCTCTGCGACTACAAGGCTATCCACAAGCGATAACGGACGCATTAAGGATGGCGCCGGCAGAGGTGACAAGTACCCCGAAGTCGAGAACAACTACCCTGGAGACCGAAGACCTAATGCCCAAGTTGGCGGTGTGGCCAGCCGGGACACCTGCAGAGAGACTGCTCACACCAGGTACAGCAGCCAGAGAAATGCGTAAGGACCAGTGTCACGAGGGGCATGTCGACACCGACACCACCATTCCCTCAAGTGACACTGCGTGCCGTCATCCGACGGATGGATGACAGCCATATGCTGGACAGTTGGACGAGAGGGAAGCCATGCCGCATACTTGTGGACACCGGGGCAGCCGTGACCGTCATCAAATCTGCCGTAGCCTGGGGTTTGCCGTAGAAAAAAATGTGAAAAGTGTAGTGTTTAACGCCTGCTTTTCCTATATAGGGCACAGCTGATGAAGACACTGATGATGAAAACTGAGCCGACATACCAGGTAGTGACGGCATCGGGCGACAATTTGCCCGTTGAGAGGGAGGCCCTGCTACAGTTGACCTATCAACGGAATGCCATGCATTTGTGTGTGTTCGTCGCGGAGGGGGCTGAGATGGTACTGGGACTGGATGCTCTCAGTAGCCAAGACACGACGGTCGACGTCGGCAGGTAGATTCTTTGGCTCACTGGAGAAGAGGTGATACTCCGGCAAACCGCGTGGTGTGTTGATGGCGGAACTGGATGGCCAGCGGACTAAGAACATGATGTTGGACCAGAAGACATCTGTGTACAGACTCTGTATAGCCAAGGCATTGTTACCGTGCCATGATGAGGTGCCAGTGAGGCTTCTTAACCCTACAGACTATGATCATGACGTCCAGGCCGGGCCGTAGTTGGGGACATGCGAGCCTGTGGTCAGCATAACACCAATGGACAAGACCTAGAAAACGGTGCTGACGCAACACCTAGGTCCCCAGCTGTAAGGCTACCTGAAGAGGGCGGCCGACCACCTAAAGGCAACACAGTTCTGAGACGATACAAGAGCGTCTTCAGCTGAGGTAACAGCGACTATGGCCACACACAGACCGGGTGCTCCATCCTATTCACAAGAGATGCCGGGCCAATTCGGCAACCACCTAGACGCGTTCCGCTGGCGAAACAAGCGGCGGTATGGGACATGCTGGAGCACATGGGATCCAGGGGAGTGACTGAAGAGTCTGGCAGCCCTTCGTGTTCCCCTGTAGTTCTGGCGCCGAAGAACGGTGGGCTGCGCTTCTGCGTGGACTACAGGAAGCTAAACGCTGGCACCAGAAAGGACTGTTTCCCCAAAAACCTGACTGACGACACCCTGGACACGCTTGCTGCTGTGCAGTGGTTCTCGACCCTAGACCTAAAGTTGGGTTACTGGCAGGTAGCTCTAGACCCGAGAGACAAGGAGAAGACCCAATTTTCGACAGCCCAAGGGCTGCTCGCTGGTCTCTCAGTAAGAGAGTAAGAGCTAAAGCAAATGCCCAATTAAACAAACTATACCCAATTATTAATGCAAACAGCTCACTAAAACTAGAGATGGGAAAAACACTATATAAAACACTTATTAGAACCATCCTAACTTACGCTGCCCCCATGCTGCAAACGCATATTAAAGGATTGCAAACAATGCAAAATAGAATACTTTGGATTATTACCAGGCTACCACCACTCGCACCGGCATACCAACTCCACGAGGAGTTAAAAATGCATTCCATCGAGCAATTCATCAAAAGGCTCAGCTTCAACCTACTCGAGAAAAAGAACCTAAACCACAACCAACTAATACGGGCACTAGGGGAATATGACACAACACATGATAAACACGCAAGGCCACTGTCTATTTTTGAAAGAACAATTAATCTCGGAGAGCCAGAGGTAGACATACAACAGTATCTAGAAAACCTTGTTAACGCTCCAGATGCTTTACATCACTGAACGGAGATAAAACACACACCCATACACGTACACCAACACACACAACCACACACACCTTCTACAGCCCTCAAGTCCTTGCGCCAATCATTGGGCAAGGCGGCCGCGGGGAAAGAGGGTCCCCCGTGAGTGGCACAGGCTCGCACCTACAATTGATAGGTAGGCCGCCTGCCGAGTGTGCACTCCAAATTATCGACCAAGCAGACACATGGAATATGAGAAGGTATTTTCACACAACTAACGATGCTGACAGCAGATAAGTACAACTGACCATTAAAGGCAAACGCCGATAATGCAAACTAGAGTTATATTTAGGTTTAGCATGATAGCACTAAGTATATTAGACCACAACTGACAAGCCTGCAAGTATTACTTGCAGCGACAATGAAACACCTAAACTTAAGACATAGCATTACGGCGTGATAAATTACCATAAACTTCCCAACAAATAACACCAGGAATCCTACCAAATACCACCCACAATAGGCAGTGGATCAGGCTGGGCTTCATGTCAAGCATGTATCCCTGCATCAGAAACCACCCTCTGCTGAATCGCACTGCGAGACAGCTATGATCAGCTCCTGGAATGCACGGGTGCTTAAGGCGGTACTGCAGCACATTTCTCCTTCACAATCCGGTGGAGGTTTTTTAGTGGAGTAGTACCCTTGAGGTGAAGCCCACATACCCCACTGTGACCTCTAACACAGTGGTAATCCATAAATGGATTTTTCCTCCACTCGAGAAAAAAAAAAAAAGGGTCTCTACCACGCACCAGCTACCTTTCAATTCCTCTTTTTGTCAGTGATGAAAGGATTGACTTATGACACCTGCCTGCCATATCTATTCGACATCATCGTCGGCAAGGTGTTACAGATAATGCAGGCGACCATCCTGAAGCTGAATGCAAAGAAGTGCCAGCTCTTCCGCAAGGAAGTCAACTACTTGAACAATACAGTCTTACACACCGGAGTGGCCACAGATCCGGAGAAAACACCGGCCGTGAGAGATTGGCCTTGCCCGAAGGATGAGAGAGATTTACGCAGTTTCCTGGGGCTGTGCAGTTATTACCGCCGCTTCATAAAGGGCTTCTCCAACATCGCCAACATCCTCACCCGACGGACAGAGGAATATCTGCTTTGTGTGTGGATATGAGGACGCTGAAGGCGATTTACAGGAGCTGGAGAAGAAACCTTGAAGTACTCCTATTTTGGGATTCCTACAACCAGGTGGCATCTTCATTGTGGACACGGATGCCAGCGATCATTCCATTGGAGAAGTCCTATCCGAAGTCAAGGACGGCCACGAGCAAGTGACGCCCTACAACAGCAAGACGCCGTCCAAGGCAGAGAAAAACTACTGCGTAACCCGACGAGAGTTGCTGGCGATGGTAAAGACTTTGGAGCACTTCCACAAGTACCTGTACAGTCAGCCATTCCACCTGAGGACTGACAACACCACCCTAACTTGGCTACTCGGCTTTAGAAACTTGAAAGGCAGAAAGCCCATTGGGTCCAGAGACTGCTGTGGTATGAATTCACCTCTGAACATGATAGAGGGAAAAGGCACGGCAACGCAGATGCCACTTCCCGAAGAGCCTGCCCTGAAGAGTGCAGTCAATGCAAAAGAGTGGAAGAGAAGGACCGTGCCTCAGCTGTCAGGGCGGTCACAGCAGTGCATGCGGACGGTTCAGATAGTGCAGGCCTGAGGAGGCAGCAGCTGGCAGATGCCGACTTGGGACTACTCTTAAGGGAATTGGGGTCAGGGACAAGACCAACCGGGGAGGTCACCGCACCAAGGAGCGCTACATACAAGTCGTACTGAGGCCAATGGGACCCACTGACAATTAAAGAGGGCATGCTATTCCAGGTATGGCAATCACCTGACGGGAGGAAGAAGAGAGAGCAGTTGGTGCTTCCCTGGAAGTCTTAGAGCAGGTGCATGATGGTACCTCAGGAGGACACCTGAAAACAAAACGAACGATCGACAAACTCCGATAGCGCTACCACTGGCTCAGGCACAGAGCAGGCAATGACAGATTGTGCCGTCAATGTCATGTGTGCGCGGCAAGTCGCGCCCCCAAACTAGGAGCTGGGGTCGCATGCCATAGTACAACGTTGGAGCACCATTCGGACGCATTGCTGCCGATATAGCTGGACTATTCCCAGTGTCGAACAGAGGCAAAATGTACCTGATGGTGGCCGTGGACTACTTCACCAAGTGGCCGGTGTATGCCATCCCCGACAAGGAGGCGAAGATAATCACCACAGATGAAGAACTCCATGGATCAGGGCACCAATTTTGAGTCTAACTTAATGAAGGAAGCACTGGAAAGGCTTGTGGTGAACAAGACACGCACAACACTTTGACACCCGCAGTCGGAGAGGTAAATGGTGGAGAGGTACATCAAGACACTAGAAGAACATCTGAGGAAGGTCGTGGCCAGCATTAGCACGACTGGGACGTCAAGATGCCACTGTTGTTGCTGGCTTACCGCTCTTCAACACATGACACCACTGGGATGATGCCAGCCAGCTTAATGTTAGGCCAAGAGTTACGCCTCCCATGTGACCTGGCTTTTGGCAGACCCCGGAAGCGAAACAGCTAGCAAGCGAGTATGAGGAGAACTTGGTATTTGTTCTCCACGACATGTATGAGATGACTCGTCGGAACATCCAGATGGTGAGCACCCGAATGAAGACCCGCTACAACAGGCAAACCAACAACCAAGGGTTCCAGGAAGGTGACCTGTTCTGGTTGTACCGTCCTACCTAGACCGACGGATGCTGCCCAAAACTTCAACAACCGTGGCAAGAACTGTACCAGGCGGTTAAGAGAATTAACGACGTTGTCTACCGCATCCAGTAGATATCCCGAGGAAAGAAGCTGGTGGTACACCTGGATCGTCTAGCCCACTACGATAATGCTGTTTGGGACAACCAGCCTTGAGGAAGGAGCAGTGGCATGAGGCTGCTCGTAAGCAAACGCCGAGAGAGAAGGAGCGAAAGAGGCAGATAGCGTCCAAGCCATGCCTATGCTCAGACTAGCAGCAATGGAGCGAGGAGAGAAAGAGCCAAAGAAGTGTTTGGACGGTTTTCTCTCCTTCGCCGGCCGTTATGTAAGACCGTGAGGCTTTGAGAGATATCGAGAAACTTCCCCAAACTGCTAGAAGCAGCTGCTTGTGTATAAATAGGAGGGACGGGCAGAGAAGTACTCAGTTGAGGGTTGTTAATGGTGCGTAGCGGACCTGTGTCGGACGGACTTGAGGGTTTCGCACATATGTGTTACGTCATTCTGCTAATAATATACAAGTGTCCTTCAATGAAAACAATGTGCATTTCGAATTTCTGCAAGCTGGACTTTTAATTCCATGAAACCACGAAGTCACAATATTGACACCTAACTGTTAATGAATCGTAACTTATTTATTTGGTTATGCTGCGCCAAGAAGGACTTAGAAAAATTTGGGTAAAAGACATGACTGAAGTTTTCTCCATGGGTGTACATCTGGATATCTGAATTTGACAGTTTTAAAAGTGTTTCACTATTACCTACGTAACTGTGGCGATAATGGATCCTCATCTTTCTGTTTCGGCTCAGCAAATGCTTCCTGAAATAAAAAACATAACACTGTAAGAAATACCTAAGAGGAAAACAAATAAAACAGTTTACACAAAACACCCACGCATATATTGGTAGACAATAGATTAACTCTAGCAGTATGTGCTTATTATGCATTTCAAATGGGAAGGTGTTTGTTCTAGAGCGCTGCTAGGTGAACAACCAATTGGAATCTCGCAGTGTTGTCATATTGCATTTCCCCTATGTGGTGTGCGAAGAGCGGCAAACTAATCAATCGCTAATAAATACTATTCGTCCTAAGACAAGAGTTCAGATTTTTCAAAAATTGATCCACGAGGAAGAAGAGAGTAATGTATTTAACATAGCCATAAAAACCCCATATCTTTAGCTCAAATAGCTTTCTGAATACAAATAAATAAAGTAGATAACATTATATTTTAACAACGCATTGCGACGTAAGCACTGAATTGAACAACATTATTGGTTGGCATGTATGGCGTGAACGTATGTTTGAAATTACTCAGAACTCAAATGTAAACATTTGACATTCCATGGTAAAAGAAATATGTACTTTGAATAAGTCAAAGTGTTTGTTAAATTCGAAGAGAGGAAATGATAAACTTCTTACTAGTCTGGCAGAGCACATCTGGTCACATTATATCTTTGTTTATGAATGGTTCGTAATCTCTATTTACTCAAGAGAGTTCAAAGCATCATTATTCAGTTACTCTTCCATGAAAAAGTGTATCAGCTGGATCAATAATCCAGCCTCCGCCTCCGCCCCCCCCCCCCCCCCCTTAGTACTGCTAGAACAATCCAATGGAGCTAATGTGGGTGTGCAAACAGAAATAATAATTTTAAACTGACGTTGAACAACAAATTCACAAAAAAATTGACAAACACAGCAAGACTGGGAGAACTGCGTGAAACATCATATAAAATACAAGAAGACGACTTCTGGAATGAAATAGCACGTAACAATATTTTGGAACCTATCACCATAAATTTGCAGTACTCAGACGTTGAAGACAATGACAATGATGAATTATCTATTAACGTAAGTAACATTCACAGCTATACGGATGCAGCACTGGTATTTTCGTTGGATTTTAAAAGTAAGTAAATCATAAACTATAATTAACTTTAAATTAAATATTTAAAACATTTCCATGATATACGAATATTTATGTTGCAATTGTGATTTTAACAACTGCATTATTATAAAACTTGAGAAAATTCAGTTTGCATTTCCTTACACCTAGCGCCACGAACACTCGCAAGTGTGCAGGAGAGAGGGAAATATGAAAAGAGTGGGGTGGAGCATGTCTGTCTCACGTTCAAGAGCTCCCGACTTTTTATCTCGGTCAGGGTGAGTTACCCGGTAAGGTTTTTTCCCTTATCATGAAAGACGAAGGTCAGGTAACTCTAAGCTTCATGGACCCCGGACTTATTTGAGCACCATTTTACCCATTTCGTTCACAGTCCGATATGACTTAAGATTGGAGGACAAAAGCTATAAAAAGAGTATCCCGGTAATCTGATACCATTCCTCTTGCTTCAGAAAAAAAATCATGAGAAAGTCAAAGAAAAACACTAAACACTTTAAAAAGAACAATGAAAACAACTTGTAGCAGATATTTCATGTTGTTAAAAGGAACAGTTAAAGAAATTGAAACATGTAATGAAATAGATAATGTAAGGTAGGTGATGTGTAACCATGACAACCTCATATGAGAGGAATTTGTTATATATCTCAAAGATCATTCTTGAGGATTACAGGAGGCAGTGAGCAAAGCTTTTAATAGTTAATAAACACCACTTTATTAACAACACTCCTACTATATGCCTGCCCAGTCTGGGGAAGGACCAGTCCTTCTGAACTCAAACGTATCCAGACATTTCAATACTGATCTCAACAAATGCACCATAGTTTGTCAGAAATAGTCAACTACATAGAGAAACTGGACATAGCACCTTTCAACAGTGAATATCTTCACAAGCCAAGCCTGCCTCGGTAGTGTAGATTTAAGCATATCTGCCTCATGTTCAAGAGGTCCTGAGTTCGAATTTCGGTCAGGGTGAGTTACCTGGATAAGGTTTATTCCTTATCCTAAAAAGACAAATGCCGGGTAACTCTAAGCTCCATGGACCTTGGGTGCATTTGAGCATAATTTCACCCATTCCATTCATCGTCCGATATGACTTAAAAAAGTTCAAGAACGTAAATTACAACAACAACAAAATTCACAAGCGGACAAGTTCTACAGCAACCTTAAACACATATCGGGAGCCATTCACTATTCCCAGCCAGAAAATCCAGCTTCCCAACATGCATCAGGAGTTGTCTACCATTGGGTCAGCTCTCACAACAAGATCTTCTGTAATACACAAAACTATAACATACCTACTTATGGGGGACACAATTGGGCTTTCCTCATATATTTGTTATTCATTGTATCGGATATGTAAATAATGTTTATGATCAATGATCTGTAGAGCGCACATGTGCTGATCGATCAATAAATGAGTTTTAAAAAAATTTTTTTTTCTTCTGCAAGGAACATTTGTAGAGGATAGACGTATATCAATATTACTCTACAAGTGTGCAGATAAGGAGTTACAAATGAAGGTATTTGTGTGATGCATAATAGACGCATCAATATTAAGTTATAATTAATATTTTGCATCATCAGTAGCAGGAGAAAAGGCAATTATCAATATTCTTCAGATTATGTAACATCAAGCATCGAACTGTAATATGGAATGAGGTATTCTTCTTTGAGAAAGTATGATTGAAAAGCTAATTAATTAAGCAGTAAAATTTAATGTTTCTCAGTTCCGGTACTACAACCCTGGGAGAAAGAATTCATTACTCTAAAATTACTGATGCGCCTACAGATCCAGAGTTGAAGGGGACACCTCTAGCTTTCTTCAAGATTGTCCCCAAAGGTTAGAAATTTATCAGTGTACAGCATATTTTCTTATTAAAGTGCATCAATATGGCGATCACCGCGGGGATCAAATAGAGGCCAGGAATAACGTGAAAGGAGAAAATTATTGCCAGTTGGATATACACCTACAAGTGACTATAAGAGAAGAAAGAAGAACAAAGAGATCAACTCAAAGTAAGAATATTTAAAAGACAAATTTTCATATAGTAGTCCCAAATGTCTTGCTATGAAATCATAAGACAGAAAGATTGAAAATATGAAGGAAGCAGATAAAGGGGAAGAAGTAAAGAAACAAAGAGAAGTTAGGGATGAAGTAGAAAAATGAATTATAAAAGTTAGGGAGGAAGTAGGAAAGAGTAAAGAGTGTGTGGTGTTTTAGAGTCCGTCGACAACAAGGTCATTTGGGCCAAAAGAGTAAAGATAGTGAGATGAAATTGGAAACGTTAACCACAATGATGAACAATTTAATAAGTTTCAAACAGGATATGAGTAGTAAAATGATTAATATGAATGATAATATGAGTAGTGTAAAGTTTGACATACATAATATGGATGCTAAAATGAGTAATTTGGAAGTTAATCTATCAGAGAAGATTGATAGGAATACAAAAGATATAAGTGAATTAGAGGTCAGACTGACACAGAAATGAGAAATAGAAATAGGATGTGAATTAGCACAAGAGATGAGAGAGGGTAGGAAAGGATGCAGAGAAAATACGAAAAAATTTGAAAATGAGGTTAAAGAAGAAAGGGAAATGATTCAAGAAACTGGGTTAGCTCAGGAAAATCTGAAACATCAGATAAGGTTAGAAGTAAATAAAGAATTAGAGGCAATCGTAAACAGCAAATAAAGATAAAAGATAAACAAACAGATGAGTTTGAAAATAAGTTAGATCAAAGAATCACAATGAGAACTCAAATGCAATTACAATGGGAAGAAATGAAATCACACCAAGAGGAAATAAAATTGCATCTTGGTGAGGTAAACAAAGTAAAAGATGAAGTAGTTTTATGAATTCGAGAAGTGAAAGAAAATTTAGAAAAAGAGAAAGATAACGTTAATAAATTAACGCAGGTTGTGATTGCATTGCAGGCAAGTAAGGTCAACAATGTACGAGAAAAGTCTAGAATTGGAAATATTAATGATTGCTATTTGATTGGAAATGAAAGTGATAATCCAAATCCTGGTGCCGCAATAACTGAATGCAGTGATTTTGTGAGCCCAGAGAACAATATAAATGAAACAGAAGTACTAAAAATATGCCCTCACACACACAGTTTCACAATCAGAGTCATAATGAATGTGTAAATTATTCACTTAACGATGTCAGTCCATCGAGCTGACGAAGAATCAGGTGATAATCTGAAAATATTTCTCAAGAATTGGAAGAGTATTTTCATATAAAATGAATCCTCAATGAATTTCGGATGACGATTGTTAAAAGACGTTTAAAGAAAATTGACATTAACCTCACAGGAAACATATAATACTTTATACATAAATAGATTTTGGGGGGCATAAAGACAAAACAGAGTCAAAATTGAACTAGCTAGTGGTAAATTTGAGGCAAGGAAGGGTATATCAATGACAGAATATTTTTTAAAATTGGCTAATAAAAGTAAGTTAATAAATCCTGGGCTTTCAGAGATGGAAATCACATACACCTTGATAAGACATTACCCTCCACACATTAGGAATCACTTAATTGTGGCGAGAACCATAGATTTTTCTGATGTCATAGAGTTGCTTTCGTCATTTGAAGTGTATTGGTCAAAATTTAAACACAAACATACTGGAAAACTATGACACTAATACAATTTTGCGACCATATGATCGCCAAAATGGACGGTTGAATTCTGGCAGAGGTCAAGTTCTTGAAAATATGTGGACAGATCATAGGGACAAGGCACTGGGACAAATAATTCACTTGGAGGAAGAGATCACAATTTTGACATAGATATGAATACGTTAAGCCACTGGGAAATAGGAATAGGCAACCATATGGACAGTACCAGAATAATAACACTGCTACATGAAGGAGTGACCCAGAGGGCCAAATACACCACATTCAATTTTATCGGAATTATAGTGATGGTACTAGAAATCTTAATTCAAAACACGACAATCTACGAAACAATTCTGTCAGTGCCACCATAGACCAAGGTTCGCAAGGGACTTTCGAGAGAGGACGAGATAGCCAATAGCATAACACAGCAAATTCTCAAGAAACATTCAGGGATACCAACCCTAGAACTAACGCTGAAGTTAGTAGTTCCCATTCAGGAGACCTGACACACACACTAATTACACTGCTGAATTTTAAACCTGTAACCAATTATGAAATAGAATTTATCACATTTAAAGGCTGGATTCAAGGATCACTACATTAAGTAAAATTATGATGATGATGATGGTGATGATGATGATGATGATGATGATGATGATGATGATGATGACGACGACGACGACGATGATAATTGTGAATATATGTTTCAGAAGTTTAATTTTTTAAGTGAATTATACATTTAAGTGTTTTTATAATGATCATTATTTATACAATGTTGTAATATTTTTTTTGTATTCTGAACATTGTTGATTTATGTTGAACATTATTATTAATAATCATCTCACAGGGGCTACATTCAGAATTTTGAATGATTATTAATTGTGTAAAATCAATTCTGAAATTCATTGAAAATTGAAATTCATAAATTCTGAATGGAGGCATTTGTAGCAGATATTTCATTTTATTAAAAAGAATAGTTAAAGGAAGTGATATTGGTAATGAAATAGAGATATAGGTGATGTGTAACCATGACATCCTCTTATGAGAGGAAGTTTTTATATGTCTCAAAGATTTTTCTTCTGCAAGGAACATTCATAGAGGATAGATGTATATCAATATTACTCTGCAAGTGTGCAGATAAAGGGTTACAAATGAATGTATTTGTGTGATGCATAATAGATGCATCAATAGCTACTGTGCTATCAATTTATAATTAGTATTTTGCATCTTTAGTAGCATAAGAAAAGGCGATTACCAATAATCTTCAAGGTTTTGTAAGATCAAGCATCAAATTGTATATGAAGAATAAAATATTTTTTGAGAAAGTATGATGGAAAAGTTAATCAATAAGCAGTAGAATCTAACAATTCTCAGCTCTGGTACTACGACCCTGGGAAAAAGAACTCATTGCTCTAAAATTACTGATGTGTCTACAGATCAAGAGTTGCAGTGGAAACTTCTAGATTTCTTCAAGATCCTCCCCAAAGTTGAGAAATTCATCAGCATACACCATACTTTCCCATTAAACTGCTTCAAAATCAGAATTTGAATCTATTCCAGTAGCATATATCATGATGTAACTGGCAGCATATATCAAAACGGAAATATAGTCTACTGCTGGTAATGTAATAAAACATTATCTTCAGCATCGCTAAACTGAATCAAAATACCAATGCAAAATATTATTCTAGATTTTAGAGGAACAAGAAAAAATTCAATAACATACCATTGATATTGGATTGTATGCCACAGTTTTTGGCTTGTATGTTTTTTGGTAATCCCATTTGTATGACAGAACAACACAGGGATAGATGAAGCTATTACAATTAGTGTCCAGATTATTACATGCTACAAACTGAAAATTGTTATTTTTTATAGGCTAATGATTTACAAAATAGATACAAAAACTTGACAACTTAAAAATAAGACATCAGATATACAGATTTTGGAATTGCACTGCATAACAAATTTATTTCACAGTATGTGCATTACACTGCCTTGGCTTTATCATTCAGTAATGGCTTAAATTGGGAAGATGAACATTCCACATCTCACAATGTTAACGATGCATACCTGAAGAGCAGAATATCACAAAGACATATTATCAAGTTATGCATTAGCCTTCCAAAATTGCAACTGCTTTAACGTGCTTTGGTAGCCCAATAGTTCATAAACAAGACTTGGTGTTAATTTATTTATACACAAACTGTATTTTTGACCTAGCTACTTAATAAGACAACAGAAGTTTCTAGTTTGTTTATCAAAATATCAAGAAAACAAAATAAGAAGATAAAAAACGCAAAATCTTGCTTTAAAATTGCATTACAGGTTAACATCATATAATCTCAAGCACAGAATGCCCTCCTCATTCACTGCTCATGCAAATGCTTCAAAATTATCTGCAGTAATATACACCACTTTAAGTTCAGGTGCCACAATGTGACTACAAGTTAGGAGGCAATGGAAGATCTTGATTAATAAAAGCATCAATCCGCACAAAGCTTTTACAGCTTTTTCCTGCTGGAGACTAACTTATCGTTATTAGGATAAGGGTTTGTAATCTTTCACAAAATATATGATGAGCATAAACATTGCAAGTTGCATGAATCACATTAGACGGATACTTATTTTGTGCAATCTTCCTTATATATGCTGTGGAGTCTATAAACAGAAAAGGTACCTTGAACTCTAACATCATTTTGCCATGTTTCCAAAGCTTTCTTTAACACCCTAGCTATTGATTACTCAGACAATGAAGCTAGTTACAGTGGAGTAATAAATATTATACAAATAAAACTATTTAGTAATTATTTTCCACTTATCTTAAGAAGTTGATAACAATACTTCTATCTTGTTTATACGAAATTAATTTCATGAGCATTTGCCCACATCTTCAACGTTGAAGTGTGTTGACTGAAGATGTGGGCAAACACTCATGAAGTTAATTTCGTATAAGCAAGATAGAAGTATTGTCATCAACTTCTTAAGATAAGTGGAAAATAATTACTAAATATTTTTATTTGTATAATACCCTAGCTATTGCTACACAATTTTTAGTTGGCATTCCTATAGAGGACACCAGGAATTTCTTTTTAATACAGCTACAATTAAATTTGCCTCTTTCCTACCATTAGCACTAATATTTTCATAAATCACAAGCCAGAGTTTTTTCAGTCACAAATTTAATTTACCTGATATATTCCTTTCTTACTGTAATTGGAACAATAACTTTGATTTATTAGGAGCACTTATATTTTGGATATCTAAAACGAGACCTTCTGAACTCAGGACTCTTGACCTCATAAAGAACAAAGTCAGCTGAAAGAAATCCTTTGCACAAATATGAATAAAATTCTAAATGTTTTGGGCCACTGTCAGTAGCGTAGATGGTAGTGTGTGCTCCTCAAGTTCAAGAAGTCCCGAGTTTGAAACTCGGTCAGAGTGAGTTACCTGGATAAGGTCTTTCCGGGGGTTTTCCATATCCTAAATGATGAATGTCGGGTAAATCTAAGTTCCATGCACCCTGGCCCCATTTGAGCATTGTTACACCCATTCCATTCATTGTCCAATATGACTTAAAAAGTTAAAAGGACGTAAATTAAGAAACAAAAAACTAATGTTTTGGTATGTTAAAAGAAGAGGATGGTGTTCAGTCTCCTATAACAAATTGCTTTAGTGTATTACCTGAAAAATGTTGCAGTACCTAGGAAGACTGAACCCCCTAACAGATTTTGCATAACACTGGCAAAATATTAATATCCCATGAATTGCAAGAGTACATTAAACATTAGAACGCAATGATGAAAACACTTGCAATCACTGGAATTAACCTTTGGTATTATGTGTGAACAGAGGAGTTTAAAAAAGTGACCTCACAATTAATTGAAAAAGCTCTGTCAACAGATGATAGTTGGATTGAGGCTGAAAATGGACACAACAGCTTTCAAAACTAGTCTGAAAATATATCCAGAGGGTAAGCATAAACATTAAATCAAATTTAGAGTGTTAAAATCTTGGATATATTTCTCCGATAACTTAGATGATTACATAGTTGTCAATGAAGCAGCTACTGAAGGTCTTAATACTGGGCAGGAATAAGCAGTTAACAGCAAATGTAGGAAGATGTTACAAAAAATAGAAAGCGAAAGTGGTACACCCAAACCATACTTGAAAATACTTAAATCTCTAAATAAAAAGGGTGTTGCTTATACAAAAGCACACAAAGGAAATAAGACGGTCATCATCGACAAACAGCACTACAATCCTAGAATGACAAATTTATTAGCAAGTGATGAATTCCAGGAAATAAAGTCTGATCCTTTACATAAGTGTGTAAAACAGTTAAATGAAACTTTCAAGGATAAAATGATCATACAAAAAAAAAAAAAAAAAAAAAAAAAAAAGTTTGAAACCAAACAACCCTACAGTAGCTAACATACAGATTACCCAACATTCATCAAATCGGAAATAAGATGCGCCCAATTGTTAACAACATAAACAAACCCTGCTAGAAACTGTGAAAATGGCTAAACAAAAAATTTCAGGAGCTACGAAAATTTGAAAGCCATAGTATTAAAAATTCGTTGGAATTCATCTACAAAACTATAAATTTTCTCCCACCGACTGAATGGTATCTTTTGATATAATCTCTTTGTTCCCAAGTGTGGCAAGAGAATAAATCATGGAGTACATGCAAATAAGGCTTCAGTACCTAGAATTACACCAAAACAACATAGGCAAATACCTTCACTTAACAAATATCTGCATTGAACAGAACTTTGTTATATTCAATAAAAAAATTCTCAAACAAAAATCAGGACTATCTATGGGCAACCCATTGTCCCCATTTCTGGCAGATCTCTTCATGAGCTTTCTGGAAACATATGATACAAAGGCATTCCCACTAATTGTCAAACATTTGTATACACATGTGGATGACATTTGGGCAATAGCAAATGAGAAACACATGAATGATGTGGTAAAACTACCTAATTTACAAAATCCTGAAATAGAATTTTCTATAGAAAGAGACAAACAATGAAATCCCTTTCTTAGTTTTGAAACTAGTCAGAAAACATGCATAACTAGAATTTCTCATACATAGGAAGAAGACATACACAGGAAATTTCATAAACTCAGATGGATATAACCCAAGCAAACACAAGCATGCTGTTATCAAGTCTAAATTACCGGCTGGCAAATGAACAAAATGGAATATATCACACCTACAGACAACAAATCAGGTGTGTACCAGATAAACTGCAAAGGCTGTGACAACTTTTACTTTGGAAAAGCTAAAAGCAATTTGAACAGCAGGCACAGAGAGCATTTAAGGAACATTGGGATCAAAGAAATAGATAAAGCAGCAGTAGCATACCATTTTTGGAAGGATGACCACGATACAGAACGAGAAATTCACTTATTACCAAGTGTTAAAGATCCAGCAGCATTAACCACATGGGAAAAAGTTTAATAAACAAATATGAAAGGAAATTGCTCAATTTTGACACTAACTTTGAAGTGAACCCAAACTTCATGATCATTAAGATACCTAAAGAGATGCCCCTATCACCTCCAAGGAGTTCACTAAACCAACCATCAACAACAGCTGATGATGTTAGGAAGGTCCTAATGAAACATGTTCTAGGTAAAAACTAGCAATAAGTAAAGCATTCAGTACCAATTTGACCCAAAATTGTATTACTAATTTTTAAGTTGGTGCAAATACAGTTGTAAAGCCTAATCTATCTCTGTTTTATCAAAATATCCTACTGCATAATTGTAACACTTCTTGGCAGACCAAAAAGGCCTGATCTGAAATATATTGTCCAATAGGATATGGTTTAAAGGTTTACAGCAGGCTGGTCTACCGCCTTCGCATCCTTGACTTCATTTGCCATTCATTTTACACTTTATTTTACATGTTGTACACTGTAATACTCTGCAATAACACAGAATATGTTTGGATGATTATTATAAAACATCCTGACTAGCTAAAGGAGTTTACTGCTTAACTTACCTTACTATTATCACAGGCTGATGAAGTTTCTGTTTCTAACCACCAAGATTCTTCTTTAATTTCTATTTTGTTATGTATTTCATGATCACTGCTGTATTTTTTATCCATTATTATAGGATCTCCTGGAAGATATTTTCCCTTATTCTGTACAACTTCATTTGACCCATGCATCTCCCAGTTGTTGCTGCAAGTTATAGTTTCGGTCTTTATTTGCTTCGCAGTATGTTTGATAAAGGAAGTCTCTGATTTAATTTCTGATTTGACTGTCATGTCAGAATCACCATCCAGAAGCACAGCATCATTACTTTTCTTCACAGTATTAACCTTCTGAACAAACTCTCTCTCATTCTGTGAGACTATGTCATCTGTGACGGGATCCTCTTCTTTGATTTCTATTCCCTTTTCCATTTTAAATAGTTGTGAAATCAGATGTATATCTTATTTTCAGAAACAAATCTGTAAAGAAAGAAACATATTACATATATATGTACCAAAAAATAAGAGAAAGTTGTAACATCACCTTCCTGGAATCCATCAATAATTATTCAAATCAAAATATACACTGCAGTTGTCTTATCATACAAACAACTTCTTGGAGTGTTGTACCAGACTTATGAAATTCAAAGACATGCGCAACTCAAACTACAGGCACTTGTCTGCCTATGCCAATGCAATTATCACTTTAGCCAGCTTACTGACGTACTGTACAATATGACCTCCAAATCTACTTAAAATGTCTGGACAAAGATAAAAGCATTCACAGATTTGAGATATGCCTAATACAACCTGCGAAGTTGGTATCTATTATGGTTAGTTTGTATTTTGTTAACTGTTCTTCCACAATACTCATGTGCTGGGAATAGCTGAGGAGTATCTTAGCAAAGCTTGATAGATGTAACACATGCAGTATTTCATAACATGAGTTTTTCTATTTTCATTTAAATATATGTTTCAACAGGTTGAGTTTTATATAATTTCTATATCTCATAGAAATGTGTTGTACTGAAATATTATACATTTAATTTTTTGACAGTATATAAGGGTTTAATTCTTACACTTATGTTTCAAAACTTGATTTATGCATATATAATCAAAGCTGGTGTTAGCTAATTTGTCTATTTTAGTGCCATGATGTGTTCCAATTTTGTTCTGCGAATAATTATTTTTAATTGCTTTAGTTTTTATTACATATCTGCATATTGTACCATCCATATTTTACAAGTATTCTAATACTCAATTGCTTCAGTTGATAGCTTTTATCTTTATTAGAAATACAAAGCCAATATAAGAAATACATTAGCATAATACAATAATAATAACTTTACAGTTTAATATAATTAATTGTGTGACTTAAAACAAAATTATCAATAGGACATAAAGTATGGTACAATAAGTATTGCATGTGATATTTGCAATGTTATTATTAAGTTTTCACTTTTACTTCTAGGAAGACTACTCGTTATGAAAAGTCCTCAATGATAAACTAAAATGTTCTTAAAATACATGTTTATATTTTGGTAAGGAGCATTGTTTGAGTCCTAAAATTCTTTCTTAATAGAATCTCTTCAAACATTTATTCACTGTGAGATTTGAAGGCAAATAACTTCTTGTGGACTTTCCCCTGCCATGAAGGCTCTCTCTAAACTTATATTACTTTACATCAGCTTAATGCCAATAGTTAGGGCCTTTAAGCTCCTTTCCTGGGCTTGTAATTTTACGTCCAACGTTAAGTCATATCGGCTTCCTGTGCTGTTCCCTCTTCTTCTTTCCTTAGGCATCTTTCCTCCTTCATGAAACCTACTTGCTAGCATGGATTATCTCTCCTTTAGCATCCTTTTTTATCAGTCAGGTACATTTCTCTAACTGAATTTTGAGAAATATTAATGATGGAACAATCAATCCATGACTGATACTGTTTAGTGATTATGCATGGTGTCATTCACATAATTCTGTGTCATCACAAAACATCTAATAGTGACAAAACTAAATTCTTTCATGAGTATTTCTTATATGATAAAAAAGTGGGGTAAGGTATGCAATAAATGTATGCAGTTTAATAGGGCTTAACTTTATGAGTGTAAAATCTGCAGAAAGATACAGAAATAAAACACTGGCAGCACGTTTCAAACGGCTGACACACATTGAATGTGGGCCTGGATATTTCAAGCAGGACTGTGTAACAGTACATATAGCTGATGAGTCAATTAATAACCTAATTAACTTAATAGATTACAGATCTTCTATTTAATGTATATAACTCATTACTTTCCTTTTGCAGCCTTCTTTTCTGTCTTTTGCTTGTTTATCTACATCATTTTAGATAATGTTCATTTTTATGTCTACCTACGCCATATTTGCCACAGTTCTTCCGATTTTGGTCCATCAATTGTTTGCTTCTCCAAACTTTTATGCTGCTTCGTATACCTAGCAAGATGTTTGATAGGTTAGGCAGTAAGAATTACAAAGCTATTTGCGTTCTGGGGTCTTTGATTTTTAACTGAAAATTACATAGATGCAGTGATCAACAAGCAATTATTAATTAATGTACTAAAATGAGTTGTCTTCTTTATTTCTGCTATAAAATCACCAAGTCAATCCATCCAATTAAATATTTCAGCAACTAAAAGGACCTCAATGTGTTCATACTTATTTATTACGGCTATATCTGCCGAAAATACTTACCTATCAGAAGAAAAATGTTATTTTTATGATTAATTTAAAAGCCAGGGGATCTAACAGAGACACTTATTGACAAAAGAATACTCACAATTTATTCTCTGTTTATAAAGAGCAATAATATTAATAAAGAGTATTGATCAATATAAAAAACACATACATGAATATAATACACAAAGCAACATGAACTATCTACAAAACATATCTATAAAGGATGTACTATATCAAGGAGTTAAGTTATTTAATAAATTACAACTTGATATGAAAGCAGTTGCAGAAGTGACAAAGTGACAATTTTGATTAAAATTGATTGGAAAATAACCTCTGAAATTGACATGTCCAAAATAAAGGAATAATGGATGAAGTAAATCACAATAAATTAATCATCATTTCGTTTTTTAACTGAAGACTAAATATATGGAGTGAAGAGTGTTCAGTTTATAAATTTACTAAAACATGGTGTTATGATATTTGACATTGGTGATATACCTTGAAAACTTCATATTTTTGTGGATTGCAGTGATGATTTGGGAAGAAGTTATAAAATGTTATGAAAAACAAGGCTCAATTTTGCCATGTTAAATGGCAAATGTTGTCCATGTTAAATGTTAAATTGAAGAGTAAAGTGAAACTGCACAATTAACTTACAAAGTTGTTCAAATGTTCAACCAAACGAACAAATAAACACAGTTTATTTCTGGACATCTTTTACATGAGTGCCACTATTTGTCCCTCTTGTTTACACACAATAGTAGTCCAGAAAAGCTACTCTGATTTTCTTTGTATTTACGACATGTACAATTGCAGAAAAATTTAGGAAGTTGAAGACAAATGTTTAGAAACACTTTTGTAAGTAATTTTATGGCAAATGCAGATTAGATAAATTATGCAAATTATGCAATCAAACATACATGGGAAAGAAAAAAAAGCTTAAAAACAAAACTAGGTGACATAGTGTTACAAATTAAATCAGCAGTGCTAATCAGAGATGCACTGCTCAATATTATCTAACAACAATTGCACCAAGCACACTTTACTTGTCATTAGAATCTTAAGCCTAATGCTAGCGTACAATCACTTTTACATTTTACAAATACACAAAACAAGGACATCAATCTAATGTCTCTTTATATCTCTGTTGCAAGCCCAAACTTGCACTGCTAGAACTGCTACACATTCACTGCTGACAGACGAAAAATAATCAATACTAACAACACAAATGCCACAGCTGATTCTTAACAACTGCGATACTCACTAGTATAATCATAACTAGCAACTCAATCGAAACTAGCTTTCTTTTACAGTCTGAAAGAGAAGAAATCTTTAACTATACTTTAACCCTCTGTTAGGCGAATGCCTTGGCATAAAACCATTGGTCGTGTGGGACGTGGAAGACTTGCAACATATTTATGCGATTATATGTCTGTACTTCTTATTATTTTCATTACCTCCCCCAATTTTTGGTTTTACTAACAGTAATTATTCATGACCTTTATTAGTATAGTCCTATTAATACATCAGCTAAAGTATAATACAAATAGAGTGTACATTATAATTTGTATCCAGTATATGTAAAGAGAATAACATATTCTTTAAGAATACATCTTGTCATTGCAAATGTTCAAGTACTCAGAGGAATTAGCTATTTCTTCTGTTTTCCCAGACTAAGCACTTATTGCAAAAAATTATGGCATATTGTCTCAGAGAGACGCACTGCATGTCACACTTCGATATTTAGTTTTGCTGTTCCAATTGTCTTTACTCCAGGGTAAATATCCCTTCTTTTGTAATCATTCTGGTGCATTCTGAAATTCATCTGCTGTTGGATCTTCAGCTTTATATTTCTTTAGAAACTCTTTGAAATCATTGAACAGCTTTGACGATGTTGCTCTTCTTCGTAGCTGTTGCAACAGAAAAGCTCAGGACAGTACTTTCAAATATTTCCGTCTTGTGGAATATTTGTTTTGGTTTCCAAGAACAATAACCCTAGAATTAATAACCTGCATTATTCATCATATGGTTAAAAATGACCACTGGCGACCTTCATGTTCTGACTCCATTGTATGTAGCACACAATATATCTATTCCATCAACTGCAGATTTAGTACTGTAATGCATGATTATTTCAGGCATTTTGTAATCACCTTCTGATTAAAACTGCTGTTTGACCCCGTTTGGAACATATGAAACAAGTGTTCCATCTCTTGCAAAGCCAAATACACTTTCATATTAGCTGCGACTTTTTGCAGTAGTAAAATTGAAGGGCAAATCCTCCATGTTCTTGAAAATTGTACCGAGAAAATAAAGTTGTCTTTGCCCAGCTGATTTACCAGGGATACACTAATGAACCAATCATCTGCTGTAACATTTCTGCCAGTGCTACAGATTGGTTCAGTTATTCTTAGCACTTCAGCCTCTGCGGCATTATTTTACAATTGTGATCCATCCACCTAATGTCCATAAAACATTTCCATATTAGTGGTGTAAAACATTTTGCATCACTCAAACCTAATATTTTCATGCCATGCTTGTTAGACTGTAGAGTATATACTGTCTAAAACCTCATCGACCACAAAATACAGGTAATTTACTCATAAACTGTGACATTTTGTCCAAAGAGAATAACGCTTCTGATATTTACTTACAAACATGGTAAACATTGCTCTAACATCAGCCAATTTATCCAATAGCAATGAATACCATTTGGTACTCACAACAAAGTCTGGCTCCTTCCACTTGCAAAGCAATATTCCACTACCTATTATTGAAGAAAAACATGTAATCGACATGTAACGAGAATAGGTGCAAGGGGACCGCTAGACCTGTACCACACCTAACTGCTAAATCGTCATTCTTGCAGCTACAGTAATAAACAGAAAAGTTGTTGTGACAGCAAACAATTGAGTAAGGTGTAATGTTAGATGTCTTAGACGAACCAATACATAGGTGTGTTCCTTCATAAAATAAAACATTTAAATAAAGCTAGAGGCCTCCCAGACCCCACACGACTAATGGAGGGTTAACAACACTGCACAAACTAAGTAACAAATGAAGCAAAAGGAGAGAATTACTCAGTACCTATTGATGATTCCCATAATAAAATTAAAACATCTGTAGTAAAATAAATAAAATAACAGGGACAATTACACTAGTCAACAAATTTCAAATTTTTTTTGCCACGTGAACAAAATTTGGTGATTTCAACTAAATGGAACCTTCTAAATACAAAATTGAGAGTAAAAGGTTATGTGTCACATGACTTTTTATGTAAACAGTTTGGTGGATTTCTATAAAATGACAAAATATTTTCCTTTCCTAGTGAATTATTCCAATAATGTGAAGAATATTAATTAAAGACTACTCATTATGTGCATAAAATGTGTTGGTATCCTAGCTCACTCATTAAATCATCTATGTCTATGGATGCCCAAAAGGAATTTCTCATAGCACAGTAACTGGAATACTGTTCATGTATCTTTTTATAAATTGAAATTCTGGTATTGGGAGCTAGTAAATTCCACTGCTGTAGTCGTGATCCCAGAACCAGCTACTGCTGCCCCATTTGGTTCATATCGCTCACATTTAGTCTATTTAGGACATTTAGTCTAGACTGATTGATCAGGAGGAGTTCATATCTACGTTCTGGACAATATTGTACATTCATATGGAAAGGATGGGTGTGAAGGTGGGCTGGGAAATGGGAGTTCAGATATACGCTGAACAGGTCTTATTGCAGATGGAACACTGGGGAAACTGAATTTAGGCATTTGTTCATTTTAAATGTCGCCTAATTTTTCTTAGGCAGAAATAACAGTCTCCTGCGTGACTAGCTGGTTCGCGACAGACCCATGGCACATGGATAGGCATAATGTGAATTTTCTCATGATTCATTCACTTAATAAGATTGGAATAACACATTATGCAGCTCACATGAGGTGTCCATTCCTTGTCTTCGTCTCCAGCATGACAGCTAACATAACTGAAAACATTTCCAAAGTTTCTATCAGAGATCAATGCTGATTTTTTACAGTAAACTCTCCGCACACAACAAAAACTGTTCGGAGAATTTATTCCAGCATGACCAGATTTCTTAATTGCATATAAAATGAAATTAGAGATAACTAAAGCCCCTTAAAACCACCAATTCTCTTAACCCTCTCCCCTTAGCAAACTACACTTACCGCAAACTAGGTTGTTTAAGTACTGTCGCCAGGCCATTGTTAATCGAGGCGGCAAGGCAATCAGAGGGATGCCCAGTGCCGTGTGTAGATAAAAGTTCGCCGAAACGGCGGGGGGGGGGGGGGGGGAGAGACGGATTTCTCGAGAGTTCCCCTTTGTTCTAACCCAGTCTCGATTGTTTGAGAAATTTCTGGAATGTTAGAAAACTATAAACAGGCAACCCGCCCACCAAAGAGTGAGTTAGTCGGTAATTGAACGCGAGCGAGTAAACAGCTTTGTTTGCTGACCTTATATGTTGTATTGTGTATGTGTACGAAGCGTATTTCTATGGAAATAAAGTGCACCCACAAAGTCACAATTGGTGTCAGGAGTTGGACGACATGGAGGCTGCATTGGAAGAGATTTTGGAGAAGATGATGGAAATGAAAGCGGCAAATAATAGCCTGCCCGCGGAACTATCAACGAAGACGGAAACCGCAAACAACCTAGCAGCGGAATTGAAAGAAATGAAGACGGCGAATGACACCTTCGCTGCTAAGACGGAAGCTGCAAGCATGAGCCTGACCGCGAAGATCACCGAATTGACCACGGAAATGAAAGCGGCAAACGAGGCCCTCGCCGCAAAGTTTGCAGAGCAGTTGACCGGCGTAAGGGATGACGTCGCGGAGCTGGGCATGCGGATGAGTCAAGTGGACGAGTGCCTTAACGATTTAGAGGAAAAGGCCGACAACAACACCAAATCCCTGAACGCCATGGTGGAAGACGTCGAAGACCTTGCGAATCCTGTAAACAACCTGCAGGGAAAGGCCGACAGCTACACAAAGTCCCTGAACACCATTGTAGAGGACATCGTCGGCAGGAGGTTGAAGGACTTGAAGGCCGACGCGCCGCGACGCGACACAAAATCGGCGTGCATCAAAACTACTATTTAGGACGGCGCGAGAACTTTCGAAGTCTTCCGCCTCCAGTTCGACCCCAAGTGCTGAAAATTTGTTCTCGCCTGATGTGCCCAGAACCTCGGCGTAGCGATGTCGCTGTCGAGGTTCTACAAAGCAACACTTGTAGGAGCTCCCACGTCCACGTCGTCCACCTTGGGCAGTGACAGAGTCCGAAAGGATCCTCACTGGCTGAGAGGAGCAAAATGTGGAAGGACAGAAAGGGAATCCCAAAGGAAAAGTATAGGAGTAAAGAAGAGAATCCAGACATGGATCCTTTTGAGCCAAGTAGGCAATCTCTATCTAGATCACCTCCTCAAACTGGAACTACAAGGAAAGACAGTGTGCCAGACAATACTAATACAAATATAAGTGCTAGTGATAATGCCAATGTCAGAGATAGTGAAACAGACAGATGTGTAACGGATATCATGGCAGATATCCATTCCATTGTGGCTGCTGATGAGCCTTTATCGGTAGAAAACAAAACCAAAATGTATAATCTATTGGCTGAATTTACCAAAATATATGATAAAGTGCGCCTACAAAACGTACAGTTAAAGGCCGAACTTCAAATATGTAAAGAGGAGATAAGAACACAACAACCAGAAATGACGTATGCACAAGTTTTGTTGACTCCTAAGATTAGCGAGGGGACCAGAAGAATTCAGAAAACTATAGAAAATACAAAACATACTGTCTTCATTTCCTCACAGAAGGGACAAAGTGTTAAAGAAATTGCACAAATAGTTATGACACATCTAAATCCAGTAAAATAAAAAATAAAAGTAGTTAATATCAGGACGACAGAACGAATTTTAGAAGCAAAAACGAAAGAGGATATGATGAAAATTATAAACTGTGACACACTCAAAGATAAAGATTTGAGAATTGAACCACAAAGGAAGAGAAATCCTCTGGTTATCTTGTATGATGTCTTGAGGAATGAAAATGAGGAAGAAGTGAAAAGAAATTTCCAAGAACAGAATTCTGATGAGTTGAAATGGGAGGACTTTGAAAAAAAGGTGCAAATGAAATTCAAAACTGGGCCTAAAAATCGTCCATATGTACATCTAGTGTTAGAAGTAACCGCTGAATTGAGGAGACTGCTGATAACAAAAGAACAGGTATATATAGGTTTCCAGTCCATTACTGTTAAGGATTTCATAACGGTTGCTAGGTGCTTGAAATGTCAGGACCTGGGCCATGTTGCCAAATATTGCACGCAAAATCAGCATGTATGCTCACATTCTGGAGAACAAGACCATGAGAAAAAGGATTGCCAAAAGGTAGAACAAGTCCCGGTATGCATACCATGTAGATATAGAGATCTACAAAGGGAAAAATGATATGGTGAATAAAAAGATAAAGCAGAAACCCGGAAACAACCTCGAAACAATTGTAAACATCCAGGAACTAAGGACTGCCATACATACTCTATGTATTGGAACAGGCTAATTGCTAGGACCGATTATGGATAAAGATCAAATAAAGTCACATATGGCGGATACAATCCTATGCTTTGGACAATTAAATGCACA
The DNA here is from genome assembly GCA_030765055.1 of Mantis religiosa. Classification (NCBI taxonomy): domain Eukaryota; kingdom Metazoa; phylum Arthropoda; class Insecta; order Mantodea; family Mantidae; genus Mantis; species Mantis religiosa. The sequence continues at coordinate 123,556,252 of CM060956.1, read as the reverse complement.
ACGCAGTTGAATGGTCATGACAGAATTGAGACAGTTAAAAGATTAAATGCACCTTAACATGGTCTGTTTACAAGAACCATACACGATACGTGGACGTTTGATTCACATGCCAGTCGTTGCAAGAACAATTATGCACGGAGAGCATCCTATGATGGCAATTCTTGTAATAAATAAAAATATACAGATACTTAAAATATCACAGTTATGTGATGAATGGACTACTTGTGCTGAATTAAAGTACAAAGGAAAAACTTTTATTCTGTGTAATCAGTATTATCAGGACAGAGATGATACTGAGATACATTTGTATAGAACCAAAACTGTGTTGGATACCTTTGTACACAATTCGGTAATTTTGACAATGGATGCCAATGCAAAATCTTCATAGTGGTGGAGTAAGATCACAGATGACAGAGAGAAATTAATAGAGGACTTTATTATGGAGTACCAATTAACACTTCATAATCAACCAAATAACCCTTTCACCTTCGAAGGTCGGGCAGGAGCGTCTGAGAATATTGATCTGACTCTACCAAAAGGATATGTAGGCAATAAAATTTGTAATTGGAGAGTTGGGCAAAATCTAACTTCAAGTGATCATAATCTGATTTACTTTGATTGTAAATTAATAGATGCTGAAGAGTATACATGGAATTATAGGAAACCAGTAAGATATGTGATGAACGCTGATTAGGACATATTTAGATCTAATTTTGAAATACCAACATATAGTGAGGAGGACCTAAATATTGACAGGAATGCAAAACAACTAACAATCAATATTCAGAGTGCAATGAGAAAATCTTTGAAGAAGATTAGAGTTAAAAGTAATTATGATCATAACTTTTGGAATGAGCATTTACAGAAACTACGAAGTCGAGTTCGGAAATCTAGAAGAGTATACCAAAGGAGTATTATTGCAGAGGAGAGAAAGAGAAATTTGGAAATATACCGACAGGTAGAAGCACACTACAAAGAAGAAATAGAAAGAACGAGAATAACATCATGGGAAAATTACATGGAATATTATATGGGAGATAAAGCTTGGGGAATTCCATATAAAATAATAACAGAGAAAATAGGAGCACCTGAAGTCATTTCTACATTGGAAAAGGATGATGGTACATATACAAGGAATTGGATTGAATCTGTAAACATTCTTCTAAATAAACTTCGGCCAGCGGATAGTGAGGAAATTGAAAACGACGAACATAAAGTGAAAAGAGACATATAACAGTCCTTATGTAAATGACCAGGTAATATATCACTTTGATGAAATGGAAGTAAGGCTTACTATTCGAAATATGAAGAGAAAGAAGGCACCTGGACCAGACAGTATTACAACAGAGGTCATACAAAACTTAGAACATCAAATAGCACCATATCTGACCAGGTTGTTAAATGACTGTCTTATAAAAGGCAGAATTCCTTATTGCTGGAAGGAGGCAAATGTTACTATATTAAAGAAAGCAAAGGATAAGGACCCAATGAAACCTAAATCATGTCGACCCATATGCTTATTAAATGCACTAGGAAAAGTTCAAGAAAAGCTCATCTATAAAAGGATCACTGAATATAGGATAATGTTGGGAATGACAAACAAGCAGTATGGATTTAGAAAAGGGAAATCTACTGAAGACGATTTAAAAGAAATAATAAAAGATGTAGAAACTACCAAAAATAAATACGTCATCGCAATTTTTATTGACACTGCAGGAGCATTTGAATATGTGTGGTGGCCTGCACTTTTTGGCATTTTGAGAAATCAGGGATATCCCTCTGCATTGGTAAACATATTAAATAATTATTGCACGGATCAAAGAGTTTATGTAAGTGGAGATGATTGTAGGATTACCAGAGAAATCACGAAAGGATGCCCGCAGGGATCCATACTTGTGCCTCTGTTTTGGGACATCCTAATCGAACCCTTTTTGATAAAGCTACTAGAACTACCAGATACAAAGGATGTAATCGCCTAAGCTGATGATGTGGTGATACTTCTGGAAGCTGATAGTAGACAAGAGATCAAAACAAAAGCGAAGCAAATCATGAACAAAGTAGAACAATATAAAACTGGAAGTGGCACCAGCAAAATCAGCGTATGTCATATTCAAAGGACAGTTAAAGCGAAACCCAGTGATCAAAATTAATGGACAGTCTATTAAAAGGGTGACAGATATGAGGTATTTGGGATAACAGGTTAATGAAAAGTTTAATTATGACATGCATATTAAAAAGATAACAGAAAAAGCTGGCAATATTATGATGAAAATAGCAACATTAACAACAAGAAATTTCAAACTACATTTGAATGCAATAAGAACTTATCACACTGGTATTATGTTGGGAATTACGGGATATGGAGCGGCCATATGGGCCCACCGTCTTAAGTCTGCAGAAGAACATGAGAATAATTAGGAAGACGCAGTGACAATATTTGATAAGAGCAACAGGTGCAATGGGAACAACATCTACAATGGCACTACTTATCATACTAGCTATATGGCCTCTGGATCCTATCAGAAGAAGGGCAGCCTTTTATTGGCTCAAAAAACAAAGTTTGGATAAGGTAAAGGAAATAGTTGGTAAAAGATGCATTGATAAACGACAAATAAATTCTGAATTAATATATTTATGGCAACAGGAATGGAATCATTTAGAAACAGGAAGAAGGGTTTACAGTATTTTTCCAAACATCAAAGAAAGACTTAGACTACATCTTGATCCCAGGCAAGGATTTATACATTATCTATTGGGTCATGGACCTATAAGATCAACAAGAAAAGAGATGATAATTGTGAGCTTTGTGGGCTATAGGATACCCCCGAATATGTTCTATTTGAATGCCAAAATTACCGAGAACTTCAGGATCAACGGCAGCAATTGGCTGGAAAACAAATAGCAACAATAATCAGAACTAAAGAAGATTACAGAATATTAGAACAGATGGCAGGAACAGTATCCAAACTGAGCTACGGCAGATATTTACAAGAGAAACAACTGGGCTTACATCAACGTTTAGAAAGAGAGGAAGTAGAACATCAACCACAACTAAGGAGATCTACTAGATTAAGACAAAGGAGACAAGTAGAGCAGGAGGAGGAACATCGTCTAAATTCCCAATAACCAGTCAGGATCAGGATGATTGAGAATTAACAGACAAAAGCAACTGGATTTTCAAGGGCAGGATTGAAGCAGGCTGTAGGAGGAGGATGGTTCAGTTAGACGAGAAAAAGATATTTCAAATAAGTAAGGATGGAACAAATGACGAAATTATGAACAGCTCATTTTCCTGATGTCAAATCATGTAACTTGTTGAGGAAGGGTATGGAAACCAGGATAAAATTGTAAAACCTATACAGTGTAGTACCAAATGTCAAAATATTATTCAGTAGAAACAAACATGTGATAATAGTTTAAGTTAGAATTGTTAAATTTCTTTTGTTAGAGGACTGTGAACAGAATAGGATCAGAATATAGTGTAAGCTACTGGAAACAGTAGCAGTAGATTAGTTTAGATAAGTAGTTAACTTTCATAATATACTATGTATCTGCAAAAATGGGATATACTTATTAAATAAAGTATAAAATGAGAAATAAAATCGGTGGATGTTATGCCTTGGTTTAGAAACTAGATACCAAGGCATAGTAATGCAGATTTTATTTTTTTTAATTAATTTTTTTTTTCCAGTTCGACGTAGTGCCCAAACACAACAAATGGTCCCCAGAGGAAGAGGACACGCAGTTAATAGCCAGCCTCCAGGGATGGACCGCAGAAGTTCTGAACGCGGTCCAGACAGCTGCAGGGCCCAAGGACATATGGGAGGCCCTGGAGAATCGCTTTGGAAACCACCGCTAGCCGCAGCGTATCGCAGCCAGCTGAAGTCAAGGTCACAGCAGCCGGGGGAAGCGCTGCAGGAGTTCGCCCTGGCAATCGAGCAGCTGGCCAGGAATGCCCTAGTGAACCTGCCACCAGAGTTCATATCCCAGGAAGCTGCCTACACATTCGTTGACGGGGTACGAGACACTAAGATTCGTCAGTGCCTAATGCTCGGTGATTATAAAACCATCCACGAGGCGCTATCGGTAACATTAAGGATGGAGGCGGCCAAGGTAACAGCTATCCCGACGTCGAGAACGAGGAGTGTCCGCTACTCCGGAGACAGAAGTAAAGCAGAAAAACGCCGGCGAAAACCTAGTGGCCTGTATTGGGGGTGTGGACAGCCAGGGCACCTCGAGAGAGACTGCCCACACCAGGAAGAGCAGCTGGAAAACGAGTAAGGGCCGTCGTGGAGAGGGGCACGTCGGCGCCATCACCACCATCCCCTCTAGTGGCACTGCGCGCCATCAGCCGGCGTATGGATGACAGCGTCATCGCGGACGGTTGGGTGAGAGGGAAGGCGTGCCACGTGCTCGCAGACACCCAGGGAGCCATGACCATCATCAGTCCTGGCGTGGCCAAGGGTTTGCCGACGTAAGCCGAGCCGACCATACCAGCTTGTGACGGCATCGCGTGACACCTTGCCAGTGGAGGAGGCCCTATTGAAGTTGACCTTGGGAGGGAGTACCGTACGTCTGTGATTATTCGTCGCGAAGGTGGCTGAGGAGGTGATACCGGGATTGGATGCCCTCAGGGGCCACGAGGCGACGGTTGACGTCGGCAGGAAGGTCCCGCGTCTCAATTTAGAAGAGGTGATACTCCGGCAACCCGAAGAGCGCCTTGGAATCTGCAGGGTCGTCTTAAAGGAAGACTTGGTTGTCCCCGCGCGAAGCGAGGTGGTAGTGATGGCGCGACTGGAAGGCCGGCGGTCGAAGAACATGATGCTGGACCAGATGACGCCTGTGCATGGACTCTGTGTAGCCAGGACATTATTGCCGTGCCGAGGGGAGGTGCCAGTGAGGTTGCTCGATCTGGGCAGGCACCGATCACGACGTCCAGCCCGGAATGGAGATGGGGACATGCGACCTCGCCGTCAGCGTAACCGTAATCGACAAGACACAGGAGCCGGTGCTGACACAACACCTGGGGCCCCGGCTGTAAGGCTTACTGGAGAGTGCGGCCGAGCACCTGACCGCAGAAGAGCTGGAGAGAGTTTGACAGCTGCTGAGGCGATACCAGCGGGTCTCCAACCAAGGCGACAGCGACTACGGCCGCACGGACCGCGTGCTCCACCGCATCGACACCGGAGACGCCCGGCCTATTCAGCAACCAGCTATACGCGTTCCGCTGGCAAAACAGCCGGCGGTTCGGGATATGGTAGATGACATGAAATCCAGGGGAGTGATTGAAGAGTCTGACAGCCCTTGGTGTTCCCCTGTAGTTCTGGTGACAAAGAAGAACGGTGAGCTACGCTTCTGCGTGGACTACAGGAAGCTGAGCGCCGTCACCCAGAAGGACTGTTTCCCCTTACCCCGGATTTACGACACCCTGGACACGCTAGCTGATGCAGATTGGTTCTCGACCCTGGACCTGAAGTCGGGGTACTGGCAGGTGGCTCGAGATCCGAGAGACAAGGAAAAGACTGCATTCTCGACAGGTCAGGGGCTTTGGCAGTTCACAGTTATGCCCTTTGGCCTTTGCAACGCACCAGCCACTTTCCAAAGTCAAATGGAATCAGTGATGACAAGATTGACATATGACGCATGCCTGTTATACTTGGACATCATCATCGTCGGCAAGACGTTCGAAGACATCTCGACAACCTGAGCAAGGTGTTACAGAGACTGCAGGCGACCAACCTGAAGCTGAACGGAAAGAAGTGCCAGCTCTTCTGCAAGGAGGTGAACTACTTGGGCCACATAATCTCACCAACCGCTTTTTTTTTTTTTTTGTTGTTGTTGTAATTTTACGTTCTCCAACATTAAGTCATATCGGACGATGAATGGAATTGGAATGGGTGAAATGATGCTCAAATGAGTCCGAGGTCCATAACCAATCGGACTGGCCACAGACCCGGAGAAGACACAGTCCGTGACAGATTGGCCTAGGGCAAAGGATAAGAGAGAGCTGCACAGTTTCCTTGGGCTGTGCAGTTATTACCGTCCGTTTATCAAGGGGTGCTGCAACATCGCCAAAACCCTCACCCACCTGACTGAAGAACACCGGCCCTATGTGTGGATGGAGGACGCCGAAGACACTTTTGGGCACCTGAAGAAGACACTGTGCAGTACTCCTATTCTGGGATTCCCACAACCAGGTGGCGCCTTCATTGTGGACACTGACGCCAGCAACCAATGCATTAGAGATGTCCTATCCCAAGTCCAGGACGGCCACGAGCGGGTGATAGCCTACTACAACAAGACGCTATCCAAGGCAGAGAAGAAATACTGCGTCACCCGACGAGTTACTGGCGTAGGTTAAGACCTTGGAACACGTCCACAAATACCTGTATGGTTAGTGATTCCACCTGAGGACTCGCCACTCAGCCCTAACATGGCTACTGAGCTTTAGAAACCTTGAAGGCCAGACAGCACGCTAAGTACAGAAGCTGCAGGTGTACCACTTTAGTTCGGAACATTTTTGAGTCTCACCTGATGAAGGACGCACTAGAAAGGCTTGGGGTGAACTAGACCCGCACAACACCCCTACATCCCCAGTCGGACGGCATGGTGGAGACATACATCAAAACCTTAGAAGAGCACCTGAGGGGTGGTCGTGGCCAGCTATCAGCGAGATTCGGACGTCAAGGTGCCACTGTTCTTGCTGGACTACCGCTCGTCTACACACACCACTGGGATGACGCCAGCCAGCTTAATGTTCGGCCGAGAGTTACGCCTCCCTTGTGATCTGGCTTTAGGAAGCTCCCCGGATGCAAAACAGCCAGCAACTGAGTATGTGGAGAACCTGGTGGACCATCTCCATGACATGCATGAGATGGCTCGTCAAAACAGCTAGAAGGCGAGCGACCGCATGAAGACCCGATGTATGTTGTATGTGTATGCGTACAAAGCATACTTCTACAGAAATAAAGTGCAATTTTTTGTGTTTGTAACCTGGACTTTTGATATAACGAGCCCACAAAGCCACAATATGAACCCTAATACAGGAAACATTTGTAAAAGCTGATTTAGAGAACGCCTGGGGCATTTACAGGTTCTTAGTTTACTTAAATATTTGACAATTTTTACTGGTTTTAAATATATTTCAATCTTTTACAAGAAAATGGAACCCTAAGTACTGGAAACATTCGTAAAAGCTGATTTAGAGAACGTCTGGGGCATTTATAGGTTCTTAGTTTACTTACTTAAATATTTGATAATATTTACTGTTTCTAAATATATTTCAATCTTTTACAAGAAAATGGTGAGTTTACGAACATGTTTACGTTCAAATTTGTTAATTGCTCACAAAACTTGACCTAAAATGCCAATTTTCACCCATGTGGCAAAAACCTTTATAATTAGTATTATTCCAGGCTGTATTACTGACCCATTAACCATCGGAAACTAAGAAGGCAGTAGCTAATTAGCAATAGCTAATAGCTTTAACACATAATCTTAATGTAGCAAACAGAAAAAGAAGCAGAATTACTACATCTAGAGTCCCTAGTGGTGTACCGGGAAAATATATGAATAATTGCAGAATTTAATATCATGACAGCAAACTTGCCATGGTAGCTAAACGGTTAAGAGCATCCAGGTGGAAACCAGGACATCTGTGGTTCAAATGTGGGCCATGGCATTAAATTTTTAAGTTTGACTCTGTGTATCCAAAACCTTAGCCAATACAGGGCTAGTGTTATAGAATGATAAATGCCCTATCAATATTCTCCCAGTTTGGTTTTAGAAAAAGCACCACACGTGCTAAGTTCTGAATTAAAGACTTGGATAAAAAAGAACTATAATTAGAAATATCTTCTGGTTTAGCCATGGTATTTGACCTCTTATTACAAAAGTTAGAATTGTAAGCTTTCAATGTGATCTCTATTAACTAGTTTAAATATTTCTTAAACAACCCGCAGGGAACAATGATAACTGGATATGATTCAAATCTAGCATTATTATGAAAGTTGTCTCACAAGTCTCTATGTTTGAGCCATTGTTATGTTTAATAGTTAATAATTGTTTGTCATTTAAATCTCAGCTAGGAGCCAAAAGATGTGCTCTTTGCATATGATACCCGTATACTTATATCACACAATCACATCAGCAATTAAGAGACAATGTCAATTAAACATCCGAAAATTTCAAATTTGGTATGATGTAAATAAACTATCAACTTTATTAAGTTGTAGGTGTAACTAGCAATCAGATACAAAAGTTACACTAATGTATTTCAAGCAAAATTTCTTGGTCTACAAGAACATCCAGGTGCAGAAAACAAATAAGTCATGCTATGAAGGTTTAGCTCTGATTGCTTTGTATTAAGAAATGTAAAATATCTGCTAAAGCAAACTACTTTAAGTACACTATATTTTGGTATTTTTAGTTCCTGAGGTTATATGGAATTGTGTACTTGGGTAATTCAATGCATAGCAAGCAAATATTTTTATAACAAAGAGAACCAACATATTAAGTGTTTGTTATCAACATTCCCTTAGGGCCCTGTTTAAGATGTATACTTACCAGTAAATACATATAGTCTCTGTTAGCTATATTACTGCTCTGCATGACTACAGCAAGAGGAATGTGGGCAAATTAACAGACTGCCAAATAGTTTAAAACAGTTCCAAGAAGTAGATTACTCTTCTAGAATAAAAATGTATAGTAACCTTCCATTCTACTCGTAACAATTAAGTAGTCCTAAACAATATACAATTTTCAAGAAAGCTTTAAGGTCACTCTTATACACTCACTCCCTATATTATACTGGGATATTCATGAATGCTCCATTCAGCAGGTAAATTTCCAATACTTAGCTAAGACTGCATGCAGTGACAATTTGCATTATATTGGCCAACAGAAATGCATGTTCTGGGATTAGTGTCATTCTCCATGGTCTAGGTGTACCATGCTAGGCTCTGGAACAAACCTGGCTGAGATTGCTGTTAGCATGGCTTCCTTTAGAAAAGCAGTAAAGTCGTTGGTCCTTTTTTGTAGATTTATGGAATGTAAAACAACCTCAAGTCTGTTAAACTGGCCCCTGAGCAAAATTAAGCAGTCTGTCATGCGTAATATAGAATGGAAAGCCGAGGACCAGAGCAGTTAAAAAGCCTCCTTAAATACTCAATTTCAATTTTCACTTCTGAGGTAAATGTTAGAAATGCTGATGGTTCTTGAATATTCACTGATATTACATAATGTAACATACAAATACAATAAAGGTACCAGAGTACCAGTATTATAATGCATGTGCTGTGAATGTGTGACGTGTTGAATGGGACATTAAAAAAATGCTTATACCTATTTCCATGTTTGATACATCCAACTATATATGTGTTTAGTTGAATTTGTTTACCTTCAAAATGAATTACTTGGTAGATTAACTCTCCATTTTAAACTTTAGCTCAACATTTGCTATGCCAACTGTATGGGTTTAAGTTGAATGTTAGATTTGCTCATTTTTTGTGCAATGACTCCACAGAGAAGGCACTACTATCCCCACTATTGAAACATTCAAACATCTATGCATCCTAACAAAAACAAGCTTTAATCAGATCAATACCATTGCATAAAGCTATGGGACTTAACACAGGTAGTCATCATTTTAGGTTGGAAGTTGCACCTAGATTTCAGATCTAGAACAATGCCAAGTGCTATAGTTATAACAATATGTCTTATAAATCATTAAGAGACATTCAACAAAATGAACGTCTTTACATTCAATACAGCAATGGCTGTATTGTTGTCATTACTTTGAGCAGTACATCATACATTGTTATATTACGTTACTGCAAAGAGGTAACAATGAGAAACCTGTACATTGTGATAACTGTGCAGAGCTTCACAGTATAAGAAGAAGCAAACAAAACGGAAAAGAAGAAAGAATTTATACTCTATATATTTACAATTGGCAATATATTGAGAGTTTAAGGTTGTCCCCTTTAGCATCAGCCACCTATGTCACAACCTTGCTGCTGCTAGCAGAAGCCTTACCGCTTACATACAACCAAAGATGAAGATGCCTTAACTCTCCACCATGTAAACCAGAACCATTATAATGTACATGTTTGGGGATGGACCTCTCCATGTATAACATACTGAACCACAACACTTAAGACTGAGTCTCTAACCAACCAATAGTAATTTAAGCACAGTCCAGGTTTAAATATACACATTTCACTTCCCTGTGGTTTCACTGTGGATCACTATGTTCTGAAAGTCTGGGTTACTACCTTACTTATTTTGAGGTTAAAGCTAAACACAACGCTTTGTTGACACTTGAAAAGGCAAAATGTGCAACATATAACAGGCTGAAAGTACATAAGATAAGATACAGATACCAATACTATTCATTTAAAAGATATTAATATAATGTGAGTAACTGTAGCACAATCTGCAAACTGACGGCGTGAAGGCGGTAAACCATGACATACGTCGGATATTGCACTTGTAGGGTTTTGAATAACAAAATAGGAACATTAATTCCTAGAAAATGAAAATAAAAGTAGTATTATAACACGCCTGTGAAAACAAGATATTCTACACCTGTTAATTTTTCCTCTTCCACTAGGAACTTATTGATACGAGAGATTATTATTTCGAGAGAAGCTGTTGTATACTTGCCCTCCATGGGCATAATCCATATAGCCCTGGCCATATAACAACATAACACTAAGAGACGGCAATTCGCCTCAGTTAAATACGAACAAATGCTTTAAGCTACTCTTCCAGCATTCACCATAACATACACTTGTCGAAATTATGATCGGAAGAAGCTTGCTCTAACAGGATTTGTAAAACTCGTTCAGCACAATGAGGATAACACAGTTTCGTTTGATTGGTCCCGTTACTGAGCAGCGCTCTAGGAAACTTCACAGAGAACACCCTCACCAAATCAACAAAAATCATTTTATCTACCACCATACATAAAAACATGCTTTCTTTATCACCACCATCACCGCCAAATATTTAACATTAGTAATTATTCCAACCTGAAGCACAACATTGGAGCCAGACGACTCAGTCAAAACTATTAACAATTTGAATAGCAGGTCCTATTGATACGTACTCCCTCACACTGCTGATATTTTCCACATACCTGTTTTCTTGTTCTCCTTTTCTCAATGTAGCTTTCTTTCTTGTATTCGAATGCGGTTGGCAAACCAATTTACCATGATTTACACTTCTTGAAACTCAACGATTGCCATTTTGATAATTCCACGGCCCTGTAAATCAAATACTTAAAGGCCTAAGAAATATGATACATTCTAAATGTTCTGGTTACTTGAATCATATCCCATGACAACCCATTTACCATGAACAAAGTTTACACTATCAGATATTGCAGTGCATGCATTAACAGATATCGGTTTAAGGCAATTGTGCGTTTGATGGTTACCTACTATAAGCAAACGTCTAGCTGCTATGAGCATTATGTCTTCAAAACGCAATATTTTTAGAGAGTGCATGGGTTTCAGGATTCGGAAATGATAATGATATTAACCTTCATTTCAACGGATATTGACCTAATTGGGTACCTTTTTATGGACCACACGAATTCGATAAATTTTTAAATTGATATGTTAAGAATAGCTCCCACATATAATGTAAACCCGCTGAGTTTGATTGGCAGATACAACTGAGACCAAATCTGAGAGACCATACACATGTATTACATATAAGTACCTACACTGGCATCTATAATTTTGCTTTTCTTTTAATCTTACTTTATATATCAACATTGAAAATTTCTGAATCTTCAACATTTTAAGCATTTACTCAGAACATGTATTACAGTAGGTACATAATAATGTAAAACTTCATATAAATAAAATAAAGACACGGTCACCTGCCATGTGCCAATATATACCGCCGATTACAGCCATTGCGTAGATTATAAACTCAACGAGTCTGGATTTCGGTGTCGCAACTTCGAAATTCTGTTAAGTATAATTTTTGCAGCACTAAATATTACATGATTTTGTGGTTGGGCAGTGCAGGAACTACTAGTGGGCGAACCTCAAAAGTTGTTATTGGGACGCACCAGCCAAGAAAACAAAAACATACCTACTTGTTCTTCATCAGTGACCCTAGCCTCACTTTCAGGTAATGGGACAGAAGGCAGTTACTTGTGAAAAGGTCGAGTAATGATTCGGATAGTTCCAAAGTTGCTCCTTTTGCTATAATCTTAATTGTACAGTGCTTTCAACCAGTTACTGTAAAATCAACAGCTGCCTTTTCACGTACAAATGCTTTATTTAGGATTATTAAACACAGTGAAGTAAAATGCTTGTCTCATTGCATAAGGCATTTAGTTTTGGTTAACTTAATCTATACTTCTGTGATATTGTTCACTGTTCATTTCATCATTTAATTCTTCCATCCTCAATTTCACTAACATTAACTTCCCTCTAAAATGTTTAAGTTGCACATGTCCATCAGCTTATTTGCCATATGGACTGCTATAATGGAATTTTGGAGCACGCTAAATACTTATAAGCAATAACTAAGCATTAGCTTTTTATTGTGGCTTCATAAGCCAAAGAAATTCTTAATAGCTGCATGCAAGTTACTGCGGAGTATGTCAGTATGTTTACAAAGAGTTAGAACACGCAGCACGGCGTGTGACCTATACCTGTGAACCCGAAAGCGTGAGACAAACGTCGTCGTTCCTGTCACTGCCTATTAAACAAATTCTGGAGCATTTTTTATGTTGCTCTACTGGAGGTAAAAACAAAATGTGTCTCATAGAAGCTGAGCAACTACCTCTATAAGCTAGTTCGGTGTCGTTTTCAAACACTATATATATGGCAAATTAAAATGTTGAAAGAAAGGTTTAAGATCTTTTCCATATTGTCACTGTCCGCATTTGTTGTGTTTGAGACGCGACAGTCAAGTGCCGGTTGCGTGCGCAGGAAAGAAAGAGACAGAGAGTTGCTTGCGGGCAGCAAACAGATAAATAGTGGTGCGCAGCGCTTAACGATCACCGAGAGAGAGGAAGGAAGAAAGAAAGGGTAGGAGGGAAGGGAGGAAAGGGAGGGATGGAGGGGAGAAAGTAGGGAAGGAGAAAAGGGGAAGGAAGGAGGGATGGAAGGACGGAGGGAGGGAGGAAGAAAGGAAGGGTGGGAAGGAGGGAGGGAAGAAAGAGTGATATCTGGATAGTTCCGGCTTTCAAATCTCACCACAATCTCTCTCGGGAGTTCTACTGCATTCTGTAACAATGACTGGAGGATTAAAAGGCCCGTAAAGTGTTATAGCAGAGTCAGTTGTTGACTGAGTTGCAGTTGTGCAGTGGAGTTGGGTTTTGAGTTTTACCTCAGTGGAATATTTCATCTGTGTACCTGTAGCGGGAGTAACGAAACGACCTTTGTCACTGTTGTTGTGTATGTCAAGTATTTTACTGCTGCAAGGATTGTACACACTTATTGTGTACTGGCTAAAGAGGATTTTGAATTTCTGCAAACAAGATCTCTAATTCTAGGAACCCGCGAAGTCATAATTGGTGTCAGAAGTGAGATACGACGATGGAAGCTGCATTGACCAGGATCTTAGAAAGGTTAAAACAAATGAAGACAGCCAATGACTTCTGGGCTACGTAATTGAATGCGACAAATAGAAATCTGGCCGAGACGATGACTGAATTGAAGGCCGAAATAACCACGGATATGAAAGCGGCGAACGACAGTCTGGGGACAGAAATGAAGGCTGCGAACGAGGCCCTCGCCACAAAATTTGAAGCGCAGTTGGCCGGCGTGAAGGATGACGTTACGGAGCAGAGCAAGCGGATGGGTCAAGCGGACGATCACGTTGAAGACTTGGCGAACCGTGTTAACGACCTAGAGGAAAGACCCACAGAGACACCTGGTCCCTAAACACCCTGGTGGAGGACATTGGCGGCAAACGGTTGAGGGATCTGAAAGCCTACGCGCCGGGAGGGATACGACATCTGTGCGCATCAAACCACCGAAGTACGACGGCACGCCAACGTTTGAGGTCTTCTGCCACCAATTCGACACAGTGGCCAAGCACAACAAGAGGTCGCATGACGAAGAGACGGCCAGCTTCCAGGGACGGGCCGCACAGGTCCTGAATGCGGTCCAGATAGTGGCGGTACCCAAGGACATCTGGGAGGCCTTGGAAAACCGGTTCGGAGACCACCGTTTAGCCCCACCTATCGCAGCCAGCTGAAATTTAGGACGCAGGGGCCAGGGGAGACACTGTGAAAGTTCCCCCGGCAATCGAACAGCTGGCCAGCAAAGCTTTGTCCACCTCCCACCCGGATTTGTATCCCGAGAAGCCGCCTACTCCTTCGTCTACGGTGTATGATACGCCGATATACGTTAGCTCCTAATTCTTGGCGATACAAGCCCATCCACTGGTTGCTAACGACCGCATTGAGGATGGAAGCAGTCAAGGTGACGCCTACCCTGATCACGAGAACAAGGAGTGTCCCTGCGATGGAGACCGAGGACCAATAAAGGAACGCCGGCGAAGACCAAGAGGCATGTGTTGGGGGTGTGACCAGCCGGGACACCTGGAGAGAGACCGGAAAATGAGTAAGGCCTGGAATGGCGAAGGGCACGTTGGCACCGTCACCACCATACCCCCGAGTGAAGCTGCGCGCCGACAGCCTACGTATGGATGTCAGCCCCATCGCGGACGGTTGATGTGAAGGTACGGCCATGCCGCGTGCTTGTGGACACCGGGGAAGCCGTGAGCGCTGTCAGACCTGGCGTAGCCAGGGGTTTGTGGTCGACAAAACCGAGCTGACTATACCAGCCAGTGAAGGCATGCGATGATATCTTTCATGTGGATAGGGAGGCCGTGCTGAAGTTGACCTAGGGGCGGAAAACAGTGCGTCTTTAGGTGTTTGGATGCTGGGTGTCACGAAGGTGGATTAGGAGGTGATACTAGGACTGGGTACCTTCAGGAATTACGAGTCGCCAATCGAAGTCAGCAAGAAGAACTGCAACTCAATGAAGAAGTTGATACATTGACAAAGTGAAGAACGTCTTATAATTTACTGGGTCATTCTGAGAGTAGGCGTGGTTGCCCAGCGAGAAGCGTGGTGGTGATTACGCAACTGGAAGGTCATCGGACGAAGAATTTGATGCAGGGCCAGAGGACGCCTGTGCACGGGCTCCCTGCGGCCAGGACAGTGTTGCCGTGTCGATAGGAGGTGCCGGTTAGGCTCCTCAACCCAGCGGACTCAGATAACGACATTCAGGCCGGGACAGTGTTAGGGAGGTGTGGGCTCATTATTAGCGAATGCCAATCGGGAAGACCCAGGAGTTGGTGCCGACGCAACACCTGAATCCCCGGCTAGAAGGCTTACTGGAGAGGGAGACCGTTCACCTGACTGCAGAGAAGCTATCGAAGGTTTGACAGCTGCTGAGACGATACCAGTGCGTCTTCAGCCAAAACAACAGCGACTACAGCCGCATGGATCGAGTGCTTCACCGCATCGACACCGGCTATGCCCAGCCTATTCGGCAACAACCTAAATGCGTTCCACTGGCAAATCAAGTGGTGGTACGGGTCATGCTGGTGGTCTGACAGACCTTAGTATTGCTCCAAAGTCTTCTTGAAGAAAGCTACGCTTCTGCGTGGACTACGTGAAGCTGAACCCTCTCACCAGGAAGGACTGCTTCCGCTTACAACGGAGTGATGAGACTCTGGACTCGCTTGCTGCCCTGGACCCGAAGTTGGGTTACTCGAAGGTGGCTCTAGACCCGAGAGACAAGGAGAAGACCGCATTGCCGACAGGCCAAGGGATTTTGCAATTCAAAGTTTTGCCCTTAGGTCTCTTTAATGTAGCAGCTTCTTTTCAGTGCCTCATGGATTCAGTAATGAGGGGATTGACCTATGACGCCTGCCTGCTATACCTGGACATCATCATCAATGGTAAGACATTTGAAGACCGCCTCGACATGATGAGCAAGGTACTGCTGAAACTGCAGGTGACCAATTTGAAGCTGACCACGAAAAGGTACCAACTCCTCCACAATGAAGTCACCTACCTGGGCCACATAGTCTCACCAAACGGAGGGGCCACAGACCCCGAGAAGACACATGTTGTGAGATATTGACCTCGCCTAAAGGATAAGCGAGAATTACGCAGTTTCTGGGGGCTCAGCAGTTATTACCGCCTCTTCTTAAAGGGTTTCTCCAACATCGTCAAGACCCTCACTCGTCTGACAGAAGAACAATGGCCCTATGTGTGGACGGAGGATACCAAAGGCGCTTTCCAGCAGCTGAAGGAGACAGTTTGTAGTGCACCTATTTTGGGATTCCCAAAACCATTCATTGTGGACACCGACGCCAGTGCCATTGCATTGGAAGCGTCCAATTGCCAGTCCAGGACGGCCACAAGCTAGTGATAACCTACTAGTGCAATACGCTAACCAAGGTAGAGAAGAATTACTGCGTCACACGGAGAGCGCTGAGGCGGTAGTGAAAACCTTGAAGCACTTCCAGAAGTGCCTGTACAGTCAGCCATTTCACTTGAGTACTCACCACTCCGTCCTAAAATGGCTACTTAGCTTTAGAAACCTGAAAGGCCAGACAGCCCGTTTGGTCCAGAGACTGCAAGAGTACGACTTCACCTCCCAATATAGTAGAGCGACAAACCAAGCTAACACAGGCGCAATGTTCCTAAGACCCTACCCAGAAGAGTGCCACCAAAGTACAAGAGTGGAAGAGAAGGGGCGTGCCGAATCTGTCAAAGCGGTCACGGCAGTGCCTGCGGATGGTTAGGACAGCGGAGGCCTGAGGGGCAAGCATCTAGCGGACGCAGACTTGGAGCCACTCTTGGGAGGACTGGAAACACGGACAACACCAACTTGGGGGTACATCACACCCAGAGGCTGTACATACAAGTCATTATCGGACCAATGGGACTCAGTGAAGTCCGGGGAGTGTGTGCTGCTCTGGGCATAGGAACTACTCGATGGGAGAACGGAGCAAGAGAGAGAGAGAGCAGTTGGTACTTCCCCGGAGTAAGGTCCAGGGAGTTTAGGAGGATGTTCACGCCGGTACTTCGACTTTATACGAACATCAATTGCATATTGAAAATATTCTATTACACAATCTCAGTTTTATTTATGTACGCTGTTTAATGTGTGTATTTCACGCATAAGTTTAATGTCATGATTTTACCGTACATACGCGCATTGGAAAACCAACCTCCAAAAAACAGTCTCTTTAGAAATATCCGTCCGAGCGAGAGAGGCATGGATTAAAAACGGGGAATTGAAATGAGCTTCGAAAATGGATATCTTAACGGTTCTGATTTATATACCATAGATTTAAGATTATTTATGACAAGGGAATGTGTATTTTGGGTTTTCAGAGAACTCCTCAGCAATCCTGCTTATTCTCAGTATCTTCTGCAGAACCGGTAAACCGTAACAGATGGACAAATGTTACCTATTGCATAAAATACTTCTGAAGGATTGATGTTCTGTACTGTTTATCTCTTGGCCGGGCAAAGAGAAGAGTATTTCAAGGTCATCGCCCAGCGGCCAGTGGTTTGAAGAACTATCAAAGTTTACTCTACTCCCTTGCAACCGCAAAAATGGGCATTAAGGTAATGTTTATCTTCATTAACTTGAAGTAGGAGGTATACATGTTTGCACAACAGTAGAAAACGTGATGTGAGTGTAACATATCAGATGTCTGCAGTGCCGATGTGATATCTATATCAAATTGTTGTATGGAATATAATGTGCCTGGCATACACACCATACTCCATAGAGAGCTAAGGAATGAATTGCACTCACATGAGCTTCTCTATTCTTGTACATGCTATTCATACAATCACTTATTCTTCTAACTACTTCATGCTAATCAAGATAAGCATTATCTTATTTTTAATTTTCTTTTAGGTACCAGGAATATGAGAGTACTATAAACCACAAGAGATACACATATTTTAGTTAATTGATGGAACTTAATAATTTCTTCACACTAGCCGTATATAGGCTAAGGTTTTTGATGGAGTCAACAAGGTGAGTGAGGTCTACCCAAAAGTTCGAAGACCCCGGCCTCTGTTACCAGGGAGCGATGGAAATCTCCTGGGGTCTTTCCTTGGGGCAATACCTGGTCTAAAAGGATTCCCCAACGACAACAGCATCAAGACGTGTGGAAGTGAATACACCACTTACGCGCGTCAACCCCGCAGGGAAGATTACCGGAAAACCTCGTCGGGGCCGCCTGGTGATCTAGCACACCTTCTACTAGCTCTGCAGGCTAGTACCCGGGACATTTTAGGCAACCCTCTACCCCCTCCGGGTGGCCGAAACCTGGCCGAACGTACCCGATTTCCCGCGGGTTACAGGAACACACTGCCCCCTCAAGTCCAACCCAATCCGAACTCCTATTCAGGGAGGGGCACGAATGTTCGGCCCAAGGTTCCTCTAGTAACGTCAGAGGTACCACGAGTGCTAAGGGTCCACAGCGCTCGCACTAAAGGAGCTGAAGTGGACGGATCCCCTCCGCTACGGAGAGGATCCCCTCCACAAACTGTGTAACTTGGATGCGAGAACCCCTAGTGGTTTACCGCGGAAATATATGGTCATATGGAGAATTTAATGTCAGGACGGCATGTTGGCCATGGTAGCTCAATGGGTTAGAGCGACTGGACGGAAACCAGGAGATCGGTGGTTCAAATCCTGGCCATGACTTTGACTTTTTCATGTTGACTCTATCAAAAACTTTAGCCTATATACGGCTAGTGTGAAGATATGATTAGTTTCCATCAATTAACTTAAATAATGTGAGTTAAATGATCAAGCCTGGGACTCCAGTACGTGGTACGTCCAGAATGTAAGTTCTGTTTCGTAATAAAATTAAGTTGTGTACAGATCAAGGAAAATTATTTATTGCACGAAATTCTACAACCCTTAAACTACTTTTCCACATAACTGCCGAAATTTTGCAGACATTTGTCATAGCGAGGCACAAGTTTTTGTATACCTTCTTCATAGAAGTTTGCCGCCTGTGTCTTCAACCAGTTGGAAATATTTTCTTTCAGCTCTTTGTTATTGTTGATGTGTTGTCCGCAAAGGAAATATTTGAGATGCAAAAACAGATTAAAGTCGCTAGGAGCGAGGTCAGGACTGTACGGGGGCTGGTCAAACACGTCCCAGAAAAATCCCTGTAGGACGTCTTTTCTCGAAGTGTGTGGTCGTGCGTTGTCGTGAAGAAACATAACACATTTTGACAGCATTCCTCGGCGCTTATTCTGTATTGCGCGGCGCAATCTCCTAAGTGTCTCGCAATAAACATCTGTTTGACCACGCGGTAAGAAATCAATGAGTAAGATGCCTTTCCGGTCCCAGAACACTGTGAACATCATCTTTCGAGGTGTCAAGATTTGTTTCGGCTTAACCTTTGCTGGGGATAAGGTGTGCCTCCATTTCATTGATTGTTGACGCTTACTTTCAGGGGTTTCGTAAGAAACCCAAGTTTCATCTCCTGTGACTATCTGTGTCAGAAATTCTTGGCCACCTTCATCATAAGGGTCAAGAACTGAAGTGCACTACCCATCCGTTTTGTTTTGAGATACTCAGTAAGAACCTTTGGTACCCAACGTGAGCAAAGTTTACGAAATTTCAGTTTTTCGGTAACAATTTCCTGAACCAGTGATCGTGATATTTGGGGAAACTCCATAGCTAGAGCACTAATTGTGAACTTGCAGTTTTACCGGATCTTGTCATCAATCGCGTGAACCAGTTCTTGTGTAACCAAAGATGGATGCACACTTCGTTCTTCATCGTGCACTTCACTATGTCCTTCATTGAACTGTCGGGCCCATCTTCTCACCATTGTATCACTCATCGCACTTTGTCCGTAAACATCGCAAATTTGCCGATAAATTTCAATTTGTTTCACTTTCCTAGCATTCAGAAAACGAATCAGAGATCTGATTTCACAAGCGGCGGGATTTTCAATCAACACCGACATTGTAAACAAGTACAACAAAGCGTACGTGGCTGACAGCGATCTCACAATGGCGCGCGTTTCTTCTCCTTGATACAGAGCGTCTATCGCGCATGTGCGGAACTGCCTTCGCAGCGCTACAGCGGAGATAAATTGAGACAGAACTTACTTTCTGGACGCCCCTTGTATTTACGATAGCAAGTTGCCAAAAACGGTGTATCTCGAATGCGAGAGTCCCTAGTGGCCTACCGGGGAAATATACGAGTCAAATGGAGAATTTAGTGTCGTAACGGCAAGCTGGTCATGGTAGCTCAATGGATTAGAGCCACTGAACGGAAACCAGGAGATCCGTGGTTCAAATCCCGGCTATAGCATTCCATTTTACTTGGTTGACTATCGATACGATAGACATGTTTTAAGAGCTTTAAAATTGCATTCCGTTTGATGGCCAAGAAATAAATAAGTAATGGCCCCTACATCTATATTGATCCGAATAGTTTATGCAGAAGATGTTTTCTATATGGTACGGTTTTCTGGTAATCCAAAAGTCAAACATAATGAAGAGGGCCTGTTAGGTTAGTCTCAGCATATCTAAGATATACACTTAATTTGTCATGAAAATATGCTGAATATACGTGACTAGAACTACAAGTTCACATTAAAACTTCTTTATTTTCACCAAAATGTCAGCTCAGTACTAACGTACAAAGTCTTTTATACAAATGCGACACTTGGACACGTCTCTACGAAGTTCCTTTAAGACTCTGTAGCATTTACCCCTTTTCCGCCGCTAACACGGATCTACATACCAATCCTGAACACAATTCCAATATTTACACTAAACTACTTCACTGTTTGTCGCTTGACACAAAGTATTTTTGACTCTCACATCTTTCTCAGTGTCAAAATATTCAGTACTGTTATCGTATAAATGATTCCTCGCGTCTGCCGATGTATGACACGTTGTTGTGATTACATCTTTACCGAGTGTACATACCGTGTATCGCCGTATATGTGCGATAGGTTTGTGTAAACAACTGCGTTGCTTCACATATTTTCCGATACATTTCTATGATTGACCATGTAGTATCTTTATTTGGGTACGACCCCTCAACATCAAAATAGTACAAACAGGTTCACATTTCGGCAAATCGAGTTTAGAGATCGTATTTCCCGCTGCCCTGACAGATGATAATGAACTGAACCAAATTGCTGTCCAGTGATTCACTGATTTTATTTTTGTGGGCTGTTTGCTTTGGGAGAAAAAATTAACAATTCATCGAATTAAATTGTTTTATTGTTTCTAGCAGGTGAGTTTCATTGCACAAATGTACCTGGACAGACAATTGCCTTGTTCATTAACATTCAAACGAATTCATTAACTTATTTGAGAGTAGTGTGATCTTAAATTTACATCTTGATTTTTTTGGAGGGGGAGGAAAGCCATTCTGAATGACTTTGTATAACTGGTACACTGTAATAGATAGACATAATCTCACTACACCAAACTTAGTGTCATGTTAAAACACTAAATTAATGTTAAATATTTTTAATGAACCAGTCCTATATAAGTATTCATTGTTAAATGTGAATTTTCAATACTTACTCTCTTATAGAATGGAAATTCGTTCTTTTGGGGGGAGGGTTGACTTTATCTAATTATGAACACCCAATTATTTGATATTGATCTTAATTTACTGAAGTGGAATTGAACTGTCAAATTATTTAGGAACTGTTCGCTAAGGGAAGATGTTGATATGACATTGTCTATGGGTGGCACAGTTCTTAAGATCCGCATAACACTTCCTGTTAGCAAAGTACGTATAAAGTATTTCTCGATACAAACCATAAGAATGGCATATACATTGCAAAAATGGCTATCTTAGGCAGAAATAAATTATAAATTATGTTTTAGTGAGATCTACACTTGTAAGATGTCTAGTATTTGACTGACTTTTAAATATAAATACACATTCAAGCAAGTTTTCACAATAACAAGACTTCTTTTGTTATTAAGAGTCTGAAAAAGTGTAATCCCAGTTCAAGACCAAATTGTTGGGTGGAATGCAGTGCCTTTTGTACCTAACACGTGACAGAGTTAATGATGTAAGTATTTAAGCATTTATTTAAGTAATTAACTCTCTCAATAATTACTAGGTATGAAACCGAACATAAATTGGTTCTTTAGCAAGATTTACATCTTTTGTAGTAAGATTTGGTCACAGTTTACGGTTTACCAGATATGCAAAAGTCATTAAGTGTCCATTACAATTCTGAAGGGATGCTCAGAAGAGATGGGATATTACATTTGATGTTATTATTTATAATTAAAATATAGTAAACCTTCCCAAGTTCTATGAGAACTGTAGTAGCTCTTTGTGAAAAAGTCTTAATTACTGATAAATGTTCTATTTGTAGTATACACTAGGGAGCAGAGAGCCATTGCTTGAAGTCCCTGGAAGATAATTTTAAATATCAGCTTTGGTATTTAACCAACTTTTGAGTTATGTTGTCATTACACACAGACATTTTAAAACAAATTGCGTTCACAGTCCTCTAAAGTGTATTTTCGCTCAAATATCGGAATCATTTTTCTAGTTGGAATACGTAGCAGATGTAGCTGAGATACATAATATACGAGAACTAACTCCTGTTATTGAACACTTCCAAAATTCAGTAATACGTAGAAATTTCTGGGCTTGCTGGACGAGGTCTAGGAAAAACTGAACTTCCTGACGTTTCGCTTGTAGGTGCATCGGGCATCCTCATAGGAGTCATGGCAAACATGTCCACGGCCAGTAAGCCAGGAAACTTCTACGTATTACAGGATTGACGCCGGCCATGAAAGCATAAGTTGTTACACTTCCGAAATATTGGTTACATAACTTTACAAATTTCTAATGCTCTTTCATCCATAAAATGAGAAGCTTCATTCCTGTATTTATTTTAATATCACGAGAACAGCAGAAAATTCTAAAACCACAATTATGATTGGATTTTTAAACATTAAACTTTCTCGTCCGTCTCTGTATGTTCTTGTGCCTAAAGCGAAATATAAAATGAATATAATGTTTCTGAAAATATTTTGGTAAACTGAGAGAAGTAAGCATTTCTTTTGCCACTATTATAATAATTGTTTGAGAGAAAGGGAATGTTGAAAAGCAACGAATTGCCCATCGATGTCGTCTTACTCTCGATAGAGGTCTCTATCTGTCATATCTTTTTGCGGGGAAGAAGATCTACAATTATTTACAATGTTTTATAATTAATTGCAATTATGTACACAAGCCGTAGCTTAAATTTAATCCCCTTTTGGTGCAAGTACAAAAGCATTGCCTAAAATCTGTTTTCAGGTGTATATGAAAGGAACAAATAACTGTTTTGTGCGTGGTGAAAGTCGCTGCTAGTCACGGCATGCATTGCTGCGGGAACTGGAAGTTGAGCCTCTTCCGAGCACTGGTAATCCCGGTTATGCTTTACGCCTGCGAGATCTGGGGCATGGCTGCAGACAGCTGGCTAGCAAGGCTCCAACGTTCACAGAATAGAGGACTTAGGTCTATATATTCTGTGGGATGTTATTTTCCTACCAGGCTGCTTCACGAGGCCTCGAGTCTTCCATACGTGGAGGATGAAATTAGGCGCCGGGCTTCAAAATTATACGCAAGTTTACCCAACCACAGAAACGCCTTTGTCAGGTCTTTGGGAGATTATGACCCCACTAGACGCAGTTCTAGACAGCACCGGTTACCCCGCATGGCTTGCGGGCATCCGAGATAACCCAGGAGCTAATCCGAACAGCAGCTAAAGCTGACCTCCACATAATCCTTCCAAGCTGCTTGGCATCAAAATTATTCCCCAAATTAAAAATAAATAAAAAAAACAGCAGGGTGTAAGGCATTGCATCCTGTCCTTCAAACCCTAGGTACAAGTTTGTAACCTCATAACCATCATCAGTCTAAAAACCCACATCTCACCCTACAACGTCCCAAAATCTATACCTTACCTACGGTAAAACCCTTAACGGGTGGGCACGCAGCAAAAATCTTCTGGCTATATACAGCTAGCCAGCGCCGCATGGCATGGCATGGAAGTTGAGAGATACTTCTCTGTGACTTGGCATGTAGGGCTCCTGGATAAGCTCATTAACCTTGCGCTTCCTACAAATGTAACACACTTTCTTCCCTCTTTCCTGAAACACAGGTCTTTTCAAGTTTCTGTGGCCGGAAGGTCGTATACACAAACGTCTACTGTCCTCCATCGGAGAGAAAGTCTCCAGGCCCTGAGAAGCAGGGGGATTGCAGAAGGTTCCCACACCCTCCCTGAACAGGTTTATGTCACCCCATGCCAGTACAGTTACAGAACATTCAAAAACATTCTGATGGCTTCTACTTTTGTGAATCAATCTTCTCGGTTTTGCTGTACCGGGAGAACGGGGCGCACGTTTTTAACGGTTTTGCTCTTTGTTTAACATACGTTCTCTGTCACACACTTGCGCTGTCCTTGTCCCACTGTGGAAGGTTGGCACATTCCTTTCAGGGATCTTCTTTGCGTTGCTGGACAGTACTAGAGGTTAAGTTCCCGAAGTCTTCAGCATACAACTGGCAGAGCATCCCACTATGCAACACGTCTACAACACACAAAATACAGATGGCGTGCTATTATATTATATTGCACAAATGAACATCCACGCAGTATTTTCAACCCCATAAAAAGACAACCTCGCCTCATTCAAGACTGGTGCAGACTTTGGCGATAGTCCATCAACTCGGAGTAAAGTCAAGCTATCCTATATACTAAACGCCGCTTTCCCGCCAACTTCACAATATTTACCTATTCTAGACAAAGAGTAGTGTTGGCAAATTCTATTAAATACTTGGAAGTAAAGTTGCATAACGACTTGACATTCAGGGAACTACAATTCCGTAGTAATTCTTTGTCTGTATCTATATGCAGTAACAATATAAAGTAAGAACGTACGAGTGTTTATTTTTAAGAACAATAGGTCCATGCTCATACTTCTTTTGTACTTGAAAATCCCTTTCAGCGAGATTGCCACAACTATTAGATTGTACCACATTATGGAGAACGTGGGCTATAAATATGGCTTTAACTTTTATATCAGGAAATTTTAATCCCTTTTCACTAAGTGAGGATACCAGAGACTAAGTTTTTGAATTTAATTTAAAATATAGGATATGCTTAACCCTAAAAATCTAAATAGTGAGGCTTAAAATATTTAAACATTAACTTATTTTAAAACAATATTTCACTGATGATTTATCATGATTGTTGTGATTCTGACAAAACTGTGGTCAGCTGAATCCCATAAATCGATAAAAATATCATAAGCTAGAGAAGAATTATGAAAGGGTAGAGCCAGACTGAAAAATTCAATGCCATAGCCGAGATCTGAACCACGGATTTTCTGGTTTCCGTCCAGCCGCTCTGACCATTGAGGTACTATGGCCAACGTGCCGATATGACACTTAATTCTCCAACTGACTCGTATTTTTCCCGGTAAACTACTTAGGAGTTCTCATAAACACATGAGAAAACTACCGTAGTGTCGACTTATTATGCTGTAAGTACTTTAAGGCCCGAGCTTTATAGTTCTTACCACTATTAGGTCAATTAATGGAAATTGATAGTTTTTTCACACTAGCCGTGTGTGGGACGCAATATGGAAGGGTAGAGCTAGACTGAAAAATTCAATGCCATTGCCAGGATTTGAACCACGGTTCTTCTGGTTCTTCACGAGTCAGTTGGAGAATTTAATGTCATGTTGGCACTTTGGCCCTAGTAGCTCAAAAACGGCTGGACGGAGACCAGAAGATCCGTGGTTCAAATCCCGGCTATGATATTGCATTTTTCCGTCTGGCTCTACCCTTTCATAGTGCGTCCTACACACGGCTAGTGTGAAAGAACAATTAATTTCCATTTGAAGAATTTGCACATTTATGCAATAGAAGTTTATAAAATCATGGACAAACCCGGAAACCTCCTCAGACGTATTATAAATTCAAATTTTATTTAAAAACACTGAATATCACAGCCTCCCAATATATATTGGGTGTAAAAGATCGCTTAATTTTGCTCCTTATCAGGCTTGAGGTTCATTTACGAGTCTTAAATCGACGACAGAGTATCTTATGAAGGAAGTCAAGCTTCCCCCAACTCGGAAACAGGTGGTTAGGATGATACAATTATTAATTTGAATTATATATCACATAAAATGTTTAAAAGGCATCCTCATACTGATTTCGTCCCTGGCTATGTCAACCAGGGTACAAATTTGGACTACAGGTCTTGGCTAAAACAATAGAACACCACAGAGCTTACAATATACTTATATAGAAACTGTAACCAAACTAGACAAAACACTGTTTATGAGAATAGAAAATGAGTAAACCTTTCAAGGGGTGAATTGTGAAATATAATTTCTTCTATTATTTTATACAAGTAAGCATAATACTTATTTTATGAACTATATTTGTTATATTACTAGCCCATCTCTTATTTTATATGGAGATTCTTGTATCAGACCAACAATAAAAGTTCTGACGTGCTGTAAATATTTTTCAACAAAGATTTTTTATAAAATCTAATTCCCTTCTATTTCATGTTGTTGTTTATGAATATTTGCAGAGACTGATCTTAGTAGCAGTCAAACCCTTCAAGGCTTGCTGAACATGTGACTACTTTAAAACTGTGTTTTTATTTTCCAGAGAAAAAGGAAGATGACGAAATAAAAAGCTATTCTAAAAAAGAAAATAAGTAAAGGCTTCCATTTATGAAAAGAACATTACTGAGCCATACAAACTAAGAAGATCCGAATGTTTATTTGTAATTTCAGTCCTGTAACGTTATTACATCGGACGATAAATGAAATGATGTTCAAATAAGTACGGAGTACACAGAGCTAAGAGTTACCACACATTCTACTTTCAGGATAAGGCCGACCCTAGTTTTAAACATGTAACCTTGTTATCTGTCCGCCGTATCCCCTTTTATTTAAAACTAAAAGTGCAATTAAATGTATTAAATTAAAATTTTACTTTAAACTTGTAGCAGATGAAAACTATGTCGAAAAACCATTGTGAATGTAATTTATTACCTTTTATTAACAACTTACATTTAATAGACAACATTTTCTAATTAGATTGATTGTCCGGGATCAGAGAATATTTCGTTATCAAGGGACCAAGTTGCCAACCGAGCTTGTCCTGCTGTCCATAGATGGCAGCACCTGTCATATCTTATTGTATGGAAGAAAAGTAGTAACTGATTGTAAAGTTTTAAAACAAACTGTAATTATGTTCGCAAAGTTTGTCTTATATTTAATTATTTTTATTGCCTATAGAGAAATGCTGATTACAGTGTATATTAAGGGAACATGAAAGCTATAAGTAATTAATTGTGAGAGAGAAAGACCACTGAGGCAAACATATATACTCACGTTATGGCAATCATTTCCCGTCCAAAAAAATGGGTGCTAAGTACTGCATCCTCTCCTTCAACCTGAAGGTACTTTGGTAACCTCAAAATTAACTCCCAATCAAAAACCTACATCACCCTCATCCTACATCTTTCAATAATAATCCTACCTGCGGTAAAACTCTTAATGGGTGGGCACGCAGCATAAACCTTCTGGCTGTATACAGCCAGCCAGCACGAGCGAGCATTTCTCGTCAGTTCCTTGTGAATAAAATTCAGGGTTTTTGCTTTTGTTGGAACTTTTAACCATTTATAAACAGCAATAAATAACATTTATGAATTGTGTACCTCAACGAACTATGCATGTTTTGTAGTACGCTTTTGCCTGATTTTTGTCAATTTAAACACATTCAGAACTTTCGAAGGGATTTTCTCCTAAAAGGACAAGGTACTACTTCGTTTGATGTCACTATCTATAATGTGACTTTGTGGGTTCGTGAAATGAAGAGTCCAATTTCACCACTCAAAAATGTTCTTTATTTCCACCGACTTACAGTTAAACACTTGCCAATTACACAAAATTACGTAATGCACACAATTACGATTCACCAGTTCGTCCGTTATCGTTCCGATGCACGTACACGGTGCTACTTCACTAGCACGTCAAACACACTAACTGTCTCTCTGAAACCCTTTTTATAGGAATGTCAGTGTTTTTCTAGAAGTCTCTAATCACCCGAACGTTCCAGACCACCGGAGAAGGGGAGAGAAACATCGAGGGACCGGTGACACTACCGCAAATCACCCCTCAGTTAGTGACAGGAGACAAATGAGTGGGCGTAGCGTGGCCTCCGGCCCCTTCTCAGCTGTTGTTTGTGGTGCTTCCCGATAACTGGGTGACACTGCTCCCTCCTCAAAGCTGGTCGTCCCGAACAGCACCATCATAGCGGGCTAGACGATCCAGGTGTACCACCATCTTCCCTCGGGGAATCTTCTGGATGCGGTAGACCACGTCGTTAATCCTCTTCACCACCCCGTACGGTCCTTGCTATGGCTGCTGGAGCTTCGGGTACCGTCCCTTGGTCCGGGTAGGACGGTACAACCAGACTAGGTCACCTTGCTGGAACCCTTGGCTGTTGGCTTGCCTGTCATACCTGGTCTTCATGCGGTCGCTCGCCTTCTGGATGTTCTGGCGAGCCATCTCGTGCATGTCGCGGAGATGTTCCACCAAGTTCTCCACATACTCGGTCGCTGGCTGTTTCACTTCCGGAGGGCTTCCAAAAGCCAGGTCACAAGGGAGGCGTAACTCTCGGCCGAAAATTAAGCTGGCTGGCGTCATCCCAGTTGTGTCGTGTGTAGATGAGCGGTAGGCCAGCAAGAACAGTGGCACCTTGACGTCCCAGTCTCGCTGATGGCTGGCCACGACCTTCCTCAGGTGTTCCTCTAAGGTCTTGATGTACCTTTCGACCATGCCATCCGACTGGGGATGTAGAGGTGTCGTGCGGGTCTTGTTCATCCCAAGCTTTGTAGTGCCTCCTTCATTAGGTTGGACTCAAAGTTGGTACCCTGGTCACTGTGTAGCTCTAACGGCATCCCAAATCGACAGAACACTTACTCCACGAGGCAGTCTGTGATTGTCTTTGCCTCTTGGTTTGGGATGGCATACACCTCCGGCCACTTGGTGAAGTAGTCCACGACCACCATTAGGTACTTGTTGCCTCGGTCGGAAACTGGGAACGGTCCAGCAATGTCAACGGCGATCCGTTCGAATGGGGCTCCGACGTTGTACTGCTGCATGCGACCCCGGCTCCTAGTCTGGGGGCCACGACTCGCCGCGCACACGTGACACTGACGGCACTATCTCTCAGCATCTGCTCGGAGTCTCAGCCAGTAGTATCGCTGCCGAAGTTTGTCGATCTTTCGGTTCGCTCCCAGGTGTCCTCCCGAAGTACCAGCGTGCACTTCCTCCAAGACTTCCGGGACCTTACTCCGGGGAAGTACTAACTGTTCTCTCTGCGTCTTCCCATCGGGTGACTCCCATACCCGGAACAGCACGCACTCTTTGGTCTTCAACGAGTCCCATTGGGCCCAATACGACTTGTAGGTGGCGCTCCTCGGTGCGATGTCCTCCCAGGTTGGTCTCGTCCCTGCCTCCACTTCCCTCAAGAGTGGCCCCAAGTCTGCGTCCGCCAGCTGCTCCCTCCTCAGGCCTGCGCTATCCCAGCCATCCGCAGGCACTGCCGTGACTACTCGGACAGCTGCGGCACGCTCCTTCTCCTCCACTCTTGTACACTGGCCGCACTCTTCCGGACAGGGTCTTCGGGACATGGCGGCAGCGCTACCGTGGCTCTTCCCTCTACGATGTTCCGAGGTGAAGTCGTACTCCTGTAGCCTCTGGACCCAACGTGCTGTCTGGCCTTCCAGGTTCTTAAACCTCAATAGCCAGGTTAGGGCGGAATGGTCAGTCCTCAGGTGGAATGGCTGACCGTACAGGTACTTGTGGAAGTGCTCCAATGTCTTTACTACCGCCAGTAACTCCCGTCGGGTGACGCAGTAGTTCTTCTCTGCCTTGGATAGCGTCTTGCTGAAGTAGGCTATCACCCGCTCATGGCCGTCCTGGATCTGCGATAGGACACCTCCAATGCAATGGTCGCTAGCGTCGGTGTCCACAATGAAGGCGCCACCCGGTTGTGGGAAACCCAAAATTGGAGCACTGCACAGGGTCTCCTTTAGGTGCTGGAAAGCGTTTTCGGCGTCCTCTGTCCACACATAAGGCCGGTGTTCCTCCGTCATGCGGGTGAGGGGTTTTGCGATGTTGGAGAACCCCTTTATGAAGCGGCGGTAATAACTGCACAGCCCCAGGAAACTGCGCAACTCTTTCCTATCCTTTGGGCGAGGCCAATCTCTCACAGCCTGTGTCTTCTCCGGGTCTGTGGCCACTCCGGTTGCTGAGACTATGTGGCCCAAGTAGTTAACTTCCTTGCGGAAGAGCTGGCACTTCTTTGCGTTCAGCTTCAAGTTGGTCGCTTGCAGTCTCTGTAGCACCTTACTCAGGTTCTCGAGGTGATCTTCAAAAGTTTTACGGACGATGATGATGTCATCCAGGTATAGCAGGCAGGCATCGTAAGTCAGCCCTCTCATCACTGCCTCCATGAGGCGCTGGAAGGTAGCTGGTGCGCTGCAGAGGCCAAAGGGCATAACCGTGAACTGCCAGAGCCCTTGGCCCGTCGAGAATGCGGTCTTCTCCTTGTCTCTCGGGTCTAGAGCTACCTGCCAGTAGCCCGACTTCAGGTCCAGGGTCGAGAACCACTGTGCACCAGCTAGCGTCTCCAGGGTGTCGTCAATCCGGGGTAAGGGAAAACAGTCCTTCCGGGTGACAGCGTTCAGCTTTCTGTAGTCTACGCAGAAGCGCAGCTCTCCGTTCTTCTTCGTCGCCAAGACTACAGGGGAACACCAAGGGCTGTCAGACTCTTCAATCACTCCCCTGGATCTCATGTCCTCCAGCATGTCTCGTACCGCCCCTTGCTTCGCCAGCGGAACGCGCCTATGTGGTTGCCGAATAGGCCGGGCGTCTCCGGAGTCGATGCGGCGAAGCACTTTGTCCGTGCAGCCGTAGTCACTATCGCCTTGGCTGAAGAGGCGCTCGTATCGCCCCAGTAATTGTCGAACCTGCTCGAGCTGTTCCGCGGTCAGGTGGTCGGCCGCCCTCTCCAGTCAGCCTTCTAGCCGGGGCCCCAGGTGTTGCTTCGGCGCCGGCTCCTGTGTCTTGTCGATTGCTCTTACGCTCACTACGGGCTCGCACGTTCCCAACTCCGTCCCGGCCTGGACGTCGTGATCGGTGTCCGTTGGATTTAGCAGTCTCACTGGGACATCCTCTCGGCAGGGCAGCAATGCCCTGGCTACACACAGTCCCTGTACAGGCGTCTTCTGGTCCAGCATCATGTTCCTGGTTCTCTGGCCCTCCAGTCGCGCCGTCACCACCACCTCGCTCCTCGCGGGAACAACCACGTCTTCGTCCAGGACGACCCTGCAAATTCCAAGGCGCTCTTCGGGTTGACGGAGTATAACCTCTTCTCCGTTAAGCCGCAGGACCTTCTTGCCGACGTCGACCGTCGCCTCATGGCTCCTGAGGGCATCCAGTCCCAGGATCACCTCCTCAGCCACCTTCGCGACGTACACCCACAGACGCACGGCACTCCGTCCCAAGTTCAGCTCCAGCAGGGCCTCCTTCTCCACAGGCAAGGTGTCGCCCGATGCCGTGACAAGCTGGTATGGCCGGCTTGGCTTCCTTGTCGGCAAACCCTTCGCCACGTCAGGTCTGATGATGGTCACGGCCGCCCCGGTGTCCACCAGCACGCGGCACGGCTTTCCTCTTATCCAACCTTCCGCGATGAGGCTGTCATCCATATGCCGGCTGACGGCGCGCAGTGTCACTCGAGGGGATGGTGGTGATGGCGCCGACGTGCCCCTCTCCACGACGGCCCTTACTCGTTTTCCGGCTGCTCTTCCTGGTGTGGGCAGTCTCTCTGCAGGTGTCCGGGCTGTCCACACCCCCAACACAGGCCACTAGGTGTTCGCCGGCGTCCCTCAGCTGGTCTTCTGTCTCCGGCGTAGCGGACACTCCTCGTTCTCGACGTCGGGATGGATGTTATTTTGGCCGCCTCCATCCTTAATGCCGCTGTCAGCGCCTCGTGGATGGTTTTATATTCCCCGAGCATTAGGCGCTGACGAATCTCCGTGTCCCGTACCCCGTCGACAAAATTGTAGGCGGCTTCCCGGGATACGAACTCCAGTGGCAGGTCAACCAAGGCCTTGCTAGCCAGCTGCTCGATCGCAATGGCGAACTCCTGCAGCGTCTCCCCCGGCTGCTGTGACCTTGCCTTTAGCTGGCTGCGGTATGCTGCGGCTAAGCGGTGGTTCCCGAAGCGATTCTCCAGGGCTTCCCAGATGTCCTTGGGCGCCGCCGTCGTCTGCACCGCGTTTAGGACTTCCGCGGCTCTTCCCTGGGGGCTGGCTATTAACTGTGTGGCCTCCTCCTCCAGTGACCATCCGTTGTGCCTGGCCACTGTGTCGAACTGGCGGCGGAAGACCTCAAACGTTGACGCGCCGTCATACTTGGGAGGTTTGACGCGCGGAGATGTTGTGTCGCGTCCCGGCGCGTCGGCCTTCAAATCCTTCAGCTTCCTGCCGACGACGTCCTCCACCATGGCGTTCAGGGACTTCGCGCTGCTGTCGGCTTTCCCTTCCAGGTCGTTAACGCGGCTCGCCAGGTCCTCCACGCGCTCGTCCACTTGGCCCATCCGCTTGCCCAGCTCCGTCACGTCATCCCTCACGCCGGCCAACTGTTCTTGAAATTTGGCGGCGAGAGCCTCGTTCGCTACCTTCATTTCCGTGGTCAGTTCGGCCATCTTTGAGGTCATTGTCGTGGCCAAGTTGTTGTTAGCCGTTTCCGTCTTCGCTGTTAATTCGGCCTTCATTTCTTCCATCTTCCCGGTGATGTTGTCGTTGGCCGTCTTCATTTGTTTCAACTCGGCGGTGAGGTTGTTGTTTGCCGCTTCTGTTTTTGCAGCGAGGTTTTCATTTGCCGTCTTCATTTCCGAGGTCAGTTCGGCCTTCATTTCCATCATTTTCTCCATAATCTTTTCCAATGCCGCGTCCATGGTTGTAATGTTCGGTGATGTTATCCCACTCCTGACACCAGTGTGACTTTGTGGGTTCGTGAAATGAAAAGTCCAATTTCACCACTCAAAAATGTTCTTTATTTCCACCGACTTACAGTTAAACACTTGCCAATTACACAAAATTACGTAATGCACACAATTACGATTCACCAGTTCGTCCGTTATCGTTCGGATGCACGTACACGGCGCTACTTCACTAGCACGTCAAACACACTAACTAACTGTCTCTCTGAAACCCTTTTTATAGGAATGTCAGTGTTTTTCTAGAAGTCTCTAATCACCCGAACGTTCCAGACCACCGGAGAAGGGGAGAGAAACATCGAGGGACCGGTGACACTACCGCAAATCACCCCTCAGTTAGTGACAGGAGACAAATGAGTGGGCGTGGCGTAGCCTCCGGCCCCTTCTCAGCTGTTGTTTGTGGTGCTTCCCGATAACTGGGTGACAATAATAAAAGTTGTGTAAAATAATAAAGTTCCGTCCCAAATGTTGAAGCTATTTGTGGTAACCTCACAAAATATTACATATAAAGCTAATATGTGCTATAAAGACATTCTCTGAGAACCGTCCTTGAACGATGAACTTAAATATCAGGTTTGGTATTTAAACAACAAGCCTCGGTAGCGTAGATGGTAGCATGTCTGCCTCACGCTCAAGAGGTCCCTAGTTCGAATCTCGGTCAGGGTGAGTTTCCTGGATAAGGATTTTTTCGGGGTTTTACCTTATCCTGAAAGACGAGTGTCGGGTAACTCTAAGCTCCATGGACCCCAAGACGCATTGAGCATCATTTCACCCATTTCATTCATCGTCCGATATGACTAAATGTTGGAGGACGTAAATTACACAAAGAGCAATGTTAATAGACACAGATATTCTTCATTAAACGGTTCTTAATTCATCTATGTTCGCCTAAATCTCTGTATTGATATATGTGTGGAATGCAATACGTAACACAGGAATTAATGTTGTTGGATTTAAAGTGACTTACGCTAAACTCTGTTCATTATTTTCTTTCTTCTTGTGTGTTTTATATTTATTACCTTGTATGTGATATCTTGTAAATATTATTATAAACCAAAAATATTCCCAAGTTTAGAAGTTAGTGATATTAACACAATTACGCGGACGAAGTATTTGATAAGTTTATTTGTGTATCTCCGTTATAAACAATGTGAGTGTAGTAACATTGTGTTATATGTTAGGTATGTAATCAGTCAATACACTTAACAACTAATCACGGGATGTTTGAGGTGGTAATGTTGGTGCTACTGTCTGTACAAGGTATTACTATAAACGTTTATCCACTTCGTGTTAGTTGAGATTGTCATCTGTTGACAAAGTTTTATTATAAATTTAGTGTTAAGTACAAAGTGTGTAAGAGATTTAAGGGATAGCAAATAGTTACAGAACTCACCGCTAGGTGATGTTTGATACCGTCCCTGTTAGGCATAACATCGTCATAATAACCGCGAAAGTCTTATCAAATGCATAATTAAAGGCGGATAGATACCACAATATGAATTAAACAAAGTTAGGGCAAATATAGAGGATAATGATTAAATATGCAAATGCAGAAACTAAACAGGCAATGCCTTGTTTAGGTGTGCACATGATACGTGATGAGAGAATAGACATCGGGATTTAAGATACACATTATCAAACATGCTTATGCACTAATTATCTGGACTGTGGGAAGGTGAAAGTTGCGTGGAATACATGCCTCAGACACTAGAAATTGCTATTAAATTTAAGAGTAGGTATGAAACACAACCTATAAGGAACAAGTAACAGGCCACATGACCTCTAAAGTGTCCAAAATTCGGCGAAAGGAAGGGGAAATTTGTGCCATGGCGACGTTTGATGTTTGCTACGAAAAACACTCTGTTTCGGCGAGTGAAGAAGAGTCAATAAGTACTGAAAGTTCATCAAAGTCCGTGTTCGCGAATGGACGGGGTAACACACATTAGGTGGTTATCGAACACTGTTTTATCGAGTGAGAGAAACTGCACACATTATAACATCATTAAGATTTTACCAAACTCCGTTGTTGAATAATCCTCCGGAAATACTATGTTGCGCGAAGTAATGCTCTCGACGTTCAGGAACAACGCGTACACAGCTACATACAACACTCGTCGTGCCATGCGCACAGCAACGGGCGAATCTCAAATCTCACGCCTAATGTGCGAATGAAATCAAGACAACAGTGACGAGTGGAGAGGACTACTTTTATCAATAAACTTGACATTCAACGGTCGTGGTGTCTCCTATGTGACAATACCCATACACTGTCATGACGCACCCACTCCCTAAAACTCAAAAGAGAGAATACATGCAGATCTACCCTGAGAAAACCCTCGACCTGTTGGAAACCTCCCATCCGTAGTTCTCACCCTATACTATCATTTGAGGTGTTGAGTTCCGGGAGGGCTCAACCAGGTACTTAACGGGCAAGGAGCGCCTCATGTTCTGATGTTTTAATATATTTTCGTGGCTAGAAGATTAAAAATGCATAACTACTTAGTGAATAATGTATAAGTATTTGGAGATAAACACGGCTGCCTTCACTTGTATTGTTGTAAAATGTTTGATGTAATCAGATAAGCAATTTTATAAAATAAGAATTATTGGAATAGCTAATGTTTATCAGTTGCAAAGACATTTATATTGGAGAGTAGTTCAGAGTATTCAAAGAAAAATAAAGAAAGATCTTTTAGTTTTCATAAACATTACTTTAAAGTCTGCTATTATGATAAAGATTATTAAGAACTTTTATAGAAGAATTACGAGATAATCCCCTTCAAAATAACAGTTTCCACGTTTCACAGAAACATATAATTCAATGTCAAAAGTTCTATGTCTGTTGTTGATCGGTGAAAATTATCACAGATGTTTGGAATAAATAAACAATACTAGTTGTATAATACTCATCAGTGGCTACTCACGTTGTCTAAACCAAGGGGGGCTGCACTGACTATTGAAATGTTACCTTACCTTAATTATTTGAAGATGTACTGCAAACTTATTAACCACTCTCTTGTTGAAGTTCCGAATATTTTCTATCACTTCTTTTGCTATTGACAAGATAGTAAGCGCAGTTACCATATCTTATCGAATAATGTTCGCAAGCGATGTTTTAATTATTTTCAGTGTGGAGAAACAGCGCTCAGATTCACTTGTTGTTAGAGGTAGAGTAATAGTTAATTTCAAAAGTTGTAACCCTTAAAAAAGTGGAACAAAAATTATTAGTTCTAAGATATTGAAGTAATTTTACAGCACCACCAATGTTCCTGAATTCTTCTCTTGAATAGATGAGTGAATGTTCTGTATGTGGTTTGTCCTTATGAAACACTGGGAACATTTTTATGCATTCACTGAACACTTTTTTGTGGAAATATTGAGCTAAATTACTCAAATTGTGAATCTTGTAGCAGGGAAGACACAGAAAGATGTTTTGTAAACTGGAAGCAGAGATTCAATTGTGACAGTATAACATCACATGCTTCCTTGGCTGCTGCTGCTCTGGTCCGTGTGTTATAAACAATTTTTCTTTTGTGTGGGTTTTCTGCTGTCAAATCACAGTACTCCACCGTGTTTATTAGTTTTATGATTTCTGCAGTGAAAGGAGATATGTACACTGAAACTTTATGATTGTACAGTATTTCTACATGAGGCATAACTAAATGGAAACAAATTAAACCAGAATCAAAAATCATTATTTTCAATATCTCTCAGTAAAGCCCTTGCCTCATTTATTGTCGCACTGCTTGAGGTCTCTGATTTTGACAACATTTCAAAACATTCTTTAAATGCCTCCTTCTTTTCGTCAACAACATTTACAGTCCTTGGTTTTTAGTTCCACCTCGTTGATCCACCACTGGGTATTCTCTTCTCAACACATGAATCTAACACTGATGATATGTTTGGAGCGTGGAAAAACATTTGAAAAAAAAAAACCCTAGCTCTTGTGTTTTGGCTGGTAGCTTTCTCCATTATAACATCTAGTTGATGAGCTAAGCAATGCACAAAGTAAGCATTGGGGTACACATCTCTAACTTTATCTTGCACTCCATTGATGGCCCTGCTCATTACCTGTGCCCCTACAAAACTTTGGCCTATAAGCTTCTTCTCATTTTCTGTTAATATATTGCCAAGCTCAGAAATTACAACTTCACAAATTGCATCAGAATTTTGCTAATTTGGAATAAAAACTCCCCAGAATTTATCAACAGGACTATCTAAGGCATTACAATACTATTACAAGCTGAAACATATCAACAATATCTGCAGTTTCACCGGCCATAACAGATCAACATGTCAGTACATTTACAGACCCAAGAGTACAAAATTAAGTATGTTATTAATAAAGTTTTTGGACATTTCATGTTTATGGCATGTTTCATATCGTCTCTTCAAGTCCGAAACGACCTTTTGAACCCATGCAATGTTGGCTGCGTCGTCTTTAATTCCAAATAACAGACATATTTCGTGTAAATTTCAGAGCTGAAACAACTGCTATATTGGTTTTGTCGGCTTGTTGCACTTTGAATAATGTTTAACACAGGAGTCGGTCTTCCTCACACTTTAATGTCACATTTCTCTTGCAGTGTTAAAGCGTCCAAACGAAGTGACTTTAAATACTCGACTGAATTACTAGTAATTACACTCACATCATTGATAGTAGTACATAAAGTCACATTTGATTATGCTTTACTGTCAGGAACATAAATATATTTGAATCGCCTGGAAATGAAAAAAAAAAAAAACGTCTGATTTCACGAAAATCCGTACGAAATTGCACTTACACCGCTCTTGGGACTGCAAACATTGGAGAGCACTGTGTTCACTAAGCTAGATGTTGCGCGGTGTGCAGCGATGGCAAACGGAGGGGGAAATGGAAGCAATATGCACGTTAGTGAGCTGGACTGGCAGTCCAAGACGGAGAAGCGGCTTCGCATATGCATTTTTTGTTTGTTTGTTTGTTTGTTTTTATTTGTTTTTGTAATTTACGTCCTCCGACATTGAGTTTATCGGAAGGTGAAGGAATTGGGTGAAATGATACTCAAATGAGTCCAGGGTCCATGGAGCTTAGAGTTACCCGACATTTGTCTAGAAGGATAAGGGAAAACCGTGGAAAAACCTTATACAGGTAACTCACCCTGACCGAGATTCGAACTCGGGACCTCTTAAACGTGAGGCAGGCACGCTACCATCCACGCTACAGAGGCGGGCTTATGATCTTATTGTAATGACTTACAATATATATATCTGTGTGTGGATGTACTCTATTCAATTTATGCAATTAAGGCAACAACAATTAAATTAAAATTTGGTCTGGGGGGCTGCATTCTCGCAGCCCCCCTTTATCGGCCACCACTGCGCGAACATATGTAGTAGGTAGAGGAGGAACTGACCTCTAGCCAAAATTTAACTGTCGAGATTATACTGAAAATGCTACTACCTAAATATAAAGCAAGTTGTTTGAGTGTGTGTGTGTGTGCGTGTGTGTGTGTGCGTGTGTGTGTGTGTGTGTGTGTGTGTGTGTGTGTGTGTGTGTGTGTTTACTCGAAAGTTGGTGAATACGAAACCTATATATGACCTCATTGTGTTCCGAGACGAGACACGAAAATTTTCAGGAATTCTACAACTAAACATCAACTTTACATAGAATACACCTCAAAATTTTGAATTCTCTCATAAATGGTTCCTCAGCTTCCTTAAAATTATTATACGCTTAAAATACTTTAATCACAAATGAGATATACATTATTCGCCAAAATATGCATTCCTGGAAATTATGTTACTCTTATTGTCATTACCTTACGTATCGAGATGATAGTTCTAAATGTACTCCACTGACTGTTCATAGCGATCACGCAGAATTTCCAACATATTCCGGAACGCACATTGCTGCAGGGTTCCGAAGAACGAGACAATCTTCTGAAGTAATGCAGACGCAGTTTGGTGTGTATCTGGACATTTGAAAACCCTTACCTTTAATATTCCCCACACGTAAGCATCAAACGGTGTGTGATCGGGGGAATGTGATGGTTAGGAAAACCCAGGCCCGTGAGAAATTATTGTTCTGGAAAGATCTCTTGCAGCATAGCCATAGACTGTCGACTTCGAAAACCGTTTCCATACGAGCGAAAGTATACTCCACTATAAACTCTTTTCCCTGCGTTGCGAGATCCACTGAAACTTCCAATCACATAGGACAACGTACTTTACACAACTAACTATATATCATGGCGATTTAACGGCACGCAGACGCTCAGGCTACACTCAGAGTTGCTGTAAATTATTTTCTTTATTAGAGCAATAAGTGTTAGGATATATTCAGTTTCGTGAAGTACCAAGCAAAGTACGAATCTTACGGAATTCTAGTGAGGCTTTTAAATTACTTTCTAAAGAACATACATTCCTTTAGTTTAGTGTTTTTATTATAATTATTTACCTCCGCATTCTTTATCATTAACATTATAAATATTAATATCTTGTATAAGAAGTTTATTTACTTTTAATTACTTACATTTGTTTTCTAGTAAGTACTGTTTGGTCTAATTGTACTGTTAGCGAGCTTACGTTATTTCAGTGTTTAATGTGGAGATGAGAATCTGCTTTACTTTCTTTAAGTGAACATTCAAGAATTTTATTTATAAGTGTATTAATATGTGTTTATTTCTTGGATCAGTTTATTATTAATATTTATTCCTTTTCATATATTTGGTAGAAAGTTGCTTCACCCCGATATCAATATAAAAATTAATGTATTTATTGTCAATAAGACTCTAGACATTATACTTTAATTTAGGATTACAGATTTTCTGTTAAAGTTTGTGTTAAGTAATAAGTTAATAAGGGACTGCGAGTTTTTCCAATATGATATTTAAGATTTAAGCTTATTCATCAAACTTATAGCTTATTGATTATTGATAAACAATATCATCTTAAACTTAGATAGCTAACAGATTTAAAGTGTAAGTCATTGTTTGAGGTTTTAACCATAGGACTTTGCTCTTGAAGTACTTAGGTGTTGTAAGTCGCCTTTAAGGTAGATGTCTCATGTCTGTGTGAGAACTCCTAGCGGGAAACATATGAATCATTTAGAGAATTTAATGTCGTGCTGGCATGTTGGCTATAGCAGCTCAATAGTTAACAGCAACCGGACGGAGATCGACAGATCCGTAGTTACAATCCCGGTTATGGCATTGATTCTACGTTTTAAGTACCAAGATTAGTACACACAGATAAAGAATGTTTATCGAAAGTCTATTTTATTCAGAGGACTACAAAATATGTATTTACACTAAAATCTACCTATTGAATTTTTCTGGAACACAATACACTCAAAACTGCAGCTCAATATCCACTCGCATTTGTGTAAGCTGTAAGTATCTACTGAAATATTTAAGCAAATAACAAGGCATAACTCTGAAATGGTTAACTCTACACAAAATAATGTATCAAGTACAAATTGTGTGTTACTGCAAGATTTACTTTATATGTGTAGTGATATTTTGTATATCTCTTACAGTTTATCAGTTATACAAAATAATTTCAGAATAAAGGGGACTTCTGAGTACATTCACAGAAAATTCAAGATATACGTTACATTTGACATAAAATTATTTTAAACTTGTATTTTAATTAAAATCACTGAAGCTGTTTTTGACATAATAAACATTCTGTAAAAGTTTCTGGGTTGTTATGTGATTTTGTTGAAAATGATCGACTGTCATCCTTGAAAATTGCTGAAGTTATGTACAAGTTTGGTATTAAACCGACTTTCCAGTTTTGAGTTTTGCTAAAAAAGCTTCATCTTAGATTTAGGTGATCCTAAAATATATATTTACACTACAATCTCGACATTGAATTTTTGGATATAATATAATTGCTCCTCTCCTACTGTGTATGTTCGTCGTACAGAGAGTATTGTCTTAGCTCTAAAATAAAGCCAAACGAAAAACCTGTATAAACGTGCAGTTCTAATGTCCCGCATGCTTCCTTACTGATGCGACCACAGCGGCACAGTGGAGGTCTCATAAAACACGAAGTACACTTTGGAGCTACTAGATGGCGATCGTATTCTAATTGCTATGTCTGTACTAATATGTCACAGCTATTTAGGATGTTTAGCAGTACTTTATTTCTATGATTGCTTTGCTGTAAAACATATATTACGTAAATGTGAACTATTAGCAGTTTGGTGCTATAATGCATACAAGAACTAATATAGACCAATAAGAAGTACTGTGTTTCAGAACAAAAGTGTGCGAAAGCTTGTATAACTGCAACAAATCCAATATTTTTTGTATAATAGCTGTTAAAATTGTACTAGAATAAGTTGCGTTCTTTGTGTGTATACTCAGCAAAGTGAGTCCAAGTTACAATATTTTTAATAATATTCACCTTCCAGAGTGAACAAGAACATTACATCTTCGTACTGAATTTGATGTCTCTGGCGGTTTCCTCTGAGGCCCGCATTGGAGAGGTCTGGGTTCAATCCAGTGGTCGGCCAGCCGGCCGGTGAGCTATTTCGATGGTTTTCCCAGGTCTTCAGACGAAATCTGGTTACCTCAATTATATCCTCCGACTTCCGCACTGTCCGTTTCATCTCTGTTATCATTT
Organism: Mantis religiosa; assembly: GCA_030765055.1. Classification (NCBI taxonomy): domain Eukaryota; kingdom Metazoa; phylum Arthropoda; class Insecta; order Mantodea; family Mantidae; genus Mantis; species Mantis religiosa. The sequence continues at coordinate 123,514,523 of CM060956.1, read as the reverse complement.
CACATCATCTCTCATCTGGTGTTCTGTTTCAGGAAGGAGGTGTCTCGGTGATGTATGGCAGGATGATATGCTCATTCAGTAGGGCTGTTTCGGAACAATTACGGCAGGGATCCCGGTTGTACTGGCCTGACGGAATTGATTCCAACTGATGAATAATTAGGACACTGCCCAATTGGGACTGTCGTGAGTCACTGGTACGGCCGCCCTCAGTCTCCTCTGGATGATGTGCCACTTTGAACTTACGTATAATAAACCACAGGTTTGGGTGTCGAATCCCTTATTCCCCGTAGTATGACTAATGTTAAACCGTTTTTGGACTTCCTTTTTATATAATAATGATGATGATAGTAATATTTATTGTCAATAGTTTGTTGGTTACAATTTCTGACAGTCAATCTTTCATCATTAATATTGTCGCGTATCTGTTACCTACGATAGCGCGGCTTGTGTACACAAAGAGCCAGCAAATAAAGATAGCTGAAATAAAGGACTTTCCGGCATGGATTAAGTTACTCTTCTGAATGGTGATAGAATATTCGGTTTCATTATTGCTCTGGAACAGTCCCGAATTTATCAATGAGGTATTTAAGAAGGCGACCACTCGCCAGGAGTCAGTCTTAAGTCGTAAGCAGTAAACAGGTGTAGAGTGTTGTCGTAACGAGAGCTGATGCAATCAGAACGCTGTTTGTTATTGCCATCGACCTTGGTAGACTGTATGTATCTGTCGTGATGCTGTTACGTGAGAATTGAACACTTTATTTCTACGGAAATAAAGAATATTTGGAATATCTGCAACTCGGACTTCTAATTCTACGAACCCACAACGTCACAGTTCTAATTGTACAAAGTCAATTCTACAACATTAGAAACTAATTTACATAGTCAATTACAGCATTAGAAACTAATTCTACACATGATCACTTAATCACATCATGAGCTTAACACTTTCAAGTATAATTAAAGCTACAATGTCATAATTCGTTTAAGTTATATAAACATTTTTTAATGAGGAAAGCCTTTAACTTCCATTTAAACTGCTGTTTTGAGATGCTAGCTATCAGATGGCAGTTTATTGTAAAGCTTAATTCCTAGTATATGTACATCCTTTTGAGAGACAGTTTTAATTACACTATCTCTATAGTAATTCATATTGGTTCTGGTGTTATGTTCATGTACCTGATTGTTTTTAACTGGATTACACTTGTCCACAATAAACATTATAGCTATAGAAGCATACAGAGAGTAGACTTTTATTGCTTATTTTATTTATAAAGGTATCCCTGAAAAATTCTCTTGCTTTTAGAATATATATGATCCTAATACACTTTTTTTGGTAAATAAGCAGTTTATCCATGTGTGTTTTAGTAGCTGAACGCCATATTTCTATTCCATAGATAAGATATAGATAGATACATCCATAGTATATTAATTTTAGGATATTTGTGTTGTACTTGCTAAAATATCTTAAGAGATGTAATGATTTACTAATTTTTCCGCATATGTTTTCAATATGATCAGCCCAAGTTAGTCGATTATCTAACACAATACCCAAGAATTTATGTGTTTTCACTTCTGACACAATGTCACTCTGTACTTTTAGATTTATATTACCATCATATTTTTTAGCAAGTTGAAGTGCATCATATTGGTCTTTTGCATATTACATTGCAGTTTGACAGATTGAAAATAGTTCAGCAATTCAAAGGTAGTGTTGTCTAGAGTGATGTTCTGCCCTTCTATTGCTTTATTCCAGCATATGGCTGTTGTATCATCTGCATACATTACAACAGCAGTCTTTGGTGGAACTTTTATGTCATTACTACATAAAATAAATAATAATGGACCCAATACAGAGCCTAATCTATCACTAAGATTAATAAGTCTATAGTACTTAGAGACCGCCTCGGTAGCGTAGATGGCAGCATGTCTGCCTCACGTTCAAGAGGTCCCGATTTCGAATCTCGGTCAGGGCAAGTTACCATGATGCGTTTTTTTCGGGGTTTTCCATTATCCTTCAAGACGAACGTCGGGTAACTCTAAGCTCCAAGGACCCTGGACTCATTTGAGCATCATTTCACCCAATTCATTTACCGTCCGATATGACTTGACGTTGGACGACGTAAATTAAAAAAAAATAGCGCCTAAGATAAATTAATGAAAACATTGTACTTAAAGTTGTATTTGATGATTCAGTACTGAAGCGGAGAAGCTAATATAGGTAATTTATGCAAGCTAAATAAGCAAGTTATATTAAAAGTATTTGTTAATCAATTTTTTTGTTTGCACGTGTCGTATAAAATAAATAAGATACAATTTGATGATCGGTTGATAATGTCACATAGCAAAAAAAAAAAAAAAAAAAAAAAAAAAAAAAAATCTCAGATATCACAAAGTGTCCCATGATGAAGTGGGGGAGCGCAGTGTATATCGTACACGAAGTGACCAATGGAACTGCAGAACAAGATTACCGATTAATAAATCCAGATTATTATTGGAATAATTAGACATATTGCGCCGTAATCTGAATTTGTAAGACTTTAAATTAATATATATATATATGTTTGCTAGTATTTATTTGTAATTACATATTTTACAATCTCAATTACAAGCTGTGCAATTCTAATCTAGGTACAAATTTGTCCACTGCTTATATTACGGGCTGATAGTGTTGTGGGCTCCCTGGCTGTTCACCTCTATCCTAGCCCTTATACGACCTTGACCTAATGTTCTGATTGTGTCTTCATTTCTCTATCTCCTATTTCCTCGCCCTTCTCAACCATTTCTCTTTGCCTTTGTCAGCAAATTTCCCCACCTCCCTTAATCTTTTCTCTCTTTTCAACATAAGCATTTTTATTGTTACCACGCAAGCCCCTTTGTTATTCCAGTCCTTATCCCACGTTAATTTCTTCCAGTTTTCTGTCTCTTTACACTCCGCTACATAACGATCTAAACTTATTTTCCTTCCACATAGAATGCACTCCTTTGGCGAACCCCCTCTCAATATGGCTCCTGTCCTTAACCAAGCTAATCCCTCCCTCTCATATCTATCACATATGTCTATATATGTTTCCCTTCCCCATTCTGTCTTTATTTTCAGGTATACATTTAGTCATTTCTTACTTATCAGATTTCCCCATGTCACTTGTCTGTCAATGTCCGCCATCCTATTCTTAATAATTATCCAAAAACCTTTTACATTTCTTTCGCTCTCTTGCCAGATATCCCACATCCCTATTTTAGCCAGCGTTCTCTCTAGCTCTGCCCTCCAGCTGTCCTTACATGTTGAATTCTTCTGTTGTTTACAGATCATTAATGTATTACCACCATCCTACTTTACACTGCTATACCAATATTTTAAACATATTTCTATAATTACGCCACTCCTGCAAAGTCTTCCAAGTTCCACTCTAGCTACTCCATTTGGCTCTGACCTATTCAAACCCAGTACCTCTTTACTGAACTGTTCTTATATAAGTTCAACATGATTTCTCATCTCATTAGCCCCCCACAATTCCACGCTATTGCTACTATTGCTTCATAGATTCTTTCATGCCACTTGACTGACATATCTGGTAATTTATATTTACAGCTCCTTACCCCAGACATCGCTATCTTCTCTTTCACTTTTATCTTTCTCCTTCGTGGTCCCCAGCCTCCATTGTAGCACAGTCTCATACCTAATTAGTCTCATCCATAATATTTGTTATTGTATTTAAATAAATAAATAAATAATAAATAAATAAAGAAGAGGTAGACCTTAAGTCATACATTCCTTTAAAGGTGGTTAGTATGTGATAATCTGGAAATTCTGCTTTCTTTGTATAACCTAGAGATAACAAAAAAAGCTTCATGTCCTGTAATTTGAAAAAAGTATTGGTAAATTCAGACAAATAACAACGAATATCTACTAATTGGTTAACTCTACGAAAAAATGTATCTGACATAAATTAACAAGATGCACACTTTCTATGTAGTAATACTTTATCTAACTCTTACCAGGTATACAAAAGTCACTCAGAACGAAGAGGTCTTCAGAGAATACTACCATCAAACTGCAACTGTACATTTGGGTGGAATGCAGTTTCTCCTCTACCTATCATGACGTTCGTGTTATGGAAAAAAGTATTCAATAGTAAAAAAGGAAAGCGTATAAAGAAGCCGGTACAAACCTGCAGTTCAAATGTCCAACTATTTCCTGAGTGACTGCGACTACAGTAACTGTCCAGATGACAGAGGAATGTTCTCTGGAAGTACGGCACATAAAACGTGTTTTTTTTTAATTTACGTCCTCCAACGTTAAGTGATGTCGGCCGATGAATGAAATCTGTGAAGTGATGCCCAAATGAGTCCAGACTCCACGGAGCTTAGAGTTACCCGACACTCGTCCATCAGGATAAAGGAAAACTCTGAAAAAACCTTATCCAGGTAACTGAGCCTCGGGAACTCCTGAACGTGAGCCAGACATGCTACCATCTACGCTACCGCGGTGAGCAAAACGTGGGTTATGTCGCGGTACATTAACTGCCGGAATATAGTAAGGAAAGGATTTTTTTGTGTAATTTCTTCCAACGTTATATCATGTCGTTCAATGAATGGAATGAGTGAAATGATATTCAAATGAACCCAAGACCCTTGGAGCTTAGAGTTACCCGACATAAAAGTATTTTAAAGTTGTTTTATTTTAATTAAAATCATTGAGGCTGTTTTTGACAAAACCAAAGTTATCGATGAAGTTCGCATTTTGGGAGTAGTCTGGTATAACTAGACTTTCTTCAAAATCTTCAAGTGTTGTTCATAAAATGCTGAAAATATATAACAGTTTGTGTATTTAACCGTCTCTTCAGGTTTTAATTTTGATATTAAACAAGTTTTCTTTTACATCCATCTGATCCCAAAGTATATAGTTACACTACAATCTCGGCATTGAATTGTTGGATATAATACAAATCCTCAATAAAATATAATAAAATAAAATATGCTTACATAATTAAATACAACAGGTATCGAATATGTAAATATAATTTTAAATAATTATTGACAGTATATGTTAGCAAAACAATTGATTACCTTATTAGTGGGACTAATGTTTATCATTTTCGTTAGAGTTGGAGTAGAATTAATTAATTAAGCACTTTATTAGAGTGGTAAGTATTACGAGTTAGTTGGAGAATATACTGCCATACTGACATGTTGGTTATGGTAGCTCAATAGTTAAGAGCAACCCAACGAAGACAGGGACATCCGTGCTTCAATTCGCAGCTGTCATTGAATATTTGGGCATAATACAACTCCTCCTCTGCCTGCATGTATATTCGTGGTACAGAGGTATTGTTTTAACTGTAAAATAAAACTCGAAAAGAAATCGCAGTTCAACTATCCCAAATGTTTATTTAGTGTTGCGACCGCAGCGACATTCAGTAGAAGTCTCAGAAAACAGGAGCTGCAAGTAAAATGTACAAGATGACGCCGAAGCTGTAATGCCTGTTATATATCAATATATCTTAGTTGCTAAGAATCGTTTCCATATATTGGAGCAGGGATGCTTTCCTTTGGTTTAGATGTTAAACGGAATGTTACCCGTAGTAAGTTGGAGCCATATCACATACTGAAATTAATATAGACACACAAGGGTTTCCAAATTTAGAACATAAATCTGTAGAGTGTTGTATAAGGCCAACAAATCCAACTCGATGGACAGCAGTTGATTTGGGCACGTCTGCGCTGAGCCGTGTGCAGGAGACGTATGTGCGAGTACTACAAAGTGACCAGCGAATTGCCACATCGGGAGCGACCTCAGGGCAGCTCCTGGCAATAGCGCTTCAGCTTTACCTCAGCTTGTCTACATCCAAACAGTGTTTTTTTTTCGAGTGGAGGAAATATTCCGTTACGGAGTCCCACTGTGTTGGAGGGCACAATGGGGCTGTGGGGCTTGGCCATCTTTGGCAATACTCACTAAAAATCTCCACTGGTTATAGGAAGGAAAATGGTAGGATAATGACGTGGCTTTATGCCGTCCTGCATAGCACCACGTTATTAATTGAAGGCTGCTAAGCTGGTAACCATTGGGTACAAGCGCGTGAAGACGTAATTCTAGGCTACAGCCCTGAACTCTGACTGTAGCCTAGGTATTAGGGGTGGTATTGAGTAAGGACAGGTACCGGGACAGATGGTCAGGATGTTGAGTCTATCGGTCTACGCACGCGGCGAAACTTCAGTTTTTCTACGTACAACTGGCTTAAGAGCATCTACCCTTCAGGTGAAAGATGGTGAAGACTCTCGGCGATATTCCTGGTGGTTCGCTATTGTTAAGGCTAACGACGTTCCTGATGAGCCCCTGAGGCTCTCAGCGAGTTCGTTCAGCTTCCGATGAATGGTATGATGCTCTGTAGTGTACTCTGATGTTTGCAGTGATAAGGCCTAAAGTTCTCTTAGGAGGTCCTACAGGGCGGTCAGCTTGGCCGCTATAATCAGGAACTCCGAATGGAGATCCTGTACGGCGTACCACAGGACCCGGACTTCCTCCCTGAGCTACTCCTGGCTGATGCTGTTGGCTGGTGCTGCTGGCTGATGATGAGGTTGATATGGCGGTTATTGAGTGCCCAGCTGCTGGTGAGCAGTTGACAGTGCTGGTGAGACTGGCGATGCCTTCCTGCAGGAATGCAGGTGGCAGAATGCCTGACCTCTGTAGTGATTGTAACCTCCACAGAAGGCACAGTAGCGGTGGTGGCGGCGGCGGAGGTCGTGTTCTGTGCAGACCGAGGTGAAACTGGCGGCACCGCAGTAGTGGCACCTTGGCTCGGCTGTGCAGGACTCTGCTGCATGCCCGTAGGCTCAGCAGTTGTGGCATGGAGCTAGTCCGGTCTGTCGGCTAGCCTCGGTCCTCAGCACCCGCCGTATTAAGTGCAGGCCGGTAAGCAAGGCGGCTTCCAGATCGGCGGTACTGGTTAGGTCCACTCTGACCGGCGGTGTCGGGCTCCAGGCTGATGTAATGCGCTGTGCCCTCGTTGCTGAGGACTACTGATGCTGCGCTGCAGCAAGCACGAAACGTGCTTGTAGAACCCCGAGCACTCCCTTCACCACTATTCTGGTGCGATGTGAAGGTGGTGAGGGCTGATAGTTGAATGCCGTGGTGACCTATCATGCTCTCGGCTGAGAGACAGCGCTAGTTTCCGGCTGCGCTGCGCTCACTGCTCTGCTTGGCTGGTGGTGGCGTGGTGGCGGCTGGCTGGCGGCCGCTGATGATTGGCCTGCTCCCAGCTAGTAAGCAGGGCCAGGTTCCGGCAGAAATGGTTGTGAGCGAGGCCGCTCTCCGATGACTTCCTGCTTGGCGGCGGTAGTCTTCTTCAATGTCTTCTTGACTCGACCCATTGTGTTGCGGCGATTTTCACAGCTCTTTTTGGAAAACAATTTATTTAAGAAGGATGATAGTAAGGTAGGTAGTGGATGCGGTTTTATTGCAGCCTGGAGGGTCCCCGCTAAAAGCCCTCCAACTAGTCGGGGTAAAGTTACGGTGCAAGCTGCCAATGGCAGCGAGCGGGTATGTTAGCCAGGCGTCGACCATGACCAAGGCCCTGATTGCTGCGCGTGGGAAGTGAGTGCTTCTTGCAGAGACTTAGTCTTATTAGGCGATGTCAGTAGGGGAGGGCATAAGTCCGGGATGGAAGCTCCGGGGTAATTCGTCAGGATGGACCGAAGTTAATGGCGAAAGTTGGAGCCAGCTTGTTCCTAGAAGTTCGAGTCTAAGCCGTGTTTCTTAGAGTTGATGGCGGTGCGTGGATTTTGTGGTGGAGCTTGGTGATTCGTCGGTGAAGCTTCACTTGTTCCTCCAGGATTTCATCGAGTTTGTCGGGAATGCTGTGTTGACCTTTAGTGGTAATGAGTTTGTGAAGTTCCTTAGTAAGGTTTCATAGGTCTGTGAGTTCGGATGGTTCAAAGCTTCTGATGTCTACGATCTGTGTTGCCAAGTGCTGAGTCTTCCGTTAGAGTGACAGAAGGGTGTCCCGGTTGGCTGTTACAGTAGATGAAGTCCTTTGCGCGTCAGTGAGAATGTCGGTGAGTATGTCATCCTGTGAAGTGATGGAGTCAAGTCTTGTAGTGGGATGCTGTAAGGCTTCAGTTTCGGCGGCGTGGTGCGTTCTGGTGGCGGTGACTGCTTCTTCCAGGTTGCCTATACGTGTGCTGATGTTCAGTACCTCCAAGCGTGGCCCCGACTCTCGTCCAAAGAGTTCCTGGGTGATGCGCTGGCGGCAAAATTATCTTCAATGTGTAGAAGGCGCCAGATGTGCCGGAGTTCTTCGCGTAACTCTTGCAGAATGAGCCATACATCGGCCGAAGCGGTTATCTGGCCGGCGGTGGTAATTGTTGACCTTCTTGTGGTCTCCTTTGGGCGAAGGTACGGAAAGTACTGCGGTTGCCCAGTTTAGTGGCAGAAACCACTGCAGGTAGCGCAGTACCGGCGGCGGCGGATATCGTGTTCTCTGCACTCGAATGTGAGTGAGGAGGTACCACAGTAATGGTACCTCGATGGCACAGTGCAGGTGGAGTCATAGTGCCCATACGCGCAGCATCTTCGACAGGGGAAGTGTTGCTGGTGGGTACTGGCCTCTGCTACCAGGCATCGCCCTAACAAGGGCATGGTGGTCCTCAAAGCAGTTTGGCGTTCCATTTCGTCGGTGAACTGAAGGCACAAAAAGGTGATGGGGAATCGTCTGGTGGTGATCCTGGTGGCTCTCGTTACAGCGGACCACTTATGTGAAGCGGCAGTGTGGACCAAGCGAATGGGGAGATCGCGAGGAACTTCGACATTGACGGCTGTGAGCGTTCTGAGAGACCCCGTTGCTGGCTGCAGCTTTGTTGAAGATATTCCGATGCTAGCGACTGCGGCAGAAAATGGCCGGTTGGAGATGCCTACAGACGGCTACGATGTGGCTGGCGGTGACCTGCTGAGTGGCACAGGTGCCAAGAGAGGCGGCGGAGGGCTGGGCGCCAGGCGAGCGTCCAGCGTGGAAGGAGAAGCGGGCCTAGAAGCCCAGAACTTCCAGGCCAGCTCTGCGGGAGCTTCCTCTCTGCCGCGGACAGATTGTGGTGAGGCGAGAGACGATGCCCAAGTGCGGCGATTGTGTTGCGGCGATTTTCACCGCTCTTTTTGGAAAACAATTTATTTAAGAAAGATGACAGTAAGGTAGGTAGTGGATGCGGCTTTATTGCAGCCTGGAGGGACCCCGCTAAAAGCCCTCCAACTAGTCGGGGTAAAGTTACGGTGCAAGCTGCCAATGGCAGCGAGCGGGTATGTTAGCCAGGCGTCGACCATGACCAAGATCCTGATTGCTGCGCGTGGGAAGTGAGTGCTTCTTGCATAGCTTTAGTCTTATTAGGCGATGTCAGTAGAGGAGGGCATAAGTCCGGGATGGAAGCTCCGGGGTAATTCGTCAAGCTCGACCGAAATTAATGGCGAAAGTTGGAGCCAGCTTGTTCCTAGAAGTTCGAGTCTAAGCCGTGTTTCTTAGAGTTGATGGCGGTGCGTGGATTTTGTGGTGGAGCTTGGCGATTCGTCGGTGAAGCTTCACTTGTTCCTCCAGGATTTCATCGAGTTTGTCGGGAATGCTGTGTTGATCTTTAGTGGTAATGAGTTTGTGAAGTTCCTTAGTAAGGTTTCGTAGGTCTGTGAGTTCGGATGGTTCAAAGCTTCTGATGTCTACGATCTGTGTTGCCAAGTGCTGAGTCTTCCGTTAGAATGACAGAAGGGTGTCCCGGTTGGCTGTTGCAGTAGATGAAGTCCTTTGCGCGTCAGTGAGAATGTCGGTGAGTATGTCATCCTGTGAAGTGATGGAGTCAAGTCTTGTAGTGGGATGCTGTAAGGCTTCAGTTTCGGCGGCGTGGTGCGTTCTGGTGGCGGTGTCTGCTTCTTCCAGGTTGCCTATACATGTGCTGATGTTCAGTACCACCGAGCGTGGCCCCGAATCTCGTCCAAAGAGTTCCTGGGTGATGCGCTAGCGGCAAAATTATCTTCAATGTGTAGAAGGCGCCAGATGTGCCGGAGTTCTTCGCGTAACTCTTGCAGAATGAGCCATACATCGGCCGAAGCGGTTATCTGGCCGGCGGTGGTAATTGTTGACCTTCTTGTGGTCTCCTTTGGGCGAAGGCACGGAAAGCACTGCGGTTGCCCAGTTTAGTGGCAGAAACCACTGCAGGTAGCGCAGTACCGGCGGCGGCGGATATCGTGTTCTCTGCACTCGAATGTGAGTGAGGAGGTACCACAGTAATGGTACCTCGATGGCACAGTGCAGGTGGAGTCACAGTGCCCATACGCGCAGCATCTTCGGCAGGGGAAGTGTTGCTGGTGGGTACTGGCCTCTGCTACCAGGCATCGCCCTAACAAGGGCATGGTGGTCCTCAAAGCAGTTTGGCGTTCCATTTCGTCGGTGAACTGAAGGCTCAAAAAGGTGATGGGGAATCGTCTGGTGGTGATCCTGGTGGCTCTCGTTACAGCGGACCACTTATGTGAAGCGGCAGTGTGGACCAAGCGAATGGGGAGATCGCGAGGAACTTCGACATTGACGGCTGTGAGCGTTCTGAGAGACCCCGTTGCTGGCTGCAGCTTTGTTGAAGGTGTTCCGATGCTAGCGTCTGCGGCAGAAAATGGCCGGTTGGAGATGCCTACAGACGGCTACGATGTGGCTGGCGGTGACCTGCTGAGTGGCACAAGTGCCAAGAGAGGCGGCGGAGGGCTGGGCGCCTGGCGAGCCTCCAGCGTGGAAGGAGAAGCGGGCCTAGAAGCCCAGAGCTTCCCGGCCAGCTCTGCGGGAGCTTCCTCTCTGCCGCGGACAGATTGCGGTGAGGGGAGAGACGATGCCCAAGAGCGGGCGAGCAATGGCTGCGCTGAACCTTTTTTCGGCGGCCGGCTGTGCTGCTTCCTCTTGCCGGCGTACTTCTTTCCTATTTTGTGTGTCTGCAAGGTGATGTTAACAGCTGGATCAAAAGCTGACCTGAAAGAAGACAGAGTGGATGTCAAAGAAAACACATCTTCTGAGCAGGCAGGGAAGTACAAGGCCATAGCCAACACCGAAAGGTGGTTTTAAGGCGCATCCTTGTCCGGCCGTCTCTGCTTCGTACAGATATGCAACCTGTACTGCACAGGCGAGCTCCGCACTGCACCTTGGTGCAGAGCAAATGACCACAACAGGTGAGAATGTTTCCCCTTCCACCACCACCACCACCACCACCACCACCCAAACAGCATCCAAGCATCCCTCACAGGATGCAACACGAAGCACGAGCACTGGTGAAACTCATCCTTTATAAGGGGCACAACCCCAACTGGAGGCAGCAAAGGGCAGCGCCAGTGACGCCAAGAATGCGGGAATGGTGCTGCCAAGCGTTTGGCAATAGCCGAACAGATAGTCAACCAGGGCCCTTCCAGGAAAACAATTCCTCGTTTAGGTAAATTTTCACAGAGCGAGCCCTCCGACAGCCCCTCTGAGCCAGAAGAAGATTCATCTGACGGAGCTGCGGTTCCGGGATAATTGTCCTCCAGAATTGCGGAATACCACGCTGATCTCAGCCCGTCCGACATCTCTGCAGATGTCGACGAAGCTGGGCTTAGACAAGTAACCAGCCGGCGGAGGAAAAGACCGTCCAGTAACATAAAGACTGATGCTACCAGTCAGAGGTCGCCAGCCAAGAGACGAATCATTGTCGACGGTTTCCGGGGGTCGGTAAACTTCCTTAATTACGTCATGTCGTCACTGTCGAATACATGCGAAATGGAGAGGAGTAGGAGCCGCTTTATTTTTAGGCAAACCACGTGGAGGATTGTCAGCAGATCCTTAGGACACTCGAGGGAAAGAAGATCCCCTACTTTACCTTTTGCCTGGACAAGGCACGAGATCTCAAACGAGTGATCAGAGGATTACCAGTGGACACACCGGTAAGCAGGATCGTCGATGACCGCACCGGACAGGCTATAATACCCCGCTTGGTCAGGCAGGTGACCTAGCCAGCATCACAAGGTCAACCTGGCCCAATCCCCATCCCTCTCTATCTAGTGATAGTAGAGCGGGCCTGTAACCACGAGGCAAAGATGGTGTAAAAACTATCTGCTATCTCCGGATAAAGGTCGAGCCTGCCAGAAGCTCTGGTGGTCCCCCTCAATGCCACCATTGTCTGGGGTTTAGCTACTACAGCATGTTCTGTCGCAGGAAGCAGCGATGTCTGCAGTGTGGTGACCAACATGGCAAGACGGCTTGCCCGAGATCGCCTACAGACGCGCTCACTTGCGCAAATTTCAACGGTGAACACATTGCCTGTTACGGTAGATGCCCTGCCAAGAAGGCACTCATAGCCGCAAAGAAACCAGCACAAGACAGGTGGCAGCACCAACAAGCGCCATATAAGGAGGAGCAAGGACCGCACCCTCCCCCAAACTCCAAGGACTGGTCCAAGCTACGGCAGACGGCCAATGAAAATCGACAGCAGGGAGCCAGGGACCATTTTTTGCGGAAGTTGCGCAACGATCCTCTCACAACCCAAGGGTCTCGTGGGTAAACACTAGCACCCACACAAAAGCACAAACATTCATGGGCACCAGCACGCTGAAACCGTGAAACCAATCCTGACCAGAAAGGGGGGAGGCCACTTCCGAAACCCACGAACCTCACTGTAGAGGTTACGCATGGTGAACCTATGCCCCCTATAAAGTCGCGGGACGAAAGGGCTTGAGGAAGACCTGCACCCATTAGGCCGTCCTCCTCAATTCAGAACCCCCAAAACCGTACTCCTAGCTCCATTTCCCTCCTCACTTCCTTGGATCTCACAAATGTGTTTAGGTGGCTGCAGCCTTTGTTGCAATCACACGGGCAGAAAATCTTTGAGCTCCTATTGAAGTTATTCTGTGCCTCAGATCCAGCAGGCAAGATGCTGGCTGCGATGGAAGGAGTTGCTGTACTGACAACAGGTATCCAGCAGACACAGGTTGGCGAAAGAAAATAGGTCTCGTACCTCTTTTCACTTTGCATTCTGGAATGCGTGTGACCTACTTCATCAGGGGGGCGAGCTGTTGCAGTTTTCTCGAATAAATGCCTTAGACGTCATCCTAGTCAGCGAAACGCATCTACGTCCGGACTCCCGTTTCCGTAATCCGGGCTATATTTGCCATCGCACGGACTGCCAAAGTCACCCTGGTGGGGGTACAGCGGTAATCGTCAGGCAAAATGTAGTCCATAAACCCAACCAGCTCCCTGCTCTTCAATCCTTAGAGCCCACGACCATTTGTATTGTCTTTGGTGGAACTGAGGTCATGGTATTCTCCTTGTATCACCCTCGCAACAGGCAGTTCGGTCCTAACGGAAGCGGAAATGATGGCAACCATAATTTTTCGAAATATATCTGCAAAGCTTTTAGATGAATAAAGTAGAATTTCTAACTTAACGTGGAAACATATTTCGAATGAAAAGTTCGTAATGAATCAACAATAAACAAACAGCACTTTGGCAAACTTATGAAGATGTACGTATAAAAAATTCTTAAACGAAGTTAGCTTGTATTTTTATATTGGCTTCTATCTTCAAACGCTTAAACCACATTCCTCTGCCTCCTGTGTAATTCAGATAAATGTATATAATTCTAAATACCACATATACCGACCCTATTTTGAAACATATAACCCTCTTATCTGTGTCTCGTATCACATTTTCTATAAAACTAAATATGCAATGAAATATATATGTGTGTGTGTGTGTGTGTGTGTGTGTGTGTGTGTGTGTGTGTGTGTGTGTGTGTGTGTGTGAACATTTACATTAAAGTTATCTTGCGCGCGCGCACACTCACACGCACACACACCCCTGGGCATACCACGTACGTCCCAATATAACACGCATTACACTGTACAGACTTGGCTATGTACAATATTTACAATGTTCGCAGTTAGTCCATGCGGCAGCGGGTAGCTGCCTCTTGGGCTGCCGATGATGGCGGCCTCTGCCAGGGAGCGTGGCCTGAGCCAGGAAGGGTCGGGCGCGCATAATTTTGCAGTCGTGTTGTTTTTTTATTTTTGTTTTTCTTCAATATGCTTTGATTCTGGCGTGTTTTCGGTGCTTGGGTTCGCCTTTCCCAATACTGTGTATGGTGGGGTTTTGATGGTGTCGGATGCGCGCCCAGATGGAAGAGGCACGTTTGTTGATGGCCTCGTTGATGTAAGGGACGTGGGTTTCTTGGTGAATGGTGGCAGTTGTTCGAATAGGAGCAGACAGGATTTAGCGTAGGGATAGGTTTTGTAGGGTTTGGTGATACTTTAGGGCAGTGTTGGAGGCGTTGGCCCAGATCACGCAGGCGTACAGGACCACGGATAAAATAAAGGATCTATATAGGATGATCTTCGAGCGCAGCTTTAGTTGTTTGCTCGTATATATGGGGGCGCACATCTTTAGTCACTGCCGCCACCCATGAGAAAAATTGCCATGAGTTGTAGCAATATAGTAGTGTAAGGAACCTTTCTTTAACCCAGACAGTAAATTATACCGTCCACATTGCCTTAATATGAACTCTAACAAACATCTGCTTACATGCAATAAAATCTAACGAAATCTAAGAAACGTCATCCATCTATGGGCAGCATATTATTATTATTATTATTATTATTATTATTATTATTATTATTATTATTATTATTATTATTATTATTATTATTATTATTATTATTATTATTATTATTATTATTATTATTATTATTATTATTATTATTATTATTATTATTATTATTATTATTATTATTATTATTATTATTATTATTATTATTATTATTATTATTATTATTATTATTATTATTATTATTATTATTATTATTATTATTATTATTATTATTATTATTATTATTATTATTATTATTATTATTATTATTATTATTATTATTATTATTATTATTATTATTATTATTATTATTATTATTATTATTATTATTATTATTATTATTATTATTATTATTATTATTATTATTATTATTATTATTATTATTATTATTATTATTATTATTATTATTATTATTATTATTATTATTATTATTATTATTATTATTATTATTATTATTATTATTATTATTATTATTATTATTATTATTATTATTATTATTATTATTATTATTATTATTATTATTATTATTATTATTATTATTATTATTATTATTATTATTATTATTATTATTATTATTATTATTATTATTATTATTATTATTATTATTATTATTATTATTATTATTATTATTATTATTATTATTATTATTATTATTATTATTATTATTATTATTATTATTATTATTATTATTATTATTATTATTATTATTATTATTATTATTATTATTATTATTATTATTATTATTATTATTATTATTATTATTATTATTATTATTATTATTATTATTATTATTATTATTATTATTATTATTATTATTATTATTATTATTATTATTATTATTATTATTATTATTATTATTATTATTATTATTATTATTATTATTATTATTATTATTATTATTATTATTATTATTATTATTATTATTATTATTATTATTATTATTATTATTATTATTATTATTATTATTATTATTATTATTATTATTATTATTATTATTATTATTATTATTATTATTATTATTATTATTATTATTATTATTATTATTATTATTATTATTATTATTATTATTATTATTATTATTATTATTATTATTATTATTATTATTATTATTATTATTATTATTATTATTATTATTATTATTATTATTATTATTATTATTATTATTATTATTATTATTATTATTATTATTATTATTATTATTATTATTATTATTATTATTATTATTATTATTATTATTATTATTATTATTATTATTATTATTATTATTATTATTATTATTATTATTATTATTATTATTATTATTATTATTATTATTATTAAAACACAGATTGGATTTATTCAGACAGTCCTGAAACTGAAAAGCTTTAGAATGTCTGCAACCGAACATAATCCCTCTAATTAATACAGTTATGGTTGAATACCGACTTCATCTCAATGAAACATTTATTAAAAGTGATGTTAATCATGTTGAAGTCAACGCTTTTACCTGATGGCCCTCTTATAGGTTATGAATACAGACCGGAGAGATGTGCGCTCCTATACGATACAAGTTAGCTGCACACAGATTATGAATGACGTCAGATGCATAGCACGGCCATCAAATGTACAAACTTCCAAAACAACGAACGTACTACTCTGCAAGCTAGTGAATCATTGCTTAGCAAGTTTATACAGACGTAAAGTGAAGTTGTAATGTAAGGCGACTGTTTAGTTCACTCTCGCATTGAGGCGGTTATCGTGGTCAGGCTGTACCTACCTGTAGTTGTTTATATGCTCAAATGATAATAGTACAGTCCATATGCAGTATACCCAAGGAATAGGTCCACGTCTCCGGCCTTTAATCATGAAGAAGGAGCTGAAGCAGGTACATTTTGCAAATTCTTTTCCTTTCATTGGGAAATTATACAAGCAATTTTGATGCTGAAATTGATGCCATATTACATCACTTTAAAATTTGTTTCTATGGTTATAAAAATGTAAAAATATAGTTATGTTTCTGATTCCAAAGCTGTGCTCCAAGCTAATGGTTCTGCTACTTGGCACAAAATAGTGAAGATCAAACAAATACATTGTATGTTTAAACAAATACAAGAACCTGCATAAATATATTGTGACTTTGGTGGGTTCGTAAAATTAAAAAGAGTTCAATTACACCACTCAAAACGATCTTTATTTCCACCTTATTCCAATTACAATTCCGATTTACACAATTACAATCTTGCCAGTTCGTCTTTACACGTACGCTCAACTCAACTACACGTCCGCCCGGCTCAGACTCACTCACTCAACTCAGCTACACATCCGCCCGCCGCGACTTAAATAACTCGACTCACTTTCCCCTCGCTTGTATCGATCGCCCCGAAGCCTCTCGAAGCTTCCATTATGGAGGGGGGAAATCATTTTGGAACCTTCGCGCACCTTCGCGCGGTAGGAGGAGGGGCCACCCCTTGTGTCTGCCCACCACCGACAGTCCGCATTATCGATCGGCAACTCGAGTTTGCCGTCTGCGTGACACTGCTCCCTCCTCAGGGATGGTCGTCCCGAACAGCGCAATCGTAGCGGGCCAGGCGGTCCAGGTGTACCATCAGCATCTTTCCTCGTTGCGATGTCCGCCCAGGTTGTCCCGTCCCTGCCTCCACTTCCCTCAAGAGTGGCCCCAGATCTACGTCCGCCAGCTCCTCCCTCCTCAGGCCTGCGCCATCCCGGCCATCCGCAGGCACTGCCGTGTCTACTCGAACTGCTGCGGCACGCTCCTGCCCCTCCACTCTTGTGCATTGGCCGCATTCTTCTGGACAGGGTCTTCGGGACATAGCGTCCGCGTTTCCGTGGCTCCTCCCTCTGCGATGTTCCGAAGTGAAGTCGTACTCCTGTAGCCTCTGAACCATACCTGCTGTCTGGCCTTCCGGTCGCGCCGCCTCCAACACCTCGCTCCTTGCGGGGACAACCACGTCTTCGTTCAAGATGACCCTACCGTTTCCGAGGTGCTCTTCGGGTTGACGGAGTATGACCTCTTCTCCGTTGAGCGGCAGGACCTTCCTGCCGACGTCGACCGTCGTCTCGTGGCTCCTGAGGGCATCTAGTCCCAGAATCACCTCCTCAGCCACCTTCGCGACGAACACCCACAGACGCACGGCACTCCGTCCCAAGGGCAGCTCCAGCAGGGCCTCCTTCTCCACAGGCAAGGTGTCGCCCGATGCCGTGACAAGCTGGTATGGTCGGCTCGGCATCCTTGTCGGCAAACCCTTCGCCACGTCAGGTCTGATGATGGTCACGGCCGCCCCGGTGTCCACCAGCACGCGGCGCGTCTTTCCTCTTACCCAGCCGTCCGCGATGAGGTTGTCATCCATCCGCCGGCTGACGGCGCGGTTTGTTACTCGAGGGGATGGTGGTAATGGCGCCGACGTGCGCCTCTCTACGCCGGGCCTTACTCGTTCTTCCGGCTGCTCTTCCTGGTGTGGACAATCTCTCTGCAGGTGCACGGGCTGTCCATACCCCCAACACAGGCCACTAGGTGTTCGCCGGCGTCCCTCAGCTGGTCTTCTGTCTCCGGCGTAGCGGACACTCCTCGTTCTCGACGTCGGGATAGATGTTGCCCTTGCCGCCTCCATCCTTAATGCCGCTGTCAGCGCCTCGTGGATGGTTTTATAATCTGCGAGCATTAGGCGCTGACGAATCTCAGTGTCCCGTACCCCGTCGACAAAGTTGTAGGCGGCTTCCCGGGATACGAACTCCAGTGGCAGGTCAACCAAGGACTTGCTAGCTAGCTGCTCAATCGCTATGGCGAACTCCTGCAGCGTCTCCCCCGGCTGCTGTGACCTTCCCTTTAGTTGGCTGCGGTACGCTGTGGCTAAGCGGTGGTTCCCGAAACGATTCTCCAGGGCCTCCCAGATGTCCTTGGGCGCCGTCGTTGTTTGTACCGCGTTTAGGACTTCCGCGTCCCGTCCATGGAGGCTGGCTATTAGCTATGTGGCCTCCTCCTCCGGTGACCATCTGTTGTGCTTGGCCACTGAGTCGAACTGGCGGCGGAAGACCTCAAATGTTGACGCGCCGTCAAATTTCGGCGGTTTAACGCGCGCAGATGTTGTGTCGCGTCCCGGCGCGTCGGCCTTCAAATCCTTCAGTTTCCTGCCGACGACGTCCTCTACTATGGCGTTCAGGGATTGACGCTGCTGTCGGCCTTTCCCTCCAGGTCGTCAACGCGGCGCACCAGGTCCTCGACGCACTCATCCACTTGGCCCATCCGCTTGCCCAGCTCCGTCACGTTATCCCTCACGCCGGCCAACTGTTCTTCAAATTTGGCGGCGAGGGCCTCGTTCGCAATCTTCATTTCTTCCAGCTTTGCGGCCAGGCTGTTTTTTGCCGCTTCCATCTTCTCGGCGATGTTGTCGTTGGCCGTCTTCATTTGTTTCAACTCGACGGTGAGGTTGTTATTTGCCACTTCTGTTTTTGTTGTTAACTCGTTCATCTTCGCCAAAAGCATTTCCAATGCCGATTCCATAGCCGTACTGTTCGGTGATGTTATCGTCCCGCTTCCTGACACCAAGTGTGACTTTGGTGGGTTCTTAAAATTAAAAAGAGTTCAATTACACCACTCAAAATGATCTTTATTTCCACCTTATTCCAATTACAATTCCGATTTACACAATTACAACCTTGCCAGTTCGTCTTTACACGTACGCTCAACTCAACTACACGTCCGCCCGGCTCAGACTCACTCACTCAACTCAGCTACACATCCGCCCGCCGCGACTTACTTAACTCGACTCACTCTCGCCTCGCTTGTATCGATCGCCCCGAAGCCTCTCGAAGCTTCCATTATGGAGGGGGGAAATCATTCTGGAACCTTCGTGCACCTTCGCGCGGTATGAGGAGGGGCTACCCCTTGCGTCTGCCCACCACGGACAGTCCGCATTATGGATCGGCAACGCGAGTTAGCCGTCTGCGTGACAATATAGTCTTTTATTGGATTCCTGGGTACTGTGGTGTTTTTTGGAAATGAAATGGCTGATATTTTAGCAAAGAAGGGATATAATATAAATTTGGCACAAAAACCAAGTTTCTCCTACGAATCAATTAAAATAATTATTAAAAATTAAACTTCAGTTTATAATCAACAGATAACACTTCGAAATCAACAGTCAAATACGAAGAACATTTTGGATGATGGATCAATAATTCCAGTTTTATCAAGAAAATCCTCTGTTACTACATATCGACTGATCATGGGACATGATTGCTGGAACAATCATCTTTGCAGAATTGGAATGATGGCATCTCCAAATTCTTTAATGTGCTCCAAGGAAGAAGAATGGACATACAGCATTGAAAAACTTGTGCATCCCTTTCAGTTTTTGAGACTAACGCAGATGCTCAGGACCAACCGCGAAAGGGGAAGGTGTTTTTACCTCCACCCACAGTTCAAGCAGCTATGTCACAGGCCTCGCTAACGTTGCTCTTAACAGTGGCGGTGACTTCAGTTACTGCTACTGTTGTTTTTAGTGTAAATTGTATCAACAAAAGCTCCGGAACGCTGTTTTTGTTAACTGACTCTTTTGGCGCAGTTTATTTTTAAGCAGCTCATCAACGTTTGTGCTTTCATCCAACGAAGAAAGTTAATGATTTTATTTTTTCCTGTAACTGTCGCTCAATATCACTCCCCAATTTTCCACGCATCTGCCATGGTATTTTAAGATAGGCTCATTGATTTAAGAGTATCTATTATATTGGGACACACTTCTTCGGCTGCAATAAGTAAACAATGTTTTATGAACTCCCCTTCATTTAAAGCCTTCATACTATTTGCAATAAGTTGAGCAACTTTGTACCAAACTTTAAGACTTTTAAAATAAGTGCCTTCTGAATTCGCCGCTTTCATATTTTGCAACTTTTACAGTCTTGCCGCACCTGCAAATGAAATGTATTAATTACACAATAAATGCACAATTTAACTAATATGAACTGAAATCATAACATAAAATTCTGTATCAAAATTGTTTAGCTGATAGAACGTGTTTACCATAGTCATAATGACGAGCTTCATCACTGTCGGTTTATGTTAAATCGGCTACCCCACGATAAGTGATGTTTACTAATCAGACATCTCACCGTGTTTTCCTCCTCAACAAAAAGAAATTCTTCCTCTCATTTGTTCTGGAATGTTGGACATTTGGCCATCATTGCGAGAACCATCACTGACTGAGTGAGTGGAGCGGAAGTGGGTCTTGATTGGGGTGAAACGACAGCGTGACGTCATTAGCTCATATGAGCGCCGTTTGGACACCTCAGCTCTAACGTCAAAATACTGGGCAGTAAGAAGGAGAGTGATTTCGTTATTAACTCCTGAGCATTAGATACAAACATTTTTGGTGTACCTGAGAAAACATGCAGGAAAATCTATTTCTGTAAGACCTATCATTCCTGAGCGTCTGTTCTATGTAACATCTAATTAAGAGACCATATAATTAAATTATACATGTTTATAGCCTGGGAGGGGCTACCAAATAATTATAAGGGAAATATGAACTTATCTTAAGGTCAAACTTGTGTTTTTACCCTTTGACTCACGACTGTGATTGGTAGGTTAAATCTTCTTTATAAAATGGGACACAAGAAAGAATTCGCCCCGCTCTGCGAAGCAATTTAGATGTGATGTCAACTTTCGTTGCGTTTTTGTTCAATTTTACAGTCGACTGTGGTTTAACTGCTCCAGTGACCACATTACTGCCCACGTCCTCTTGATAGTCGTGATCGTCTAGTGGTTAGGACATTGCGTTGTGGGCGCAATAACCCAGGTTCGAATCCTGGTCACGGCAGTGGTCAAACACCGTCATGGCAGAGGACATTTTTGTCTCTTTGTATCTAATTTGCAATAAAAATTAGGAATTTAGGAGAGATGTATGTGCAAATATAGTTAAATTTTAAATAAACCAAAAAATTCCATTGAAACATGTGGCAGATTGACTTGCAAGTTTTTATAATCAAAATGAATCGATGTTCCATCCTCTTTACAAGTCCACACGCGGTCACCCTCCCAAAAAAGAACGAATTTCCATTCTATAAGAGTGTAAGTATTGAAAATTCAAACAATTAACAATGAATACTTATATACTTATATAGAACTGGTTCATTAAAAATATTTAACATTAATTTAGTGTTTTAACATGACGCTAAGTTTGGTGTAGTGAGATTATGTCTATCTATTACAGTTCACCAGTTATACAAAGTCATTCAGAATGGCTTTCCTCCCCCTCCAAAAAAAAATCAAGATATAAATTTAAGATCTCACTACCCTCAAATAAGTTAATGAATTCGTTCGAATATTAATGAACAAGGCAATTGTCTGTCCAGATACATTTGTGCATTGAAGCTCACCTGCTAGAAACAATAAAACAATTTAATTCGATGAATTGTTAATTTTTTTATCCCAAAGCAAACATCTGACAAAAATAAAATCAATGAATCAGTGGACAGCAATTTGGTTCAATTCATTATCATTGGTGTCAGGGAAGGGCAATATAATCTCTAAAACCGATTTGCAGATATGTGAACCTGTTTGTACTATTTTGATGTTGAGAGGTCATACCCAAATAAAGATACTACATGGTCAATCATGGAAATGTATCGGAAAATATGTGAAGCAACGCAGTTGTTTACGCAAACCTATCGCACATATATGGCGATTCACGATAAGTGCACTCTGTAAAGATGTAATCACAACAACGTGTCATACATCGGTAGATTTTAGGAATCATTTATACGATAACAGGACTGTATATTTTGACACTGAGAAAGATGAGAGAATCAAAAATACTTTGTGTCTAGCGACAAACAGGAAGTAGTTTACGTGTAAATATTGGAGTTGTGTTCTGGATTGGTATGTAGATCCGTGTTAGCGGCGGACAAAGGGTAAGTGCTACAGAGACTCAAAGGAACATCGTAGAGACGTGTCCAAGTGTCGCAATTGTATAAAAGACTTTGTACGTTAATATTGAGCTGACATTTTTGGTGAAAATAAAGAAGTTTTAATGTGAACTTGCAGTTCTATTCATGTATGTTCAGCATATTTTCATGACAATTTAAATGTATATCTTAGATATGCTGGGACTAACCTCACAGGCACTCGTTCTTCATTTTGTTTTACTTTTGGATTACTAGAGAACTGTAACATATAGAAAAAAAATCTTACTGCATAAACTATTCGGATCAATATAGATGTAGGGGTCATTATTTATTTATTTCTTGGCCATGAAACAGAATGAAATTTTGTAACGGGAATATATTTGTTCACCACTAGCAGCAGATAGGAAGCACGCCAACTTTTTAGAAGATCCAGGTCAAGTTTTGATTAAATAAGAGTCATGAGATCTTTTCTCAAGTGTGGATATGGATTTTTGGTGACAGAAATAAAATGTATATGACTCCGATTTTGTAATATATTATTTAATTGTATAATATGAACTACAATTCACTCGTTTCTAATACAAATATCGAATAACACTTTTTGAATGTTATTAATTTTTCCTTTACAATTATATTCACCGCAACATTTTTCATAGTTGTGAAACAAGACAGAAGATTATAACACTTTTCTCAAGATTATTGATTTTCTTG
Source organism: Mantis religiosa (assembly GCA_030765055.1). Classification (NCBI taxonomy): domain Eukaryota; kingdom Metazoa; phylum Arthropoda; class Insecta; order Mantodea; family Mantidae; genus Mantis; species Mantis religiosa. The sequence goes on along the minus strand of CM060956.1, from coordinate 123,491,291 downwards.
TCACTATAGTTACTTCCGCTTTATTTTGTGATTGGCCGATCCACTGGCACGTCACCACATCACGTCATACCACGTAGTAGTTACTTCGGCCAATCACACAACTACATACATTTTTATATATTTAAATTATGAAATAAATTTACATAACCAGCCCTTATAAATTTATAAACCTTTCATACCTCAAACACAACCAAAAAGTACTGTTACAAATACCCCTTTTCGAAATATATGGAAAATAACCAAATAAAGGAATTAGCAATCTGTTTCCATATATTTCGAAGAACAGCCCCAATTAACAATTTCGTTTACAACAATATTACATAACACCAATACAACATACATAAAATATAACAATAAACATACATTGAATGAAATATAATAAATGAACATTTAACAACAATTTCGCATTATTATAACACATACATAAAACACAACAATAAATCAACATCAATTAAAATACAACGATATATTGACATTTAACAATAATATATATGTTTTATTATTATTTAACTATTTTAACAATAAATACTCCTTTGATTAAAAATCTCGTGTATCACACATGCTTCTAGAAATGCTTGTCTTATAGCTATGGGGAAAGGTCGGTTTTATGTGTATAAGGAGCAGTATCATTCACTTTAAATGTGTGTATGTATTTGTTACACAGTTCAGGTTTTGAACTAAAGGCTTTTCTGTTCTCTAATATACATAATTTCATCTGTTATTTTCTCGTTTGGTCTGTACTTAATCTGTTTTCTAATTTTACTTGTAATATTCTCTGGAACTCTATTTCTTCCTCCACTTGGCTTCCGCCGTTCTTATCTTGTAGTGTATATAATTGGCAACAATGCTTTTCAAGGTCAGTTACATTATTTTGCAATCCATCAATAATTAAATTCCTCCCACAATTTTCGTTTTCGTCGTATTCAATATTACAATCTTCTTGCAAAAGTATATATTCCACAAAAAACCTTTCATTATCTATATTATCCCCATTCTCTTCTTTTCTTCCATCTTCTTCCAATAATTTTATTACTAATAAAGCATTTTCTGTCTTAACCTTCATTTCATGCATTTCGAAATTCAATACACTTTGCCATTCATATAATAAATCATTACCCACAATTACGTCTCTTGCCAAATGTGGAATTACCAACGCAATGAAATCGAAATTCCATTCACCTATTCGCCCCTTAATTAATACTTGATATTTAATTCTATCCTTTTTCTTCCCAATTGCAGTACTGCAGTAAACATTACACACATTTAAATATTCCACTTTATAGTTAGCTAACAGATTTTTAAACAATTCCTCACTTATCACAGTACAACTAGCTCCAGTATCAATTAAGGTTGTATATTCTTTATCCCAAAGGTAAATAATTATCTAAGGTGGATTCACTAATTCCTTATTTTGCTGCAAGAGAGTGAGCTTATTTCCGTTATCTTCAACTTTCAATTCGCCCTGTGTCATCCTCACCGAACCACTTTCCAGAGCACAAAATGATTTGGTTTTTAGTTTTCCGTCTCATTCTGATTATTACTTTTATTGTTGGTTAGGTTGGTACTATCGTTTATATTCACATCATTCTCTGTGCTTTGTGTATTTTCTACTCTTTCATTTTGATTGCTTCTTTCCAAACTCAAACCCCTAAAATCTCTTTGATTTGCACTAAATAGACTAGTACCTCTACCCCTATTAAAATCACTTATTCGCTGATTATTTCCTCGAAAAAGTTTTACATGGTTTATTTGATCATTTCTTCCAATTCTCGTCGACTGATTGTTATGATAATTCATTTGCAAATTATTTTGAACTCCACTTCCTGTTTCGGGAATTACAGATTCATATGTTCGTCTAGGATCATAACCTCTTCCTTCAAGTCTTTGATTTTTCATGGGTGCCCCGCCCCAATTTAAACTCGTCCTATTATTCCTATTATTTGTAGGTTGTAATTCCAGTCGATTTCTTCCTCGCTCAATATGGACGTTATTATAGTTACCATCACAGGATGTGGTATCATTAATGAGGTTATGTGCTTCAAATTCGGATAATAACTCAATCATGTCAGAGAAATCGATAGGCTTAGCCACAATTAAATGATTTCTGATATGTGGTGGATAATGACGTATTAGCATGTTGACAATTTCTGTCTCAGAAATTTCGGGATTAATCAACTTACTTTTGTTTGCTAATTTTAAGAAATATTCAGTCATAGAAATCCCTTTTCTAAACTCAAACCTACCCGTTGCTAACGCAACTTTTATTCTTCTTTGTCTCTCAGGTCCCCAAAATCGATTTATAAACAGATTTCTGAAAGTACTGTATGTATCATGTGAAGCCAAAGTTAACCTCAACCACTCAAGAGGATTTTTCTTCAGACAGCGTTTTACTATTACCATCCGAAATTCATTCGGAATTCTCCAGTTTCCTAGGAAATACTTTTGGATTATCACCTGATTCCTCATCAAAACTTGGTGGACTAATATCATTTAGTGAATAATGTACACATTCATTTTGACCTAGACTGTGGTGCTGTGTGTGTGAAGACATGTTTTGTGTGTTTCTGTGATAATTAATATCATTATCTGGACTCACAAAATCACTACATTCACTTACTACATCACCAGACTTCTGATGATTGCTTAATTCACCTGGTAAGTCACAATCGTTTATATTTCTAATTCTAGGCATTTCTTTCACATTATTTACTGTACTAGCCTGTAATGCAATTACAATTTGTGTCAATTTTCCTAAGTTATCCCTCTCTTATTCAAAATGTTCTTCTACCTCTTTAATTTGCAAAATTACTTCTTCTTTTGCTTTACTTATCTCATAAATTTGTAACTTTATTTCCTCTTGGTGTGTCTTACTTTCATCATGTTGTAATTGCATTTCAGAACAAATTACATTGATTCTTTGTTCTACTTTATCTCCTAATTCTTCTCTTTGTTTCTGTGTTATTTCTGCCTGTTGTATCTTAAATGTTTCTAACTCTTTGTTTAATTCCATTCTTATTTCTTGTTTTACAATGTCCTCACCTAACCTAGCTTCCTGAATTATCTCTCTCAACTCATTGATTTCCTTTCTATTCTCATTCTTATTAATCTCTATGATCTGCATGAGCCTTTCCATATTATCCCTAAACTCTTTCCTCCCTTCTCTAAACTCCTGTGAAATTTCAGATTTTAATCCCTGTTTTAGCTTCTGTAATAAATTAATTTCTAAGTTACATTTTGTGCTAGTTCCTGTCTTACTCCTACATCTAAATCATTCATTTTCTTAGTTAAATCATTTACATTTTGTTCTAACTCTGATTTCAATTCTGATTTTAAATCTCCCATTCTATAATCTAAATTACTCATTTCTAATTTCAAATCTTTTGCATTTTTTCCATTTTAGAGTCTAAATTACTTAACATTCTCGTTATTCTTTCCAACATTGACTCATTACTCAATCCTACATTTTCCATTTTAGAATCTACACCATCACTAGCTTCTTCTTCCATTGTAATTTTCTTACTCGCCATTTTTAACTAACTTTTGATTCCTCAGTATCATTAATCTACTATTACTACCTTTTTTTTAATTTCACTCACTTAAACCAGTTCTCTTTTTCTTCTCTCTTCTTTCTTCTTTCCTTTTAGATTCCCACGGAGCTGTACCATGCTTTAATCTCCTCTTCTTTATCCTATTCGGCCCCACGTTGGGCGCAATTTGTAACGGGAATATATTTGTTCTTCACTCGCAGCAGATAGAAAGCACGCCAACTTTTTAGAAGATCCAGGTCAAGTTTTGATTAAATAAGAGTTATGAGATCTTTTCTCAGGTGTGGATATGGACTTTTGGTGACAGAAATAAAATTTATAAGACTCCGATTTCGTAATATATTATTTAATTGTATAATATGAACTACAATTCACTCGTTTCTATTACAAATATCGAATAACACTTTTTGAATGTTATTAACTTTCCTTTACAATTATATCCACGCAACATTTTTCATCGTTGTGAAACAAGACTGAAGATTATAACACTTTTCTCAAGATTATTGATTTTCTTGTCACTATAGTTACTTCCGCTTTATTTTGTGATTGACCGATCCACTGGCACGTCACCACATCACGTCATTCCACGTCACACCACCACTACTTCGGCCATTCACACAACTACAAACATTTTTATATATTTAAATTATTAAATACATTTACATAACCAGCCCTTATAAATTTATAAACCTTTCATACCTCAAACACAACCAAAAAGTACTGTTACAATTTTAAAGCTCTTAAAACATGTCTATCATATCGATAGAGTCAACAAGAAAAATTCAATGCCATGGCCGGGATCTGAACGACGGATCTCCTGGTTTCCGTTCAGTCACTCTAATCCAATTAGCTACCATTAAATTCGACATTAAATTCTCCATTTGAGTCGTATATTTCCCCGGTAGATCACTAGGGACTCTCGCATTCGAGATACGCCGTTTGTGGCAACTTACTATCGTAAATACAAGGGCCGTCCAGAAAGTAAGTTCTGTTTCAATTTATCTCCGTTGCAGCGCTGCGATCGCAGTTCACGCGTTGCTCTTCTTGAGTGGGCAGTCTCTCTCCAGGTGTCGCGGCTGGTCACACCTTGAACACATGCCACTTGGCCTTCGCCGGCGTACCTGGATTGATCCTCGGTCTCCATCGCAGGGATACTCCTTGTTCTCGTGATCAGGGTAGGCGTCACCTTGACGGCTTCCATCCTCAATGCGGTCGTTGGCACCCAGTGGATGGGCTTGTATCACCGAGAATTAGGAGCTAACGTATATCGGCGTGTCGTAAACCATAGACGAAGGAGTAGGCGGCTTCTCGGGATACAAATCCGGGTAGGAGGTCGACAAGGCTTTGCTCGCCAGCTGTTCGATTGCCAGGGGAAACTTCTGCAGTGTCTCCCCTGGCTCCTGCGTCCTATATTTCAGGTAGCTGCGGGAGGTGGGGCTAAACGGTGGTCTCCGAAACGGTTTTCCAAGGCCTCCCAGATGTCCTTGGGCACCGCCACTGTCGGGGCCGCATTCAGGACCTCTGCGTCCCGTTCCTGGGGGCTGGTGGTCTCTTCGTCATGCGACCACTTGTGCTTGGCCACTGTGTCGAATTGGTGATGGAAGACCTCAAACGTTGGCGTGCCGCCGTACTTCGGTGGTTTGACGTGCGCAGATGTCGTATCCCGTTCCGGCGCGTCGGCTTTCAGATCCTTCAACCTTCGGTCGCCAATGTCCTCCACCATGGTGTTTAGGGACCATGTGTCTCTGTCGGTCTTTCCTCTAGGTCGTTAACACGATTCGCCAGGTCTTCAACGCGATCGTCCACTTGACCCATCCGCTTGCCCTGCTCCGTAACGTCATCACTCACGCAGGCCAACTGCGCTTCAAATTTTGTGGCGAGGGCCTCGTTCGCAGCCTTCATTTCTGTTGCCAGACTGTCGTTCGCCTCTTTCATATCCGTGGTTATTTCGGCCTTCAATTCAGTCATCGCCTCGGCCAGATTTCTATTTGCCGCATTCAATTACGTAGCCCAGGTGTCACTGGCTGTCTTCATTTGTTTGAACCCTTCTAACATCCTCCTTCCATCGTCGTATCTCACTTCTGACACCAATTATGAATTAGAGATCTTGTTTGCAGAAATTCAAAATCCTCTTTATTGCAGTACACAATAACTTTGTACAACCCTTGCAGCAGTAAAATACCTAACATACACAACAGTGACAAAGGTCGTTTCGTTACTCCCGCTACAGGTACACAGATGAAATATTCCACTGAGGTAAAACTCAAAACCCAACTCAGTCAACAACTGACTCTGCTCTAACACTTTACGGGATTTTTATACCTCCAGTCATTGTTACAGAATGCAGTAGAACTCCCGAGAGATATTGCGGTGAGATTTGAAAGCCGCAGCTATCCAGATATCAGCCTTCCTTCCTTCCCTCCCTCCCTTCCTCCCTCCTTCCTTCCTCCCTCCCTCTCTCCGTCCTTCCCTCCTTCCTTTTCCCCTTTTCTCCTTCCCTCCCTCCTTCCGTCCCTCTCTCCTTCCTCCCTTCCCTCCCTGCTCCACCTCCTACCCTCCTCTCCGCTCCCCTCCTTTTACTTCCTTCCTCTCTCTCGGCGATCGTTTAGCGCTGCGCGCCACTCTCTTTGTTTGCTGCCCGCAAGCCACTCTTTGTCTCTTTCCTGCGCACGCACCCGGCACTAGATTGTCGTGTCTCAAACACAAAAAATGCGGACGGTGACAATATGGAAAAAATCTAAAACCTTTCTTTCAACATTTTAATTTGAGATATATTTGAAAACGACACTAAACTAGCTTATAGAGGTAGTTGCTCAGCTTCTATGTGACACATTCAGTTTTTACCGCCAATACAGCCGCATTAAAATGTTCCAGAATTTGTTTAATAGGCAGTGACAGGAACGATGACGTGTGTCTCACGCTTTGGGAGTTCACGGGTATAGGTCACACGCCGTGCTGCGTGTTCTAACTCTTTGTAAACATACTGACATACTCCGCAGTAACTTGATTGCAGCTATTAAGGATTTCTTTGGCTTATGAAACCACAATAAGAAACTGTTGCTTAATTATTGCTTATAAGTGTTTAGCGTGCTCCAAAATTCCATTATAGCAGTCCATGATGGCAAACAAGCTGATGTACATATGCAACTTAAACATTTTAGAGGGAAGATAATGTTAGTGAAATTTAGGATGGAAGAATTAAATGATAAAATGAACAGTGAACACTATCACAGAAGTATAGATTAAGTTAACCAAAACTAAATGCCTTATGCAATGAGACAAGCATTTACTTCACTGTGTTTAATAATCCTAAATAAAGCATTTGTAACTGAAAAGGAAGCTGTTGATTTTGCAGTATCTGGTTGACAACACTGTACAATTAAGATTATAGCAAAAGGAGCAACTTTGGAACTATCCGAATCATTACTCGGCCTTTTCACAAGTAACTGCCTTCTGTCCCATTACCTGAAAGTGAGGCTAGGGTCACTGATGAAGAACAAGTAGGTGTGTCTTTGTTTTCTTGGCTGGTGCATCCCAATAACAACTTTTGAGGTTCGCCCATTAGTAGTTCCTGCACTGCCCAACCACAAAATCATGTAATATTTAGTGCTGCAAAAATTCTACTTAACAGAATTTCGAAGTTGCGACACCGAAATTCAGACTCGTTGTGTTTATAATCTACGCAATGGCTATAATCGGCGGTATATATGGGCACATGGCAGGTAACCGTGTCTTTATTTTATTTATATGAAGTTTTACATTATTATGTACCTACTGTAATACACGAACTGAGTAAATGCTTAAAATATTGAAGATTCAGAAATTTTCAATGTTGATATATAAAGTAAGATTAAAAGGAAAGCAAAATTATTGATGCCAGTGTACTTATATGTAATACATGTGTATGGTCTCTCAGATTTGGTCTCAGTGGTATCTGACAATCAAACACATTATAAATGGGAGCTATTCTTAAGATACCAATTTCCAAATTTATCGAATTCGTCTGGTTCATGAAAAGGCACCCAATTGGGTCCATATCAGGAGAAATGGAACTTAATAACATTATCACCTCAGAATCCTGAAACCCACGCACTCGTCTTATTTATACGGTTAACTTTAATAAACAGTATAGCGTTTTGAAGACGTAATGCTCATAGTAGCTAGACGTTAGCTCATATTAGGTAAATATCAAACGCACAAATGTCTTCAAACGATATCTGTTAATTCATACACTGCAATATCTGAAAGTGTAGATTTTATTCATGGTGAATGGATTCACATGGAATATAATTCTGGCGACCACAACTTTAGGTATGTATCATATTTTAGGCCTTTAGGTAATTGATCTACAGCGCCGTGAAATGATAGAAATGGCAGTCGTTGAGATTCAGTAAGTGTAAATCATGGTAAATTGGTTTGCCAAGGGGATTCTTATACAAGAAAGTAAGCTACATCGAGAAAAGAAGGAAACAGGCATGTGGAAAATATCAGCAGCGTGAGGGAATACGTGTCAATAGAACCTGCCATTCAAATTGTTCATACTTTTGCCTGAGTCTGTCTCCAATGTTGTACTTCAGGTCAGAATAATTACTAATGTTAAATATTTGGTGGTGGTGATAAAGAAAGCGTGTTTTCATGTATGGTGGTAGATAAACTGATTTCTGTTGATTTGGTGAGGGTGTTTTCTGTATGAAGTTTCCTGGAGCCTGCTCAGTGACGGGAGCAAACAAACGAAACTGATTGTGCCAGCCTCATTGTGCTGAACCAGTTTTACAAATCCTGTTAGAACAAGCTTCTTCCGATCATAATTTCGACAAGTGTATGTTACAGTGAATGTTGGAAGAGTAGCTTAAAGCATTTGTTCATATTTAACTGAGGCCGAATTGCGGTCTCTTAGTGTTATGTCGTTATATGGCCAGGGTCAAATGGATTACGCCCATGGAGGCCAAGTATACAATTCCTCTTTTATTAATTATCTCTCGTATGTAAGTTTCTAGTGGAAGAGCAAAAATTAAGAGATGTAGAATATCTTGTTTTCCCAAGTGTGATATAATACCGCTTCTATTTTCAATTCCTGGGAATTCATGTTCCTATTTTGTTATTCAAAACCCCACAAGTGCAATATCCTACATATGTCATGGTTTACCGTCTTCACGCCGTCAGTTTGCTGGTTGTGCTATAGTTACATTATATTAATATCATTGAAATGAATATTATTTTGACTTTGTTGGTATCTGTATCTTGTCTTATGTACTTTTGGCCCGTTATATGTTGCACATTCTGCCATTTCAAGTGTCAACAAATCGTTGTGTTCAGCTTTAACCTCAAAAAAAGTAAGGTGGTAACTCAGACTTTCAGAACATAGTGATCCACTGTGAAACCACTGGGAAGAGAAATTTGTATATTTAAACCTGGATTGGGCTTAAATTACTATTGGGTGGTTCGAGACTCATTAAGTGTTGTGGTTCAGTATATTATACATGGAGGGGCCATCCCCAAACATGTACATTATAATGGTTCTGGTGTACATTGGGGAGAGTTGAGGCATCTTCATTTATGGTTGCATGTAAGTGGTTAGGCTTCTGCTAGCAGTAGCAAGGTTGTGACATAGGTGGCTGATGCTAAATATGACTTTTATAAGACATATTGTTCCAACTATAGCACTTGGCATTGTTATTGATATGAAATCTAGAATCAGTTTCCAACCTAAAATGTGTGTTATGTCCCTATGCATCTATTCCCAATCAAGGTTCACCAAGAAAGACAAAAACAAGCGCCATGTTATATTAGCCTCGTGTACAAAGAGCGAATCTATCCTCACTCCGGGTCTGCTAGTCATACCAACATCTGCATAATAAATAATGCCACATATAATAGACACGAAAGTCTAGCTTCACCACAATATGTCTGAGTCCTTATGCTCTTTTAAGATATACTTGGTACTTACATAATCCCAACCATAACAAATTCTTGTTTTTAATGAGGTAACTATCTATTTCATCTCTGTGGGAGTTGCAGACTCAATTTCAAATTACGATTAATTTTCAGATACACCTTGTTGATCTGTTAGCTACATTAAGATAGTGTCAAAGGTATTACCTATTGCTTAGTAATTACTGACTTCTTAGTTTCTGATGGTTAATGGATCAGTAATACAGCCTGAAATAATGCTAATTAACAATTTTGCCACGTGGGTGAAAATTTGCACTTTAGTTCAAGTTTTATGAGTAGTTAACAAACATGAGCCTAAAAATATTCCTACACCCACCACTTTCTTGTAACAGATCAAAATATATTTAAAAAATGGAATAATTATCAAAAGTTTATGTAAGTAAACTGTGAACCTTTAAGTGCTCCAGATGTTCTCTAAACCAGCTTTTACAAATGTTTCCAGTACTTAGGGCTCATATCGTCCAATATAACTTAATGTTGGAGGACATAAATTACCAAAAAAAAAAAAAAAAAAAAAATAGGGCTCATACTTAAACAACCAATTGTGCGGCAGGTTTGGCTTGCTAAGGGCAGACTCTTCAATCACTCCCCTGGATTTCATGTCATCTAGCATATCCTGTACCTGTGCTTGTTTTGCCAGCGGAACGCGTCTAGGTGGTTGCCGAATGGGTCGGGCATCTCCTGTGTCGGTGTCCAATGACAAGATGTATTTTAAAAGAATATGTTATTCTCTTTACATATACTTGATACAACTTATAATGTACACTGTCTTTGTATTATATTTTAGCTGATGTATTAATAGGACTATACTAATAAAGGTCATGAATATATACTGTAAATAAAGCCAAAAATTGGGAGGAGGGAATGAAAATAATAAGAAATACAGGCATATAATCACATAAATATGGTGCAAGTCTCCCACATCCTACGCGACCAATGATTTTATGCCAAGGCATGCGCCTAACGGAGGGTTAATGTGTAGTTGGAGATTCCTTCTCTTTCAGACTGTAAAAGAAAGCCAGCTTTGGTTGAGTTCCTAGTTATGATTATACCACTAAGTATAAGAGTTGTTAAGAGTCAGCTGTGGCAGTTGTGTTATTAATATTGATTATTATTGGTCTGTCAGCAGTGAATGTGCAGCAGTTCCAACAGTGCAAGTTAGTTAACAAATAAACATTACATACAAATAAACATTAGATTGATGTCCTTATTTTGTGTATTTGTAAAATGTAAAAGTGATTGTAAGATAGCATTGAGCTTAAGCTTCTAGGGACAAATAATGTGTGCTTGGTGCAATTGATGTTAGATAATGTTGAGCAGTGCAACTCTGGATAGCACTGCTGAGTTAATTTTTAATGCTATGTCACTTAGTCTTGTTTTTATGTTTTTTTGTTGCCTATGTATATTTGATCACAGTTCTCATAATTTATCTAATCTGCGTTTGCCATAAAATTATTTACAAAAATGTTTCTAGACATTTTTCTTCAATTTCCTAAATTATTCTGCAATTATACATCTCGTAAATACAAAGGAGATCAGGGTAGCTTTTCTGGACTAAAATTGATTGTAAACAAGAGGGACAAATAATAGCACACATCTTAAAACATATAAAGAAATAAAGTGTTTATTTGATCATATGATTGAGCATAAAACTAAGCCCTATTAAACTGTATACATTTATTGCATACCTTACCCCACTTTTTTATCATATAAGAAATATTTGTGAAAGAATTTAGTTTTGCACTACTGCATCCTTTGTGACGACACAGGACCATGTAAATGACACCATGCTTCATCACTAAACAGTATTAGTCATGGATTGATTGTTCCATCATTAACATTTCTCAAAATTCAGTTAGAGAAATTTACCTCACTGATAAAAAAAAAAGGATGGCAAAGGATAGATAATCCTATCTAGCAAGTAGGTGTCATGAAGGAGGAAAGTTGCCTAAGGAAAGAAGAGAAGGGAACAGCACAGGATGGGAGCATAAATGTCCTAACTATTGCAATTAAGCTGCTGTAAATTAATATAAATGTAGAGAAAGCCACCATGGCAGGGGAAAGTCCACGACAAGTTATTTGCATTCAAATCTCACAGTAAATATTTTTTTTCAAGAGACTCTATTAAGAAAGAGGAACTTTAGGACTCATACAATGCTTCTCTTCAAAACCCAAACAGGTATTTTAAGAACAGTCCAATTATTATTCAGGACTTCTCATACGCTTAATCTACCTAGAAGTAAAAGTGAAAACTTGACAATAACATGGCAACTACCACATCCAAAACTTATTATACCATACTTTATCTGCTATTGATAATTTTGTTTTAAGTCACACAATTATATTAAAATGTAAAATTCTTATTGTATTCTGCTACTGTATTTCTTATGTTGCTTTTGTATTTCTAATAGAGATAAAAGCTATCAACTAAGGCAGTACTATAACAATACTCGCAAAATTTATTATATATGCATTTCTGATATATGCATTAATCAAGTTTTGAAACATAAGTTGAAAAATCAAACCCTTATATTCTGTCAAAAAATTAAATTTACAATATACATTTACAACACATTATTTATTTCTATAAGATCTAGAAATTCTATAAAACTCAACCTATTGAAACTTATATTTATATGAAAATGAAAAACTCATTTTATGAAATACTACAAGTGTTGCATTATCAAGCTTTGCAAAGATGCTCCTGTTATTCCCAGCACATGAATATTGCGGAACAACAGTTAACAAAATACAGACTAACCATAATAGATACCAGCTTTGCAGGTTGTATTATGAATATCTCAAATCTATGAATGCTTTTATCTTTATCCAGAATTTTTAATTAGATTTGGAAGTGAAATCGTACAGTACGTCAATAATCTGGCTGAAGTGATAATTGCATTGGCATAGGCAGACAAGTATCTGTAGTTTGGATAATACGTATCTTTGAATTTCTTAAGTCTGGTACAACACTCCAAGAAGTTCTTTGTATGATAAGACAACAGCGATATGTAGTGTGTTTTGATTAATTATTGATGGATTCCAAGAAGGTGATGTTACAACTTGCTCATATTTTTTATATATATGTATGTCTCTTTCTTTACAGATTTGTTTCTGAAAATAAGATATACATCTGATTTGACAGCTATTTGAAATGGAAAAGCAAATAGAAATCAAAGAAGAAGATCCCATCACAGACATCATAGCCTCACAGAATGCGACAGAGTTCGTTCAGAAGATTAATACTGTGAAGACAAGTAATGATGCTGTGCTTCTGGATGCTGATTCTAACATGACAGTCAAAACAGAAATTAAATCAGAGACTTTTTTTATCAAACATTTAGTCAAGCAGATAAAGACCGAAACTGTAACTTGCAGCAACAACTGGGTCATACTTGGTTCAAATGAAGTTGAACAGAATAAGGGAAAATTTCTTCCAGAGGATCCTGTAATAATGGATAAAAAATACAGCAGTGATAATGAAATATGTAATAAAATAGAAATTAAAGAAGAATCTTGGTGGTTAGAAACAGAAACTTCATCAGCCTGTGATAATAGTAAGGTAAGGTAAGCAGTAAACTCCTTTAGCTAGTCAGAATGTTTTGTAATAATCATCCCAATATACTCTGTGCTGTTGCAGAGTATTATTGTCTACAACATGCAAAATAAAGGGTAAAATGAATGGCAAATGAAGTCAAGGATTCGAAGGCAGTAGACCAGCCAGCTGTAAACCTTTGAGCCATATCCTATTGGGCAATATAATTCAGATTCAGCCATTTTGTTCTGCCAAGAAGTATTACAACTATGCAGTAAGATATTTTGATAAATTAGAGATAGGTTAGGCTTTACAACTGTATTTGCACCTACTTAAAAATTAGTAATAAAATTTTGGGTCAAACTAGTACTGAATGCTCTATTTATTGCTTCGTTTTTACCTAGAACATGTTTCATTAGGACCTTCCTAACATCATCAGCTGTTGTCGACTAATGGATGTTTGGTTTAATGAACTCCTTGGAGGTGATAGGGGAATCTCTTTTGGTATCTTATTGATCATGAAGTTTGGGTTCCCTTCAAAGTTAGTGTCGAAATTGATCAATTTCCTTTCATATTTGTTTATTAAAATTTTTTCCCATGTAGTTAATGCTGCTGGATCTTTAACACTTGGTAATAAGTGAATTTCTCGTTCTGTATCGTGGTCATCCTTCCAAAAATAGTATGCTACTGCTGATTTATCTATTTCTTTGATCACAATGTTCCTTAAATGATCTCTGTGCCTGCTGTTCAAATTGCTTTTAGCTTTTCTAAAGTAAAAGTTGTCACAGCCTTTGCAGTTTATCTGGTACACACCTGATTTGTTGTCTGTAGGTGTGATATATTCCATTTTGTTCATTTGCCAGCCGGTAATTTAGACTTGATAACAGCATGCTTGTGTTTGCTTGGGTTATATCCATCTGAGTTTATGAAATTTCCTGTGTATGTCTTCTTCCTATGTATGAGAAATTCTAGTTATGCATGTTTTCTGACTAGTTTCAAAACTAAGAAAGGGATTTCATTGTTTGTCTCTTTCTATAGAAAATTCTATTTCAGGATTTTGTAAATTAGGTAGTTTTACCACATCATTCATGTGTTTCTCATTTGCTATTGCCCAAATGTCATCCACATGTGTATACAAATGTTTGACAATTAGTGGGAATGCCTTTGTATCATATGTTTCCAGAAAGCTCATGAAGAGATCTGCCAGAAATGGGGACAATGGGTTGCCCATAGATAGTCCTGATTTTTGTTTGAGAATTTTTTTATTGAATATAACAAAGTTCTGTTCATTGCAGATATTTGTTAAGTGAAGGTATTTACCTATGTTGTTTTGGTGTAATTCTAGGTACTGAAGCCACACTTGGGAACAAAGAGATTATATCAAAAGATACCATTCAGTCGGTGGGAGAAAATTTATAGTTTTGTAGATGAATTCCAACGAATTTTTAATACTATGGCTTTCAAATTTTCGTAGCTCCTGAAATTTTTTGTTTAGCCATTTTCACAGTTTCTAGCAGGGTTTGTTTGTTGTTAACAATTGGGCGCATCTTATTTCCGATTTGATGAATGTTGGGTAATCTGTATGTTAGCTACTGTAGGGTTGTCTGGTTTCAAACCGTTTTTTTTTTCTTTTTTTTTGGTATGATCATTTTATCCTTGAAAGTTTCATTTAACTGTTTTACACACTTATTTAAAGGATCAGACTTTATTTCCTGGAATTCATCACTTGCTAATAAATTTGTCATTCTAGGATTGTAGTGCTGTTTGTCGATGATGACCGTCTTATTTCCTTTGTGTGCTTTTGTATAAGCAACACCCTTTTTATTTAGAGATTTAAGTATTTTCAAGTATGGTTTGGGTTTACCACTTTCGCTTTCTATTTTTTGTAACATCTTCCTACATTTGCTGTTAACTGCTTATTCCTGCCCAGTATTAGGACCTTCAGTAGCTGCTTCATTGACAACTATGTAATCATCTAAGTTATCGGAGAAATATATCCAAGATTTTAACACTCTAAATTTGATTTAATGTTTATGCTTACCCTCTGGATATATTTTCAGACTAGTTTTGAAAGCTGTTGTGTCCATTTTCAGCCTCAATTCAACTATCATCTGTTGACAGAGCTTTTTCAATTAATTTTGAGGTCACTTTTTTAAACTCCTCTGTTCACACATAATACCAAAGGTTAATTCCAGTGATTGCAAGTGTTGGGATATTAATATTTTGCCAGTGTTATGCAAAATCCGTTAATGGTGTTCAATGTTCCTAGGTACTGCAACAATTTTCAGGTAATACACTAAAGCAATTTGTTATAGGAGACTGAACACCATCCTCTTCTTCTAACATACAAAAACATTAGTTTTTTGTTTTTTAATTTACGTCCTTTTAACTTTTTAAGTCATATTGGACAATGAATGTAATGGGTGCAACAATGCTCAAATGGGGCTAGGGTCCATGGATCTTAGAGCTACCCGACATTCATCATTTAGGATATGAAAAACCCCCGGAAAGACCTTATCCAGGTAACTCACTCTGACCGAGTTTCAAACTCGGGACTTCTTGAACTTGAGGAACACACGCTACCATCTACGCTACTGACAGTGGCCCAAAACATTTAGAATTTTATTCATATTTGTGCAAAGGATTTCTTTCAGCTGACTTTCTTCTTTATGAGGTCAGAGTTCAGAAGGTCTCGTTTTAGATATCCAAAATATAAGTGCTCCTAATAAATCAAAGTTATTGTTCCAATTACAGTAAGAAAGGAATATATCAGGTAAATTAAATTTGTGACAGTGAAAAGCTCTGGCTTGTGATTGATGAAAATATTATTGCTAATGGTTGGAAAGAGGCAAATTTAATTGTAGCTGTATTAAAAAGAAATTCCTGGTGTCCTCTATAGGAATGCCAACTAAAAATTGTGTAGCAATAGCTAGGGTATTATACAAATAAAAATATTTAGTAATTATTTTCCATTTATCTTAAGAAGTTGATGACAATACTTCTTTCTTGTTTATACGAGATTAATTTCATGAGCATTTGCCCACATCTTCAGTCAACACACTTCAATGTTGAAGATGTGGGCAAATGCTCATGAAATTAATTTTGTATAAACAAGATAGAGGTATTGTCATCAGCTTCTTAAGATAAGTGGAAAATAATTACTAAATAGTTTTATTTGTATAATATTTATTACTCCACTGTAACTAGCTTCATTTTCTGAGTAATCAATAGCTAGGGTGTTAAAGAAAGCTTTGGAAACATGGCAAAATGATGTTAGAGTTCAAGGTACCTTTTCTGTTTGTAGACTCCACAGCATACATAAGGAAGATTGCACAAAATAAATATCTGTCTAATGTGATTCATGTAACTTGCAATGTTTATGCTCATCATATATTTTGTGAAAGAGTACAAACCCTTATCCTAATAACGATAAGTTAGTCTCCAGTAGGAAAAAGTGGTAAAAGCTTTGTGCGGATTGATGCTTTTATTGATCAAGATCTTCCATTGCCTCCTAACTCGCTAGTCACATTGTGGCACCTGAACTTAAAGTGGTGTATATTACTGCAGATAATTTTGAAGTATTTGCATCAGCAGTAAATGAGGAGGGCATTCTGCAATTGAGATTATATGATGTTAAGCTGTAATGCAATTTTAAAGTGAGATTTGGCATTTTTATCTTATATTGTTTTCTTGATATTTCGATAAACAAACTAGAAACTTCTGTTGTCTTATTAAGTAGCTGGGTCAAAAATACAGTTTGTTTATAAATAAATTAACACCAAGTCTTGTTTGTGAACTATTGGGCTACCAAAGCATGTTAAAGCAGTTGCAATTTTGGAAGGCTAATGCATAACTTGATAATATGTCTTTGTGATATTCTGCTCTTCAGGTATGCATCGTTAACATTGTGAGATGTGGAATGTTCATCTTCCCAATTTAAGCCATTACTGAATGATAAAGCCAAGGCAGTGTAATGCACATACTGTGAAATAAATTTGTTATGCAGTGCAATTCCAAGATCTGTATATCTGATGTCTCTTTTTTAAGTTGTCAAGTTTTCGTATCTATTTTGGCGAATCATTAGCCTATAAAAAATAATAATTTTCAGTTTGTAGCATATAATAATCTGTCCACTAATTATAATAGCTTCGTCTATCCCTGTGTTGTTCTGTCATACATTTATAAAAATTCAAAATCCTTAAAAATTTAAACAAATGGGATTACCAAAAAAAACATACAAGCCAAAAACTGTGGCATGCAATCCCATATCAATGGTATGTTATTAAATTTTTTCTTGTTCCTCTAAAATCCAGAATAATATTTTGCATTGGTATTTTGATTCAGTTTAGCGGTGCTGAAGATAATGTTTTATTACGTTACCAGCAGTAGACTATATTTCCGTTTTGATATATGCTGCCAGTTACATCATGATATATGGTACTGGAACAGATTCAGATTATGATTTTGAAGCAGTTTAATTGGAAAGTATGGTGTATGCTGATGAATTTCTCAACTTGGGGGACGATCTTGAAGAAATCAAGAAGTTTCCACTGCAACTCTTGATCTGTAGGCACATCAGTAATTTTAGAGCAATGAGTTCTGTTTCCTAGGGTCGTAGTACCGGAGCTGAGAATTGTTAGATTCTACTGCTGATTGATTAACTTTTCCATCATACTTTCTCAAAAAATATTTTATTCTTCATATACAATTTGATGCTTGATCTTACAAAATCTTGAAGAATATTAGTAATTGCCTTTTCTCATGCTACTAAAGATGCAAAATACTAATTATAAATTAATAGCACAGTAGCTATTGATGCATCTATTATGCGTCACACAAATATATTCATTTGTAACTCTTTATCTGCACACTTGCAGAGTAATATTGATATACATCTATCCTCTTTTGAATGTTCCTTGCAGAAGAAAAATCTTTGAGACATATAACAACTTCCTCTCATAAGAGGATGTCATGGTTACACATCACCTATATCTCTATTTCATTACCAATATCACTTCCTTTAACTATTCTTTTTAATAAAATGAAATATCTGCTACAAATGCCTCCATTCAGAATTTATGTATGAATTGATTTTACACAATAATCATACACAAATTCTGAATCTAGCCCCTGTGAGATGGTTATTAATAATAATGTTCAACATAAATCAATAATGAACAGAATACCAAAAAAAAAAAAAAAAAAAAAAAAAAATATTACAACATTGTATAAATAATGATCATTATAAAAACACTTAAATGTATAATTCACTTAAAAAATTTAACTTCTGAAACATATATTCACAATTATCATCGTTGTCATCATCATCATTATTTTACTTAATGTAGTAATCCTTGAATCCAACCGTTAAATGTGATAAATTATATTTCATGATTGGTTACAGGTTTAAAATTCAGCAGTGTAATTAGTCAGTGTGTGTGTCAGGTCTCCTGAATGGGAACTACTAACTTCAGCAATAGTTCTAAGGTTGGTATCCCTGAATGTTTCTTGAGAATTTGCTGTGTTATGCTGTTGGCTATCTCGTCTTCTCTCCAAAGTCTCTTGCGAACCTTGTTCTATTGTGGCACCGACAGAATTGTTTCGTGGATTGTCGTGTTTTTAATTAAGATTTCTAGTACGATCACTATAATTCCGATAAAATTTAATTTGGTTTATTTGGCCCTCTGAGTCACTCCTTCGCGTAGCAGTGTTATTATTCTGGTACTGTCCATATGGTTGCCTATTCCTATTTCCCAGTGGCATAACGTATTCATATCTATGTCAAAATTGTGATCTCTTCCTCCAAGTGAATTTATTTGTCCCAGTGCCTTGTCCCTATGATCTGTCCACATATTTTCAAGAACTTGACCTCTGCCAGGATTAAACCATCCATTTTGGCAATCGTATGGTCGAAAATGTGTATTAAAGTTATAGTTTTCCTATATGTTTGTGTTTAAATTTTGACCAATACACTTCAAATGACGAAAGCAACTCTATGACATCAGAAAAATCAATGCTTCTCGCCACAATTAAGTGATTCCTAATGTGTGGAGGGTAATGTCTTTTCAAGGTGTATATGATTTCCATCTCTGAAAGCCCAGGATTTATTAACTTACTTTTATTAGCCAATTTTATAAAATATTCTGTCATCGATATACCCTTCCTTGCCTCAAATTTACCAGTAGCTAGTTCAATTTTGACTGTGTTTTGTCTTTATGTCCCCCAAAATCTATTTATTCATAAAGTTCGGAATGTATTATATGTTTCCTGTGAGGTTAATGTCAATTTTCTTTAAACATCTTTTAACAATCATCATCCGAAATTCATTGAGGATTCATTTTATATGAAAATACTCTTCCAATTCTTGAGAAATATTTTCAGATTATCACCTGATTCTTCGTCGGCTCGGTGGACTGACATCGTTAAGTGAATAGTTTACACATTCATTATGACTCTGTGAAACTGTGTGTGAGGGCATATTTTGAGTACTTCTATTGTAATTTATATTGTTCTCTGGGCTCACAAAATCACTACATTCAGTTATTGCGTCACCAGGATTTGGATTATCACTTTCATTTCCAATCAAATAGCAATCATGAATATTTCCAATTCTAGACTTTTCTTCTACATTGTTGACAGTACTTGCCTGCAACACAATCGCAACCTGTGTTAATGTATTAACTTTATCTTTTTCTGAATTTCCCTTCACTTCTCGAATTCATAAAACTACTTCATCTTTTACTTTGTTTACCTCACCAAGATGCAATTTTATTTCCTCTTGGTGTGATTTAATTTCTTCCCATTCTAATTGCATTTCAGTTCTCATTGTGATTCTTTGATCTAACTTATTTTCAAACTCATCTGTTTGTTTATCTTTTATCTTTGTTTGCTGTTTCACGATTGCCTCTAATTCTTTATTTACTTCTAACCTTATCTGATGTTTCAGATTTTCCTGAGCTAACCCAGTTTCTTGAATCATTTCCCTTTCTTCTTTAACCTCATTTTCAAATTTTTCCATATTTTCTCTGCTTCCTTTCCTACCTTCTCTCATCTCTTGTGCTAATTCACATCCTATTTCTATTTCTCATTTCTGTGTCAGTCTGACCTCTAATTCACTTATATCTTTTGTATTCCTATCAATCTTCTCTGATAGATTAACTTCCAAATTACTCATTTTAGCATGCATATTATGTATATCAGACTTTACACTACTCATATTATCATTCATATTACTCATATCCTATTTGAAACTTACTCATTAAATTGTTCATCATTGTGGTTAACATTTCCAACATAATCTCAGTATCTTTACTCTTTCGTACTTCCTCCCTAACTTTTATAATTCATTTTTCTACTTCATCCCTAACTTCTCTTTGTTTCTTTACTTCTTCCCCTTTATCAGCTTCCTTCATATTTTCAATCTTTCTGTCTTATGATTTCTTAGCAAGACATTTGGGTCTACTATATGAAAATTTGTCTTTTAAATATTCTTAGTTTGAGTTGATCTCTTCGCTCTTCTTTTTTCTCTTATACTCACTCGTAGGTGTATATCCAAATGGCGATAATTTTCTCCTTTCACGTTATTCCCGGCCTCTATTTGAGCCCCGTGGTGATCATCATATTGATGCGTTTTAATAAGAAAATATGCTGTACACTGATGAATTTCTCACCTTTGGGCACAATCTTGAAGAAAGCTAGAAGTTTCCCCTTCAACTCTGGATCTGTAGGCGCATCAGTAATTTTAGGGCACTGAGTTCTTTCTCCCAGGGAACTGAGAAACATTAAATTTTACTGCTTAATTAATTAGCTTTTCAATCTTACTTTCTCAAAGAAGAATACCTCATTCCATATTACAGTTCGATGCTTGATATTACTTAATCTGAAGAATATTGATAATTGCCTTTTCTCCCCGCTGCTAATGATGCAAAATATTAATTATAACTTAATAGCACACTAGCTATTGATGCATCTATTATGCATCACACAAATACCTTCATTTGTAACTCCTTATGTGCACACTTGCAGAGTAATACTGATATACATCTATCCTCTACGAATGTTCCTTGCAGAAGAAAAAAAATTTTTTTTAAAACTCATTTATTCATCGATCAACACATGTGCGCTCTACAGAACATTGATCATAAACATTATTTACATACATGATACAATGAATAACAATGATATGAGAAAGCCCCATTGTGTCTTCCATAAATAGGTACGTTATAGTTTTGAGTATTACAGAAGATCCCATTGTGAGAGCGATCCAGTGGTAGACGACTCCTGATGCATGTTGGGAAGCTGGATTTTCTGGCTCCCAATATGTATTTTAGGTTGTTGTAGAACTTGTCCGCTTGTGAATTTTGTTGTTGTTGTAATTTACGTTCTTTAACTTTTTTAAGTCATATCGGACGATGAATGGAATGGGTGAAATTATGCTCAAATGCACCCAAGGTCCATGGAGCTTAGAGTTACCCAACATTTGTCTTTTTAGGATAAGGAAAAAACCTTATCCAGGTAACTCACCCTGACCGAAATTCGAACTCAGGGCAGATATGCTACCATCTACACTATCGAGGCAGGCTCGGCTTGTGAAGAAATTCACTGTTGAAAGGTGCTATGTCCAGTTTCTCTATGTAGTTGACTATTTCTGACAAACTATGGTGCATTTGTTGAGATCAGTATTGAAATGTCTGGATACGTTTGAGTTCAGAAGGACTGGTCCTTCCCCAGACTGGGCAGGCATATAGCAGGAATGGTGTCAATAAAGTGGTGTTTATTAACTATTAAAAGCTTTGCTCACTGCCTCCTGTAATCTTCAAGAATGATCTTTGAGACATAACAAATTCCTCTCATATGAGGTTGTCATGGTTACACATCACCTACCTTTCATTATCTCTCTATTTCATTACATATTTCAATTTCTTTAACTGTCCCTTTTAACAACATGAAATATCTGGTACAGGTTGTTTTCATTGTTCTTTTTAAAGTGTTTAGTGTTTTTCTTTGACTTTCTCATGATTTTTTTCTGAAGCAAAAGGAATGGTATCAGATTACCGGGATACTTTTTTTTTATAGTTTATGTCCTCCAATCTTAAGTCATATCGGACGATGAACGAAATGGGTAAAATGGTGCTCAAATAAGTCCGGGGTCCATGGAGCCTAGAGTTACCTGACCTTCGTCTTTCATGATAAGGGAAAACACTGGAATAAACCTTACCGGGTAACTCACCCTGACCGAGATACAAACTCGGGAGCTCTTGAACGTGAGACAGACATGCTACCATCCACACTACCGAGGCGGGCATTACCGGGAATGAGGACATGTTTTACTGTATCTAGTATTTTTTGATGGGAGATTGTAACATGCTTGTGGTGTGTTTCAAATGGGAAGAGTTCCCGCCTGTAACCAATCAGATACGTCAGAGCCTTCACCGTTGCCACCTCGTTATCCCCACTCTTTTTATATTTCCCTCTCTCTTGCACAGTTGCGTGTGTTCGTGGCGCTAGGCATAAGGAAATGCAAACTGAATTTTCTCAAGTTTTATAATAAAGCAGTTAAAATCACAATTGCTACATAAATATTCGTATATTATGGAAATGTTTCAAATATTTAATTTAAAGGTAATTATAGTTTATGATTTACTTACTTTTCAAATCCAACGAAAATACCAGTGCTGCATCCGTATAGCTGTGAATGTTACTTAACGTTAATAGATAATTCGTCATTGTCATTGTCTTCAACGTCTGAGTACTGCAAATTTGTGGTGATAGGTTCCAAAATATTGTTACGTGCTATTTCATTCCAGAAGTCGTCTTCTTGTATTTTATGTGATGTTTCACGCAGTTTTCCCAGTCTTGCTGTGTTTGTCAATTTTTTTGTGAATTTGCTGTTCAACGTCAGTCAGTTTAAAATTATTATTTCTGTTTGCAACACCCAAATTAGCTCCATTGGATTGTTCTAGCAGTAGTAAAGGGGGGGGGGGGGGTGTGCGGAGGCTGGATCGTTTTTCCAGCTGATACACTTTTTCATGGAAGATTAACTGAATAATGAGCTTTGAACTCTGAGTAAATAGAGATTACGAACCATTCTAAAACAAAGATATAATGTGACCAGGTACGCTCTGCCAGACTAGTAAGAAGTTTATCATTTCCTCTCTTCGAATTTAACAAACACTTTGACTTATTCAAAGTACATATTTCTTTAACCATGGAATATCAAATGTTTACGTTTCAGTTCTGAGTAATTTCAAAAATATGTTCACGGCATACATGCCAACAAATAATGTTGTTCAATTCAGTGCTTACGTCGCAATGCGTTGTTAAAATATGTTATCTACTTTATTTATTTTTATTCGGAAAGCTATTTGAGCTAAAAATATGGGGTGTTTATGGTTATGTTAAATACATTACGCTCTTCTTCCTCATGGATCAATTTGTGAAAAATCTGAATTTTTGACTTAGCACGAATAGTATTTATTAGCGTTTGATTAGTTTGCCGCTCTTTGCACACCACGTAGGGGAAATGCAATATGACAGCACTGTGAGATTCCGATTAGTTGCTCACCTAGCAGCGCTCAAGGACAAACACCTTCCTATTTGAAATACATAATAAGCACACACTGCTAGACTTAATATGTTGTCTACCAATATATGTGTGGGTGTTTTGTGTAAACTGTTTTATTTGTTTTCCTCTTAGGTATTTCTTACAGTGTTATGTTTTTTATTTCAGGAAGCATTTGCTGAGCCGAAACAGAAAGATGAGGATCCATTATCGCCACAGTTACGTAGGTAATAGTGAAACACTTTTAAAACTGTCAAATTCAGATGTCCAGATGTACACCCATGGAGAAAACTTCAGTCATGTCTTTTACCCAAATTTTTCTAAGTCCTTCTTGGCGCAGCATAACCAAATAAATAAGTTACGATTCATTAACAGTTAGGTGTCAATATTGTGACTTTGTGGTTTCATGGAATTAAAAGTCCAGCTTGCAGAAATTCGAAATGCACATTGTTTTCATTGAAGGACACTTGTATATTATTAGCAGAATGACGTAACACATACGTGCGAAACCCTCAAGTCCGTCCAACACAGGTCCACTATGCACCATTAACAACCCTCAACTGAGTACTTCTCTGCCCGTCCCTCCTATTTATACACGAGCAGCTGCTTTTAGCAGTTTGGGGAAGTTTCTCGATATCTCACAAAGCCTCATGCTCTTACACAACGGCCGGCGAAGGAGAGAAAACTGTCTAGACACTTATTTGGCTCTTTCTCTCCTCGTTCCATTGCTGCTAGTCCAAGCATAGGCGTGGCTTGGGCGCTATCTGTCTTTTTCGCCCCTTCTCTCTCGGCTGCTCCCTCCTCAAGACTGGTCATCCTGAACAGCATTATCGTACTGGGCTAGACGATCCAGGTATACCACCAGCATCTTTCCTTGGGGTATCTACTGGATGCGGTAAACAACGTCGTTAATTCTCTTAACCACCTTTTACAGTTCTTGCCACCGTTGTCAAAATTTTGGGCAGCGTCTGTCGGTCTAGGTAGCACGGTACAACCAGAACAAGTGAACTTCCTGGAAACCTTGGTTGTTGGTTTGCCTGTTGTACCGGGTCTTCATGCGGTTGCTTGCCATCTGGATGTTCCGACAAGACATCTCATACATGTCGTGGAGATCAAATACCAAGTTCTCCTCATATTCGGTTGCTGGCTGTTTCGCTTCCGGGGTCTGCCAAAAGCCAGGTCACATGGGAGGCGTAACTCTCGGCCTAACATTAAGCTGGCTGGCATCCCAGTGGTGTTGTATGTTGAAGAGCGGTAAGCCAGCAAGATCAGTGGCATCTTGACGTCCCAGTCGTGCTAATGCTGGCCACAACCTTCCTCAGATGTTCTAGTGTCTTGATGTACCTCTCCACCATGTACCTCTCTGACTGCGACTGTCGAGTTGTTGTGCGTGTCTTGTTCACCACAAGCCTTTCCAGTGCTTCCTTCATTAAGTTAGACTCAAAATTGGTGCCCTGATCCATGGAGTTCATCTATGCTGATTTTCTTCGCCTCCTTGTCCAGGATGGCATACACCGGCCACTAGGTGAAGTAGTTCACGGCCACCATCAGGTACATTTTGCCTCCGTCCGACACTGGGAATAGTCCAGCTATATCGGCAGCGATGCGTCCGAATGGCGCTCCGAAGTTGTACTACGTCATGCGACCCTGGCTCCTAGTTTGGGGGCGCGACTTGCTGTGCACACATGACATTGACGACACAATCTGTCAGCGCCTGCTCGGTGCCTGAGCCAGTGGTAGCGCTATCTGTGTTTGTCAATCCTTCAGTTTGTTCTCAGGTGTCCTGAGGTACCATCTTGCACCTGCTCTAAGACTTCCAGGGAAGCACCAACTGCTCTCTCTGTGTCTTCCCGTCAGGTGATTTTCATACCTGGAATAGCATGCCCTCTTTAATTGTCAGTGGGTCCCATTGGCATCAGTATGTTTTGTATGTAACGCTCCTTGGTGCGGTGACCTCCCAGGTCGGTCCTGTACCTGACTCCAATTCCCTCAAGAGTAGTCCCAAGTTGGCGTCCACCAGCTCCTGCTTCCTCAGGCCTGCACTATCTCAAACGTCCGCATGCACTGCTGTGACTGCCCTGACAGCTGCGGCACGGTCCTTCCTTCCACTCATGTGCATTGACCGCACTCTTCAGGGCAGGCTCTTCAGGAAATGGCATCTGCGTTGCTGTGCCTTTTCCCTCTACCATCTTCAGAGGTGAATTCGTACCACAGCAGTCTCTGGACCCAATGGGCTTTCTGCCTTTCAAGTTTCTAAAGCCGAGTAGCCAAGTTAGGGTGGTGTGGCCAGTCCTCAGGTGGAATGGCTGACTGTACAGGTACTTGTGGAAGTGCTCCGACGCCTTTACCATCGTCAGTAACTCTTGTCGGGTTACGCAGTAGTTTTTCTCTGCCTTGGACGGCGACTTGCTGTTGTAGGGCGTCACTTGCTCGTGGTCGTCCTTGACTTTGGATAGGACTCCTCCAATGGAATGATCGCTGGCGTCAGTGTCCACATTGAAGACGCCACCTGGTTGTAGGAATCCCAAAATAGGAGTACTGCAAAGTTTCTTCTCCAGCTCCTGGAAATCGCCTTCAGCATGCTCATGTCCACACACAAAGCAGATATTCCTCTGTCCGGCGGGTGAGGATGTTGGCGATGTTGGAGAAGCCCTTTATGAAGCGGCGATAATAACTGCACAGCCCCAGGAAACTGCGTAAATCTCTCTCATCCTTCGGGCAAGGCCAGTCTCTCACGGCTGGTGTTTTCTCCGGATCTGTGGCCACTCCGGTGTGTAAGACTGTATTGTCCAAGTAGTTGACTTCCTTGTGGAAGAGCTGGCACTTTTTTGCATTCAGCTTCAGGTTGGTCGCCTGCATTCTCTGTAACACCTTGCCGACGATGATGTCGAATAGATATGGCAGGTGTCATAAGTCAATCCTTTCATCACTGACAAAAAGAGGAATTGAAAGGTAGCTGGTGCGTGGTAGAGACCTGCGAGCAGCCCTTGGGCTATCGAAAATTGGGTCTTCTCCTTGTCTCTTGGGTCTAGAGCTAAATGCCAGTAACCCGACTTTAGGTCCAGGGTCGAGAACCATTGCACAGCAGCAAGCGTGTCCAGGGTGTCAATCGGGTTTTAGGGGAAACAGTCCTTCCTGGTGCCAGCGTTTACCTTCCTGTAGTCCACGCAGAAGCGTAGCCCACCGTTCTTCGGCACCAGAACTACAGGGGAACATGAAGGGCTGCCAGACTCTTCAGTCACTCCCCTGAATCCCATGTGCTCCAGCATGTCCCATACCGCCGCTTGTTTCGCCAGCGGAACACGTCTAGGTGTTTGCCGAATTGGCCCGGCATCTCTTGTGAATAGGGTGGAGCATCCAGTTTCGCGTTCTTTCAGGCGGCAGGAGGAGGGGAATCAAAGATTCAGCCACCCCCATGGTTTCCCCTCTCTCCACCCTGTCACGCCTCTCCGCTGGCGCAATCTGACCGTGGAGGTTGCGGTCCCGATGCCACATGCCCCCATATACCGGCACCCTCTCCCGCAGCCGACAGCAAGTATGCCGATTGGGTAACCATATGTAATATTTGGCGTCTGCCTCCATGAGCTCTACCACCTGATTTTGGAGTTCATGTGCAAGCAGAAATTACAAAGGACGTGACGATCACAGATTGTTATGCCTTGCGTTTCCAGAAAAATCTATCACAGCTGTTATATCATGATATTCTCAGACGAGGTTCTATTCTTTCTTTATGGTTGTGGTATATCCAATATTTCATTTTGTGGTTATAACATTTTATAAATATCCTGATGATGGGAGAGATGTACACACCCGAAACGTTCATATCTAATCATCTTTCCACCTGGCTGGCTGCCCGAGAAGAAAGTGAGCATATTCCTCGCCAGGAAAGCTTCA
This sequence comes from Mantis religiosa, assembly GCA_030765055.1. Classification (NCBI taxonomy): domain Eukaryota; kingdom Metazoa; phylum Arthropoda; class Insecta; order Mantodea; family Mantidae; genus Mantis; species Mantis religiosa. The sequence goes on along the minus strand of CM060956.1, from coordinate 123,463,804 downwards.
GGTCTTATTTTGAGGTTCTATTTTCTTGCACATATAAGGCAAAGGTGATTGTTAATCATCCCTCTTTGTCAAATTTGAGCTCTACTGGGAATATGTTGGCCGAGACAAAAAGGCTGTTGCGTTCTAATTTGCCTGTGAATGAGAAAAGATGGCCAGTAGCCAAAATTCAAAATATTTTGTATTTGTAGCTTCTTGTCCACCTTTTGGTATTATTTACCTTTTTCTGTGCCCCAAAGTTTGTGTGCAGCTAACTCCTAGGTGTCCAAGTATCTGTCATTATGTTTAATTTGTTTTAATTTCAGTAGATAATATTTTATCTATACTTATTATTTGAGTTATTTAACATAACTATTTGCAGAATTATATTTTCATGCACAGGAATGCCAAAGTTTTGTCAATGCTGTAGTAATATTAATATCTTTAGTTTATCCAGATATAACATTAACGAAAGTGAAAAATGAAAAGCAGTGTGAGATATGAACCTAGAGACTTGTGAATGAAAGCAGTGCCTATTTAACCTCTCAGCCACGTAACGTTATTGTGTGTTCTGTTCTTTTGTACGTATAAGTTAACCACTACGCTTTCAGTCAGCGCTGCTTCTACAGTTCTGTTGAATGTATTGTGAACACAGTTTTCACAAACATACACACATAGAGTCCCTAGATGGCTCATCTTTCTTAGTTCATGTCTATAAATCATGTTCAATAGCATTAGACTGTTTTATTTCCTTTGGTTACCCCACCAAACATTTCGGTGATGAATATGATAGATAACACTGTGAAAAGTGAACAGTTTTTCAGTGGTTCAGATCTGTTGCACAAAAGATTCACAGTTGTGAAACACCTATTATATCCCTAATTTCATTTTCATCAGCATTAGGGTTATAATGATTTAACATGTCAGTCATCTCATAACTTTCTTTTAGCACATGTAAGCTACATAAACTTGGTTTGCATATTACTTATGTAATTCACTAATTAGTCCAAGGTCACAGCTTACAAAGTAGAAGTTTGAAAAAAACTACTTTATTATATAAGTTATATCATCTAGTGTTGCCGAACATATATTAAATTTTTGATTTGAAGTAACAATCAGATTGTTATGTTACATTTGAACTTGTGATACTAAACTGTAGTAAACAAACCTGATGTATGCAATAAGTAGTTTGATATATAGGTTTAGCAAAATAGCAGATTCTTTCTTATTGTCTCATTAGGAATTCTCTTTAATATGTTCCCATGAATTGTCTATGATTGGTTTTAATATTTTTATTTTCCAAACGTCTATTTTCATCATAAATTTTGTTATACAGTTTCTGTTGTCACAGGCCTACCAGGTAAACCTGAGACACAAAGAGAATTAGCTAAATCAGCAGAAAAAATGAGATAGAAAATGTCTACCTTGTCTTTTAAGGGCTCAAATTTCAAAAGGAATAAGCTACTTATAAACTTTGTTCAGGGTATATGTATCACAAGACTTTATTGAAATAATATAAATGAAGTAATTTCTGAGTGTTTAAACATCTTTAAAACTTAGGAAGGTTATTACACAAATATAAATATTTGTAACAAAACACTTCACTTATTTTAAGAAAATGGTGTTAATTCTTCTTTCTACTGGAGATTGCTTTCAAAAACATTGTTTCCATTATCAATCTGTTTTTTAAATCGATCCCCATTAGAAAGCAGAACACCATTTCCTAAAGATAAGTGAAGTGTTTTGTTACAAATATTTGTATTTGTGTAATATTCATTGCTTCACTCTAACTAGCTTCATTTTGTACAGTGAGTGTGTGGTGTTTTAGGGCCCATCGACAACAAGGTCATTTGGGCCCGATCATTTTGTACATAATGAGAAAAGCTTGTTGATCATTTCTGTAACAAACAAACATAAATAAAGTTTAAAGAGACAAATGGATGCAATAATTTTGTATGGTTGCTGTTCACAAGCTGCAGGAAGTTGAGGATTTATTTGTCCTTTTTGGCTTCTTTTTGATTAAGGGTTCTTTTTTAGAACCTTTATTTGCACTTTTTACCTTTTAGCTATTTTGTTTATTAAAGTTCCTTTTTTGGCACTTTTGTTTCGTTAAGTGTTTTAATTCTTATTTTTTGTTCAGATAGAGCTGATTTTACTATCGTTGTTTGTTCATCGTCTAGCTTAAATTCTAATTACTAATGTGCAGTCCTAAAACTGCCTACAGCAAGTGGCAGGTGAGAAAAATGTTCTCTTGTATTGAGGTCATTAGCATCAGGACAGAACATAGTAAACTCTCGCTAAATATCCTGTTATTTTAGAACAGCATTGTGACAAAGACTTGGACCAGGGATTAGGAATGGATGGTTTGATATCACTGCAGTTTCGCAATTTTTGAAAGAAATTCTGACCCCAGACCAGCTACTAAGCCAAAGAAAATGTTCCTTGCATATTTTTTTCCAATATTTAGGGCTTTATAAAGTGCCATTTTAGACACCATATAGATCCTCAACTTTCTAGCCATACTGATTACCCAGAAACAGGTATAGAGGCTTTTGCTTCCATGACTAACTCCATCATAGTTAATGCTATTTTAGTAAGATTTATTTAAGGGAAAATAAATCAATGTATTCTTGGTAATTTGGTTTGAAATATTTCAGGTTAACTTCACAAGGAATTTCTGAAGAAATAGATATCTCCACTTCCCTCATGCATTCAGAACTAAGACAGCACTGCCAAATTGATAACATTCCTTCACATTTGAAAATAGCCAAAATGGCAGCCAAAGTCAAATCTGAGCCAAGACAATACAACTGTGACAAATGCGAGAGGTCTTTTAAACATAAGTCTGTCTTAAACAAACATATTCGGTCACACTCAGATACAAGGCCATACAAGTGTGACAAATGTGAGAAGTCTTTTAAACAGAATTTTCACTTATACCGACATATTCGGTCACACTCAGGTACAAGACCACACAAGTGTGACAAATGTAACAAGTCTTTTAAACTGAAGTTACACTTAGACCAACATATTCGGTCACACTCAGATACAAGACCATACAAGTGTGACAAATGTGAGAAGTCTTTTAAACAGAAGTTACACTTAGACCAACATATTCTGTTGCATTCAGATACAAGATCATACAAGTGTAATAAATGTGAGAAGTCTTTTAAACAGAAGTCTGCCTTAAACCATCATATTCGGTCACACTCAGATACAAGACCATACAGGTGTGACAGATGTGAGAAGTGTTTTAAACGGAAGTTTGACTTAAAGAAACATATACAGTTACATTCAGATACAAGACCATTTAAGTGTGAAAAATGTAAGAAGTCTTTCAAACAAAAGCTTTGCTTAATTCAACATTTCGTGTTACACTCAGATACAAGACCATTTAAGTGTGAAATATGTGAGAAGTCTTTCAAACAAAAGCCTGGCTTAATTCAACATTTCGTGTTACATACAGATACAAGACCGCACAAGTGCGAGAAATGTAAGAAGTCCTTTAAACTGAAGTCCATCTTAAACCGACATATTCTGTTACATTCAGATACAAGACCATAGAAGTGTAGCAAATGTGAGAAGTCTTTCACACAGAATGCTGGCTTAAGACAACATGTACAGTCAAATTCATACTTAAGACCGCACAAGTGTGACTAATGAGTTACGTTTCAAATGCAAATCTGACATAGAAAGACTTTTCTAATACATTTAGGAAATGCACAAGTTTAAGACTTTTATTTATTTTAGAGAAATGTAGTAAAAGTGTAATGTTATATAATATTTAATAATATTAAATGAGTTGGAGGAAACAAAGTTGTACTAATTTTCTGAAGGTCTTCATTAACATAAGGGTGATAAGTAAACTTTTTAAAGTTAGAATTGTCTTTTATTTTTAAGGTAGAAATTTCTCTAACAGTTACTTAATATTTAAATTATTCAATATCTTTAAGTATATAAAGTCTGTATGAAAACTATTAACTAAAGCATCTGTAATGTGTTTATATATTTCCATTTATTTCCTCTTTAATCAGAGGTATATTTATGTACCTGTATGTCCAACTATTTAAAACAACAAATTTTTGTGAAACACGATTAAAACATATTTTTTAGTTTGGAGTGTTGGGGATACACTAAGATGGCCAACAAGGAAGCAGAAAGCAATGCAGTGCTCACTTCTCAAGCAGCCAGCCAGGGGAATAGATGATCTGAACGGAGCATTCGTTTAATGCAACCTGAGAAATCTGGGCTAGCAGAGCATTGTTTTGATAACAACCACAGAGCAAATTTTCGGGAGACAATCATCTTGACAAAGTGCAACGGTTACTGGGAGCGGAGAATTAAGGAGGCTTTGGCGATTTCTTCTGAAAGGAACACGCTTAATCGTGATGCTGGATTTCAGTTCAGCTCCTCCAGGAAACCGGACTTAAAAATGGAAATCTGTCAATTTAAGAAGCAAAGATCAATACAGCTTGATAATCAAGTTAAGGAGTTATGTTTCTTTGACCTTTGACACAATGTTCTCTACTCACTCCATCTCCTGACCTAGCATTTCATTTACTGAAAACCGTCTGTTCAGTAATGCGAATTTTGATAGTGTTTTGTCTTTGTTTATAGTTGTTATATCCAGTGTTTCATTTGTGGTTATAACAGTTTTAAATATCCTGATGATGGGAGAGATGCACACTCCCGAAACGTTGATATCTTATCATCTTTTCATCTCGCTGGCTGCCTGAGAAGAAAGTGAGCATATTCGCCATCAGGAAAACTGCAGGTCCTATTTTAGGAATGTCATTGTCCTCATCAGAAACAGAATTTATTGCCGTGACTTTTGCTGTAGCAGAACAACTTTGGTGGGAGGAATTACTTGAGGAAGGGCTAATAAAATGAATTGTCTATTTCAATTGATGAAGATAAGCTTGTTACAATCATTGCCTTGTTGGGATCAGAAACAATTTAAATATGTAAATGTGAAATTAAACTTTTCAACCGACATTTGCAACGTTAAAGTTTTGTATGTACCTTCAGAGGAATTAGATATTTATGTGTTTACCAAAATAGTTCCATTTGAATTGGAAAATTAAATGAAATATATATAGTAATCAGTTTTAACACAAGTTGAGGAGTAGTAGTAGAGAGCAATTTATCTTAAAGAAAGATTTTAATATAGAGTTGACAACATGGTATTATGTATGCTATAAGAATAAGAAATTAGCAAAGAAAGTAGCTTTGTCTTGGCAATGTTAACTTGTTGCTGTAGTGTTGAATATATAAATTATGTTAAATGAAGTAGATATGGAACACAAACACTTTTGAGAGTTATTTAAGTCATTAGTAATGTTTTTTTTAATTTACGTCCTCCAACATTATATCATATAGGACTATGAATGAAATTGGTGAAATGGTGCTCAATTGAGTCCGCTGTCCATGGAGCCTAGAAATACCCCACAATCGTCTTTCAGGATAAGGGAAAACCAAGGAGAAAACCTTATCCAGGTATCTCAACCTAACCGAGATTCAAACATGGGACCTCTTGAACGTGAGGCAGACATGTAGGCACAACGCTACCGAGGCGGTTAAAGTTATCTTTGATCACTGTAAACCAACTGAAATTGCCATTGAGTTTTCTATAAGTAATTAAATTCAAGGATCTGAATTGTTTTTGATCTACTTAACTATTCCCTATATTGTGTATAAGCTGCTCTTTCTCCTGTTTCAATTATTTCCTCAAAAGCAATTTTATTATTTTTCCTGGTTTTCCTAAATAATTTATATATCCTTGTGTCTTAATATATCTGCTGCTCCAGGCTTAGTTAATGCTTCAGATTCCATAAACATTCAATTAGAATTCCTAGCATGGCATCAAGTGTTTTTATTTGATTATACATAAAGACTAGGTTGCTTTCATGTCTTAGACATAAGTACCCTAAAACTTTTTCATTTCAGTAATCACTGATCAAATTTATATTTCCAGCTACTTGTATACTGATCCCAATTAATGTTGTCAGAAATTGTTTCAAAGCACATTTAATGTTAATGTTTAAGTTAGTTTTAGTATGTATTGTTTTGAATACTGAATATGTATTTATATTGTTTCCCTCAAATTTACTACTTATGACACTGTATGTAATGATAAGCTAGAGGTGAAGAATTTCTGTGAGTGTTAGGATAATGGGTATCCTATGTTAGTATAATGGGTTGAAATTTAAAGACCAAACACAAAGTCAAATGATACTAGAAGTATTAAGGAAAGTGAAATTTGTTGCACTGCTCATAATGGACTAAGGAATGACACAACAGTTGCTGGTATGTGTTGCAATGATCTCCGTTCATAATTGAGGAAGCTTTTTTTGTTGGAAGTACACAACAATAACTCATGTTAAACAATATATGAAATTTTGTGCTCTCAGGATTGTGGCTGAAATAAATTAAAATGTCAAACAAGTGTTATACTTCCTATTTTCCTGTCAAATTGTACGTACTACTATTAGCTGGCTACAGTTCACACAAAACTATTATTCAAAAGATCTTCAATAAAACATATAGAGAGAAAGTTATTTTAAACTGTTAAAGCGTCAAATTCTATCTCAGAATTTAAGATTAAATTTCTGTAAAAGGAGTTAATGACTTGAATCAGCAACCATTACAAAACCCATTAGTGTAAGGTGAAAAATAATGAACAACTGTAGTATACAGTTTATTTTTCAAGCTAGGCTAGCTGTCATTCAGGAATTCAGTCAATAGCAGCTACTGGAAACATAAGCATCTAGAAGCACCATTTTTCATATCCTATTTCTGTGACATGTCGCTTTGCGATGCTGCGATCACCTCCTCTTTACTACAATTAACACTTAGGCAGCATTGTAAAAGTTTGGAGTTCTGTGCCAGAACTGAACGACATTATAAAGCTGGAAATTGTAATTTAAGTTTTAATGGTAGCAAAGCAAAACAACCTACATAAAATCTCCAAAAACTTAAGAGGCCTGCCTGGGCGGATAGTCAGAAAAAAGGAAACAAGTGGAAAATAATCATGATATAAGCAAAATTGTATCTTCATTTCATATTCATTTATAATTAAATTCTTTAAATTTATGTAGCAGCTTATATGCATTAGGATGTTGTGAATGTAAAATAAGTCGCCCTGCATTACTGTCGTTAACCAAATTACTTAGTTGCATTTCCCATAATAAGTTTTTTCTCCTTTTTTATGGTCTTCATCTTCCGCTACCAGAAATAATAAGGCAGAAATCAAAAGTACAGAATAATTGGAAATTGGGTATGGTTTTTCTAGTAGTTTTACGTCCTCCAATATTAAGTCATATCGTACGATTAAAGGATTAAGTGAATTGATGCTCAAGTGAGCCCTGGGTCCCCAGAGCTTAGAGTTACCAACATTCGTCTTTATACCTTATCCAGGTAACTCACCCTGACCAAGATTCAAACACGGGTGCAATTGGTGTTTGGTACTGTGTAGTGATGACCTCAAGAAACAGTATTAATATAGCTAAACAGCAATTTATTGTGACATATCAAATTTTTCCTGCAGTTTCATTTTAATAAAGGAGGAGCAATTAACCAAAGTTTTGAGGACAATTATGACCAAACTGTTCAGAAACTTTCAAGGATCGTGAAGCTATTTTAGACGTTTATTTGATTATATAACTTAGTTTTGTGTTATTGGCTTTACATTTAAAATCTTTCAGTCCTACATAATAGTCCTTGTAACGAAAGTATTTTCCGGTTTAACTTTCCTAAGTTACAGCTGTTCTGTAATTGTCATTTTGGATTCCCTTTATTCAAATACAACAAGCCAAAATAAAATGCCATGACTATCATTATATGATATCTTTACGTTTTATTTTTGTACGTTCATGATGTAGTTATTCTCTCCTGTAGAGAATTTAAATATAAAAGGCTTTTATTTTTTATTCACTTAGTCTATATAACTAGCAGTCATCAAAGGCAGAAATACTTAAGCCATTGCTTGTTATCTTCATAGACCTTTAATATTGCTCTGCATATTGTCAGAAGGGTTAACTGTCATAATATTTGTAATAACAGGTGTACAATAAACTTGTGTAAATATGCATATCATGCACACATCCTTTATAATGTTTATTATTTTATAATAGCATTTGTTACATGCAGACATTAAGTCACATATTTTTAGAAGCAAAGACTAATACAGTCTATGATGAATATTCTGAAATGAAAATTATAAAATGTGGGGTCCCTCAGGGTTCTAATTTGGGCCGCCTTCTATTTCTAGTTTATATTAATGATATCACCCATAATGTAGATAAGGAAAATATTAAACTTACTATGTTTGCAGATGACACATACTCATCACTGGTAATGTTGAAGGTCATTTATTTTAAAATGTAAATGAAATTAATGAAAATATTATGGCAAGGCTTGATCAAAACAGATTAATTTTAAACAAAGATAAAACAGTAGCAATAGGTTTTTAGCATAAAGTAAATAGAAGTATTACCTTCCCTGACCTTAATTTGGATGGGATCAACATTTCATATGTAAAAGATACAAAAGTTTTAGGTTTGTGGTTAAATCAAAACCTGGATTGGACTGTACATATAGAAGATTTGATTAAAAGTTAAGTAAGCAGTGGTACGCTTTAAAAACATTAAAAATGATAGCAGACATAAAGGCAGTCCAAATGGCATATTTTGCATATTTTCATTCCTTATGAATTATGGTATCCTCTTTTGGGGTAATTCAAATATGTCAGAAAAGGTTTTTCGAATGCAAAAAAGAGCCATAAGTATAATTGTGAACCAACCTGCACATGTGAGGTACAGAGTGTATTTTAAGGAACTGAAAATTATAACCCTGCCATGTTTATACATGTACAAAGTTCTTTCACATGTAAAAGCTAGTTTAAGTTGCTTTAAAACATATGCAGTGACACACCAGCATGATACAAGAAACAGTTCTAACCTACTAGCAATTAGTCATAATGCCACCTTATACAAACATTCCTTCACTTATTGTGGTACCCAACTGTACAATGAGTTACCTCTTTATTTAAAACAGACAACCAAAAGATTTTTTAAAATGAAACTAAATAAATTTTTAAGTGAAGCATGTTTTTATTCCATTCAAGAGTATTTGGAAAGTTAAATTATATTGTTATATTTTGGCTTTTACTCTTATACATGTTTTTTTGTTCTAATTTCTGTATTTAAATTTTGTACTTAAATTTTGCAAATATTTTTGTTTTGACATGTCCACCATCTTGTATAGAAATTTAATGACGAATAAATTGATTGATTGATTAAATTTTAAAAATTTGATATATCTGGATATCATTTTGTTATATAATACTCTTCTTGTTTTATTCAAGTGTACAAGTTAGGAATTATGAACTATCAAAAGAAATAATGTTTGGGTATATCTACAATTAAATTAAAACTACTAAATTATTTTGTACTAGTAACTGAGACAGACAGTTCCATCAGATTCAGTGTGTAATGAAAGTCACAAACAGCAGTAATGGTTCAGCGTATAGCCTTCAGTTACTAGACACACATTCAGTTTTATGCCATAGCCTGAGAGGTTTACACTGCAGAGAGTACCAATTACCATCGCAGTCAGAAAGTTCATTCACTGAAGTCTTACAAAGTTAAAGAAAGACATTTACCCAAAAAACTGCTGTGCACATTAAGTAAATCATACTTCATAGTCAATATCTACATGAAATATGCTATAGGAAGATGCACTGGCCATTGATTTATTCTTTTAGAACTGGATATTGTCTTTGTCAGTATTCATTACTGTGCTTAAGCAAAACATATCTCCAAAAAGTATTTTCATAATCAAAGCATTAATATTCTTTTGTTACAAACACAAAATAATGTTTAGGATAATTTTCACTGAAATATTTTTCTTAGTAATTGAACTGTATGTTTTATTATGATAATAATTTATTCCGCATTTAAGAATAATGATGCAACCATAGAGATTAAAAGCACATTAAATATTGCTTTATAAAATTAATGCTATCACTTGCTGACACTGCCTTATGTACAACTTTTTGAGGTTCTACCACATTACTGTCTATGAATCAATCACAAATTTCAGATCTTCCTCTGAATATCGTATATAAATTTGCGCTCAAAATAATGTATGTGTTCAGATTCTTATTAAATATAGGCATTAACGGTACTGCTTTTGTTGGCACATTCATTTAAAATGAATATGCAGAATTCCGTAGTGGTACTTTATTGCTCTTTTTTTAATACATATGTTTGCCAGAGAATTATAAATATTAGGTACTCTGAATTCTCTGAATATAAAGAAATTGCAATTTATATAACCTTACAGAATCCTTTCCTGTTTTCCTCTACCTACAGGATGTATTAGTTTTGTGTAAAGTTACCTTTACTGTAATTTATTTCAGTAAGAGGATTTCGAATTCCAACCTTCATAAAGTCAACAGCACTTTTAGTGGTCGTGCTCTTGCATCAGTGTATTAAAGTTGTAACTTTTTATTAAATACATAAGTATTCATATATCACAGGAAAATGGTCGAGTTTATAAGTTTCTTCATGCAATTATTTTTCAGAAATTAGTTGGTCAACTTCCTTCAAAGTCACATCTTGTGCATAATTTGTTTTGAGTTTAAGTTTTATTTACTTTTATCTAGATACATAGTCCTGGTACCTCTACAGTTAGGTGGCACATACAGGCTGATATTTCATTTATATACATTTTTCTTTTGTTTACATATTTTGTTGTATTGAAAGTTCCTTTATGTTCAGTCTTAAAGCCCATACGGTGGCCATGTTTGGCTACCAAGAACAGCTGTTCAATATAGCTTTTCTTTCCTTTGTGGTTTCCACTACACCTTTTTATATACACTCACGTTCATACAGGACCTGGAACGCTCAATCCTTGCACACATATGCATATCCCGAAGTATATACACAATATGTACATTATTCACTATTTACATGTTTCTCCATGGTTTTCCTTTGCAGGTAAGGTGCTCCTTTGGGTGACCTCTAGATATGTGTGCTGCCTAGAGATTGTTGGTATTGGGATACTGTAGTGGGGGTGTTGAATGCATTAGTACTATTCTTTTATGTTTGTGATGTTTCAGTTCACCGTCACTGATGTTAGATATTATACTGTTTGGATACTGGTGTATTTTTGCCCATACCAATTTATTTCTATTTTATATTGGTGTTTCCATGGTAGGCATCTAAAATTCCTGGTGGATGGTGATGTTGCTGGTAATCAGTAATGTGCGGCAATTGTAAGTGTAAATAATGTAAGTGATGAAGAGTTAAAAATACTAATAAGCCTCTGAACAACCACATAAAAGGTTGACGTCCAATAATAAGCCAACTTTGTTCCTGACAGTGCTTTCTAAAATAATAGAGTAATCAGGATAATGGAATACAAATCATATATTATCATTAAAGAGGAATTGCACACAAATGTCTGGGTCTACATTTCTTCACAATGTACCATAATGCTGTATGCATTTTGTTCCATTTTAGCATACTTCAATATAATATCTATTACATCTCAGATCACATAGGCTACACATGCAGATCTTGCCTGGATTGTAGTACTTGGTGTTCTTACAAACCTTGTGGTGGAATCCACGCTTTGCCAACCTTGTAGACAGGTGTTGTAATTATATATTTCTTTGGGTCCAGTCTCTATATAACATTGCATCTGTTGCATAGAAATCTTGCAAGGTTCCTTCTTCTTTGTTTGATTACATGTTGGGAGTTGACTGTGCAATAGTGATTAATTCTGATTTTGTTTAAAAAGAAAAGTTCTATGCTCAACTCATATGTTAATGTTAAAGGTGTGTTTTTCAGGAGTCCTAGACTTAGTTTGAGGTACCTAGCTTTAACTTTTTCAATATTTCTAAGTTTGTGTTTTGTCAACGTTTCCTAGATTATTTTTGCAGCTTATGTGATCATTGGGCTTATCTTTGCTTTGAAGATTCTCATTGCTGTCTTTATTGACAGGTTTCGTAGGTTCTGTATTGTATTCATTGCTTTTATGGCTGCTGTAGTTCTATTGGGTTATATGTTCCGTGTATATTCTCACTGTATTCTACAATGTTAGACCTAAGTATTTTTATTTAATATTATTGGAATAGCTTTCTCAACCATGGCCCTGTCTTTATTCTGCACTCTGCTTCCACATTTCTGGAATGTCATCATTTGAGTTTTACATCCATTAATTTTAAATTTGTTTTGATTTGCCCATTCATTTCTATTCTTAAGTGCTAGTTGTAGATCCTTGATGTTGTATGCTGCTAAAGCCATGTTGTCCATGTACATTATTAGTTGTACTCTTTGTTTCGTTATCACCTGTGGGAGGTTAACAGTCTCTATGTTAAACAATAATAGACTGAGAGACAAACTAAAGAACCTTAATATTCACATGTAAAAAAAGAGGCAATACAAAGTATTAATAAATCTCAAGAAAAATCAAATATGACAAGCACATAATATGTGAATTATTATTATTATTATTATTATTATTATTATTATTATTATTATTATTATTATTATTATTATTATTGTTGTTGTTGTTGTTGTTGTTATTATTATTATTATTATTATTATTATTATTATTATTATTATTATTATTATTATTATTATTATTATTATTATTATTATTATTATTATTATTATTATCATCATCATCATCATTATCATTATCATCATTATTATTATTATTATTATCATCATCATCATCATTATCATTATCAGTTTATTTCAATCATACAATATGCACAGTTGGTGTTATTGAAGATCACGTCAAAAGCAACATTTAAGATACAATTAATTACAATGATACAATTAGTGTTACTAGACACATAAATATTAATAAATGGTAATTAATAATTATGATAAAATAATAATAATAATAAAAGAAACCACCACCCTAGAACCTACAGGAGAAAAAGAGAAAAAACTTTTTAAAAAATTCACCTTCCACCCATCAGCCTATAACAAATTCCAAAAAATCTTCTCAAAACACAACATAACTCTTGCACCTCAAAATAGGTTTAATATCAGAAATTTGTTAAAAGGCCCTCCCAAAAATTCAATCACTACCAAAGAAAAACCAGGAATCTATGAGATCAAATGTGAAACTTGCCCTAAAATTTATATAGGAAAAACAAAAAGAAATATTAACATCAGAACTAAAGAACATATGAGAAACATTAAAAATGGTGAAACAGAAAAATCAGCAGTGGCTTTTCATTTTTTGAATACTAGACATGACATCAATTTGGAAACATCTCTAATAAAATACGTTAATCACCCCATAGACCTTTCCGTATGGGAAAAAATCTTCATTAACAAAAATCGTCATAGAGTCATGAATTTTGAAACTCCACCACCGGACATCTTTGACAAGTACATCACGCCATCTATTGACAATACGGAGAAAGAAGAAACCACTACAACTTGCACTAGTCGAGTATCAGCTGAGGATAAGAGCAAGAGCTCTTGAAACATGTCCTGTGAATAAACAGGTGAGTGAAGCAATGTGTCAATATATTCTCGATTCAATTTTGTAATAAAAGAAGAATTTAAAATGAAGGATGCAAAACCAGGTGTAAGTTATACAGAACATACCACCGAATACAAATAATTGTTGTGCATCACTGATAACAAAACAACCATTTAACAAAGAAGAAAACTACAAAAGTAGGATACTTCTAAATTTATGCAAGTTATAACCATTTCAGAACAAAAATGACACTTTAAATGTGTAGCATAACTGCATCTTCGTTAATGTGTTTAAGACTAATTAGTACTGTTGTTTAAAAATTCCTGTGAATTTTAAAAGCAGTGTGTTAGTAGATACTGCTTGAGTCCTTTCTCAAACAGTTTTATATCACTTAATCCCCTTAGATCTGTTGGTAGTACATTAAAATATTTATAACCTGCATTAATTACAGTTTTATTACCATAGGTACCCCTTTATGAACAGAGTAAAAAGCCATTTTGTCTGCCAGTACAATAAGTATGTACATCTTTGTTTAGTTAAGGGGATTCACTTGATGTTTTAACATACGAAATGGGGAAGAATACATATATACAAAATAAAACAAGTACTTTAAGTTGCTTAAAGTATGGTCTGCAAGACTGCAATCTGCTAACCTTGGCCATAGCTCTTACAGCTCTTTTTTTGGAGTAAGAAGATCTGCATGAAAGAAGTTTTAGGCAAAGTTCCCCATATAATCGGTCCATGTTCTAAATGGGAATGAAACAATGCAAAGTATACTGAATGGACCATTTGAAATGGTAACATGTTGGTAAGCTGGTGCAGCAGGAATATAGTTTTGTTGAGTTTGGAGTAAGTTATCAGGACATGTTTCTGAAATTAAAGATTATCATCAATATAAATGCCTAGAAAATTTGTGTTTTGAACCCCTGATATTACTTGATTGCTGTACACGAATTTTAACTCTTGGTTACTGTAATATAATGCTGTTACTGTAATGTAGTGCTTCTGTTTAATGTCAAAAGTAAATAGTTTGTCTTACTGATATTTGGATGGAGATTGTGGACAAGAAAATAGTTTTCCTAGCTTAACATTATCTCATTAAATATATTATTTAACTGCTGCATATTTTTGGCAGAAACGAGAATTGTAGTGTCATCGCCATAAAGTATGACTTCAGTACCCTTTATCTTAAGACTATCATATAGGTCATTTATATAAAATAAAAATACTATAGGCCCAAGATTCGAACCTTGTGGTACTCCATACTTGGTGGTACGTAATGTGGATATGTATTTGACAGGAAACTTCTTGGGCACAAAACAGATAAAGTGCCCTATTGGAGACAACAAATAAGAGCTATCAAAGCTTAGCACTACTTGCTTTAAAAATCCTTTCATGGAAGTGTTGAAAACAGTGTTGTTGTATAAATTAAACTAATTGGGAGTCGATTAATAACACAAAACAACACTCACTTTTAAATTTTCCCGGAACCGGTTTCTGAGGCCTTCCCTCTATCTTCAGCCGGACATCGACTTGTTCTCATTGGTGTAGCTGGCAATATTTTGTCATCCGTCTCCTCTGGTGGCGGTTTGAGGAACTTGCTGAACAAATCTTTCTGGGGGATGTTGAAATGGAATACTTTGTTCCTAGTTTTTGAAATAAAGATTTGTTCCCATGTGAACAGTTCTTCTTTTCCTGTTGTATGTTTTAGTAATTTTGGTTCTGGATTTATGTTGTGGTTTTTTTCCCAAAAATGCGTGGCAACTGCTGATTTTTCTAATTGTTTGTATTTTATGTTCCTAAAGTGTTCCTTTGCTCTTGATTCTAAATTTCTTTTGGTTTTTCCAATATAGATTTGACTACAGTCACAGCATTCAATTTGATATATACCAGATTTTTTGTTAGATGGAATGGCATCTTTGATGTTTGAGCAAATTAGGTTTTTTACGGAGTAATGGTTCACTGGAGCTAGTTGAATGTTTTGTTTTTTGAAGACTTTTTTGAATTTATCAAAGGCCCATGGATGGTAAGTGAATTTTTTGAAGATCATTTTAGTTTCTGTAGCTGAGAGGGTTGTGGTTTCCTTTAGTAGTTTCTTCTTTTTTGCTAAGTTCACTTTTTTGTCTACTAGTGATTTGGGAAAGTCATTTTTCTGTGCTATTTCAATAATTTTGTTGTATTCTATTTTGTATTCTTCTGCTGTGAGAGGGATGTTGACCAGATTTAGATCTAAAAATGGTAAATACTCGTCTTTTTCAACTTCTACAGAGAACTTGATGCTTTTTTCTTGAATATTTAAAAGTTTTAGTGCATTACTGATGTGTTATTTTGGCACTATGGCAAATATGTCATCTACATATCTTTGCCAGAGTTTGAACATCCATGGGAAACCTTTAGTGATCCTTATTTCTAGTGCACTCATGTACAGATCGGCCAGGAAGGGTGATAAGGGGTTGCCCATTGCTAAACCAGAAGTTTGATGGAAATATTTTGTTTGAAACTGGAAGAAATTCTGTTCTATGCATAATTTGGTAAGTTCGATGTTCAAACTCTGGCAAAGATATGTAGATGACATATTTGCCATAGTGCCAAAAAAACACATCAGTGATGCACTAAAACTTTTAAATATTCAAGAAAAAAGCATCAAGTTCTCTGTAGAAGTTGAAAAAGACGAGTATTCACCATTTTTAGATCTAAAAATAATCAGAAATAAAAATAGAATAAACTTTGGCATTTACAGAAAACCAACACAGACAGACAACTACATAAAAGCTAATGGCTACAATCCAAGATCCCACAAACAGGCAATCTTTAATAGTTTAGCACACAGACTGGTCAACATCCCTCTCACAGCAGAAGAATACAAAATAGAATACAACAAAATTATTGAAATAGCACAGAAAAATGACTTTCCCAAATCACTAGTAGACAAAAAAGTGAACTTAGCAAAAAAGAAGAAACTACTAAAGGAAACCACAACCCTCTCAGCTACAGAAACTAAAATGATCTTCAAAAAATTCACTTACCATCCATGGGCCTTTGATAAATTCAAAAAAGTCTTCAAAAAACAAAACATTCAACTAGCTCCAGTGAACCATTACTCCTTAAAAAAGCTAATTTGCTCAAACATCAAAGATGCCATTCCATCTAACAAAAAATCTGGTATATATCAAATTGAATGCTGTGACTGTAGTCAAATTTATATTGGAAAAACCAAAAGAAGTTTAGAAACAAGAGCAAAGGAACACTTTAGGAACATAAAATACAAACAATTAGAAAAATCAGCAGTTGCCACACATTTATGGGAAAAAAACCACAACATAAATCCAGAACCAAAATGACTAAAACATACAACAGGAAAAGAAGAACTGTTCACATGGGAACAAATCTTTATTTCAAAAACTAGGAACAAAGTATTCAATTTCTACATTCCCCAGAAATATTTGTTCAGCAAGTTCCTCGAACCGCCACCAGAGGAGACCGATGACAAAATATTGCCAGCTACACCAATGAGAACAAGTGGATGTCCGGCTGAAGATAGAGGGAAGGCCTCAGAAACTGGTTCCGGGAAAATTTAAAAGTGAGTGTTGTTTTGTGTTATTAATCGACTCCCAATTAATTTAATCTACTTGCTTTGCTTAAAGAAACTTAAAAAATTTGGTTAATCAAAAGGCTTTAAGAGCACCATACTTTGCATGTTCTCAGTGCCCGTTACAATGTGGAATTGCTTTTGGAGTAACTCAGCACATAGTAGGCAAGTTTTTATATTACAAAAAGGGGCAAAAAGATGTTTGTGCTGTTGGGCACCACCATTGTGGTAGGCACTTATTAAAAACCCCAATAAATGCTTACTCATATGGTAAATACATATAGCCTCTGTTAAAATATGTTAGAGATAATTATAAGAACTTGACACCAAAAGTTACTGTCCATAAACACACTACATGAAATACAGATAATCTGCATAGCCGAGCTTAAAACTACTCCAGAAAGGATGATATTCTGCAATAGGAATTTACTACAACCTTCTATACTACTTAAAACTATTGTGTAAACCAAACATCTTTAAGTTCAAACAGAAGATAGAAGTTTTGTCATCAACTTCTTAAGATAAGTGGAAAATAATCACTAAATATTTTATTTGTATTATATCTTTAAGTAAGCTTTAAAGACATCCTTATATGCTTACCTTCATACAATGTTGTGGCTTCTTGGTTTTGCAAAATTAAGTGTTGCTTGCCGAAATTTAAAATGCTCTTTATTGCAGTAAATAACTTTGTGCCACACTTGTAGCAGTAAAAGATGTGACATTCATATGTATTATTTTTATCTTGACAGAAATCCTGCGTGGTAGGGATGAGTAACAACTGTGGTGGGGATAGTGCACCTATCGCCACAATGTGTCACACGCGTAAGATTATGAGAGGGGACTGCGGTGGATAAGGTGTCTAAAAACATATCTCACTCTCGAAGCCAGTATTGCGTCTCTTATAAAATAAGTTATAATTCTTACCTTGGTAGTAATCTTCACGCTTTTGTTGGATTTTAAATAGTACATAGGCATTTGGAACAAAACCCTGTTCTCCTACAGCATGTATGATAACCAACTTTCAGCCTTTTGACATCGCTGCAGAGTCCGTGTAAGGTATTTCACTCCAGGAATATGGTCTAGTATGTGTTGCATTGCTTTAATTTTCATCCATATAAACTATATAAACTTCACTGCGATATCTCTGAATATTTCGTGAATACTGAAGCCTTTTTGCCCATATTGTACGATGTTCGATTAAAATTTTCCTGTCACACTTAGTTTTTTTCCATATAAAACCTAACTTTTAAAGACCTCTTCTTTATGTTCAGACACTGCCTCGAAGCCAGTAGAATTTTGAACTTTCATCAGCATTATCTTCAGAGTAGGTCTTTGTTTTCCTCTTTTAAAAATTATTCGCAGCTCGTCTACTTACTTCTGAATTAAAACATCCAAATTAGATTCTGTGCATGTTCTTAATCTTTGTTTACTGGGCATTGGGAAGCACGTTTGTTGCAGTAGCACCAATGGCGTTTCTTTCCTTAATAACTCCAACATATCTTTCGGACACAACTATTGCCTCAGATGCCCTTTCCCAAATTTTCATGGCAGACCTACACCATTGTTCCTTTTTTTATAAATCTATAGACATTGGTTATTACTTGTGTTTTTAAATATAGCAGCTTATTTCCTAATGTGCTGCTAGGAGGCGCCATTTCTAGATGCTCCCTTGGAACCAGGAGACATGCATATTTTGAAACAAGCTATAGTATTACCGAGTAGCTCTGCATTTGTTTACTTGCTCGCAACTGATACGTAACTGACCTGCCCTCCAGTTGCGACCGTTCTGAAGTGGACTCGTCCAGATACCATTGCACATCACTCTGCATTTTTCAAGATAAAAAATACATCTGTACACAGCAGCAGTCTCCAAGGTCATCTCATTACTCCCTCTACACGTACACAAATGAGAGATTCCACTGCGGAATGACTCAAACAATTCAACTACATTGCACAACTGCAACTCAACTCAATTAACAACTGACTCCGCTCTAGAATTTCGCGGGGTTGTTATACCTCCTGTCGCTGTCCTAGAATGCAGTAGAGTTGAGGGAGATGGCGGAGAAAACATAAAGACCGAACTATCCAGAAGTCACTCTGTCTCTTTCACTCTTTATTTCTTTATCTCTCTCGGCAAGCATTCAGAGCTCGTCGCGCCACTATCTATTACTTTCCTGTCCGTGCGCCATTCTCTGTCTTTCTCTTTTCTATGCACTGGCCCGGCACTGCTTTGTCCCGGCTCCAACACAAGAAATGCGATCGGTGACACTGCTCCATCCTCAAGGGTGGTTGTCCCGAACAGCACCAATGTAACGGACCAGACGATCCAGGTGTACCACCAACATCTTCTTTCGGCGCAACCACCAACATCTTCTTTCGGCGCACCTTCTGGATGCGGTACCCCACGTCGTTAATTCTCTTTGCCACCTGGTACGGTCCTTCCCATGGTTGTTGAAGCTTTGGGCAGCGTCCCTTCGTCCGAGTAGGGCAGTACAACCCGCCCAGGACACCTTGCTGGTATCCTTGGCTGTTGGCTTGCCTGTCATATCGGGTCTTCGTACAGTCGCTCGCTATTAGGTTGTACTGACGGGCCATCTCATGTATATCATGGAGGTGGTCTACGAAGTTCTCTACGTTCTGTAAGTCTGGTTACTTCGCTTCTCGGGAGTTTCCAAAAGCTAGGTAAAAAAGGACGACTAGCTCTCGGCCAAACCTTTAGCTTCCTGGCGTCATCCCAATGATGTCGTGTGAAATGAAATGTGTAGTGTTTAACGCCCGCTTTTACTACATACGGCACCGCAGGCAGCGACACTGATGATACATGAGATGAAGATGGAGCACCGATGGAATGAGATGGCGGGGGAAACCGGAGATCCCGGAGAAAACCCATCCCAACGCCTTGTTGTCCACCACAAATCTCACTTTGCGGTCACCTGAGATCGAACCCGGGCCGCTTTGGTGAGAGCCAAGCGGTCTAACCACTGAGCCACAGCGCGGCCTTGATGTGTGTTGACGAGCGGTAGGCCAGCAAGAAGAGTGGCAATTTCACGTCCCAGTCTCGCTGATGGCTGACCACGACAATCCTCAGGTGTTCTTCTAGGGTCTTGATGTATCTGTCTACCATGCCATCCGAATGCGCATGTGGAGGTGTTGTACTGGTCTATTCCAAACCCCGTAGGGGACGGGATCCATCCCCTTCAGCTGCCGTGGTGCGGGCGCTGCGGACACCTAGCACTCCTGGTACCTCTGAAGCAACTAGAGGAACCTCAGGTCGAACATTCAAGCCCCTCCCTGATTGGGAGTTGTTCGGGTTGGGTTGGACTCGAGGGAGCAGTGGTTCCCGATAACCGTGCGTGTTAGGGTACGTCTCCGGATGCGGTTGAAGAAAGCTATTAATATTTCCACGTACTAGCGAGCATAGCTAACAGAAGGTGTACTAGATCACCAGGCATCCATCCCGTCTTGAGTCCACAGGACCAGATATGGGGGCTTGTTAGTCTCTAGGTCTTGCCCTATGGAAAGCCATACGTAGGCGCCGGGCGTAGTTTAGGGAGAGCTCGGTAACTCCCTGGTCGAAGGAGGCCCGGGTCCTTGATCCTACGGGTCCAGGATTAATGGGAGTAGAACCTCTGACATTAACGGTCTGTTTCACCCCAACTCTTTCCAGTGCCACCTTCATTAATTGAGACTCAAAAATCATGCCCTGGTCGCTGAGGAGCTCTAACGTGTCCCCAAAACTGTAGAATAGTTGCTCCACGAGGCAGTATGGAATCGTCTTCACCTCCTGGTTCGAGATGAGCTACACCTCCGGCCACTTCGTGAAATAGTTTACGGCCACCATCAGGTACTGGTTACCTCGGTTATACACTGGGAATGGTCCAGCTATGTCGACAGTGATGCGTCCGAAAGGCACTCCTACATTGTACTGCTACATAGATCCCTCCTTCTAGTCTGGAGACCGCGAATCGTGGCGTACATGTGACACTGAGGGCACCAGCTCTCAGCATCTGATCGGAGCCTTAGCTAGTAGTAGCACTGTCGGAGTTTGTTTGTTTGTTGATCAATCTTCTGCGGCCAATGTCGTCCACCATGGCGTTTAGGGACTTTGTGGTGCTGTCGGTCTTTCCCTATAAGTCGTTAACGCGGTTCACCAAGTCTTCGACACGCGCATGCACTTGACCCATCCGCTTGCCCTGTTCCGTGATGACATCCCTCACGTCGGCCAACTGCGCTTCAAATTTTGCGGCGAGGGCCTTGTTGGCTGCCTTCATTTCGGTTGCCAGGCTGTCGTTCGCCGCTTCCATTTCCGTGGTAATTTCAGCCTTCAAATCAGTCATCGTCCCGGCCCGATGTCTATTTGCCGCCTTCAATTACGTAGCCAAGGTGTCATTCGCTGTCTTTATTTCTTTTAGATCTTCTAAGATCCTAGTAAATGCAGTTTTAACCGTCGTATCACATTTCTGACACCAATTACAATTTCGTGGGTTTCGTGGAATAAGAAGTCTTGTTTGCAGAAAATCAAATTTATCTTCATTGCGGTAAACAATAACTTTGTACAACCCTTGCAGCCGTAAAAGCCCTGACATCATAATAGCGGTATCCAAGATCGCTTTGGCTATTCCCGCTAAACGGAAACGAATGAAAGAATCCACTGCGGTAAAACTCACGAAATTCAACTCCACTGCACAACTGCAACTCAGTCAACAACTGACTCCGGTCTAACACTTTGCGGAGTTTTATACTTTCAGACATTGTCCTTGAATGCAGTAGAGTTTCAAGAGAGATCACGGAGAAAAGAGAAAGACGGAATTATCCAGATATCACCGTCTGTTTCTTTCTCTCGGCAAGCGTTCAGCGCTGGGCGCCACTGTCTATCTCGTTGTTTTCTGCCTGCGCGCCACTCTCTGTCTCTTTCCTAAGCACTCGCCCGGCACTGGCTTTGTCGTGGCTCCAACAGAAAAAATGCCATCGGTGACAATAAGGAAAAAACCTTTAATATTTCTAACTACATTTAAATTTGTTTTAATTTTCCACATATATACAGGATGTTTCAAAACGACAGGGAACGAACTTATAGAAGTTGTTGCTCAGCTTGTATGTGACACATATAATTAGTTTTTACCGCCAATAGAGCCGCATAAAAATGCTCCAGAATGAGTGTGGAATGGGCAGTGACATGATCAACGACATGTGCCTCACACTATGGGATTTCGCAGGTTAGTTCACACACCGTGCCTCGTGCTGTACGGTCCAGCATCGCAAAGAAGCTCCCTGAAAGGAATTCACCCCCTTCCACAGTTGGTCAGGGACAGCGAATGTGTGTGTCAGAGAACGCGTGCTACACAAAGAGCAGAACCGTCAACAAAACATACACACTATTCACTCTGTACACTAAAATCACAAATGTAGGAGCCGCCAGTATATTTTTGAATGGTCTGTAACTGAACTGACAGTGGTTGACATATGCTACCGAGGGAGCCTGTAGCAGCCTTTTCCAGCCCCCTGCCTCTTATCTCCCGGAGACTTTCTCTCTTGTGGTACACTATAACTGTTTGTAAACATACTGGCATACTCAGCAGTAGCTTGCTTGCTACTATTAAGAATTTCTTTGGCTTATGAAACCACAATAAAGAAGTTATTGCCTAATTATTGCTTATGAGTGTTTAGCATGTTCCAAAATTCCGTTATAGCAGTCCATGATGGCAAACAAGCTGATGGACATATGCAACTTAAACGTTTTAGAGGAAGTTAATATTAGTGAAATTGAGGATGGAAGCATTAAATAATAAAAAGAAACAGAGAACAATATAACAGAATTGGAAATAAATTTAACCAAAACTAAATGCCTTATGCGATGAGACAAGCATTTTATTTCACTGTGTTTAATAATAGTAAATAAAGAATTTGTAACAGAAAACGAAGCTGCTGATTTTCACAGTAACTGATCCAAAGCACTGTACAATTAAGAGCATAGCAAAATGAGCAACCTTAGAACTGTCCAAGTCTTTAATCAACTTTTTCACAAGTAACTGCCCTTTGCCCCATTGCCTGAATGTGAGGCTAGGGTTACTGATAAAGAGCAACGAGGTATGCCTTTGTTTTCTTGGCAGGTGCGTCCCAATATCAACTTTAGAGGTTCGCACACTAGTGGTTCCTGCGCTGCCTAATCACAAATGTATGTAATAAGTTAGTGGTGCATAAAGCTATACTTAACAGAATTTCGAAGCAGGGACACCGTTAAGTTATAAACTACGCAACGGCTATAATTGTTTGGTGTCGTCTTGAAACAAGCTATATATATATAAAGCACATTGCAGATAACCGTGATTTCACTTTATTTTTTGTGAAGTTTTACATTATTATTAACCTACTGTAATACATGTTCTGAGGTAAATACTTAAAATCTTGAAAATTAAGAAATTTTCAATGTTAATACATAAAGTAAGATTAAATGAAAAACATTACAGATGGCAGTGTACTTGTATGAAATACATGTTTATTGTCTCTCAGATTTGATATCAGTGGTATCTGACAATCAAACACAGAGGACATCGTTTATATTAGAAATGAGAGCTACTCTTAACATACCATTTTACAAATTTATCGAACTCGTCTAGTCCATAATAAGGTACCCGATGTGGTCAATATAGCCTGAAATAGAAGTTAATAACATAATCACTTCGAAATCCTGAAACCCATGCACTCGTATTATTTATACGGTAAACTTTTATAAAAATACTACGTTTTGAAGACGTAATACTCATAGTAGCTAGACGTTTGCTCATAGTAGGTAACAACAAATGTCTTAAACCTATATCTGTTAATTCATACACTGCATTTTCTGAAAGTATAAACGTTATTCATGATAAATAGATTTTCGTGGGATATAATTCAAATAAATACAATACTTGGAATGTACAGTATTTCCTAGGCCTTTTAAGTATTTGATTTACAAGGCCGTGAAATGATCAAATTCGCAGTCTTTTAGATTCAGTCTGCGAATCATGCTAAATTGGATTGGTAAGCGGATATTTACAAAAGAACGTAAGCTACATTTAGAAAAGAAAAAGAAGAAAACAGGTATGTGGAAAATATCAGCAGTGTGAGGGAATACGGTTCGCCATTCAAATAGTTAATATATTTGACTGAGCGGTCTGGCTCCAAAGTTCTGCTTCAGGTTAGAATAATCACTGATGTTAAATATTTGGTGCTGGTGATAAAAAGAGTATGTTTCGATGTATGGTGGTACATAAAGTGACTTATGCTGATTTGGTAAAGTTGTTTTCTGAATGAAGTGTCATTAGAGCACTTCTCAATGACGGGACCAAACAAACGAAAACTTTGAGTTAGCCTCCTTGTGCTGAACAAGTTTCACAAACTCTGTTAGAACAAGTTTCTTCCGAACATAATTTTGACTTGTATATGTTACGGCGAATGTCGGAAGAATAAGCCCTAAGTAGCTGAAGGCATTGTGACGTATTTGATTCAGTCCGAATTGCCGTCTGGTAGTGTTATGTTGTTATGTGGCCAAGGCAACATTGATTACGCCCATGGAGGCCAGGTATACAAGAGCTTCTCTCGTGTTAATAATCTCTCGTATTTATAAGTTTCTAGTTTAAGAGTAAAAATTAACAGATGTAGACTAACTTGCTTTGCCAGGCGTTATAATACTACTTTTATTTTAATTTTCTTGGAATTAATGTTCCTATTTTGTTATTCAAAACCCCTCAAGTGCAATAGCCGACATATGTCATGGTATACCGTCTTGACGGCGTCAGTTTGCTGGTTGTGCTACAGTTACTCACTTTATATTAATATCTTTTAAATGAATAGTATTTTGACTTTGTTGGTATCTGTATGTTGTCTTATGTACTTTTGGCCTGTTATATGTTGCACATTTTGCCGTTTCAAGTGGCAACAAAGCGTTGTGTTTAGCTTTAACCTCAAAATAAGTAAGGTAGTAACTCAGACTTTCAGAACATAGTGATCCACAGTGAAGCCACTGGGAACTGAAATTTGTATATTTAAACCCGAACTGTGCTTAAATTACTATTGGTTGGTTAGAGACTCAGTCTTAAGTGTTGTGGTTCTGTATATTATACATGGAGAGGTCCGTCCACAAACATGTACATTATAATGGTTCTGGTTTACATGAGGGAGAGTAAAGGCATCTTCATCTATGGTTGTATGTAAGTGGTTAGGCTTCTGCTAGCAGCAGCAAGGTTGTTGCATAGGTGGCTGATGCTAAATGTGACTACCTTAAACTCTCAATATATTGCCAATTGTAAATATATAGAGCAGAAATTCTTTCTACTTTTTCGTTTTGTTTGCTGCTTCTTTTACTGTGAAGTTCTACACAGTTAACACAATGTACAGATTTCTCATTATTACCTCTTTGCAGTAACGTAATATAACAATGCATGATGCACTGCTCAAAGAAATGACAATACAGATATTGCTGTATTAAATGTGGAGACTTTCGTTTTGTTGAATGTCTCTTAATATTTTTATAAGACATATTGTTCCAACTATACCACTTGCATTATTGTCAATCTGAAGTCTAGGTGCAATTTCCAACCTAAAATGACTGCTTGAGTTATGTCCCATAGCTTTATGCAATGGTATCAATCTGACTGAAGCTTGTCTTTTTTGGGATGCATAGATGTTTGAATGTTTCAATGGTGTGGATAGTAGCACCTTCTCTGTGGAGGCATTGCACAAAGAATGAGCAAATCTTACATTCAACCTAAATCCATACAGTTGGCATAGCAAATGCTGAGCTAAAGTTTAAAATGGAGAGTTAATCTACCTAGTAATTCATATTGAAGGTAAACAAACTGAACTAAAAACACATATAGTTTAATGTATTCAAACATGAAAAACAGTATAAGCATTTTTTTAATGTCCCATTCAACACGTCGTACATTCACAACACATGTATTATAATACTGGTACTCTGGTACCTTTATTGTATTTGTATCTTACATTATGTAATATCAAGGAATATTCAAGAACCTTAAGCATTTCTAACATTTACCTCAGAAGTGAAAATTGAAATTGAGTATTTAAGGAGGCTCTTTAACTGCTTAGGTCCTCAGCATCTCTTTCTAAATTGCGCATGAAAGACTGCTTAATTTTGCTCAGGGGCCTGTTTAACAGACTTGAGGTTGGAAATTAATTGTTCTTTCATACTGGCCATGTGTAGGCTAAATTATGGAAAGATAGAGTGAGACTGAAAAATTCAATGCCATAGCCGGGATTTGAACCATGGATCTTCTGGTTGCTGTCCAGCCGCTTTAACCCTTGAGCTACTATGGCCAACGTGCCAACATGACATTAAATTCTCCAACCGACTGTATCTGACTATCTTTCCAGACTTGAGGTTGTTTAACATTCCATAAAGCTACAAAAAAGGACCAAAGACTTCACTTCTTTTCTGAAGGAAGCCATGCTAAGAATTTGCTCTCAGCCAGGTTTGTTCCAGAGCCTAGCATGTTACCCCTAGATAATGGAGAACGTCACTAATCACATGCATTTCTGTTGGTCAATATAATGCAAATTGCCACTGCATGTAGTCTTAACTAAGTTCTGGAAATTTATCAGCTGAATGGAGCATTTATGAATATCTCACATAATATAGGGAATGGGTGTATAGGAATGTCTTTAAAGCTTTCTTGAAAATTGTATATTGTTTGGGACTACTTAATTGTTACAAGGAGAATGGAAGGTTACTATAAACCTTAATTGTAGAAGAGTAATATACCTCTTGGAACTGTTTAAAGCTATTTGCTAGTCTGTGCAAATTGTCCGCGTTCCTATTGCTGTAGTGATTCAGCGCAGTAATATAGCTAACAGAGACTATATGTATTTACCTGTAACAGTACGTCTTAAACAGGGCCCTATGGGAATGTCGATAACAAACACTTCAAATAATATTTTGGTTCTCTTTGTAATAAAAATAATTGCATGCTGTGCATTGAATTACCCAAGAAGACAATCCCATATAACCTCAGGAACTGAAAATACACAAAATTTAGTGTTCTTAAAGGAGTTTGCTTGAGCAGATATTTTACATTTCTTAATACAAAGCAATCAAAGCTAAGCCTTCAAAGCATGACTTTTATTTATTTCTGCACCTGGATCTTCTTCTTGTAGACCAAGAAATTTTCTTTGAGATACATTAGTGTGACTTTTGTATCTGATTGTTAATTCCATCTACTACTTAATAAATGTGATAGTTTATTTGCTTCAAACAGAATTTGAACTTTTTGAATATTTGACAGTCTCTTAATTGCTGATGTGACTTTTGTGATATAAGTACACTGGTATCTGAGATTTTAATGACAAACTATTTATAACTATTAAACATAACAATGGCTCAAACATAGAGACTTGAGACAAGCTACATAATAATGTTAGTTTTGAAATCATATCCCTTTATCATTGTTTCTTGGATGTTGTTTAAGAAATATTTAAACTGGTTGATAGAAATATCAATGAAAGCTTACAATTCTAAGTATTGTAGGAAAAGGTTGTCAAATACCATAGCTAAATCACAAGATATTCCTAATTATATTTCTTTTTTATACAAGCCCCTTACTAAATCAGAACATAGTACATATGCTTCTTTATCTAAAACCAGACTAGGAGAATACTGATGGATATTTATCATTCTTTTACACTAGCTTCGTATAGGCTAAAGTTTTGAACACATAGAGTCTAAGTGAAAAATTTAATGCCACAGTTGGCATTTGACTCACAGATCTCCTGGTTTCCATCTGGATGTTCTTAACAATTTAGATACCATGGCAGGTTTGCCATTATGATATTAAATTCTCCAATTGACTCATATATTTTCCCGGTATATCACTGGAAGCTCTTGTATTTGAGATACACCATTTGTGGCAACTTACTATTGTAAGTACCTGAGTCTCAAGATTCATTGTTAAACTCTTATTATTTAAGTTAATTGATGGAAATTAATCAATTTTTCACACTAGCCGTGTATTGGCTAAGGTTTTGACCATATTAGCTCAGGGTTAAGAGTGACTCGACGGAAACCAGGAGATCCATGGTTCACATTCTGAGATTGGCCCTGTCATTGAATTTCTCAGTTTGAGTCTATGTGTAGGAGAATATTGTTTAACATCCTGTATGCTATAACGGTTGTATACTCCATTATTTTAGAAAATACTGTCAGTGGTCCCATTAGCCTATTATTAAAAGTTGGTATAGAGGCTAAACTGCTATTGTTTCTTCTTTTTAATGCCCCTGACAAAAGAGAAAGAAACATATATGGCTAAGAGTCTTTCTGCTCTGTTTAGATATATTTGGTACTTGCATCATCCCAGCCATAGCAGATTCTTGTTTCTAATGAGGTAATAATCTATTTCATCTCTCTGGGAGCTGCAGAATCAATTTCAAAATTACAGTTAATTTTCAGATATACCTTTTATATAGATTTAACTGCAGTTGAGTTCCAATAATTCTGCTCGCTTGTCTTTTTGCTACATTAAGATTGTATTAAAGGTATAAGCTATTGCTTAGTAATTACTGACTTCTTAGTTTCCGGTGGTTAATGGATCAGTAATGCAGCATGGAATAATGCCAATTAACATGTTTTTTGCCACGAAGGTGAAAATTGGCATTTTAGGTTGTTTTATGAGCATTTAACATATATGAACCTAAAAATGTTCCTAAACTCACCATTTTCTTGTAAAAGATTGAAATATATTTAAAAACAATAAAAATTATCAAACAATTTATATAAGTAAACGGAACCTATAAGTGGCCCAGATGTTCTCTAAACCAACTTTTACAAATGCTTCCAGTACTTAGGGCTCATACTTAAACAACCTAGTGTGTGGCTTGCCAAGGGGAGAGGGATAATTAATGTATTACTTTAGTCCTCTCTGTCAGACCAACTGAAAATAACACAGTCCTATCATGTAGCACCATGTTTTATGTAATAGTTTCAGTTCAAAGTTTCTCTCGCTTGTGAAAAGTGGTGGTTTCTAGTTGCTTTTGTTATCTGCAATTTCATTTTATGTTCAATTAAGAAATCTGGTCATGCTTGAATAAATTATCCACACAATTTCAGTTATGTGTGTGGAGAGTTTCCTATAAAATTTCAGCATTGATCTTTGGCAGAAACTTTGAAATGAACATATTTTAGTTACATTGGCTGTCATGTTGGAGATGAAGACAAGGAATGGACACCTCATATGAGCTGCATAATGTGTTATTCCAATCTTATTAAGTGGATGAATGTTGACAAAATTTTCACTATGCCTTTCTCAGTGACAATGATCTGACGCAAACCAACTAGTCATGCAAGGAGACTGTTATTTCTGCCTAAGGAAAGTTGGGAGACATTTAAGAAGAACAAATTTCTGAATTGAGTATCCCCTATGTTCCATCTGCAATAAGACCTGTTCAGCATATATCTGAACTCCCAGTTTCCAGCCCACCTTCACACACATTGTTTCCACTTGATTTATTGATTAGTGAGCTATATGAATGAAATGAAACGGTAGTCTGCGGTGCCAGAATCAGGACTGCAAAAATGGAATTTAGTAGCTCCCAATAGCAGAATTTCAATTTTCAGAAAGATTCATGAAAGGTTTTTTAGTTACTATTTTATGAAAAATTCCCTTTGGGCATGCATAGATATAGATAGTTTAATGAGTGTGCTGGAATCCAACACATTGCTGTTTGTGCTGTTTATTGACTCTTCTAAGCTAAGTCTCATAGCAGTGTTGCTCCAAAATGCAAAATACAGAGTCACCAATACCAGTGGCTCATTCAGTGGAAATGAAGCAAATCTATCAAAGCCCCACTATCATGCATGTGGAGATTTGAAAGTCATTACAATTTTATTAGGACTACAAGGGGGATTTATAAAGTACTGTTGCTTTCTGTACTTGTAGGATAGCAGGGATAATATTGTAAAAGAGTGACCTCTAAGAGAAACTCATACACAGCACAATTTTGGATATGATCCATTTGTTAACCCAATTAAGGTAATACCTCCCTCACATAAAATTAGGCCTAATGAGGTAGTTTGTTAAGGCAATGAACAAAAATTAAGAAGCCTTTTCATACTTCAGAAGCCAGTTTCCAAACCTCAGTGATGCTAAAGTAAAAGAGGGAATATTCGTTGGCTCCCATATTTGAAAGATGAAAACTGTAAAAAAAAAAATTCACTTTCTCCATTCACATTTGGATTTTTCCCCAAGAACATGGGGCTTGATGAATATGGTTAATGATTCTATCAGTATATTCAGAAGATGGACCACAGATATCAGGATAGATAGGATCCCAGAATGATGGCGATTATGGCTGGCTTTTAATTAGAGAAGACGACACAAGGCTATAAAGAAAAAGGAAATAAAGCTGTAAGTGTGTTTAAGATATATTTTAATATAGCTTCATGTTTGTGTAGTTTACCATTATAATATTTGTTTTTATTTAATTCTGATGCTATTTTACTTTGTTTTTGGCTGCCCTTTCAAGTTACTGAGACAGAAGAAGTTTCAAAAATTAAGTAAAAGCTCAGAATTTTATTTAAAAAAAATGCAAATGTTGGCCAGTTTTGGCAGGGGTGTTGGTTTATTTTACTTTGTGTTATGATCTATGTAAAACCAAAGCATTTTATGCACAGAATGAGTAGTATTTAATTAATATTCATCATATTATTGGAATAATGTACTAGCAAAGGAAAATATTTTGTCATTTTCTAGAAATCCACCTAAGCTGTTACATAAAAAGTCATGTGATACCTAAGCTTTTACTGTCAATTTTTGTATTTAGAAGGTTCTATTTAGTTGATGTGACCTAATTTGTTCATGTGGCAGACAAAAATTTGAAATTTGTTGACTAGTGTAATTGTCCCTGTTTCAGTTTATATTTTACTAAAGATGTTTTAATTTTATTATAGGATTCATCAACAGCTACTGAATAATTCTGTGCTTATGCCTCATTTGTTACGCTTAGTTTGTGCAGTGTTGTTAACCCTCCGTTAGTCATGTCGTGTCTGGGAGACCCCTAGCTTTATTTAACTGTTATATTTTACGAACGGACGTACGTACGTAATTGTCGGTCTAAGACATCTAACATTACTCGAATGTTTGCTGTAGCAAAAACTTTTGCTGTTTATTATTATAGCTGCAAAAATGACAATTTAGCAGTTAAGTGTGTTACAGGTCTAGGGGTCCCCTTGCACCTACATTTGTTACGTGTTAGTGACATGTTTTTCTAGGATAGTATGTATTGGAATATTGCTTTGCAAGTGGAAGGAGCCACTAGTAATTCATTGTGAATACCAAATGGTATTTATTGATATTGGACAAATTGGCTAATGTTAGAGAAATGTTTACAACTAAATTTAAAGGCAGTCGATTATTGACACTAAACAACACTTACTTCTAAATTTTCCGGAACATATTTCAGAGACTTTGCCTCCATCATCAACCGGACATTGACTGGTTCTCAGTGGTGTAGCTGGTGATATTTTGTCATAGGTCTCCTCTGGTGGCGGTTCGAGGAACTTGCTGAACAGATCCTTCTGGGGCATGTCGAAATTGAATACTTTGTTCTTATTTTTTGAAATGAAGATTTGTTCCCATGTGGACAGTTATTGTTTTCCTGATGTATGTTTTAGTAGTGTTGGTTTTGGATTTATGTTGTGTTTTTTTTCCCAAAAATGCGTGGCAGCTGCTGATTTTCCTATTTGTTTATATTTTATGTTCCTAAAGTGTTCCTTTGCTCTAGTTTCTAAATTTCTTTTGGTTTGTCCAATATAAATTTGACTACAGTCACAACATTCAATTTATATATACAAGAAATGAAATGTGTGGTGTTTAACGCCCGCTTTTACTACATACGGCATCGCAGGCGATGACACTGATGATACATGAGATGAAGATGGAGCATCGGTGGAATGAGATGGCGGGGGAAACCGGAGATCCCGGAGAAAATCTGCCCCAGCGCCGTGTTGTCCACCACAAATCTCACTTTGCAGTCACCTGGGATCGAATCCGGGCCCTCTTGGTGAGAGTCAAGCGGTCTAATCACTGAGCCACTGTGCGGCCTATATGTACCAGATTTTCTGTTAGATGGAATGGCATTTTTGATGTTTGAGCAAATTAGGTTTTTTAAGGAGTAATGGTTGACTGGTGCGAGTTGAATGTTTTGTTTTTGAAGACTTTTTTGAATTCATCATGGCCCTGAATTTATACATGGGTCTTTGATAAATTCAAGGCCATAATAAATTCAAAAAGATCTTCGAAAACAAAACATTCAACTCGCACCAGTCAACCATTACTCCTTAAAAAACCTAATTTGCTCAAACAACAAAGATGCCAGTCCATCTAACAAAAAATCTGGTATAGATCAAATTGAATGTTGTGACTGTTGTCAAATTTATATTGGAAAAACCAAAAGAAATTTAGAAACAAGAGCAAAGGAACACTTTAGGCACATAAAATATTAGCAATTAGAAAAATAAGCAGTTGCCATGTGTTGGGAAAAAAACCACTACATAAATCCAGAACCACAACTACTGAAACATACATCAGGAAAACAAGAACTGTCCACATGAGAACAAAGTATTCAGTTTCAACATCCCCCAGAAAGATTGTTCAGCAAGTTCCTCGAATCGCCACCAGAGGAGACCTAGGACAAAATATCGCCAGCTACACCAGTGAGAACCAGTCAAAGTCCGGTTGACGATGGAGGCAAGGTCTGTGAAACATGTTCTGTGAAAATTAAAAGGTAAGTGTTGTTTAGTGTCATTAATCGATTCCCTTTAAATTTAATTTATTACAGCAACACTGTTTTCAACACTTCCAAGAAAGGAATGTTGACAATATAAAATTATTTGTGGTTGGTTTATTGACACTCGTCACTTACTTTTTCATATATTTATGAGAGACTAGTTTCAAAGGCCCTGGCCTCCATTTTCAATCTCTTCCCAAATGAGAGGCCAGGGCCTTTGAAACTAGTCTCTCATAAATATATGAAAAAGTAAGTGACGAGTGTCAATAAACCAACCACAAATAATTTTATATTAATTTTGACGTCACTGTTACTAAATTCCTCCAAACACACATCAATGTTGACAATGTTTGTAAATAAATGTCAGAAGCATATTTCTCTTAGGACAAAATGTCACAGTCAATGAGTAATTACCTGTAATTTGTGGTCAATGAGGTTTTAGAGGGTATATACTATCTAAAGCCTAACAAGTGTGGCTTAAAAATATTAGGTTTGGGTGATGCAAAATGTTTTACACCACTAATATGAAAATTTTTTATGGCCAGTAGCTGGACGGATCACAATTGCAAAATAATTCCGTGGAGGCTGTTGTGTTAAGACTGAACCAATCTATAACACTGGCAGAAATGTTACAGTAGATAATTGATTCATTAGTATATTCCTGGTGAATCAGCTAGGCAAAAGATAACTTTCTTTTGTCGGTACAATACTCGAGAACAAGGTGGATTTACCCTTTAATTTTACTACTGCAAAATGTTGCAGCCAATAGGAAAGCATATTTGGCTTTACAAAAAATGAAACACTTGTTTCATATGTTCCAAAAAGGACAAAAAAGTAGCTTTAATCTCATGACTACATGTTTTGTTGAAACAACTATCAGAAAGGTGATGAAAAAGTGCCTGAAATAATCATGCATTACGATACTAAGTCTGCAGTTGTGGGAATAGATAAATTGTGTGCTACATACAATGTAGCCAGAACCTGAAGGTCGCCAATGGTAATTTTTAACCATATGTTGAATAATGAAGGTTATTAGTTCAATGGTTATCGTTCTTGGAAACCAAAACAAATATTCCACAAGACAGATATATTTGAGGGTGCTGTCTTTGGCCTTACTGTCGCAACAGGTAAAGAGAGAGCAACAGCATCAAAACTATCCAATGATCTGAAAGAACTTCTAAAGAAATATAAAGCTGAACAACCAACACCAGATAAGCTGCCGAATGACCAGAATAATTACAAAAGAAATGATATAAACACAACAAAATGAAATATGCAGTTGGGAAATACAACGCTCCTCTCTGAGAGAATGTGGTGTAATTTTTTGCAATAACTACTTAGTCAGGGAAAACAGAGGAAATAGCTGAAGACTCTGAGCAATTGAACATTTCCATTGACAAGATGTCTTTTAAAAGAATATGTTATTCTCTTTACTTATATATATCTCGCCTGCGGTGCCATATGTAGTAAAAGATGGCGTTAAACACTACACATTTCATTTCATTTCTGTATAAAAACTTGATATAAATTATAACATACACTCTATTTGTATTATGTTTTAGCTGATGTATTTAATATGATTATAATAATAAAAGACATGTATATTTCATCTAAATAAAGCCAAAAATTGGGGAGGAAAAGATAAATGAAAATAATAAGAAATGTAGGCATATAATCACATAAATATTGTGCGAGTCTCCCACACCCCATGCGACCAACGGTGATCTGCCAAGGCACGTGCCTAATGGAGGGTTAATGTATAGTTGGAGATTTCTTCTATTTCAGATGGTAAAAGCCAGTGCAAAGCGAGCTTCAGTTGAGTTACTAGTTATGGTTATACCTGTGGGTATCAGAGTTGTAAGAACCAGCTGGCTGTGGCGGTTATGTTGTTAGTATTGATTATTATTGGTCTTTCAGCAGTGAATGTGTAACAGTTCCAGCAGTGCAAGTTAGTGCTTGCAACAGAGATATAAAGAAACATTAGATTAATGTCCTTATTTTGTGTATTTTTAAAATGTAAAAGTGATTGTAAGCTAGCATTGGGCTTGAGATTCTAGTGATAAATAATGTGTGTTTGGTGCAATTGTTGTTAGGTAATATTGATAATTGCATCTCTTGTTAGCACGCTGAGTTGATTTTTAACACAGGCACTTAGTCTGGTTTTTAAGTTTCTATGTTGCCCAGCTATTTTTCATCATAGTCTGCATAATTTATCTAATCTGCATTTGCCATAAAATTACTTACAAAAGTATTTTTAAACAATTCGTCTTCAGCTTCATAAATTATTCTGCAATTGTACACTCGT
Organism: Mantis religiosa; assembly: GCA_030765055.1. Lineage (NCBI taxonomy): Eukaryota > Metazoa > Arthropoda > Insecta > Mantodea > Mantidae > Mantis > Mantis religiosa. The sequence goes on along the minus strand of CM060956.1, from coordinate 123,428,645 downwards.
AAATACAAAGGAAATCATGGTAGCTTTGCTGGAATAATATTGGGCATAAACAAGAGTGACAAATAATAGCACACATGTAAAACATGTCAAGAAATAAACAGTGTTTGTTTATATTGTTGAGCATTTTTACAAATTTGTATGTTAACTGTGCATTTTCACTTTACTGTTCTCATTTAACATGGACAATCCTGCTGAAGTACTGAGTATTGTTTTTCATAACATTTTATAACTTTTTCGCAAGTCATCACTCTGCAATCCACAAGAATATTAAGTTTTCAAAGTATATCACCAATGTCAAATATCATAACATGTTTTAGTACATACAGGGTGTTTCAAAACGACACTGAACGAATATATAGAAGTGGTTGCTCTGCTTTGATGTGAGACATATATAATTTTTAACGCCAATAGAGCCCCATTAAAAAAATGCTCCTGAATGACGGTGGCTTAGGCAGTGACAGGAGCAACGCCACATGGCTGATGCTATCAAAGGAATTGCAGATAGGTGACACCGTGCCACCTGCTATAGTTGTTTGTAAACATACCGACATACTCCACGGTAGCTTGCTACTATTACAAATTTCTCTGGCTTGTGAAACCGCAAGAAAGAAGCCATTCTTTAGTTATTTCTTTATGGGTGATAAACATTTTGCAGCATTCCGTTATAACATTCCATGACGGTAAATGAGCTGGTAGACATATGCAACTTAAACCTTTTAGAGGGAAGATAATGTTAGTATGGTTGAGGATGGAATTGTAGATAAAGTTAACCAAAACTAAATATCTTGTGCAATGAGACAAGCATTTTATTTCACTGTCTTTGGTAATAACAAAATAAAGCATTTGTAGACAGAGTCAACATGAAAAATTGAATGCCATGGCTGGGATTTGAAACACGGATCTCCTGGTTTCCGTCCAATCGCTCTAACCCATTGAGCTTCCATGGCCAACGTACCGTCCGGACATTAAATTCTCCATTTGACTCAAATATTTCCCCGGTAGACCACTAGGGGATCTCGTATTCGAGATACACCGTTTGTGGTGACTTACTATCGTAATGCCACAAACTTTTCATGTTGTTGTTGTTTTCAAATGCTAGGCTTTGGCAATGAAGCCATTAGCTCTCTTGCTCTCCAATATTTCTGTGTAGTGGGTCCTGCAGTTAGGGCTTCACAGGTTAAAAGATGTTCTTCAGTCATACTCTCTTCTTTGGTCAATTTGGACTTGTATAAATTCCTATTCTGTGTAAGTGTTTGGCCAAATAATCATGTTCCGTAAGTAATCTAAAATTTGCTACTGCAGCTTTACGTGGGATTTCTGGAATAATTTCTGGATTTTGAATTAAAATGTTCCACTTTTTATCTTTGGCTTTGTTAGATATTGATTGGTTTTGTTTGTTTTTATATTTGCTTTTGATTAATCTTTTTATGGATGTAAAGGGAAAGTTTTTACTTTTGTTCTGAATTAAATTTGCACCTTTTTTGGTAAGAAAATCAGCTGATACATTTCCAGCAATTCCACAATGTGCAGGTATCCATTGTAATATAATTCTTTTCTGTAGTTTTTGAAGATGTTGGATCATTTTGTGACATTCTTTAATTTGGATTGACCTCATTTTATATGAACTTAATTCACATAATGCTGCTTTAGAATCAGAAAGTGTGACAGCATTTTTGAATTTATCTATTCTGTATAGAAGGTGTAGGAGTGAAATATGAATAGCCGTTACTTCTGCATCAAAATTTGTTGTGTGGTATCCTGCTGGTATCCTCTTCATGTTGACTCCATCCATCAAAGACCCCAGTCCACACACGGCCAGTGTGAAGAAATGATCAATTAACTAAGATGATACACTTTTGTTTTCAGAAGATATTGAACTGACACTGGCCACAAACCTTACTAATTTACTTACACTTTCACTCTTCATTCACTCTTACACTCATTTAATAACTCACTCAATCACTAATTTACTCACTCATTCACTAACTTAGACACTTATTGACTCACTTGTTTGGTCACTACTCATTCACTCACTTGCTGATTAACTCATGTTCCCTGACTCACTCACAGCACTCACTCTTGACCATACTTCAGAAGATTGATCTAGATATAATCCATCTGCTTTACAAAATGTTTGCTCAGAAGAATAAAGGGTTTTAGGGATATAAATGCAGATAATGTGATAAATACATAAAATATGAAGCTATTAACAGTGAAGCAAACAAATATATACAAATATAATAATATGTAACTCAAAACTTCACCCATCCTACAAAAAGTGATGATAATTCTTATAAATTCTCCGGAATTGCGATTTAATGTAAACTTATACACATACTTATACTTACTTTATGATAGTAAGTCTCCACAAACGGTGTATCTCGAATGTGAGAGCCCCTAGTGGTCTACGGAGGAAATATACGAGTCAAATGGAGAATTTAATGTCAGGATGGCACATTGGCCATGGTAGCTCAATGGGTTAGAGTAACTGGACGGAAACCAGGAGATCCGTGGTTCAAATCCCGGCCATGGTATTGAATTTTTCTTGTTGACTCCATCAGGGACCTTGGCCTATGTATGGCTGGTGTGAGTAAATGATTGATTTCCATCAATTAATTAAACTAAAGCATTTGTAACTTAAAAGGATGTTGTTGATTTTATATTAACAATTTGAAAGTACTGTACAATTAAGACAATAGCAAAATGTACAGCTTTGGAACTGTTCGAGTCATTAGTCTACTTTTTCATAAATAACTGCCCTTTGCCCCATTACCTGAAAGCAAGGTTACGTTCACTGATAATGAGCATGGGGCAATGTTTTTGTTTTCGTTACTGTTGCGTCCCAATAACAACCTTTGAGGTTTTGTACACCAGTGTTTCCTGCACTGCCTAATCACAAAATAATGTAATATTTCATGCTACATAAAATTATACCTAAGAGAAATTCTAAGCTGTGATACCGAAATTCGAACCAGTTAATTTATGAACTAGGAAACAGCTATATTTATTCGGTGTAGTTCTATAAGCAACCTGTATATATACTGCATATATTTAGTCTTCAGTTAAAAAAACAAATATAATGATTTATTTATTGTTTACTTCAACCATTATTCCTTAATGTTGGACATGTCAATTTCAGAGGTTATATCCAATTTATATACATAGGTACACATGTAATTGCATAATTATTCACATTTCATCCAAATTATACAAGCATCTGTTTATGAGAAAGACGTTCAATTATCTCAATGGACCCTGGGCTCAGTTGAGCATCATTTCACCCATTTCAGTCATCATCCAATATGAATTAACATTGAAGGACATAAATTACAAAAAAAAAAAAAAACTTCGAAATTGTTACTTAAGACACTTCTGCAACTGCTTTAATATCAAGTGGTAATTTATTAAATAACTTAATTCCTTCATATAGTACATCCTTCATAGATATGTTTCATAGATAGTTCATGTTGCTTCTTGTATTATATTCATGTATGTATTTATTTTATATTGGTCGATACCTATTATTAACATTATTGCTCTATATAAACACAAGATAAGCAGTCTATACATGTTGTGGGCAGATATACCCGTAATAAATAAGTATTAAAACAAAGAGGTTCTTATAGTTGATCAAATATTTTATTGAATGGATTGGCTTACTGATTTTATTGCAGAAATACACATAAGACCACATTTTAGTAAATTAATTACTAATTGCTTGTTCATCACTGCATCTTTGTAATTTTCAGTTAAAAATCAAAGACAGAAGAATACAACTAGCTTTGTAATTATCACTGCCTTACCTATCAAACGTCTTGCTAGGCATACAAGGCAGCATACAAGTTTGGAGAAGCAAACAGTTGATGGACAGAAATAGGAAGAACTATAGCAAATATGGCATAGGTAGACATATAAATGATCATTAGCTAAAGTGATGTAGATAATGAAGTAAATTACAGAAAAGGAGGCTGAGAAAGGAAAAAATTAGTTATATACATAAAATAGAAATTCCTTAATCTATTTGTGATGCTCCAGAATTGTGATGTCAGCTGATGGCACGTCTCCCAGTCAGGCATGCATGCATGTCAAATTAAACCTCAAATCATATTAACCATCACCAAATTTAACACAAAACTTCCGTATTCATAGATATTGGAAATGCCTCCAATGGAATGAATACATGTTTGGCATCATCTGTGGAAATTTCCATGAGCATGCTCGTTCATCTTTTAAAAGGGGTGTTTTTTTTCAAAACTCGATAGATGCACAAATTGTGTTCCTGAGAAAAATGTTTTTTTCTATTTATTAGCAATACTAATTGGTTAGCTTAGCCTCTATATTAATCATTCAATTCTTATACCTGAAACTGTCACATTGAATGTGGAAAGAAACAAATACTGTAATTTAACTAGTGCAAATTTGAGGTTTGAAAATGCAGAGCTTTTTCAAAAGCCGATAGATGCTGATTAACTTCTCTGCATGAGCAAGAAAATAACTCTTGAAGTTTAGTTATTTTTGTCATTTATTGTTTTTATTTATGTACTTATTATATTATGAAAATTAATTGTTCTTTCACACTATTCGTCTGTAAGCTAAAGAATGGAAAGATTGAGTCAGACTGAAAAATTCAATGACATAGCCGGGATTTGAACCACGGTTCTTCTGGTTGCCATCCAGCCGCTCTACCTCTTGTGCTACTATGGCCAACGTGCCGATATGACATTAAATTCTCCAACTGACTTGTATTTTCCCGGTAAACCACTTAGGAGTTCTCATAAACACATGAAACAACTACCTTAATGGCGACTTACATCGTGTAAGTACTTTAAGGCCCAGGCTTTTTATAGTTAACCACTATTAGGTCAATTAATGGAAATTAATTGTTCTTTCACACTAGCTGTGTGTAGGCTAAAGTATGGAAAGATTGAGTCAGACTGAAAAGTTCAATACCATAGTTCAATACCATAGCACTGCTACATTCAAAATAACAATATAATGTTTTGCTTTATTTATATAACAAACATATTGAATACAGAGAAATTTCAAACAATATGAATAAATAAGCTTTAAGCTATATTGATACCTTCTAGCAAATCTTCATAAAATTCTTTTGCAGTTTCTGGAATTTCAAAACATTTAGCTGGATTTTGAACATCCTTTGTTTTTTTTTTTTTTTTTTTGCTCACTCTATCAGGAGGCTTAAAATTGTGCCCATGTATTGGGTAGCTATGTGAAATGTGGGAAGATTTTGTACTCTTCTCCAAGAAAGCAATAAGCATAAACATCACACTATTGTTGTGCTGGCTAGAGCATGAGTCTGAAAATAAAGAAATTGTAGGACTGTTGCTGTACATCCTTTCTTCCACTTCCAACAAGAAGTGGTGCAAAGCTGAGGCAACCTGGTTGCAGCCTTTAACAGATTCAGTTTCCAACCATGCATACAGAAATGTCTTTGTTCCGGGTTTAGATGGAATCATGCATAGATTATACAGCCATACCTGCCTTGCATAGAATCGCTAACAGAAAGTTTAGGCAGTGTTTGTCTCTGCAGCATATGAAAGCAAATAGTGATTGCCTTGGCATTTTGTTCTTTCAATAGAAGGTAAAACCTTTTTGAACGCAACTTGTGCAGTCTGAGGTTTGTTTTTTCTTTTCCATGTCTCCCTCTGCCTTAATCTTCATCAGTCCCTTTTTGCATTTGGAGTATGTGTCAGTTTGTTGTGTATAGAATGAAAAATTGAAGAAGTTGTAAAATACGTATTTATATTTTGACTATAAGCAGACTGGTAGATTTCTTAATCTTATTTCTTTGCAAAAGTTGTTCCACATTTTTCAGATATTAAGTTATGGAGGTAAAGCCATAATGGCTTTCTCTGCATCTGTACTTTGTAACGTCTTGCTTTATAGCAGCAGGAATGCCCTTCTTTAATTTTCCTGTTCTGTCACTTCCTCTGGTTTCCTTTGGTGCATTCCCATATAAGTGAAACTTTCTAGCTAGGAGAGAGAATGTATCCTTTGACATCCCTGTGATTCCTTGGAAACTTGCAGTGCTTATTGACAGTATTCAACCAACTTCATTTCTCACACTGTATTTAATGCTCAGAGTCTGCTTCGTATTTGGAGCTTCTTTCTTCATCACTCTGCGATTAGGAGATGTAATAGACATATTTTTCATAAGGAATTTATCTTGATCTATTTTATTTAGTATGGAAAGAAGTTAAATCAGCTACATCACAGAGCTTATGCCTTTTACTTTTAGGATTTCATGGAGTGCACTCAAGACCATGTGAACATGAAATTGCTGGAGTATGAGCTTTCTTGATTTGCATTTTGATTTCCTTTCCTTGTTTTTGCAACTTCTACTACCTGCGCATTCTATGATTGGTACAATCGGGAGCTGGGCGGAGACTTCAACGAGGGTACATCGACGAGCCGGCAGAGAGCAGCATCTAGAAGAAAGAAGAAGTCTACTGCATGTGCTGTTGAGTATTGCGCTGCGCAGTGTATATGGGTAGGAGAAATAAGATCATAGCAAGCCGTCACAAGACTTGCTGAAGCGCCTCTCGGGGTCCGATCCTCTAATTCTCGGTTCTTTTTAGCACTCGCTATATGCTCTTTTCTCTCTCTCTCTCTCTTCTTTTCCTCTTTGTCTATTAGGCTAAGCCCCTTTCACACACACACACACACACACACACACACACACACACACACACCCACACACACACACACACACACACTCAACATGGCAGGAAACACAAAGGCAACGACTCCTTCACCGACCAAGACGACCGCCAGGACACTAAGTAACGAACCTAACAAATCCACCAAAAAACCCTGATACATCAGCTCCTGCTGACACACCCACACACCCAACCAGGCTTCACCCAACACCGATGAACCCACACCTACCACTCCCACTTCACCAGTGGCCAGCACCTCAAAAGACCCGAGACAAAACACAGACACACAAGACCTAGAGAGTGCCAACTCTAACCCACCCACAGATATACTAAGAGTTAGGAGATGTGATCTAGCGCTGGTCATGATACAAGAAGGCCAGGGCACACTCATACGAAAAATCTCACGAGACTTCAACAATCTCAGACCGATATACCCATACACAATATCCACAGCTAGGACGATGTTCATTTCTATGATGATGACAATTTCTACTTCTTGTGCTTTCTACGATTGGTACAGTTTCATAACCTGAGCTCCTGTCCATTGTGCATAGTACAGTGCAGGTTCTCAACTAAGAATAAAAATGCCATTTAAGTATAACAAAGTTTCAGAAATGAATGTGAAATACAAGCGCACAACCTGAGTTTGCAGTTATTGCCAATACTGCAGTAGTGTACAAAGCTTGCAGAAATGATTGAGAAATTCAAGAATTGCAATAGTGAGATGGCAGTCAATGTCAACATGCGTTTCATAGAATTGAGGTTGCTACATGCTGGATCATAAAATCATAAAATTGCATCTATTGCTTTTGCTTTAACTGAGCCAACTGCATCTATCGAATTTTGCAAAATCTGATTTCACAGAGCGATGCAGAATGTGAAAGTTGTGCTGGTACTATATATAACTCAATTTCATAAAATTTTGCATCTATCGAGTTTAGAGAAAATGCTCCTCAAATAAGAATCACACTCTGTAAGATCAAGGGAACCAGTTGGCCTTAAACCTGTATTACTGATTCTATAAAAATTTCCTGCAATCAATTAATTGACTCTTCAGCAATATCTACTGTGACAGACTCCTTTTTGAAATATCCAGGCCGACATTATATGTCTGTCAACTGTTTGAAACATGCTGCCAGCACATTATTTCAGTATCTTTGTGCAGATATAATACACTCATAAAAATATGCCCTATCATACAGTATACATTTATTGCATACCATACCCCGATTGTTTACCATATAAGAGATACACATGAAAGAATTTAGTTTTGTAACTTAATAGTGGATGTTTTGTGATGACACAAGACCATGAAAATAACACCATGCTTCATCGCTAAACAGTATTAGTCATGGATTGATTGTTCCATCATTTGGGTTTCCCAAATTCCATCAGAGAAATTTACCAGATTGATAAAAAGGATGTCAAAGGATAGATAAGCCTATCTAGCAACTACATTTCATGAAGGAGGAAAGTTACCTAAGGAAAGAAAAGGAGAGAACAGCACAGGAAAGGAACATAAAGGTCGTAACTATTGTCATTAAGCTGATTTAAAGTAATATAAATATAGAGAGAGAAGCCATGGCAGGGGAAGTCCACAAGAAGTTATTGGCCTTCAGATCTCACAGTGAATAAATTTTTCAAGAGATTCTGTTAAGAAACAGCTTTATGACTCAAACCGTGCTTCTCATCAAAATACAAACGTGTATTTTAAGAACATTTCAATTTATCATTCAGAACTTTTCATACAAATAATCTAACTAGAAGTAAAAGTGACAATTTCACAATAACATTGTAACTATCACACGCAATATTTATTGTACCATATTTTATGTGCTATTTATAATTCTGTTTTAAGTCACACAGTTACTTAAATTAAAATATAAAAGCATTATTATTGTATTATGCTAGTGTATTTCTTATATTGGTTTTGTATTTCTAATAAAGATAAACGCTATACACTTATGGGGAGGCATCTGTGAAAAATGCTAAAATCCAGAGCTTACATCAGAACTGCTTGAAATCTTATTAGGTGGGGTATGGGGAATCTAGTTAAGCTTTCAAAATTCATCTTTCTCTCTTAAATAGTTTTTTCAAAAAAAAAGTGTTTTATAGTATTATTTTTGTATGTTATATAAAAAGTCCCAGGTCATACAGTTTTTCGTTTAGAAACTTTAAATTTTAGGTTCAGGTTTCTATGTACATCAGTTACAAAAGTTGCTATAGTTTTAAACTGTGTTTCAAGTACTTTTGGAGAAAAAATATTTTATGTATGAATATATTAAATTGTTCTTAATTTTTTTGCAATTTTGAGATTTAAAATTCAATAATAAATAAACTTTAATTTAAATCAACAAAAATACCAACTTTTATGAAAAATTTATTTAGGAATATGTATGCAAGCTTAATACAAATTCGTTGAGAATTGCAGAAGTTGGAGCATTTTGAAGATACAAAAATGTTCAAAATTTGAAAGTGGAGAAAAATGAGTTTAAAGATTTAGATAGAAATTACACTACTATCGTTACTTTGAAAACTCCATGCATCATATGCAGGCGCTACAGCTATCTTATTACCTTCTTTCTCTTTAATTTGGTTACCTTTGGCTCTTTTTTATGATTTTTCCATCTACAATAGTTTCCACAAAAAAAAAATGATCATTTCATTTTTTTTGCTGCAGTTTCTTTACATTAGGAAACATATTACATTCTCTACAATTTTTGTTATAAATAATTGGAACTCTGGATTCTGGTTCCTTTAGATAATAGTGACAAAACTATATATGTATATACTCATTTGCCCATGTCTAATAGTTCTTGAGGAGAAAATTTAAGGAATATAATAGAATTTTCTTGAATTTGTCTCAATTTTCTGTTTTCAATACCAATCGTTAACCTTTTGATAAACAGCCAAAATGATACCAATTTTTATTGAAAACTTATCTCGGAATATACATATATGTAAAACTTAGATAAATTAATGGAAAACTTTAGTGTCTGGACTATAAAGAGTATTAAAAATGCTGAAACTTGGAAGCTCTAAATATAAACAAGATTTTTTCTATGTTTCATAACCGTCCTGCACTATATGAAGGCCACTCAGCTAGTTTATTATCCTCTTCTTATTTTTATTTACTCACTTTTAACTGCTTCTTGGCAGATTTATATTTGCTCAATGAACTTTTAGCACTTTGTTTTAGCTTTCATCTAGCATTATAACCTATATTAAACTCACTAACAGCTGCAATCACTGCAATTTCTTTCTCAATACAAAAACTTCTTTGTGTCATTTACTCCATGCAAACTTTCATTAGCATTCTGTGTTTGTCCTTTGTGCAACTCTTCAGTAGAATAGTACTAACTAATCTCTTTAATTTTGTCCATGAGATGGAAATTATAAGTAGAATAGTTTATGCAATTCAAACCCATGGTCATACGAAACTTCTGCATAGAAGTATGACCCTTACCAATGCACAGAAATACATCAACCATTCTTCTGTTTACACAAAAAGGTGACCTACTAGAATCACTGTTAACTCTTGGGCTGTAATATGTTTTGACTTAACATTTACCTAGAGCAGAGAATCCTAGTATCATTACTTACTATTATGGCTAGAAAACCTTAAAGTTTAATTATATTTTGCTTCGAAATAGCCACTGTACTCCTAATCTAACCTGGTATGAATTATATACCTTCTGCTGCAACAAGAAAGCAGTATGTTAAATCTTTATTCCTAATCTAAACAATAGTAATTTAATATAAGCTGCTATCCACAGCTTTCACTTGCATGTAAACCATATTTCACAAACACTACATGTCAGTGGAAATGTTTGTTTACTTTCAAAAGTTGTAAGTGGGAAATAATATATAAAATGGTAGCAGACAGATTCAGTGGGTTCCACAAACATCCAGAAGATGTCTCTGCACATTAACACAGTTACAGAATTAAACCGCTTAGTTTAAACGTGAGAATTCCATCAATTTCTTTGCAACACACTAGCAAAGGCAATATAAATGGCCATGCCCACCCGCACATGGGCATTTAAATAATGATGTAGTAGCTCTTTAAATGACGCTAGGGCCTAACTGATGGCAGATTCTGAAACTACAATGTTTAAACATAATTTTAAGGCAAATAACGTAAAATGTCATTTTCTCTCATTTGTGACGAAATTTAACCGATGCCTCCCCTTACACAGTGCAGTAATACAATACTTATAAAATATGAATTGTACAGAAACGCAGATATGTAATAAAAACTAAAGCAATTAAAGATATCTATTCCTAAAACAACATTCTGACACATCATGGAACTAAACTGGACAAAATAGCATGGATTATATATGCATAATTCAAGTTTTGAAACATAAGTGGAAGAATCAAACCCCTATAGGTATACTATCAAAAAGTTAAATTTATAGTATTTCATTACAACAAATTATTTACTTCTATGAGATCTAGAAATTACATAAAACTCAACCTATTGAAACATATATATTTAGATAAATAGACAAACTCATTTTATGAAATACTGCATGCAAGCTTTGCAAAGATGCTTCTCAGTTATTCCCAGCAGATTAGTACTGCAGAAGAACAGTTTACAAAATACGAACTAACCATAATAGATATCAACTTAGCAGGTTGTATTAGGTATATCTCAAATCTGTGAATGCTTTGATCACTGTCCAGATATTTTAAGCACATTAGGAGGTTAAATGTTACTGTACGTCAGTAAGCTGCCTGGAGTGAAAATCACATTGACAGACAAGTATCTTTAGTTGAGTTACACTTGTCTTGGAACTTCAACAGTCCAAGAAGTTGTTTCATGTTAAGACAACAGCGGTGTATAGTATGTATTGAATAATTACTGATAGATTCCAAGAAGGTGATGTTACAGCTTACTGATACTTTTTGGTGTATATATATGTTTATTTTCTTACAGATTTGTTTCTGAAAATAAGATATACATCTGATTTGACAGCAATTTAAATGGAAAAGAAAATGGTAATCAAAGAAGAGGATCCTGTCACAGATGACATAACCTCACTGAATGAGAGAGAGTTCATTCAGAAGGTTAATACTGTGAAGTTAAGTACTGAGGCTGTGCTTCTGGATAGTGATTGTGACATGACAGTCAAAACAGAAATTAAATCAGAGACTCCTTTTATCATACATAGTGTAAAGCAGATTAAAACCGAAACAATAACTTGCAGCAACAACTGGGAGATACATGGGTCAAATGAAGTTGAACAGATTAAGGGAAAATTTCTTCCAGAGGATTCTGTAATAATGGATAAAAAATACAGCAGTGTTCAAGATACACATAACAAAATAGAAATTAAAGAAGAATCTTGGTGGTTAGAAACGGAAACTTCATCAGTCTATGATAACAATAAGGTAAGTTAAGCAGTAAACTCCTTTAGCTAGTCGGAATGTTTTGTAATACTCATCCCAAAATAATCTATGTTATTGTAGAGTATTACAGTGTACAACACGTAAAATAAAGAGTAAAATGAATGGCAAATGAAGTCATGGATTCGAAGGCAGTAGACCAGCCAGCTATAAACCTCTAAACCATATGCTATTGGGCAGTATAATTCAGATCCAGCCTTCTTGTTCTGTCAAGAAGTATTACAACTATTCAGTAAGATATTTTGATAAAACAGATATAGATTAGGCTTTACAACTTCATTTGCAGCAACTTAAATAGTTGCAAGATATTTTTGGGTCAAAGTGGTATTTATTGCTAGTATTTACCTAGAATGTGTTTCAGTAGGACCTTCCTAACATCAGCTGTAGTCGACTAATGGATGTTGGTTTGGTGAAATCCTTGGTCTGTTGGTATCTTGATGAATATGAAGTTTGGGTTCTCTTCAAAGGTAATGTCGAAATTGAACAATTTTCTTTCATATTTCTGTTTTGAAAATTTGCTCCTATGTGGTTAATGCAGCTGGAACTTGGACATTTTTAATTCGTGGATTTCTCATTCTATATCGTGATTATCCTTCCCAAAATTGTATGCTACCGCTGATTTATCAATTTCTTTATTCCTGATGTTCTTAAAATGCTCTTTAGGCCTGACGTTCAAATTCCTTTTAATATTTGTAATGTAACATTTGTCACGGTCTGCATTTTATCCTGTACACAACTGATTTTTTTTTTGTCCTTTTTGTTCTTTTCTTCTTTTGCCTGTAGGTATCTACTTTGTATTATGTGATTCCATAAAGTGTTGTACACTGAATTTGTTCTGTGGGGCCAAAGTAATGTTGCTTCGTTGAAGACTTTTTGGAAAAGGTTTATAGCTATGGAAGGATATGTAAATTTTCTGTATGAAGTTTCATTCCTGAATGGGGAGAGAGTAATTATTTGTTTGCATCTTTGTTGTCTTTTGTTTTCATCAATTTTGTTTTTGGCCATTTCAGCACCGATTTCATTGTATTCTGCAATGTGAATTATATTACTGTACTCTTTGATATTTCCATCTTGTTCAAAGGTACATTTACCAGCTTTAAGACTGTTGATAACAGCATGCTTTTATTGTCTTGGGTTATATCTGTCTGATTTTATGAAAATTTCTGTGTGTGTTTTTTTCCTCTGTATGCCAAATTCTAGTTTGGTATGTTTTCTGACTAGTTTCAAATCTAAGAAAGGGATTTCATTGTTTGTCTCTTCTTCCATGGAAAAGTTTATTGCAGGATTTTGTAAATTAAGTAGTTTTAAGGCATCATCCACTTGTTTCTCATTTACTATTGCCCAAATGTCATCCACATATCTATACCAATGTTTGAAAATTAGTGGGAATGCTTTGTGATATGGGTTTCCAAAAAGCTCATGAAGAGGTCTGCCAAAAATGAGGACAGCAGATTGCCCATAAATGGTCCTGATTTTTGTTTGAACATTTTTGTTTTAATGTAAAAAAGGTCTGTTCAATGCAGATCTTTGCTATGCGAAGGTATTTCTCTATGAGTTTTGTTCTGAATTTAGGTACTGAAGCCTTTTTGCATGTACTCCATGAGTTTTTCTCTTGGTACACTTGGGGACAAAGCGATTACATCGAAAGATACCATTCAATTGGTGGGAGAGAATTCTAGGTCTTCAGTCTTGTTGATGAATTCCAAAAAGTTTTTAATAATATGGCTTTCAAATTTTGGTGGCTCCTTAAATTTGTTGTTTAGCGATTTAGACAGCAGAGTGTGTTAATGTTGTTAACCATTGGGTGCATTTTATTTCCTGTTTTATGGATTTTAAGTAATCTGTATATGTTAGCTACTGTAGGGTTGTCTGGTTTCAAACTTTGTTTTATTTCATTTGGTATGATCATTTTATTCTTGAATGCTTCATTTAGCTGTTTTACACATTTATTTAAAAGATCAGACTTAATTTCCTGGAATTCATCACTTGCCAATAAATTTGTCATTCTAGAAATGTAGCCCTGTTTGTCGAAGAGGACCGTTTTATTTCCTTTGTCTGCTTTTGTATAAACAACATCTTTTTTATTTAGAGATTTAAGTATTTTCAAATATGGTTTGGATTTACCACTTTTGCTTTCTATTTTTTCTAAGATCTTTCCACATTTGCTTCTAATTGCTGATTTCTGCCCAGTATTTAGACCCTCAGGAGCTACTTCAATGTGAACTATGTAATCTTCTAAGTAATCAGAGAAACATATGCAGGTTTTTAACCCTCTAAATGAGATTTAGTGGTTATGCTCATCTTCTGGATATATAATTGACATATTAGTTTTGAAAGCCATTGTGTCCAGCCTCAATCCAACTATCATCTGTTGTCGACAAAGTGTTAAAAGCACACTACAGTAGCTGTTTCAATTAAAATATGTCACTTTATCCTCCATTCACGCATAATACCAAAGCTTAATTCCACTGATTGCAGTCTTTGCATCAGGGCATTCTAATGTCTAATATACTCTTACGACAGATGGGAAATTATTATTTTGCCAGTGTTATGCAAAATGCATTAGTGATGTTGTGTTCCCAGGTACTGCAACATTTTTTCAGGTATTACACCACAGCTATTTGTTATAGGAGACTGTAACATACCAGAACATTTAAAAGTTTATTCAGATTTGTTTTCAGATTTTGTTGATATACAAAATATAAGTGCACCTAATAAATCAAGGCTATAGAAAGATTATTCCAATTACAGTAAGGAAGGAATATGTCAGGTAAATTAAATTTGTGACAATGAAAAAAACTCTGACTTGTGATTGATGAAACTGTTAGTGCTAATGGTAGGAAACTGGAAAATTTAACTGTAGCTATATTAAAAAGAAATTTCTGCTGTGCTCTATAGAAATGCCAACTAGTAATTGTGTAACAATAGCTAGGGTGTTTATCAAATCTTTGGAAACATATCAAAATGGTGTTAAATAGCTCCAGGTACTGCTTCTGTAGACTCCGTAGCATATATTAGGAAGTTGCACAAAATAAGAGTTTCTAATGTGACTGTCCTGCACCATGGCGTAGCGGACTAAGGCAGCATGCCTTGGTCTCTGGCCATGGAAAGTGGCCCATGTTCGATCCCACCCATGTGGTGGGGATTTTAGGTCCCGGGTATAGGACCGGTGCCCACTCAGCATCGTGAGGAAATTGAGGAGCTTAAGCTAGGTAAGCGGCTCTGGTCATGGAAACCAACATTCCAGCTGGGGGATGCCGAGATGCTGACCACATCTCCTCCCTGTATCGGTTGGATGATTGTCCACCTCTGCCATGCGTAAGTGGGCGTGAGGCCGGCAGTCGGGTTAGTAGGCCTTGGCCCTCTAAGGGCTGTCGCGCCATAGGTTATATTATATACTAATATGATTCATGTAGCTTGCAATGTTTATGCTCATATTTTTTGTGAAAGAATACAAACCCTTATCCTAATAGCGTTAAGTTAGTCTCCAGAGGGAGAAAACCATAAAAGCTTAGTACGGTTTGATGCTTTCAATACTAATAATCAATATCTTCCATTGCCTCCTAAGTTGCTAGTCACATTGTGGCACCTGAACTTATGGTGGTGTATATTACTGTAGATAATTTTAGAGCATTTGTATCAGTAGCAAATGAAGAGCACATTCTGCAATTAAGATTATATGACGTTAAGCTGTCATGCAATTTTAAAGTGAGACCTGGCCTTTTTATTTTCTAATTTTGTTTTCTTGATATTTTGATAAACAAACTAGATATTTCTCTTGTCTTAATAAGTAGCTAAGTTAAAAATACAGTTTGTTTAAAAGCAAACTAGCACCAGTCCTTGTTTGAGAACTATGCAGTTGCAATTTTGGAAGGCTAATGCATAACTTAATAATATGTTTTTTGGTGATATTCTGCTCCTCAGATATGCAACGTTAACATTGTATGATGTAGAATGTTCATATTCCCAATTTAAGACATTACTGAATGATAATAGCCAAGGCAGGTAGATGCACATACTGTGAAATAAATTTGTTATGCAGTGCAATTCCAAATTGTGTATTTCTTATGTCTTTTTTTAAGTTGTGAAGTTTTTGTTTATATTTTTAAACTCAATAGTATATAAAAAAAATAAAGACTGTTCAGTTTGTAGGACATAGTAATCTGGACACTAATCATAATAGTTTATTCTATCTTGTAGTGTTGTGTGTAATGCTCTGTTGGTCTGTCATACATTTTCAAATCTTTAACATGTTTAAAAACTGAAACAAATGAGATTATAACAAAAACATAAGAACTCTCACCCCATGGCATAACTGATTCATATCTACGTCTGAAATTGGGATCCCTTCCTCCGAGTGAATTTATTCTTCTGGGTGTCTCATCCCTCTAACCTGACCGCAATTTTTCACTTGACCTCTACCAGAATTAAACTGTCCATTTTGGCAATGATATGATCGAAAAGTTGTATTAATGTCATGGTTTTCCTCTATGTTTGTGTTTAAATTTTGATCAGTGTTATACATTTCAAATGATGACAGCAACTCTATGACATCAGGAAAATCTATGGGTCTCGCCACAATAAAGTGATTCCTAATGTATGGAGGGTATTACCTTATCAAAGTATGTATGGTTTTCATCTCCAAAAGCTCAGGACTTATTAACATCTCTTATTATCCAATTTTAAAAAACTATTCTGTCATCGATATACCCTTCCTTGCCTCAAATTTACCAGTAGTGAGTTCACTTTTGAATGTTTTGTCTTTCTGTCCCCCAAAATCTATTTATGAATGATGCTCGAAATATATAGATAGAGTCAACAAGAAAAATTCAATACCATGGCCAGGATTTGAACCATGTGGTGTGTGTAAGGGCATGTTTTGAGTGATTTTATGGTAATTAACATTAACAGGGCTCACAAAATTACTACACTCACTTATTACATCACCTGGATTTGGATTATTACTCACAGTAGCAGGTAAATAGCAATAATTAACATTTTCAATTATAGACATATCTTTTACATTGTTTACCTTACTTCCCTAAATGCAGTCACAATCTGCGTTAATCTATTAACATTATCTTTCTGTTTTTTTAAATTTTACTCAATTCTCGAATTTGTATAACTACTTCATCTTTTACTTTATTTACCTCACCAAGATGCAATTTTATTCCCGCTAGGTGTGATTTCGTTTTTTCATATTGTAATTGCATTTCAGTTCTTATCATTGTGGTTCTTTGTTCTAACTTATTTTCAAACTTATTTTTTTGTTTATCTTTTATCTTTATTTGCTCTTTCATGAATGCCTCTAATTCTTTATTTACTCCTAATCTTATCTCATGTTTAATACTGATATGCATCTATCTTCTATGAATATTCCTTGCAGAAGAAAGATCTTTAAGACAACTTTCTCTCATATGAGGTTGACATGGTTACACATCACCTACCTTACATTACACCTCTATTTCATTACATATTTCAATTCCTTTAACTAATCTTTTTAACAACATAAAATATCTGCTACTCGTTATTTTCATTGTTCTTTTTGTAAGAGTTTAGTACTTTTCTTTCTCTCTTACATGATTCTTTTTTCTGAAACATCGGTTTTGTGTGATCTGGAGGAGAGAAGTATATATTTTAATCAATCACTGAGTAACAATTACATTTTGAGCATCTTAAGATAAATCTTTTTTTAAATGTCAATTGTTCCTCTCCTGTAGAATTACTTTGTTCATCCCAAAACCTAATTTGCTACTTGAATCAAGATATGTGCATCAACTTTGAGTTGACTGATGAAGCAAGAGATTCAATTGGTTTACTGTAACATATTGTTCAGGAGGCACTTTAGATATCGTTGTACTTTGAAAATGTATTTTTACAAGCACACAGTAACCTTAAGACTTTAATTTGGAAATCTCATCCCATTGTGGTTCAATGCCTTTAGCTAAGACCTCAGTCAGGTAAAAGCATTTGGAGTTAAGTAGCTTTACCTTCTCCTCCCCAAAAACTGCTTATTAAATAAAACAATAAAGATGAACAAGAAAAAAGGAAACAATGGCAAGAGGAATGGTATCAGACTACCGGGAATGAGTACATATTTCACTGTATGTAGTATTAATGATGGGAGATGGTAACATGCTTGTGCTGTGAATTCTATATAAGCACACACCACTAGAGTTAATTTGTATTCTACCAATATAAGTGTGTATGTTGTGTGTAAACTATTTTATTTGTCTTCTTCTTAGGCATTTGTTACATTGATATTTTTGTATTGCAGGAAACTTTTGTTAAGCCAAATCAGGAAGAGGATCTGTTATCGTCGCAGTTACCAAGGTAATAGAGACAAACTCTTAAAACTGGCAAATTCATATATCTAAATGTACATTCATGGACACAAAAATCAGTCCAGTCTTTAACCCAAATTTGTCTAAGTCCTTCTTGGTACAGCATCTTGTTTATACTATCAGCAGGTACTTTTCACAAGTTCCAAATCTTAAAATTATTAACTCATATGATCAATAAAGTAAAGATAACAAAATAAATAAGTTACGCTTCTTTAACAATTAAGTATCAATACTGAGACCTTGTGGGTTCGTAGAATTTAATTTCCTGGTTGCAGAAATTCAAAATGCTCTTTATTTCCATAGAAAGACACTTGTGCAACTGTGATGTTAGCAGAATGATGTAACACACATGTACGTAACCTTCAGGTGCGGCGACCACAGGTCTACCCTGCACCATTGACAACTATCAAATGAGTTCTTCTCTACCCGTCCCTCCATTTTATACATGAGCTTCTGCTTTTCGCAGGTTGGGGGAAGCTTCTCGAAAATTAATGAAGCCTCACGGTCTTTCATGACGGCCAGCGAACGAGTGAGAACTGTCCAGACATTTCGTTGGCTTTTTTGCTCCCCGCGCCGTCTCTGCTAGTGCGAGCATAGGCGTGGCTTAGGCGCTAATTGTCGCTTTCACTTCTCGCTTCCCTCTCTCTCGGCGTTGGCTTACGAGCGGCCACGTGACTCTATGGACACATAACATGAGAAAGTATTGTACAGCATTACTCAATTGTGTGTAGCATATGCCTCTTTTCCATCTCCTAATTATGTTGAATCAAGACATTGCAGCTATTTGTTTTAGATATACTTATTTCATACGTAATATTTTGCATCTGCCTGGATCAGCTCTACTACCTGATTTAGGACTTCAAGTGCGAACAGAAACTACGAAGGAACTGACAGTCGATCACAGACTGTTATTTCTAGTGTTTCCAGAAAAAAATACCTATCACAGCAGTAATATATAATTCTCAGACGAGATTATATTTTCTTGCACATGTAAAGCAGAGGAGACTGTTAATCATCCCTCTTTGTCATATTTGAGCCCTGTTGGGAATTTGTAAGCTGACACAGAAAGGTTGCATTCTTATTTTCTTGTGGATGGGTGAATGAAAAAAGATCGCATCTGGCCAAAATTCAAGAAGCTGTTTATTTGTAGCTTCTTGCCAACATTTTGGTATGATTTAACTTTTTCTGTGCCTCCAAGATTGAGTGCAGATTTGTGCTAAGTGTCCATATATCTGCCATTAATTATGTTTAATTTGTGTTTTAAATTTAGCAGCTATTATTTTATTTATTCTTATTATTTGAATTATTTAACTCAAGTACTTTCGGAATTATCTCCTTGTTTACAGAAATGCCAAAGTTATGTTAATGCTGTATTAATATTGATAGTCTTCTGCATCTCCAGTTATAAAACTAACGAAATTGAAGAATGAAAAGCAGTGTGAGATATGAACCTAGAAATTTATGATTGGAAGCAGTTCCTTGTTAACCTCTCAGTCATGTAACGTTGAATGTTCTGTTTTTAGTACATATAAGTTAAGTACTACACTCTCAGTCAGAGCTGCTTCTACTGTTCTTTTGAGTGTATTGTGAACACTATATTGTGTACTGATTACACAGAATCATATGGAGGCTTTTGCTTCCATGACTAACTCTATCATAGTTAATGGTATTTTAATAAATATTTAAGGGGGAATGAATTACTGTATTGTTATTCATTTGGTTTGAATTATTTCAGGTTAACATCACAAAAACTTTCTGCAGAAACAGATCTCTCCACTTCCCTCACACATTCAGAACCAAGAGGGCACTACCAAGTGGAAGAAATTCCTTCGCATATGAAAACAGCCAAGTTTGCAGTCACACCATCTAATGAATGTGGCAGATTTGAGAAGTCTTTCAAACTCAAATTCCAGACTGGACCATACAAGTGTAACGAATGTGAAAAGTCTTTTAAACAGAAATATGCCTTAAACAAACATATATGGTTACATTCAGATACAAGACCATACAAGTGTAACGAATGTGAAAAATCTTTTAAACAGAAGTACAACTTAGACCAACATATTCTGATACATTTAGACACAAGACTATACAAGTGTGACGAATGTGAAAAGTCTTTTAAACAGAAGTCTGGCTTAAACAGACATATACGGTTACATCCAGGTACAAAACCATACAATGTGACAAATGTGGAAAGTGTTTTAAACAGAAGTCCAACTTAGATCAACATATTCTCATACATTTAGATACAAGACGTTACAAGTGTGAGAAATGTGAGAATTCTTTCAAACAGAAGTCTGACTTAAACAAACATATATGGTTACATTCAAATACAAAACCATAAAAGTTTGACGAATATGAGAAGTCTTTTAAACATATATCTAACTTACACCAACATATTCTGTTACATTCAAATACAAGACGTCACAGGTGTGACAAATATGAGAAATGCTGTAAACAGAAACCTGGCTATAACCATCATATTCTTTTACATTCAGATACAAGACTATACAAGTGTGACAAGTGTGAGAAGTCTTTTAAACAGAAGTCTTGCTTAAACCATCATGTACAGTAGCGACGATAGTTCTGTGCCAGTGACTTACTTTCTTCGCGCTCTGTAGAAGAGTCTATGCCCAAGCGTCCGTTGCATCTTCTGCTAGCGCTAGAAGATGGAAGACGATGCAGCACGGCCATATGTCACAGACTCGTCTTTACTTAAACGCATACCTAAAGATATATGAGCAGTTCTTCATCTTAGCCATTTCTTTACTGCTTTATATCTTTGCTTTCAGAAATGTTTTAATTTAAAGAAAATAAAAATCTGAGGTGATGCCCTTGTGGCTTATAGCTGATGGAAGTGAGTTAGCCGATTCTCGTTGAAACTGGCCGTATCAGACAAAACTACCGACAGGAGACATAAAACTATATAAATTAGATACACATTGATTTTAGTAAGCATAAACAATAAACAAATAATAAAAGACAGTAAAAGTAAATGGGAGACAAACAGAGCTTAGGACATTTGTTACTTCGAAACTCTATGTAGACGGGGCATTCACCTTCTGGTAGGCTCGGGAATCCAACCCTGTATTCTTTTGTTCAATATTGCCCGAGGCTATGGATGGCGACGATTTGGCGGAGTCCACTTCCGCTCAAAATCTTTAGAAACGAAAACAGACGTGACCTTCACAATGAAGACCCAGATATAAACAGACGCTTATCATCCGTGCCGTAGTATAAGTAATAAGTACGATGAACCAACCCATGCGAATTTTGTATAACCTATCAGAGAGAAGTTATTAGTCACATGACCATCGAAAAGTTCCAAAATCAGAGTAAGTGGGGGAAAATACATGTCTGAAATGGGCTGTTTTCGTGAAGAATCACTCGTCGTCAGACCGGCATGCATCATACACGTATAACACTACTCGTCGTCAGACCAGCACGCATCATACACGTATCACTCTCAGAACAGCATGCGTCATACGCGTGTGATGGACATACAACGCTTACGGACTTAAAGGCATAGGGATATAAGTGATGCGCATGTAAGGACAAATGCAATACAAGACGAGATGCGAAACCTGTGGCGAGCACTCAACACACAAAGGACAATAAATCTGCATCTATACAAGACAAGGTGTTTCTGTTCACTCCAACCATAGTCTGGACTTAGGTTACCCACTCCTGATATCACCGATAAGAGATTCATGCTGAGCTATATTGAATGAAACACCTTTTCCTACAAGCACCCTCAGCCTTTTTTTCCCAAACCGCCATCCAGCTACTTGTGAGGTGTTGAGTGAACGAGATACTACTCAATCAGGTTCAACCGGGCAGAACCGCCTCATCGTATGAAGATGTTTCATGTGTATAGATAATCGACCTTCCTTAGTCTCTAAGTCCTTTTATGACACGTAAATATGACACTCGCCAATTTCTCATATACTATTCCTATAACAAGACACTATTGTTTCTTGTTTTCTTCTACTTGAAACCTATGTCACATAAGATAGTTTTTGAACTATAGTCCGGCCGTTGTATCTCCGGCTCTGACGTTTTGTGATTGCAAGAGGTGGAGGGGGAACGTTAATAGTACCAACATACAGCAATGAGCAATTGAAAACATATCCTCAAAATTATCTTTAGAACGAAAATATAGGACTATATTCGCTTTAAAACACTGAAGTACAACTTACAATTTCATTATCATGCAAGATATATATTACAACACCACTCTATTCAAATATTTCGTTCACACCTTTGACACACACTAACAGCATCTGTTGGTAGTACTGCGTGTCTCTACATCCGGTGTTGTGGTCAGGAAGTTAAAACTGTCTGCTAGCGCCAATCAGCATTGTCGCTGCTATGCGTGACTCCCAAACACAACACCGTGTTGCCAGGTTAAATTTGTTTGAGCCACGTGGTAAACTTTCTTTGCTTACATTTTGCGTGTGTGAATTCCGATTTTTAATGTTCGTAAGTCCTATTATTATCGCTATTATAATAATATGGCTCCTAGTTTGTGTAATATGCAAGTACTGAAATATTTAAAATACGCATTATTCCTCTTCTTGAAATACCCGCTAAAGAACTGGCAACAGCCTGCTTCCCCCTCTCGAGAAATGTCAGAGCCGGAGATAGAGCGGCCAAACAGTAGTGCTTCCTCCTTATAAGTTAATGGAATCTTGGTATTTCAGGAGTCCCAAATTTTGACACTGGGTACAGTCTTCTCCTGAATATACAAATTATAAATTATTTGGCGAATTCTGCACCTATCAAAGTCATAAATGACAGTGACTGTTTCTGGTACACCATTTACTTTCCAGATATTTCAAAGGAGCTCACTTGGGCGTCACATCTCTCCCCTTCTTCAATTATTTCACAAAATTTTTTTCAGATACTTTTGTTGCTGGACTCACCCTCCGTTGCATTTTATTAGCATATCGCTAGAAACTGCTTCCTGTTTCAGAATAAACTGACATTAATAACTTCTCGGTTTGGCTGTGAAGTGTTTCTTCCACAAAGTGTGCTTTGAATTGTAGGTATTTTAATCTAAAAAAGAAAATATATATATAAGTACACACATATACACAGACAAAAAGATTCGTTTAGAATCCAGCAACAGGATTCTAAACGACTGGGCACACGGTCTCCACCGGCACAGAAGCATCATCCGCACTATACGGTTACATTCAGACATTAGACCATACGAGTGTGACAGATGTAAGTGTTTCAAACCCAGGTCTGACTTAGAAAGACATATTGTAATACATTCAGCAAAAGTAACACAAATGTAAGTCTTTGGAATGAAATATTAAGTTAGAGTAACATGCATTTTCTATTGTGCTAAAACATACAAATACGTTTTTTGGGATAGGTTGCTCAAAAGGTCATCCAGTCCATCGTTCTCCTATAGCGGTAAATTCATATATCAGTTATCAGACGATATGATCAGGCGGCATGAGTGAAAATTGGGCAGAGCATAAGAAAACATTTAATGATTGATTGGCATTCAGCCAACTCACTAGTAGCCAATAGAGCTTGAGAATAATGAACATGCAAAGGTGATGTATAGCTTAGTTGCTAATGCGCCTGAATATTGTCTCAAAGATACTTTACAAGGATGGTATTAAAAGCTCTCACGTGATAGTTGAAAATGGCAATTTATGCTTTAAAAGTTTTTTTATTTTCAACATAATCGTACCTAATATTAATACGATTTGTCGAGTGGTGTTCGAATGCCACTATCCCCTCTTGGTAGTGATCTGTTGGAAGTGCTGTAAAGAACCCATCTACAGCTGCAATGTCTTCTTCGTGGGATGAAAATTAGCTACCAGCATGTAATTTCTTCAGCTTTGTAAACAGATGGAAACCCGAGGATGACAAATCTTGGGGATATGGTGGATGATCCTTGATGTTCGTAGAGTCCTTAAGAGTCCTAGCCGGACGAAGGTCCTAAAGCTGAAATTTTCATCTTGAGTTTCTATATTACACAAATATAAACATTTGTTACAAAGGCTCTACTTTTCTTAAGAAATTGGTGTTAATTCTTTCAAATGGAGATCGATTTTATGAACATTTGCTCGCATCGTCAATCAACACACTTCGTCGTCAAGGATACTATGTTTTTTCCATATTACTAAAATCTGAAAAGAAAACAAACCTTAAAACAGAATCTACTGCTGGTATTTCAAAATTCATGATATAGTGTATATATTTTAAAACAAATATATTTTCCGAAACTATTAAATATATCAGGCAATTTAATTGTATTAATAATTTAACTTTGGGATTTATTTCATGGTTAAATGACCAAAAATGATCTGCTACGGCTGATTTATCACTTTCTTTATACTTAATGTTACGAAAATGTTCTTTCTCTCTGGTTTCCAAATTACGTTTCATCTTTCCAATATAAACCTGATCACAGTTTAAACAATTAAATTGATATATACCAGAAATTTTATTATTAGGAATTTTATATTTTTTAGAAAAATGTAAATTTTAATACTATATTTTGAGGCACTAAAGTTATACCAACCTCTTAAAAATGTTTAAAAATGTTTATTAACCCAAGGATGGTAAGTAAAGTTTTTAATATTATAAACGTCTTTTATTTTTTAAGGGTAGAAAAGTCTTTAACAGTTTTTTGATAATTAAATGATTCAATCTTCTTTTGTATAAAGTCATTATTAAAATCATTATTTGAAGCAGTATTAATAATATTGTGGTGGCGATGCGCAAAAATTTTCGGTGCAGAGGGATAAGTGTGGTTTGTGTACACAAAGAGCCTGCAAATAAAGATAACAAACGGATAGTGTATCAGTGAGACAAAAGGCATGCCAAAACATAAAGTTAGAATATTCTAGTAATATCTTGATTGATGGAGAGCATTCGGTTTCTTGATTGTTCTGGAACATTCTTGAATTATCAGTGGAGTTATTTAAGGAAGAAACAAAAACACAGTGGAGTATTAGACAGTTGTAAAGTGTAATGAGAGCTGAAGTATACAGGTGTGATCAGAAGGCTTTTGTAGTCGTCGACCTTGGTAGATTCTGATTGTGTGTGATGTAATACTACTACTGTGAGTGTATTTCTATGGAAATAAAGAATATTTTGAATATCTGCAAATTGGACTTTTGATTCTACAAACCCACAAAGTCACAATTTGTTTATATTCTTTACTGAATTCTTCTTTATCAAACTTACTAAATTTCTATGGAACCATTTAGCTAAATTGTTAGTTGGTGAGTTTATACAATTAACAATAGGTCTCATTTAATATCCAGGTTTATGAATTTTAGGAAGGGCATAAATTCTATGTAAAACAGGATTACCAACCTTTACACAATGTTTTCCTTTGTTCGATATAGCTTTCTCCTCTTTAGGTATTTTATTAAAATTTGTAATACAAGATTTTATATGATTTTTATTAAGTTTTGTAAAAACTTAAATTTGAAGTGAAAGTTTTACTCTATTAAGATAATCAAATTTAATCTAAAATTACAATTCTAGTTGGTGAAAATTAAATCTTTTTTATTTAATGATTTAATTATGAGAACTCCTAAGTGGTTTACCGGGAAAAAAACAAGTCAGTTGGAGAGTTTGATGTCATTTCGGCACGTTGGCCATAGTAGCTCAAGGGTTAGAGCAACTGGACGGCAACCAGAAGATCCGGGGTTCAAATCCCGGCTAGGGCATTGAATTTTTCAGTCTCACTCTATCTTTCCATACTTTAGCCTACACACGGCCAGTGTGAAAGACCTATTAATTTCCAATACTGATTTTTGTTAAAATCAAAATTTTTTTCCCTTTAAATTGTGATTTTTTCAACAAACTTCTGGCATAGCAATGGGTAATCCTCTTTCACCTATTCTTGGTTATCTTTTTATGAGTTTTTTCGAAATTCAGGTCACAAAAGCTTTTCCTTTGATTACTGAAACATGGTATAGGTATGTTGATGATATTTTTGTTATTGTTCCTGATAAACAAATTAACGATGTTTCAAAATTACTAAAATTAAAAGATAAAGCTATAAAATTCACATTAGAAACTGAAATTAATGGATTCCCTCCTTTTCTAGATTTGAAGATGATAAATAATAACAAATTGGATTTTGTTATTTATAGGAAGTCTGCTCATATTGATAATTACGTTTAAAAGTTAAGGTTTTAACCGTCTTTCACATTAATTTGCTATTATAATAGTTTGATTTATAGATTAATAAATATACCCCTGAATAAAAGGGAATTTAATAAGAAATATAAACATATTATTAATACTGCTTTAATTAATGGTTTTATTGTTTTATACAAAAGAAGATTGAAACATTTAAATATCAAAATACTGTTAATGATATTTCTACCCTTTAAAAATATAAAAGACGATTATAATTATAGAAGAATTACTTACGATCCTTAGGTTAATAAACATTTTCAAAAACTTTTTGAAGGGGTTGGTATAATTTAGTTCCTCAAAATAAATATAGTATTACAAATTTACTACATTTTTCTAAAAAATATATAAAATTCATAATCATAAGAAGTCTTGGTATTTATCAATTTAATTGTTTAGATTGTGATCAGCTTTATATTGAAAAGACGAAACGTAATTTGGAAACCAGAAAGAAAGAACATTTTCGTAACTTTAAGTATAAACAAACTGATAAATCGGCCATAGCAGATCATTTTTGGTCATTTAACTGTGAAATAAATCCAGAAGTTAAATTATTAATACAATTAAATGGTCCGATAGGTTTAATAGTTTCGGAAAATATATTTATTTTAAAACTAAACACTGCATAGTGCATTTTGAAATAACAGCAGTTGATTCTGTTTTTAGGTTTGTTTCGTTTTCAGATTTTGGTAATATGGATAAAACATAGTATCCTTTACGACGAAATTTGTTGACTGTCGATGTGAGAAATGTTCATGAAATCGATGTCCATTAGAAAAAGAATTAACACCAATTCCTTAAGATAAGTGAAGCCTTTGTAACAAATATTTATATTTGTTTAAAATTTATTGCTTCACTGTAGATAGCTTCATTTTCTACTTAATTGGGATTCTATGTTGGCAAAGCATTTGTGTTAGTCAAGAAGTGTAATGTTTGCTGTTTAGCTTGTGTAGTTTCGTTGCTCCTGTAATAAACCTAATCCAACAATGAGGTGTGCTGTGTTTTTAAAACATTTCATGTAATTTTAAGCATTAGGGAGATTTGCTTCCTTGCTCATACACTGTGTAAGAGATATTAATTTTATGTGGATTTAAAGTAAGGAATAAACTTCAAATTGCTGTAGTTCTTAATATGTTGGTGGACCGCATGATGCCATATCAACTTAGAACATGAAATAGATGTATTTGGGGCAAGAGTCTGTTTGCTGCAAGAGTCTGGAGCTTTTCAGAAGGCTTATTTGGAAAGTTGCAAATTTGAGAAGGCTATGAGAGATTCTGATACCTGTAGAATAATAAAAATGGACAGATTCAACTTAAGTGTTGATATTCTGCATTCATAGTTAACAGACCAGATTCCAGCTGCTGAGAATGAGCCACAGAAACATAATTAATGTCAGGAGGAGCAGATGGGCACAGTAAATTGTTAGAAAATTCTCGACAGTATAATGGAAACTCAGAAGCCAATACTTATTATCACTCCCCGTACATGTTGCTCAACTGCAACTGCAGAAGAAAGGAATGTCCTGAAGCAAATCAGCAATTCTCAGGTCTTCACATAAGATGGCTGTTGAAACAGCAAGAAAATTCCCACCAGAAATTAGAAAACTTTCTTTTGCTTTAGATAGCCAGAGAGGGATTTCTGACAATACGGGTAAGATAACTGAACTAGCTCCTAGTAAAACTGCAATGTGTCTTGGGTGTGAACCTGTATTTGAAGATCTCCCTACTGAAGACTGAATGCAATGTCACTCATGTAAGCAGTGGGGGAATGAAAAGTCTACAGCATTTGAGGAAAAGCGCTTTGTTTGTGACATGTGTATTTTTCCTTCAGTGACAGCAGTTTTGCAGCAATTCAATGGACGACATAATCTGAAGGCCTTATGTTTTCTTTTTCTTTCTTTTTTGTGTGTGTTTTGTATTGTTTCTATAGGATGAAAGTGTTCAACAAAACTATGTCATATGTTCAAAGACCAATGTATTAAACAAAGAAATTTTAGATGACAGTATATCAGAGCCCATTAAATCCGAAAGGTCAAAGTTTGTTAGCTTTAGCCTTGTTTTAAATTAAACAGTCCGTTATTTCTGTTAATAATTTTAGTATTTGTCAAAATATTATACTGTTTGGCTTCAGGTTTTCTCAGTGTATTAAAATAATTTCTGAATCACCATTTTATTATATATTATGATGTGCTGGGACTTTTGCCTTGTGGTAGGTGTAAAAATCCAAATAAAGCACAATTCCTGTACAGTTAATTATCACTTATGAAACAATGCAGTACATAAATGTTGTTTTGCCACTTTGGAGAATAAACATATAGCATATTGCAGAGTAAAAATCAGAAGTGTCCACCACTTACAGGGAGAGTAATAGACGTTTATTTGAATACTGAGCTCTTACCCCTTGTTACATTATATTAGGAAGACAAAATAAATCTAGAAACAGAATGAAAGAACACTTCAACAATTTTAAATTCAAACACATGGACAAGTCTGCTATAGCACTTAGTTATGGTCTGATAATCCCAAAATCAATCAAAAAATACAATTGGTCAAATATACAAAGAAACCTCTAGAAATGCAGATTTGAGAAAACATATTCATTACGAAGAAACAGAACCTCTTGAATTTTGAAATTCCCACTGTGGATGATGACATCAAACTTAACAGATGATTAGATCGCAGTACAACAGCAAGCTGCAAGCAGACACTACTTGCACCATCAGTCAACCACAGAACTGAGGATAGGGGAGAAGTTCCCAGAAACTAGTCTGCATAAAAAAAGCTTGTAAGTGGAGAAAAAAGGGACAAGGTTGACTGATTTGCCTAATTTTTATAATATGCACCTATGAATATTTTTTTCATTTAAGACAGTTAACACTTCGTGTGTATGATTATATGTTCCTTTATTTGTAATATCCCCTTTTCTAAATCCAAACGAATTACTATGGCTAGGAATTTGAGGACCTGTAAATTGTATAAAAAGGACCTCCAGAAGTACCTAAGGATATTCCAAAATGGAACTAAATATAGGAAAATAGCTCTCTAAGGCATTTTACTGGGCTTAATTTGTCAGGTTTGCAGCTAGGATATTTTACAGAAACTGTGAAACTGCAGTGACACCAGCCTACTTACCCGTAACCTCTGGTCTAGATTATTTATCTCAGTGCTGGTTAAAATTAACAGGATATTTGGAAAAGGTTTATGAGGTTCTTTGTTGGCGCTAATGACTTCAGTACAATGAAAGGCTGTTCTCACCTTTTACCTGCTGTATCCGATCTTAGGAGTACGTGTAAGGAATTAGATACTGAGCTATACTTCGTTGAACAGGAAAAATATAGTCAAAAGAAGTTGAAAGTTAGAGGAAGAAAAACTAGGATCCTTAAATTCAAAAATAGCTAAAAAGGCAAAACCAAAGAAATAAAATTCCCCATTTTCTGGCCTATACTGACCCATATTAACATATATTATGTTGGGCCTCATCTTAGACACTAGAGAAAAAAATGATTTTTCCTGAACTTCCCAGCTCTACTAATTACCAACAGGTATGCTGTTATATTCTAGGTATTTATACCATCTCTTGATCACCACCTTAGAGCACATTTTGTAAAAATTGACAAGATATACATTGGTTTATAATTTGAAAGGTTATTGCTTTCTCCTTTTTTGAAAAGGGGTTTAACAATTGAGAATAGAGTATTACCTCTAGTTAATTATAGAAGGAGGATCAAGTGAAGGTCACAAAGTACACTCTGACTTGTGTACGCAAAAATGCTAAAGATATAAAAACTTTAGTAGAGCTTGTGTACATGTATTGGTCAGATACAAAGCTATGTGATGTTCAGAATAATTATAAAAACATCTGGAGATAGATGTATCACTTATAAAACAAATTTCTTGTAAATACTAACTGATTGAACATGATTATTGTTAGAATAGTTTCAATGAATGTGCTTTGAAATGCTGTACATATTTAATAACATGAAATAGAATGCAACAAGTTAAGAGTTAATGTGTTTTAAATATGTAAACCATTGAAACAAAATAAGAGTATATAAATATAGTTTTGGCTTAGTACTAATTGCAATTTATTATAAGTGTCAACAAAATTAATAATTTTCAGTAAAAAGAGGACAGATGAAGTGGAATATATCAATAATTTGTATAGCTTCCTCCTTTAGCTTCTATAATCATATCAAGGGCTTCTTTCACTGAATGTTGCATTTTCTTTAAAAGTAAAATTATAATAATTTGTCCACAGTGGAAATCTATCTAAATGAGGTCAGAGTCAGCACATTCTGACTGGTTGGCTCACACTCCACTGTTCGAATAATAAAGAAAAACTTATTACTCTGTTATACTATAACACAATTGTGTCTTGTGTATATTTGATCTCCCAAGGAAAACAGAAGTAGCCTGTTTTGACAATTATGAAGAAATTTGATTCATTTAATCACTCTTTGTTACAGTATGGTAAAATTCTATTCTCAGAAACTAAAATAAGATGCATAATTTTGCTATTTAGTGAATACCTGTTATCAGTGAGAGGTTAGAGAAAGTTTTACATACAGAATGTAATTTAGCACTATATTTATTAAATTGTAGATGAGTCGTATTTATTACACATCGGCTTTACTTACATACCTCTATTGAGGACACGTTTCGTGAACCATCGTTCGCATTGTCAGCTCTAATGCGACTAAAGCTTGATCCAATGGTCTGGGTAGTTATGGAGTTGCTGCTGCCAATTTTTGATTTTGTGATGAATGTAAATATGTGATTGTCTTCTGCGGGATTTTAAAGTTCATTATTTGGTTTTTATGCTTTTCTATGTATATTCTCTCCCATATGATGAGTTCACTATCTTTTTGTACGTATTTTAGTAATTTGGTACTACCTTCAATTTGATGATTTTCAGACAGGAAATGAGCTGCTATTGTGGACTTATCAATATATTTGTATCTTAAGTGCCTAAAATGTTATTTCTTTCTAGTGCCTATGTTTCCATTTGTCCTCCCTATGTAAAGCTTTTCACAGCCTGTACACTTAATCTTGTAAATGCCTCATTTTCTATTGGTTATATATTATCAGTATTATTACTATTAAGTAAATTTTTAATGTTGTAATTATTTTTTGATGCCAGTGTTAGCAGCAGCAACTCCAGAACTACCCTCACCATTGGATCAAGCTTTAGTCGCATTAGAGCTGATGATGCGAATGGTTGTTCGCGAAACATGTCCTCAATATAGGTATGTAAGTGAAGCCAATGTGTAATAAATACAACTCATCCATACTTTAATAGTTATTTCCCTTCACTGTTGTGTTCCAATACAGTTAAATTAAGTACTATAATTTAATCAGTCTCCTTGAGATCATTAAATTAAAAAATGCCTAAAAGTCTTGGGTATTTATTGTAAAGATACAGGCACAATACAATAAATTACAGTAGTCCTATAATTCACGCAGGTTTGTTATGAATATTGTGACAAAAGACTAGGTAGTACCAAAGTCACTTTGTGACCAGAATTGTTAGACCAGGGTTAATTTACAACCACTTTCACTGTTTATAAATACTGTCACCAAATTATCGGAAGGCATGACCAACTGGAGCTGGGTATGGGGACAGGAGGCATTGAGGCCACGCCCATCCATTTCTCTTATTACGCTCATATAGGGGATAGTTAGGAAAGTGTCACGAGGCACTGTACCCTCTCTTTCCCCTTCCCCTGACGTCTGGAACAATCGGGATGATGTTCCGAGACGCAAAGCTTCGAGATGCAGCGATCTGGCTTTATAAGCGACGCGTTAGACGACTCAGGCAGTTCTTGGCGAGCAGCCGTGAAGAGCGCAGTGCTAGCGAACGGACTGAAAGACTGCGTACGTGTATCAAAGGAGTTTTAGTCAGCTCTAGTGAGTGTTGTGCGTAATTGAGTGCTGCGTAATCGGGGTGTTGTGTAATTGCGAGTGATATGTGATCCTGCTGTGATTTGTAAGTGAACCAACCATATTTCGGTGGGAATAAAGAACGTTTTGAGTTTGTGCAACTGGACTTTTAATTTCACGAACCCACAAAGTCACAACTGGTGTCAGTAAGTGGGATATTACAGCGATGGAGGCTGCGTTGGGACAGATTTTAGAAAAGTTGGAGACGGCAAATAACAACTTCGCCGCGAAGATGAACGAAGAACGAAGACGGAGATGGCAAACAACAACCTGGCAGAGGAACTGAAAGAAATAAAGACGGCGAATGACAACCTCGCTGCGAAGACGGAAGCTGCAAACAACAACTTGGCCACGACAATGACCGCAAAGATGGCCGAACTGACCAAGGAAATGAACGTGTCGAACGAGGCTCTCGCCGCCATATTTGAAGAACAGTTGGCCAGCGTGAGGGATGACGTGACGGAGCTGGTCAAGCAGATGGGCCAAGTGGACGATCGTTTGAAGAGCTGGTGAACCACTTCAATGACCTAGAGGAAAAGGCCAACAGTAATGCCAAGTCCATGAACGCCATGGTGGAAGACGTCGAAGTCCTTGCGAACCGCGTAAATAACCTGGAAGGAAAGGCCGACAGCAACACAAAGTCCCTGAACGCCATGGTAGAAGACATCGTCGGCAGGATGTTGAAGGACTTAAAGGCCGACGCGCCGGGACGCGACACAACATCGGCGCGCGTCAAACCTCCTAAATACGACGGCGCGTCAACGTTCCAGGCCTTCCGCCGCCAGTTCGACAGGGTGGCCAGGCACAAGTTGTCACCAGAAGAAGAGGCCGCACAGCTAATAGCCTGGCTCCAGAGACGGGCCGCAGAAGTCCTAAGCGCGGTACAGGCAGCAGTGGCTCCCAAGGATATCTGGGAGGCCCTGGAAAACCGTTTCGGGAACCACCACCTAGCCGCAGTCAGCTGAAGACAAGGTCGCAACAGCCAGGGGAGACGCTGTAGGGGTTCGCCCTGGCAATTTAGCAGCTGGCTAGCAAGGCCTTGGTTCACCTCCCGCCAGAGTTCGTATCGCGAAAAGCCGCCTACGCATTTGTTGACGGGGTACGAGACACCGAGATACGTCTGCGCCTAATGCTCGGCGTCTACAAAACCACTAACGAGGCTCTAACGGTAGCACAGGATGGAGGCGGTCGAGGCGGCTACCCCGAGTTCAAGGACCAGGAGTATCCGCTACACGGGAGACTGAAAGCAAGCCGAGGGACGCCGGCGAAGTCTTGGTGGCGTGTTTTGGCGGTGTGGACAAAGTGAAGTGAATGTGGGGATCTACTCCCATTAGTCCTGGACCCGTAGGACCAGAACCCGGGCCTCTCGGGTTCGTGTTACCATAGGACAGTACCTATTTTATAAACTGCCCCCCGCTGCTCACAGCAGACAGGACGGAAGTGGATACGCCACTTACGCGCCGGTCCTTAATGAACCAGCTACCAAATAACCTTGGTAGAGCCGCAGGTGATCTAGCACACCAGCTACTAGCTCTGCAGGCTAGCACCCGGGAATTATGAGGCAACACTCTTCCCCCTCCGCGCGGCCGAAGCCTGGCCGGAGGCACCCAATTTCCCGTGGGTGGCGTGAACACACTGCCCTCTCGAGTCCAACCCAATCCGAAAAGCTCCCAGAGGGAGGGGCTCGAATGTTTGGCCCAAGGTTCCTCTAGTAACGTCAGAGGTACCACGAGTGCTAAGAGTCAGCAGCGCTCGCACTAAAGCAGCTGAAGGGGACGGATCCCCTCCCCTACGGGGGTGTGGACAGTCGGGACACCTGAGAGAGTTTGCCGACACCAGGAAGAGAAACCGGAAGATCGCGGAAGACCCGGCGTGGCGAGGGGCACTTCGGCGGCATCACCATCCCCTCGAGTGACACTGCGCACCGTCAGCCGACGGATGGATGACAGCCTCATCGCGGACGGTTGGGTGAGAGGTAAACCGTGCTGCGGGCTGGTAGACACCGGGGCGGCCGTGAGGCTCTGCTGAAGCTGACCTTGGAACGGAGTGCCGTGCGTCTGTGTGTTTTCGTCGCGAAGGTGGCTGAGGAGGTGATTCAGGGACTGGATGCCCTCAGGAGACAGGAGGCGACGGTCGACGTCTGCAAGAAGGTCCTGCGGCTCAACGGATAAGAGGTTATACTCCGTCAACCCGAAGAGCGCCTGGGAATCTGCAGGGTCGTCTTCAACGAAGACGTGGTTATCCCAGCGAGGAGCGAGGTATTGGTGACGGCGCGACTGGAAAGCTAAAGAACCAGGAACATGATGCTGGACAAGAAGATGCCTGTAATAGGACTATATGTAGCCAGGACATTCTTGGCGTGCCGAGAGGAGGTACCAGTGAGACTCTTAAATCCAACGGACACCGATCACGACGTTCAGGCCGGGACGGATTTGTGAACGTGCGAGCCCGTGGTAAGCGTGACAGCAATCTACAAGGCGCAGGAGCCGGTGCCGACGCAACACCTGGGACCCCGGCTAGAAGGCTTACTGGAGAGGGCGGCCGACCACCTGACAGCAGAACAGCTGGAGAAAGTTTGGCAACTGCTGAGACGATACCAGCGCGTCTTCAGCCAAGGTAATAGTGACTACGGCCGCACGGACAAAGTGCTTCACCGCATCGACACCGGGGATGCCCGGCATTTTGGCAACCACCTATACGCGTTCCGCTGGCGAAATAAGGGACAGTACGAGACATGCTGGAGGACATGAGCTCCAGAGGAGCGATTGAAGAGTCTGACAGCCCCTGGTGTTCCCCTGTAGTTCTGGTGAAGAAGAACGGTGAGCTACGCTTCTGCGTGGACTACAGGAAGTTGAACTCTGTCACCCGGAAGGACTGTTTCCCCTTACCCAAGATTGACGACACCCTGGACACGCTAGCTGGTGCACAGTGGTTCTCGACCCTGGACCTGAAGTCGGGCTACTGGCAGGTAGCTCTAGATCCGAGAGACAAGCAGAAGACTGCATTCTCGACAGACCAAGGGCTTTGGCAGTTCACAGTTTTGCCCTTTGGCCTCTGCAATACACGAGCCACCTTCCAACGCCTCATGGAGTCATTGATGAGAGGATTGACTTACGACGCCTGCCTACTATACCTAGACGACATCATCATCGTCAGTAAGACTTTTGAAGCCCATCTGCAGATTCTGAGTAAGGTGCTACAGAAATTGCAGGCGACCAACTTGAAGCTGAACGCGAAGAAGTGACCTACTTGGGCCACATGATCTGAGCAGCCGTGGCCACAGACCCGGAGAAGACTCATGTTGTGAGAGATTGGCGTCGCCCAAAGGATAAGAAAGAGTTGCGCAGTTTACTGGGGCTATGCAGTTATTACCGACGCATCATAAAGGGGCTCTCTAACATCGCCAAACCCCTCACCAGCCTGACAGAAGATCACCGACCTTATGTGTGGGTGGAGGACGCCGAAGACGCTTTCCAGCAGCTGAAGAAGACACTGTGCATGCTCCAATTTTGCGATTTCCAGAACCAGGCGACGCCTTCATTGTGGACACCGAAGCCAGCGACCATTGCATTGGAGGCGTCCTATCACAGATCCAGGACGGCCATGATTGGGTGATAGCCTACTAGAGCAAGAGCTATCCAATGCAGAGAACTACTGCGTCACCCGGCGAGAATTATGTGCGGTAGTAAAGACCTTGGAGCACTTCCACAAGTACCTGTACGGTCAGCCATTCCACCTGAAGACTGACCATTCCGCCCTAACCTGGCTATTGAGCTTTAAGAACCTGGAAGGCCAGACAGCACGTTGGGTCGAGAGGCTTCTGGAGTACGACTTCACCTCGGAACATCGCTGAGGGAGGAGCCACGGTAACACAGACGCTATGTGCCAAATACCCTGTCCAGATGAGTGCAGCCAGTGCACGAGAGTGGAAGAGGAGTGTGCCGCAGCATTTATTCTATTTATTTTAATCTGCAAGCTGAGGTCCAGGTGTCTAGAGTTTAAACCTGGACTTATTGTGCTCTTTAGTTACAAATGATATATATTTAATTAATAAATAAAAATAAAAGGTTTCTTCTTGCAGACGAAACTAATGCCTACATTTTCAATCCTAATGACCATTATCTCCAGTGGCCTTACAACTAAATCTAACCTAACAGCAGCCTTATTACTATGTTACAGTTCTTATAAATAATTGAATTACAATTATAATTTTAATCTGAATCTGAATAATAAATTATACTGATAGAAGGCTGCTGATTTATTTCTAATATTTTGTGCCTGCAACTGAAGGCTTCCCAACCTTGTATCCTGAAGTCCATTAAATTTTGTTGAAACTCAATGTTGGTGGGACATCCAATATTTACAGTTGTCGGAGTTTTCTGTAGTTATTTAATCTTTCTCTATGGTCCTGGTTACCTTCGACGATCTTTGAGTGCTTTTTCATGTGTCCTTTGGGTATCTTGTCCTTCTCCGTAAATTCATATTGATCTTCCAATAAATGTTAATATTAGACGATGTCATCTCTTTATGGAAGTCCTATGAATGTTGATCCTCTTCCAATAGATGTTGATGTTCATTGATGTCATCTCTCTGTGTATATCTTGTTGAACTCCTCAATTGTTGTCTCTCCCCTTCTTCTATTCCGTAGTTGTGCTCTGTTCTGGTTGTAGTCTTCCATTTCTAAATTGTATACTAGTTCTGTCATAATTTCCAACTGTTTATAATCCTCTCTTTCCTCACTATATTCCATATTTGTTTTCCTTGTAGTTTTGTTCTACCTTCTTGTAGTTCGAATATATATTTACTGCATTCAAACAATGAATGCTCTGGGTTGCCTGGAACATTGCAGGCATCACAATTACTATTTTCTTTTTTGTCTATTCGATTGAAGTATGTATCATACGGTCCATGTCCTGATATGTAAAGTATAATTCCATTCCTCGGTTTCAAGTGTTTCATCCGTATCCTTTCCTTGATGTTTAGTAATATCTCGTAAATTCTCCTTCCTTCATCTGCGTTATTCCACTCTTGTTGCCAATCATTTAGTATTTTATTCCTAATTTCAGTTTTAGATTTACATTGTTCGCCGATCAATTCGTGCAATTTTGTTAGGTTCTGTTTCTTTAACAAATAATTTACTGCACGTAATTTGATTACATAATCAATTGGCCATATTCCCATAATTACAAGAAGTCCCATTGTAGATGTCTTAAATGCTGCTACTCCACTAATAATTATCTGTCGTTGAGATCTGCGTAATAATGTTATGTACTTCTTGTATTTTAATCTACGTGCCCAGCTACTCTCTCCATATCCAACAATTCCTATTGCTATGCTTGTGTTATAAATGTTAATTGCCTCTGCGGGTACTCTGAAGTTTTTCTGAACAATTGATGTTAACTTCATCATCACTCCTTGTGCTCTGTTTCTTGTATAATCAACGTGATTTGAGAAGGTTAGTTTCTCGTGCAAGAGTATCCTCAGATATTTATGTTGTTGTACTCTTGCTATTGATCGATACATAATCTTAATACTGGGATTTCTTTTTAGGATTTCTTTAAGCAGCATGTATACGGTTTTTGCTAGAGCTATCATTAATTTAACCTCCTGACACCACTTTTGTAGTGTATCTATAACTATTCTACATTTTTCTTCCATTTCAATTCGGCTATTTCCATCGTTGATAATCATTAAGCCGTCTGCGTATGCTATAATTTCCGTAGTTTCTGTGAGATTTCCCATTTTCTCAAGTATGGGTTTTGTTAAAATATCCCAAAAGACTGGTCCTAATGTAGATCCCTGAGGGCAACCTTTAGTAATATCTTTTGTTAATTTCTTGTTTTCTCCTTTCATAGTAGAAATTCTGTCTTGACAGTAATCCTTTAATATTTTATATAGACTGTACGGATAATCTCTTTGTCTTAATATACTAAATAGTTCAGGCCACCATG
The DNA here is from genome assembly GCA_030765055.1 of Mantis religiosa. Taxonomy (NCBI): domain Eukaryota; kingdom Metazoa; phylum Arthropoda; class Insecta; order Mantodea; family Mantidae; genus Mantis; species Mantis religiosa. Next base: position 123,390,138 of record CM060956.1, on the reverse strand, counting down.
GGTTATCGAATGCGCCTGATATATCGAAAAATACACATATATTTTTTAAAATTTTCCTGTACACATAGAAGGGCCTTGTTTATTGCGTCTTCAGTAGATTTTGCCTTGCTGAAACCAAATTGTTTATTGGTCATACCTGTCATTACCCTATATTCCATAATTCGTTTGAAAATTAAACGTTCTTGTATTTTCCCCATTGTATTGACTAAGCAGATAGGCCTATAACTTTTAACATTTTGGGGATATTTGTCCTTGCCTTTTTACAATATCACTGCGTTTGCTTGCTTCCAAAAATATGGTATGCGTCCACATATTAAACAAGCATTAAATAAATTACATAGATGTGGTGCAATTGTCTCTTCCAAGTTTTCTGTTACTTCAAATGGTATACCATCGGGTCCTAGTGCTTTTCATTTTTCCCCTTTCTTATGGCCAGTTTTACTTCCTTGACATCAAATGGATATATGATCCTTGCGCCATGGTATTCCTCGTTAAAAACATCACGTTTATACATGTGTTGCTCGTTATCGTCATTTGTTGTATCTGTTGGTAACTAGTTGTCCATTAGATAATTTGATGATTCCATCCATGTTGTAGTATATTCTCCATTTTGTTTCTCTAGAGTAGATAAAATATCTGGTGCCGAAATTTTCTCCATTACTATTTTGTAGGCGACTCTCCATATGTTGTTCGTTAACTTGTCTTGTACAAAATTCTCCCACGATGCTTTCCTTACCTTTTCCAGTTCTCCTTTATATTTTTGTTTGATTTCTCTGTATATCGCCAAAGTTCTATCTCTTTCCATTCCTGTTTGCGAGTGTTGGTTGATTGTTCTGGTTTTCCGGGTTTTGCTCCTCAGTTTATGTAATTTGTCATACCAAATCTTGTATTCTGTTTTCCTCATTCTCGCTTTCAACATAGATTTGTCCATTGCTTGTATACTTTCAGTTAATATTTTTGCAATACGGTCGATATTCTGATCTTGATATACATCTGGAAATTTTAATTGTTTTTGTAGTCTTCTCCAATCCGCATTTCTAGTTATATATCTTTTGTATGTGAGAGTATTCATTATATTCTCATTTTCATCTTGAACTATGTGGTCAAACATAATCAAATAGTGGTCACTGGTAGTTAGTTGTTCTGTTACTTTCCAGTTGCATATTTTGCGTACTACATATCCTCTCGCTAATGTGAGGTCGATATTTTCTTTGGCTTCTGTTCGATTCTGCAATGTGTAGGGATTATAAGGCTGGTTTAAAATTTCCAGTTGATATTCGTTTATTACCTCCACTTCATCCGGTGTTTTACTCCACCAAAGCTTTGACTTTGCATTAGCATCCATTGTCATAACTATAGCTGGATTCTGATACATGACCCAGGGTCATGAAAATTAATTAAAACCATAAAGCTTGTATCAAACCTTAATTTGAATTTATTTTCTGCTACACTTTGCGCTCACCAGTACATAAACATACAATAACAATAAACTTCTGTCCTATCTTCATATAATATTTACTTCCAGCTACATTTTGTATTGATCAACCCAGACACATAAGGTAACAATCAACTTCTGGTCCCGAACTGAGAGGAAAGAGCCCCATAAAACAACACGGCTCACCAAAACGCAACGCATGAAAACCCAAAGAGAGTACCGGGAAACCCCAACATGGAGCACTTACCCAGAGGCACAGACGCGACGCGAGTCAGGCGCACACTATTCTGCCGGTTTGAGGGAGCCACCCAAGAAGCCTCGGGCACCGCAGCGCCCCCAAAGAGGAACGGCGGACAACCAAAGCAACGTGACAGCAGCGCCTCGAACCGGAAGGGCAAGGAAAAAGGGTGCCCGAGGGAAACCAAAACGGCGCAAACACCCCCTCCCCATCGGAAACACAGGACGGAGAAGCTAAGCGGAAAGAAAGGAAAGGCTGAAATGAAACAAAGGAAAGGAAGAAGGCCCTCCCAGACCCCGGAAGGATGAAGCCCGAAGAAGAAAACCCTAGTAGAGTCGGACGAGCACCAAACATCTTAGAAATTCTGCCCCGGGTAGCAATGAGTATGTGTACTGCGTACACTGGTTGAGTCTTTCCACCTTCACAGCTGTGGCATACCATACGTCACTCTTACACTGAGAACACTGTCTCCTTTTACACACAGTCGGGGCGCAGAGATTAGGTGTGAAACTGAGTTTCCTTTTTTTCACCCTCAAAGCCATGGCATACCATACGTCACTCTTACACTGAAAACACTGTCTCATTTTACACACACACAGTCGGGACGTAGAGGGCAGGTGTGAAACTGAGTTTCCTTTTTTCCCTCACAGCCGTGTCATACCTTACGCTGAGAACACTGTCTCATTTTACACACGCACAGCCGTGACGTAGACAGCAGGTCGCCTGAACACTGGCGGCAAGTCTTACAGGGGCAGAAGTAAACAGAGGCAAAACGTTACCAAAGGGCAGCAGACTAGTCCCCTGAAACGCCTTACAGCAGCCAGGCAGGTAACGAAAGGGTGACCAAAGCAATACACTGGTGACGAGGCTTGAACTCGAAGAAGCAGAAGAAACGAAGCTAGCTCCCACGTGGTGACTCTCCCGAGGTTGTTGAAGAAGGAGCGTGGCAAGCGTGCAGCTCACTGCCTCACCGGGTGCACCGGGTGTGTCTGGCGCGAGGCGGAAAAATCAAGGATGGCAGAACAGGCAAGAACCACGGAAGGAGATGAGGAGGCTGAAACATAAAACATAAGCCAGAAACGGAAGCAGAAGTGGTAACCTAAGAATATTAACCAGAAAAATCTGTACAATATTTTTAAGTCATAAGGGGCAGAAATATCTTTGAAGGACAAGTAATAAATATTTCCATACGAGTAACAGTAATAAATCTCTTCAAATAAATAACAAAAAGTATAAATACCATTGAAGTGACCAATACTAATAAACACTTTCAAGAGTAACATTAATAAATTTATTTAACAGCATAACAATAATCCAAATTTTAACAATAAAGAAAAAATACCTTTAGACAATATTAAACACATCAACATAATTGGACACATTATATATAAACAAGTAAATAACACACTATAACAGGGGTACCCAACAATTTTTTAAATAACACACACACAGAAAACACACACAGAAAGAAAGAGAAAGAGAGAGATATGGTGGTACAGAAAGAGAGAGGAAAGTGAAAGTGAGTACGTGCCCAGCAGCACGGCACGCGAGAGACACAGCACAACACAACCGTGCCCCGAGGTCAAGAGCGCAGAAGCAAAACAAACACGGGAACGAAAACAAAACAAACATTAAAACCTAACGTCAGGGCACGGTTTCAACTGAGTGATGTGGGTTCGACGCATCTCACGGGTTTTACAGTGCTCCAGAGTAACGGACACGCCCTTAAAAATGTTAAGGGCCAGAGTAACGCAGAGCTAATTTAGCAGCAAAGGCGTCCTTACGCGAACTTATAGGGAAAGATTTACACGTAGGCAGTTGACCGAGCGCGAAGGGAGAAGGTTTTCTATTTTCATCATAACGCCTTTTGGTGAGCTTACGCGCAGGTTTTAAATTATTAAAAGCTCTCCTCCGGTTCTGTCTACTAATTTCGGGAGAAAAGGTCTGAGGAAGTAGATCATTTAAGGACCACATATTCGCCAAGGGGGAACTGGGTACAAAAGCAAACATTAAACTGAAGGGTGTGGTCTTGTGAGCTTCATGACGAGCAGAGTTAAAGGCAAATTGCAATTTACCCAAGCTAGTATCCCACTGATTGTGGTGCTCATGATGGAAAGCAATCAAAGCGGATTTCAAATTTCTATTAACCATCTCGGCTTGGGAAGGATTAGGATAATACGGGGTGGTAGTGGTATGTTTTACCCCCCTCCCACCCGAAAACAGAATTGTTTCAAACCAATTGGAAGTGAACTCTGAGCCATTGTCAGACACGACGTAACTTGGAGCACCAAAAGCAGCAAAGATGTTATTCAGGACCTTCGTAGCAGTACGAGCCCTGGCACGTGGCACGGCCGAAATCCACACGATCTTAGAAAAGGCGTCAACAACCACAAGATCAAAAGTATTACCTTGAATCGACCTGGGAAATGGGCCTATGAAATCTACAAGTAATTTTTCCAGCGGCTTATATGCCACATCAGACGCGAGACCACCCCACTTGGTTCGCTGCGCCGGCTTAGCCATGGAAGAAATATTAAAATCTTTAACACGGGTCGCAATATCGCGATCCATGCCTTTCCATATAAAGGGCTCACGTATTTATCGCGAGTCTTGTTTATTCCAAGGTACCCACCAACGGGTGAAAGATGAAAGTAATCAAACACCATGGGAATGATACTATTGGGCAAAACGATCTTAAATTTGCCGTCAAGATCAGCACGCGCCATAAGGACACCATCACGTAAGCAATTGCGGGACAGGATGGCCGTTCTCGAACTGCTGCATAATCTGATTAGTACAAGCGTCCCTGCGCTGATGTTCAGCGATGCTGGTAAACATTTCGGGGAACAACAGACAGGCGTTAGACCCAGAAATTGTCCCCGAAGATCGTAACGGGGGCGGTTCCTCAGAAAACATGCTGTAAGGGCGTCTGCAACAACATCAGAACCACGAATGTGCCTCGGTGTAAACTTAAATGCACCAATCCGAAAGCCCCAGCGGGCGAGCCTACCGGTCTTCTGTGGTGTTCCTAACGCCCACGTGAGATCCTGGTTATCACACTCCAATATGAAAGATACATGTTCCAGGTAGGGTTTATACTTCTCGAGACCAACCAAAACTGCCAAGGTTTCGAGCTCATAGATGGAGAAACTTGCGTTCAGCCTCAGATAGAGTTCGCGAAGCATAGCAAATGAGACGGCGCCCCTCCGGAAAATCCTAAGGAAGAACCGCCACCAGGGAATAACTAGAAGCGTCAGTCTGAAAAATAAAAGAGCTATTGAAATCTGGAAACGCCAAAACAGGAGGAGAAGAAGTGGCGGACTTAAGGTCTTCGAACGCACGCTGTTGTTCGTCACCCCAGACGTACTTAATACCCTTACGCCGAAGGCGATTCAAAGGTTCAACCCGGGAAGGAAGGAAGGAAGGAGTAAACTTGTAGAAGATATGCGCCATACCAACAGAACGAGCCAATGCACGTAAGTTCTTAAGGGGGTGGAAAATTGCGAACGGCTTTGGTGCGTTCTAAATCAATAGTAATGCCGGCGGCCGACACCCAAGGACCCAAGAAAGAAATCTCTGCGGTAGCAAACTTCACTTTAGACCTTTTAACCGTGAGGCCAGCCTTCTGTAAGCGATCAAGAACCTCACATAAATGTAAGATATGGGAATGCAAATCAGGAGAGTGAACTACTAGGTCGTCTAAATAGTGGTAAAGAAATTTAAATTTAATGTCAGAAAACAAATTGTCCAAGAGACAGGAAACTACCTGCGCACCGGTAGCAATCCCAAAGGGAATCTTATTAAACTTATGCAATCTCCACGGAGATGAAAAAGCAGTCACGTGTTTACATTCATCCGATAATGGAATCTGATAGGCACTGTTTAAATCCAGAGTCGTAAACACGCGTGCTCCAGAAAAGTGATGCGCGGCAGTATGGAGGTGTGGCATGGGAGTAGATTCAATAAGTATTTTTTATTGAGTTGGCGATACTCCACGACAGGACGGAAACCATTGTCCACCTTAGGAACTAAGAAAACTGGGCGAAGAAGTGGAAGACAAAGTGGAAGGTCTAATGATACCCTTATCCAACATATCATTGATTTTAGTCTTCAAAATGGCCATTTTGGGCGGTATCAGACGGTACGGAGAAATCTTAACAGGGGACGGGTCAGTGAGCTCAATATCGTAGGTAATAAGATGAGCAACACCCAATCGGTCCGAAAACAAGGAGGAAAATTCCTGGACCAAACCTTCCACCACTGCGGCTTGTTGGTGAGTTAAATGAGACAAGGAAATATCTGCCTCACGGCCATCTAATGGCGCGACGTTACCTAGACGAGGACGAGGTGGAACGTCGTATAGTTTCTCCTGAAAAGGTACACTACTTCCAGTCGCGAACCTGAAAGTGGCTTGTTTCTTCGCAAAATCTAAACACAAACGGGAGCGTGACATAAAATCGGTCCAAAGATTACAATATAGGGTAGATCAGTGACCAAATAAAACTCATGTTTCCAATTGAATTTAGTAAAGTGGATAGTACACATAACCTTGCTAGACACGTTAAAGAACTGACCATTAACTGCCAAACATTCCACCTGACAGCTCACCTCCCTGGGACACGAAGGCGCCAATGTATTGCGAAAATATAGTTGATTAATGAGAGAAACGTGCTACCGGAATCAAGGAGAGCTAAAACGCTCACCTTACCGACAACAACTTGCACAAGAGGTTTAATAGAATGGGGAAGAGCCAAAATGCGCCGCGATGAGGCCAAACACGCGCTAATGGCAGGCAACTTCTGGCGTCAAATGGAACGCTACCGGAAACGACTATCACGTCCAGATTTCGAAAAGTCCATGCCCGTTGGGCGAGGGAAACTACAGTTCTTAACCATATGTCCTACCTCCTGACATCGGTAGCATCTTAACCGGAGCCCCTGAGGTGATGACCCAGGTCCGACGTCGGGTGCTAAACCATCTCCGCGATTCACTCGTGGTGGGGGAGGTGAATTCAACACTTCACTTAAGCGAGATCAATCTACAGAAGAACACTCATTAAGCAGGGACACTAAAGATTCCAATGCCGTGAACGTATTAGGTCGTGTCGCGAAAACAAGACTGGAGCGAGCTTCGGGATTCAAACCCGAAATGATGACATCACAAACTGCCTGCTCCGTATCTGGGAGACGTAAGGCCAAGGCCACGTCTCTGACCCGTTCCATGTACTGGACAAACGGTTCGGCCAGACGTTTAGGTCATAAATAATGGTCTTGCAATAATTTTAACGGTTCACGACGCGGGATAAAGAATTCCAAAACCAAAGCATGAAAAGTGCTTAAAGGGTCAGCTGATTGCCTTGCTTTCAGCAAAAGATTCAAAACTACACCTTTGACCTTGGTCGCAACTGCCTAAATTATTAAATCGGAAGAAACCGGGTGCACCATGGCTACCTTGTTAAGCTTTACTAGGAATTTCAAAACCGTGAAAGCCGACAGCACATCCGACACCTCGAACATATCCACTGTCTCCACCAACTGTTGTAAAGGGTGTACGATTTTTAAGGCACGAAATGGCGTCGAAAGAGAAGCTATGGGACTCACAGCCGGGGAAGACGAGGTCTCAGGAAAATACAGCTTAGCGTCTGCTCCCCCTTGACGAGCCATGGCGTTAAATTTCTCGAGGAGCGCCTCAAAATTTTGTGTGACTGTCTTAACACGAGATAAAACCTCGGAACGCGGAAAATAGGTAATGAGATAATCTAATTTGTTGATATAATGCTGGATGCGCGCCAATAAACGGACCTGCTGTCCTCTTGAAGGGGACCCCTCACGCTCCAATCTTGAATAACCTCACCCAACTCTAAAAGCGCTTCAGAACGCACTTGAGGGGATTGGGCAACTAAATCATGCTTATCAGGTAAAACAATGAACGGTTTGTCCTTAACAAGAAGCAATGCGTCTAATATGGCCACCCAGTCGGCCGCAGGAGAGACCTGCCCACCACGAATTAACAACTTAAAAAGCAGCTCACCTTTACGCAAGCGGTCAACATTTGCTAAGGAAGACGCCATTCCTGCCACAGGATACAGTAGAAGGCACAAAGAACTCCAAAAGCAACAAACACGAACGCGCGGAAACCAAGCCGAGAGCCAAGCGTCAAATGAACCACGCTCTGCTACCAATTTGTGCGGGCCAACCCAGGGTCATGAAAATTAATTAAAACCATAAAGCTTTTATCAAACCTTAATTTGAATTTATTTTCTGCTACACCTTGCGCTCACCAGTACATAAACATACAATAACAATAAACTTCTGTCCTATCTTCATATAGTATTTACTTCCAGCTACATTTTGTATTGATCAACCCAGACACATAAAAGTAACAATCAACTTCTGGTCCCGAACTGAGAGGAAAGAGCCCCATAAAACATCGCGGCTCACCAAAACGCAACGCATGAAAACCCAAAGAGAGTATCGGGAACCCCGAACATGGAGCACTTACCCAGAGGCACAGACGTGACGCGAGTCAGGCATACACTATTCTGCCGGTTTGAGGGAGCCACCCAAGAACCCTCGGGCACCGCAGCGCCCCCAAAGAGGAACGGCGGAAAACCAAAGCAACGTGACAGCAGTGCCTCGAACCGGAATGGCAAGGAAAACGGGTGACGGAGGGAAAACAAAACGGCGCATACGTACGCAATATGCCTCTCCACTTATTCAAATGAATTTCAATGTCATCAATATATTGAAAATAATGATTGGTTAAAATATTAATTTTTCCTTTACATGTAATTTCTGGGCAATTGACATGTTCGTCACAAAATTGAGAAATTTTAAGAACCTGTAAATTTTTGTTCAGACCTATTGTAGCCGCTTTAGGGTGTACGCCAACTGCACTATTCTAGCCGTAACTGGCATATGTACCAATTTACCTTTGAGTTCATACGGTTCTTGTATGCAAACAATATCTAAATTCATTTCCTCTATTAGTTTCCTAATCTCCACAATTACTGCTCTACTTCTCTGTGCATTTATTTGTCCAAATCTTACAGTTCTGGTTAACATATTTTCTTCTATACGTCATAGTTCTGGATACCGAGGCTAACGAAAGAGACAGGCTATGGTGCGTTTGAATCAGCTGATAACAGCAGTCCTAACCGGTACAGTATAGGCTTTGAACTGTATGTCGTTCCTGTGGTCTGTGTGATATTACGTTTGTTTTACTTTTTTAACTAGTGAAATTAATAATATTTAGTGGTTCAGGTTAGTGAAAAAGTGTTATATTATCATGTAGTTAACACATATTCCAGTTTGTTCGTAAATTTTATGTATTTAGTAGTGTTTTCAAGTAGGCTGTAAGTTAACCTCTGGGAACGTTATAACGGCTTTGATGCCATATTCCATCTTCTCATTTGAATCTAGATTGAAGCATTTATTTTAGTAAATTCTGCTTATTCTTTTATTATACGTGTGATATTACATAGTTCTATCTTGTGTTTAAATGTACAGAAAAATTATCTCCATTATTGAACGAAACAACTTATGCGTTCAACACATGGTGGATAAAAGTTAATGTTATTATTACTATTATTTTCCTTTTAAGGTACTCAGAGTTGTAAAAAATGCCTCGACGTTGCAGTGTCTTTGGGTGTAGATCAAATTATGACACAGAAAGTGAAAAAAGTACAACATTTTCACTGCCAAAAGACGAAAATCTTCTTAAGATCTGGCTACGGCATATTCCGATGGATTTTTCGAAATTAAAAAATCATTTTGTGTGCATAAAGCATTTTGAGGAGTCGTGTGTTTATAAGAATAGACAGGATTTCTACTTCAAAGGGAGAGTTGATAGAATATGAAAGGAAAATCCCTAAACTCAGAAAATGCTGTACCAACAATATTTCCTAATACACCCTCATACTGTTCTAAAACTATTCCCAAAATAAAACGTGTTGCTGATAAAGAAGACGAAAATTTGGTACAGGCATTTCAAGACAGCATTCAATCAAATAAACAGCACGTGGAAAGGGATTTAATAAATAATGTAGATAGCATTATTTCTTTTGTAGATATAAGAACAATCAATTTCAGTAAGGCTAATTGGACAGTAATTAAGGACGAGGGAACAATTTATATTTGTTTAATGGGTATAAATAATGGTACACCTAGTGTCATTTCTTTTATAACAGTTAAAGATGATTTAACTTATACTGTTGTATTGGAAAACGTTTGCATCAATGCTTCTAGTACTAATAATGTGAAAAAATTGAATTTATTAAATGTTTTGGCTAGTATTATAACACAAATTGAAAATGGTGAAATATTACCCACAGTTAGAGATAAAATAGAATCTGCTATCCAGCTGCTACAGTCTCTACTAAACCATGATGAGAATGAGCATATGAAGTTTATTGTGGAGCAATTAAATCTGTCACAGACTCCAAAGAATAATAGGTGTTAGGGCAGCAAATGCATGATTCTTGCTTCCACTCTGTATGTCCATTCATCATCTGCCTAAAATGCACTAAGAAAATGTGATATGTTGATTTTGCCACACCCACGTACACTGCAGAAACTAATTTCATTCTATAAATTGTCCTTGGAAAGTAGTTCTTACTTGGAAAACATATTTAAACATTTAAAAAGTCATGAACACTTAGTATCTCTCGTGATGGATGAAATATATATTCAGCCATAACTGTCATTTAAAGGAGGTGTGATTTATCGCAGTAGTGCAACTGATCCTCAGAAACATGCAAAATCTGCTCAAGTCTTCATGCTATCCTCACTACTTTCTAAATATGTTGATGTCGTTTCCATTATACCAGTTATCAATTTAACAAGTGAACAGCTGAAGACATATATTATAGAAGTTCTGGGTATGTTGGAAATAATATGCTTTACAGTTATTAGTTTAATTGCAGATAATAATATTGTGAACAGAAAAGCATATGAACTTATGAGCCCAAATAAAATTTTGCAGCCTAGCATTACTCACCCACTAGACTCATCAAGAAGGCTTTTCTTTATATTTGACACCATCCACATTTAAAAATGTATCAGAAATAATTGGGAGACCAAAAGAAATGCAAAGACCTTATATTTTCCTGATTTCAATCATCACTCCAATATACTTTCAGCTCAATACAGGCACTTAGAGTTGATGTATGAAAAAGAAAAGAAAAACCTAGTTAAGTATGGGCACACACTTTCCGCCAAAGTGTTATATCTATTGTCAATTCAGAAGCAGAATGTTAGCTTGGCATTGAAAATTTTCAATGACAATAACATTGTGGCCTTGAAACCTGTCACATAAGATCTTGGTGTTTCTGAAGATATTGATGAGACTGCAAATTTCTTAAATATCATTATTAACTGGTGGAAAATAGTTAATGTTAAAAGTGTGTTCGAAGGGAAACGATTCAGTGATCCATACAGAGAGGCCATTAAAAGCCAAAGAGATATGCAATTTGAATTTCTAAGTGAAATGTGTCATTGGCTAAAAATTTGGAGGGTGTCTGTTCCATCAGTAAATGCTTTAACTCCGCAGACATTTCAGTCCTTGATTACTATGCTGGATACTTTCCTGGAAATCATTCCATATCTATTTGAGAAATACAACATAGATTACATTTTGCTAAGCAAATTTCAGAGTGATAATTTGGAGGGTCGTTTTGGATCATACAGACAGCTAAGTGGTGCAAATTACTATATAACTTACAGGTATTGGAAAATGAGAGGAAATTGAGATTTAAAAATACTGTGTTGTTTGCTGCTCATAATGGTAGTGTAAATTTGAAAGAACTGTTACCTACCCAACAAAATTATGATAATGATATTGACCTGAATGGTTTTTCTGATATTCTGGATGAAAAGTTTGAAATGCAAGTAATTCCTAATGATACAGTGCCAATACTGACATATTTGGGGGGGATTTGCATCTAGACAAGTGCTACGTAAATCTAAGTGTAATATATGCAGTTCATGGCTCCAATTAAATAAACAAGTGGAAGTCGATTCTTCATATGACTTTGTAAAGGACTTGGACAGAGGAAAATTAACATTACCCACAGACAATGTAGTATTTACTGTTGGTTTGGCATGGCATACAATGTCATTATTAGCAAGAGACTCTCAAAATTTCTTAACCTCTGCAAAACAGCTCTCTGTAGCTCAGAAAATTTGTAAAATTAAACTTCTGAGATCAGATGTACAGAATACTGGTACTGAATGTAAATGTTTACATAAGAAGACCCTAGTTGAGAAACTGGATAGTGTTGCTCTTTGTGTTAACAAAATATTGATTAGTAATTTTGTTAAAATGACCAATGAGAAATCTTGTGATTCAGACACTACAAGGAAAGTAAAAAAACTGAAAACATAAATTTTGGCATTATTTGTGATCATAAGACTTCTTCCATAAACTGTTTTGATGGATTACATTACATTCTGTACTTTGTATATACTCAGTGTATATATCAGTGTTAAACCTGTGGATTTATCTCTAATTTCTGTAAAAATAATTATGCTAAAGTATGGAGCTTGGCAGAATACAAGAATCACCTCATATGTTTGGTACGTATAAATATCTCCATATAGTGGTGTAATTGCAAATAACGCTCATTTGTTTATTTCATTACCTCACCTTTTTTTCTAGGTATTATCCTAATATTTTACATTCATAGTTCCTGATTCGAAATTTAACTGAAATTATTGTGCGAGAAATATAAGTAATTTTTTTTTAGGAAAAAGGGATTCAAAGTGCCTTCTGAAAACTTTATTTGAAGGTGAGCGATATACTGTATTTTATCATTTATACATTATTTCTTTATTCTTTAAAGTATCATATTTATAGATCTAAAAAGCATAATAACATAAGTGGTGTATATTATAAACACGTAAGTAATTATAAGAAACGTAATATAGCTTAGTAGTACGAGCATACCAAAAATCAGTTCCGAGACATAAAATTCCTTCTAATATAATATTACTTATATAATTATGTTAATTAAAGTATAATTGTCTAGAATGATGAACACATGTGAAATACTGTTTATTTATAATCATTCAGTTCACAAATAAAACAATGTAACTTCTGCGCTACGCTGTCTACTCTCTCAGACTGCCTGTGTGACGTCACACGAAAGTTTCCCTGTCGCGCCGAAGCCGGTCTCTTTCGTTAGCCGCGTCTGGATACTGATCTCAGTTTAAATTGATACGTTGAGCAGTCTATTCCTCCCGTGCAGTTCTTTTTTCTTAACGTACATGGTACACGTATTCCTTGTTGTTGCTTTTTGCGACACTCTTTCTTAGCGTGATCTTCTTCACCACAATGTCCACATACCTGTCTTTCCCTTTTACAGTATTTGGCGACCTGGTCTAGATCTTGGCATTTCATACATCGCGCTACAACAATGAAATCTTTGACACCCACAGCCTGAAATCCTAGAGATACTCTGCCTCTCTTTCTTAACTTTGGATCTACTTCAATAACATAATGTACTGTCGATCTTTGTCTTGGTTCTGTTTTGAATTTAAAGAACACTTGAATTTCAAATTCTTGTCAGACAATATCTTCAAAGTTCTGTTCATGTTAATACTTTTTAGGTCTTATTCTTTTTCTCCCGCATTTATATCATGTAAAATGACCAATGGATTTCTCTTTTTAGCTTTCTCACTTTTAATATCTTGACCTATTAAATATTTGCTATTTATTATTTTTTCTGCTTCTTCATTCATTTCCGTTTCAATAATTAATGATTTTTCTCATGCCCTCATGTCACTTATTCGAATTTTTTCTTCTACAGGCTTAAGGCATCTTGTACCAATATCCTGTACTTGTCTTGTTGTTTATCCTTTCAATGAAGTTACAAAAACGGTATGTTTTGGTTTCTGGGCTGTTTGGGCAATTTTGTCTAACTTAGGATGTAAATCTTGTTTAGGTGTTGATGCTACTTGTGCATATGACACAGTATGTGATTTGATCAGTTTGAGTGTTTTGACTTCTGCCTCAAGGGCTGCCTTTTCAACTTTCATTTTCTCGTATGCCTGAGATATTGTCCCAAGAAGGTTGAAAAGTATACGCTTGTTTGGAGCACTTACATATTCGGTCGAGAGTTAAGCCTCCCCTGTGATCTGGCTTTTGGAAGCCCTCCGGAAGCGAAAGAACCAGCGACCGTGTATGTGGAGATCCTGGTGGACCACCTCCACGACATGTACGAGATGGCTCACCAGAACATCCAGAAGGCAAGTGACCCCATTCAGACCCAATACGACGGGCAAGCCAACAGCCAAGGGTTCCAGCAAGGTGACCTCGTCTGGTTGTACCGCCCTACCCGGACCAAGGGGCGCTGCCCGAAGCTTCAAGAGCTATGGCAAGGACCGTACCGGGTGGTGAAGAGGAATAACGACGTGGTCTACCGCATCCAGAAGGTACCCCGAGGAATGATGGTAGTACACCTGGATCGCCTGAACCGCAACGATGGTGCTGTTCGGGACGGCCAGATTTGAGGAGGGAGCAGTGTCACCCAATTATCGGAAGGCATGACCAACTGGAGCTGGGTATGGGGACAGGAGGCATTCAGCCAACGCCCATCCATTTATCTTGTGGCGTTCATATAGGGGGTGGTTAAGAAAGTGTCACGAGGCACTGTACCGTCTCTTTGCCCTCCCCCTGACGTTGGATCAATCAAGATAATGTTCCGAGCCGCGAAGCTTCGAGATACAGAGATCTGGTTATATAATCGGCGCGTTAGACGACTCAGGCAGTTCTTGGCGAGCAGTCGTGAAGAGCGCAGTGCTAGCGAACGGACTGGAAGACTGTGTACGTGTATCAGAGGAGCTTTTAGTCAGCTCTAGAGAGAGTTGTACGTAATTGAGTGTTGCGTAATTGGAGTGTTGCGTAATTGCGTGTGATCCTCCTGTGATTTGTAAGTGGACCAACTGTAATTCGGTGGAAATAAAGAACATTTTGAGTTTGTGCAACTGGACTTTTAATTTCACGAACCCACAAAGTCACAATACATAGAGTAAACAGGTCAGTCTAATGTTCCTTTATGTTTTTGTTCGATGTACCAACTCCGCTGCTTTACATTCACTGTTCACAGAACAATACTCACTTTTAACTGTATTACAACTCCAATGCTCCCTGGTGAACTCAAAACTAGCAACTCCACTCAGGTTGGTTTTTGCAGCTGCCAAGCACAGAAGAAACATGGAAACCGGTCGTAGGAATGGAAAGTTGTCAATGCCGAATCTTCCAGATTTACTGGAACCGAACGGAATGGAACATATCATCACAGTAGAACAAACGGGGTACTTATGGCTCATGACTTTGGCGGCTGCCGTGGAATGTGCCGTTTTCCTTCTGTCGCGGCAGACAATGAAAAAGCTGGAATGTGGGGAATTACACTTAATTCTTTGGCGGCAAGTTTAGCTTCTGGCAGAACAACATACTCTTACACTGTAAAGAAAGAAAAAAGTGATTATAATTTTATAAAGTGTGCCTATCATCTTGAAGCTAATATTAGTTTCTCTAAATATGTATAATATAAAACCTTATATATTTCAAAAAGCTATTTTCAGTTATAATGAAGTTAAAATTTAACATTTAGGTTAATTGATAGAAATTAATCATTTTTGACACTAGCCGTATATAGGCTAAGGTTTTAGGTAGAGTCAACCTGAAAAATTCAATGCCTTGGCCGGGATTTGAACCATGGATCTCCTAGTTTCCACCCAGTTTCTCCTACCCATTGTGCTA
Organism: Mantis religiosa; assembly: GCA_030765055.1. Classification (NCBI taxonomy): domain Eukaryota; kingdom Metazoa; phylum Arthropoda; class Insecta; order Mantodea; family Mantidae; genus Mantis; species Mantis religiosa. Next base: position 123,374,704 of record CM060956.1, on the reverse strand, counting down.
CCATGGCCAACGTGCCATCCTGACATTAAATTCTCCAATTTACTCATTTATTTTCTGGGTAAGCCACTAGAGGCTCTCATTTTCGAGATATACCATTTATCTAGAACCTTATCTATCACTCCATCTATCTAAATGCTTAGCCTATATACGGTTAGTGAGAAGAACTGATTAATTTCCATCAATTAACCAAAATAAGTAAGAGTAAAATGATAAAGCCTGGACTCAAGTACTTACAATAGGAAGTTGCCACAAACAGTGTTATCTTGAATATAAGAGCCCCAAGTGGTTTAACGGGAAAATATATGACTTAATTGGAGACTTTAATGTCAGAACGGCACATTGGCCAGGGTAGCTCAATGGATAGGATAGACTGGACAAATATCAGGAGTTCTGTGGTTTAAATCCTGGCCGTGATATTGAATTTTACAGGGCGACTCTATCTATTTAAGATTTACTGACAAATTTATAGACGAAGAAGCTACAGTGTATTGCTATCCTGGTGCAAAAATTCAACACCTGAAGCGGGAACTTTTAGAGAATAAAGACGACCCTGATGTTATAATAATTCATGCAGGAACAAATAATATCATTACAGCAAAGGATCCAAATGAGATTATGGAGGAAATGGAACAGCTTGTGGAAGTGATTAATGAGCTATTCCCTCGAGTAAAAGTGTGTATCAGTGGAGTGTTGAGACGTCGGGACGAAGACCCCCGATACATTGATGCAATAAATTCTGTGTTAGAATGGGTGTGTGAACAAAAGAACTGTATATTTATTGATGGAAACTCATGGATCACAGATAGGGATCTTGGGAGAGATGGACTTCACTTAAATAGAAGGGGTTCACTAATTATTGGTAAATTGTTTAATAGATACATTGCATGCTGCAAACCAAAAAACTCATATTAAATGGTAGTTGTGATCTTATAAAGTTAAGAGCAATATCTAATATTAATAATAATTTTGGCAGAGTAAAATATAAAGCAATTAAGGATTCCAAACAAATAAGAAATTATAACAAATTAAATGATGACTGCAGAATGTATTGTCATGCAAAATATGAGTCAAGTATTAGCAAAATAACAGACATAAATGACTTGAGTATAGTGTATCATAATGTACAGTCCCTTGGCAATAAGCTTCTTGAAATTGAAATTTTCTTAAACTCAATGGAAAATATTCAGGTATGTTGTTTTACAGAACATTGGATTAAAAAAACCTGCATTAGCCTAGATTCGCATATCTTTTCAAACTTTATAGTTGCAGACTTGTTCTGTAGAGAAAACTACACACATGGGGGTACCATGATTGCAGTAAAAAAAGGAATCAAATATAAGAGGTATTTAAAACCCAATATGCTAAATGAAGAACTGATATTTGAACACTCTATAATTGATATACAGGAACTAAAATTATTTATTGTATGTATCTATCGCTCTCCAAATGGGTGTTATGCTACTTTCCTAGATAAACTTGAGAGTTTGATTAATACACTCCAAAAACACTCTCGACAAATCTTTATATGTGGAGACTTTAATGTTGACTTCTTAAAAGACAACCCATCAGTACATAAATTAAAAAACTTACTAGCATTGTTCAATCTCTCAAATGTAATTAGTAACCCCACAAGATTAACTTTACAGTCAAATACGGCAATTGATGTTATAATTCTAGACAAATCTATCATTACTGTCAAGCTGGAGAATATTAACACTGGTTACTCAGATCATAATGCTATTGTATCCAATTTAACAAACTTTAGGACTAATAATGCTAAAATAACTCCCCAAACATGTTATAAAAGGGTATTTTCTACTGCAAATATTCAATATTTCAATACGCTCTTAAACCTTGAAGACTGGACTGATGTCTACAATGAAAAAAGAATAGATGAAAAATTGCAAAAGTTTTTACTGACATTTTTGCATAATTTTAATACAGCTTTTCCTTATACAGTTGTTAAACAGAAGCAAACTAGTAAAAGGAAGAAATGGATAACAAAGGGAATTATTATCTCTAGCAAAAGAAAACGCTATCTAAATCAGTTGAGTAAAGTAAACAAAACTGAAGCATTTATAGAATATCATAAGAAGTATAAGCAAATATATAATAAGGTAATAAAAGCTGCAAAAAAGCAATATATAGATACTTGCATTTCAAATTCGTCGAATAAAAATAAGACTATCTGGAATATAGTAAAAAATGAAAGCACTAACAACATGGTCAGAACTAGAGACAAAATTACTTTAATAGTTGATAATACAAAATTAGATAATCCTGTTGAGGTATCAAATATCCTTAATAAACACTTTATTAGTGTTGCTGATAGAGTACCTTTGACTCATCCCAATATAACAAATACTCCTATCAAATTAATCAGAAACGATAAAAGTGTATTTCTCAAACCAGTAACTTCTGAGGAGATTCTTAAAATAATACATTCAAAAAAGAACACATTCTCTGCTGGATTTGATGATGTACCAGAGTGTATAATCAAATCTTGCAAAGAATATATAGTAGCACCATTAATGGATATATGTAATTGTTCTATATCAACAGGCAAATTTCCTAATGTCTTAAAATTAATAAAAGTTGTACCAGTATTTAAGAAGGGAGATACAAAAAATGTTGATAATTATAGACCTATCTCAGTTCAATCGGGGTTTTCAAAAATCTTGGAAACTGTTATGTTCAACAGGATATCTCCTTTTCTTGAAAAATATGTATTCAGTGATAAACAAAATGGATTTAGGAAAAATAAATCAATTTCTAATGCACTATACTCCTTTATGAAACAAACATTAGAAGGGTTTGATGCAAATAATTATACTATTGGGATTTTTATGGATTTGTCTAAGGCATTTGATTTGGTTGACCATAATATTCTATTATCCAAACTTGAAGCCTATGGTATAAGAGGGGTATCTCATGATTGGTTTGAATCCTACCTTGAGGGTAGAAGACAGTATACTGTAGTTAATAATGAATTAAATGGTCATAATATTAATTCCAATATTGAAATTGTGAGATGTGGGGTTCCACAGGGTTCTATCCTGGGACCACTGCTTTTTCTAGTATATATTAATGACCTTCCACTTAATATTCCCCATGCAGAAACTATTCTATATGCTGACGACACTAATATAATTATCAAAGGCTGCAATAATTCTGAATTGCAACATTATGCTAATACTGTGATGACAAATATGATGCATTGGCTAACTAATAATAAATTACTACTTAATATTAAAAAGACACAAAGTATGCATATTTCACTGTCAAATAGAAATGAAGCTAATATAGCTCCTGTAATCGCTTTTGGCAATGAGGTAATACAATATACCAATGAAACAAAATTTTTGGGGGTAATTATTGACAAATTTTTAACCTGGAAGCCGCATATTCAGTATATTACTGCAAAAATTAATAAAGCCCACTACATAATATCAGTGCTAAGGAAAATTTGTAATACACAAACATTAATGCTGATTTACTATTCATATGTGCAGTCTTATCTTGCATATGGTATCTTTATCTGGGGATCAGCTACCGAAATAAAAGATTTATTTGTAACACAAAAGAAAATAATAAGAAGAATGTTTAATCTAAGCAAAAGGACTCATTGTATGAAATATTTTAAGGAAAATAATATACTAACTCTGCCATGTCTGTATATCTTAGAAACCGTATGCTTTATAAACAACAACATACAATATTTTCAAACAAATAACTCTATTCATGAACATTATACTAGGAATAATACTAAATTACATATACTGGGATCAAGATCAAATAAAAAACTTAACTCAGTACTTCATAAAGGGGTTCACATGTATAACTTAATCTTAAAGAAAATCGAAAACAATGATAAGAAAAGATTCAGAAGAGATGTGAAATCATTTTTAATAAATCAGTGCTTCTATAGTACTCAAGAGTTCTTTGAATATTTTAGGTACCAGATTAAGTAGAGTAAATGATTACATAAGAATAATTTTATGATACTAATGGTTGACAATTCATGTAAGTTTTCTGTATTTGTTGACATTGATACAATTTAATCTGATTATTGCATGTAGAATTAATTCTGTATTTTCTGAATTTCTAGTTTGTATTGTTTGTACTGTATCTTGAAAAAGCAAATATTTCTGTACAGAAATTAAATGCTAAATAAATAAATATCAATTTAGTTTGCATTGTTGTAGAGCTGCAATGGTAAAATTAAATGACATTTGGACATCAGAATTATACACGTCAGAAACATTAAATATCAATGATTTTTTTTTCAGATTTGTTTTGGTTAACATATCATGAAATAAATCCAGAGTTTAAATCAAGGAAATTTAATTGACATCAAAGAAATGGAATTGACACCAATATTTGTTGATTAGGGGAGAAATGGTTCGTTTTTATACTTTGTGTTCAATATCTGAGTAATATATTTTGAATTACCACAAAACTGATTGGTAATAACAGTACAAACAATAACTTCTGAAGTAGCGGTAGAACAATGTCAGTAATAAATTGGTAATGTAAGCGATATACTTTCAACAAGAATATATGATATATACATACTAATATCAAAGATAAGTGAAGTTAAGTCACCAATATCATAAATGATTGTTAGATATATAGAAATATACTGTTTTCCCCCCAGAAAAACGTTTAATTAGATCATCATATTAGAGAAAAGTTCATTGGCCACTGACTGTATTTAATTTCACTCCACTTACTCCTTTCGTCACAAATAAGAGAGAAGTAAAATCAAATGAACATGAAGCATGAATAACTCCTATGTACTTGCACAAACCTTAATGTGTATTGCATGTCAGTTTTGATTGTCATTATTTTAATTTGTATTTAATGTTATTAAATATGATTTTAAATTATTTGGACACTTATAATGCGGTTGTACTTACTGTTGTTAAGACACAGTGAAATATTTTGTCATTCAACAGGAAATGACAGAGGCTGAAGGAAGCCACTACTTATTTTCATTTTAAACACTGGCATATTACTATTCTATTGATCAGTACCCTTTTCAAACTGGCTCGTACGTCGTACACCACAATGACTCAGGACTTTGGTTTTAAAGGGATGCTGAAGGTTTGTGCCAGTTAGTTACTGACTAGCCTATCATAGGCAGCAAATATCAATAAGCAGCATTAAATCAAGATTTGTTGTCCAATGTAACATGTAGGTACTTTAGAGCAGACAATTAAAAATAGTTTGTTTCCTCTGGGACCTTTAAAAACTGTGAAATTCCACATCCTATTGTTAGCTGACTAACAGTAGGTACACGATATGCACGGAAGACCTTCAGGTTCACACAAAATTTGCGTAAAAAGATGTTCCTTTGAAGTATAACAAACAAGGTTCAACATCCTGACTTTACATTCAGCCTCCAATTTGAGATGAAATTATATTACTCATACGAACATTCCTGTAAACAATTTTAGTATTGGACAACAACCATTGTAAAGCCATTTGGTATCAGTTCAAACAACTAAGAGCGACTGTTATATACTGACTATTTCTCATTGTAGGCTGGCTGTAATTCAGGTGTTCAGTCAGAAACAGCTACTTATAATGTAAACATTTGGAAACACAATTTGTAATAGTCTAGTTCCATATCAGGTTACCATAGGACACTGCAGTCACCTGGTCTTGTCAACGTTTCACACAGGAGCTAAATTCAAATAGTTTGATGTTCTGTACCAGGACTGAACGAAATTTTAAAGCTTTAAATGCTACTACGACATGACTTTCACAGCCCCTTTTGTTTCTTGCCTCCCTCAGTTTTATATCTGTATTCATCTCTATTTTCTTCCTTCCGTCTCCACATTTGTACTACCAATTTTGTTGGGTCTGTTCCATTACTTCTTCCAATCGGAGGCTTACCTCTCTTTTCTTTAAAAGTAATTTTTACGGGGTTAATTTGTTAACCTAGCGCCCAAATCCCAACCTGGAAGATCAGGACTCTAATTTATATCCCTGGATTCAGTTCGATTTAGCTAGCGCCTAACACAGGGTATCTATTTTAGTCACCATTCTCTACTCGCATAGATTACTTTGGACTATTCTTCAATTACGGCCACCACACGGGGAAAAGTTGTAAATGGTAATTTAAATTATAACTGTAGGAAGGTGAAAGTAAACCTGAGTAAAATTTCCTTAGATTTGTAAAACTCCCAAAATATGAAATGCTTGCCTGGGCATATCAGCAGCAGGAATCAAGCAATTGCAGTTTGACAAAAACCTGTCAGTAAGTTAGATTTTGGCATGTAACTAAATATTGAAAGTCAATAACCTGACATAGCCTGAATTGTATCTTCATTACATATTCATTAATAATGAAGCTCTTTAAAGTAATGTAGAAGTTTATGACATGTCAAGTATATTATACATAAAAAACACCTTACATTAGTTTCTTTAAGCTAATTACTTAATTTTTGTTGCAATCACGAGGTTTTCCTGCTTTTTAGTGGTCGTCATCTAGAGCTACCAGAAATACAATGGCAGAAATTGAAAGTGCAGAATAAATGGAAATTGGGCGTGTCTTTTCTTTCTTTTTCTTCTTTTTTTTGGTGAAGTCATATGATGACCTCCAGGACCATTATTAATGAATTACGAAGCTTTCTCCTTCAACTATAGAGCATACTGTGACATATCAAGTGTTTCTTACAGTTTGAAGTTTCATTTCAGCATCAGTTTGAAAATTTACCAAAACGTTCAGGAAATGTAAAGCTATTTTATGCAGGTCATTCAGTATATTAGTTGGTTTTGTGTTTAATTGAATTATGCTACGGAGGATCTTGAAAATGAAACCTATGGTTTATTGTACCTTTGTCTCAGGTGTGGAATCTGTGGGAGGAAGGATAAGGTGAGAGGAAAGGAGGTGGCCCACCCAAAGAGTCATGAAATTGCAGAAGGCAGGGTCCCTAATACGGTTAGAAACTTTTCTGGTAGGACAGAACAAATCACATAACATTAGCAGTGATCCAGAAACGGCCTACCAGGTTGGGCGCGATACTGGAGACCATCTAACCGAAGATGGAAGTGTTTCCCAGAAGGATATCATCATTGTAATTTGGTTTCGCTGTATTTATATACAACAAGAGTAAGCCAAAATAAAGCACCAGGATATCAGTATGTGATTTCTTAATTTTAAGCTTTATACATTCATGATGTACTTTTCCCCTCCATCAGATACAGAAACATTTAAAAAATTGCTTGTTAGTTTTGTGGACATTTAATATCACCTTGCATGTAGTCACAAAACTGTCATGCTTTTGTTAATAACATGCGTGCAACAAACTTCCACAAATGTTTATATCTTACACAATATTTTATATAGAACTTATTATAACACTTGCTGGATTAGGATATATATATATATATATATATATATATATATATATATATATATATATGTACTGTTTCAGGGGAACCTAATTACATATGCAAGAAACTTTTTGGGCAATGCTATATATTGTGTCCACATTCTGTCTTAACTGCTCAATTGTGTCAATCTACTTCAAATATGTGAATTAAAAGAGATACCAAACTTGTGGCTATGATTTTGCAGAGAATTCTGTTCCCTTTGCTCTCAATAGGTTTAATTTGCTTATAATGGGCTCCATCTATCAGTGACAGTAATCTGAATGGCCCAAATAAAACCCTTTGGAGGTTTAACATATGAACGTGTACAAAATCTTTCCTTCTTCTTACGACGATAGCATTATTCTAAGGGAAAGAAACAAAACTGTAAGCCTTGGGAATGAAGTATTAACTTAGAGCAACATATTTTTCTACTGCCAAACAACAAGTATGTGTTTTTGGGAAAAGATGTTCAAAAGCTTGTGCTGTATATCATTCTCATATGGTCAATGAATGCATAAGTTATCACACCAAATTGTAAGGCAGCTGGAGAAAATGATACTTAAGTGAAAATTGGGCAGAGCATAACACAAAACACAAGTTGCCAAACGGAGTTTGTTTCCTTTGGACTGAGGACGCAAACGATTTGTTTGTGAAATGGATCTCCATTAGAAAGAAGTATTAACATAAATTTCTTAAGATAAGTGAAGCCTTAGTGGCAAATATTTACATCTGTGTAATATTGTGACTTTGTGGGTTCTAAGAATTAAAAGTCTAATTTGCGGGAATTCTAAATGTTCTTTATTTGCGTAGAAATACATTCCGTAACAGCAGAATTACATCACAATCTACAAAAGCCTTCTGATACACCTGTTTACATCAGCTCTCGTTACAGCACTTCACTGCTGTTTACTACTACTCTGGCTCTTGTTTTACAACAGTCCGCTGGCGTCCGCTTTGGGCAGCGTCCCTTGGTTCGAGTAGGGCGATACAACCAGACCAGTTCACCTTGCTGGAACCCTTGGCTATTGGCTTGCCTGTCGTATTGGGTCTTCATGCTGACACTCACCTTCTGGATGTTCTGACGAGCCATCACATACATATCATGGAGACGGCCCACCAGGTTCCCCACATACTCGGTTACTGGATGTTTGGTGTCTGGGAGGCTTCCAAAAGATAGATCACAGGGGAGGCGTAACTCTCGGCCGAACATTAAGCTGGCTGGCATCATCCCAGTGGTGCCGTGTGTTGACGAGCGGTAGGCCAGCAAGAACAGTGGCACCTTGTTCCAGTCTCGCTGATGGCTGGCCACGACCTTCCTCAGCTGCTCTTCTAAGGTCTTGATGTACCTTTCGACCATGCCGTCCCACTGGGGATGTAGAGGGGTTGTGCGTGTCTTGTTCACCCCAAGTCGTTCCATTGCCTACTTCATCAGGCTGGACACAAAATTGGTGCCCTGGTCGCTCTGAAGCTCTAACGGCACCACAAATTGGCAGAACGCTTGCCGATGCTTGGGATGCTCCACGAGGCAGTCTATGATTGACTTCCCCTCCTGGTTCGGGATGGCATACCCCTCCGGCCACTTGGTGAAGTAGTCCACGACCACCATCAGGTACATGCTGCCTCGGTCGGACACTGGGAATGGTCCAGCCATGTCGACGGCGATCCTTTCGAATGGCGCTCCGACATTGTGCTGCTACTTGTGATTTCGTCTCCTAACCTGGGGGCAGCGATTCGCCGCGCACACATGACATTGACGGCACCATCTCTCAGTTTCTGCTCGGCGCCTCAGCCAGGAGTAGCGTGTCGAAGTTTTGTCTATCGTTCGGTTTGCTCCCAGTTGTCCTCCTGAAGTAACGGCGTGCACTTCCTCCAGACCTCCGGCACCTTACTTCGGGGAAGTACCAACTGTTCTCTTTGCGTCTTCCTATCAGGTGATTCCCATACCCGGAACAATACGCCCTCTCTTGTCTCCAGTGAGTCCCATTGGGCCAGTACAACTTTTATGTGGCGCTGCTTAGTGCGATGTCCTCCCAGGTTGGTCTTGTCACTGCCTCTACTTCTCTCAAGAATGGCCCCAAGTCTGCGTCCGCGAGCTGCTCCCTCCTCAGCCCTGCCCTATCCCAGCCGTCCGCAGGCACTGCTATGACAACTCTCACAGCTGCGGCACGCTCCTTCTCTTCCGCTCTTCTGCTCTGGCTGCACTCCTCTGGGCAGGGCCTTCGGGACATGGCGTCTGCGTTGCCGTGGCTCTTCCCTCTACGATGTTCAGAGGTGAAGTCGTACTCCTGTAGCCTCCGGACCCAGCGTGCTGTCTAGCCTTCCAGGTTTCTAAAGCTCAGTAGCCACGTTAGGTCGGAGTGGTCACTCCTCAGGTGGAATGGCTGACCATACAGGTACTTGTGGAAGTGCTCCAGTATTTTTACTACTGTCAGTAACTCTCGCCGGGAGACACAGTAGTTCTTCTCTGCCTTGGATGGGGTCCTGCTGTAGCAGGCTATCGCCCGCTCATGGCCATCCTGGGCTTGGGATAGAACGCCTTCAATGCAATGGGTGCTGGCGTCTTTTTTTTTGTGTGTGTGTAATTTTACGTCCTCCAACGTTAAGTCATATCAGACGGTGAATGGAATGGGTGAAATGATGCTCAAATGTGTCCAGGGGCCATGGAGCTTACAGCTACCGACATTCGTCTTTAAGGATAAGGGAAACCCTGGAAAAAACCTTATCCAGGTAACTCAGCCTGACTGAGATTCGAACTCGGGACCTCTTGAACGTGAGGCAGACACTCTGCCATCTACGCTACCGAGGCGGGCGTGTGCTGGCGTCGGTGTCCACAATGAAGGCGCCATCTGGTTTTGGAAAATCAAAATACGAGCACTACACAGTGTCTCCTTCTATCGCTGGAAAGCGTCTTCGGCGTCCTCCGTGCACACATAAGGCCGGTGTTCTTCAGTCAGGCTGGTGAGGAGTTTGGCGATGTTGGAAAACCCCTTGATGAAGTGGCGGTAATAAATGCACAGCTCCAGAAAACTGCGCAACTCTCGCTTATCCTTTGGGCGAGGCCAATCTCTCACGGCCTGTGTCTTCTCCGAGTCTGTGGACACTCGGTTTGGTGAGACTATGTGGCCAAAGTAGTTAACGTCCTAGCGGAAGAGCTGGCACTTCTTCGTGTTCAGCTTCAAGTTGGTTGCCAGCAGTCTCTGTAGCAACTTGCTCAGGTTTTCCAGATGGTTTCGAAGGTCTTACCGACGATGATGTCGTCCAGGTATAACAGGCAGGCATGATAAGTCAACCCTCTCATTACTGACTCCATTAGACATTGGAGCGTAGCTGGCGTGTTGCAGAGGCCAAAGGGCATAACTGTGAAGTGCCAAAGCCCTTGGCCTGCCGAGAATGCGGTCTTCTCCTTGTCTCTGTGTTCTAGAGCTACTTACCAGTAACCCGACTTCAGGTCTGGGATGGAGAATCACTGTGCACCAGCAAGCGTGTCCAGGCTGTCCTCAATCTGGGGTAAGGAGAAGTAATCCATCCTGATGACAGCGTTCAGCTACCTGTAGTCAACACAGAAGCGTAGATAGCCGTTCTCCTTTATCACCAGGACTGCGGGGGAACACCAAGGGCTGTCACACTCTTCAATTACTCCCCTGGATTTCATGTCATCTAGCATATCACGTACCACCTTTTGAGGAGCCAGCGGAACACGTCTAGGTGGTTTCCGAATAGGCCTGGCGTCTCATGTGTCGATGCGGTGAAGCACTTTATCCGTGCGGCCGTAGTCACTGTTGCCTTAGCTGAAGACGCGCTGGTATCAACTCAGTTGTTGAACTTTCTCCAGCTATTCTGCGGTCAGGTGGTCGGCCGCCCTCTCCAATAAGCCTTCTAGCCGGGGCTCCAGGTGATGCGTCGGCACCGGCTTCTGTGTCTTGTCGATTGCTCTCACGCTGACCACGAGCTCGTACGTCCCCAACTCCGTCCCGGTCTGGATGTCGCTATCGGTGTCTGTCAGGTTGAGCAGCCTCACTGGTACCTTCTCTCTGCGCGGCAACAATATTATGGCTACAAACAGTCTGTGCACAGGTGTCTTCTGGTCCAGCATCATGTTCTCCGCCCGCTGGCCTTCCAGTCGCGCCTTCACCACCACCTCCCTTCTCACGAGGATAACTACGTCTTCCTTCAGGATGACTGCAGATTCCAGGGCGCTCTTCGGATGCTGGAGTATGACCTTTTAGCCATTAATACCTTCCTGCCGAAGTCAACCGTCGCCTCTTGGTTCCTGAGGGCATCCAATCTCAGTATCACCTCCAGAGCCACCTTCGCCACGAACACCCACTTACGCAGGGCACTCCCTCTCAAGGTCAACTTCAGTAGGGCCTCCTTCTCCACAGGCAAGGTGTCACCCGTTGCCGTCAGAAGCAGATATTGTCAGCTCAGCTTCCTCGTCGGCAAACCCTTGGCCACGTCAGGTCTGATGACGGTCACGGCTGCCCCGGTGTGTACAAGGACGCGGCACGGCTTTCCTCTCACCCAAACGTCCGCGATGTGGTTGACATCCATACGCCGGCTGACAGCGCGCAGTGTCACTCGAGGGGATGGTGATGATGGCGCCGTCGTGCTCCTCGCCACGCCGGGCTTTACTCGTTCTTCTGGCTGCTCTTCCTGGTGACGGCAATCTCTCTTCAGGTGTCCCGGCTCTCTACAGCCCCAACATAGGGCACTAGGTCTTCGCCAGCGTCCCTCGACTGGTCTTCGTTCGCCATTATAGCGGATACTCCTTGTTCTGGATGTCGGGGTAGCTGTCACCTTGGCCGCCTCCATCCTCAATGCTATCGTTAGTGCCTCGTAGGTGGTTTTGTAGTCGCCGAGCATTAGGCGTTGCCGAATCTCCGTTTTTCGTACCGCGTCAACGAATGTGTAGGCGGCTTCCCGGGATACGAACTCTGGTGGGAGGTCGACTAAAGCTTTGCTAGCCAGCTGCTCAATTGCCAGGGTGATCTCCTACAGCGTCTTCCCTGGCTGCTGTGACCTTGGCTGCGGTACGCTGCGGCTAAGCAGTGGTTTCCAAAGTGATTCTCCAGGGCCTCCCAGATGTCCTTGTGTGCCGCCGCTGTCTGGACCGCATTCAGGAATTCTGCAGTCCGTCCCTGGACGCTGGCTGTTAGCTATGCGGCTTCTTCCTTTGGTGATCGCTTGTGTTTGGCCACCGTGTCAAATTGACGGCGGAAGCCTTCGAAAGGTGTAGCTCCGTCGTATCTAGGAGGTTTGACCCGCGCGGATGTTGTTTCGCATCCCAGCGCGTCAACCTGTAAATCCCTAACCTCCTGCCGACGAGTCCTCCACCACGGCGTTCAGGGACTTTGTGTTGCTGTCGGCCTTTCCCTCCAGCTCGTTAACGCGTCTCGCCTGGTCTTCGACGCGCTCGCCTAGCTCTGTGACGTCCTTTACGCAAGCCAACTGGTCCTCAAACTTTGCGGCGAGTGCCTCATTCGCCGCGTTGATTTCCGTGGTCAATTCGGTCATCTTCGCGATCATTGTTGTGGCCAAGTTATTGTTTGCAGCTTCCGTCTTCGCAGCGAGGTTGTCATTCGCCGTCTTTATTTCCTTCAACTCGGCGGTGAGGTTGTCGTTGGCCGTCTTAATTTCTTTCAGTTCCGCTGCCAGATTCTTGTTTGCCGTTTCCGTCGTCGTTGTTAACTCGGTCTTCATTTCTTCCATTTTCTGTATTATCTTTTCCAATGCCGCGTCCATGGTCAAATGTTCCACTTCCTGACACCAGTTGTAACTTTGTGGGTTCGTAGAATTAAAAGTCCAATTTGCGGGAATTCTAAATGTTCTTTATTTGCGTAGAAATACATTCCGTAGCAGCAGAATTACATCACAGTGAAAAAGGACAATTCAGGCTTTCAAGATAGCTTTAGTTTTCAACACAATCTCCTGTAATATCAATAATTTTGTCCAGCGTTGTTCCCGTGCCATTATCCCCTCTTTCTAGTGTTCTACTGGAAGTGCTACAAAGTACCCATCTACAGTCAAAATTTCTTCTTCATTGGATGTAAAGTGGCTACCAGCATCTAATTTCTTCAGTTTTGTAGAGAGATGGCAATTGAGAGAGGGAGAGAGGGAGAGAGGGAGAGAGAGAGAGAGAGAGAGAGAGAGAGAGAGAGAGAGAGAGAGAGAGAGAGAGAGAGAGAGAGAGAGAGAGAGAGAGAGAGAGAGAGAGAGAGAGAGAGAGAGAGAGAGAGAGAGAGAGAGAGAGAGAGAGAGAGAGAGAAATCTAGGGAGTAGGGTGGATGTTGCACTACTTTATAGCGCAGGTCTCTCAGTTTCCCTATGACAAAATACTTTTGTGGATCGGTGCATTCTTCTGATTACAACAATTTGTTTATTACTTAACCTAACTCCTGGGGCTACTGTTTGCAGATGACCTAGTTGTTGGATCCACATCAAGTGGAGGGCTGAGAAGAGCAATCGAGGCAGCCAATTCTTATTGTAATAAATGGGGTTTGAAAGTGAATGAAAACAAAACAAAGATTATGGTCTTCAAAAAAGGATACAGGTTGTGTAAGGATGAGAAATGGGAGGTTAATAGAAGAGCAACAGAGGTAGTAAGGAGATTTGATTATTTGGGGACAAGGTTGAGTTCAGATCTTAGCTGGAAAGAACATGATCATGCTACAGTAAACTGCCAGATGTAAATGTCAAATGTTTGGAGAGGATTTAAATGGCAGTGGTAAAAAATAGAATTCTACATGGATCAGAGGTTTGGGGAGTAGATGAGGCTTGGAGAGAGACTGATAGAGTGCATAGATCCTTTTGTAATTATATACTGGGATTACCGATAGCATCACCTAATGTGGCCGCACAATTGGAACCAGGCAGGCTTCTACTAAAATTAAAATCTTGTCAAGGGCAATGAAATATATATACAGAATCACTAACTTGGAAGATGGCAATATTATTAAAGAAAGTTTTCGTATTCAAAAGAGAAGTAACTGGGGTGGGTCTTTGGCGCATAAAATGAATGACGCTTTGAAGCAGATAAGTATGGGTCATTCTTGGATAAATGCAGAGTATGGGTATAAAGGCTTCTGGAAAGAAGTTAAGCTAAGATTAGAAGATATTGACAGACAAGACATTTTTGCCAATAAAAGTGACAAAAGCTCACTGAGATTATATAGAGAAATAAAAACAACCTGTGGGAGGGAAGGATATATAGATATATGTAGTAAGTTAGGGCCAGAAGGTTTTGCTTGGGCTAATCTCCAGCAATGGTTGTATGTTTTTCAACATAATCCATAATCAAAATCCCTTTGACACCCCAAAGTATAATTGGATGTAAGTACACCGAATGATGGTGGTCAGGAGAAAGTAAATACTCATATAAGGGTTTAAAACCAACAACAGGTGGCAGTGCACCAATGTGTCCATGGTATGTTCCAAAATTGATAGTAGTGGAACACCAGTATACAAAAATGTTATTTCAGTAGAAAGGAGAAGCTTTTAACATTAGCTGAGTGTTTTGGTTCCCGGTTCTTGGATACAGGAGCACCATATTATTTTCATAAATCAGATGTACCTGTCATTAATAAGAGAAAATTGTCAAAACCTGTTAAAATTGGTGTTGCTAAATTTGAAATTGTATGGTTTCTAAGGAAATTGGTGATGTTATTGCTACAACTTTGTAAATGTGAGGTTAGTAAAATAGTAATTAAGAATGATTCCTTAATGGACAACTTGGATTGTCAATTGATTCCATTTTATATGTTCAATTGGTGCCATTGTTGGTGTGGAAATAAATTAAAGGAGTAATTGGGAATGGCTAATGTAAAATTAAAAATGAGGATGATGTGATGTCTATTGGGAAAAGACAAATAAAGTTATATAAACTGAATTTAATTTTAAATTGTATTGGAGTAAGTGGTGGAACTGCACAAGTGATAGTGGTTTATGGCCTAGGCGAATGGGTCATACATGAATGAAGGGCTGAAAGACCTTAGTAGATGTGTGTGGGAAGTTTAAGTGTTTTGGAAAGGTTATGTGTGACAGTTGCAATGAAGGGGTGAGTGAGTGGTGTTTAAGGGCCCGTCGACAGCAAGGTCATTTGGGCCTGCAATGAAGGAAAGCAAGCTAGTACGCCATACAACAAACAAGACACAGTGCTCAGAGACCAAATGAAAGGGGCTACAGTGGTGCATTTGGTCCTATTTTTTGAGTAATATATAATGGAAATACACAGTGTTAACACTAATTGATGGTTTTACCATTTCACAGATATGTATGGTTCGAAGGAAATGAATGAGGTAGCTGGACACATAAAGGAGTATGAAGCTATGGCAATATAAGGTTCTTATATAAGAATTGTCAGTTTGTCTATAACATTGGAACTCAATATGTAAATAAGGAAGTAAAACAGTATCTTAGAAAGAAAGTTATCAAATTTGAAATTAATGTGACTCCTTTAAGTAATGAAGTTGCAGAAAAATGTACAGGACCGTTCTAGACAAGCCCCAATGCAGGTAGTTAGGTTCAGATAAAAGAAAACCTTTCGGATAGAATCAGCTATGACTGCAGTCTATTTAATTAATTAGATTCCAACAAAGGCATTAACAATGATAAACGAAGCTGAGTTATGGTATGGATTTTGTCTGGATAAGCCCAGAGTTTTCAGTTGATTGGCTTATGTACACAAACAGGAGATTGAAGGAAAATTTTATGTTCAACTTAAATACCATATTTTACTTGGTTTCTGATATACTAGGTATAAATTGTAGAGTTCAAAAGACAGTAAGGTGGTTGCTGGCATACTCTTTGATGAAAGCAGAACTGAATTCTTGAAAATGGAGACTTTTAATTAGAAAAGCAGTAAAGCAAATTTGGAGGACAGTTCAGAAGAAGAAGCTTCAGATAATGAGAACGATCCATTAGAAACTGGAGGCTTAAGATGGAGTATTAGAGCTACAAGGAATGAGTAACATGCTTATTTGAATGACTATGACAGCTCATTTCAATTAACACAGTTTTTGTCAGAAGAAAATTAGGAAAGAGAAAGCAATTATCTAAAGGATGACGCTAGTAACAGTGAACCAAGAAATACAACACAAATATAATTATTTGTTACAGAAACTTAATTTATCTTTAAATAAATAGTTGAAAATTACAAGAAATTTTGAGATCCTGATTTTCTTAACATTCATTTACGTTGTCAGTCACATTCAAACTCATCAATGGTATGGTTGCTAGAGGTCACAGTATTTTTGCCAGTATTGCAAAACTCTGATAATGAAACAAATTTAAAGACAGAATGGATTGTCAATATTTCAAAACTTACTATCCATTTTCTGTTGTATAACATAAATATATTTTCCCTAACCATTAAATCTATCAGATCATTTACTTATTTTAATAATTAGTGTCTTGATTTATTTTCTGGTTAAATGACCATATATGATCTGCTACAGTTGATTTATCAATCTGTTTATACCTAATATTTTAAAAATGTTATTTCTAGTTGAAAAATGTCTTTAAAATTTTGTATGTCATATTTGAATAAAGTGCTTAAAGAAGTACAAACTTTTCAAATAAAGAAAACAATTTTGTAAAAGTAAGTAATCCTGTTTTACCTAGAAGTTATGGTATATTGTATTACAAAATTTGGATCAATAACACCCTAAAAGATAATAAACAGATTATTAAGTCATTAAATGAGAAAGATTTAAGCTTTACTAAATCAGATTAGGGTTATAGGATTGTAACTTTAAATAAATCTGATAATATTAATAGAGAGAAACTTTTACTTCAAGGTGAAGATTTTATAAAACTTAATAGTGACTTTAAAATCTTGTATTTGAAATTTTGTAAGAGTTAGTAATACTGTTTTACCTAGAAGTTATGCTCTTTCTCAAATTCATAAACCTGGAAATAAAATAAGAAACCTTGAAAACTATAAATTCACCAACTTGAAATTTGGCTAAGTGGTTGTTGTTATATTTGAGAGTTAAACTATTAAAAACTCTTCCTAGTATTCCTAGGGAAAAACTTTTGATTTAAAAAAATGGTTGAATTCAATGAATTTACATGAGGACTTAATAGTTGATTTTGTTAAACATACTGAGTTTCGTTTGGATCAAAAGGCAAATCTGCGAGCTTCATCATGGCAGTATTCCAAATTCTGTTACACGGCTACAGTAAACATACATGGAAGGTGGCAGGTTTAGTAATGCTGTACAATCCAACTGCTTAACTTTTTGTGTCTATAATATTGATAGTTTCTTACTGACGGCAGTTAAGTTATATATTTGGTTATGATTAATAGGTGACAACTTGCTGCTGGTACAATACAACTGGATCATGAATGGTGTAAACAAGATGCTGGGTCATGTAGTACTTGGAGAAACTAAGTGTTCACGACAAGACTCAATTTTGTGTCCACGAGTGTACATCTGGACATCTGAATTTGAAAGTTGTGAGAGTGTTTCAGTACTACCTGGTGACTGTGATGGTAATATATCTACATATAGCTCATTCAGCTCAGAAGCAGCTCTAGTACTGTTTTACATATACATTGTCATTTTCATGAATTCTTTTGTCACATTTATGTGCTAGAGCTCAGAAATCAGAACTGGTATGTTTATGGAATACATGTACCATGAGATTCTGATTTGACCCTAGGTTTTGGCACTTATATAGATGAAATTTGTGTTAATATAAACCCTTCTCACCAAAAATAGTAGAATAAACATGTGGACTGTTTTAAAAATATCATATTTTCTGTATCATATTTCCAAACTTATCTTACTTTGGATAAGTCGAGCCAGACTGAAAAATTGAATGCCATAGTTGGGATTTGCACCACAGATCCCCTGCTCTCCGTGCAGTTGCTCTAAATCATTGAGCCACTGTGGTCACCCTGGTGACATGACATTAAATTCTCTAACTGACTTGATGTTTCCCAGTAGACCAATAGGGGTTGTCATATGCAATGAGACAAGCTCCTTTTTGTGATGACTTACTATGCTGTAAGTACTGAAGTCCCAGGCTTCATAGTTAAACCACTGTTTTTATTTTAGGTAAATTGATGGATATAATCATTTTCTCCAAACAAGCCATGTGTAGGGTAAGGTTCGCACAAGTTGACCCACACTGAAAAATTCAATGCTCAGAGTGTCTGAGTGTAGAAATTTTGTAATCAATGTAAATCTTATATACTTTCTATTAAAAATCTACGCGCAGATTTTTCACCTTCATATTTGAGTGAGGAAGTCAAGCCAAGCCTGGAGTCCTGATTCGTATAGCAATGTATCTTTATCCATAAGGGTTGAAAACATTAACAGGGTGGCTTTCAAACAATTTATGTGATATATAATTCAAAATAAGAATTGTATCATTCTAACCTCCTATTCCCGAGGTTGGGGGAAGCTTGACGTCTTCCATAAGATACACTGTCGTCGATTTAAGACTCGTAAATTAATCTCAAGCCTGATAAAAAGCAAAATTAAACATTCTTTCACACCCAATATAGAATGTAAGGCCAAGATAATCAGTGTTCATAAATGAAATTTCAATTTATAATACGTCAACTTCTATTGTATAAATGTAAAAGCTGTTCAGATATCACAAGTTTGAAAGAAGCCTTATCATTTTCGTTTTGTTTTATATTATAAGTGTGCCTATGTTGATTGAGATAGACGAAAGAATGTTGATTTGTATGTAACTCTAGCTTATCATGTTTGTATCTATTTAAAAGATTCAGCTGACCTCAGTTTTGTCAGAATCACAACCATCTTTATAAATCATCAGTGAAGTATGAGAGAAATGTAATATGAATGTACAAGTGTTTTAAAATAAGTTAATGTTTAAACATTTTAAGTTTCACTATTTAGCTTTTTGAGGTTAAGCGTATTCCATATTTGTAATAATGTGGCAAAAGGTAGTTTCTGGTACCCTCAATCAGTGAAACAGGATTGAAATTTGCTGATATAACAGTTGAAACCATTTTTATAACTCAAGTTTACCATAATGTGGTAAAATCAGAAAGCTTGTGACAATCTAGTAGAAGAGGCTTTTTAAATCCGAAAGAATTGTCAGCTTGTATCGAGTGTTCTTAAAGGTAAACAAAGGTGTGTTCTTACTTTATATTGTTAGTACAGATAGAAGCGGACAAAGAATTACTACGTAATTGTAGTTCCCTGAAAGTCAAGTCGTTATCGCGGTTTACTCCAAAGTATTTAATACAATTTGTCAACCCTACTCTTCGCCTAGAATGGGTAAATGTTTAGAAGTTGGCGGAAAAGCAGCGCTTAGTAAATAGAATGACTTAGGTTTTCTCCGGGTTAATGGACAATCACCAAGGTCTGCACCATTCTTAGATAAGGCGAGGTTGTCTAGGGGAGGGTATCCATCCCCTTCAGCTGCCGTAGATCGGGCGCTGCGGAGCCCGAGCACTCGTGGTACCTCTGACGTTACTAGAGGAACCTCGGGCTGAACATTCAAGCCCCTCCCTGATTGGGAGTTATTCGGATTGGGTTGGAATTGAGGAGGCAGTGGTTCCCTATACATGTGGGAGATCGGGTACGTCTCCGGATGGGGTCGAGGGAGGTCATTAATATTCCCGCGTACTAGCCAGCATAGCTTGTAGAAGGTGTGCTAGATCACCAGGCGGCCCCACCGAGGTCATATCGGTGTTGGCGCCCTTAAGTGGCGTATCCGCTTCCATCCCGTGTTGTGTCCTTGGACCAGATGGGGCGGGGTCTTGTTAGTAACCCAGGTCTTGCCCTATGGAGAGCCCCACAGAGGACGCCGGGCGCCCTTTGGGAAAGCTTGGATACTCCCTGGTTGACAGAGTCCTGGGTCTTGGACCTACGGTTCCAGGACTAATGGGAGTAGAACCTCTAGACTCAACAATTCTCTCTCTCTATGGGATGGGTTGAAGATACTGCGTGGATGTTTGTGCAATATAACAGCACGCTATGAGCATATTCTGCTATATGGGAAGGTAGGCCACGTATGCATTGAAGAGACAGGAAAGAACCTTCAGGTACTCCATCTCTAATGGATCTTTGTGTAGATGACTTTCCTGCTACAGAATCTGTGGAAGACCTGTGCTGGAGCAAAGAGTGAAGGTGTTTTGTATGTTAGGTTGCCTTACTGTCCTCACACATCTAGGCACCTGAACATTTGATGGTAAAATGTCTGTTGTATATAAAGATCAGCTGTGGAGTATGTATGTATTTATTGACTGCAATTGGGTACTACCCGGTGGCAGAGTTAAGAATACAGATCAAATTACAAATACTAGATTTACAACAATAACAAGTAAACAATAAAAACATATTATTTTACTTTAGTCACTTAAAACATATCTAATTACTTCTCTATTTACATATTATATACCATTATGATTCAAAAGTTAAACTATAAACCATCTAGATTTTTTCTAAATTTCTTCAGTGACAGGGGATAGCCCTGAAAGACTGCTACAGGCAATTCATTCCATTCTTCAATGGTTCTATTAACAAAAGAAAATTTTCCTACGTTGGTTCTGTATCTTCTACCCTTAATTTTATACCTATGATCATTTCGTCCATAATAATCCGGATTATCTAACCTTACAGTAACGTCCACCCATGCCTTTACACCAGCATTAGCTTTGAATAATGCTACCAACCTATGTTTTTTACGCCTAATTCTTAATTCCTCCCATTTAGTCTCATCTCCTTTTATAGGCCCAAAATACTTGCCTCTTTTTATGAATTTTATTGCCCTCTTCTGTATTTTTTCTAATGGATCGATTTGGTTAGCTCTATACGGGTCCCAGCATGCTACTCCATATTCCATAACCAGCCGCACTAAGGCCTTGTAGGCAATGTCCCTGGACCTAGCGCTCCCCTTTTTCAATATTCTCATTACGAAATGTAATGCCTTCCACGCATTCCTAGATGTGGAATTTACTTGTTCGTCCCATCCAGCATTACTTGCCAGGTACACTCCCAAGTATTTGCAACTGTCCACCTGTGGAATTTGCACCCCTCCCATGTGATAGTTAACAATAATTTTGCCCTTAGTTCTACTAAAAACAATGGACTTACTTTTCTTGGCATTAATTGACATTTTGTTAGCCGCAGCCCAATTACAGATTTCATTTAGATCATCCTGAAGAGCAGTTTCATGCACTGTATTCCGAATTTCCGAGTAGAACAGCAACACCCAAAACTGAAGTCCGGAAAGTGCCCCATACGACCAGTTGCAAGTAACTGCTGGACATCACTCGTCAGCTCAGTAGTGGTTGTGGGGGACGACGCTCCTTATGTATGTCATGTGTAGAACCCTGTCCATCAGGGGTAAACGATATCTCCCTACAATGCTGTGTTATTACGCCTAAATATTCTTACACATTCTGGACTTATTTTTGGGTACTTCCGGTTATACTCCGCACATAGGCTTCACTTAGAGCACAGACTATGCTATCATACTCTCAAGCAAATGCAGATATGGGCATAGTGATGGTTTCCATGTCAGGTTAATGAGCTTATCCAGGAGCCCAGCTAAGCAGGTCGTGGAGAGGGATCTCTCAATCTCTAGAGACACCGCAGCAGTGTACACCATGACGGGCAGAGGCTTTCACCACGCACAAAACAGTTATTTGTTCCTTTCATACAACCTAGGACACATTTCGGCCAATGTTTATGTACCAACAGTAAAAGAGAGTTAATTCTAAGCTGCCTCTTATGTACATAATTACAATTAGTTATAAACATTGTAAATAATTGCATGAGTCAGTTAGAGGATTTAATGTCATTTTGGGACGTTGGGCATATTAGCTCAATGGCTTAGAGTGGCTCGACGGAGACCAGCTACTACATTCACCAAATGAAAACAATATCACCAAACAGTTGGATAAACAGACATGAAGAAAATGGCTGCTCTTAATTCAGAGCTACCACCATATTACAAGTAAAAGAAACATTCCCCAGAGAGAAATTTCATTGAATATGCTTCATGTTATAGCAAGGAGAAGAATTACGACAAATTGAAAAAGGTTAAGGTGGTAAATAACTATTATTTCTAATGTTAAACTGAAGCAAAGAAAAACAACACATGAATATGTCTAATATTTTGATAACGTCTATAACTAATTGACATATCTTCAATTACAGTTATATTATTGGATGCCGGAGTTAAAGTCACATTCAAAATACGCCCAATATGTTCTTACTTCTCTTTAGTTCTGAATTCATACCCACGTCAACTGTGTTTTCATTACAACACGACTTGTAGATGACGCAAACGTTCAAATGTGCATAGCTACAGGTAGACAGCCAACTACGGTCGGTGTGTGCATGCGCGAGGAGAGCCTTTTCCCCTTCTACGCCTTCCAAGTATCACGTGACTACCACTCTTCCCTTATTGCATGTGACAGAGGGCAAACAACACGAAATCCATGTATTTTAATGCTGTTTTACTTTTCAAGGTTAACAGAAAATAATTACTTCGGACATGACCTCACAATCGATCAACAAATAGATAGAATCATAGCTTATTTAAACCTTGAGGAACAAAGCAGTGATTCGGCAGAAAATGCAAAGTGAATGTAACAGTGAACAGGAAAGCAAGTTAAACAGACAAGCACTGCAGCCCGTGCGATGTAGGAGAAGCAACCTAAAATAACGATGGGAAAGCTAGAGGACTGCAGTGGTGGTAAGCCACGCCTACAGGTGCATTTTGTTTGCGGTCTAGTTATAGTTTCGTGTCGCAATATACTTTTGGTTAGGCACCTCCAATCTCGAACTCCTTCCCTCCAAACTGACGACGATTTCTGTCCTCCAAACAGCCAACACTGTTTACAGTAAATAGAGCCATTTTTAGATGAATAACACAACAATTCTCTCCAAATTCTTTGAACTGCCAAAGTTCACTATTCCTAATATTTAGTGCAGAAGGACCCGTTTTCCTGCTTAGCATCTTTGGGGAATGGGCCCGCTGGCTCTCAAGGATTTTGTCTAACAAGGAATCTTTTAGTTTCATTGCCGGGATCTAATTGATTATCTGCTTGATCACTAGAATATAGTGTGATTGGCCTAATTATATTTATGGTGAGTTTGCTATTTCGTTTTGACTTTCGCAATTATTATTGATGTTCACTTCAGAAATGCATTCTCTTGTGACGCTGCAAACTTCTGTAACTGTTGAGCTAGTACTACCATTACTAGGAGGAGAAAAAATAACTTTTTTCATTAATTTGTTTGTTTCTTTTTCTAATTCACGTTTCTTCTTACTTTTTTGTGCACCACTTAGATGTTCGTACTTAACTTTAAAAGTGTTCATTATACTGAGAAAGTACACAGTTAAGTAGAAAAAAGTTAAATCTTTAACCCCTAAAGTTTTGAAAATATCACATCACTTTTTACGATGAACCTAGTTCCCACGAAGAAAGCTCGTCTGAAACTGAGTTGGCTGTTGACTGACCTGCCAGATATTCACATTTTAATGTATAATTGACATTGTTGTGGAATGAGAAGTGTGACAAAGTTTGAATGTTTAGATAAAAATGTGTATGTATCAGGAACTTTACACATCAATAAAGAAAAACTTTCTGCCTAATTTGATACTTTGGTATTCATTTTCATTGTTGTAACAATGTGCTGCTTGTTTGTGACGACTTGGAAACATGATGCAAACCAATCTTTTCAGAGAATTCGTAGTGAAGGACACATAGCCATGCTAAACTCAACTAAACGTTGACTGATTCTAGAAAACCATTCGGAATGATCTGACCATTAACATTCTATGCAGACTGAAATTAAACTTCTCTATTTATGATATACATAGTTGAGAATTTATATTTGTATACATTCAAATTGTTATATTCATTAATAAGAATAATATGTTTTTTATCATTTTCTGTGGGCCCTTAAAATACCGGGCCCACCTGCATTGCAGGCCTTAGTTAAGCCCCTGAGTGAAAATATTCTTCTTAAAAATCCCTGAATGTTAATCCTTTTTTTCTTAAAGAAGGTCTGCGTCTATTGACAACATTATTGTTGTTGTTTACATCCCAAACCTGATATTTAAGTTCATCGTCCAAGGATGGTTCTCAAAAAATGTCTACACCCCAGATTAGCCTTATATAGATATTATTATTCAATAATTTTGGCTTTTACGTATTGTTCCAACAATTCTGCTTCAACTTGACCACACAAAGGGTGATATCAAACGAGATGATTAACTTGTGTTTTATAGGAACCTCTCAGAAGGTTATTAATTCCCAATGACTTTTGAATAACTGACAAAGCGTCAAAGTCAGATAAATCTTATTACAAAAGTTGTATAGCTCGTTAAAGCATATAATTAATGATAGATAAGCTTCTTCTACACACAGCCATTTTTAAATGTTTGTTTTATTTTCTCTTTGTGTTGTCAAATAGAAACTGCTATTACGTTTTTACGAAGGCTGGTCAACAAAGGCAGAGACTGATCTTTTTCAGAGAAGTTTATTACTGCAATTCAATTTTTATATAATCTTTTTCAAAGTAGTTTCCTCCTACTTTAATGCACTTTTTATAGCGTCTCTGCCAGTCCTAGAACACATGCTGCAGACCATTCTTTGTCAGGTCCTTGAGAATTGCCTCACTTTTCTTGAACACTGCTTCAGAGTTCTCAAATCGAATAACCCTAAGCTTTTCCTTTTGTTATGAGGATATAAAAAGTCACAGTGTGCAAAACCGGGGCTATAAGTTGGATGTAGTACATAGGTCATGTTGAATCGAGACAGTAACTGCATGACTTGAATTGCGACATAGGCCGTGCATTGTCATGATGAAGTTGCCACCCAGTGCGGGAAAGCTCTGGTCGTTTTGTCGCAATATGCTTCCTCAGTGTAGCCAATACTGACGTGTAGTATGCTGCTGTAACAGTAGTGTGAGGGGGAACTGCATGCTGGTAAATTATTCCATTACAGTAAAAAAATGTGATCACCATCACTTTCCCTACAGATGGAACAACTTTTGCCCTTTTTAGTGTTGGAGAACCTGGCGATTTCCACACTGTGCTGGCTTGTAATGATTCAGCCATGAGTCATCACCAGTGATAATCGGTTTAAGAAATGCTTCTTCATCAACAAAAAGACGCAGCACCTCACAGCTTGTCCCCATTCGCTTGACTGCCTTTTGTTCGGGAGTCAACAGACGTGACACACAACGTGCACAAACTCGGGTCATATGGGGATGGTCGTGCATAATTGTAAGCACACAGCCATATGAAATTCTCAACACTTCATTGAGGATACGTAATGTTATACGCTGATAGTATTGGACCATTACAACAGCTGTGTTGATGCTGACTTCAGTCACAGCAAAAGCCCAAATAACGGGTCTACCTTGCTAACACTGACAAGTAGACCTTCTTTGAAGTCCTTGAACCACATAAGCACTGTTGTACGAGGCAGTGCATCTTCACTGTACGCTTGCTTCAGCTTTTCCTGTTTCGGTGGCTGTGTGGTTTAAACGAGAACAGAAATTGATTGCGCTGTACTGCTCCTTTCGCGTCCCTTCCAGTGTCTGTATGCGAAATGCACATAGAGTTTACAAAATAGAGCATTACCACCAACCTACTAATATGAGAGTGCTGCCGCCTACAGACATTATACATAAAAATCCGCTCTTTTCAGATATGTATGTTACAGATACGAAACTATCATGGAAGCTACTGTAAACAATCAATGTCAGTCTTTGTTGTTCAGCCCCCGTATACATTGAACCACTAAAAGTAATGTGATATTAAAGTCACCACTTAGCGACAGCTCGTAAAGATTGGACATTTGGATGTCTATTCTTTGTACACGGAAATATACTTTTCTATATGTATTTGTAAAATACATTTGACAGTGTAGGTATGTCGAGGCTAAAGTCATCTTCACAGTAATTACAATGGTCAACAATGAAAATGTCAAATAAATAATTTTAATGATTCTTACGTATTTGTATGTGCAAAATCCAAAAATCAAGTTAGAAATGCTCCAACACCCATCATTGTTTGTAATATTAAAAGAACTGCTATAATCATTAGCATAAGGCGGAAGTGTGCTGAATAAAAGAAAGTAGTTTTATCTTAATAGGTCAACACATACGGCAACAGACATCTGTTTTAGGTGATTGCTGTCTGTGATTTCAGGAATGACTATGTCCAGCAATGAGCCTCTCCAAAACCATGCTTTTACCATCCAGGTTAATGTTTACTCAAACAGCAGACAAGGAAGATTTGCTGCAGATACAAAGTGTCCTGCATAGTTGCTAAAGGAGTATAAGCTAGTGGGAGCTATTCCTGTGTGTTCTCAGTTGTAAATTAACAAATGCAATGTTTCTAATAGTGTGTTTTCTTAAGCATTGGGAATTAGGAAAATAAATTCTCACAAAAGTGTAAACTATAAACACAAATTTTATTACATTTGTGGTGAGCTCACTTTAAAAGCACAAAGGCGAAATTTGATTTCTCAATTTAAAAAGCTTATGAGTGTTATTTTGACAGTAAAATTAATGAGAATAAGTTTTGGGCTCTAGAAATCTGTTGTGTCAAATGTACAACACTATTAACCGGCTGGCTAAAAGAGAACAGTTATATGCCTTTTGCAGTTCCTGTGATATGGCGAAAACCTAAGGATCATACATCAGACTGCTACTTCTGCTTGACAAATATATCTGGAACAAGTTCCAAATCCAAACACACTGTTAAATATCCATCTTTGGAATCAGCAGTTCGACCAGTGACTACCGCCTGCGGTGCCATATGTAGTAAAAGCGGGCGTTAAACACTACCCATTTCACGACCAGTGTCTCGTGGACCCGTACCCACTCTACCAGATGGCAGTAATGTGACTGAAGATTTTGAAAGTGTTGATGACATTAGTGAATTACAACAAAGTGAACCAGATGTTGTGGAAGGAGTTAACGTAAACGAGCCGCACTTTTTAACCAAGGAGGATCTAAATGATTTGGTTCGTGATCTCGGGTTATCTAAAAGTAAAGCCAAGTTACTTGCTTCAAGATTAAAGGCCAGCATCTCCTGCAGGATGGCATCAAAATAAATTCTTTTCATCGAAGCGAAAAGGAATTTGAGCACTTATTTTCTGAACAGGAGGACCCACTGTTCTGTAACAATGTCGATTCTTTGATTGAGTCCCTAGGTGCTCAACATCAGACTGAAGATTAGTTCTGGTTAATTTACTCTTCGAAAACAAGCTTGAAAAAGTCTTGCTAGATAATGGAAACAAATTTCCATCCATTCCTCTAGTCCATTCAGTTGGTATGAAGGAGAGTTATGTGAACGTGTAACTCCTGCTATGCAGCGTCCGATATGATGACTACTCGTGGCAGATATGTGCAGATTTTAAAGTGATACCTCTCTTACTTAGATAACAACTTGGTTATACAAATTACTTCTGTTTCTTGTGCATGTGGGATAGTAGAGACAAAAGCAATCATTATGTTAAAAAAAAGTTGGCCAAAGAGAGAGTCATTCAACACAGGGCAGGGTATGTTGTTCACCAACCACTTGTAAGTGCTGAGAAATCTTATTACCTCCATTACACAACAAACTAGGTTAGTTTAATAACTTCCAAAGATAATTGAAGCAAAACTAAGAGAGGGAATATTTGTTGGCCCTCAAATTAGACCATTGAAAGCCTTTTAAATACGCAAGAATGAGCTGCATGGTTCTCTTTCAAAAACTTTGTCATAAGCTTTCCTGGAAACCACAGGTCTGAACATTACGCAAAATTTGTCATTGAACTGATTGAGAACTAAAAGGTCATCGGATGTAATTTGATCTTTAAAATACACATGTTGACTTCTTCCCTGAGAACCACGGTGCTGTCAGTGACGAACATGGCGAGCGTTTCTATCAGGACATTGCTGAAATGCAAAAACACTACAAGGGAAAATGGACTCCAAATAGTTGGCAGACTGCTGCTGGACACTCAGGAGAAGTTTCTCAAGCAAAGCACGGTCGGAAGTCTAATTCACATATAGTTTCGGTATGTGAAAGGTACTCTAGCTAAGGTGTTACACATATTAACTGTAGATAACTTGTTAATGCAGTTACTCAAAAGCTATGGGTGATGTAAAAAGGTTCTTCAAAAAGATTTATAATCAGCACACAGAATTCAGTAAGAATCATCCTTTATACTTCTTTAAACATCAAGCAACTTAAATTTTGCTAACCAGTGTTATAGAAACAATTGATGGAGAAGACAGTGTAAATAAAATAACTCAACTTGAAGCCACAAACGGATTGCTGTCGAGCTAGACGGTGTAACAATATTTATGAACTGCTGTCACAAATTAAATAATTTCCATCAATTTAGCTAATAGTGGTAACTATGACAAGTACTTACAGCATAGTAAGTCGTCACAAAAGGTACGTGTCTCATTGTATATGAGTACTCCTAGTGGTTTATTGGGAAACATACGAGTCAGTTGGAGAATTTAATGTCATATTGGCCATAGTAGCTTAATGGTTAACCGCAGACAGACGGACATGGGAGATCCATGGATCAATTCCCGGTTATGGCATTGAGTTTTTAATCTAACTCTACCTATTCAAATTTGTTGCTGTTTAGAGATAGATAAAAGATCCAACAAAAGCACGAAATTTTAGTTCCAGATTAACAAGTAATCTATGGAAAAAAATTTCCAAAGCAGGTGCATATATACTTATCCCGCAAGACTTTTTTTCTAACAACCAATTATTTATCTGCCCCATATTCTGTTACTATATACTACAGCCAATAACTGTCTATAAGACATGAAAGTTAATTAAATCTAAACTGTAACCTACCAACCTAAATAAAATTTCTTATAAAACTTCGTAATCAGTTACCACATTTCATCCACTAAATAAGATATGACAGGTGCTGCTATCTATGGACAGCCAGACACGGCCGATTGATAATTTGGTCCTCTGATGAGCAAAACAGTTCTCCCTTCACGGACAATCAATTATATTACAAAAAGTTATCTTTCAAATATATATGTAATAAAAGTTAATTAATTTCACAGACAATGCTCTTCTGGCACATTGGTTTACAAACACACTTTCTGTTGCAAGTTAAATGTAAATATAACATTTTGGTTTAGCTACAAGGGGATAAAGGAGACTGATAAGATAGCTACAACGGCTCGGTGTATATTGTTTTTACAATTCCATGCTGTTTACTTGAAATCACAATGAGTGCAGGAATGTGCATTAGTATTCTAGAAATGGGAGTTAGAACGCCATTTTAAAAATCTGGTGAGTTCTATTCACATTAAATTCTTTACACATTCTACAAAAAATAACAGGATCTTATGTTTGTAAATACTTCATGTTAATCGAGGTTAACATTTGCAGAAATTCTCTATGTATGTTCCCATATATTTACAAGGGAAGTAGGACAAGCCCGCATCAGTAGCGTACTGGTTGCGTTCAAGAGGTCCCAAGTACGAAACGCGTTCTGCGTGAGTTACTTGATTAACTGGAAAAGGTTTCTGTAGGGTTTCCCTTACCCTGAAACAAGAATGTCTAGGATCTCTAAGCACTTTGTACCCTGTACTCATTTGAAGACCATTT
This sequence comes from Mantis religiosa, assembly GCA_030765055.1. Lineage (NCBI taxonomy): Eukaryota > Metazoa > Arthropoda > Insecta > Mantodea > Mantidae > Mantis > Mantis religiosa. The sequence goes on along the minus strand of CM060956.1, from coordinate 123,344,731 downwards.
TATTCACCGTCCGATATGACTTAAATTAGGCTTTCCCTTATCCTTAAAGATGAATGTCTGGTAACTCTAGGTACTATGTACAACGTACTCATTTGAAAATCATTTTTTCATCGTCCGATGTCACATAAAGTAGGATCTTTACCTTTTTTCCTGAAAGATGAATGTCTTGTAACTCTAGGCTCTATGTACCCTGTACGCATTTGTAGATTATTTCATTCCTCATTCTATATGAAATATTGTTGGAGGTTTTCCTTTATCTTGAAAGATGAATGTCTGGTAACTCTAGGCTCTAAGTACCCGGTACTCATTTGTTTATCATTTCATTCATCGTCCGATATGACACAACGTTGGAGGTTTTACTTTATCCTGAAAGATGAATATCAGGTAACTGTAGGCTCTACGTACTCTGTACTCATTTGTTTATAAGTTTATTCATCGCCCGATTTGACTCAACGTTGGAGGTTTTTCTTTATCCTGAAAGATGAAGGTCAGGTAACTGTATGCTTTATATACCCTGAGCTCATTTGTTCATCATTTCATTCATCGTCAGATGTGACTAAATGTTTGAGGTTTTCCTTATCCTGAAAGATGAATGTCTGGTACCCCTAGGCTATATGTACGCTGGACTAATTAGAAGATGACTTCACTCATCGTCTTATATGACTTAACGTTGGACGCTTTCTCTTTACCTGAGAGATGAAGCTCAGGTAACTGTTGGCTCTATGTAGCCTGTACACATGTGAAGATCATTTTATTCATCTTCTGATATGACTTTATGTTGGATGTTTTATCTTACCCTGAAATATGAATATCTGGTACCTCTAAGATCCATTGTCCAACGACTCATTTGAACATCATTTCATTCATCATCTAATATTATTAACGCTGGAGGCTTTCCTTAACCTGAAAGATGAATGTCTGTTTACTCTAAGATAGATGTACCCTGTTCTCATATGAAGATCATTTCACTCAATGTCCAATATGTCTTAAATTGGAATTTTCCCTTATCTTAAAAGGTGAATGTCTGGTAAGTCTAAGCTCCATATACCCTGCACACATTTAAAGATCATTTCATTCACAGTCCTAGATGACTTTACTTAGGATGTTTCCCTTTATCCTGGAAAATGAATGTCTGGTCACTCTAAGTCCTATGTCGCCTGAAAGACGAATATCTGGTAACTCTAAGCTCTCTGCACCCCATATTAATTTAAATATCATTTAATTCATCATCCGATATGACCTAAAGTTTGATGTTTATATTTTTCCTGAAAGTGAATATACGTTATCTCTAGACTCTATGTACCTGTATCCATTTGAAGATCATTTCATTCAACGTCTGATATCACTCTAGTTGGAAGTTTTGTCTTATCCTGAAAGATGAATATCTTGTAAGTCTAGGCTCTATGTACCCTGTACTCTAATGAAGATCATTTCATTCCTTGTCTGGTTTGACTTAGCATTGGAGGCTTTCCCTTATGCTGAAACAGGAATGTCTGGTAACTCTAAGTTCTATGGTCCCTTCTAAAATTTGAACATCATTTCCTTCATCATATGATATGAAGTAACCTTAGAGGTTTTCTTATCCTGAAACATGAATGTCTGGTAAATGTAGGCTCTATGTACCCTGTACTCATTTGAACATAATTACACTCATCGTCCGATATGACTTAACGTTGGAGGTTTTCATTATCCTGAAAGATATATACCTGGCCACTCTAGGCCCTGTGCACCCCGTACTCATTTAAAAATCATGTCATTCACCGTTGGAAATGACTTAACGCGGGAGGTTTTCCCTTAACCTGAAAGATGAATGATGTTAACTCTAAGCTCCATGTCACCTGTACTCAGTTTAACATCATTTCATTCATCGTCCGATATAACTTAACGTTAGAGGTTTTCCCTTTTCCTGAAAAGATGAATGTCTGGCAACTCTAAGCTCTATGATCTCTGGAATCATTCGAACATGATTTCATTCATCATCTGATATGACATAACGTTGGAGATTTTACTTATCCTGAAAGACGAATTTCTGGTAACTCTAAGCTTTATGATCCATGGAATATTTTGAACATGACTTCATTCATCATCTGATATGACAGAACGTTTGAGATTTTACATATCCTGAAAGATGAATATCTGGTTACTGTATGCTCCCTGGAATCATTTGAACATGATTTCATTAATCATCTGATATGACATGACGTTGGAGGCTTTACTTATCCTGAAAGATAAATATCTGGTAACTCTAAGCCCTGTTTACCCTGTATTCATTTGTTCATCATTTCATTCATCGTTCTGAATATCTTTATGTTGAAGGTTTTCCCATTATCCTAAAAGATAAAATGCCTGGTAGCTCTAAGCTCTATATATCCTGTACTCAGTTTTACAACAGTTTTTTCATCGTCTAATATGACTCTGAGTATGACTCTAAATATGACTTTATCCTGAAAAAAGAATGTCTGGTAACTTTAGGCGCTGTGTACCCTCTATTCATATGCAGCTCATTTCATTAATTGTCCGATATGACTCAACATTGGAGGTTTTCCCTTATCCTGAAACATGAATGAATGGCATATCTAAGTTCTATGTTCCCTGTACTCATTTGAAAGTCATTTCATCCATCGTCTGATATGACTGCGTTGGATGTTTTCCTTATCCTGAAAGCTGAATGTCTGGTAACTCTAAGCTCTATAGTCCCTGGGTTCATTTAAAATCATTTCTTCATTGTCCGATATGACTTTAGGTTTGAGGTATTCCTTTATCCTGAAAAATGCATGACTGTTCACTCTAGGCTCTATGTCCTGTACTCATATGCAGATCATTTCACTCATTGTCTGACATGACTTAACGTTGGAGGCTTTCTCTTGTCCTGAAAGAAGAATGGCTGATATCTCTAAGCACTGTGTACCTTGTACTCATTTTTCATAATTTCATTCATTGTCCTGTAAGACAGAGCATATAAGGTTTTCATTTTTCCTGAAAGACGAACGTCTGGTAATTCCAAGCTCTAAGCATTCTGTAAATATTTAAAGAACATTTCATTCATCGTCCGATATGACTTAACGTTGGAGGTTTCCCTTTATTCTGAAAAGCGAATGTCTGGCAGCTCTAAGCTCTATGTATATTGATCTCATTTGAACATCATTACATTCAACATGTGATTTGATTTAACGTTGGAGGTTTTCCATTATCCTGAAACATAAATGTCTGGTAACTCTGAGCTCTATCCTCTCTGAACTTATTCGATTAACATTTCATTCATCATCCGAAATGTCTTAACATTGGAGGTTTTCTTTATCTTGAAAGAGTAACTGGTAATGTCTGGTAACTCTAGGCCGAATGCACCCCAAACTAATTTAAAGATCATTAGATTCATTGTCCGATCTGTCTTAAATTTGTAGGGGTACATTTTTCCTGAAAGATGAATGTCTCGTAAATCTAGGTTATATGTTCCCTGTTCACATATTTAGATCATTTCATTCATCGTCCTATATAACTTAATAATGGAGGTTCTCCTTTATCCTACAGATGAATGTATGCAAACCCTAAGCTCTATGTACCTGTACTCGTTTGAACATCATTTCATTTATCTTCTGATATGACTCTACGTTGGAGGCCTTCCTTTATCCTGAAAGATAAATGCATGGTACCTCTAGGCCCTATGTACCCCAAAATTATTTAAAGATCATTTCATTCATCATTCGATATTACTTAAAGTTGTAGGCTTTCCTTTTTCCTGAAACATGTCTGTCAGGTAACCGTGGGCTCTATGTACGCTGTATACGTTTGAAGATCATTTCATTCAGCTTATGATACCGCTCTATGTTGGAGGATTTCTCTTATCCTGAATGATGAATGTCTTGTAACTTTAAGCTCTAAGTGCCCTGTACCCATTTGTTCATCATTTCTTTCACTTTCCGATATGACTTAATGTTGGAGGTTTTCCTTATCCTGAAAGATGACTAATTTTTTAAAGGGCACTGATGACTGCTGTAGTTGAGCGCCCTTATATATATATATATATATTATATATCATATCATATCTGTAAAATGACTATCTGACAACCCTAAGCTCCATTCTCCCTGCAATCATTTGAACATGATTTCCTCCCTCATCTGCTATAACTTAACATTGGAGATTCTCCTTATCGTGAAAGATGAATGCCTGGTAAATGAAGGCTGTATGTTCCCTGTACTCATTTGAAGATCATTCCGATCTTCTTTCCGATATGACTTAATGCTGGAGGTTTTGCTTTATTCTGAAAGGCCAATGTCTGGCAACTCTAAGCTTGAAAAATTAGGTCTTTTTTTTTCATAACATTTTATAACTTCTTCCAAGTCATCACTCTGAAATTCACAAAAATATGAAGTGTTCAATTCAAAAACGGTCAAATATCATGCAGTACAAGAATACTTGTAAAATATGAATGCTACAAAAATGCAGATATGTAATGAAAACTAAAGCAATTAAAAATATTTATTCCTAGAACAAAATTAAAACACATTATGGTACAGAAATAGTTAAAATAGCTAGCACCAGCATAAATTATATATGCATAAATCAAGTTTTGAAACATAAGTGGAAAAATTTAACCCTAATATACAATCAAAAAATTTAAGATATAGTATTTCAGCATAACACATTATTTTTTCTATGAGATATAGAAATTATATATAATTGAACCTATTGAAACATATACATTTAAATGATATTAGAAAAACCCATTTTAGGAAATACTGAATGTGTTGCATTATCAAGCTTTGCAAGAATGCTCCTCAGTCATTCCCAGCACATGAGTGTTGTGGATGAACAGTTAACAAAATACAAACTAACCAGAATAGGTACCAAATTAACAGGTTGTATTAGGCATCTCAAAACTGTGAATGCTTTCATCTTTATCCAGACATTTTAAGCAGATTAGGAGGTTAAATTGTACAGTATGTTAGTAGACATACATTAACATAACCAGGTGGGGGAGACTGCAGCAGCAGTTACAAGAATGCTGGTCCAGATGGTCAGATGATTACCTACATCATCTTCAGCAGTGAGCCAAGTGGATATATCCAGCCAGGTACGCTGGTCATAGTGAAGGAAGACAACGTTCCTCCACTTCACTAGAAGCTAGCATTGGTGGAAAAAGTACATCCAGGAGATGACGGAATAGTTCGAGTTGTAACTATTTGCACAGCTAGTGGATCATTTAAGAGGCCAATTTTAAAGCTTTGCCCTCTTTCTACAGAAACACACTTGTGATTTTGTTTGTAATGTTTGAAAATTTTTAGTTAACTTTAGTGTTTTAAGAAATGTTAATTATTTTTGGCAGCCGGTATGTTCAGTGACAGTTGGTCGCAATTTATGCAAGGTAGATGGTGGAACTGTTTTTAAAAAGAAAGACAATAGAGAATCGTTGTGTGAAGAAACATGAAGCATGTTAATGGCAGCTTCATTTAGTTATTTTGTAATATGTTTTAGTGTTGAAACTAGTAATAGACCTAGTCAACGTTCTACATACGTGATGTGTGCAAAGTGTTAAGCAAATGATAAGTATGATGGTATACTATCTTTGAGAAATTAAATTAAATACATCAATATAAGCGTGAAACATTTTCTTCTCCTGACAATTGGCCGATTCTTCTGCAATACAGTCCATTTAGGTTGTGAGCTTTAATTTGACACCCACCACTTACACCACAACGGAAAAGTACCTCTTCTTAAAGGGATTCTCCAACATTTCCAAACCCTTCATTCGCCTGACGGAACATCACCGGCCCTATGTGTGGACGAGGACACTGAACGTGCTTTCCAGCACCTGAAGAAGACACATTGCAATTGCTTCTATTTTGAGAATCCCACAACCAGGCGGCACCTTCTTTGTGGAGCGATGCCAGCGACAATTGTATTGGGGGTGTTCTATCCCAAGTCCAGGATGGCCATGAGCGAGCCATAGCTTACTACAGCAAGACGTTGTCCAAAGTACAGAAATACTACTGCGTCACCCGGTGAGAGCTACTGGCGGTAGTAAAGACCTTGGGGCACTTCCACAATTACTTGTACACCCGGCCATTCCCCCTGAGTATTGGCCACTCTGCCCTAAACTGGCTACTTAGTTTTAGGAACCTGGAAGGCCAGACAGCCAGTTGGGTCCAGAGGCTACAGGAGGATGACTACACCTTCGAACATAGCAGAGGGAAAAGCCACTTAAAGCAGATGCCATTTCCCGAAGTCCCTGCCCGGAGGATTGCAACCAGGTCATAAGTGTGGAAGAGACGGAGCATTCCGCAGCTCTCAAAAATTTCACGGCAGTGCCTGCGGACGGTGGGATAGCGTAGGCCTGAGAAGGGAGCAGCTGGCGGATGGCGACTTGGGACCAGTATTGAGAGAAGTGGAGGCAAGGACAAGACAGATTTGGGAGGAAATTGCACCCTAAAGCACTGCGTATAAGTATAGAGTTCAGGGTTGTCACATTTAGCATAGTTATGAAGGTCAAAAATAGCAGTAATAGCTCAGGATATAAGACAGACATTTAGCTGTATGTCATAGCCTGAGAGGGTTACTCTGTGCAGAGTATTAATTACCATTGTAGCCAGAAAGTTCATTCACTGAAGTCTTATAAAGCTAAAGAAAGCCATTTACTCAAAAAACTGATATGGACATTAAGCAAATCATACTTCACAGTCAATAACTACATGAAATATACTATAGGAAGTTGCACTGGGCATGGGTTTGTACTTTTAGAACTGGAACTTTTGTCTTTATCAGTATTCATTCCTGTGCTTAGACATAAGAAGTCTCCCTGAGAGTATTTTCATATTCAAGGCAGTAATATTCTTTTGTTGCAACCATATAGCTTAGGATAATTTTCACTGAAATATTTTTCTTAGTAATTGAACTGTATGTTTGATTGTAATAATAATTTATTCTGCACTTAAGAATAATAATGCCACCAAAGAGATTAGAAGCACATTAAGTATTGTTTTATTAAATTTATGCTATCACTTGCTGACACTGCGCTGTGTACAAAATTTTTAAATTTGGTTCTACTACATTGTTGTCTATGAATCAGTCACTAATTTAAGGTCCTTTTCGGAATATTATTTAATAAATTTACACTGAAAATAAAATATATGTTCAGATTCCTATTAAATATAGCAATGACAGTGCTGCTTTGTTGGCACTGTTATCTAAAATGTATATACATAATTCTGTAGTGGTGTTTTATTGTTCTCTTTTTAATACACATTTCTTCCAGGGAAATTTAGATATTACTCTACTGTGTATAAAGAAATTGCAATATATATAACCTTATGGACACCTTTCCTGTTTTCCTGTACCTATAGGATGCATTAGTTTTTGTTAAGTTATCTGTACTCTAGTTATTACAGTAAGAAGCTTTTGAATTCGAACCTGCATAGCCTCAACAGCACTTTGAGTGATCGCATTCTTGCATCTGTGTATCAAAATTATATTAAAAAGTTAAATTTTGAGTTGAACTAATTACTCAAAGCTCCACTTATTGGTAGTATTTACCTAGAACTCGTTTCGTTAGGATCTTCCTAACATCATCAGCTATTGTCGACTAATGGACGTGAGTCTGGTGAACTCATTGGAGGCGATAGGTGCTTCTCTGTCGGTATCTTGATGAAATTGAAGTTTGGGTATTCTTCAAAGGTAGTGCCGAAATTAAACAATTTTCTTTCATATATCTTATGAAGATTTTTTCCCACATGGTTAATGCAGCTGGCTTTTGGACACTTTTTAATAAGTGGATTTCTCGTTCTATATCATGATTCTCCTTCCAAAAATTGTATGCTACTACTGATTTATCCATTTCTTTGTTCCTGAAGTTCCTAAAATGCGGTTTACATCCAATGTTCAAGTTCCTTTTCGTTTTCCCAATGTAAAAGTTGTCACAGCCATTGCAGTTTATTCGGTACACACCTGAGTTCTTGCCTGTGGGTATCTTCTTTGTATTATGTGATTTCAAAAGTTGTTGTACACTAAATGTGTTCTGTAGGGCCTAGTAATATTGTGCTCTTTGAAGACTTTTTGGAAAAGGTTTGTAGCTCTGGGATGATATGTAAAATTTCTGTATGAAGTTTCATTGCTGAATGGGGAAAATAAAGTAACTAATTTTCTTACTGCTTTCTTTATTGACACGTTTTGCAGGTTTGGTATCATATACATTGCTTTTATGGCTGCTGTAGTTCTATTGGATATATGTTCCATGTATATTCTCACAGTAGTCTACAATGTTAGTCCTAAATAATTTTAGTTTCTGTTATTGCAATGGTTTCCAATCGATGGTTACGTCTTTATTCTGTATTCTCCTTCCATCTTTCTGGAATGTCATCGTTTTAGTTTTACATCCATTAATTTTAAATTTGTATTCTTTGTCCATTCATTTCTGTTGTTAAATGCTAGTTGTAGATCCTTGATGTCGTGTGCTCCTAAAGCCATGTTGTTCATGTACGTTATTAGTTGTATTCCTTGCTAATCACGTGTGGGAGGACGACAGTTGTTATATTAAACAATAATAGACTGAGAGACACTAAAACTACTGAATAAGGCAAAAAAAAAAAAAAAAACCAACAACTAAAGAACCTTAATACCTACATGAAGAGTGTCAAAAAAGGAGGCAATAAAAAAAATTAAGAAATCCCAAGAAAAATTAGATATGACAAACACATAATAAGTGAAATATCTAATAGGAAATTTCTTGGGCATAAAACAGTTGAAGAGCTTTATTGGAGACAACAAATAAGAGCTATTAAAGCTTAGCTCTACTTGCTTTGCTTAAGGAAACTTAAAAAATCTGGTTAATCAAAATGCTTTAAGAGCAGCATATTTTGTATACTCTCAGGATATGACTTAATTTTGGAGCAAGTAAAATTAAGAAAAAAAAATTGCGCTGTTAGGCCCCATTATTGCAGTAGGCTCTTATTTACAACCCAATAAATGCTTACTCATATGGTGAAGACATATAGCCTCTGTTAATATATGGTACAGATAATTATAGGAACTTGACAACAAAACTTACTGTTCACAAACACACTACATCAAATACAGGTAATCTGCATTGCCCAGCTTAAAACTACTCCAGAAAGGATGTTATTCTGCAATAAGAATTTACTTAAACTATTGGGTAAACCAAACATCTTTAAGAAAGTTTTAAAATCATTCTTATATGCTTACTTCCCATACAATATTGTCACTTTGCGGGTTTATAGAAGTAAGTCTTGTTTGCAAAAATTTGAAATGCTCTTTATTGCAGTAAATAACTTCGTGCAACCCTTGTAGCAGTAAAAGATGTGACATACATACCAGCAGTCTTTAAGGTCATCCCACTACTCCCAATACACATAAAGAAACGAACAATTCCACTGCAGTAAAACTCACACAATTCAACTCTACTGCACAACTGCAACTCAACTTAGTTAACCACTGACTGTGTTCTAACACTTTGCAGGGTTTTTGTGCTTCTAGTCATTGTTTTTAGAATGCAGTAGAGCTCCCGAGAGAGATTGCGGGCCAAATGAGAGACAGAGTTATCCAGACATCACTATCTCTTTCTCTCCTTTGACAAGCATTCAGTGCTGTGCACCACTATCTATCTCCTTTTCTGCCTGCGCGCCACTCTCTGTCTCTTCTTTCCTACTCACGCGCCTGGTACTGGCTTGTCGTGGCTCAAACAGAAGAAATGCGATCGACGACAATGTGGAATAACATGTTAATATTTCTTTTAAAATTTAAAATTTCCATACATAGTACATATATTTCTGAAACTATTTAATAAAAGTGTAAAAGATCTGTTATTACATAAGACATATTACTCCATACAGGAATTCATGGATGACACAATATCATAACTACTTGTAATTGATAATTATTTATTTATATATTATTTGTTGTTTATTATTGTTTAATGTTATTATTTATTATTATTACTTGTAATTGATAATTTATGTACATATACATTAGAATTAGTTTTCCTTTTTCTTTCTTTTAAATTTCTTTTATGTATAACTTGACGACTCACCAGTTTACCAGCTAGGCTGACAATGTAAACGTTATGTGACAATAAAGATTCTATTCTATTCTAACTATACATAGGGCACATTGCAGGTGACCGTGATTTCATTTTATCTTTATGAAGTTTTACATTATTTACCTACTGTAGGTAATACATGTTCTGATGTAAATGCTTAAAATGTTGATGATTCAGAAATTTTCAATTTTAAAACATAAAGTAAGATTAAAAAGAAAAACGAAATTACAGATGCCAGTGTACTTGTATGTAATATACGTTTATTGTCTCTCAGACGTGGTCTAATCAACCACAGCCGACATTATTTACATTAGAAAGCGGAACCACTTTTAACATACCATTTTACAAATTTATCGATCTTGTCTAGTCCATAAAAAGGTACCCAATGCGGTCAATATAAGGTGAAATAGAGGTTATTAACATTATCACGTCGGAATCCTGAAACCCTCTAACTCGTCTTATTTATTTTTATTTCATAAAAATTATTACGTTTTGAAGACGTAATGTTTATAGTAGCTAGACGTTTCCTCATAGTAAGTAACCATTAAAAACACAAATGTCTTACTATATCTGTTTATTCATGCACTGCAATTTCTGAAAGTATAAACTTTATTCATAGTAAAATGTATCCTCATGGGATATTTAAGTAAAAAACACTTGGAATGTATCATATACCGCACTTCTTTAAGTATGTGATTTACAAGGCCGTGAAATGAAATTGGCAGTCGTTGAGATTCGGTCTGTGTAAATCATGGTAAATTGGTTTGTGACAAGCTGATTATAAAACAAGAAAGTAAGCTACATTGGGGACAGAAGAAGAAGAAAAAACAGGTATGTTTAAAATATCAGCAGTGTGAGGGAATACGGATCAATAGGACATATTCAAATTTTTTATAGTTTTGACTGAGTGGTCTGGCTCTAAAGTTCTTGCTTCAGATTAGAATAATTACTGATGCTAAATGTTTGGTGATGGTAATAAAAAAGTATGTTTTTATCTATGGTGGTAGATAAAATTATTTATGTTCATTTGGTGAGGTTGTTTTCTGTACGAAGTTTCCTAGAGCGCTGCTCAGTGACAGGGGCAAACACACAGATTGTGTTAGTTTCATTGTGCTGAACGAGTTTCACAAATCCTCTTAGAACAAGTTTCTTCCGATCATAAATTTGACTTGTATATGTTACGGTGAGTGTCGGAAGAATGAACCCACAGTTTGTTTAAATAAGTTTTTGTTTCTAATGTTGGTTGCGGGTCAGGGCCATATAGATTACGCCCATGCAGGCCAAGTATACAACAGCTTCCCTCGTATCGATTAGTTTCCACTGGAAGAGAACAAATTAACACTTGTAGAATATCTTGTTTTCCCAGGTATGATATAATACTACTTTTATTTTCAGTTCCTTGCAATTCTTGTTCCTATTTTGTTATTAAAAAACCCACAAGTGCAATATCCTATATATGGCCTGCTTTACCTTCTTCACTTTGCTGGTTTTGCTGATTGTGCTACAGTTACTTTATATTAATATCCTTTAAATGAATATTATTTTCACTTTGTTGGTATCGGTATCTTATTTTATGTACTTTTGGCCTGTTATATGCTGCAAATTTTCCCATTTCTGGTGTCAAGAAAGTGTTGTGTTTAGGTTTAACCTCAAAATATGTACAGACGTGTGCAAATTATTAGACTCACTGTTAACATTTTTAACATAAACAGTTTATTTTGTATTTATTTAACAGACATAATATTACAAAATATTTTTTTCAACTCTTAGTATTTTTTATGCATTCCTTTAGCCTTTATTACCATTTTGATGCGTTTAGGCATGCTCTCTACAAGGGTGGAGCACTTTTCCTTTATTTCTTCATATCTGTGTCAAATGCTTCTCAGGTCCTCATTAAGCTGAACTTTTGTTGTTTTAAATTTTTTCAGTTTGTTTAACAATACCCCACAGTTTCTCTATTGGATATAAATCAGGGCTATTCCCGGCCATTGTAGTACTTTTACATTGTTTTCTTTGACGAACTGGGTTACAGATTTTGCACTATGGCAGGGAGCACTGTCATGCATGAACACAAAATCACCATTTAGAAACCGTTCTTTACTTTGCGGGAAACAGTCTTGTTTCTAATACACGTTTATACTGTTTCTGCTCCATAGATCCCACAACTATGTATAATCTTCCAGGTCCATGGACAGACATACAGCTCCAGACCATTGTTGATGTTGGGTTCTTTATTCTTTGATTGACACACTGAGGGGAAAAACTTCTTTATCTGTCATTCTCACATATTGGCTGCTCTCTTCACATACTTCAAACATGAATTCATCTGAGAAAATTACCTGAAACAATAAAAACCTCTATTAATACTAAGCGGTTTTGAAATTTCTCAAAGATAGTATAAAAGAAACCAGCAATGAGAGAAACAAAATTTACGCTGTTTATTTCATTTCCATAAAATTTACATGTACATAGTTTATTTTTATGCTATATACAATTTTCATACTATTTACCTTTCTCCAAAATTCCACTGGATATTTCTGCATCTCTTTGGCCCATTCTAAAGGTTTCTTTGCCATTGCAGATGTCAGTTCAGCCTTTTTACGAGACCTGCGTGCTGCTTAACCTGCTTCGCATAATCTTCTGCGAACTACTGAGGCAGATATTTCTGTACTGTACTGCTTTAGTTGATTACTGAGGTCAATGCTGGTTGCTCTTCTATTTTGTTTTGCCACCTGCACAAGTTTTCTTTGCATCCTTGGTGATAGCTTTCTTTTCCTTCCGCATTTTCCATCCCTTTGTGAGGCCAACCTCTCACCGAATATTAAAGCTGATTAATGCGACTAACAGACTTTTGTGAAATACACATTTTCTTAGCTATTTCACGTTGTGAATAGTTTCCTTGGAAAGACTCAGTTTCAGCTATATTCTTGGAAATAAGTCAACAGTTTTACCCATAACCTCACTTTTGAATCAATGTGAATGCTAAGGATAAGATACACGATGTTACCTGGCTTGAGATCAGTTAGTAATACATACTTAGGATATATTAGCCATAAAATACAATGAAGGCAAATAGTGACTTTGTGGGTTCGTGAAATGAAAAGTCCAATTACACAAACTCAACAATGTTCTTTATTTCCACCGACTTACAGTTTGATACTTGCCAATTACACAGAATTACGTAATGCACAAAATTACGATTCACCAGTTCGTCCGTTACAATTTCACTTGCACTAGTAATTACGGACAATTCTCCAATGCACGTACACAATTACGTAAATTCTTCCGTCGCACAGTCTTCTCTTCCACTAACACGGCGCTACTTCACTAGCACGTCAAGCACTCACTCACTGCTAACTCAACGTGCTGCTTATATAGGGCCAGCGGGTCGATCGGAAGGTTCCAGATTAGAGGAAATATCCCGTAATTTCGAGAACACAGGTGGAACAGAAACAGACGGCGCCGTGATGTTTTTTGTCCCAGCCATCCCTTCTTAACGTTATAAGACAAACGAGGGGGCGGGGCGAACACCGACCCATCTGCTGCTCGCCCAGTCTATAGGGTGTTCCGACGCTCGGGTGACACTGCTCCCTCCTCAAAGCTGGTCGTCCCGAACAGCACCATCGTAGCATGCCAGGTGGTCCAGGTGTACCACCAGCATCTGCTCGGAGTCTCAGCCAGAAGTAGCGCTGCCAAAGTTTGTCAATCGTTCGGTCCGCTCCCAGGTGTCCTCCTGAAGTACCAGCGTGCACTTCTTCCAAGACTTCCGGTACCTTACTCCGGGGAAGTACCAACTGTTCTCTCTGCGTCTTCCCATGGGGTGATTCCCATACCCAGAACAGCGCGCCCTCTCTGGTCTTCAACGAGTCCCATTGGGCCCAGTACGACCTGTAGGTGGCGCTCGGTGCGATGTCCTCCCAGGTTGGTCTCGGCCCTGCCTCCACTTCCCTCAAGAGTGGCCCCAAGTCTGCGTCCGCCAGCTGCTCCCTCCTCAGGCCTGCGCTATCCCAGCCTTCAGCAGGCACTGCCACAACTACTCGGACTGCTGCGGCACGCTCCTTCTCTTCCACTCTTGTGCACTGTCCGCACTCTACTGGACAGGGTCTTCGGGACATGGCATCTGCGTTACCGTGGCTCTTTCCTCTACGATGTTCCGAGGTGAAGTCGTACTCCAGACTCTGGACCCAACGTGCTGTCTGGCCTTCCAGGTTCTTAAAGCTCAATAGCCAGGTTAGGGCGGAATGGTCAGTCCTCAGGTGGAATGGCTGACCGTACAGGTGCTTATGGAAGTGCTCCATGGACTTTACTACCGCCAGTAATTCTCGTCGGGTGACGCAGTAGTTCTTCTCTGCCTTGGATAGCGTCTTGCTGTAGTAGGCTATCACCCGCTCATGGCCGTCCTGGATCTGCGATAGGTTACCTCCAATGCAATGGTCGCTAGCGTCGGTGTCCACAATGAAAGCGCCACCCGGTTGTGGGAAACCCAAAATTGGAGCACTGCACAGGGTCTCCTTTAGGTGCTGGAAAGTGTTTTCGGCGTCCTCTGTCCACAGATAGGGCCGGTGTTCCTCCGTCAGGCGGGTGAGGGGTTTTGCGATGTTGTCGGCCTTTTCCTCTAAATCATTAAGGCTGTCGTCTACTTGACCCATATGCTTGCCCAGATTCGTGACGTCATCCCTCACGCCGGCCAACCGTTCCTCAAACTTTGCGGCGAGAGCCTCGTTCGCCGCCTTCATTTCCGTGGTCAGACTGCCGTTCGCTGCTCTCATTTCTGTGGTTAACTCGGCCTTCATTTCTTCCATCTTCTCGGTGATGCTGTCGTTGGCCGTCTTCATTTGTTTCAGTTCCGCGGCCAGGTTGTCATTTATAGTCTCCAGCTTCGCGGCCAGGCTGTTATTTGCCGCTTCTGTTTTTGCAGCGAGGTTTTCAGTTGCCGTCTTCATTTCTTTCAGTTCCGCTAAAATCTTTTCTAATGCTGCCTCCATTGTGTTATGTCGCACTCCTGACACCAATTGTGACTTTGTGGGTTCGTGAAATGAAAAGTCCAATTACACAAACTCAACAATGTTCTTTATTTCCACCGACTTACAGTTTGATACTTGCCAATTACACAGAATTACGTAATGCACACAATTACGATTCACCAGTTCGTCCGTTACAATTTCACTTGCACTAGTAATTACGGACAATACTCCAATGCACATACACAATTACATAAATTCTTCCGTCGCACAGTCTTCTCTTCCACTAACACGGCGCTACTTCACTAGCACGTCAAGCACTCGCTCACTGCCAACTCAACGTGCTGCTTATATAGGGCCAGCGGGTCGATCGGAAGGTTCCAGATTAGAGGAAATATCCCGTAATTTTGAGAACACAGGTGGAACAGAAACAGACGGCACCGTGATGTTTTTTGTCCCAGCCATCCCGTTTTAACGCTAAAAGACAAACGACGGGGCGGGGCGAACACCGACACGTCTGCTGCTCGCCCAGTCTATAGGGTGTTCCGACGCTCGGGTGACAATATTAATAATCTTCAGTTACTACATTAACCAAATGAAGGCAATATCACCAAAAGTTGGATAAACAGACATGAGGAAAATGGCTTCTCTTAATTCAGAGCTACCAACATATTACAATCAGTAAAAGAAAAGTCCCCCAGCTATTATTAAGAGAGAAATTTCATTGAATATGCTTCATATTATGGCAATAAAAAGAATTACGACAAATTGAAATAGGTTACGGCAGTAAATAACTATTATTTTGAATGTTAAACTGAAGCAAAGTAAGAAAACAGGAATGAGTCTAATAATTTGCACACGTCTGTAAGGTAGTAACTTATACTTGTAAAACATAGTGATCCACAGTGAAATCACTGGGAACTGAAATTTGTATATTTAAACCTGGACTAGGCTTAAATTACTATTGGTTGGTCAGAGATTCAATCTTAAGTGTTGTGGTTCAGTATATTATACATGGAGAGGTCCATCCCCACAGATGCCCGCCTCGGTACCGTACATGGTAGCATGTGTGCCTCACGTTCAAGAGGTCCCGAGTTCGAATCTCGGTCAGGGTGAGCTACCTGGATAAGGTTTTTTACGGTGTTTTCCTTATCCTGAAAGATAAATTTTGGATAACTCTAAGCTCCATGGACCCCGGGTTCATTTCAGCATCATTTCACCCATTCCATTCATCGTCGGATATGACTTTATGTCGGAGTACTTAAATTACAAAATATAAAAAAAATATCCCCAAACATGTACATTATAATGGTTCTGGTTTACATGGTCAAGAGTTGAGACATCTTCATCTATGGTTGTATGTAAGTGGTTAGGCTTCTGCTAGCAGCAGCAAGGTTGTGACATAGGTGGCTGATGCTAAATGTGACAACCTTCTCCCTCCTTCTCCACTACGAGGAATAGTGGCATGGGGGCCCTTACGGGCTCCTGAACGACCTGGTCAGCTGATGAGCACTCCCAGATCCCGTACATTGTCGATGTCATCTGCGAGAGGGCATGATCAATGTACGACAAAATCCAAAATCACCCCAACCCTTTAGTGAACTCCCTGGGCAGGTATGACCAGAGGGATCAAAGATGCTTGCCATCCTTCAGACTACCAAGAGACGTCTTGGGGCCACGTGGTTAACCCAAGAGAAACCCCAGATGTCTCTAGGACACATTTCTACGCCTGATGGATCAAGCGATATACAACCCGTAACCAAAGCGGAGCAAAAACTTTAAATTGTGTCTCCGAAAATGGGGGAATGCTCAAGTGCAGCTGCCTATGAGAAAATTAAACAAGGGCATCCCATTCCAAATTTCCCAAAAATTCAAACACCCCAGCGGAATATGAAACCAATTTGCTCATTTAGCGGCTAGATACTGTGGCATAAGACACCCGGACGGGGAAAAAGAAAAATAGACCCGCCCGACTAGGACTACCTCTGGACCTCTGGTGACAACCTTGAACTCTCTATATATTGTAATTGTAAATATATAGAGCAGAAATTCTTTCTTCTCTTTCATTTTGTTTGCTGCTTCCTATACTGTGAAGCTCTACACAGTTCACACAATTTCTCATGATTACCTCTTTGTAGCAACATAATATATCAATGCATGATGTACTGCTCAAAGAAATGATTACAGTACAGCCATTACTGTATTGAAAGTGAAGACTTTCATATAGATGTTTTTATAAGACATATTATTCCAACTATAGCACTTGGCATTGTTCTAGATCTGAAATCTAGGTGCAATTTCCAACCTAAAATGATGAGTGCTTGAGTTATGTCCAATAGCTTTATGCAATGGAATTGATCTGATTGAAACTTATATTTGTTTGAATGCATAGACGTTTGAATGTTTCAGTACTGTGGATAGTAGCACCTGCTCTGTGGAGACATTGCACAAAGAATGAGAAAATGTAACATTCAACTTAAATCCATACAGATGGTATAGTAAATGCCGAGCTAAAGTTTAAAATGGAGATTTAATCTATATAGTAATTCAAATTGAAGGTGAACAAATTCAACTAAACATATTTATAGTTGTATGTATCTTAAACACGGAATTCAGTATAAGCATTTTTATTCCCATTCAACATGTCATACATTCATGGTACATGCATTGTAATACTAGTACTCTGGTATCTTTATTGTATTTGTATCTTACATTATGTATTATAAATGAACATTCATGAACCTTCACCATTTCTAACATTAACCTCGGAACTGAAAATTGAAGTTAAGTATTTAAGGAGACTCTTTAACTGCTTAGGTCCTCAGCCTCTCATTCTATATTGTGCATGAGAGACTGCTTAAATTTTCTCATTGGGCTCTTTATCAGACTTGAGGTTGTTTTACATTCCATAAATTTAGGGCTAATGACTTAACCTTCCTTCTGAAGGAAGCCATGCTAAGAATTTGCCCTCTGCCAGGTTTGTTCCAGAGCCTAGCATGTTAGCCCTAGACCATGGAGAATGTCGTTAATCCCAGAACATCCATTTCTGCGGGTCATTGACCCACAATGTAAATTGCCACTATATGCAGTCTTAGCTAAGTATTCCCCCAGGGGCCTACTTTGGTAGGTACGGGTTTGGCGAACCCGAGGTCCCGAGCCAACAGTCTCCCTCATGTGGGCTCCTCTTCGTGGTTGAGGGAGACGGTCAACATGCCCACCCACGTGGAGGCTGTGCGTGGAGACCCGTGTCAGTGGAAAGGTTTGTCCTGGTGGTTGAGGGATGCGTATCTGAGCTCGTAAAAGTGTTTTTCTGAATTCGCAGGGGGTGCGCATTTCTAATACACTACTTTGGCTTCTGCTTCGCCTAAACGGGAGGTTAGGGACTAACCCACCCCTAATCAATTGGCCAGGACTGGGTATTGTACCGACCTCCAGGGTGAGTGGGACGGCGAGCTTGCTATATCCCTGTGTAGCCCTGTCATTCCAGTGGGATAACCCCTTTTTGGACTCCGTGGTGGGTGGGGAGCACTGGGGGATGAAATTTAGACCAACTATTATGGTTAACCTACACCCCCCAAAAAATATTAAACGTGGAAAAGATTTGTTTGAAAACAGTGTTAAACAAGTAGTTGAGTGTGGTCCTCGCTACTTAGTTATTAAACGAACAGAGGAAGGTAGAACTTTTTCAATGGTTAATCCGTTTATTATACAGAAAGGTCTTGACAAAATAGCTGGTGCTGATAAATCATGTACAAAATCTAGAAATGGCACGCTGCTGGTGGAGGCAACTACAGCATCCCAGGCAGCTAAGATACTGAAAGCCAACATGCTGGGCAGTTATCCAGTCAAAGTGGAGATGCATAGGACCCTGAATTCCTCGTGCGGTGTTGTAAACACTAGCGCGTTGGATGGAATGTCCAACGAGGATATTCAGGAGACTTCCCAGGAACAAGGCGTAACTGCAGTCTATCGTGTCCAAAGGAGAGAACGAGGGGACGTGGTTCCTACTCGTACCCTGTTCCTGACCTTTGATCGGGTAGATCTCCCTCAAAGGATCAGGGCAGGATATGAAGTGATTGAGGTTAGACCATACATACCTAACCCTCTGAGATGCTACCAATGTCAGCGGTTTGGTCACACTAGTGCATTCTGTAAAGGCGCACCTACATGTGTCAGCTGTGGAGCCGGCATGCATGAAAATGCATGTACATCACCTCCAGCATGCGTAAATTTTAGCTGTGAACATCCATCAAGTTCACGAGCATGCCCCCGTTATATTTAAGAGCGAGCTATTCAGGAGATCCGGGTTAAAGAAAAGGTATCCTTTTCGGAAGCCCGGAAACTTCTTTGTATCCTCAAGCCCTCTTCAACCACCTCCCGTACCTATAGCTCTGTTTCGGCTACTCCGTCACCGAAACGGGAGGCTGGTACCCAAACATCTGATATAAACGAGGCAACAATATCAGAGAAAGTTCTAGTGCCTAGATCGCAACCAAGAGCATCAGTAACACCATCTAAAACTCCGAGAACAACACTTAACACTACTGAAAATAACAAGTCAGTGAAGTCGCCTGACAAAGCATCGACGTCTAACAACAGGACGAAATTGCCCATTGTGCACCAAGCACCGGAGATCAAGTTCAAGACTCAGTATGATAGAACGGCATTCCTGAAAGAAAGCACAAAGTCTGCTCCAGAAAAGTCCAAGAAACGTAGCCCTAGAGCGTCTCCGAGATCATCGTCGGAGTCATCCTCTGGGGAGGACTCCGAACGGCGACCGTCATCTAAGTCGGTTGGAATTTCCAATCGCTTCGAGCCTCTCGAAGCGAAAGTTGTAGAAGGAAAACCGTCCTCTTCCATAGAGGATATGGAGCAGGAAACATCTGACCACGCTGCTGCATCTGCAGCAAAGGATAAACCTGCAGAAACTAGCCCTACACCAAAGAAAAAGGGCAAATTGATCCGACCCCCGTGAAACCTACGTAATGTGCGTACTTATCTGACATATCCCATTACTATCCCCATGGCTATCCTTCAATGGAACCTACGAGGCTTAAGAGCACATCGACCAGAACTGGAACTTTTGCTCAGTAAGCATAACCCCTTATTGGTATGCTTACAAGAGACTAAGGTACGACCACAAGACGACTTTAAAATCAGACGCTACACACCACTGAGGTGTGATATTGAAACAGAAGAGGGCATTCCTGTACACGGGGGCACTATGATGCTATTCAGGGATGACATATTTGTAGATCCGTTACAGCTACAATCTGACATACAATCTGTAGCTGTAAGGATTAAGCTGCCATCAATCGAATTTTGCATTTTCAATGTATATGTACCGCCATCAGATGACCTCTCGTTAATTGACCTTGAAGATCTGGTTGCCCAACTCTCAACACCATTTCTAATAGTGGGAGACTTTATAATGCCCATCACCCACTTTGGGGCTCAAATCGGGCATGTTCGAGAGGCAACCTCATTGTAAAATTCCTGGAGAGCAATAACTTGGTTCTCCTGAACACCAGAGAGCCAACATTCCTCTCAGACGCGTTTAACACCTATTCGCACATCGATTTGGCAGCCCCTCAAAATCCAACCTCTGCGGTCCTCGTCCCGAGGGGTGGGCAACAGGAAGTAGGGGACTGACTGATGGGGTGATGTACGGTGGGGACTTGATGTACCCCAGGACCGCTACGGCTGCCGAGAAGGCCCATCAGTAACCCCGAAAACTGGCAGAAGAGGCTCTGGTATTTTTCCCCAGGGACCTACTACGGTAGGTACGGGATTGGCGATCCCGGGGTCCCTAGCCACTCACCCCCAATTCATCCCCTTCATCTCCATCAACTGTGCCTCGTTGAGTTGCTGCTTGTCAGTAAGCATCACATTCTTCCTCTTCTAGTTTTTGTTATTATTATTAGCACGCAAGGTCTTAGGTTTATAACTCCTGTCTCACCAGCAGGGATCTCTCCTATCTCCGTGGTTCTGTCCCACGGTTTTCAGCGCGGCTTCCGACATGTGTGCTCTCCAGAGGTCTCAAAAGTGAAGGTTGAGCGGACCCTTCGCACTGCCCCTATGTGTAGCCTTAGGTGCGGAGCCCGTCCACACCGTCAAGTACACCCACGTAGCTCCTCGAGGGCCCGGTCTGTGTTAATCTCCCGACGGCCGTGTTGCCGTTGGGTTAGTATCACGGACTGGACGTGTTACCGCTGACGGAACCCCGGTGTAATCAACCTCAAGTCCCCTGAATCCGCGTGTGCCCTTTATGTGCAGCGCGGCCTAAAGTGGGGAGCCACAGGCGGTTATTCCTGTGGTAGGGGCATAAAGCCGGGGTGTGCGTGGTGAACGGTTTACCCATACGGACAAGCAGTGGATATTGAAGGGTAGCTTTTCTGAGGTACAAATGAGATCGGTCATGGGGGGGGGTCCCCATGACGGCACAGACCGTGAAGATTCGGTGTCTTTCTTTCTTTAACCCCCGGATGGCAGGCTGACGCTGACGGTTCCGGATGGGGGTCCTTTTCAAAATGCATCCGCGCAAAACCTCTTTCATCGACCCGTATATAGTGATGACCTTGGCATGTGATGGCAAAACGTTTAAGGATATCAGCCCGTTTTACATAAAGCGTGAACTCGATAAGATCAGTGGCCCTGTCAAAAACGCAACGCGTCTCAGAGACGGCAGCTTACTATTAGAGAGCACAAGTGCGGACCAGTCTAAGAAGTTACAGAAAGCGACTTTGTTGGGTTCCTACCCTATCCGGGTAGCCCCACACAAAACGCTGAACACCTGTAGAGGAGTAGTCACCACCTCCAGTTTAGATGGTCTAGCAAATGAAATAGTAAGTTGCCTCTCTGATCAACTAGTTTGTCAGGCGTACCGGCTAACAAGAAAACAAGATGGCAAGGAGTACCCATTATGCACGGTTTTTCTAACTTTTGCAGGGACGAAGTTACCCGAATACATATATTGCGGCTATGAACGTGCTAGCGTCCGCCAGTATGTCCCGAACCCCATGCGCTGTTTCCAATGTCAGTGGTTCGGACATACTAAGGTCACATGTACCAATCCTGCTCTTTGTGAGCAATGTGGCCTACCGAAACACGACGATCCTAACTGCAGTCGAACACCTTGTTGCGTGAACTGTGGCGGTAGTCATCCCTCCAGCTCGCGACAGTGCCCTAGATTCATGGACGAAAAAAGTATTCAGGAGCTACGTGTAAAGGAACGCCTGACTTTTCCAGAGGCACGACGGCGCTTCGAACAACTGAAGCCTGCTACCACTACTACTGGATATGCACTAGCAGCTCGCCGTACTCCTAATACCACTGTTGCTGTTCAACACGTCCCTGTCGCCCACGCATCCACGCAGACTGACTTTCTAGCCGTTAAACCTATGTCTCAGACTGTTTGTATATCCACCAGCACTACATCCGTTCCAACCGTACAGACTCCAGACACCAAGCCATCAGCGAGTAACAACAATCCCGTAGTAACTGTGAAAAACCGATCCCGACCACAGCATAGATCGCGAAGTCGCTCGCCCTCTATTAGATCCCGGTCTCGTTCTACGAGCCGTAGGAGTTCTGACTGCCGAACATCAGCGGAGTCACAGGACGCTAACGATCTTCGAATCGTAGGGCCCAAGTCAGGCAAGGTCAAGAAAAAAGTTAAAACGGCCCTTAAAAACTCTTCATGGAAATAATCCAGTGGAATATCAATGGTTTTCGAGCTTGTGCTCAAGACCTACAACATTTAGTTTCTCAACGGTCACCGTCAATTATTTACCTCCAGGAAACCCACTTACATCCAAATCACTCGTTACACCTTCACTCTTTCTCTGCATTTAGAAGCGACTCTCTTGCAGGTATGCGTGCAAGTGGTGGCGTTGCTACCTTAGTGGCGCCTAACATCTCAGCCGCCAACGTTCCTCTCACCACACCATTGCAAGCTGTGGCCGTTCTGATACAGCTGGAGGGCATCAGTTTTACCATCTGTAACATGTACCTGCCACCGCTCAGCATAGTTCCAGAGCGTGATCTTCTAGCTCTATTGGCTCAGCTCCCCTCACCAATGCTCCTTGTGGGAGATTTGAATACCAAGCACACGCTCTGGGGATCAGACACTGATGACGCCCGTGGATTCCTCCTCGTAGACGTCTTCGATAAGTTTGACCTGCTTCTGCTAAATACTGGTGACCCGACATCCCTATCATCCGCTTATGGTACACATTCCGTACTAGACCTTTCTTTCTGCAGTCCGTCATTAATACCACTACTTGAGTGGTCAGTACTTTCCGACCTCTTTGGCAGTGATCATTACCCCATTAACATTCATTTTTCTGGCCGCCAATGTGTACCTTCTCGACATCCTCGCTGCATTATTTCCAAAGCTAACTGGGGAAAATTCCAATCCCTCATACACCTCATCGACGATAGTTTCGACACCATCGATGAAATGGTCGAATATTTTACTTGCTCGATCCTGCTCGCAGCAGAATCCAGCATTCCTCGAGGTTCACCTACACCACGTCGTATCCCTGTACCGTGGTGGTCTGAGGAATGCAGTTTGGCTGTCAAAGCATGCGAACGTGCTTTGCGCATTTTTCAGCGGCACCCGACAGAAGGGAACTTCGTCGCCTTCAAACGTTCTCGCGCTAGGGCATGCTTTATACTGCGCAACGCAAAGCGTAAATCTTGGGAAGCCTATGTGTCTTCGCTTTCCCGGCGCAGCTCTACCCAAAAAG
The DNA here is from genome assembly GCA_030765055.1 of Mantis religiosa. NCBI lineage: Eukaryota > Metazoa > Arthropoda > Insecta > Mantodea > Mantidae > Mantis > Mantis religiosa. Next base: position 123,320,974 of record CM060956.1, on the reverse strand, counting down.
TATGGTCAGCTGTTCGGCGGATGTATGGCAAGTATCGCCGGACGGTAATTCCCCGCCTTGCCATCAACGGTTCCATGTGCACCACCGAGCAGGACGTAGCTGAAGCCCCAGCTACCACATTTGCTACCACGAGCCAAACTGCCCGCTTTGACGCTCTCTTCCTGCCTATTAAGGAAAAGGCGGAGCGGGTACCACTTAATTTTAATAGTGACTGCACCGAGCCGTACAACCAACCTTTTACCGCAGCCGAGCTCGCCCATTCTCTGGCGTTAGCAAAGGATTTTTCTCCAGGTCCCGATGACGTACACCGACAGATGCTGCTACATCTTCCATCTGAGGCGCTATGTTTCCTTTTAAACATCTATGAAACTAAGGAGTAAAATGCGTAAGGCCAGAAGGAGATATCAAAGCAGTATAACGGCGCAAGAAACTTTGGAGAATTTAGAAAAATACAGGGAAATTAAGGCACTGTACAAAAGCAAATTAGAAGAAAACAGGATCAAATCGTGGAATAGATTTATTGAAGAGAACTTATTAGATGATAAATGGGGTGTTCCTTATAAAATAATAATGGAGAAAATCTCAGCTCCTGAAGTGATATCTACCATACAAAAAGAAGATGGAACATATACTAAAACATGGTTAGAGTCAATGAATCGATTATTGGAAAAGTTACTACCATCAGATAACAAGGATGATGATGGAGAAATACATCAAACAAAATGACAAGAACTGGAGATGGATTATAAAAACGATGCAAGCAACTCTTCTGTCATCTACCCTTTTGATATATCTGAAGTCTCTTTGGCAATAAGACAGTTAAAAATAAAGAAAGCCCCGGGACCTGATCATATAACAGCAGAAGTTTTACAGAATTTGGAAAAGGAAATTTCGGGGCAATTGTGTGATCTACTTAATCATTGTTTAATATCTGGGAAAGTGCCATACTGTTGGAAGGAAGCAACAATAGTCATATTGAAAAAAGATAAAGACAGAAATCCAACAAATCCAAAGACGTATCGGCCGATTTGCCTGCTGAACACATTGGGAAAGGTGCAAGAAATATTACTGCATAAAAGGATTAATGAACACAGAATTATGAAAGGTATGACAGAAAAGCAATTCGGTTTTAGAAAGTTCTTTTCAACAGAGGATGCCATAAATCAAGCAATTAAGAAGGTGAATACATCCAATAAGAAATACGTAGTTGCAATGTTTGTTGATATAGCAGGCGCTTTCGATAATCTATGGTGGCCCCAGTTATTCAAGACCTTGAGAGATAAGCAATATCCCAAAAGCCTGTACAATGTTTTAAGAGATTACTGTAAGGACAGACGTGTATACATATATGGTGAAAATAAAATGATAACTAAGGAGATATCGAAAGGCTGCCCTCAGGGATCAATTTTAGGTCCGACATTTTGGGACATATTAACTGAGCCTATGTTGGAATATATGAGTAAACTCTCATATGTGCTTGATATAATAGCATATGCAGATGACCTATTAATATTAGTCGAAGCAAACAGTAGATCAGAACTAGAAGAAAAGGCTAACAACACCTTGGACCGTTTGGATAGTTGGTGTAAGGAAGTTAAATTGCAAGTTGCGCCACAAAAGTCGATGTTCATGATAATGAAAGGGACGCTAAAAAGGGATCCAATAATTAAACTGGCTGGAGTTAAAGTATGCAGGAAAAAGGTAGTGAAATATTTGGGGATTCACATAGATGAAAAACAGCTTTATAATACACATATAAATGAGGTTAAAAATAAAGCTAATAATGTGATGATGAAATTATCTAATCTTACGACCAGAAAATTCAGCTACCAACGGAGATAGTCAGTGTTTATCACATGAGTTTTATGGTGGGCATAACCGCATATGGAGCTGGAATCTGGGCACATAGATTGAGTAATACCAAAAATATAAAAGTACTTAGATCAACACAGAGAAGAGCTTTGCTTAGGATGACCGGTGCAGCTTCTACTACGGGAACAATGGCTCTGTTGGTGATTATGTTCATTTGGCCAATAGACTTATTAATTCTGATGAGAGCGGCATGTATTTGGTTGAAGAAAAGAGATCTAAAAAGAGTAGAGGATATCATTGGAGAATGTTGTAGGACCAAAACAGAAGTACGATGGTGTTTAATACGACGATGGCAACAAGAATGGAATGAGATGACAATTAGCAGACGAACATACAATCTATTTCCAAACATAAAAGAAAGGTTGAATCTCAAAAACATATTGCCCGGAAAGGGTGGCATACTATATATAGCAGGACACGGTCCATTTAACACATATTTCAAGAAGATAGGGAAGATACCTAGCGATATCTGTGATGTATGTCAAGTGCAAGACTCACCAGAACATGTCATTTTTGAATGCATCAAATATAAAGAGACTTTACAGGAATATAGAGAGTTACTAGCTGGGAAACAAGTATATAACATCATTAGATATGAATGCGATCTTAAAATCTTAGAGAAGATGGTTCTTACAGTTTCTGACGTAGTAATGGAACAATATAAGATCAATAGACTTCAGAATCAACCAAGACGCATACGTCAGCATAGACCCAACGGTGAACAGTCTGCACCTAGAAGTTACAGTAGATTAAGACGACATCGGGAACTAGAAGTAGTCAGGACACAGCTATAAGTATCTCAGGAAGAAGGATTAGACATAAATCAGGAAACTGTTCGGATATAGAATGAAGACAGGTAGAAGGAGACGCAGTTATCAGGATCGGGAACAGGAAGTCAAAATAGAGGAGACAGGCTAACAAATTAACAACTTAATGAATTTTGTAACTTCCCTTGTGGAGGATATATTAAAACATGTAATATAGGATTGTATCTGCAAAGATTATAATTTGTTATTGTTAAATCATATTAAATCATTAAATAAATCAAATAAAATTGTAAATAATCGTGTCCAGGTTTAGCATCGAGATGCCTGGACAATAGATTAGCAGATAATTTTTTTTTATTTTTTTTATTTTTTTTTATTTTTTAAACATCTATAACCGCATTTGGCATGAGCGGCTTTTCCCTTCCTCCTGGCGAGAGGGTATTGTCATCCCCATCCCTCGACCCGGAAAGGACCGCACGCTACCATCTAGCTACCGCCCCATTTGCCTGACGAGTGTCATCTGTAAGATGTTGGAGCGAATGATAAGCGCTCGGTTAAATTGGTGGCTAGAAAAACATAACCATCTGTCCAACTTACAATGCGGTTTTCGTCGCCATCGCTCAAGTGTCGATAATCTAACACGCCTAGAGGGGTATATTTCCGATGCCTTTCTGCTGAAACAGCACGCCGTGGGCGTGTTCCTCGACTTGGAGAAGGCCTATGACACCACCTGGCGGTACGGCATACTCCGTAACCTTCATGGTTACGGTATGCGTGGTCATCTACCAGATTTCCTATGCAATTTTTTAAGACTTCGCCGTTTTCGTGTGCGCATAGGAAACACGGAATCCTCGGAGCGGATACAGGAGAACGGCGTACCTCAAGGGTCGATTTTAAGCGTCGCACTTTTTGCCGTAGCTATCAATGGCATCACTAGTGCCGTTCGAAGCGGAATTCCAACATCACTCTATGTTGACGACTTCGCACTTTATTATAGGTCAGCCAACATAGACCACATTGAGCGCCAACTGCAGCTGACCATCACCCAGCTAGCAGCTTGGGCGCTACAAAACGGTTTCCGCTTTTCAGCTGCGAAGACCCAGTGTATCCACTTTCACCGCCTACGAGGTATTCACCCGCCTCCTGATCTTCATTTGAACGGCACACCCCTGCCATTTGTCTCGCACCTGAAGTTCTTGGGCCTCTACTTGGACCGACAACTAAATTGGGAGCACCACATTCGTCACCTTCGAGCCTCTTGCGATCGTTCTCTTCGGGTGCTGAAGGTATTATCTGGAGCATCTGGGGGGGGGGGGCGATCGCACGGTAATGTTGAGGCTGTACCGCTCTCTGGTTCGGTCCAAGCTGGACTATGGCAGTTTTATTTATGGCGCAGCGACCGCCTCTAAACTTCGCCTTTTAGACACCGTGCATCATACTGGCATCCGCCTTGCCACAGGAGCTTTCCGCACCAGTCGAGTCGACTGCCTGTATGCGGACTCAGGCGAACCTCCACTCCATATTCGTCGCTCACTGTTACTCTGCTCATACGTTTCGAAGTTGGCAAGTTATCACAATCATCCTTGTTTTAAACCAGTTCTGTGTCCAGATTTAGTCCACCGTTATATGCGCCCTGGTTCTCAGACATGCCCCGTGGGAATAAGATTTCGGGATCTACTACATTCGCATGGCCTCCGAATGCCTCGCGTGGAGAGGTCGTCAATCTGCCCCTATCCTGCATGGCAGCTCAATCGTGCGCAGTTCGATCTCGCTCTTTCAAACAATTCTAGACTCGCTACTCCACATTCGGTGTTCCAACAACTTTTTGCCGAATTACTGGGCCGTTACCCAACTATGTTCCGGTCTTTACAGACGGTTCTCAGTTAGGTAACGCTACGGGTTGCGCGTTCTTCGTTAACGGTGAGGCTCACAAATTTCGACTTCTGGACTCAACTTCGGTCTTCTCAGCAGAGTTATATGCCATCCACTATATGCTCCTTTTTATTTGCAAGTTAGCCCCTGGCTCTTTTATTGTTTGTACCGACTCCCTCAGTGCTCTTCAGGCCTTGAAACAGCACACTGCCGCTCACTCTCTAGTTTTAAAAATACAGGCCCAGATCTCGCAAATGCTCGGTCGAGGATACCATTTTGTTTTTACTTGGACCCCTGGGCATATGGGCATTTCCGGGAACGAGGAGGCGGACGCGGCTGCTAAGTCTGCTTGCCGTTTGCCCCGGAGTTTAACAACTACGGTGCCGTACCAGGATGTGCAACGTTTTTTCCGTCGCCAGCTTCTATCGACTTGGCAGCAATCCTGGACAGCTTTAGAAGGCACACAACTCCGGGCAATAAAGGAAAGCGTACAACCCTGGCTGACTTCCTGCAGGGATAACCGGCGAGCCGAGGTGATACTCACCCGGCTGAGAATTGGGCACACACGTGCAACGCATGGCCATCTATTAAGAGGGGAACCGGCCCCTGTGTGTGCCTCGTGTTCAGTACGCCTCACGGTGCGGCACGTACTGCTGCATTGCCCACAGTACGCCCGCGTTCGCCAGTGTTTGGGCTTGGGGACTAACTTGCAAGGCGTTTTAGGTGACGACCCAGTGGCCGTGGATAAGGCACTGCGGTTTGTTTTTAAAATAGGTTTTAATAAACAAGTGTAACTTGTATTTTATATTTATCAGTTTTAGAGGTTTTAAATTATTAGTTTTTAGATGGTTTTTATGTGCTTTTAATGGTTGAGTGTTTTATTTCATTGTACTTTTTAAACTAAATTTGTGTAGGTTTTAGTATTGACTTAGGGCCCAAATGACCTTGCTGTCGACGGGCCCTAAAACTCCACTCACTCACCACGGAAATGAAAGCGGCGAACGAGGCCCTCGCCGCAAAGTTTGAAGAGCAGCTGACCGGCATAAAAGAGGACGTCACAGAGTTAGGCGAGCGCGTCGAAGACCTGGCGAGCCGCGTTGACGAGCTGTAGGGAAAGGCTGACAGCAACGCAAAGTCCCTGAACGCCATGGTGGAGGACGTCGTCGGCAGGAGGTTAAAGGGTTTGAGGGTCGACGCACCGGGACGCGACACAACACCGGCGCGCGTCAAACCTCCGAAATATGATGGCGCGTCAACGTTTGAGATCTTCTGCCGCCAATTCGGCGCAGTGGCCAAGGACAACAAATGGTCACCGAGGAGGAGGCCACACAGTTAATAGCCAGCCTCCAGGGTCGGGCCGCGGAAGTCCTAAACGCGGTGCAGACAACGGCGGCGCCCAAGGACATCTGGGGGTGTGGACAGCCCGGGCACCTGCAGAGAGACTGCCCACGCCAGGAAGAGCAGCGGGAAGAACGAGTAAGGCCCGGCGTGGAGAGGGGTACGTCGGCGCCATTACCACCATTCCCTCGAGTGACAATCCGCGCCGTCAGCCGGCGGATGGATGACAACCTCATCGGGGACGGCTGGGTAAGAGGAAAGCCGTGCCGCGTGCTGGTGGACACCGGGGCGGCCGTGACCATCATCAGACCTGACATGGCGAAGGGTTTGCCGACGAGGAAGCCATGCCGACCATACGAGCTTGTGACGGCATCGGGCGACACCATGTCTGTGGAGAAGGAGGCCCTGCTGGAGCTGACCTTGGGACAGAGTGCCGTGCGTCTGTGGGTGTTCGTCGCGAAGGTGGCTGAGGAGGTGATTCTGGGACTGGATGCCCTCAGGAGCCACGAGGCGACGGTCGACGTCGGCAGGAAGGTCCTGAGGCTCAACAGAGAAGAGGTTATACTCCGACAACCAGAAGAGCGCCTTGGAATTTGCAGGGTCATCTAGAACGAAGACGTGTTAGTCCCCGCGAGGAGCGAGGTAATGGTGACGGCGCGAGCAGAAGGCCAGACGGCACGCTGGGTTCAGAGGCTGCAGGAGTACCATTTCACCTCGGAACATCGAAGACGGAAGAGTCAAGGTAACGCGGACGCTATGTCCCGAAGACCCTGTTTAGAAGAGTGCGGCCAATGCACAAAAGTGGAGGAGAAGGAGCGTGCCGTAGCAGTTCGAGTAGTCATGGCAATGCCTGCAGATGGCTGGGATAGCGCAGGCCTGAGGAGGGAGCAGCTGGCGGACGCAGACTTGGGGCCAATCTTGAGGGATGTGGAGAACCTGGTGGACCACCTCCACGACATGCACGAGATGGCTCGCCAGAACATCCAGAAGGCGAGCGAGCGCATGAAAACCCGATACGACAGGCAAGCCAACAGCCAAGGGTTCCAGCAAGGTGACCTGGTCTGGTTGTACCTCCCGACCCGGACCAAGGGACGATGCCCGAAGCTTCAGCAGCCATGGCAAGGACCGTACCGTGTGGTGAAGAGGATTAACGACGTGGTCTACCGCATCCAGAAGGTGCCCCGAGGAAAGATGTTGGTGGTACACCTGGATCGCCTGGCCCGCTACAAAGGCGCTGTTCGGGACGACCAGCCTTGAGGAGGGAGCCGTGTTACCCTGGCGGCAGACTCGCGAAGCCGATGAATAAATGATGGCCGGTGGAGATTCTGGAAACTTCGGGGCCGATCGTTACCGGAAGCGACAGACAGTTGAGCGAAATGTTTAAAAAATAAGCAGTTTTTAGGTGATCGAGCAAATTGTAATTGTGAAGAGTGTATGTGCTACGAGAATAAAGTACAGTTTTTGTGTTTGTAACCTCGACTTTTATTTCACGAACCCACAAAGTCACAATACTGTTGGACATAACTACTTTTTTATGTGTAGGTGTTCCTCTTGATAATGTTCTCTGTTTAGTGGAAAGTTGATCATTTGAAAGATTAAATTGAAAATGGCATGTTGGTGTTGTTTTGGGTTGAAACTGTTCTTAATATAATTATCTGTGTGTGTCAGTTTCCTGTACATACCAAAAATGAGTTTGTTCTTTTTTTTTTATCTATATGCCGAAAAAGGAAAGCACAATATCCTCTTCTGTTTCCAATGTAAATTTTATAGCTGGATTTTGACTATTCAAAATTCTAGGACCATCTTTTATAAGTTTTTTAAGTACTATTGCAAAAGTGCCGTCAACATAACAATACCAAACTTTGAAATAAATTGGAAAAGTTTTTTGTGATATGTGTTTCAAATGCACTCATAAATAAATCTGCTATGAAGGGAGGCAATGGGTCGCCCATATCTAGGCCCATTTTTAGTTTATAGATCTGTCCATTAAAGTTGAAAAAATTCTGATTGATACAAATTTGTGTAAGTTGTGAAAGTTCTTCTATTTCTTCAGAGGTTACTTGTATTGATTCCAGCCATTTTTTGAGAAGTGGAATAATCTCATTTGTAGGTATACTTGGCTATAAAGAAATGATGTCAAAAGAAACTAAAGCATCTGTAGAGTCGATCTTTGTGTTCATCAGGAGATTTATCAATTCAAGCAAGTTTTCAAATTTTGTGAAGCATCTGAACATTTGAACCAGCCATTTAGATAATTTGTAAGTGGGTGCATCAATGTTATTAATTATTGATCTGTATTTTGTGTTAAAACACGTATTAAGGGTGACTTACTGAATTTTGTGTGCTGATTACAAATCTTTTCACACAACTTTTCCATCACCCATAGTTTTGAGTAATTGCATTAACAAGATTTCTTGTAATTATTCTGTTCATATTGTTACCCAAGCGGCAAGCCTACGATGCCGATCAATAAATGAAGGCCGGCGGAGGGAGGGGAGACCGCAGGGGTGGCTGGGTCTTCGTTTACGGCTCCTGCCGCTTGATGGAGCACGAAGCTTCGAGAATGGTTTCCCCCTCCATAAAAGGAAATCTCGAGAAACTTCGGGCTGCCGGTCAATACAAGCGAGGCGACGGTCAGTTGTGTTGAGTGTGTCGTGGCGAGCAGTAGTATAAGGCGCGCCCAGTGTACGTGGAAAGACGAACTGGCTTAGTTGTAATTGTGGACATTACGAAATTGTAATTGTGACATTGGAATAAGGTGGAAATAAAGAACATTTTTGAGTGGTGTAATTGAACTTTTTAATTTTACGAACCCACAAAGTCACAACTGGCGTCAGGAAGTGGGATAACGGCCATGGAATCGGCATTGGAAAAGCTTTTGGAAAATATGGAAGAAATGAAGGCGGAACTGAAACAAATGATGACGGCTAATGACAAAATCACCTGGAAAATGGAAGAAATGAAGACGGCCAACGACAACATCGCCGCGAAGATGACCGAATTGTGACACAACATCGACGCGCGTCAAACCTCGGAAATATGATGGCGCGTCGACGTTTGAGCTCTTCCATCGCCAATTCGACGCAGTGGCCAAGCACAACAAATGGTCACAAGAGGAGGAGGCCACACAGTTAATAGCCAGCCTCCAGGGACGGGCCGCGGAAGTCGTAAACGCGGTGCAGACAACGGCGGCGCCCAAAAACATCTGGGAGGCCCTGGAGAATCGTTTCGGAAACCACCGCTTAGCCGCAGCGTACCGCAGTCACCTAAAGGCAAGGTCTCAGCAGCTGGGGGAGACGCTGCAGGAGTTCGCCTTGGCAGTTGAACAGCTGGCTAGCAAGGCCCTAGTCGACCTCCCACCAGAGTTCGTATCCCGGGAAGCATCTTGATAAACCAATATTATCAATACAAGGATAATATAGACATTCATATAAACAAGACTAGAGAAATAATAGATCAGTATATCACAGATCCCATCATTGTGACATTAGATGCAAATGCAAAATCTATTCTCTGGGGAAGTAAGAACCCAGATGACAATGGCGATAAAATGAAGGATCTAATACAAGAATATAGACTAGATGTACTAAATCAGAGCAATAATCCTTATACATTTCAAGGGAGGACTGGTGCTGAGGAAAATATTGATGTAACACTGGCTAGAGGTTATATAAGTCAGAAATTAACCAATTGGAAGGTAACCCAACAACAAACATCAAGTGATCATAATTTGATCTTATTTGATTATGAGGTTAATAAAGTAAATGATTTAACATGGAATACTGGCCCGGCTAGATACATTATTAAGAATTTGGATAAATATAAAATTTTGGAAGAATACAGTCTACCTGTATTAATGGAGGGTGACAGTATAGATATCAAAGCAAAAAAGATTACAGAAAGTATACAAGAAGTAATGAAGAAAACATTGTTGAAGCAAGATTAGGAAATAAGGATTACAATGTGTGGAATAGTAGACTACAAAAGCTAAGGAGCAAACTACGGAAAGCTAGAAGAAATTACCAACGAACAATAATTGCACAAGAAAGAGAGAGAAATCTGGATATTTATAGAAGAATAAAAGAAAAATATAGACTAACAATGGAGGAATCTAGAGAAAACTCATGGAATAAGTTTGTAAAAGACAAACTATCTGATAATATATGGGGTATACCATACAAAATAGCGATGGAGAAAGTAAGAGCACCCGAAGTAATATCGACACTTAAGGGAAATGGAGAGATGACAAGAACCTGGCAAGAGCACCCGAAGTAATATCGACACTTAAGGGAAATGGAGAGATGACAAGAACCTGGCTAGAGTCTGTAAATTATCTGATGAGGAGCTTACTGCCGTCAGACTCAATAGAAGGTGAAAATGATGAACATAGAAGTAAAAGAGAAGCGTATGAATCTATATATAGTGGCCAAAGGTTAATTTATCCATTCGATATATCAGAAACTAGACTTACTATCAGAGACTGTAAAAAGGGGAAATCTCCTGGCCCAGATGGTATACCCGCAGAGGTTATAATGGCACTAGAAGAACCCTTGGCTCCATATCTAACAAACTTATTTAATGAATGTATTTATGAAGGCAAAATTCCCTATTGCTGGAAAAATGCAAACATTGTAATATTAAAGAAAGCCAAAGACAAAGATCCAACAGATACTAAGTCATATAGACCTGTATGTTTGTTAAATACACTTGGTAAATTACAAGAAAAACTTTTATACAAAAGGATAAACGAGTACAGAATCATGAAAGGTATGACGGAGCTGCAATATGGGTTCCGGAAATACAAATCAACTGAAGATGCGATCAATAAATCTATTGATAACGTAAAGAAAAATCCAAATAAATATGTGATAAACATATTTTTTGATTTTAGTAAATTGATGGAAATTAATCATTTCTCCACACTAGCCGTATATAGGCTAAGATATTTGATGGATAGAGTCAACATGAAAAATTCAATGCCATGGCCGGGATTTGAACCACGGATCTGCTGGTTTCCGTCCAGTCGCTCTTAACCTTTGAGCTACCATGGCCAACGTGCCTTCCTGACATTAAATTCCCCAGTTGACTCATATATTTTCCCCGGTAGACCACTAGGGGCTCTCGCATCCGAGATACACCGTTTGTGGCGACTTACTATTGTAAGTACTTAAGTCCCAGGCTTCATCATTTAACTCTTATTATTTTAGTAAATTGATGGAAATTAATCATTTCTCCACACTAGCCGTATATAGGCTAAGATGTTTGATGGATAGAGTCAACATGAAAAATTCAATGCCATGGCTGGGATTTGAACCACGGATCTCCTGGTTTCCGTCCAGTCGCTCTTAACCTTTGAGCTACCATGGCCAACATGCCTTCCTGACATTAAATTCCCCAGGAGATCCGTGGTTCAAATCCCGGCCATGGCATTGAATTTTTCATGTTGACTATCCATCAAATATTTTTTGATATTTCCGGCGCCTTCGACAATTTATGGTGGCCGGAACTCTTCAGAATAATGAGAAACCAAGATTATCCTAGATGCCTTTACAACATATTAAAAGATTACTGTACTGACAGAACAGTTACGCTTATAGGACAAAATAGAAAAATTATCAGAGATATAACAAAAGGATGCCCGCAGGGCTCCATATTGGGACCTGTATTTTGGGACATACTAACCGAACCCATGTTAAAACAACTTAATCTTAATTCCACATCAGAAACAATAGCCTATGCAGATGACTTAATGATCATCATAGATGGCAATAATAGAAAAGAGTTGGAGGAAAAAGCAAAGATAGTAACAGACACATTGCATAACTGGTGTCTTGAAGTTAAGCTAAAAATAGCACCTTCAAAATGTGCGTATGTAATTACAAAAGGTAAGCTAAAAAGAAACCCAACAATTAAAATAAACGATGCAGTGATCTCAAGAAAAAACTACTATAAATATCTGGGAATAATGATAGACAAAAATTTAACCTTTCAGAAACACATAGAGTATATAAGACAAAAAACACTAGGTGTTATGGGTAAGCTGACTTCAATAGTACAAAGAACCATACCAGTATAGCAGTAGGAATAATGTCATATGGCAGCAGTACATGGGCGCAGAGATTAAGAAATAAAAGGAGTGTAATATTAATTAGGAGAACTCAACGACAAATATTATTAAGATATGCAGGAGCTACAAAGACTACCCCCACCATGGCGCTACTTGTAATACTCGGAATATGGCCAATGGATCTATTAATAAGATTTAGAGGAGCGGACTATTGGCGTAAGAAGCACAGAGAGAAAGTAGCTGAAATAATAGGAGAGGAGTGTGAAACTAGATGGCAGATAGGAAGGAAACTTTTTAAGGACTGGCAGCACGAATGGGATAATATAGAAGAGGGCCGTAGAGTACATGAAATACTACTAGATATAAATGAAAGATTGAAAATGAAGCATTTCAACCCGTCCAAAGGAATTATACAATTTATAACCGGTCATGGACCATATGCCACCTATTTACATAGAATAGGAAGAAGAGAAACAAGGCTATGCAGTATATGTGAAATAGATGATACACCAGAACATCAAACTTTTGAGTGTGGAATACATGACAATCAAGTTGGCGAATTAAGACAGGAGCTTCAAGGCAAAAACACTTGGACAATTGTAAGAAACGTAGATTTTAAGAAACTTGATGAACTAACGAACTATATATCATCAAAGGCATGGAAAGAGTACACCCTATCTAGGGATCGCAGACATAGGGAACCTGAGAGAACTGCCACATTGGTACCAGTAAGAAGATCCATAAGGCTAATCGAAAGATAGGAGCAGCGAAGAGACCTAAGTCCTATATTTGAGCAAACATTGGCAGATTTAGATGACATAGATGAGGAACTTAGGGAAAGCATCGGGCTACAAAATATCACAGGAGAGGAAACATAAATAGAAGGAACTCCTTATAGAAGAGTATAAATTCGAGACTTGACAGCAATATATTAAAACATAAACAAACGCATAAATGTTCAATCTACACTTAGGTTAGGTTCAGTCATCAAGAAGCAATGATGACTGATAGGTTAGGCAACTGCAAAGTTAAGCAGTTAATTAGATATAATTTGTCTACAAAATTATAAACAAAGTTAAATTAAATGTAAAGATAAAAACAAAATGTTAGAATGTTAATTTAGGTTCCGATATAGATTCAAGTAATCGGAATATAAGAATGTAGAATTTATTTATTTATCCCGGGAAGCTGCCGACACATTCGTTGACGGGTACGAGACACGGAGATTCGTCAGCGCCTAATGCTCGGCGATTATAAAACAATCCACGAGGCGCTAACGGCAGCATTAAGGATGGAGGCGGCCAAGGTAACAGCTATCCCGTCGTCGAGAACGAGGAGTGTGCGCTACACCGGAGACAGAAGACCAGCCGAGGGACGCCGGCGAACACCTAGTGGCCTGTGTTGGGGGTGTGGACAGCCCGGGCACCTGCAGAGAGACTGTCCACACCAGGAAGAGCAGCCGGAAAACGAGTAATGGCCGTCGTGGAGTGGGGCACGTGGGCGCCATCGCCACCGCCCCTTGAGTGACGCTGAGCGTCGTCAGCCGGCGGATGGATGACAGCCTCATCGCGGACGGCTGGGTAAGAGGAAAGCCGTGCCGCGTACTGGTGGACACCGAGGCGGCCGTGACAATCTTCAGACCTGACGTGGCGAAGGGTTTGCCGACGAGGAAACCGAGCCGACAATACCAGCTTGTGGCGGCATCAGGCGACACCATGCCTGTGGAGGAGCCTCTGCTGGAGCTGACCTTGGGACGGAGTGCCATGCGTCTGTGGGTGTTCGTCGCGAAGGTGGCTGAGGAGGTGATTCTGGGACTGGATGCCCTCAGGAGCCACGAGGTGACTATCGACGTCGGCAGGAAAGTCCTGCGGCTCAACGGAGAAGAGGATATACTCCGTCAACCCGAAGAGCGCCTTGGAATCTGCTGGGTCGTCTTGAACGAAGACGTGGTTGTCCCCGCGAGTAGTGAGGTGGTGGTGACGGCGCGACTGGAAGGCCAGAGAGCCAGCAACAAGATGCTGGACCAGAAAACGCCTGTTAGCGGACTGTGTGTAGCCAGGACATTGCTGCCGTACCGAGGGGACATGCCAGTGAGACTGCTAAATCCAACGGACACCGATCACGACGTCCAGGCCTTGACGGAGTTGGGAACGTGCGAGCCCGTGGTGAGCGTAACAGCAATCGACAAGACACAGGAGCCGGGGCCGATGCAACACCTGGGGCCCCGGCTAGAAGGCTTACTGGAGAGGGCGGCCGACCAGCTGACCGCAGAACAACTGGAGAAAGTTCGACAACTGCTGAGGGGATACCAGGGCGTCTTCAGCCAAGGTGATAGTGACTACGGATGCACGGACAAAGTGCTTCACCGCATCGACACCGGGGATGCCCGGCCTATTCGGCAACCACATAGACGCGTTCCGCTGGCGAAGCAAGGGGCGGTACGAGACATGCTGGAGGACATTAGATCCAGGGGGGTGATTGAAGAGTCTGACAGCCCTTGGTGTTCCCCTGTAGTCTTGGTGACGAAGAAGATCGGCGAACTACACTTCTGCGTGGACTACAGAAAGCTGAACGCTGTCACCCGGAAGGACTGCTTCCTCTTACCCCGGATTGACGACAGCCTGGACACGCTAGCTGGTGCGATGTGGTTCTCGACCCTGGACGTGAAGTCGGGCTACTGGCAGGTAGCTCTAGATCCAAGAGACAAAGAGAAGACCGCATTCTCGACAGGCCAAGGGCTGTGGCAGTTTACAGTTATGCCCTTTGGCCTCTGTAAGGCACCAGCTACCTTCCAACGCCTCTTGGAGTCAGTGATGAGAGGACTGAATTGTGACGCCTGCCTGCTATACCTGGACGGCATCATCGTCGGTAAAACTTTTGAAGACCATCTCGACTATCTGAGTAAGGTGCTACAGAGATTGCAGGCGACCAATATAAAGTTGAACGCGAAGAAGTGCCAGCTCTTCCAAGGAAGTGAACTACTTGGGCCACATAGTCTCAGCAACCGGAGTGGCCACAGACCCGGAGAAGACACAGGCGGTGAGAGATTGGCCTCGCCCAAAGGATGAGAAAGAGTTGCGCAGTTTCCTGGGGCTGTGCAGTTATTACCGACGCTTCATAAAGGGGTTCTCTAACATCGCCAAACCCCTCACCCGCCTGACAGAGGAACACCGTCCTTATGTGTGGATGGAGGATGCCGAAGACGCTTTCCAGGACCTGGAGAAGACCCTCTGCAGCGTTCCAATTTTGGGATTTCCACAACCAGGTGGCGCCTTCATTGTGGACACCAATGCCAGCGACCATTGCATTGGAGGCGTCCTATCGCAGATCCAGGACGGCCATGAGCGGGCGATAGCCTACTACAGCAAGACGCTATCCAAGGCAGAGAAGAACTACTGCGTCACCCGGCGAGAATTATTGGCGGTAGTGAAGACCTTAGAGCACTTCCACAAGTACCTGTACGTTCAGCTATTCCACCTGAGGATTGACCATTCCGCCCTAACCTGGCTATTGAGCTTTAAGAACCTGGATGGCCAGAGAGCACGTTGAGTTCAGAGGCTGCAGGAGTACGACTTCACCTCGGAACTTCGCAGTGGGAAGAGCCACGGTAACGCGGATGCTATGTCCCGAAGACCCTGTTCAGAAGAGTGCGGCCAATGCACAAGAGTGGAGGAGAAGGAGCGTGCCGCAGCAGTTTGGGTAGTCACGGCAGTGCCTGCGGATGGCTGGGACAGCGCAGGCCTGAGGAGGGAGCAGCTGGCCGACGCAGACTTGGGGCCACTCTTGAGGGAAGTGGAGGCAGGGACGAGACCAACCTGGGTGGACATCGCACTGAGGAGTGCCACCTACAAGTTTTACTGGGCCCAATGGGACTCGTTGAAGACCAGAGAGGGTGTGCTGTTCCGGGTATGGGAATCACCCGATGGGAAGACGCAGAGAGAACAGTTGGTACTTCCCCGGAGTAAGGTCCCGGAAGTCTTGGAAGAAGTGCACGCCGGTACTTCAGGAGGACACCTGGGAGCGAACCAGGCGATTGACAAACTACGGCAATGCTACTACTGGCTGAGGCTCCGAGCAGATGCTGAGAGATGGTGCCGTCAGTGTCACGTGTGCGCGGCGAGTCGCGGCCCCCAGACTAGGAGCCGGGGCCGCATGCAACAGTACAACTTCGGAGCGCCATTCGAACGGATCGCCGTTGACATTGATGGACCGTTCCCAAAATCCGACCGAGGCAACAAGTACCTGATGGTGGTCGTGGACTACTTCACCAAGTGGCCGGAGGTGTGTGCCATCCCGAACCAAGAGGCAAGGACAATCACAGACTGCCTCGTGGAGCAAGTGTTTTGCCGATCTGGGGTACTATTAGAGCTGCACAGTGATCAAGGCACCAATTTTGAGTCCAACCTGATGAAGGAGGCACTAGACAGACCTGAGGTTAACAAGACATGCACAACACCTCTACATCCCCAGTCGGATGGTATAGTCCAGAGGTACATCTAGACCTTAGAGGAACACTTGAGGAAGGTCGTGGCCAGCCATCAGCGAGACTGGGACGTCAAGGTGCCACTGTTCTTGCTGGCCTACCGCTCGTCAACACACGACACAACGGGGATGACGCCAGCCAGCTTAATGTTCGGCCGAGAGTTACGCCTCCCCTGTGACCTGGCTTTTGAAAGCCCTCTGGGGGTGAAACAGCCAGCGACCGAGTATGTGGAGAACCTGGTGGACCACCTCCTCGACATGCAAGAGATGGCTAGCCAGAACATCCAGAAGGCGAGCGACCGCATGAAAACCCGATAGGACAGGCAAGCCAACAGCCAAGGGTTCCAGCAAGGTGACCTGGTCTGGTTGTACCGCCCTACCCGGACCAAGGGACGCTGTCCGAAGCTTCAGCAGCCATGTCAAGGACCGTACCGTGTGGTGAAGAGGATTAATGGCATGGTCTACCGCATCCAAAAGGTGCCCCGAGGAAAGATGGTGGTACACCTGGATCGCCTGGCCCGCTATGATGGCGCTGTTCAGGACGACCAGCCTTGACGTGGGAGCAGTGTTACCGAAGCGGCAAGCGTACGATGCCGATCAATAAATGAAGGCCGGCGGAGGGAGAGGAGACTGCAGGGGTGGCTGGGTCTTCGTTTACCCCTCCTGCCGCTCGAAGGAGCACAAAGCTTCGAGAATATTTTGCCCCTCCATAAAAGGAAACTCGAGAAACTTCGGGCCGCCAAACAATACAAGCGCGCCGAGTGTACATGGAAAGATGAACTGGCTTAGTTGTAATTGTGTACATTACGAAATTGTAATTGTGACATTGGAATAAGGTGGAAATAAAGAACATTTGTTAGTGGTGTATTTGAACTTTTTAATTTTACGAACCCACAAAGTCAAAATTTGTGAAACACCTTAGCTTGAGAACCTTTTACATACCTAAAATATATGTGAATCAAACTTCCGACTGTACTTTGCTTGAGGAGCATCTCTCTTGTGTGTCCAGCAGTAGTCTGCGAACATATTTGAAGTTAGGATTTCAGCAATGTGTTGATGGAAACACTCGCCATGTTCGTTGTTGACAGTGCCGAGGTTCTTAGGAAAGAAGTCAAGATGGGAGTCCAACATGTGTATTTTCAAGGACATATTACATCCAATGATCTTGTAGTTCTCAATCAGCTCATTGACAAGTTTTGTGTCCTGTTCAGACCTGGCTTTCCAAGAAAGTATAATGTTTTTGAAAGAGAACCATGGAGCTCATTCTTGCATATTTAAATGGCTTTCAAACTTGAATCATCCATTAAGTTGTCTAATTTGAGGGCCAACAAATATTCCCTCTTTTATTTTTGCTTCCATTATCTTTGGAAACTTAGTTTTCAGGAACAGAAATGCACTGCCATCACAATCTACTGCTTTCACAAAGCTCTTGTTCAATGTATAATGGAGGTAATAAGATTTTGTCAGCACCTACAAGTGGTTGGTGAACATTTGCCTGTACTGGGTTGAATGACTCTCTTTGGCCCACTTTGTTTTACATAATGATTGCTTTTGCCTCTGCCATTCCACATGCACAGGTCTCAGCAATCTTTTGTATAACCAAGTTGTAATCAAAGTAAGAGAGCTAACACCTTAAAATCTGCACATATCGGCCATGAGAGTCATCATATCGGATACTGCATAGTAAGAGTTGCATGTTCGCATAACTCTCCATACCAGCTGCATGGGCTATAGGAATGGAGGGAAACTTGCTTCCATTATGTAGCAAGACTTCTTTCAAGCTTGTTTTCCTGCAGGAGATGCCAGCCTTTCAATCTTGAAGCAAGTAGACTGACTTTACTTTTAGACAACCTGCAAACACGAACCAAATCATTTAAATCTTCCTTGGTTAATAAGTGTGACTCGTTTACGGTAACTCCTTCCACAAAATCTGGGTATCTTTGTTGTAATTCACTAATGTCATCAACGTTTTCAAAATTATCAGTCAGGTTACTGCCATATGGTGGAGTTGGTACAGCAAGGCTTGGTCCATGAGGCACTAGTCAAAATGCTGATTCCAAAAATGGATATTTAGCAGTGTATTTGGAACTTATTCCAGATATATTTGTCAAGCAGAAGTAGCAGTCTGTTATATGGTCTTAGGTTTCCGCCACATTATAGGAACTGCAAAAGACATATGACGGTTCTCTGTTAGCCAGCCGGTTAATAGTGTTGTACATTTGGCACAACAGATTTCTGGAGCCTAAAACTAATTCTTATCAATTTTACTGTCAAAATAACACTTATAAGATCTTTTAATTCAAGAAGTCAGATCTCGCCTTTTTGCTTTTAAAGTGAGCTCAACAGAAATGTAACAAATTGTTTTTAACATTTTCACATTTGTGAGACATTTATCTTCCTAATTCCCAATGCTTAAGAATAAGCACTATTAGAAACACTACACTTGTTAATTTACAAGTGAGAACACTATGGATTATCTTCTATTAGCTTCTACTCCTTTGGCAACTATGCAGGACAGTTTGTATCTGCAACAAACCTTCCTTGTCTGCTGTTCGAGTAAACATTAACCTCAACGGTAAAAGCATAGCTTTGGAGAGGCTCATTGTTGGACATGGTCATTCCTAAAGTCACAGACAACAAATACCTAAAGAAATTATATCAGTTTTTGGCCGTATTTGTTTACCTAATAAGATAAAGCTACTTAGTTTTAATCAGCACAGTTTTTTTAATATTACGAAAAAATTTGTGTGTGATGGAGCACCGTGTCTGCCTCATGTTTAAGTGCTATTCATAACTTTGTTTAAAGTAAATTAATTATATTAACATTAAAAATTATATTTATTGTATTATAGTACTGTATTTCTTATATTGGTTTTGTATTCCTAATGAAGATTAAAGCTATCAACTAAAACAATGCAGTTAAACATACCTGTAAAATATGAAGTTTACAAAAATGCAGATATGTAATAAAAACTAAAGCAATTAAAAACATTTATTCCCAGAACAAAATTAAAACACATCATGGAACTAAAGTACACAAACTAGCTAACACCAGCATTGATTATATATGCATAAATCTAGTTTTGTATAATAAGTGGAAAAATCAAACCCTTATATATGATTAAAATATTTCATTACAACACATTATTTGTTGCTATGAAATCTAGAAATTATTTAAAACTCAACCTTTTGAATCATATATATTTAGATGAAAATAGAAAAACTTATTTTATGAAATACAGCATGTTTTGCATTTCTTAAGCCTTGCAAAGGTGCTCCTCAGTTATTCCCAGCACATGAGTATTGTGGATTAAGAGTTAGCAAAATACAAACTAACCATAATAGATACCAACTAAGCAGGTTGTATTAGGTATATCTCAAATCTATGAATGCTTTGATTTTTATCCAGACATTTTAAGCAAATTAGGAGGTTAAATTGTACAGTACATCATAAAGCTGGTTAAAGTGATAATTACATTCGCAGACAAGTAACTGTAGTTTGAGTTAGACATGTCTTTAAATTTCTTAAGTCTGGTGCAATACTCCAAGAAGTTGTTTATAAGACAATAGCAATGTATAGTATATTTTGAATAATTATTGATGGATTCCAAGAATGTGATGTTACAACCTACTCATATTTTAGGTATATATGTATAATATGTTCTTTTTTTACAGATTTGTTTCTCAAAATAAGAAATACATCTGATTAGACAGCTATTTGAAATGGAAAAGAAAATGGAAATCAAAGAAGAGGATCCTGTCACAGATGACATAGCCTCACAGAATGACAGAGAGTTGCTTCAGAAGGTTAATACTGTGAAGACAAGTATTGATGCTGTGCGTCTGGATGCTGATTGTGACATTACAGTGAAAACAGAAATTAAATCAGAGACTATTTTTATCAAACATACCTTAAAGCAGATTAAGACCGAAACTGTAACTTGCAGCAACAACAACTGGGAGATACATGGGACAAATGAGGTTGAGCAGAATAAAGGAACATTTCTGCCAGAGGATTCTGTAATAATGGATAAAAGATACAGCAGTGATCAAGAAATACATAAAATAAAAATTAAAGAAGAACCTTGGTGGTTAGAAACAGAAACTTCATCAGTCTGTGATACTAATAAGGTAAGTTAAGCAGTAAACTCCTTCAGCTGGTCAGAATGTTTTGTAATAATCATCCCAATATATTCTGTGCTATTGCAGAGTATTATACTCCGATTAACTTGACGTGGCAGCCGCATAAATATGTACACTAAATGAATTAGTCTGTTACCAATTCCAAAAAGAAACTGAGGATGATTTTATACATTTGGAGCCATTACTGGTACATGTATCAACTACTCCATATGTATAATTCATCTTCAGCCTTCTTTCAGAATTGGTAACAGACTAATTCATTTAGTGTACATCATTATTCAGCTGGCCGCTCAGGTTAATTGGACTATACAATCTACAACACATAAAATAAAGAGTAAAATGAATAGCAAATAAAGTCAAAGATTCGAAGGCAGTAGATCAGCCAGTTGTAAACGTTTAAACCATATCCTTTTGGGCAATATAATTCAGATCCAGCTATTTTGTTCTGCCAAGAAGTATTCTAACTATTCAGTAAGATATTTTGATAAAACAGAAATAGATTAGGCCTTACAACTGCACTTGCAGCAACTTAAGTAGTAGTAATATATTTTTGGGTCGAACTAGTACTCAAATATTTAAGTTTGAATTTATGAGTCACTATGTTTACACTCAGTCTTCACTTACATGTTGTTGTATAATTGAAACGTTTTCAAGATCGTTCGATCTCATCATCAGCTCTAGATCAGGTGACTAGATGAACCTTCCTCTTCTTCCACTACTACGGAGCTCCGATCACTCTGCCATCTGGTGTTAGGAGCACTAAGTTTTAATACTTCATTTAATGCCGGGATTTCAAAATTTATAACTTTATCACGGTTTTTGTTTATGAAAATTTTTTCCCAAATATCCAATTCTATGGGTGTACTTAAAGATTTTAACAGTTTAATGTTGTGGCCAATGTTGTGGTTTTCTGTCCAAAAATGGTGTGAAACTGCAGATTTTTCTGTTTGTTTCAACTTAATGTTCCTCTGGTGTTCTTTTTGCCTGGTTAACATGTTTCTCTTAGTTTTTCCTATGTAGCTTTTTTCACAGGTTTCACAATTAATCTGATAAATTCCTGATTTCAAATTGTTGGGGATTGTATTTTTCAGTGGTTTATTTAGCAGGTTCCTCAGAGTGAATTTGTTTTGGGGTGCTAGTTTTAAGTTTAGTCTTTTGAAGATTCGTTCAAATTTTCTAAAAGCCCATGGATGGTAGGTGAATTTTCTATATTGCCAATTTGTGTTATTAAGTGGTGTGAGAGTGGTATTTTTTGATCTTATCTTCAGTTTTTCTTTCCTCTTCATCATATTCCTTATGATGGCTGGGTTGAATCCATTTAATACCGCTATGTCTTTTATGTGTTGTTGTTCTTTCAAAAATTCATCCTTACTCAGTGGGACGTTGTATAGCCGGTGAATTAGACTTCTAAAGGCAGCTAGTTGATGTGAAACTGGGTTGTATTCATTTTTCTTTATGTAATTATCTATGTGTGTGGGCTTCCTGTATATTCCAAAATCTACACCATGATGATTTCTAGTTATCTTGAGGTCCAGAAAGGGTAGGGTGTTGTCTCTTTCTACTTCCATAGTAAATTGGATGTGATTATCTTGCAGGTTTAGTAATTTTAGAGAATCTTCTCTAAGGTTTTCTGGAATGATAGCAAAAATATCATCAACATATCTCTGCCAAAATTTATAAATCTGTGGGAAGGCCTTTACTATATGTGTTTCAAAATAGCTCATGTATAGGTCTGCTAAAATAGGCGAAAGTGGGCTCCCCATTGCTAAACCTTTTGATTGTCTGTAGAATTTTTGGTTAACTAGAAATCATCATGGTGTAGATTTTGGAATATACAGGAAGCCCACACACATAGATAATTACATAAAGAAAAATGAATACAACCCAGTTTCACATCAACTAGCTGCCTTTAGAAGTCTAATTCACCGGCTATACAACGTCCCACTGAGTAAGGATGAATTTTTGAAAGAACAACAACACATAAAAGACATAGCGGTATTAAATGGATTCAACCCAGCCATCATAAGGAATATGATGAAGAGGAAAGAAAAACTGAAGATAAGATAAAAAAATACCACTCTCACACCACTTAATAACACAAATTGGCAATATAGAAAATTCACCTACCATCCATGGGCTTTTAGAAAATTTGAACGAATCTTCAAAAGACTAAACTTAAAACTAGCACCCCAAAACAAATTCACTCTGAGGAACCTGCTAAATAAACCACTGAAAAATACAATCCCCAACAATTTGAAATCAGGAATTTATCAGATTAATTGTGAAACCTGTGAAAAAAGCTACATAGGAAAAACTAAGAGAAACATGTTAACCAGGCAAAAAGAACACCAGAGGAACATTAAGTTGAAACAAACAGAAAAATCTGCAGTTTCACACCATTTTTGGACAGAAAACCACAACATTGGCCACAACATTAAACTGTTAAAATCTTTAAGTACACCCATAGAATTGGATATTTGGGAAAAAATTTTCATAAACAAAAACCGTGATAAAGTTATAAATTTTGAAATCCCGGCATTAAATGAAGTATTAAAACTTAGTGCCCCTAACACCAGATGGCAGAGTGATCGGAGCTCCGTAGTAGTGGAAGAAGAGGAAGGTTCATCTAGTCACCAAACAGCTGATGATGAGATCGAACGATCTTGAAAACGTTTCAATTATACAACAACAAGTAAGTGAAGACTGAGTGTAAACATAGTGACTCATAAATTCAAACTTAAATATGAAGAATACTTCACTGTTAATAATGCTTCTGCTTTTAATATTTAGTACTCAAATGCTCTATTTATTGCTGGTATTTACATCTTTCATTAGGACATTCCTAACATCATCAGCTGTTTTCGACTAATGGATGTTGGTTTGGTGAAATCCTTGGAGATGATAGTGGTGTCTCTGTTGGTATCTTGATGAACATGAAGTTTGGGTTCTCTTCGAAATTAAACAATTTTCTTTCATATTTCTTTATGAAATTTTTTTCTCACGTGGTTAATGCAGCTGGACCTTGGACACTTTTTAATAAGTAGATTTCTCATTCTATATAGTGATTATCCCTCCAAAAATGGAATGCTAGTGCTGATTTATCTATTTCTTTGTTCCTGATGTTCTTAAAATGCTCTTTAGGCCTGATGTTCAAATTCCTTTTAGTTATTCCAAAGTAAAATTTGTCACAGCCTTAGCAAGTTATCAGGTACACACGTGATTTTTTGTCTGCAGGTGTGATTTAAAAAGGTGTTGTACACTGAATTTGTTCTGTAGGGCCAAAGTAATGTTGGTTCTTTGAAGGCTTTTTAGAAAAGGTGTGTAGCTGTGGGATGATATGTAAATTTTCTCTGTGAAGTTTTATTCCTGATTGAGGAAAGAGTAGTTACTTGTTTGCATCTTTGTTGTCTTTTGAACTTATATCATATTTCTTTTTGACCCATTCAGCACTGAATCCATTGTATTCTGCAATGTGAATTAAATTATTATACTCTCTGATATATATATATATATAGATGAGTCGTATCTAGATAAAACCAGAATAAAAGTCAGAAATTTACAAGATTAAGTGTAAAGACTGATAAAATTTACATAGGGAGGACAAAAAGAAACATAGACACTAAAAGGAAAGAACATTTTAGGCACTTAAGATACAAGAAATATTGATAAATCCGCAATAGCAGCTCATATCTGGTCTGAAAATCATGCAATTGAAGATAGCACCAAATTACTAAAATATGTACAAAAACATAGTAAACTCGTCATATGGGAGAGAATATATATAGAAAAACATAAAGACTAACTAATAAATTTTGAAATCCTGCAAATCAACAAAATTAACAGATGGCAGCAGCAACTCCAGAACTCCCCACACCACTGGATCAAGCTTTAGTCACATAAGAGCCAATGATGCGAACGATGGTTCGCAAAACATGCCCTCAAATTAGATACGTAAGTGAAGCTGATATGTAATACATACAACTCATCTATAATTTAATAATGATTACGCTTCACTGTGGTGTTCCAATACAGTTAAATTTCAATATATTCCATCTTGCAATTCCTTTCTTGGAAGTGTTGAAAACAGTGTTGTTATGATAAATTAACTTTAAAGAGAGTCGATTATAGACACTAAACAACACTTACTTTTAAATTTTTCCGTAACATGTTTCTGAGGCTTTGCCTCTATCATCAGCCGGCTCTCGACTGGTTCTCATTGTTGTAGTTGACGATATTTTGTCACAGGTCTCCTCTGGTGGCGGTTCAAGGAACTTGCTGAACAAATCTTTCTGGGGGATGTCGAAATGGAATACTTTGTTCCTATTTTTTGAAATGAAGATTTGTTCCCATGTGGATAGTTCTTGTTTTCCTGATGTATGTTTTAGTAGTTTTGGTTCTGGATTTATGTTGTGGTTTTTTTTCCCAAAAACGTGTGGCAACTGCTGATTTTTCTAATTGTTTATATTTTATGTTTCTAAAGTGTTCCTTTGCTCTTGTTTCTAAATTTCTTTTGGTTTTTCCAATATAAATTTGACTACAGTCATTGCATTCAATTTGATATATACCAGATTTTTTGTTAGATGGAATGGCATTTTGATGTTTGAGCAAATTAGGTTTTTTTAAGGAGAAATGGTTGACTGGTACTCTTTGAATGTTTTGTTTTTTGAAGACTTTTTTGAATTTATCATAGGCCCATGGATGGTAAGTGAATTTTTGAAAATCATATTAGTTTCTGTAGCTGAGAGGGTTGTGGTTTCCTTTAGTAGCTTCTTCTTTTTTGCTAAGTTCACTTTTTTGTCCACTAATGATTTGGGAAAGTTATTTTTTTGTGCTATTTCAATTATTTTGTTGTATTCTGTTTTGTATTCTTCTGCTGTGAGAGGGATGTTTACCAGTCTGTGTGCTAAACTATTGAAGATTGCCTGTGTGTGGGATCTTGGGTTGTAGCCATTAGCTTTTATGTAGTTGTCTGTCTGTGTTGGCTTTCTGTAAATGCCAAAGTTTAGTTTGTTTTTATTCCTCATTTTTAGATCCAAAAATGGTAAATGCTCATCTTTTTCTATTTCTACACTGAACTTGATGCTTTTTTCTTGGATATTTAAAAGTTTTAGTGCATCACTGATGTGTTTTTTTGGTACTATTGCAAAGATGTCATCTACATATCGTTGCCAGAGTTTGAACATCCAAGGGAAACCTTTGTTGATCCTTATTTCTAATGCACTCATGTACAGATCGGCCAGGAAGGGTGATAGGGGGTTGCCCACTGCTAACCCTGAAGTTTGGTGGAAATATTTTGTTTGAAACTGGAAGAAATTTTGTTCTATGCATAATTTGGTTAGTTTGATGTAGTCTGAAATTTCAGGTGATGCCATTCCAAGTGATTTGAGCCATTTTTCTATCAACGGTGGGAGTTGATTAACTGGTATGCTGGGAAACAGTGATTTAACATCAAACGAGACTAGTGTGTCCTCTTCTTTTAGTTCAGTATCCTTAATGTGTTCTATAAGTTCATATGTGTTTTTGATGCTTTGAATGTCAAATTTTGGAAATGAGTTGAAATGGTTTGTTAGCCACTTTGCAAGTTTGTATGTTGGTGAATTTATACTGCTAACTATAGGTCTGATTGGTATGGATGGTTTGTGTATTTTGGGTAAGCCATAAAGTCTAGGTAAGGTTGGGTTATCCGGTTTAACTGCATATTTGTTTGATGTTATGCTTGATTTTGCTATTGTTTTTTCAAATGACTATGCAAGTTTTTAGAGGATTTTTGTTAATGATTTCATATTCATTGTCAGTTTTATTTTATCCATTTTTTCAATATAATCTGATTCTTCCATTATGACAATCTTGTTGCCCTTGTCTGCCTTTGTGTAAATAACGGTTTTCTGTTTCAAAGAATGGATAGTATTATGTTTTGTCTTCTGAAAGGATCTGTTCTTTATTTCCTCCAAAATATTTTCACAATGGCTTTTTACTGAAATTTGTATGGATACTGGTAGAATTTGTGTCAAAATGTTGATATCTGCAATGTAGTCTTCAATTTTGTTTGAGAAACTGATGCATGTTTTCAATCCATTATTTAAAAGATCCATTCTTTTTTGGAGAAATTTTGCTTAGATAGGTTTATGACGTTTTCAAAGATTTGCGTGCTCGATTTTTCGTTTACGCAACTTATTTTACTATTGTATTTAGCGTGTGTGACGATTGCTGATCAACATAGGTTGATATTCCCGATGTTTTTAAACTTTTTCCCGGTATGATTTCGGTGTGAAGACATGTTGCATAGATGGGCCAATTTGTATTTAAGTTGTACGGTTTTTCTCTCATTTTCTTGCTTAGGATTGCCAAATAATTATGTTCAAAGTTTTCCCACATCACGTTTCCCAGCGCTTTCGTTAAAACTGAAGAACGTTTGTAAAGTTTTAATTCTATATCATCCAAATTGTTGTATTGCTTATAAATTTCGAATTTTAAAACTTTTCTCTCTGCAGCCCTTGTTTTACTATTTTCCGGACAAATCGGAGTGTTACTTTGTTTCGTAAACACAGTTTTAGGAACATTATATTAGCAAAAATGTTTCTTTTCTTCTCTTGCAGTTTTAAAAATAATTTTAATTATTTTAATTTTAATTATTTTTAAAACTGGAAGAGAAAAAAAGAAACATTTTTGCTAATATAAAGTTCCTAAAACTGTGTTTACGAAACAAAGTAACACTCCGATTTGTCCGGAAAATAACTAAAACAAGGCAACGGAAATCCACAACAAAGGGCTGCGGAGAGAAAAGTTTTAAAATTCGAAATTTATAAGCAATACAACAATTTGGATGATATAGAATTAAAACTTTATAAACTTGCTTCAGTTTTAACGAAAGCGCTGGGAAACGTGATGTGTAGAACTTTGAACATAATTATTTGGCAATCCTAAGCAAGAAAATGTGAGAAAAAACCGTACAACTTAAATACAAATTGGCCAATCTATGCAACATGTCTTCACACCGAAATCATACTGGGAAAAAGTTTAAAAACATCGGGAATATCAACCTATGTCGATCAGCAATCATCACATACGCTAAATACAATAGTAAAATAAGTTGCGTAAACGAAAAATCGAGCACGCAAATCTTTGAAAACGTCGTAAACCTATCTAAGCAAAATTTCTCCTAAAAAGAATTGGATCTTTTAAATAACGGATTGAAAACAAGCGTCAGTTTCTCAAACAAAATTGAAGACTACATTGCAGATATCAACATTTCGACACAAATTCTACCAGTATCCATACAAATTTCAGTAAAAATCCATTGTGAAAATATTTTGGAGGAAATAAAGAACAGATCCTTTCAGAAGAGAAAACATAATACTATCCATTCTTTGAAACAGAAAACCGTTATTTACACAAAGGCAGACAAGGGCAACAAGATTGTCATAATGGAAGAATCAGATTATATTGAAAAAATGGATAAAATAAAACTGACAATGAATATGAAATCATTAACAAAAATCCTCTAAAAACTTGCATACAGTCATTTGAATAAACAATAGCAAAATCAAGCATAATACCAAACAAATATGCAGTTAAACCGGAAAACCCAACCTTACCTAGACTTTATGGCTTACCCAAAATACACAAACAATCCATAACAATGAGAGCTATAGTTAGCAGTATAAATTAACCAACATAAAAACTTGCAAAGTGGCTAACAAACAAATTCAACTCATTTCCAAACTTTGACAGCCTAAGCATCAAAAACACATATGAACTTATAGAACACATTAAGGATACTGAACTAAAAGAAGAGCACACACTAGTCTCGTTTGATGTTAAATCACTGTTTCCTAGCATACCAGTTAATCAACTCCCACC
The DNA here is from genome assembly GCA_030765055.1 of Mantis religiosa. NCBI lineage: Eukaryota > Metazoa > Arthropoda > Insecta > Mantodea > Mantidae > Mantis > Mantis religiosa. The sequence continues at coordinate 123,292,573 of CM060956.1, read as the reverse complement.
GTTGATAGAAAAATGGCTCAAATCACTTGGAATGGCATCACCTGAAATTTCAGACTACATCAAACTAACCAAATTATGCATAGAACAAAATTTCTTCCAGTTTCAAACGAAATATTTCCACCAAACTTCAGGGTTAGCAGTGGGCAACCCCCTATCACCCTTCCTGGCCGATCTGTACATGAGTGCATTAGAAATAAGGATCAACAAAGGTTTCCCTTGGATGTTCAAATGCTGACAACGATATGTAGATGACATCTTTGCAATAGTACCAAAAAACACGTCAGTGATGCACTAAAACTTTTAAATATTCAAGAAAAAAGCATCAGGTTCACTGTAGAAATAGAAAAAGATGAGAATTTACCATTTTTGGATCTACAAATAATGTGGAATAAAAACAAACTAAACTTTGGCATTTACAGAAAACCAACACAGACAGACAACTACATAAAAGCTAATGGCTACAACCCAAGATCCCACACACAGGCAATCTTCAATAGTTTAGCACACAGACTGATAAACATCCCTCTCACAGCAGAAGAATAAAAAGCAGAATACAACAAAATAATTGAAATAGCACAAAAAAAAAATAACTTTCCCAAATCATTAGTGGACAAAAAAGTGAACTTAGCAAAAATGAAGAAGCTACTAAAGGAAACCACAACCCTCTCAGCTACAGAAACTAATATGATTTTCAAAAATTCACTTACCATCCATGGGCCTATGATAAATTCAAAAGAGTCTTCAAAAAACAAAACATTCAAAGAGTACCAGTCAACCATTTCTCCTTAAAAAAACCTAATTTGCTCAAACATCAAAGATGCCATTCCATCTAACAAAAAATCTGGTATATATCAAATTGAATGCAATGACTATAGTCAAATTTATATTGGAAAAACCAAAAGAAATTTAGAAACAAGAGCAAAGGAACACTTTAGAAATATAAAATATAAACAATTAGAAAAATCAGCAGTTGCCACAGGTTTTTGGGAAAAAAACCACAACATAAATCCAGAACCAAAACTACTAAAACATACATCAGGAAAACAAGAACTATCCACATGGGAACAAATCTTCATTTCAAAAAATAGGAACAAAGTATTCCATTTCGACATCTCCCAGAAAGATTTGTTCAGCAAGTTCCTTGAACCGCCACCAGAGGAGACCTGTGACAAAATATCGTCAACTACAACAATGAGAACCAGTCGAGAGCCGGCTGATGATAGAGGCAAAGCCTCAGAAACATGTTCCGGAAAAATTTAAAAGTAAGTGTTGTTTAGTGTCTTTAATCGACTCTATTTAAAGTTAATATTCCATCTTGTTTAAAGGTACATTTACCAGCCTGAGAGTTGGACTGTTGATAACAGCATGCTTCTTTTGTCTTGGGTTATATCCATCTGATTTTATGAAATGTTCTGTGTGTGTTTTCTTCTTATGTTTGCCTAATTGTAGTTTTGTATGTTTTCTGACTAGTTTCAAATCTAAGATAGAGATTTCATTGTTTGTCTCATTTTCTATGAAAAATTTTATTGCAGGATTTTGTAAATTAAGTAGTTTTAAGATATCATCCACGTGTTTCTCATTTACTATTGCCCATATGTTACCCACATATCTATACCAATGTTTGAAAATTAGTGGGAATGCCTTTGTGATATGGGTATCCAAAAAGCTCATGAAGAGCTTTGCCAAAATGAGAAAAATGGGTTGCCCGTAGATAGTCCTGATTTTTGCCCGAATTTTTTTTTATTGAATGTAAACAGGGTCTGTTCAGTGCAGGTATTTGTTAAGTGAAGGTATTCCTCTGTGATGTTTTGGTCTAACTCTAGGGACTACAGCCACATTTGTATGTACTCCATGAATATGTCTCTTGGCACACTTGGGAACAAAGAGCTTACATCAAAAGATACCGTTCAGTCATTGGTAGAAAATTCTAGGTTTATTTGTATGTCCATGAATTCCAACGAATTTTTAATACTATGTCTTTCAAATTTTGGTGGCTCCTTAAGTTTGTTGTTTAGCCAGTTGGACAGTTTGTAGCAGGCTGTGTGTATTTTGTTAATGATTGGGTGCGTCTTATTTCCCTTTTTATGGATTTTGAGTAATCCGTTTGTGTTAGGTACTGTAGGGTTGTCTGGTTTCAAACTTTGTTTTATTACTTTTGGTATGATTATTTTATTCTTGAATGTTTTGTTTAACTTTTTTACACATTTATTTAAGGGATCAGATTTTATTTCCAAGAATTCATCACTTACCAATAAATCTGTCGTACCAGAAATGTAGTCCTGTTTGTCGATGATGACTGTCTTATTTCCTTTGTCTGCTTATGTACAAACAACATCCTTTTTATTTAGAGATTGAAATATTTTCAAGTATGGTTTGGTTTTAACCCTTTCCCTTTCTATTTTTTCTAAGATCTTCCCACATATGCAGTTAATTTCTTATTCCTGCCCATTATTTACACCCTCAGTAGCTATTTCAATGTCAACTATGTAATCTTCTAAGTTATCAGAGAAATATATGCAAAATAAGACCTGAAGCTTTTCTGGTGACAAATATGCTCACTTTCTTCTCGGGCAGCCAGCCAGGTGAAAAGATGATTAGATATCAACGTTTCGGGAGTGTGCATCTCTTCCATCATCAGGATCTGTATAAAATGCTATAACCTCAAATGATATACTGGATATAACGATATAACACAACTATAAACAAAGACAAAACATCAAAATTCGCATTACTGAACAAAAGACTATTTTCAGTAAATTAAATGCCAGGTCAGGAGATGGCATGAGTATAGAAAATTGTGTCAAAGAAACGTAACTACTCAACTTGATTATCAAGCTGTATTGATCTTTGCTTTTCAATTGGATGGATTTCCATTCAGAGGAAATCACTAAAGTCTCCTTAATTTTCCGCTCCCAGTAACTGTTGCATTTTGCCAAGATGATCGTCTCCCGAAAATTGGCTCTATGGTCCTTATCAAAACAATGCTCTGCCAGCCCAGACTTCTCAGGTTGCATTAAACGAATGCTCCATTTATGGTCGATTATTTTAGTAGCGATGGTCCTTCCGGTTTGTCCTAGATACGGTGTACAACATTCATAGGGAAGGTGGTACATTCCCGGAACTTGGAAGTTCAGTTTGTCTTTCACTGTTCTCAACAGATTCTTAATCTTCGGAGGTGGCTTGTGGATGATCCTGATGTATTTGGCGAGAATTCTGCTGATTCTGTAGGATAGATTGCTGGTAAACAGGATATAGGCTTTAGCATTAATCTTATCTGACACTTGCTGTATTGCAGGTTTCCCTTTCCTAGCTTTGGTGATCGAAGCTTCCATGTCATATTCAGAGTATCCGTTTTGACGGAAAGTGAGTCTCAGGTGCTGTAATTCTTGTTTTAAGTGGCTGGGATCAGAGATAGACAAAGCTCTGTTGGCCAGTGTATTGAGAATTCCCATTCGTTGATACTTAAGATGGAAACTATGAGCGTTCAGATAGAGATCGGTGTGTGTAGGCTTGCGATATACAGCATGCCGCAGTACACCCTTTGCTATTTTTTGAAGCAAGAATGTCCAGGAATGGAACAATTCAATGCTTCTCCACTTCCATGGTAAACTGTATTTGAGGCCAAAGGCTGTTGAGATGTGCAAGAAAGCTAGGCAAAGTGTCTGATCCATGTGACCAAATTACAAAAGTGTCATCCACATATCTATAGAACTGAGATGTTGTAAGTGGAGCTGTGGCAAGTATTTCATGTTCTAGGTGTTCCATATAGAAATTAGCCCATTGTTACTCTGTCTACTTGTTCAAAGAAAGTACCACCAAACAAGAAGAAAGTGGACGTCAGGGTATGTCGGAAGAGCTCTATGATATCAGCCGGAAAATGCTCCTTCAGAAGTTGGATGACTTCCTGAAGTGGTACTCTTGTAAATAGAGATACCAGGTCGAAGCTGACAATAATATCGGAAGGGCCAGTATTAATGTTCCTAAGTGTATGTACAAACTGTGTAGAATTACTCACATGATGTGGGCAATCCCCTACTGGAGGTTGTTTTAGATCAGCCAGGTGACGTGGCAGCCGATATGTAGGGCTGCTCCTGGTGTCCACAATGGGGCATAAAGGAACGTCCGGTTTGTGGATCTTTGGAAGTCTATACATTCTCGGAGGCCTGGAACCCGACAGTAATACCGCATTCTTAATTTCTGAAGTAAGGCAGGATGTTTTAATAAGTTGTACAGTCCGACGTTCTATGGAAGATGTAGGATTCTTATCAGAATCCTGTAGGCCGGATCATCTAAAAGCTGCTTCATTTTCTTTGAGTGTTATTGGGCTGTGGAGAGGATTGCAGTGGCATTATCCTTGTCCGCCGGCAAAAGAACCAAGTTTTCATCATTCCGAAGTCTCTTAAGCGGTAAACTTTCATCTCGATGGATATTGGGCCTAGGAACTGTGGTGTGAGTGACAGCGGTCAAATGAAATACCTGATATAACGCAACTATAAACGAAGACAAAACACTATCAAAATTCGCATTAGTGAACAAAAGACTATTTTCAGTAAACTAAATGCCTCGTCAGGAGATGGCGTGAGTATAGAAAATTGTGTCAAAGAAACGTAACTACTTAAATTGATTATCAAGCTGTATTGCTTATATTCAACGACTGGAAGTTCTCAATACACTGTCACACAGAGCGTCATCTATCTCTAATCCCAACCACTTAAAACAAGAATTGCAACACCTGAGACTCACTTTCCTCAAAACGGATACTCCGAATATGACGTTGAAGCCTCGATCACCAAAGCTAGGAAAGGGAAACCTGTAGTACAGCAAGCGCCAGATAAGCATACAGCTACAGCCTGCATCCCATTTACTGGCAATCTATCCGGCAGAATCAGCAGAATTCTCGCCAGATACTACATCAGGACTAACCACAAGCCACCTCCGAAGATAAAGCATCTGTTGAGACCAGTGAAAGACAAACTGGACTTCCAAGTAATGGGAGTGTACCGCCTTCCCTGTGAATGTAGGACACCGTATCTAGGACAAACTGGAAGGACCATCGCTACTTGAATAATCAAACATGAACGTAGCATTCATTTAAGGTAACTTGAGAAGTCTGGGCTGGCAGAGCATTGATTTGATAACGACAATAGAGCCAATTTTTGGGAGATGACCATCTTGGCAAAATGCAACAGTTACTGGGAGCAAAGAATTAAGGAGGTTTTGGCGATTTCCTCTGTAAGGAGCACACTTAATCATGATGCTGGATTTCAGTTCAGCTTCTCTTGGAAACCGGCCTTAAAAACGAAAATCCATCTAATTAAGAAGCAAAGATCAATACAGCTTGATGACCAAGTTAAGTAGTTACGTTTCTTTGACACAATTTTCTATACTCACTCCATCTCCTGACCTGGCATTTAAGTTAATGAAAACAGTCTTTTGTTCAGTAACGCAGATTTTTATAGTGTTTTGTCTTTGTTTATAGTTGTGTTATATCCAGTATTTCATTTGAGGTTATAACATTTTATAAATATCCTGATGATGGGAGAGATGCACACTCCCCAAACGTTGATATCTAATTATCTTTTCACCTGGCTGGCTGCCCGAGAAGAAAGTGAAATATATGCAACCTTTTATCCCTCTAAATTAGATTTAATGTTTATACTCACCCTCTGGATATATTTTCAGAGTAGTTTTGAAATCCGTTGTGTCTATTTTCAGCCTCAATCCAACTATCATCTCTTGTCGACAAACTGTTAAAAGCACACTATAGTAGCTTTCTCAGTTAATTTTGACGTCAGTTTACTGAACTCCTCCATTCACGCCTAATACCAAAGCTTAATTCCAGCGATTGCAAGTGTTTGCATTAGCGTGTTCTAATGTTAAATATACTGTTACAAGTAGTGCGAAGTTAGTGGTATCTTTATATACATATTGCAACTTAATACAGTGTTTGAACACAATTAGGCCATGTCATTTGTAATACATACTCTCTCTTAAAAGTAAACGATTAGAAATAACAAAATAATGGAGAGATCAGATTAAATATACAAGCTGGTCATAAATTGCTTAATGGTATAGAATTTAAAAATAAATATAGTATGCTTAAATTAAATATCATATGCTAAATCAGTAATATAGTCTAGTTATTTTTACAGTGATACATAAATTCTTCGATGGTATAAAATATATTATGTCTTAGAATGGCTTTTAAATGTGTTTTAAATGTATTTAAATTATTACAAGTTCTAATTGAAGCGGGAAGGAGATTAAAGAATTTTATACCGCTATAACTGGGCACCTTTTCATATAAGTGCATTCTGTGTCCTGGAATAGCGAGATGATTTTTGCCCCTTGTATCATAGTTATGGATATCTGAGTTTGTTTTCATTGGAAACTTATGATTAACCAAGTGAAGAATAGATCAATAAATATGCTGGGAGTGTGAGTATCTTTGTTTCCCAAAAGGTATTTTTGCAAGAATCTGTATGTTTTAAATTCTCTATATATCTAATAGCAGTTTTTGGAGTATGAATATCCTACTGAGATTTGTTTTACTGATATTACCCCAAATTTCTATCCCATAGGATAAGGCCGAATGGATAAGGGCAAAATATATAATTTTAGTTCTTGTACGTGGACTGTAATTTTTAAGAGTTCTCAAAGCCAAGAAGTTTTTGCTAATTTGTAGTGCCAGTTTCTCAATATGACTATTGTAAGTTAATGTTCTGTCTATATTTAATCCTGGTAAGTTTACATAATCTACATTTTTGATAATACTATTAGATATGGTTAAAATTGGGGAGTTGCTTATGTTCCTGTAACCAAAGATTATAATTTCATATTTCTTGGGGTTTACAGTTAAGTTTGAGTTACTGAAATATTTATTTATGGAATTTACTGTAGCGTTCATGTATATTTCTAGTGCATGTGCATCTTTATCACTAATTGTAATTGTTGTATCATCCGCATACTGTATTGTGTTATATTGACATTTGGTGTGCTATCTTTTATATCATGCATTTTTTTAAATTTACGTCTGCCCCAACATTAAGTTATATCGGACGGTGAATGAATTGGGTGAAATGATGCTCAAATGGGTCCAGGGTCCTTGGAGCTTAGAGTTACCCCACATTCGTCTTGAAGGATAAGGGAAACCCCCGGAAAAAACCTAGGTAAGTCACGCTGACCGAGATTCGAATTCGGGACCTCTTGAACATGAGGCAGACATGCTCCCATCTACGCTTCCAAGGCATAAATAGTAACAAACCCATATTGAACCTTGGGGAACGCCATATGACAGATTTTGCAGACTGGATTCATAATCTCCGCTAGAGGATTTTAAATGTATCAGCTGTTATCTATTTGTCATGTACGAGTTTATCAATTTGTAGCCTAATTCTCTAAAGCCTAACTTATTCAGTTTGTCCATTAGCATACTACACATTCGAAAGCTTTAGTAAGATCAAGGAGTATGCCCACAGTGTGATTACCAGACTTAACTTCATTTATTACATTTTCGATGCAGTCTGATATTGCAGTGTTTATGAATCTGTTTTTACAAAGCCATTTTGTTCTATTGGCAGTAAGCTGTATTTGGTTGTGTATTTAATTATTCGATTATACAGCACACGTATACGGGCCCAAATGACCTCGCTGTCGATGGGCCCTAAAACCCCACACAATCAATCAATACAGCACACGTATAAAAACTTTAGATATGGCAGGCAGTATCCATATAGGCCTATAATTATTTATGTCATTTCTGTTACCCTTTTTGAATACTGGGATCACTTTTCTATAGATGCAAGTGGTTTCGCTATTTGATAGTTACATACTTTTATGAGTGACATGGGTATCCCATCAGTGCCAATGCTGTTTTTTGGTTTCAGCTACTTTATTATGTTTACTATTTCAGTAGTATCTGTAGGATAGAGATAAAAACTTGATGAGCTTTTTTGACTGTTTTGATACAGATACATCTAAATTGGTTGTTTGATTCATGTTTTCTCCTACAGAGGCAAAGAAGGTGTAGGTTTCAGCTACTTTCAGAGGTTCAAAGATCTTGCTGCTGCCTGATTTTAGAGTTCTATCATTTTGAGTGGAATGTCCTGAGGGTTTACGAAATGCATTTATTATTTGCCTACTGGTTCTACTTATATTTGAAGAGAGGTGGATCCTTTCTATGATACTGTTTTGTTTAGCTGTTGCTACTGCTTTATCATATTTCTTTTTTAAAGCTTTTATACCTACGTTTGTAAGGTTAGTATTGCTAATCTCTTTGTTCCCAAGTGTGCCAAGAGACAAACTCATGGAGTACATGCAAATGTGGCGGTAGTCCCTAGAGCTAGACCAAAACATCTTGGAGGCATACCTTCACTTAACAAATATCTGCACTGAACAGACCTTTTTTACATTACAAAAATGGCGTCAGCATGTGCAGAACGTAATAATGCTTCTGTGAATTTAGTGAAAAACTGTGAGTATTCGCTAAGACACCGAGGTGAAAAGCGTGTTACGGCATATTACGAAGATAATGACATGACCAAACAAATAGGAGGTAATAAGAAATACAGTTTTAGTGAGATAATAAAAGAGAAAGATAGTGAGTCAAATGGTGATGATGCATGAAGAGAACGTGATATGATAGTGTCGCTTCAAAAGGTTACTGAAATAATGAAGTACTTGGATCATGCACTCTGTGAAATTGATATAGGCCACGCTGTGGCTCAGTGGTTAGACCGCTTGGCTCTCACCAAGGCGTCCTGGGTTCGATCCCAGGCGACCGCAAAGCGAGATTTGTGGTGGACAGCACGGCACTGGGGCGGGTATTCTCCAGGACCTCCAGTTTCCCCCGCCATCTCATTCCTCCGGTGCTCCATCTTCATCTCAAGTATTATCAGTGTCACCGCCTGCGGTGCCATATGTAGTAAAAGGGGGCGTTAAACACTACACATTGTGAAATTGACAGATTGAAAGACAAAAACATCAAACTGGAAAGAAGGATAAACAACGGCGATAAACAGCATGAATTCTACATGAAATGGAGCACTGTTCCTGGACAAAAGCAGTATTTGCCTAGCAGCAAGCATCATACTTATCAACAAGAAGATACCTTCAACAGCTATAACAGATTCATGCTTTTGGTTGATTCTGAATCCAAGAAGATGTTTCGAATATGACGTTCAACTCGGCAAATACGATAAATGCAGGTAAGAAACAGATGTGAAATCGTGTATTATTGCTAATGGATAGTCATGAACGAGGACTTGCCGAGAAAATAAATCATATGGGACAAAATACGACAATGGCAAATGCTATCATGAAACCAAGCGAAATGTGGCATGAAGTGTATGATACATCTGATACTAATAAACAATTTGAAACTTTTCAAAAATTATTTAGGCATTATTTTGATATAGCTTTCCCGCTTGCACAAATAAAAGAATCATTCTCAAGAAAATGAAACTTGTGGATTACTAAAGGAATTATGTAACATCTTGTGTGCACAAACGAAACTTACATGAAATTCTACAAACAGTGACTGTCACTCCACAATTCAGTGACTATGTTAAGAAATATAAAGCCACATTGAATAAAGTTATGAAACAAGCAAAAAAGATGGCAAATGATAAATTCATCAAAAATGCCCAAAACAAAATGAAAGCCTCATGGAAAGTAATACAGAATGAAATAAAGCCCAGTAAGAATGTAGATAATTTAGTACTGCAGAAGCATTCAAAAATAATAACAAACCCAAAGTTAATAGCAGACTCTTTTAACAATCACTTCATATATCTTGCTGAAAATATTGATTCACAAAATAGCTCCTTAATGGGTACTTCAGTAAAAACAAATAGAGCAAATATATGCGGAAAAAACAATGTTCTAGTGTCCTACTGATTTCAAGGAAATCGTTTCAGTATTATCCAAATTTAAATCTAAGTACTACTCAGGTATTGATAACTTTCCTGATTTTTTGCTAAAGAAATGTTCTATTCTTATTGTACACCCATTAGCAGACGTATGTAATAGCTCACTTGGACATGCAGTGTTTCCAGAAACTCTAAAAACTGCTAAAGTAAAGCCACTATACAAAAAAGCAGATAAAACCGATTTACTAAATTACAGGCCAGTTTCACTCTTATCCAGCTTCTCTAATCAATAGAAATTGCAATTTTTGATTTTCTAAACAGTGTATTAAATACTTTGGATAACAAAGACAAAATACTAGGCACATTTTTTTACCTAACTAAAAGATTTGATGTACTAAACTACAACTTACTATTCCAAAAATTAGAGCATCTGGGTATTAGAGGCATGCATTGGAGTGGATCAAATCATCTAAAGGACAGGAAGCAAATAGTAGAAATTTCACATACAGAAAACGATCACATTAAAGAATACCGATCAGACACAAAACATATTAAGTTTGGTGTACCACAAGGTTCTATTTTGGGTCCTATTCTTTTCTTATTGTTTGTAAATGTTTTTCAGTCAAATTTTACAGCTAAAACAATAGTTCAATTTGCTGACGATACAAATATATTATTTGAAAGCAATGCACTTGAAGAGCTACAAATCTTATCAAGCAGAATGTTCAGTAATACTTCTAAATGGTTTAGCAATAATAATTTAATCGTAAACTTGGATAAGGCACATGTAATTCATTTTCAGTTTTCTCAGAATAAGTCTTCTGTACAATCGCAATTAATATGTAATAATAAAGTAATTATGTATGTAAGTACTACTAAATTTCTTGGTCTTGGGATACAGAATAACCTAAAATGGCAGACATATGTTGATCATCTAATTAAAAAACTGAGTACAATTTCTTATGTCAGACAATTGGTACACATAATTAACATAAAAACTCTCAGAAGCGTGTATTTTACGTGTACTCTCTCCGTTTTAAAATATGGCATAACAATATGGGGTAACTCACCACACTGTAAATCATTATTCATAATGCACAAACGTATTCTCAGAATATTTGGAGGAGTTAAATCAACGTCTACGTACAGACCATTAATTAAAAAATTTAAAATCCTACCTCTCCCATATATTTTCATTTTTGAAATTTTAAAATTCACAAAGACAAATTTAATGAAAGGAATCAGCCACTGTATCTTTAATGACACAGTTCATAATCATAATACTAGACAGAATGGATATTCATGTGAATAGAAGTAACACAAGGGCTCATCAAAACAGTGTAATAAACATAGGAATCACCTTTTTTTAATAAACTGCCTATAGCCAATAAAACCACTTGCAATTTTTCAGCATTTAAAAAGTCATTGGCATATGTGCTAGACCACTGTTTTTATTCTCTTAGTGAATTTATGGAAAGTTTAATATATTGTTATATTTCCGAATTAATTGTGTATATTATAAAATTCTTGGAATATGTAACACATTATTTTGTACAAACACTGAGTTGTCCTAATTGCATGTGAGTTGTTAATTTAAAAGTATATTTAATTGCACTGTAAATTTACAATTTGACGTGTCTTATATCATAGAATTCATGCACAATCTATGATTTACAAGATGAATAAATTTATCCATCTATTATTTTGCCAGCGTTATGAAAAATCCATCAGTGATGTTCATTGTTCTCAGGTACTGCAACATTTTTCAGGTATTACACTGTAGCTGTTTGTTACAGGAGACTCAACACCATGCTCTTCTGCTAACATACCAAAATATTTAGAATTTTATTCAGATTTGTGCGCAGGATATCTTTCAGCTGACTTTCTTCTATTTGAGGTCAAGAGCCCTGAGTTCAGAAGGCTTTTTAGATATTCAAAATATAAGTGCACCTAATAAATTAAAGCTACTGAAAACTTATTGTTCCAATTACAGTAAAAAAGGAATATATCAGATAAATTGAATTTGTGATAATGAAGAAACTCTGACTTTGTGATTGATGAAACTATTAATGCTGATGGTAGGAAAGTGGCAAATTTAATATTAACTGTATTAAAAATAAATTGCTGCTGTCCTCCAAGAAATGTCAACTGGTAATTGTGTAACAATAGCTAGTATGTTAAACGAGGCTTTAGAAACATGGCAAAATGGTGTAAAATAGCTCAAGGTACCTCTTCTGTTTATAGGCTCAGCAGCATATATTAGGAAAGTTGTAGAAAATAAGAGACTCTCTAATGTGATTCATGTAGCTTGCAATGTTTATGCTCGTCATATATTTTGTGAAAGAATACAAAGCCTTATCCTAATAGAGCTAAAATAGTCACCAGTGGGAAAAAACTGTAACATCATTGTGCAGACTGATGCTCTCAACACTATTAATCAAGATCTTCCATTGCCTCCTAATTCGCTATTTACATTGTGGCACCTGAACTTAAAGTGGTGTATATTACTGCATATAATTTTAAAGCATTTGCATCAGGAGTAAATGAAGAGGGCATTCTGCTAAATTGAGATTATTATGATGTTAAGAAGTGATGCAATCTTAATGAGATTTGGCCTGTTTTATCTATTAATTTTGTTTTCTTGATATTTTGATAAACTTAAACTTCAGTTGACTTATTAAGTGGCTAAGTTAAAGATACTGTTTGTTTAAAAACAAACTAACACTAAGCCTTGTTTGAGAACTATGGGGCTACCAACCCATGTTAAAGCATTTGCAGTTTTGTAAGGCTAATGCATAACTTGATAATATGCTTGTTAGTGATATTCTGCTCCTCAGGTATGCAATGTTAACATTGTGTGACGTAAAGCGTTCATGTTCCCAATATAAGGCATTACCGAATGATAATAGCTAAGGCAGTGAGGTGCACATACTGTGAAATAAATTTGTTATGCAGTGCAATTCCAAAATGTGTATTTCTGATATCTTTTTCTAAGTTGTGAAGTTTTTGTGTACATTTTTAGAGTCCTTGACATATACTAATATATGATGTCAAAGAATCTTTCAACAAACCTCAAGATATGCTATCAGTTTTCATTGATTTTTTAAAAGCATACAATTCAGTATGGAGGCATAAAGTTCTTGAGAAAGCCCCCAGGGGCCTACTTCGTTAGGTACGGGTTTGGCGTACCCGGGGTCCCGAGCCAAGTCTCCCTCGTGTGGGCTCCTCTTTCTGGTTGAGGGAGACGGTCAACAGGCCCACCCACGTGTAGGCCGTGCATGGAGATCCGTGGAGAAGGTTTTTAGATTCTTGTCTAGTTTAGAGTTTAGGATTTAGTGAACGAAATTTTTAGTAGGTTTTGATTGATGTTTTTTATGTACATGTATTTTTAATAGGTTTTGTTACACTTGTATAGCTTTTAGAGAGTTTTATATCTGGCTTTTGCCATGACTAGTTTTTTAAAGGGCACTGATGACCGCCGTACTTGAACGCCCTTGTATATATCATCATTCATGAGAAAGTTTCAAAACTAGGCATTCAAGATAACATGTTAAATTGGACCACTCAATTTATCTCTCAACGTTTCTGTGCTACAAAATACAATGACAGTACATCCAAATTCCGACAAATAAAAATGGGCCTACCACAAGGTGCAGTACTGAGTACAACCCTTTTCAACATCTACATAAATGATCTTCCCGCGGCTGTATCAAACACAGAAATAAAGACAGCTCTTTTTGCAGATGAGATGATTATGTGGACATCTTCCCCACAAATAAAGAAATCCAAAACTTCAAAGGAAAGGCTCTGATACTATAGGAAAAGTGGACTGACAACAATTTCATGAAAATAAATACTGATAAAACAACATTCCAGATATTTAGCTTAAAAAATAAAATCCCTAAAAAAATATGCAGTTCAAGGAAACAAACCTGAAACAAACATATGAAACAAAATATTTAGGAACAATTTTTGAATCAAAATTATCTTGGAGACATCATATTGAAGCAGTAGTAAACAAATCAACAACAAAAATTTCAATTTTGAAAAGATTAGCTGGAGTCAAGTGGGGGAGTAATCAGGGGACACTGAACACCACACACAAAACATTCATCAACCTATTACTACTTTATAATGCAGAGGTAATAATTACAAAAAAAACCGTTGTAACATAAATCATCTAGAAGTAAGCCAAAATCAGGCCCTGGGACTAATAACTGGTGCAGGAAAATAAACTCCGATCACGGCAATGCAAGCCTTAACTTGGAACTATTTAATACATCTAGCTTCAGAGGAGCAGGCACTAATACAACATGAAAAAATGTTGCTGTTAAAAGCAACAAAGTGGGAGAAAAGACTACTACAACCAATCAAGATGAAAACACAAAGAAGTTTCCCACACAAAGTTATGGAATTAAAAACAGATCTGAATGTTCCCAGTTCTAAAGAAACCATTTTAATCAAAGAAAACCCACTGACTTTTGAACCAATTAGATTTGGAACAAATAGTTACAAAATCTGAAACTTCCAAACCTGTACTGGATCTAACATGGACAACAACTCAGGAGCAGGAATTAATTCTGCACTGTTCTCATTCTATCAACCAGCAGGACACCACACAACAAATTTTGATGCAGAAGTAACGGCTATTCATATTTCACTCCAACACCTTCTATACAGAATAGGTAAATTCAAAAGTGCTGTCATACTTTCTGATTCTAAAGTAGCATTATATGCAATATGTTCATATAAAATGAGCTCAATCCAAATTAAAGAATGTCACAAAATGATCCAACAACTTCAAAAACTACAGAAAAGAATTATATTACAGTGGATACCTGCACATTGTGGAATTACTGCAAATGAATCAGCAGATTTTCTTGCCAAAAAAGGTGCAAATTTAATTGAGAACAAAAGTAAAAACTTAACCTTTACATCCATAAATAGATTAATTGAAAACAAATATAAAAACAAACAAAATCAATCAATTACTAACAAAGCCATAGATAAAAAATGGAACATTTTAATTAAAAATCCAGAAATTATTCCAGAAATCCCACGGAATAGGAACTTATTCAAGTCCAAATTGTCCTCTATGCAACAAAGAAGAGGAAATGATTAAGGAACATCTAACCTGTAAAGACCTACCTGCCGGATCCACTACACAGAAATATTGGAGAGCAAGAGAGCTAATGGCTTCATTGCCAAAGCCTAGCATTTGACAACAACAACGACATATAAATACTTTTCAGTTTGTAGGACATAATAATCTAAGCACTAATCATGATAGTTTCTTCTGTCATGCAGGATTGTGCTCAACCCAGTGTTGTTCTGTCATACATTTAAAACCTCAAAATACTTAAAACTTGAAGCAAATGAGCCTATTACAAAAACATAAAAACTAAAACCAAGGCATACAGTATCATACTAATGATATGATATTAAATTTTTTCCTGTTCCTACTAAATTCAGAATTCAGAATAATATTTAGCAATGATGAAGTTCATATTTTATTACATCACCAGCAGTAGTCTTTATTTCAGTTTTTATATGTTATGCCAGTTATATCATGATACATGCTACAGGAATACATTTAGATTATGAACTGTTTTCATTGTCCTCTTTTTTTTTATAAAAAAAAAGCATTTACTGCCTTTCCTTGTCTTTTTCATAACTTTTTTTTGAAACATAAGTTTTGTGTAATCTGGCAAAGAGAAGTGTTTATTTTAATCTGTTACTGAGGAATAATTTCATTTTTAGCATCTTAAGAGAAATCTGTTTTTAAATGTGAATTGTTCCTCTCCAGGTATAATCACCTTGTTCACTCCAAAACCTTATTTGCTACTTGAATAAAGACGTGTGCGTTAACTTTGAGTTGACTGCAGAAACTGGAGAATAAATTTATATACCGTAGTTTGTTGTTCAGATGGCACTTTAGATAAGGTTGTACTTTGAAAATCTATTTTTATGAAGACACAGTCACCTTAAGACTTTAATTTGGAAATGTCATCCCATAGTGGTTCACTACTGTTTGCTTAGACCTGACATCAGGTAAAAGCATTTGGAGTTAATTAGCTTTTCCTTCTCCTCCCCAAAAACTGCTACTTAAATGAAACAATGGCAAGAGGAATGGTATCAGACTACCGGCAATGAGGACATATTACACTGAATGTAGTAGTAATAATGGGATATGGTAACATGCTCGTGGTATGAATTCTATATAAGCACACACTGCAAGAGTTAATCTATAGTCTACCAATATATGTGTGGGTGTTGTATGTAAACTATTTGATTTGTCTTTGCCTTAGCCATTTGTACAGTGCTATTTTTTATTGCAGGAAGCTTTTGCTGAGCCGAATCAGGAAGATGAGTATATCTTATCATCACAGTTACCAAGGTAATAGTAAAACACTTTTACTTCTATCAGATTCAGATGTCTAGATTTACATCCATGGACACAAACCTCAGTCATGTCTTTAACCCAAATTTGTCTAAGACAGTCTTGGCACAGCATGTTTATACCATCAGCAGGACTTTTGTAGTGCTCCAAATCTTAACATTATTAACCCCAATAATCATTAAAGATAAACAAATATATAAGTTACACTTCTTTAACAACTAAGTATCAATATTATTACGTTATGTTAGGTTAGGTTGTGAAAAAGGGGGTGTACAACCTACCTAGTAAGTAGGGGCATAGCTGGAAGGATGGGGGAACAGATGGTAGGGCAACATAGTAACACAAGCTAGGAGGTAGAGGATAGAACTCTGCAGACGGAACAATACCCATTTTTAACCTTATTAACAGGATACTAATTGTTCTAGACTATACAAATGTGCTACAACACATTCCTTAGCCCTGAAGAGGCACACAGGTGAGCAGTCCACCAGCTGCTAATTGAGCCACTTAGCAGAATTCGGAACTTAGGAATATGTGAATAAGACAAATGCCCAGAGTGAACCTTGGTCCTAAAATTATAAAATTTGATAGTTTGCTAATTATTCCTCAGCCATATATGTAACAATATAGACACAAAACATGAGAAAGTATGTCTTGTACAGCATTACCAAACCATGCATGCGGCATTTACTTTTTCTCCTTCTCTTAATGATGTTGAATCAAGATATTGCAGCTATTTGTTTTAGATATCCTTTTATATGTAATATTTGGCATTTGACTCCATGAACTCTACTAAATGATTTAGGACTTAATGTGCAAACAGAAACTACAAAGGACCTGACAGACGATCACAGATTGTTATGCCTTGCGTTTCCGGAAGAAAAACCTATCACAGCTCTAATATCATAATATTCTCAGACGAGATTCTATTCTTTGTTTATAGCTGTGTTATATCCAGTATTTCATTTTGTGGTTATAACATTTTATAAATATCCTGATGATGAGAGAGATGTACACTCCTGAAACGTTAATATCTAATCATCTTTTCACCTTACTGGCTGCCCGAGAAGAAAGTGAGCTTATTTGTCACCAGGAAAGTTCAGCTCTTATTTTGAGGTTCTATTTTCTTGCACATGTAAGGCAAAGGTGATTGTTAATCATCCCTCTTTGTCAGATTTGAGCTCTACTGGGAATATGTTGGCCGAGACAAAAAGGTTGTTGCGTTCTAATTTGCTTGTGAATGAGTGAGTGAGAAAAGATGGCCTGTAGCCAAAACTCAAAATGTTTTGTATTTGTAGCTTCTTGTCCACCTTTTGGTATTATTTACCTTTTTCTGTGCCCCTAAAATAGAGTGCAGATAACTCCTAGGTGTCCAAATATACGTCATTAATTAGTTTAATTTGTTTTCATTTTAGCAGATATTTTATTTATACTTATTAATTTAGTTATTTAACACAACTATTTGCAGAATTGTCTTTTTCGTGCATAGAAATGCCAAAGTTATGTCAATGGTCTAGTAATATTAATATTATCTTTAGCTTATCCAGTTATAAAATTAACGAAAGTGAAAAATGAAAAGCAGTGTGAGATATGAACCTAGAATGGAAGCAGTGCCCATTTAATCTCTCAGCCACGTAACGTTATTGTGTGTTCTGTTCTTTTGTATGTATAAGTTAACGACTACACTCTCAGTCAGCGCTGCTTCTACAGTTCCTCTGAGTATTGTGAACACAGTTTTCATGAACATACATACATAGGGTCTGGGGATGGCTCATCTTTCTTAGTTCATGTCTGTACGTCATGTTCACTAGCATTAGACAGTTTTATTTCCTTTGGTTAACCCACCAAACATTTTGATGATGAATATGATAGGTAGCACTGTGAAAAGTAAACAGTTTTTCAGTGGTTCAGATCTGCTGTACAAGTACTTCAACAAGCCCAAATATTGAGAGTTGTAAACACCTATTATGACCCTAATTTAATTTTCATCAGCATTAGAATTATACTGATTTAACATCTCATTCATCTCATAACTTTCATTTAGCACATTTAAGCTTACAAACAGTTGGTTTGTATATTATGTAATTCACTAATTAGTCCAAGGTCACAACTTACAAAGTAGAAGTTTGAGAAAAGTACTTTATTATATAAGTTATACCCTCTAGTGTTGGTGAACGTACATTAAATTTTTGATGCGAAGTACAATCAGATTTTTATGTTACATTTGAACTTGTGATATTAAATTGTAGCACACAAACCTGATGTATGCAATAAGTAGTTTGACAGATAGGTTTAACAAAATGGCAGATTCTTTCTTATTGTCTCATTAGGAATTCCTTTTAATAAGTTCCCATGAATTGCCTATGATTGGTTTTAATATTTTCATTTTCCAAACATCTATTTTAATCTTAAATTTTGTTATACTGTTTCTGTTCTCACATGCCTGCCAAGTAAACCTGTGACACAAAGAGAATTAGTTAAATCAGCAGAAACAATGAGATAGAAAAGGTTTACCTTGTTTTTTAAGGGCTCAAATTTCAAAAGGAACAAAGCTACTTACAAATTTTGTTCAGGTTATATATATCACAAGACTTTATTGAATTATAAGTAAAGTAATTTCTGAGTGTTTCAAACTCAGTTCTCCTACTCTATACATTTTCAAAACTTAGTAAATCTTATTACACAAATATAAATATTTGGAACAAAACACTTCACTTATCTTAAGAAAATGGTGTTAATTCTTTTTTCTAATGGAGATCGCTTTTGAAAACATTGTTTTCATTATCAATCTGTTTTTTTTTTAATCCATCTCCATTAGAAAGAAGAATTAACTCCATTTTGTAAAGATAAGTGAAGTGTTTTGTTAAAATATGTATAGTTGTGTAATATTCATTGCTTCACTGTAGATAGATTCACTTTATACTTAATTATGAAAGCTTGTTGATCATTTCTGTAACAAATAAACATAAATAAAGTTTAAAGAGGCAAATGGATGCAATAGTTTTGTATGGTTGCTCTTTTCAAGCTCCAGGAAGTTGATGATATTTTTTTGGCATTTTTAGCTTCGTTTTGAATAAGGGTTCTTTTTCAGAACTTTTATTTGCACTTTTTGCCTTTTCGCTATCTTTTTAATAAAGCTCCTTTTTTTGGAACTCTTGTTTCGTTAAAAGTGTTTTAATGCTTATGATTTTTGTTCAAATAGAGCTACTGTTTACTATCGTTTTTATTCATCATAGTCCAGCTTAAATTCTAATCACTAATGTGCAGTCCTAAGACTCCCTACAGCAAGTGGCAGGTGAGAGATATTTTCTCTTGTATTGAAGTCATTAGCACCAGGAGAGAACATAGTACACCCTCTCTATATATACCGTTATTTTTGAACAGCATTGTGACAATGACCTGGACCAAGGGATTAGGAATGGATAGGTTAATAGCACTGCAGTTTCGCAATTTTGGAAAGGTTCTGGCCCCAGATCGGCAACTAAGCCAAAGAAAAATTTTCTTGTCTAATTTTTTACAATATTTAGGTCCTTTTGGGATATATTTAGATCCTTATAAAGTGCCTTTTTAGACACCTTATAGGTCCTCAACTTTCTAGCTATACTGATTACCCAGAAACAGATATATAGGCTTTTGTTTCTATGACTAACTCCATCATAGTTAATGAAATTTTAATAAGATATATTTAAGGGGAAAATAAATCACTGTATTCCTGGTAATTTGGTTTGAAATATTCCAGGTTATCTTCACAAGGAGTTTCTGAAGAAAGAGATATCTCCACTTCCCTCATATACTCAGAAGTAAGACAGCACTGCCAAATGGAAAAAATTCCTTCGCATTTGAAAACAGCCAAAATTGCAGCCAAATCATATGAATGTGGCAGTTCTGAGAAGTCTTTCAAACTCAAACCTGAGCCAAGACAATACAAGTGTGACAAATGTGAGAAGTCTTTTAAACGGAAATGCCACTTAGCCCAACATATCGTGTTACATTCTGATAAGAGACCATACGAGTGTAACAATTGCAAGAAATCTTTTAAATATAAGTACCTCTTAGAGCAACATACTCTGTTACATTTAGATACAAGACTATACAAGTGTGACATTTGCGAGAAGTCTTTTAAACTGAAGTCCTACTTAAACCACCATATTCGGTTACATTCGGAAACAAGACCATACAAGTGTGACAAATGTGAAAAGTCTTTTAAACAGAACTCTGCCTTATACAGACATAATCGGTTACATTCGGATACAAGACCATACAAGTGTAATAAATGCAACAAATCCTTTAAACAGAAGTACAACTTAGACCAACATATTCTGTTACATTCAGATACAAGACTATACAAGTGTAACAAATGCAAGAAATCTTTTAAACAGAAGTCCACCTTGGACCAACATATCCTGTTACATTCTGATACAAGACCATACAAGTGTGACAAATGTGAGAAGTCTTTTAAACAGAAGCAGTACTTAAACCAACATATCCGGCTACATTTGGATACAAGACCATTCAAGTGTGAAAAATGTGAGAAGTCTTTCAAACAAAAGTTTGGCTTAATTCAACATTTCCTGTTACATTCAGATACAAGGCCATACAAGTGTGATAAGTGTGAGAAATCTTTTAAAGTGAAGTCCATCTTAGACCAACATATTCTGTTACATTCAGATCCAAGACCGTACAAGTGTAACAAATGTGAGAAGTCTTTCAAACACAAGGCTGTCTTAAGACAACATGTACAGTCACATTCATACATTAGACCATAAAAGTGTGATAGATGTGTAAAGTTTTCAAATGCAAGTCTGACTTAGAAATATATTTTCTAATACATTCAGGAAATTCACAAATTTAAGACTTTTATGTATTTTAGAGAAATGTAGTATATGTTCAATATTATATAATATTATAATTATATAATTGATAACCAATAATAAATTGATTTGGAGGAAGCAAACTTGTACTAAGTTCTTTGAAGCTTTTGCTTAACCTAAGAGTGATAAGTAAACTTTTTAAATTTAGAATTTTTTTTTTATTTTTAAGTGTAGACATGTCTCTTACAGTTGCTTATTATTTAAATTATTCAATCTTCTGGTGTATAAAGTCTTTATGAAAACTATTGACTAAAGCATTTTTAATGTGTTAATAATTGTCCATTAAATTCCTCTTTAATCAGAGGTAAATTTATTTACCTGTTGCCAAACTATTAGAAACAGCAAATTTTTGTGAAACGGGGTTGAAACTTATATTTTAGTTTTTTAAGCTGTTTACATAAACGGAGCTTTCGTTTAATGCAACCTGAGAAATCTGGGCTGGCAGAGCATAGTTTTGATAACAACCATAGAGCCAATTTTCTGCAGACGATCATCTTGGTAAAGTGCAACAATTACTGCGAGCGGAGAATTAAGGAGGCTTTGGAAATTTCTTCTACAAGGAGCACGCCTAATCGTCATGCTGGATTTCACTTCAGTTCCTCTTGGAAACCGGGCTTTAAAATGGAAATCCGTCGTTTGAAGAAGCAAAGATCAATACAGCTTGATAATCAAGTTAAGTGGTTAGGTTTCTTTGACAATTTCCTATACTCACACCATCTCCTGACCTGGCATTTAATTTACTGAAAACAGTCTTTTGTTCAGTAATCCGAATTTGGATAGTGTTTTGTCTTTCTGTATAGCAGTGTTATATCCAGTTTTCATTTGTGGTAATAGCATTTTGTAAATATCCTGATGATGGAAGAGATGCAAACACCCGAAATGTTGATATCTAATCATCTTTTCACCTGGCAGGCTTCCCGAGAAGAAAGGGAGCATATTCGTCGCCAGGAAAGCTTCAGGTCTTAATTTAGCAATGTCATTGTCCTAATCAGAAACAGCGTTTATTGCCCAGATATTTGCTGTAGTAGAACCACTTTGGTGCAAGCAATTACGTGAGGAAATGCTAAAAACAATAAATTGTCCATTTCGAGGGTATGAAGATAATCTTGTTTAAAGCATTGCCTATTAGGGATCAGAAACAGTTAAAACATGTATATGTGAAATATAATTTTGCAACGAATATTTGCAATGTTAAACTTGGGTATGCACCTTCAGAAGATCAAGATATTTATGTGTTTACTAAAATAGTTCCATTTGAATTGGCAAATTAAATTATATATACATAGTAATCAGTTTTAAGACAAGTTGAGTATTAGTAGAGAGGAATTTGTCTTACAGGAAGATTTTAATATAGAGTTGACAACATTGTATGTATGCTATAAGACGAATCAGAAATATGCAAAAGAAGTTGATTTGTCTTTGCAGTGTTAAGCTGTTGCTGTAGTGTTGAATATTTAAATTATGTTAGGTAAAGTAGTTATGGAACACGAACACTTTTGAGAGTTATTTATATAATTAGTTATCTGTTTTATTTACGTCCAATGTTAAGTCATATCGGAGTATGAATGAATTATGTTAAATAAAGTAGTTATGGATCACAAATACTTTGGAGAGTTATTTAATTAGTTATATTTTTTTTATTTATGTCAAACGTTAAATCATATCAGACTATGAATGAAATGGGTGAAATGATGCTCAAATGACTCCACGGTCCATGGAGTTTAGAGATACCCAACACTTGTCTTTCAGGATAAGGGAAAGCCAAGGAAAAAGCCATATCGAGGTAACTCACCCTAACCGAGATTCGCACCCAGGACCTCTTGAACGTGTGGTAGACATGCTACCACCACGCTATCCAGGTGAGGAAAGTAATATTTGATGACTGTAAACCCACTGAAATTGCCAATGAGTTTTCTATCAGTAATTAAAATCAAGGATCTGTAGTTTTGAATTGTTTTTGATCTGCTTAGCTATTCCCTATATTCGTGTGTCTAAGCTACACTTTCTCCTATTTCAATTCCTTCGTCAAAAGCAATTTTATTATGTTTCCTGGTTTTTCCGAATAATTTATATATCTTTGTTTCTTAATATCTCTGCTGCTCCATGCTCAGTTAATTGTATTCATGCTTCAGACTCCGTAAACATTCAATTAGTTTGAATTCCTAGCATGGCATCATGTGCTTTTATTTGATTCTACATAAACACTACATTGTTTTCATATCTTACACATAAGTGTTCTAAAACTTGTTCATTTCGGTAATCATTGATCAAATTTATATACCTGTCTACTTGGATCCTAATTCCAATTAATGTCAGAAATTATTTCAAAGCATATTTAATGATAATTTTTAAGTTAGTTTTAGTATGTATTGTTTCTAATACTGAACACTGAATGTGTATTTATATTTTCCCCCCAGATTAATTACTTATGACATTGTATGTAATGATAAGCATAAGTACAAGCATTGCTGTGAGTGTTAGGACAATAGGTATCCAGTGTTGATACTTAAAGACCAAACACAAAGTGAAATGATAGTAGAAGTATTAAGTAAAGTGAAAATTAATGCCTTGCTTACAACGGACTAAGGATGTCACAACAGTTGCTGGTATGTGTTGCAATGAGCTCCATCACGATTGAGGAAGCTTTTTTGTTGGAAGTACACAATAATTATTCATGTTAAACAATAGGAAATTTTGTGCTCTCAGGATTGTAGATGAAATAAATTAAAATGTCAAACAAGTGTTATTCCTCCTATTTTCCTATGAAATTTTACATACTATTATTAGCTGGCTATAGTTCACACCAAATTAATATTCAAAAGATCTTCAATAAAACATAGAGTAAAAGATATTTTAAACTATTAAAACGTCAAATTCTGCCTCAGAATTTGGGACTAAAATTCTGTAAAAGGAATTAATCACTTAAACATGCAACCATTACAAAACTCATTAGTGTAACATGAAAAAATTATGAACAACTGTAGTTTATTGTTTATTTTTCAAGCTAGGCTAGCTGTCATTCAGGAGTTCAGTCAATAGATGCTACTGGCAACATAAGTATCTAGAAGCACCGTTTTTCATATTCTATTTCTGTGACTCGTCGCTATGCGATGCTGTGATCACATCTTTACTACAATTTTTTTTTAAACTTTACGTCCTCCAACAATAAGTCATATCGGACAGTTCTTGACCGCAGTTTGCTTGGAGTTCTGTGCCAGAACTCAATGACATTATCAAGCTGGAAATGGTAAATTAAGTTTTAACGGTAGCAAAGCAAAAGTGAACCTACATAAAATTTTCTTCAGTTTGTAGAGCTCCCAAATATTGAGAGGCCTGCCTGGGTGCACTGTCAGAAACGAGGAAACAAGTGGAAAATTATCGTGATATAATCTGAATTGTATCTTTATTACATATTCAGTTATAAGTAAATAAATTCTTTATATTAATGTGGCAGCTTATATGCATTAGAATGTTGTGAATGTAAAAGGCACCACCTTGCATTAATGTCTTTAACCAAATTACTTTGTTGCATTTGCCATAAGCTTATTCTCCTTTTTTTATGGTCCCCATTCTGCGCTACCAGAAATCGAAAGTGCAGAATAATTGGAGATTGGGTATGGTTTTCTTTTCTTTCTTTTGTAATATTGCGTCCTCCAACATTAAGTCATATGGCACAATGAATGGATTGGGTGAAATGAAACTCAAATGCGCCCATTGTCCATAGTGCTTAGAGTTACCCAACATTCATCTTTCGGGACAAGGGAAAACCCTGAAAAAACCTTAGCCAGTTAACTGACCCTGATTCAGATTCAAACACGGGTATAGTTGGTGTTTGGTAATGTTTAGTGAGGACCTCAAGGAACACTATTAATACAGCTACACAGCAATTTATTGTGACATACCAAAATTTTCTTGCAATTTCACTTGAATAAAAGAGGAGTGATTAACCAAAACTTTTAGGACAATTATGACCAAACTGTTCTAAAACTTTCAAGGGTAGTAAAGCTATTTTAGGCATCTATTTGATTATATAACTTAGTTTTATGTTAGTGGTTTTACATTTAAAACCCTCGAGTCCTACATAGTAGTCCATATAAGGAAGGTATTTTCCAGTTTAACTTTTCTAAGTTACAGCTGTTCTGTAATTGTGATTAGTGGAGCTTAGGATTATTTTTACTGAAATGTTTTTCTTGGTCATTGAACTGTATGTTTTATTACAATAATAATTCATTCTGCACTTAAGAATAATAATGCAAATCAACATATTAAAAGCATATAAAATATTGTTTTATTAAATTAAGGTTACCACTTGCTAACACTGCGTTGTGTACAAATCTTTGAGGTTCTAACTACATTATTGTCTATGAATCAATCAGAAATTTCAGGCCTTTTCCTGAATATCCTTTAATAAATTTCCGCTAAATGTGTTCAGATTTTTATTAAATAAAAGTACTAACTGTACTGCTTTTGTTGGCACCTTCATTTAAAATATATATACACAATTCTGTAGTGGTATTTTGTTGTTATTTTAATATATATTTCTTCAAGGGAATTTTAAATATTACTATGAACTTTCTGTGTATAAAGAAATGTGTATAAAGAAATTGCATTACATATAACCTTATGGAATCCTTTCCTGTTTTTCTCTACCTACAGGATGTATTAGTGTTGTTTTAAGTTACCTTTACTGTATTTATTACAGTAAGAAGCTTTTAAATTGCAATCTGCATAACCTCAAGATCACTTTGAGTGATCACGCTTTCGCATCTGTGTATGAAAGTTGTAAGTCGATATTAAATATATAAGTATACATATATAGTAGGAAAATGGCCTAGTTTCGCAGTTAATTCTTGTGATTATTTTTCAGAAATTAGTTGCTCAACTTCTTTTGAAGTCATACCTCGCACATAAATAATTCGTATTGAGTTTGCTTTTAATATACCTATTTTCAACTGGATACATAGGTCTGGTGTCTCTACATTTGGAGGGGACCTACAGGCTGATATTTACATTTATATACATTTTTCTTTTGTTTCCAAGTTTTGTAGTATTGAACAAATTTTTTTTGTTCAATATTAAAGCACATATGGTGGCCATATTTTGCTACCGAGAACAGCTCTTCAAAATACATTTTCTTTGTTTCGTTTTTGGTTTCCACTACGCTATTTTATCATGCACTTGAACATTCGTACAGGATGCTGGGCACACGTTCCTTGCACACACACGTATATCCCGAATTATATATACAATATGTACACTATTCGCTATTTATGTATTTCCCTGTGTTTTCATGTGCGATTCAAGTGCACTTTTGATCAACCTCTACATATGTGCGCTGCTTAGGGATTGTCTCTATGAGGATACTGTAGTGGCGGTGAGGAAGCCATCAGTACTATTCTTTTATGTTTGCAGTGTTTCGGCTTACCATCATTAATGTTGGATATGATGTTCTTTGGATGCTGGTATATTTTTGCCCATACCAATTTATTTCTGTTTTCTATTGCTGTTAAGATTGTAGGCAATTTACATTCCCGGTGGATGGTGACGCTGCTGGTTTTCAGTGGTGGTTGCGGCAATTGTAAGTGTAGTTAATATAAATGATGAAGAGTTCAAAATAATAACAAGCCTCTGAACAGGCAGATAAAAGCAGCCTTGGATAAAATAGCTATGCCTAGGTATATTTTCTAATTTAGTTATAGTTTTTGACCACCTCGTGCTATATGACTTAGAATTTTATGGTTTCAATGAGTTATCTGTATATTAGTTCAAATCTTTCTTAACAAAGAAACTTCACAGAGCCAGAGTAAACAGTTATCATTTGGAACCAGGTGCTGTTACCAGATATGTTCCACAAGGGGCTATACTTAGATATTGTTATATTTAAATAATCAATTTTATTTGTTTCAATATTTGATTTGAAACAAATAAGTTATTGTTAAACTATGATACACTTTCCTACAATTTAAAAAAAAAAGCATAAATGGGTAATGGAATTAAAAATCATATATTATTATTTTTAAAGAGGAATTGCACACAAATGTCTATGTTTACTTTTCTTCTCAATGTACCATACTACTTTATGCATTCTGTTCTATTCTCTCACACTTGAATATGATATCTATCACATCTCTGGTCACATAAGGTACACACACAGTTCTCGCCTGGATTGTAGTACCATGTGTTTTTACAAATCTTGTGGTGGAATCCCTGCATTGCCAACTTCGTAGCCAGGTGTAGTAATTATTTACTTGCTTGTCAAGTCTCTGTATAACATTCCATCTATTGCATAGAAATCTTGCCAGATTCTTTCCTTTTTCTTTCTTCTTTCTTCAATTACATGTTGCCAGTTGACTGTCTAAGACTGATTGATTCTGATTCCCTCTAAAAAGAGAAGTTCTTTGCTCAACTCGTATGCTAATCTTGAAGGTGTGTTCTTCAGGTGTCCTAGAATTAGTTTGGGCTACCTAGCTTTACTCTTTCAATATTCCTCAGATTGTGTTTTGTAAATTTTTCCTAGATCATTTCTAAAGCATATATGATCATTGGGCTTTTTGTTTTGAAGATTCTCATTACTGTCTTTATTGACAGGTTTCACAGGTTTGGTATTGTATACATTGCTTTTATGGCTGCTGCATCTCTATCGGATATATGTTCCGTGTATATTCTCACTGTAGTCCCATATGTTAGGCCTAAATAATTTTAGTTTCTTGTTGCTGGAATAGCTATCCCATCTATGGTTATGTCTTTATTCTGCGCTCTCCTGCCACCTTTCTGGAATCTCATCATTTGAGTTTTATATCCATTAATTATAAATTTGTCTCGTTTTACCCATTCATTTGTATTGTGAAATACTAGTTGAATATCCAAATGTGCTTCCTCCTAAAGCCATGTTGTCCACATACGTTATTAGTTGTACTCTCTGTTTGCTTATACCCTGTGGGCAGGCGGTAATAGACTGAGAGACATTACAGCTACCTCATAAGGCAAAACAAACTAAAGGACCTTAATACTTACATTAATAGGATAATACAAGGAGGAAATACAAAGAATTAATAAATCAGAAGGAAAATCATATATACAAGCACATTTATGAGGTATCTGATAGGAAATTTCTTGGGCACAAAACACATGAACAGTTTTAATGGAGACAAACAAAATCTATCAAAGCGCAGCTCTGCTTGCTTTTCTTAAAGAAGCTAAAAAATCTGGTTTATCAAAATGCTTTAAGAGCAGCAGATTCTGCATATTCTCAGTGCCTGTTATGATATGGCATTATCTTCTGGAGTAACTCAGAACAAAGTACGCAAGCTTTCATATTACAAAAGAGGACATAAAAAGTTTTGCACTGTAAGGTTCCACCATTGCAGTAGGCCCTTATTTAAAACCTAATAAATGCTTACACTTATGGCGAATATATTTAGCCTCAGTTAAGCTATGCTACAGATAATTACAAGAACCTGACAACAAAACTTACTGTCCATAAACACACTATATGAAATACAGGTATTCTGCATAACCCAGCTTAAAACTATTCCAGAAATGATGTTATTCTGCAATAAGAATTTACTACAACCTTCTATACTACTTAAAACTATTGGGTAAACCAAACATCTTTAAGAATGTTATAGTAATTCTAATATGCTTACTCCCCATTTAAAATTGTGATGTTCTGGGTACACATAACAAAAGGTGTTGTTCGCTGAAATTTAAAATGCTCTTTATTTCGCTAAACAATAACTCTGTACTGTAATTGACACAGAAATATTGGAGAGCAAGAGAGATAATGGCTTCATTGCCAAAGCCTAGCATTTGAAAACAACAACTTTGTACAACCCTTGTAGCAGTAAAAGAGGTGACAAACAACAGCAGTCTCCAAGGTCGTCTCGTTACTCCCGCTACATGTAAACAAACGAAAGATTCCACTGCGGAATAACTCAAACAATTCAACTCCATTGCACACCTACAACTCAACCCAAAAACTGACCCCACTCTCTTTGCGAGGTTGTTATACCTCCAGACATTGTTCTAGAATGCAGCAGAGCTCCTGATAGAGATGGCGGAGAAAGGAGAAAGACGCAGCTATCAGGACATCACTCTGTCTCTTTCTCTCTGGCAAACGTTCAGAAGCGCGCCGCGCCACTATCTTCTATTACTTTCCTGCCCGCGCGCCATTCTCTGCCCCTTTCTTTCCTGCGCACACGCCCGGCTTTTGCCTGTCGTGGCTCTAACACAAGAAATGCGATCGGTGACGCTGCTCTCTCCCAAAGGCTGATCGTTCCGAGCAGCACCATCGTAACGGCCAGACGATCCAGGTGTACCACCAACATCATCACTCCAAGCACCTTCTGGATGCGATATTCCATGTCGTTAATTCTCTTAACCAATTGTTGCAGTCTTTGCCACGGTTTTTGAAGTTTAGGGCAAAGACCCTTGGTCCGGGTAGGGCGGTACTGCCAGACCAAGTCACCCTGATGGAAACTTTGGCTTTTGGCTTGCCTGTCATACCCGGTCTTCATACGGCCGCTCGCCATTAGGATGTTCTGACGAGCTATCTTATGCATATCATGGAGATGGTCCACGAAGTTCTCCACGTCCTCAAATGTTGACTGTTTCTCTTCTGGTGAGCTCCCAAAAGCTAGGTCACAAGGGAGGTGTAGTTCTCGGCCGAACATTAAGCTGGCGGCCTTCATCCCAGTGGTGTTGTGCGTTGTCGAGCGGTAGGCCAGCAAGAAGCGTGATACCTTGACGTCCCAGTCTCGCAGTTGGCTTGCCATGACTTTCCTAGATGATCTTCAAGGGTCCTGATGTACCTCCCGACCATGGCGAGAGACTGTGGATGTGCAGGTGTTGTGCGGGTCTTGTTCACTCCCAGTCTTTCCAGTGCCTCCTTCATTAGCTGAGACTCAAATTCATGTAATGGTCTCTGTGGAGCTATAACGGCACACCAAAACGGCAGAACAGTTGCTCAACGAGGCAGTCGGTGGTAGCCTTCACCTTCCGCTTCGGAATGACGTACACCTCTGGCCACTTGGTGAAGTAGTCCACGGCCACCATCAGGTTCTTATGGCCTCTGTCGGACACTGGGAATGGTCCAGCTCTGTCAACAGATATGTGTTCGTAAGGCGCTCCGACGTTGTACTGCTGCATGCAACCCCGGCTCTTAACCTCTGGACCGCAACTCACCGCGCACTCGTGACACTGGCGGTAGCATTTCTCAGCATCTGACCAGAGCCTTAATCTGTAGTAGCGCTATCGAAGTTTGCTGGTCGTTTTCTTTGCTCTCAGGTGTCCTGCTGAAGTATCGGCGTGCACTTCCTCCAAGACCTCCTGAACCCTGCCCAGGGGATGAACCACTGCTCTCCCTGCGTCTTCGCATTGGATGATTCGCATATCCGGAGCAGCAATCCCTCTTTGGACTTCACTGAGTCCCATTGGGCCGAGTACAACTTGTATGTAGCGCTTCTGGGTGCGATGTTCTCCGAGGTTTGTCTTGACCCTGCCTCAACATCTCTCAAGAGCTGCCCCAAGTTAGCGTCCGCCAGCTGCTTCCTACATAGTCCTTCGCTCTGCCAATCGTCCGCAGGCACTGCCTTGACCACTTTCGCAGATACGGCATGCTCCTTCGCTTCCACTCTTGTGCATGTGTGGCACTCTTCTGGACAGGGTCTTACGGACATGGTGTCTGTGTTTACATGGTTATTCCCTCTATATATTAAAAGGTGAAGTGGTAGTTTTGCAGTCTCTGGACCAAACGGGCTGCCTGGTCTTTCAGTTTTCTAAACCTAAGTAGCCAAGTTAGGGTAGAGTGGTCACCCCTCAGGTGGAACGGCTGACTGTACAGGTAATTGTGGAAGTGCTTGAAGGTTTTCACTACCACCAGCAGTGCTTTCCGGGTGACGCAATAGTTCGTCTCTGCCTTGCATAGCGTCTTGCAGTATTAGGCAACCACTGGCTCGTGACCGTCCTGGACTTGCAACAGGACATCTCCAATGCAATGGTTGCTGCTGTCGGGGTCCACAATAAAAGATTTTGGGAATCTCAAAGTAGGTGCACTGTAAAGTGTCTGCTTCAACTGCTGGAAAGTGACTTGGGTGCCCTTCGTCGACACATAAGGCCGGTGTTCCTCTGCGAGGCGTGTGAGGGCCTTGATGGTGTTGGAGAAACCCTTTAAGTAGCGGCGGTAGTAGCTGCAGAGTCCTGGAAACAGCAAAAATTAGTTTATCCTTTGAGCGAGGACATGTGTCCTCTCCGTGCTTGTGGCCACTCCTGTTGTTGAGATTATGCGACCCAAGCAGGTGGCTTCCTTGAGGAAGAGCTGGTACTTCTTCATGTTCAGCTTCAAATTGGGCACCCTCAGTCTCTGTAGCACCTTGGACATGTTGCCGAGATGGTCTACTAAGGTCCTGTCGACGTAAATATGTCCAGATATAGCGGGCAACGTCATATGTAAATCATCTCATTACTGACTCCATGGGGCTTTATAAGGTAGCTGCTGCGTAACAGAGACCTAAGGGCATAACTGTAAACTGCCAAAGCCCTTGGCCTGTAAGAATGCGTTCTTCTCATCTCTGGGGTCAAGAGCCACCTGCCAATAAGACGACTTCAAGTCCAAGGTCGAAAACCACTGCTCTCCAGCATGCGAGCCCAGAAGGTCATCAATCCGAGGTAAGCGGAAGCATTCCTTCCTGGCGACAGCAATCAGCTTCTTGTATTCCACGCAGCAGCCTACCTCGCCGTCCTTCAACAAAACTGTAAGGGAACGCGAAGGGTTGTCAGACTTCTCAATCACTCCCTTGGATCTCATGTCCGCCAGCAGGACCCGTACCTCCGCTTGTTTTGCACGCGAAATGCACTTAGGTTTGCCGAATAGGCCTGGCGTCTCCGGTATCGATGCGGAGAAGCACTGGATCCGTGCGGCCGTAGTCGCTGTTGCCTGGGCTGAAGACGCGCTGGTATCGTCTAAACATTTTTCAGGCCTTCGCTAGTTGCTCTGCGGTCAGGTGAACGGCCGCACTCTCCAGCAAGCCTTCTAGCCGGGGTCCGAGGTGTTGCGAAGGCACCGGCTCCTGGGTATAGTCGATTGGCCTTATGCTAAAAACGGACTCGTATGTCCCCAACTCTGTCCCAGCCTGAATATCGTTATCCGAGTCCGATGATTTTAGCAGACTCACCGGCATCTCCCCTCGGCATGGCAAGAATGTCCTGAATACACAGAGTCTGTGCGCAGACGTCTTCCGGTTTAGCATCAAGTTCTTGGTCCGCTGGCCTTCCATTCGCGCCGTCCCCATCACCTCGCTTCTAGCGGGGCAACCACGCCTACTTTCAGAATGACCCTGCAGATTCCAAGGTGTTCCTCAGGGTGCCGGATTATCATCTGTTCCCTATTGGGCCGCAGGACCTTCTTGATGATGTTGACCGTCACCTCGTAGCTCCTGAAGGCCTCCAGTCCAAGTATTACCTCTTAAGCCACCTTTGCGCTAAACCCCCTTAAGACGCACGATACTCCACCGCAAGGCAAGTTGCAGCAGGGCCTCTCTCTACAGGGACAATGTCTCGCCGGATACCGCCACCAGCCGAATTTCTCGACCGCAAACCCCTAGCTACGTAAGCTCTGATAAACGGTCAAGGCTGTCCCGATGAACACAAGCACGCGGCACAACCTTCCATTCATCCAACCGCCCACGATGAGGCTGTTATCCATAAGTAAGCTATCGGTGCGCAGTATCACTCGGGAAATGGTGATGGCGCCGACGTGCCCCTCGCTGCGCCGGCCCTTGCTCATTTCCGCTGCTCTTCTTGATGTCACTCTCCAGGTGCCTTGCTGGCCACACCCCCAACACAAGCCACTTGATTTTCTCAAGCGTCCTTGAACTGGTTTTCGGTCTCCGTCGCAGCAGATACTCCTTTTTCTCGAGGTCATGGTAGGCTTCACTTGGGGCGCTTCCATCCACAATACGGCTGTTAACACCCCATGGATGGGCTTGCAGCGCCGAGCATTAAGCGCTGACGTATATCGGCGTGTCGTACACCGTCGACGGAGTAGGCGGCTTTTCGGGATAAAAATCCGGGAGGGAGGTCAACCAAGGTTTTGCTGGCCAGCTGTTCGGTTTGCAGGCTGAACTCCTGCAATGTCTCCGCTGGCTGCTGCATCCAAGATTAAAGCTAGCTCCGGTAGGCTTCGGCTAAGCAGTGATTTCCTAACCGGTTTTCCAGAGTCTTGCAGATGTCGTTGGGCACCGTCGTTGTCAGGACCGCGCTCAGGACCTCTGCGGCCCGTCCTAAGGCCTGGCTATTACCTGTGCGACCTCTTCCTCTGGCGACCAGCTGTTGTGCTTGGCCTCCCATAGGAGAGGGGATCCGTCCCCTTCAGCTGCTCTAGTGCGAGCGCTGCGGACCCTTAGCACTCGTGGTACCTCTGACGATACCAGAGGAACCTCGTGCCGAACATTTGAGCCCCTCCATGAATGGGAGCTGTTCGGATTGGGTTGGACTCTAGGGGGCAGTGTGTTCCCGAAACACGCGGGACATCGGGTACCTCCGGCCAGGCCTCAGCCACCTGGAGGGGGCAGCGGGTTGCCTAAAACGTCCGGGTACTAGCCTGCAGAGCTAGTGGAAGGTGTGCTTGATCACCAGGCGGCCCCAATGAGGTTTTCGGTAGTCTTTCCTGCGGGGTTGACGCGCGTAAGTAGCTTAGGCACTTCCACCCGTCTTGGTGTTGTTGTCGATGGGGGAGCTTTTAAGATTTAAGGTGTTGCCCCACGGAAAGACCCCCGGAGTTTTCCATCGCTCCCGGGTAGCAGAGGCCGGGGTCTTTGAACTTTTGGTTAGACCTCACTTAACATTAACATGTTGTGCTTGGCCTCTGTCGAATTGACGGCGGAAGGCCTCAAACGTTGACGTGCCGTCGTACTTCCGGCTCGTTTCCCGGCACCTGGGCCTTCAGATCCTTCAAATTTCTGCCAAGAATGGCCTCCACCATGGCGTTTAGGGACTTGGTGTTGCTGTCGGCCTTTCCATCTAGATCGTTGACACGGTTCGCCAGGTCTTCAACGCGATCATCCACTTGGCCTGCTCCGTAACGTCAGTCCTCAGGCCGTCCAACTGCGCTTCAAATTTTGCGGCGAGGGCATCGTTTGCAGCCAGGCAGCCAGCAAGCCTGTTGCCAGGCTTTGGTTCGCCGCTTTCATTTCCGTGGTTATTTCGGCCTTCAATTCAGCCATCGTCTCGCTCATATTGCAATTTGCCGCCTTCAGTTTCGTGGCCAAGGTGTCAATTTTCCGAAGATCTTGGTCAATGTAGCTTTCACCGTCGTATCTCACTTCTAACACCAATTGACTTCACGGGTTCGTAGAGTTAGAAGTCTTATTTTCAGATATGTAAAATGCTCTTTATTGCACTAAACAGTAACTTTGTACAACCATTAGAGCAGTAAAGGACGTGACATACAGAACAACAGTCTCCAAGGTCGTTTCGTTACTCCCGCTTCACGGAAACAAATGAAATTTTACCAGTGCGATAAAACTCACAAAATTCAACTCCACTGGACAGCTTCAATTCAGTTAACAACTGACTCCGCTCTAACAATGCGGGGTCTTTATGCCTCCAGTCATTGTTCCAGAATGCAGTAGAGCTCCCAAGAGAGATCGAGGCGACAAGAGGAAGACGGAAATATGCAGACATCACTTCTCTCTCTCTCTCTCTCTCTCTCTCTCTCTCTCTCTCTCTCTCTCTCTCTGTCTCTCTTTCTCTCTCTCGGCAAGAGTTCAACGCTGCGCGCAACTACCTTTTTGTTTCTGCCCGCGCGCCACTCTCTGTCTCTTTCTTTCCTGGGCACGCTCCCGGCACTGACTTGTCGTGGCTCCAACACATAAAATGCGATCGGTAAAAATATGGAAAAAATCTTTAATATTTCTTTCAGAATTTAAATTTGCCATATATGGAATGTATATTTCCAATTATACATAGGGCACATTTCAGGTTACCGAGACTTCATTTTATTTTCATGAAGGTTTACATTATTATTTACCTACGGTAGGTAATACATGTTCTGAGGTAATATCTTGATGATTCAGAAATTATCAATCGTAATGCATAAAGTAAGATTAAAAGAGAAAAACTTATAGACGTCAGTGTAAAGTCAGTCTACTCAACGCAACGCGGCCGCTTTCTTTGAGGAACCCTCATAATCGTTTTACAACATGGACCCCCCTCCTGACGGTTCTTTCTACAAGGTTGCAACATTTTAACATCACCGTCTTGCACCTAATGAAACAGAACAACAGGAAGTTGGAACTTTGGCAACTGAGACTCCACGCGGAGTAGACATGCCACTGTCATTTTCAGAAAACTGGGGTTGCTATAGGTCCCCAACGTCAGTGTTCCATTTTTGAAGTGTGGAGATAGATTTATGACGGTCATTAGTGGGCGGAAAGGTCAGGTCCTTTGAGGTCCCTTTGAGTGGGAACTGCACACATGTTAAAAAAACAGACTTTACTTGTATGTAACAGATAAATGTTAATTGTCTCTCAGATTTGGGCTCAAGTAATCTGACAATCAAACACAGCGGACATTATTTACATTAGAAATGGGAGCTACTGTTAATATTCCATTTTACAAATTTACCGAATTCGTCTAGTCCATAAAAAGGTATCCATTGGGGTCAATAAAAGGTGAAATAGAAGTCAATAACATCATTTTTGGAATCCTGAAACCCACGTACTCGTCTTATTTATACGATTAACTTTTATAAAAAATATTACGTTTTCAAGACGTAATGCTCATGGTAGCTAGACGTTTGCCCTTGTTTGCTAACCATCATACAGACAAATGTCTTAAACCTATATCTGTTGATTCATGCACAGAAGTTTCTGAAAGTATAAAATCCATCATGGTAAATCGTAGGCCTTTACGTAATTGATTTACAAGGCCGTGAAATGATCAAATGACAGTCGTTGAGGTTCATTCTGTATAAATCATGGTAAATTGGTTAAGCAACCTGATTTTAACACAAGAAAGGAAGCTACATTGAGAAAAGAGGTAGAAAACAGGTATGTGGATTATATGAGCAGTGTAAGGGAATACGGATCACTAGGACTGGCCATTTAAATTGTTAATATTTTTGACTGAGTGTTCTGGCTCCAAAGTTGTACTTCAGGTTAGAATAATTACTGATGTAAATCTTTTGGTGGTGCTGATAAAAAAAAAAAGTATATTTTGATATAAGGTGGTAGATAAAATGATTTATAGTAATTTGGGGATGTTTTCTGTATGAAGTGGCGTAGAGTGCTTCTCAGTGACGGGACCAAACAAACAAAGTAGTTGTGTTATCCTCATTATGCTGAACGAGTTTCTACTGATCATGATTTTGACATGTATATGTTACGCTGAATGTCTGAAGAATAAACCCTCAGTTTTTTAAATGTGTGTTTCCGATGTTGGTAATGGGCCAGGGCCATATGGATTACGCCCATTCAGGCCAAGTGTACAACAACTTCTCTTGTTTAAAAATGTTTCCAGTGGAAGAGAAAAATTAACATATGTAGAATATCTTGGTTTCCCAGTTGGGATACAGTATTACGTTTATTTTCAGTTCCTTGGAATTGATGTTCCTCTTTTGTTGTACAAAACCCCACAAGTGAAATATCTTACATATGGCATGGTTAACTTCTTCACGCCGTTAGTTTGCTGGTTGTGCTACAGTTACTCACATTATATTAATATTTTTGAAATGAATATTATTTCGACTTTGTCGGTATCAGTATCTTGTCTTATGTATTTTTGGCCTGTTATATGTTGCAGATTTTCCCATTTCAAGTTTCAACAAAGCGTTGTGTTTAGCTTTAACCTCAAAATAAGACAGGTAGTAACTTATACTGCTAGAACATAGTGATCCACAGTGAAATCACTGGGAACTGAAATTTGTATATTTAAACCTGGACTGGGCTTAAATTACTATTGGTTGGTTAGAGATTCAATCTTAAGTGTTGTGGTTCAGTATTTTATACATGGAGAGGTCCGTCCACAAACATGTACATTATAATCTAATCTAATAATGGTTACGGTTTACATGGGGGAGAGTTGAGGCATCTTCATCTATGGTTGTATATAAGTGGTTAGATTTCTGCTAGCAGTAGCAAGGTTGTGACATAGGTGGCTGCTGCTAAATGTGACAACCTTAAAACTCTCATTATATTGCCAATTGTAAATATATAGAGCAGAAATTCTTCTTTTTCGTATTGTTTGCTGCTTGTTATACTGTGAAGCTCTACACAGTTATCACAGTGTACAGGTTTCTCATTATTGCATCTTTGGTAACCTCTTTGCTAACGTAATATAACAATTCATGATGTACTGCTCAAAGAAATGATCACAATACAGCCATTGCTGTATTGAAAATGAAGACTTTAATTTTATTGAATGTCTCTTGATGTTTTTATAAGAAATATTGTTCTAACGATAGCACTTGGTATTGTTCTAGATCTGAAATCTAGGTGCAATTTCCAACCTAAAATGATGACTGCTTTGAGTTATATCCAATAGCTTCATGCAATGGTATCGATCTGATTGAAGCTTGTCTTTGTTGGGATGCATAGGCATTTGAATGTTTCAATAGTGTGGATAGTAGTACCTTCTATGTGGAGGCATTGCACAAAGTATGAGCAAATCTAATATTCAACTTAAATCCATGCAGATGGTATAGCAAATGCCGAGTTAAAGTTTAAAATGGAGATTTGTTTGTGATTTACGTCCTCCATCGTTACGTCATATCGGATGAAAAGTGAGATTTAATCCACCTAGTAATTCAAGCTGAAGGTTAGCAAACTCAACTAAACACATTTATAGTTTCATAGATCATGGATATAAGTATAAACATTTTTATGATGTCCAATTCAACGAGGCCACGCCGTGGCTCAGTGGTTAGACCACTTGGCTCTCACCAAGGCGGCCCGGGTTCGATCCCAGACGACCGCAAAGTGAGATTTGTGGTGGACAACACGGCGTTGGGGCGGGTTTTCTCCGGGACCTCCGGTTTCCCCCGCCTTCTCATTCCACCGGTGCTCCATCTTCATCTCATGCATCATCAGTGTCGCCGCCTGCGGTGCCGTATGTAGTAAAAGCGGGCGTTAAACACTACACATTTCATTTTTTCCAATTCAACACGTCATACATCATGGCACATGCATTTTAATACTAGTACTCTGGTACCTTTATTATATTTGTATCTTACATGATGTATTATCAGTGAATATTCATGAACCATCACCATTTCTAACATTAACCTCAGAAGTGAAAATTGAAGAGGATTATTTAAGGAGGCTCTTTAACTGCTTAGGTCTTAAGCATCTCATTCTATAGTGCACATGAAAGACTGCTTAACTTTGCTCATGGGTCTCTTTATCAGACTTGAGGTTGTTTTACATTCCGTAAATTTACAGAAAAAGGATCAACGACTTCACTTTCCTTCTGAAGGAATCCGTGCTAAGAATTTGCTCTCAGCCAGGTTTGTACCAGAGCCTAGCATGGTCCCCTAGACCATGAACAATGTCATTAAGTCCAGAACATGCATTTCTGTGGGTCAATATAATGGAAATTGCCACTACGTGCAGTGTTAGCCAAGTATTGGAAATGTACCTGCTGAATGGAACATTAATGAATATCTCGGTATATTATAGCAAGTGACTGTGTAAGAGTGATTGTAAAGCTATCTTGAAAATTGTGTGTTGTTTAGGACTACTTAATTGTTACAAGGAGGGTGGAAGGTTCCTATAAATTCTTATTGTAGAAGGAGTAATATACTTCTTGGAACTGTTCTAAGCTATTTACTAGTCTGTGCAAATTGCCTGCATTCCTTTTGCTGTAGTCATGCACAGCAGTAATATAGCTAACAGAGACTATATGTATTTACCAGTAAGAATACATCTTAAACAGCACCCTACAGGAATGTCGCTACCAAACACTTCCAGTAATATGTTGGTTCTCTTTGTAATAAAAATATTTGCTTGCTGTGCGTTGAATTACCCCCAGAAAACAATTCCATATAACCTAAGGAACTGAAAGTGCACCAAATTTAGTGTTCTTAAAGCAGTTTGTTTGAGCAGATTTTTTATATTTCTTAATACAAAACAATTAGAGCTAAGGTTTCATAGCATGACTTTTATTTGTTTTCTGCAACTGGATCTTCTTCTTTTAGACCAAGAAATTTTGTTTGAGATACATTACACTGTCTTTTGTATCTGATTGTTAATTCCACCTTCAACGTAATAAAGTTGGTAGTTTATTTGCTTCAAAGCAAATTTGAACTTTTCTAATGTTTAATTGACAGTGTCTCTTAATTGCTGATGTGACTTTTGTGATATAAGTACACTGGTAGCATACACAATAAGCACATATGTTGGCTACTAGCTAAGTTGTAAATGACAAGCCATTTATAACTATTAAACATAGCAATGGCTCAAACATAGACTTGTGAGAAAACTTTCATAATAATGCTAGATTCTGAATTATATTCGTTTATCATTGTTTCCTGGATCTTGTTTAAGAAATATCTAAACTAGTTCATAGAGATATTATTGAAAGCTTACAATTCTATTGGAGGAAGAGGTTGTCAAATACCATAGCTAAATCACAAGATATTCCTAATTATATTTCTTTTTTATCCAAGCCTCTTACTAATTCAGATGTTAGCACATATGCTTCTTTATCTAAAACCAAACTAGGAGAATATTGATGGGTATTTATCATTCTTTTACACTAGCTCTGTATAGGCTAAGGTTTTGGATACATAGAGTCAAACTGAAATATTCAATGCGATGGCCGGGATTTGAGCCACAGATCTGTTTGGACACTCTTAACAATTTAGCTACCCTGGCAAGTTTACCATCATATTAAATTCTCCAATTGAGTCATGTATTTTCCTGGTAAACCACTAGGGGCTCTCATATTTGAGATACACCGTTTGTGGCACATTCTATTGTCAGTACCGGAGTCCCAGGATTCATGATTAAACTCTTATTATTTAAGTTAACTTAATCAATTTTTCACACTAGCCATGTGTAGGCTAAGATTTTGGCCATGTTAGGTCAATGGTTACAAGTGACTTAACGGAAACCAGGAGCTCTATATTTGAAATCCCTGCCGTGGCGTTAAATTTCTCAGCTTGACTCTAGCTGTGGAAGAATATTGTTTAAGCTTTTGTATACTATAGCAGTTGTGTACTCTGTTATTTTAGAAAAGACTGTCAGTAGTGCTGTTAGCTTATTTTCAGAAGTCGGCATAGAGGCTTAACAGCTCTCTCTTTTTTTTTAAATACCCCTTACATAAGAGAATGAATCACATATGGCTAACATATGGCTAAGAGTCTTAGTGCTCTGTTCAGATATATTTGGTACTTATGTCATCCCAAGTATAACAGATTCTTGTTTTTTTTTTCATTAGTTTGATTTATGAGTCCGTATGTTTACACTCAACTTCACTTGCTTGTTGTATAATTGAAATGTTTTCAAGATCATTTGATCTCATCCTCAGCTGTTTGGTGACTAATCGAACATTCTTCTTCCTCCACTACTACTCTGCTCCGATCCCTCTGCCATCTGGTGTTAGGGGCACTTCGTTTTAATACTTCATTTAATAACAGTATTTCAAAATTTATAACGTTTTTCCCGGTTTTTGGTTATGAATAATTTTTCCCAAATATCCGTTTCTATTGGTGTACTTAAAGATTGTAACAGTTTAATGTTGTGGCCAATGTTGTGGTTTTCTGTCCAAAAATGGTGTGAAACTGCAGATTTTTCTGTTTGTTTCAACTTAATGTTCCTCTGGTGTTCTTTTTGCCTGGTTAACAAGTTTCTCTTAGTTTTTCCTATGTAGCTTTGATCATAGGTTTCACAGTTTATCTGATAAATTCGATATTTTAAAGTGGAGGGATTGAATGTTTTAGTGGTTTATTTAGCAGGTTCTTCAGACTGAATTTGTTTTGGGGTGCTGGTTTTAAGTTTAGTTTTTTGAAGATTCGTTCAAATTTTCTAAAAGCCCATGGATGGTACGTGAATTTTCTTTATTGCCAGTTTGTGTTTTTAAGTGCTGTGAGAGTGGTCGTTTTTTATATTATCTTGAGTTTTTCCTTTCTTTTCATCATGTTCCTTATGATGGCTGTGTTGATTCCATTTAATACTGCTATCTCTTTTATGTGTTCTTTCTAAAACCCCTCCTTACTCAGTGGGATGTTGTATAGCCAGTGAATTAGACTTCTAAAGGCAGCTAGCTGATGTGAAACTGGGTTGTATTCATTTTTCTTCATGTAATTATCTATGTGTATGGGCTTCCTGTATATTCCAAAATCTACCCCATGACAATTTCTAGTTATGTTGAGGTCCAAAAAGGGTAGGATGTTGTCACAAACTGGCAATATAGAAAATTCACCTACCATCCATGGGCTTTTAGAAAATTTGAACGAATCTTCAAAAGACTAAACTTAAAACTAGCACCCCCAAACAAATTCAGTCTGAAGAACCTGCTAAATAAACCAATAAAAATGAAAGGGTAGATCCAGACTGAAAAATTCAATGCCATAGCCGGGATTTGAACCACGGATCTTCTGGTCTCTGTCCAGCCGCTCTAACCATTTGAGCTACTATGGCCAATGTGCCAACATGACATTAAATTCTCCAACTGACTCGTGTTTTCTCCCGGTAAACCACAAGGAGTTCTCATAAACACATGAGACAACTACCTTAATGGCGACTTACTATGCTGTAAGTACTTTAAGGCCCGGGCTTTATAGTTCGGACCACTATTAGGTACAATTAATGGAAATTAATTGTTCTTTCACACTAGCCGTGTGTAGCATGCACTATGAAAGGGTAGAGCCAGACTGAAAAATTAATTTTCAAACCAATAAAAGTCCCCCACACTTTAATATTGGGAATTTATCAGATAAACTGTGAAACCTGTGATAAAAGCTACATAGGAAAAACTAAGAGAAACTTGTTAACCAGGCAAAAAGAACACCAGAGGAACATAAAGTTGAAACAAACAGAAAAATCTGCAGTATCACACCATTTTTGGGCAGAAAACCACAACATTGGCCATAACATAAAACTGTTAAAATCTTTAAGGACACCTATAAAATTGGATAGTTGAGAAAAAATATTCATAACCAAACACCTTGAACATGGTTAAAAATTTTGAAATCCCGGCATTAAATGAAGTATTAAAAAGTATGCCCATAACACCAGATGGCAGAGGGATCAGAGCACCGTAGTAATGGAGGAAGAAGAATGTTCAATTAGTCACCAAACGGCTGAGGATAAGATCGAATGATCATGAAAACGTTTCAATTATTCAACATGGTAAGTGAAGTTGAGTGTAAACATAGTGATTCATAAATCAAACTCAAAAATGAAGAATACTTCACTGTTAATAATGCTTCTGCTATTAATATTAAAGGTTATAATCTGTTTCATCTCTCTGGAAGTTGCAGAATCAACTTTAAATCTACAGGTAATTTTAAGTTATACCTTTTATAGAGTTTTAACTGCAGTTGAGTTTGAGTAATTCTGCTTGTTTGTCTTTTTGCTACATTAAGATTATGTGTGAAAGTTACTAGCTATTGCTTAGTAATTACTGACTTCCCAGTTTCCGATGGTTAATGGATCAGTAATACAGCTTGGAATAACACTAACTAACAAGGCTTTTGCCACGTGGGTGAAAATTGACATTTGCGGCATAATTCAGTGCCATTAAGTTGCAAAACTGCATATTATATAAATTGTTTGGGTTCTTGTGGTTGAAATTTGGAGCTATGAGTTCTCTTCTCAGGTGAATGGTTATAGGAAAATGGGTTTGTAGATGTTGGTTGCCCAGTAGAATCAATAATTCTCAGACGACTGTGAAATTTTGTTTAATTATCTTGTAGTGTGTTTGTTCCATTAAGACTGAGTTGCAACGGAGACCACTTCCACTTAAATTCTACCAATGTATTACATTTTTTTCTCCTGACCAACACGTCTGACTTCTTCAAGTATGATGTAGCAAGTCTTTTACTAAATGTTACATTTTCTTCTCCCGACCGACACTAACACGTCTCACCTCTTGAAGGACGATCTAGCAAATAACTTTCCTTGACTTCGCGATTCAGTCCGAACCTAATTTTGCTCCCCACTCTCACTTATCACATGACCAAAATAGCTCACCCTTCTGTCCATTTTTCAAATCTTGCTTTATTATCGGTTTCTGATATATTTTGATTTATTTTTCATTGGTTTCCAAAACTCATCTAACTCATTTACTTAACGCCTACCCTGAGTTCGGACACGCCTACCCTGGGCTCTTCGTAACGGTATACATCGTTATCACATCAGTAAACTAGGACGTTCTAACCTTCATGCTTCATCGCACCCTGAAAGCCTTTTTGTCTCCATGCATTCCTTGGTACAAGCTCTCTATAGTTCTAAGACGTTCAACCCTTTCTGACACAAAGAAGATAACG
This sequence comes from Mantis religiosa, assembly GCA_030765055.1. Lineage (NCBI taxonomy): Eukaryota > Metazoa > Arthropoda > Insecta > Mantodea > Mantidae > Mantis > Mantis religiosa. The sequence goes on along the minus strand of CM060956.1, from coordinate 123,248,947 downwards.
GTCCTCTTTCCTGTCGCTTACAGCGTGTAGATTTTAACAGAGTATCTTCCCTACCTTGCCTTGATGCTGACATGCCTTGCTATATTAAATTATGTTCTTTGTTCCTCATTCTTTAACTAAACTGCTATTTTATTCATCATCCTAACCATTCTAATTTCATATTAATATAATAAGATTCCTTTATATTGGTTTATCAAAGCAATTTTTTTTATTAATTAATATTCCTTTCTTCAATATCAAGATTTCTATTAATTTGTAGCCTCCAAATCGCTGTCTGATACTGACTGTGGTTACATAATGCCCGTTTGACAAAAAATGAAATGCCCATTATTTAAATTTTGTCAAACCCCCGTCATGGCATTGTCTTCTTCTATATTTCTTTTTATATATATAATTTCTCTTTCCCTACTTAGAAACATTTTCGGTGGTCACCGTTCCCTCTTCTTCATCCGTGTGTTACTTTATATACATAGAATGATCAATACGGTACATCACATATATAGAATGATCAATATGGTACATTACATAAATAGAATGATCAATATGGTACATCACATATATAGAATTATAGATAGGATACATTATGTACATAGACAAGTACACTGTTGTATATGTGGTTATTACTCTATATACAAAATAACATTCGTGATACCTCAACTATATATATATATACACTTCACTGAATTATCCTTGTCTCTCATGAGATCAGCTTGATTTTACTTTATTACATTACTTAAGTACTACATCAGTGTTACTATATTACTGTTTAAAATATTACATTTTACATTCAATGATTTTTTTATATTATTATTATATTTCCTTCTTGGGACGTTTCTTTATCTTTTAATCCTTCATCGTAAGAACATTCGTCCTCACATCATTACAGTTTGCGTAATGACGTCCAAATATGGTTACCTCTACCTGCACTCGGTTGTCTACCTGCAATCAGGTGTTTCGTTTACTTGACAGTAAACATTGGCAGTTCATTGTCTTGTCTTTCCACTTCACTTTTCACTCTAAACTTTTTTTTCACTTTGTCACGCCTAGGGTCTGTGACCTTTACAATAACAGTATAGCCTTTTGACACATGAGTACATCTGTACTTATACTATAATTACATTTCACTAATTATTTTTAAAGATCTAACATGTTCATTAGCTGTGGTTATTCTTATTACATTATCATTTTGTTTGTGCACAGGAATTTTGGAATTTGCAGTATTTGAATTTCAAACGCAAATGATAGCTGTAATAATTACAAATTTTTCTTGTATTATTTACCTCCTCATATATACAAAAAAAAAAAAAACTATTACGCTAACAGAGGTGTTTCTTGGGTCTGCTCTGTATTGTTTATTTCATCTTTCGTGCGATATGTCCTCATTAATCTCTGTTTCATATAACCTTGCCCGGCTGAAATGTATCACTCCGCGTTCAACAACCCTCCCCCTCGCCCTAATTGGCTAATGCTTTCGCGTCATACGCCATAGGCGGTGCCTTCCCGTCACATTTCGTAATAATTGCCGGGAAGATAAATAAAATCATACAAAAATCATACAAATAAGGATATGAAGGCATGCAAAAATACAAGTTTATAATGAACTGAGCAATGAAACTGAAAGAGTTTATAATGAAAGGCCTTTGGCCTTTTCCACTGGAATTTTTTAAACCAGCACACATACCTTTCAAAATTGCTTGTCTTTCAGTCTTAAGAGTCGTGTCACACCCTACTTTACTTTTCGTGTGTTCTTCGTGTATATTTAGCGATTTGTATCTCGGTGCAGTGTGGTTGTCAAATAGCGTCTTCGCCACACAGCAATATCACCTCTGTCTTTTAGCACATTTTTCTTGCCTCTTTTTTCATTCACAAATCCCAGCTGTATAAGCAATCTGCTGAAATTTGGTAAATCTGCATCCTCATTTACAGCAGACGAAATGTTACTTATGTTAGGGAGTTCGTTTCTAAAGAAAAACTACACACATGAAGACGCACAACACTTTTCACGTATTTTCTCCGAGCATGCACTTTTGTTTATTCCTGCTTTTGCCTGGAGTGGTAAGTTTTCCTGTTTCCTCAATTTCATGTCGCGATGTTCCTACGGATCTAACACTCACACCTGTAACTTCAGAGCCCAGCTGTTCGACTTCTCTCACTGACAAAGACGGATTCTTCTCTGTGAGTGCATTAAACACATGCAACACAATTCTTTTTTCGCCTGTTTGTAAATAATTATCCTTGCGATACTTAAGCGAAAAACTGGCGGTAGACTCTGCCATTATACATATAATACATGCGCAATAAACGATCAATAAAATAATTTAGCTCCCGCACTTTCGAATGGCGATGCATGACTAATCCAGTTCAAAACAAGGTCAGTGATAAAAGTCTTATAAACAAATGTCACCACTACCGCTAAATCACATGCTATCGTGCCATGTGCTTGAGAGCAAAGGAACCTCCTCTTTACTTTGTTTAAGAATTAACATGCATTTCAGATAAATCAACTCTGTTGCGTAATATATTTAATTAAAACAGTTACGAAAATATAAATTTGACAATTCTCTTCCAACATATAATGATATATCACCATGTTAAATAACGAACTAATTTTTACCGCACGACAGTCATTACCACAACAGCAACCAATGAGAGGTGATTAGGTCACGTGACCGTTAAGAGATGCTGGGCAAGCTTACGTGAAACAAGGTATAGGGAGATGTTATACCTGCCAATGTGTTTTACATTTCTTGGATGTATTAAGGCATACGCTCTGTCACCAAATATTTTTTCAATTAGGTATTGACCTTTCCATAGCATATGTAGCTTCCTAGTCTTCTTCCCAGACAAATCTGACTTGTCGAACGATTTTATTAGAACTAAGTCGCCAACCCTTGGTTGCCAATTCTTCTTATATCGTTGTTTCTTGGCGTTCCTTTCGTCTACCTTTTTCGTGCTTCTGATCACGGCGTTTAGGATCTGTTGTCGATCTGTCTCGTTCATCGTTTGAAGACTTTCCGGAACACTCTTTATTAGTGGTTCCGGTGTTAAATTCTTATGCAATTGGATAGGAGCATATCCTGTGATTAAGGTTAATGAATTGTTGAATACAAACTCAATATAGTTTATGTGGTCTGGCCAAGTAGTTTGTTTCAATGAACATAGGACGCGGAGATGAACACCTAGATCTTTCAAAATACGCTCGCATGGATTAGAGCATGGGTGGTATGATGATGTATTATAGATGCGAATTCCGGCCTCCTGAATGGTCTTCACAAATCGTCTCCCATGGTGTATGGATGCGTTGTCTACTAATAGCGCTTTCATCTTCCCGTACTTGACTACATAATCCTTCACTATTTTATTCGCACATGCTGCGCTCGTTAATTTCTTGAGTGGGTATATTTTCACAAATTTTGACATTATGTCGATAAGTACAAATAAATATTTTAATCCTGCTCTTCCTACAGCGAACTTATAAATTTTGATGTCGATATCTCCAGGATATCATCATCTAACATTTCCTGTATTTTAAGGTCCACTGCCTCCTGTAAATCCAATGGAATAGGTCTGCACTTGTATTTGAATGGGGGAACATTGTGTATCTTGAATTCATACTCAATATCACTCTAAATTCCAGTGTTCTGAAAATAAATTTCTATGTTTACACAATATATTATAAAAAATCTCCTTTTCATGGTCATTAAGTAGGTTCGAGTTTGCTACTGTTTCTCTTATTCTATAGGTCATGTTTACGTTATTTTCGACTACCTGGAAATCATCTGGTAGGGTAATTTTCTCCTGTTCACCTGCTTCTGCCTGCCCAAGTCCGTATGACATAATCTGTCAACCCTTATTCTGCCGCTACGTACACTTCCTTATCATAGTTTCCCATCTCTTCAACTTCTAATGGATTCATCTTAACTATCTCCGTCCCTCTTATTCGTATAAATTCTACAAAATATGTTTCTTCATCTATTTCTTTTTCTTTGTTTGTCATGCTTACTTCATTATCTGCTTCTCTTGAGCTGAACGGGACTTTAACTATGACGTCTTTAATTTTTATTTCCAAGGCTTCCATTTGATAATTCAACTTCACTTGGAGCGCATACAACACGTCATTACCCATAATTATATCTACAGATAGCCTATTAATGACGAAACACACAAATTCTATTGTGTTCTCCCCAATGGTTACTTTTAAAAGCATTTGTGTATTAATCTTTTGTTTGGCGCGACCTACCGCCAGAGTACAATATGCACTTTTCACAAGCAATGTTTGCAATTTAACTCCATTGTTCTTTAAATGCTAAAAGAATGCTTGACTTATAGCAGAGACTGAGGATCCTGAATCTATTTTAAGTTGCCATGTTTCTTTGTTTATTACTGCAGCAATCCGGGGAGCATCTCTTGCTTCTTGCAACCTTGTTAAATGATTACTTCTCTGCGCAACGTCAATTACATCTGTTTCTGTGTAATTCTGTACCACCCTACTCCGAGCTGTGTCCCTATTCATTTTCAGAACTAGTGTGTTCATCCGGGTCCGATGCGGGACGTCGTCTATCGCACACTGGAGCCGTTTCCCGCCTGTTGCGTCTCATCCGGTCTTTCGTTCACTTCAGGTGCCACATCCCTCTGTGTGGGTGGAGGAGAATGTACCCATTCCCTTGAAGTAAGTTGATTTCGATCTAAGAGATTTCCTCTACCAGCGTCACGTGGTTGGTACTGTTGTCGATTTGGCGGTCTCGTGTGTCTTCTTTAGATAAATGAGGGGTGACTCCTATTTCCATTCCTGTTTATTTGCATGTGTCTTATCGGAAGATTGTGTGAGTTTGTATTTGGCAGTCCCTGCCTTCCTCTGTTATTCTTTAAAAATTCCCTCGGGACGTGTGCCTTGTATCTTTGTCGAGTAGCCAAGTTGTTTGTATTGCAATTTTGGCGATTCTGTGCCCTTTCCCCGTCATGATGGTTGTTATTCCACGGTCTGGGTGGATTCCTTGCCAGCATTCTGTTTTCTTGTGTATTCTGAATATTGTGACTCCCTACACTTTGCAAAGCTGTCAATAAAGTAATTTCCTCTCGCAATGTCTGAGGCTTAGCAACAACCATGTGATTTCTTATATTATCAGGAAGATGTGGTGTGAGAAGAGAAATCAGCTCAGCTTCCTGTAATGGAGGCTGTAAATATTTACTCATTTGTGAGTATCTGAGGAAATAATTGGTAATGGACTCTCCATTATTTCCTTGATATCGGCCATTTGTTATTTGATTCCTAACCTGGTACTGGACATTTGCATTCCAATATTTTACCAGGAAAGCTGTCTTAAAAAGTTCGTAGTTACATCCTTCTCCAACAGTAACTCGCAACCAATTAAGTTCGGCTGATTGCAATGCCCTCTGAACTGTTATCATCTTGTATTGATTTGGTACACCTCTAATAGCGAAATAATTTTCTAAATCGGCCAAAAATTGTACCGCGTTGTCATTGCGACAATTAAATTTTGGGAGGGGCAATTCACTCAGAAAATTCATGTGCACTGGGTTGTACATGTTATTTTGAGCATTAGCGTTAACCTCGCTAGTATTGCTGTTAGGAGAGATTGAGGAAGTGCTAATTTGTTTGCTTCGCCCCTCATTAATGTGTGTGTGTGTGTGTGTGTGTGTGTGTGTGTGTGTGTGTGTGTGTGTGTGTGTGTGTGTATTAGACAAGGAGAGTTCTCAGGTACCTGAGCTGAATGTCCCAACTGTAAACTGGTTATTGTGTCTCTAATTTGCGATACATCGCTCAGTCTCCCTTAACATTTGAATATTTTCTGATTGCCTAATCGTTACTCCTGCTATTTGCACTTTTAACTTCTCCATATCGGCTGTTATACAATCATTTACACTGTCAAGCCGGTCATTTATTTCCTGTACAAACATTACCTGGGTCGTGGTCAATTCATCTACTCTTACTCTTTCCCTATTAATTTCCCCCTCTACTCTATTCTCTATTCCTGCAACGAGAGATTTGGTAGCTTCTAGGTCACTTCTTATGGTACCTACTTCTCACTGCAGGGCCTCCTTTACAGTTTGCAGTTCCCCAGTTATTTCCTGAATCTTTATGGTAATCCTAGCCTCTGTTTCTTTCCCTTGGCTCCTAATTTTACTCAATTTTTCGTCTATAACCTTGTTCTTATCTATTAATTTAGACCCTGTTGATTTACTTAGATCTATTAATTTCGCCTTTATTGATTGACTTTGATCTATTAATTTAGCTTCTATTGATTGACTTTGATCTATTAATTTAGCTTCTATTGATTGACTTTGATCTATTAATTTAGCCTCTATTGATTGACTTTGATCTATTAATTTAGCCTCTATTGATTGACTTTGATCTATTAATTTGGCCTCTATTGATTGACTTTGATCTATTAATGTAGCCTATAGTCATTGACTTTGATCAATTAATTTAGCCTCTATTGATTTGTTTTGCTCTCCTAGTTTACCCAACCTATTTTCTATTTCCTGGCTCTGTTCAACCAATTTATTCTCTAGGGATTGGCTCTGGATCGTCATTCGTGCTATGAGTTGTTGAAACATCTCTTGTATGTTATTCATAACCATGGAAATGTCACTTTCTCTATTTATATTAAAGTTACTGACCCTATTTCCTCCCTCATCTATCGATTCTGTCCCAATACTTTCCATTATCTCTCCTGTACTAACTTCTAATTCTTTCTCTGTCTCCATAGCTATCTGTTCCCCAGAATTTGACATTTTGAATTTATCCTGTAAAACCTTCTTATTTCTTAAAAGCATTGAAATTTCCCTTTAAATTAGCTAATTCCCCTTCCAAAATACTTAATACTAATACATTATATACATATATTGATGTCAAGAATGGTATTTTATTTCACAAAAATGGAAACTGAATATTTGTAACTCACAGTTCTGTTGTACGGCTGTGGTGTTTATGTGATGCCTTTACCACTTTTTGTCGTCTAGTAGTCTCCGTTGATGTAGGAAGAACTTGAACTTCTCTCTTGATTGGGGGAAATTTCTATGTAGTTGTTGCCGTCTTCGCCGTTTTCATTGTAATTCTCGTCTTTCTGCATCGTCGTTCTACGTCGTCGTTCTACGTCGCCGTCGGTCTTACTTCTCCTCGTAGTCTACGTCCCATTTCCTATTGTTTGATGCCCCAACGCGTCGGCGCCATTATGCAGCATAATTCAGTGCCATTAAGTTGCAAAACCGCATATTATATAAATTGTTTGGTTTCTTGTGGTTGAAATTTGGTGCTATGAGTTCTCTTCTCAGGTGAATGTTTATAGGAAAATGGGTTTGTTGATGTTGGTTGCCCAGTAGAATCAATAATTCTCAGATGACTGTGAAAGTTTGTTTAATTATCTTGTAGTGTGTTTGTTCCATTAAGACTGAGTTGCAACGGTGACCACTTCCAGTTAAATTCTACCAACGTATTACATTTTTTCTCCAGACCAACACGTCTGAGTTCTTCAAGTATGATGTAGCAAGTCTTTTACTAAATGTTACATTTTCTTCTCCCGACCGACACTAACACGTCTCACCTCTTGAAGGACGATCTAGCAAGTAACTTTCCTGGACTTCGCGATTCAGTTCGAACCTAATTCTGCTCCCCACTCTCACTTATCACATGACCAAAATAGCTCACCCTTCTGTCCATTTTTCAAATCTTGCTTTATTATTTGTTTCTGATTTATTTCAATTTTCGTTGGTTTCCAAAACTCATCTAACTCATTTACTTAACACCTACCCTGAGTTCGGACACGCCTACCCTGGGCTCTTCGTAACGGTATACATCGTTATCACATCAGTAAACTAGGACGTTCTAACCTTCATGCTTCATCGCACCCTGAAAGCCTTTTTGTCTCCATGCATTCCTTGGTACAAGCTCTCTATAGTTCTAAGACGTTCAACCCTTTCTGACACAAAGAAGATAACGGTCCTCTTTCCTGTCGCTTACAGCGTGTAGATTTTAACAGAATATCTTCCCTACCTTGCCTTGATGCTGACATGCCTTGCTACATTAAATTATGTTCTTGCTTCCTCATTCTTTAACCAAACCGCTATTTTATTCATCATCCTAACCATTCTAATTTCATATTAATATAATAAGATTCCTTTATATTGGTTTATCACAGCAATTTTTTTATTAATTAATATTCCTTTCTTCAGTATCGAGATTTCTATTAATTTGTTGCCTCCTAATCGCTGTCTGATACTGACTGCGGTTACACATTTTAGGTCAAGTTTTATGAACAATTAACAAATATGAGCTTAAAAATGTTCCTACATCCACCATTTTCTTGTAAAAGATTGAAATATATTTAAAAGCAGTAAAAATTGTCAAAAAATTAAGTAAGTAAACTATGAAACTTTAAATACCCCAGATGATCTATATTTATAAATGTTACCAGTAGGGTTCATACTTAAACAACCTAGTGTGCGGCATGTGCGCCTTGCTAAGCGAGGAGGCTTAATTGATTTATTGCTTTAGTCCTCTCTATGCCAGACCAGCTGAAAATAACACAGTCCCATCATGGAGCTCTGTGTTTTAAGTAATAGGTTCAGTTCAAAGTTTGGCTTGCATGTGAAAGGTGGTAGTTTGAAGTGGCTTTTGTTATCTGTAAGTTCATTTTGTGTGAAAATAAGAAATCTGGTCATGCTTGAATAAATTCTCCAAACAAATTTTGTTATGTGTGCGGACACTTTACTATAAAAAAAATCAGCATTGACCTTCCAAAGAAACTTCGAAATGAGCAATATTTCAGTTACGTTGGCTGTCATGTTGGAGACAAGGACAAGGAATGGACTCCTCATGTGTGCTGCATAATGTCTTATTCCAATCTTATTAAGTGGATGAATGGTGACAAAATTCACACTATGCCTTTCTCGGTGCCAATGTTCTGACACGAACCAACTTGTCATTCAGAAGACTTATTTCTGCCTAAGAAAAATGGGGGACATTTAAAAAGAACAAATTCCTAAATCAAGCTTCCTCTGTTACATCTGCCATAGGATCTGTTCAACATATATCTGAACTCCCAGTTCCCAGCTCACCTTCACACCCATCCTTTCCACTTAGATGCGGAATATGTCCAGAACCTGAATATAAACCACTCCTGATCAGTCAGCCTAGACTAAATGATTTACAGTCCGGCCGTTGTATCTCTGGCTCTGACGTTTTGCGATAGCAAGAGGTGGAGGGGGAAGGTTAATAGTACCATCATACAGTAATGAGCAATTGAGAGCATATCCTAAAATTATCTTTATAATGAAAATATAATACTATATTAGTTTTAAGACACTGAAATAGAACTTACAATTTCACTATCATGCAAGATATTTACTACAACAGCATTATTCAAATATTTTGTTCACACCTTTCACACACAATAACTGCATCTGTTGGTAGTACTGAGAGTCTCTACATCCGGTGTTGTGGTCAGGAAGTTAAAACTCAGGGGATCCGTCCCCTTCAGCTGCTGTATTGCAAGCGCTGCGGAACCTTAGCACTCATGGTACCTCTGACGATACCAGAGGAACCTCGTGCCGAACATTCGAGCCCCTCCATGAATGGGAGCTGTTCGGATTGGGTTGGACTCTAGGAGGAAGTATGTTCCCGAAACACGCGGGACATCGGGTCCCTCCGGCCAGGCCTCAGCCACCTGGAGGGGGCAGAGGGTTGCCTAAAAGGCCCGGGTACGAGCCTGCAGAGCTAGTAGAAGGTGTGCTAGATCGCCAGGCGGCACCACCGAGGTTTTCGGTAGTCTTACCATCGGGGTTGACGCGCGTAAGTGGCGTATGCACTTCCACCCTCTCGGTGTTGTCGATGGGGGAGCTTTTAAGACTCAAAGTATTGCCCCACGGAAAGACCCCCGGAGTTTTCCATCGCTCCCGGGTAACAGAGGCCGGGGTCTTTGGACTTTTGGGTAGACCTCACTTAACATTAACATATGCTTGGCCTCTGTGGCGAATTGACGGTGGAAGGCCTGAAACGTTGACGTGCCATCATATTTCCGACTCGTTTACCGGCGCGTGGGCCTTCAGATCCTTCAAAGTTCTGCCAACAATGGCCTCCAACATGGCATTTAGGGACTTGGTGTTGCTGTCGGCCTTTCCATCTAGATCGTTGACACGGTTCGCTAGGTCTTCAACGCGATCATCCACTTGGCCTGCTCTGTAACGTCAGTCCTCAAGCCGGCCAACTGCGCTTCAAATTTTGCGGCGAGGGCATCGTACGCAGCCAGGCAGCCAGCAAGCCTGTTGCCAGGCTTTGGTTCGCCGCTTTCATTTCCGTGGTTATTTTGGCCTTCAATTCAGTCATGGTCTCGCTCAGATTGCAATTTGCCGCCTTCAGTTTCGTGGCCTAGGTGTCAGCTGTCCTAAGATCTTGGTCAATGTAGCTTTCACCGTCGTATCTCACTTCTAACACCAATTGACTTCACAGGTTCGTAGAGTTAGAAGTCTTATTTTCAGATATGTAAAATGCTCTTTATTGCAGTAAACAGTCACCATTGCAGCAGTGAAAGACGTGACATACAGAACAACAGTCTCCAAGGTCGTTACGTTACTCCCGCTTCACGGAAACAAATGAAATTTTCTACTACGATAAAACTCACAAAATTCAACTCCACTGGACAACTTCAATTCAGTTAACAAATGACTCCGCTCTAACACTGCGGGATCTTTATGCCTCCAGTCATTTTTGTACAATGCAGTGGACCTCCCAAGAGAGATCGAGGCAACAAGAGGAAGACGGAAATATCCAGACATCACTTTGTCTCTTTCTCTCTCTCTCTCGGCAAGCGTTCAACGCTGCGCGCTACTACCTCTTTGTTTCTGCCCGCGCGCCACTCTCTCTCTCTTTCTTTCCTGGGCACGCTCCAGGCACTGGCTTGTCGTGGCTCCAACACATAACATGCGATCGGTGAAAATATGGAAAAAATCTTTAACATTTCTTTCAAAATTTAAATTTGCCATATATGGAATATATATTTCCAATTATACATAGGACACATTTCAGGTTACCGAGATTTCATTTTATTTTCATGAAGGTTTACATTATTATTTACCTACAGTAGGTAATACATGTTCTGAGGTAATATCTTGCTGATTCAGAAGTTATCAATCGTAATGCATAAAGTAAGATTAAAAGAAAAAATACTCATACACATCAGTGTACTTGTGTGTAACAGATACATGTTTATTGTCTCTCAGTTTTGGGCTCAAGTAATCTGACAATCAAACATAGCGGACATTATTTACATTAGAAATGGGAGCTACTCTTAATATTCCATTTTACAAATTTATCGAATTCGTCCATTCCATAAAAAGGTATCCATTGGGGTCAATAAAAGGTGAAATAGAAGTCAATAGCATTATCACTTTGGAATCCTGAAACCCATGTACTTGTCTTATTTATACGATTAACTTTTATAAAAAATATTACGTTTTCAAGACGTAATGCTCATAGTAGCTAGACGTTTGCCCTTGGTTGCTAACCATCAAACAGACAAATGTCTTAAACCTATATCTGTTGATTCACGCACAGAAGTTTCTGAAAGTATAAAATCCATCATGGTAAATCTTAGGCCTGTAAGTATTTGATTTACAAGGCTGTGAAATGATCAAATGGCAGTCACTGAAATTCAGTCTGTATAAATCATGGTAAATTGGTTAAGCAACCTGATTTTAACACAAGAAAGGAAGCTACATTGAGAAAAGAGGTAGAAAACAGGTATGTGGATTATATGAGCAGTGTAAGGGAATACGGATCACTAGGACTGGCAATTCAAATTGTTAATATTTTTGACTGAGTGTTCTGGCTCCAAAGTTGTACTTCAGGTTAGAATAATTACTGATGTAAATTTTTTGGTGGTGATAATAAAAAAGTATATTTTGATATAAGGTGGTAGATAAAATGATTTATATTAATTTGGTGAGCTTTTCTGTATGAAGTGGCGTAGAGTGCTGCTCAGTGACGGGACCAAACAAACAAAACAAACTAGTTGTGTTATCCTCATTGTGCTGAACGAGTTTCAGATATCCTGTTAGAAAAAGTTTCTACTGATCATAATTTTGACATGTATATGTTACGCTGAATATCAGAAGAATAAACCCTCAGTTTTTTAAATTAAATTTTTGTTTCTGATGTTGGTAACGGGCCAGGGCCATATGGATTAGGCCCATGCAGGCCAAGTATACAACTTCTCTCGTTTAAAAATGTTTCCAGTGGAAGAGAAAATTTAACATATGTAGAATATCTTGTTTTCCCATTTGGAATATAATATTACTTTTATTTGAGCTCCTTGGATTTGATGTTCCTATTTTGTTATTCAAAACCTCACAAGTGCAATATCTTACATATGGCATGGTTAACTTCTTCACGCCGTTAGTTTGCCGGTTGTGCTACAGTTACTCACATTATATTAATATTATATTATTTTGACTTTGTCGGTATCAGTATCTTGTCTTATGTACTTTTGGTCTGTTATATGTTGCAGATTTTCCTATTTCAAGTGTCAACAAAGCATTGTGTTTGGCTTTAACCTTAAAATAAGTAAGGTAGTAGCTTATACTTTTAGAACATAGTGAACCACAGTGAAATCACTGGGAACTGAAATTTGCATATCTAAACCTAGACTGGGCTTAAATTACTATTGGTTGGTTAGAGATTCAATCTTAAGTGTTGTGGTTCAGTATTTTATACATGGAGAGGTCCGTCCACAAACATGTACATTATAATGGTTCTGGTTTACATGGGGGAGAGTTGAGGCATCTTCAAGGTTGTGACATAGGTGGCTGATGCAAAATGTGACAACCTTAAAACTCTCATTATATTGCCAATTCTAAATATATAGAGCAGAAATTGTTCTTCTTTTTCGTATTGTTTGCTGCTTGTTATACTGTGAAGCTCTACACAGTTAAGACATTGTACAGGTTTGTCATTATTACCTCTTTGCAGTAACGTAATATAACAATTAATGATGTACTGCTCAAAGAAATGACCGCAATACAGCCATTGCTGTATTGAAAGTGAAGACTTTAATTTTATTGAATGTCCCTTGATGTTTTTATAGGAAATATTGTTCTAACTATTGCACTTGGTATTGTTCTAGATCTAAAATCTAGGTGCAATTTCCAACCTAAAATGACGACTGCTTTGAGTTAAGTCCAATAGCTTTATGCGATGCTATCGATCTGATTGAAGTTTGTCTTTGTTGGGATGCATAGGCATTTGAATGTTTCAATAGTGTGGATAGTAGTGCCTTCTATGTGGAGGCATTGCACAAAGTATGAGCAAATTTAACATTTAACTTAAATCCATGCAGATGGTATAGCAAATGCCGAGCTGAAGTTTAAAATGGAGATTTGTTTGTAATTTACGTCCTCCTTCGTTATGTCATATCAGACATAACGAATATTGTTAAAGCTTTTGTATACTATAGCAGTTGTATACTCCATTATCTTAGAAAAGTCTGTCAGTAGTGCTATTAGCCTATTTTTAGAAGTCGGCATAGAGGCTGAACAGCTCATTCTTTTTTTTTAAATCCTGCTTACAAAAGAGAATGAATCACATATGGCTAACATATGGCTAAGAGTCTTTCTGATCTGTTGAGATATATTTGGTACTTATATCATCCCAAGTATAACAGATTCTTGCTTTTAACTGCTTCGCCGATGGCCATTAAAACCCTTCAGGGGCCGGAAACAGATACCCAATAAACAGAACAGGACATTTAAATTGTTAATTGCTGTAAACATGCATCATAAATACAATTCCGTATCTTTCGTATTTATTAAGTTATTTAAACGAAACAAAAACTGGTTTAAAACTCATTAAAGGCAGTATACATCTACAGTGACAATAAAGTAGAGACTACATTAATAAATCATTGAAATTTCACTACTTTTTCACTGTAGCAAAAGCCATTCTTTGCACCGAACACGCCTTACAGTTGAATCATTTTGTTTTGTGTGTATATGAACAAATGTATGTATGTATAGCTGTGCAAGTGACTTCTCCGGTTCAAGTTTAGTTTATTTATGCTATACCAAATGATAATATGATGACAATATGTTGCGTTACACACTCACACACTGGAAAGAAAACTCTCTGTCAGCATCTGCTATTACAGTGTTTCTCAACCAAGGTTTCTGGTAGGCTTATGCAGCTGTTTTTGCTCACTATTTTAGTTATTTATACTCTTTGTGTTCAGAGTGATTTCTTATAGCTATCAAGAGCTAAATGAATGGCACATTTGAAATTGTTAAATTTCAATGTTAACCAGGGCTTATCCCGGTAATATAGCAAATAAATTAGCTTGCGTAGGATGTGAACAGGCTTCTGATATTATTGTAGAAAATCTGGAAGATTTGTTGTACGATTATGAAGGAGATCTTTAGGACATACGTAGCAGTGACGTGTGCTGGTCTACAGATGACATGTTAGCTACTCCATTGTTTGGGGAAATGGCGGGTCAGATATGGGTGATGCGGATCAGCTATTACTAGCTATCCCTCTTTACGGAAAACAGTTAAATGGTAAAAAAAAAAAAAAAGAATTTTTATACCACTGGATGTAACTATGCACAATTGTTTAGTAATTTTCAGAGCTGTAAATTCATGCAAGACATTCATCTACCTGTACTTGCGCGTATAAATAGCTCGTAACCTAATTGAGTATTATAATACTCAGAGGCCTCTTTATACTAGGGGGTAAGAAATTCACCCCATCACCCCTCATACTTGAGAGAAAACATTTTCCTAAAAGTATACCACCCACAACCAAAAAAAGTTGTAACCATTTCGAAAGTGTGTATTGTGTTGAGGAAAAGAAGTTCGCAAGGAAACCAATTTATTTATTGTGAATCTTCAGATGTGCTCTTAGGTGTTTATCCAGGTTTGGAGGTGTACTATTCAAAAAGAAACCTTTAAGAGTACGTTCACATTCTTTATAGAACTAATTTATATTTATTGTAAAATAGCAAGATTAAAATAATTGGCATTAAATGGACATCAAATGCATGTATGCGCAGGATGTCTATACACGTCCATATTGGCTTGGGGCATTTTAACTTGGACGTCATATGATATCCATATCGGTGAAAGGCTTAATGAGGTTATAATTTTTTTGATTAGTTTGATTTATGAGTCCGTATTTTTACATTCAACTTCACTTACTATGTTGTATAATTGAAACGTTTCCAAGATCATTCGATCTCTTCATCAGCTGTTTGGTGTCTAATTGAACATTCTTCTTCCTCCACTACTATGCTGCTCCGATGCCTCTGCCATCTGGTGTTGGGGCACTACGTTTTAATACTTCATTTAATGCCAGGATTTCAAAATTTATAACCTGTTTCCCGGTTTTTGGTCATGAATATTTATTCCCAAATATCCAATTCTATAGCTGTACTTAAAGATTTTAATAGTTTTATGTTATGGCCAGTGTTGTGGTTTTCTGTTCAAAAATGGTGTGACACTGCAGATTTTTCTGTTTGTTTCAACTTTATGTTCCTTAGGTGTTCTTTTAGCCTGGATAACTAGTTTCTCTTAGTTTTTCCTATGTAGCTTTTAGCACAGGTGTCACAATTTATCTGATAAATTCCTGATTTTAAAGTGTTGTGGATTGAATTTTTTAGTGGTTTATTTAGCAGGTTCTTCAGACTGAATTTGTTTTGGGGTGCTAGTTTTAAGTTTAGTCTTTTGAAGATTTGTTCAAATTCCCTAAAAGCCCATGGATGGTAGATGAAATTTCTGTATTGCCAGTTTGTTTTTCTAAGCGGTGTGAGAGTGGTCTTTTTTTATATTATCTTAAGTTTTTCCTTTCTTTTCATCATGTTCCTTATGAGGGCTGGGTTGAATCCATTTAATACTGCTATCTCTTATGTGTTGTTGTTCTTTCAGAAACTCCTCCTTACTCAGTGGGATGTTGTATAGCCAGTGTATTAGACTTCTAAAGGCAGCTAGTTGATGTGAAACTGGGTTGTATTCATTTTTCTTAATGTAATTATCTATGTGTGTGGGCTCCCTGTATATTCCAAAATCTACACCATGACGATTTCTAGTTATCTTGAGGTCCAAAAAGGGTAGGGTGTTGTCACAAACTGGCAATATAGAAAATTCACCTACCATACATCGGTTTTTAGAAAATTTACTTAAAACTAGCTCCCCAAAACAAACTCAGTCTGAAGAACCTGCTAAATGAACCTTTAATAATTAAATCCCCAACACATTAAAATCAGGAATTTATCAGATAAACTGTGAAACCTGTGATAAAAGCTACATAGGAAGAACTAAGAGAAACTTGTTAACCAGGCAGAATGAACAACAGAGGAACATAAAGTTGAAATAAACAGAAAAATCTGCAGTGTCACACCATTTTTGGACAGAAAACCACAACATTGGTCATAACATAAAACTGTCAAAATCTTTAAGTACACCTATAGAATTGGATATTTGGGAAAAAATATTCATAACCAAAAACTGGAAAAAGCTATACATTTTGAAATCCTGGCATTAAATGAAGTATTAAAACTTAGTGCCCTTAACACCAAATGGCAGAGGGATCAGAGCAGCATAGTAGTGGAGGAAGAAGAATGTTCAGTTAGTAACCAAACAGCTGAGGATCAGATTGAATGATCAGCTTGGAATAACACTAATTAACAAGGCTTTTGTCAAGTGGGTGAACATTGACAATTTAGGTCAAGTTTTATGAGCAATTAACAAATATGAGCTTAAAAATGTTCCTACACCCACCATTTTCTTGTAAAAGGTTGAAATATATTTAAAAGCAGTAAAAATTATCAAAAAATTAAGTAAGTAAACTATGAACCTTTAAATGCCCCAGATGTTCTGTATTTACAAATGTTTCCAGTAGGGTTCATACTTAAACAACCTAGTGTGCGGCATGTGTGCCTTGCTAAGCGAAGAGGCTTAATTGATTTATTGCTTTAGTCCTCTCTATGCCAGACCAGCTGAAAATAACACAGTCCCATCATGGAGCTCTGTGTTTTAAGCAATAGGTTCAGTTCAAAGTTTGTCTTGCTTGTGAAAGGGGTTGGTTTTAAGTGGCTGTTGTTATCTGTAATTTCATTTTGTGTGCAAATAAGAAATCTGGTCATGCTTGAATAAATTCTCCAAAGAAATTCTGTTATATGTGCGGACAGTTTACTATAAAAAAATCAGCATTCACCTTCAACAGAAACTTCAAAATGAGCATATTTCAGTTACATTGGCTGTCATGTGGGAGACGAAGACAAGGAATGGACTCCTCATGTGTGCTGCATAATGTCTTATTCCAATCTTAAGTGGATGAATGGGGACAAAATTCACACTATGCCTTTCTCGGTGCCAATGTTCTGACATGAACCAACTTGTCATTCCGAAGACTGTTATTTCTGCTTAAGAAAAATGGGGGATATTTAAAAAGAACAAATTCCTAAATCGAGTATCCTCTGTTACATCTGCAATAGCACCTGTTCAGCATATATCTGAACTCCCAGTTCCCAGCTCACCTTCACACCCATCCTTTCCACTTAGATGCAGAATATGTCCGGACCTGAATATAAACTCCTCCTGATCAGTCAGCCTAGACTAAATGATTTACAGTCCGGCCGCTGTATCTCCGGCTCTGACGTTTTGCGTTTGCAAGAGGTGGAGTGGGAAGGTTAATAGTACCAACATACAGTAATGAGCAATTGTAAACATATCCTCAAAATTATCTTTAGAATGAAAATATAATACTATATTAGCTTTAAAATACTGAGATACAACTTACAATTTCATTATCATGCAAGATATTTACTACAACAGCACTATTCAAATATTTCGTTCACACCTTTCACACACACTAACTGCATCTGTTGGTAGTACTGGGAGTCTCTACATCCGGTGTTGTGGTCAGAAAGTTAAAACGCTCTGCTAGCGCCAATCAAAATTGTCGCTCCTAGTCATGGCTTCCGAACCCAACACATATAGCTTTGCTATATTTTGCATGCGTGAATTCTGATTTTTAGTGTTCATAAGTCCTATTATTATCACTATGATAATAATATGGCTACTTGTTTGTGAAATATGAAAGTACATGAAAAATTTAAAATATGCATGGTTCCTCTGCTTGGAATTCCCGCTAAAGAACTGGCAACAGCCTGCTTCCCCCTCTCGAGAAATGTCAGGCCCAGAGAACGAGCGGCCGAACTTTAGTGAGCTATACGAAAGAACTAAAACAGTAGTCTGAGGTCCTGGATCAGTACTGCAACTGTGGAATATAGTAGCTCCCAACAGTAGAATTTCAGTTTTCAGAAAGATTTATGAACAGCTTTCCAGTTACTATGTTATGAAAAATTCCCTTTGGGCGTGCATAGATATAGATGGTTTAATGAGTGAACTGGCATTTCAGCACATCCCTGAAGAATTGAGGCTGTTTATTGACTCTTCTAAGCTAAGTCTTGTAGTGTTGCTCCACAATGCAAAATACTGAGCCAGCAATACCAGTGGCACATTCAGTAGCAATGAAGCAAACTTATGAAAGCCCAGCTATCATGCATGTGGCGATTTGGGGGCCATTACAGTTTCATTTGGACGACAAGGGGGATTTATAAAGTACTGTTGCTTTCTGTGTTTGTGGGATAGCAGGGATACTGGATCACACAACATTGTAAAAGAGAGACCTCTAAGGTAAACCCATACACAGCTTAATTTCAGATATGTTCCATTAGTTAACCCAAATAAAGTAATACTACCTCCTCCACATAAAATTAGGCCTAATAAGGTAGTTAAGCCAGTGAACAAACATTTAGAAGCCTTTGCATACCTCAGAAGCTAGTTTCCAAATCTCAGTGATGCTAAAGTAAAAGAGGGAATATTCGTTGGCTCCTAAATTGGAAAGATAAAAACTTAAAAAAAATTTACTTTCTCCATTCACATTTGGATTTTTTCCCCAGGATCTTGGGGCTTAATGAATATGGTGAAAGCTTCCATGAAGATATTCAGAAGATCGATCTCAGATATCATGATAGATAGGATCCCAGAATGAGGGGCAAATATGTCTGGCTCTTAATTAGAGAAGGACACAAGGCTATTAAAAAAGGAAATAAAACTGTAAGTGTATTTAAGATATATTTTATTATAGCTTCATGTTTCAGTGGTTTACCATTATAATATTTGTTTTTGTTTAATTCTGATGCTATTTTGCTTTGTTTTTTCTGCTTTTTCAAGTTGCTGAGATAGAACAAGTTTCAAAAATTGAGTAAAAGCTAAGAAATTTATTTTAAAAAAGTGCAAATTTAGGCTAGTTGTGTCAGCGGTGTTGGTTTATTGTACTTTGAGTTATGTTCTATGTAAAACCAAAGCATTTTATGCACATAATGAGTAGTGTTTAATTAATATTCATCACATTATTGGAATAATTCACTAGCATAGGAAAATATTTTGTCATTTTCTATAAATCTGCCCAAACTATTACATAAAAAGTCATGTGACACATAAGCTTTTACTGTATTTAGAAGGTTCTATTCAGTTGAAGTGACCAAATTTTGTTCATGTGGCAGACAAAAATTTGTTGACTAGTGTAATTGTCCCTGTTATTTTATTTATTTTGCTACAGATATTTTAATTTTATTATGGGAATCATCAATAGGTACTGAGTAATTCTCTTCTTTTGCTTCATTTGTTACACTTAGTTTGTACAGTGTTGTTAACCCTCCATTAGTCGTGTGAGGTCAGGGAGGCCTCTTGCTTTATTTAAATGTTCTATTATATGAAGGAACGCACTTATGTATTGGTTGGTCTAGGACATCTAACATTACACCTTACTCGAATGTTTGCTGTCGCAACAACTTTTCTCTTTATTATTGTAACTGCAAGAATGACGATTTAGGAGTTAGGTGTGGTACAGGTCTAGCGGTCCTGTGGTAGTGGAATATTGCTTTGCAAATGGAAGGAGCCAGTAGTACTTTGTTGTGAGTACCAAATGGTATTCATTGCAATTGGATAAATTGGCTGATGTTAGAGCAATGTTTACCATGTTTGTAAGTAAATGTCAGAAGCATTATTCTCTTTGGACAAAATGTCAGTCAATGAGTAAATTACCTGTATTTTGTGGTCGATGAGGTTTTAGACAGTATATACTATCTAAAGCCTAAGAAGTATGGCATGAAAATATTAGGTTTGAGTGATGCAAAATGTTTACACCACTAATATGGACATGTTTTATGGACATTAGGCGGATGGATCACAATTGTAAAATAATGCTACAGAGGCTGAAGTGCTAAGAATAACAACTAATCTGTATCACTGGCAGAAAAGTTACAGCTGATGATTGGTTCATTAGTGTATCCCTGGTGAATCAGCTGGCCAAAGACAACTGTCTTTTCTCGGTACAATTTTCAAGAACATGGAGGATTTGCCCTTCAATTTTACTACTGCAAAAAGTTGCAGCTTATATGAAAGTGTGTTTGGCTTTACAAGAAACGAAACACTTGTTTCATATTTTCCAAACGGGGTCAAACAGTAGTTTTAATCTGAAGACTAAATGTTTGGTGGAAGAGCTGCCAGAAGGTGATGACAAAATGCCTGAAATAATCATGCATTACGGTACTAAATCTGCAGTTGATGGAATAGATATATTGTGTGCTACATACAATGGAGTCGAACATGAAGGTCGCCAGTGGTAATTTTTACCATTATGATAAATGCAGGTTATCAATTCTAGGGTTATTGTTCTTGGAAACCAAAACAAATATTCCACAAGACAGAAATATTTGAAAGTGCTGTCCTGAGCTTTACTGTTGCAACAGCTACAGAGAAGAGCAACAGCGTCAAAGCTATCTATTAATCTCAAAGAGTTTCTAAAGAAATATAAAGCTGAAGAACCAACAGCAGATGAATTACAAAGTGCACCAAAATAATTACAAAAGAAGGGATATGAACCCTGCAGTAAAGACAAAAAGAACAGCAAAACTAAATATCGAAGTGGGACATGCAGTGCATCTCTCTGAGACAATATGCCATAATGTTCTGCAATAACTACTTAGTCAGGGAAAACAGAAGAAATAGCTAATGACTGAGTAACTGAACATTTGCAATGACAAGATGTATTTTTAAAGAATATTTTATTCTCTTTACATATACTGGATACAAATTATAATGTACACTCTATTTGTATTATACTTTAGCTGATGTATTAATAGGACTATACTAATAAAGCTCATGAATAATTACTGTAGGTAAAGCCAAAAATTGGGGGGAGGTAATGAAAATAATAAGAAGTACAGGCATATAATTGCATAAATATGTTGCGAGTCTCCCACGTCCCATGCGACCAATGGTTTTATGCCAAGGCGTGCGCCTAAAGGAGGGTTAAAGTATAGTTCAAGATTTCTTCTCTTTCGGACTGTAAAAGAAAGATAGTTTCGATTGAGTTGCTAGTTATGATTATCCTAGTGAGTATCGCAGTTGTTAAGACTCAGCTGTGGCATTTGTGTTGTTAGTATTGATTATTTTTGGTCTGTCAGCAGTGAATGTGTAGCAGTTCCAACAGTGTAAGTTAGGGCTTGCAACAGAGATATGAAGAAACATTAGTCTGATGTCCTAGTTTTGTGTATTTGTAAAATGTAAAAGTGATTGTAAGCTAGCATTAGGCTTAAGATTCTAATGACAAATAAAGTGTACTTGGTGCAATTGCTGTTAGATAATATTGAGCAGTGCATCTCTGGTTAGCACTGCTTATTTAATTTTTAACACTATGTCACCTAGTCTTGTTTTTAAGCTTTTTTGTTGCCCATGTATGTTTGATTGCATGATTTGCATATTTTATCTAATCTGCATTTGCCATAAAATTACTTACAAAACTGTTTCTAAACATTTGTCTTCAACTTCCTAAATTGTTCTGCAATTGTACATGTCATAAATACAAAGGAAATCAGAGTAGCTTTTCTGGACTACTATTGGGTGTAAACAAGAGGGAAAAATAATGGCACACATGTAAAAGATGTCCAGAAATAAACTGTGTTTATTTGTTTGTGTGGTTGAACATTTGAACAACTTTGTAAGTTAATTGTGCAGTTTCACTTTACTCTTCACATTTAACATGGACAACCCTGCTGGCAAAATTGAGCCTTGTTTTTCATAACATTTTATAACTTCTTTCCAAGTTATCACTCTGCAATCCACAAAAATATGAAGTTTTCAAGGTATATCACCAATGTCAAATATCATAACACCGTGTTTTAGTACATTTATATACTGAACTCTCATTACTCCATATATTTAGTTTTCAGTTAAAAAACGAAATGATGATCAATTTATTATGATTTACTTCATCCATTATTCCTATATTTTGGACATGTCAATCTCAGAGTTTATTTTCCAATCAATTTTAATCAAAATTGTAACTTTGTCACTTCTGCAACTGCTTTCATATCAAGTGGTAATTTATTAAATAACTTAACTCCTTGTTATAGTACATCCTTTATAGATACGTTTTGTAGATAGTTCATGTTACTTTGTGTATTATATTCATGTATTGTTTTTTATATTGATCAATACTTATTATTAATATTATTGCTCTGTATAAACAGGAATAAATTGTGAGTATTCTTTTGTCAATAAGTGTATCTGTTAGATCCCCTGGCTTTTAAATTAAACATAAAAATAACATTTTTCTTCTGATAGGTAAGTAGCCTATTCATGTTTTCGGCAGATATAGCCGTAATAAATAAGTATGAACACATTGAGGTCCTTTTAGTTGCTGAAATATTTAATTGGATGGATTGACTTGCTGATTTTATAGCAGAATTAAGGAAGACAACACATTTTAGTACATTAATTAATAATTGCTTGTTGATCACTGCATCTATATAATTTTCAGTTAAAAATCAAAGACAGAAGAACACAACTAGCTTGGTAATTCTTACTGCCTAACCTATCAAACATCTTACTAGGTATTCGAAGCAGCATAAAAGTTTGGAGAAGCAAACAATTGATGGACCAAAATCGGAAGAACTGTGGCAAATATGGCGTAGGTAGACATAAAAATGAACATTATCTAAAATGATGTAGATAAACAAGCAAAAGACAGAAAAGAAGGCTGCGAAAGGAAAGAATTGAGTTATATACATTAAATAGAAGATCTGTAATCTATTAAGTTAATTAGGTTATTAATTGACTCATCAGCTATATGTACTGTTACACAGTCCTGCTTGAAATATCCAGGCCCACATTCAATGTGTGTCAGCCGTTTGAAACGTGCTGCCAGTGTTTTATTTCTGTATCTTTCTGCAGATAGGATACACTCATAAAGTTAAGCCCTATTAAACTGCATACATATATTGCATACCTCTCCCCACTTTTTTATCATATAAGAAATACTCATAAAAGAATTTAGTTTTGTCACTATTAGATGTTTTGTGATACATAATCATATTTATAATATAATATTTATATATAATATTTATAATATTTTAGTACAACACATTTTTTCCATGAGAGCTAGAAATTATATAAAACTCAACCTATTGAAACATATATATTTAGATGAAAATAGAAAAACTCATTTTATGAAATACTGCATGTGTTACATCTATCAAGCTTTGCTAAGATACTCCTCAGTTATTCCCAGCACATGAGTACTGTGGAAGAACAGTTAACAAAATACAAACTAACCATAATAGATACCAACTTTGCAGGTTGTATTAGGGATATCTCAAATCTGTGAATGCTTTTATCTTTGTCCAGACATTTTAAGTAGATTTGGAGGTCATATTGTACAGTATGTCAGTAAGCTGGCTAAAGTGATAATTGCATTGGCATAGTATCTGTAGTTATAGTTAGGCATGTCCTTGAATTTCATAAGTCTGGTACAACACTCCAAGAAGTTGTTTGTATGATAAGACAACAGTAGTGTATAGTTTGTTTTGAATAATTATTGATAGATTCCAGGAAGGTGATGTTACAACTTTCTCATATTTTGTGGTATATATGTAATACGTTTCTTTCTTTACAGATTTGTTTCTGAAAATAAGATATACATCTGATTTGACAGCTATTTGAAATGGAAAAGCAAATAGAAATCAAAGAGGAGGATCCCGTCACAGACGACATAGTCTCACAGAAGGTTTATACTGTGAAGACAAGTAATGATGCTGTACTTCTGGATGCTGATTCTGACATGACAGTCAAATCAGAAATTAAATCAGAGACTCCTTTTATCGAACATACTGCAAAGCAAATAAAGACCGAAACTGTAACTTGTAGCAACAACTGGGAGATGCATGGGTCAAATGAAGTTGAACAGAATAAGGGAAAATATCTTCCAGAGGATCCTATAAAAATGGATAAAAAATACAGCAGTGATCATGAAATACATAACAAAAGAGAAATTAAAGTAGAATCTTGGTTGTTAGAAACAGAAACTTCATCAGCCTGTGATAATAGTGAGGTAAGTTAAGCAGAAAGCTGCTTTAGCTAGTCAGAATGTTTTGTAATAATCATCCCAATATACTGTGTGCTATTGCAGAGTATTACAGTCTACAACATGTAAAATAAAGAGTAAAATGAATGGCAAATAAAATCAAAGATTCGAAGGCAGTAGACCAGCCTGCTATAAACCTTTAAACCATATCCCGCTGGGCAATATAGTTCAGATCCAGCCTTTTTGTTCCACGAAGTGTTACAACTATTCAGTAAGATATTTTGATAAAACAGATAGATATGGCTTTACAACTGCATTTGCAACAACTTAAATATTAGTTATATAATTTTGGGTCAAACTAATACTCAATGCTCTATTTATTGCTAGTATTTACCTAGAACACGTTTCGTTAGGACGTTCCTAACATCATCAGCTGTTGTCGATTAATGGATGTTGGTTTGGTGAACTCCTTGGAGATTATATAGGCATCTCTGTTGGTATCTTGATGAACATGAAGTTTGGGTTCTCTTCAAAGATAATGTCGAAATTGAACAATTTTCTTTCATATTTCTTTATAAAAAAATTTTCCCACGTGGTTAATGCAGCTGGACCTTGGACACTTTTTAATAGGTGGATTTCTTGTTCTGTATTGTGATTATCCTTCCAAAAATGGTATGCTACTGCCGATATATCTAATTCTTTTTTCCCAATGTGAATTAAATTATTGTACTCTGATATATTCCATTTTGTTCAAAGGTACATTTGCCAACCTGTAATTTAGACTGTTAACAGCATGCTTGTGTTGGCTTGGGTTACATACATCTGATTTTATGAAATTTCCTGTGTGTGTTTTCTTCCTATGTATGACAAATTCTAGTTATGCTTGTTTTCGGACTAGTTTCAAATCTAGGATTTCATTGTTCATCTCTTTCAATTGAATATTTTATTGCAGGATTTTGTAAATTAGGTAATTTTAACACATCAACCACATGTTTCTCATTTACTGTTGTCCAAATGTCATCCACATGTCTATACAAATTTTTGACATTTAGTGAGAATGCCTTTGTGATATGGGTTTCCAAAACGCTCATGAAGAGATCTGCCTGAAATGGGGACACTGGGTAGTCCTGACTTTTGTTTGGACATTTTTTTAATGAATGTAAAGAAGGTCTGTTCAGTGTAGATATTTTTAATGGAAGGTAGTCCTGTATGATGTTTTGGTGTAATTCTAGGGACTGAAGCCATATTTGCATGTACTCCATGAGTTTATCTCTTGCCACAATTGGGAACAAAGAGATTACATCAAAAGATACCATTCAGTTGGTTGGAGAAAATCTAGGCCATTAGTGTTGTTGATGAATTCCAACAAATTTTTAATACTATGGCTTTCAAATTTTGGTAGCTCCTGAAATTTTTTGTTTAGCTATTTGGACCGCTTTGTAGCAGGGTTTGTTTATGTTGTTAATGATTGGGCGCATCTTATATCCTGTTTTATGTATGTTGGGTAACTAGCTACTCAATGGTTGTCTGGTTTCAAAATTTTTTTCTTTTTTTCTTTTTCCTTTTGGTATGACCATTTTATCCTAGAATGTTTCATTTAACTCTTTTACACACTTTTAAATGATGAGACTTTATTTCCTGGAATTCATCACTTGCCAATAAATTTGTCATTTTAGAAATGTAGTCCTGTTTGTCGATGGTGACCGTCTATATTTCCTTTGTCTGTTTTTGTATAAACAACATCCTTTTTATATAGAGATTTATATATTTTCAAGTATGGTTTGGGTGTACCGCTTTCGCTTTCTATTTTTTCTAAGATATTTCTATATTTACTTCTAATTGCTGATTTCGGCCCAGTATTTAGACCCTCAGTAGCTATAGTATAGCAACACAAAGAAAATCCCTGTAAGGAATGTGCTGTGGGACAAGGACAGCGAATGTGTGTGGCAGAGAACGCTTGGTATACAAGGAGCAGACTGTTAAAAAGACATGCGCCCTATTCACTCTGTACATTAAAACCGAGAAGATTCATTCACAGAAGTAGAAGCCGTCAGAATGTCTGAATGGTCTGTAACTGTACTGACATGGTGTGTCATAAACCTGTCCAGAGAGGGTGTGGGAACCTTCGATAACCCCCTTGCGTCTCGTCCCTCGGAGACTTCTCTCCCGTGGAGGAGTATACTGCAGTGTGAAATATATAATCTTGGAAGTTATCGGAGAAATATATTAATAGTTTTAACCCTCTAAATTATATTTAATGTTTAGGCCTACCGTCAGGATATATTATTGAAAGACTAGTTTTGAAAGCCGTTGTGTCCCTTTTCAGCCTCAATCCAACTATCATCTGTTGTCGAAAAAGGTTTTTAAATTAATTTTGAGGTCACTTTTTTAAACTCCTCCGTTCACACATAATACCAAAGGTTAATTCCAGTAATTGCAAGTGTTTGCATCAGTACATTCTAATATTTAATATACTCTTGAGACTAATGGGAAATAATTATTTTGCTTTTATTAATCAAGATCATCCAATGCCTCCTAAATTGGTCACATTGTGGCACCTGAACTTAAGCTGGTCTATATTACTGCTGATAATTTTGAAGCATTTCCATCAGTAGTAAATGAAGAGGGCATTGTGTAATTGAGATTATATGACGTTAAGCTGTAATGGAATTTTAAAGTGACACTTGGACTTTTTATCTTCTAATTTCGTTTTCTTGATATTTTGATAAACAAACTAGAAACTAGAAACTTCTGTTGACTTATTAAGTAGCTAAGCATAAAATGCAGTTTGTTTATAAACAAATTAACACCAAGCTTTGTTTGTGAACTGTTGGGCTACCAAAGCATGTTAAAGCAGTTGCAATTTTGGATGGCTAATGCACAACTTGATAATATGTTTTTTAGTGATATTCTGCTCTTCAGGTACGCATTGTTAACATTGTGAAGTGTGGAAAGTTCATCTTCCCAATTTAAGCCATTACTAAATGATAAAGCCAAGGCAGTGTGATGCACATACTGTGAAATAAATTTGTTATGCAGTGCAATTCCAAAATGTGTAATTCTGATTTTTTTTAAGATGTGAAGTTTTTGTATCTGTTTTTAGAATCATTAGCATATAAAAAATAATAATTTTCAGTTTGTAGCATATAATAATGTGGACACTAATCATAATAGTTTCGTCTATCTTGCAACCCTGTGTTGTTCTGTCATACATTTATAAAAATTCAAATTGCTTAAACATTTAAACAAATGAGATTACCAAAAAAACATACAAGCCAAAAGCTATAGCATACAATCCCATATCAATGGTATGATATTAAATTTTTTCTTGTTCCTGTAAAATCTAGAATAACATTTAGCACTGCTATTGTGATTCAGTTTAGCGATGCTGAAGATGATGTTTTATTACATCACCATCAGTAGACTATATTTCCGTTTTTATATATGCTGCCATTACATCATGATATATGCTGCTGGAATAGATTCAAATTATGATTTTGAAGCCGTTTAATGGCAAAGTATGGCATATGCTGATGCAGGCGCATCAGTAATTTTAGAGCAATGAGTTCTTTTTCCCAGGGTTGTAGTACCAGAGCTGAGAATTGGTAGATTCTACTGCTGATTGATTAACTTTTCAATCATACTTACTCAAACAATATTTTATTCTACATATACAATTCGATACTTCTGCTATTAAGGATGCAAAATACTAATTATAAATTAATAGCACACTAGCTATTGATGTGTCTATTATGCGTCACACAAATACATTCATTTGTAACTCCTTATCTGCACACATGCAGTGTAATACTGATATACATCTATCCTCTATGAATGTTCCTTGCAGAAGAAAAATCTTTGAGACATATAACAACTTCCTCTCATATGAGGCTGTCATGGTTACACATTACCTACCTTACATTATATCTCTATTTCATTATAAATTTCACTTCCATTAACTATTCTTTTTAACAAAATGAAGTATCTGCGACAAATGCCTCAATTCAGAATTTATGTATGAGTTGGTTTTACACAGTTAATAATCATTCACAAATTCTGAATGTAGCCCCAATGAGATGATTATTAATAATAATGTTCAACATAAATCAACAATGAACAGAATACCAAGAAAAATATTGCTGGATCCTTGAATCCAGCCTTTAAATGTGATAAATACTATTTCATGATTGGTTATAGGTTTAAAATTCAGCAGTGTTATTAGTCAGTCTGTGTGTGTCAGGTCTCCTGAATGGGAAGTACTAGTTTCAGCGTTAGTTCTAGTGTTGGCATCCCTGAATGTTTCTTGAGAATTTGCTGTGTTATGTTGTCGGCTATCTCGTCCTCTTTTCAAAGTCTCTTGTGAACCTTGATTTATTGTGCCACCGACAGAATTGTTTTGTGGATTGTAGTGTTTTGAATTAAGATTCCTAGTACAATCACTATAATTCTGATAAAATTGAATGACGTTTATTTGACCCTCTCGTTCACTCCTTCTAGTAGCAGTGTTATTATTTCTATGCTGCCCATATGGTTGCCTATTCCTATTTCCCAGTGGCATATCGTATTCATATTTATGTCTAAAATTGTGATCTCTTCCTCCAAGTGAATTTATTTGTCCCAGTGCTTTGTCCCTATGGTCTGTCTGCAAATTCTCAAGCACTTGACCTATGCCAGAATTAAACCGTCCATTTTGGTGATCATATTGTCACCCGAACGTCGGAACTCCCTATAGAACTGGCGTGCAGCAGCAGCAGGTGATGGTAGGCGTTCGCCAGGCCCACTCATTTGTCTTATAGCGGTAACGAGGGGTGGCTGGAAAAACATTACTGTGCCGTCTCTTTCCGCTCCCCTTGATTTCTCGAACTTACGGGATATTTACTCAACCTTCTAGATTGGCCAGCTGGTCTTATATAAGCAACGCGTCGGGCTGGAGAAAAGTTAGTGCTTGACGAGCTAGTGAACGTGCATCGGAAGAGTTTACGTAACTGTGAGCGTGCAAGTGGAACTATAACGGACGAACTGGTGAATTGTAATTGTGTGCATTAGGTAGTTCTGTGTAATCGGCAAGTGTTCAACTGTAATTCGCTGGAAATAAAGAACATTTTTTGAGTGGTGCAATTGGACTTTTAATTTCACGAACCCACAAAGTCACATCTGGCGTCAAGAAGTGGGATAACGGCCATGGAATCGGCATTGGAAAGAATTTTGGAGAACATGAACGAATTAACAGCGAAGACGGAGGCGGCAAATAACAACCTGGCCGCAGAGTTGAAACAAATGAAGACGACCAACGACAACATCACCGATAAGATGGAAGAAATGAAGGCCGAGTTAACCACAGAAATGCTAGCAGCGAACGGCAGTCTGGCCACGGAGATGAAGGCGACGAACGAGGCTCTCGCCGCAATGTTTGAGGAACAGCTGGCCAGCGTAAAAGAGGACGTCACAGAGTTAGGCGAGCGCGTCGAAGACCTGGCGAGCCGGAGGAGGCCACACAGTTAATGGCCAGCCTCCAGGGAAGGGCCGCGGAAGTCCTAAACGCGGTGCAGACAACGGCGGCGCCTAAGAACATCTGGGAGGCCCTGGAGAATCGTTTCGGAAACCACCTCTTAGCCGCAGCGTACCGCAGTCAGCTAAAGGCAAGGTCACAGCAGCCAGGGGAGACGCTGCAGGAGTTCGCCCTGGCAGTTGAACAACTGGCTAGCAAGGTCCTAGTCGACCTCCCACCAGAATTCGTATCCCGGGAAGCTGCCTACACATTCGTGGACGGGGTATGAGACACGGAGATTCGTCAGCGCCTAATGCTCGGTGATTATAAAACCATCCACGAGGCGCTGACGGCAGCATTAAGGATGGAGGCGGCCAAAGTAACAGCTATCCCGACGTCGAGAATGAGGAGTGTCCGCTACATCGGAGACAGAAGACCAGCCGAGGGACGCCGGCGAACACCTAGTGGCCTGTGTTGGGGGTGTGGACAGCCCGGACACCTGCACAGAGACTGCCCACACAAGGAAGAGCAGCCGGAAAAGGAGTAAGGGCCGTCGTGGAGAGGGGCACGACGGCGTCATCACCACCATCCCCTCGAGTGACACTGCGTGCCGTAAGCCGGCGTATGGATGACAGCCTCATCGCGGACGGTTGGGTGAGAGGGAAGCCGTGCCGCGTGCTGGTGGACACCGGGGCAGCCGTGACCATCATCAGACCTGACGTGGCGAAGGGTTTGCTGACAAGGAAGCCGAGTCGAGCATAGAAGCTTGTCACGGCATCGGACGACACCTTGCCTGTGGAGAAGGAGGCCCTGCTGGAGCTGACCTTTGGACGGAGTGGGTGTTCGTCGCGAAGGTGGCTGAGGAGGGGATTCTGGGACTGGATGCCCTGAGGAGCCATGAGGCGACGGTCGACGTCGGCAGGAAGGTCCTGCGGCTCAACGGAGAAGAGGTTATACTGCGTCAACCCGAAGAGCGCCTTGGAATTTGCAGGGTCGTCTTGAATGAAGACGTGGTTGTCCCCGCGAGGAGCGAGGGGTAGGTGACGGCGCGCCTGGAAGGTCAGAGAACCAGGAACATGATGCTGGACCAGAAGACGCCTGTGCAGGGACTATGTTTAGCCAGGGCATTGCTGCTGTGCCGAGAGAAGATGCCAGTGAGACTGCTAAATCCAACAGACACCGATCACGACGTCCAGGCCGGGACGGAGTTGGGAACGTGCGAGCCCGTGGTAAGCGTGACAGCAATCGACAACACACAGCAGGCGGTGCTGACGCAAATCCTGGGGCCCCGGCTAGAGGGCTTATTGGAAAGGGCGGCCGACCACCTGACCGCAGAACAGCTGGAACAAGTTCCACAACTGCTGAGACGATACCAGCGCGTCTTCAGCATGGTGATAGTGACTACGGTCGCACGGACAAACTGCTTCACCGCATCGACACCGGAGACTCCCAGCCTATTCGGCAACCACATAGACGCGTTCCGCTGGCGAAGCATGGGGCGGTGCGAGACATGCTGGAGGACATGAGATCCAGGGGAGTGATTGAAGAGTCTGACAGCCCTTGGTGTTCCCCTGTAGTCTTGGTGACAAAGAAGAACGGCGAGCTGAGCTTCTGCGCAGACTACAGAAAGTTGAACGTTGTCACCCTGAAGGACTGTTTTCCCTTACCCCGGATTGACGACACCCTGGACACGCTAGCTGGTGCACAGTGGTTCTCGACCCAAGAGATAAGGAGAAGACCGCATTCTCGACAGGCCAAGGGCATTAGCAGTTCACAGTTATGCCCTTTGGCCTCTGCAACGCACCAGCTACCTTCCAACACCTCATGGAGTCAGTGATGAGAGGGCTGACCTACAACACCTGCCTTCTATACCTGGACGACATTATCATCGTAGGTAAGACTTTTGAAGATCACCTCAAGAATCTGAGTAAGGTGCTACAGAGTCTACAGGCGACCAACTTGAAGCTGAATGCGAAGAAGTGCCAGCTCTTCCGCAAGGAAGTTAACTACTTGGGCCACATAGTCTCAGCAACCGGAGTGGCCACAGACCCGGAGAAGACACAGGCTGTGAGAAATTGGCCTCGCCCAAGGGATAAGAAAGAGTTGCGCAGTTTCCTGGGGCTGTGCATTTATTATCGCCGCTTCATACAGGGGTTCTCCAACATCGCCAAACCCCTCACCCACCTGACAGAGGAACACCGGCCTTATGTGTGGACGGAGGATGCCGAAGACGCTTTCGAGCACCTGAAGAAGACCCTGTGCAGTGCTCCAATTTTCGGTTTCCCACAACTGGGTGGCGCCCTCATTGTGCATACCGACGCCAGCGACCATTGCATTGCAGGTGTCATATCGCAGATCCAGGACGGCCATGAACTGGTGATAGCCTACTACAGCAAGACGCTATCCAAGGCAGAGAAGAACTACTGCATCACCCGACGTGAGTTACTGGCGGTAGTAAAGACATTGGAGCACTTCCACAAGAACCTGTACAGTCAGGCTTTCTACCTGAGGACTGACCATTCCGCCCTAACCTGGATATTGAGCTTTAGGAACCTGGAAGGCCAGACAGCACGTTGGGTCCATAGGATGCAGGAGTACGACTTCACCTCGGAACATGGTAGAGGGAAGAGCCACGGTAATGCTGACACCATGTCCCGAAGACCCTGTCCAGAAGAGTGCGTCCAGTGCACAAGAGTGGAAGAGAAGGAGCATGCCGCAGCAGTCCGAGTAGTTGTGGCAGTGCCTGCGGACGGCTGGGTTAGCGCAGGCCTGAGGAGGGAGCAGCTGGCGGACGCAGACTTGGGGCCACTCTTGAGGGAAGTGGAGGCAGGGACGAGACCAGCCAGGGAGGACATCGCACAGAGGAGCACCACCTACAAGTAGTGCTGGGCCCAATGGGACTCGTTGAGGACCAGAGAGGGCGTGCTGTTCCAGGTATGGGAGTCACCCGATGGGAAGGTGGAGAGAGAACATTTGGTACTTCCCTGGAGTAAGGTCCCGGAAGTCTTGGAGGAAGTGCATGCCGGTACTTCGGGTGGACACCTGGGGGCGAACCGAACGATTGACAAACTATGGCTGCGCTACTACTGGCTGAGACTCCGAGCAGATACTGAGAGATGGTGCCATCAGTGGCACGTGAGCGCGGCGAGTCGTGGCCCCCAGGCCAGGAGCCGGGGTCGCATGCAGCAGTACAACGTTGGAGCGCCATTCGAACGGATCGCCGTTGACATTGCTGGACCGTTCCCAGTTTCCGACCGAGGGAACAAGTACCTAATGGTGGTCGTGGACTACTTCACCAAGTGGCCGGAGGTGTATGCCATCCTAAACCAAGAGGCAAAGACAATCACAGACTGCCTCGTGGAGCAAGTGTTCTGTCGATTTGGGGTGCCGTTGGAGCTACACAGTGACCAGGGTACCAACTTTGAGTCCAACCTAATGAAGGAGGCGCTACAAAGGCTTGGGTTGAACAAGATGCACATGACGCCTCTACATCCCTAGTCGGATGGCATGGTCGAAAGGTACATCAAGACCTTAGAGGAACACCTGAGGAATGTCGTGGCCAGCCATCAGTGAGACTGGAACGTCAAGGTGCCACTGTTCTTGCTGGCCTACCGCTCGTCTACACACGACACAACTGGAATGGCGCCAGCCAGCTTAATGTTTGGCGAGAGTTACACTTCCCTTGTGACCTGGCTTTTGGAAGCCCTCTGGAGGCGAAGCAACCGGTGACCGAGTATGTGGAGAACCTGGTGGACCACCTCCACGACATGCACGAGATGGCTCGCCAGAACATCCAGAAGGCGAGCGACCGCATGAAGACCAGATATGACAGGCATGCCAACAGCCATGGTTTCTAGCAAGGTGACCTGGTCTGGTTGTACCGTCCTACGCGGACCAAGGGACATTGCCAGAAGCTTCAGCAGCCATGGCAAGGGCCGTACTGGGTGGTGAAGAGGATAAATAACGTGGTCTACCGCATCCAGAAGGTGCCCCGAGATAAGATGTTGGTGGTACACCTGGATCACCTGGCACGCTATGATGGTGCTGTTCGGGACGGCCAGCTTTGAGGAGGGAGCAGTGTTACCCAAACGTCGGAACTCCCTATAGAAGCGGCAGGCAGCAGCAGCTGGTAGGCATTCGCCACGCCCACTCATTTGTCTTATAGCGGTAACGAGGGGTGGCTGGAAAAACATTACTGTGCCGTCTCTTTCCGCTCCCCTTGATTTCTCAAACTTACGGGATATTTCATCTAATCCGAAACCTTCTAGATTGGCCAGCTGGTCTTATATAAGCAACGCGTCGGGCTGGAGAAAAGTCAGTGCTTGACCAGCTAGTGAACAGACGAGAAGATTGTACGTAACTGTGAGCGTGCAAGTGGAACTATAACGGACGAACTGGTGTATTGTAATTGTGTGCATTACGTAATTCTGTGTAATCGGCAAGTGTTCAACTGTAATTCGGTGGAAATAAGGAACATTTTTGAGTGGTGCAATTGAACTTTTAATTTCACGAACCCACAAAGTCACAATATGTTCGAAAATTAGCCAATTTTTTAAAATATTATGTCATCGATATACCCCTCCTTGCCTCAAATTTACCAGTAGCTGGCTCATTTTGGACTCTGTTTTGTCTTTATGTTGTCCGAAATCTATTTATGAATAAAGTTCGGAATGTATTATATGTTTCCTGTGTTGTTAATATCAACCTTAGCCATTCCAGGGCATTTTTCTTTAAACATCTTTTAACAGTCATCCAAAATTCATTCGGGATTCATTTTATATGAAAATACTCTTGCAATTCAAAGTATAAACTTGGAAGAAGCGTAGGGACAGTGAAGCACAAATTAGTACAAAAGTGAATCGAGAAGATATTGACACATTGCTTCACTCAATGTGAAGTGAAGCAATGTGTCAGTATCTTCTCGATTCACTTTTGTACTCTTGCAATTGTTGATAAATATTTTCAGATTCTTCGTCAAAGCTCGGTGGACTGACATTGTTAAGTGAATAATTTACACATTCATTATGACTGTGATTGTGAAGCTGTGTGTGTGAGGGTGTATTTTGAGCACTTCTATTGGAATTTATATCATTCTCTAGGCTCACAAAATCACATTAATAGCAATCGTTAACATTTTCAATTCTAGACTTGCCGTTTACATTGTTTATCTTGCTTGCCTGCAATGCAATCACAACCTGTGTTAAGTTATTAACGTTATCTTTCTCTTTTTCTAAATTTTCCTTCATTTCTTGAATTTGTACAACTACTTCATCCTTTACTTTGTTTACCTCACCAAGATGCAATTTTATTTCCTCTTGGTGTGATGTTGTTTCTTCCCATTGTAATTGCATTTCAGTGCTCATTGTGATTCTTTGATCTGACTTATTTTCAAACTCATCTGTTTAATTAATTAGAGCCAACTGAAAAATTCAATGACATGGCCAGGATTTGAATCACGGATCTCCTGGTTTCCGTCCAGTCGCTCTAACACCTTGAGCCACCATGGCCAACATGCCTTCCTGACATTAAATTCTCCAATTGACTCATTATATTTCCCGGTAGACCACTTAGGGTTCTCATATTTGAGATAACCATTTGTGGTGACTTACTATTGTAAGTACTTAATTACCAGGATTTTCATCGCTGATTATTTTTAATGTAAATTTATATTGAGGAATTAATCCTTAAAGAATTAATCCTTTTATATACATTACTCCAGTATATGGGTGATTTTTAATTAATTAGAGCCAACTGAAAAATTCAATGCCATGCCATGTTTATCTTTTATCTTTGTTTGCTGTTTCATGATTGCCTCTAATTCTTTATTTACTTCTAAACTTATCTCATGTTTCACATTTTCCTGAGCTAACCTAGTTTCTTGAATTGTTTCCCTTTCTTCTTCAACCTCATTTTCAAATTTTTCCATATTTTCTCTGCACTCTTTTCTACCTTCTCTCATCTCTTGTGCTAACTCACATCCTATTTCTATTTCTAATTTCTGTGTCAGTCTGACCTCTAATTCACTTATATATTTTGTATTCCTATCAGTCTTCTCTGATAGATTAACTTCCAAATTACTCATCCTATTACTTATGTCAGACTTTACACTACTCATATTATCATTCATATTAATCATTTTATTACTCATATCCTATTTGAAACTTACTCATTAAATTATTCATCATTTTGATTAACGGTTCCAACGTCATCTCACTCTCTTTACTCATTCCTACTTCCTCCCTAACTTTTATAATTTGTTTTTCTACTTCATCCCTAATTTCTCTACTTTGTTTCTTTACTTCTTCCCCTTTATCTGCTTCCTTCATATTTTCAATCTTTCTAACTTATGATTACTTAGCAAAAAATTTGCAACTACTATATGTAACTTTGTCTTTTAAATATTCTTACTTTGAGTTGATCTCTTCGTTCTTCTTTCTTCCCTTATACTCACCCTAGGTGTATATCCAATTGGTGATAATTTTCTCCTTTCACGTTATTCCTGGCCCCTATTCGAGCCCCGCAGTGATCGCCATATTGATGCAGTTCAATAAGATAATATGCTGTACACTGATGCATTTCTCACCTTTGGGGACGATCTTGAAGAAAGCTAGAAGTTTCCCCATCAATTCTGGATCTGTAGGCGCATCATTAATTTTAGAGTAATGAATTCTTTTTCCCACGGTTGTAGTACCAGAACTGAGAATTGTTAGACACTAATTATGGTTAATTAGCTTTTCAATCATACTTTCTCCAAGAAGAATATCTCATTCCATATTACAGTTCGATTCTTGATGTTACATAATCTGAAGAATATTGATAAATGCCTTTTCTCCTGCTACTAATCATGCAAAACATTAATTAAGAATTAATAGCACACTAGCTATTAATGCGTCTCTTATGCATCACACAAATACATTCATTTGTAACTCCTTATCCGCACACTTGCAGAGTAATACTGATATATGTCTATGCTCTACGGATGTTCCTTGCAGACTTTTTGGCGCCTCTCTGATCAACTTGTTTGTCAGGCGTACCGGCTTACATGAACACAAGATGGCAAGGAGTACCCATTACGTACAGTTTTTCTAACTTTTGCTGGGACTAAGTTACCCGAATTCATCTATTGCGGCTATGAACGTGCTAGCGTCCGCCAGTATGTCCCGAACCCCATGCGCTGTTTCCAATGTCAGCGGTTCGGACATACTAAGGTCACGTGTACCAATCCTGCTGTTTGTGAGCAATGTGGCCTACCGAAACACGACGATCCAAACTGCAGTCGAACACCTTGTTGCGTGAACTGTGGCGGCAGTCATCCCTCCAGTTCGCGACAGTGCCCTAGATTCATGGACGAAAAAAGCATTCAGGAGCTACGTGTAAAGGAACGCCTGACTTTTCCAGAGGCACGACGGCGCTTTGAACAACTGAAGCCTGCTACCAGTACTACTGGATATGCATCAGCAGCTCGCCGTACTCCTAACACCACTGTTGCTGTTCAACACGTCCCTGTCGCACACGCATCCACGCAGACTGACTCTCTAGCCATTAAACCCACGTCTCAGACTGTTTGTATATCCACCAGCACAACCTCCGCTTCAACCGTACAGACTCCAGCCACCAAGCCATCAGCGGGTAACAACCATCCCGTAGTAAATATGAAAAACCGATCCCGGCCACAACATATATCGCGAAGTCGCTCGCCTTCTATTAGATCCCGGTCTCGTTCTACGAGCCGTAGGAGTTCTGACTCCCGAACATCAGCGGAGTCACAGGAGGCTAAAGATTTTCGAATCGTAGGGCCCAAGTCAGCCAAAGTCAAGAAAAAAGTTAAAACGGCCCGTTAAAAACTCTTTATGGAAATAATCCAGTGGAACGTCAATGGTTTCCGAGCTCGCGTTCAAGGCTTACAGTGTTTAGTTTCTCAACGGTCACCATCAGTTATTTGTCTCCAAGAAACCCATTTGCATCATTATCACTCATTACACCTAAGCACTTTCTCGGCGTTTAGGGTAGACTCCGTTGGAGGCACACGAGCAAGCGGTGGCGTAGCTACTTTAGTGGCGCCTAATATCTCTGCCACCAATACACCATTAACCACGCCGTTGCAAGCTGTCGCTGTTCGTATACAGCGGGAGAGCATCTCTTTTACCATCTGCAACATTTATCTGCCTCTGCTCTGTATAATTCAAAAGCAGGATCTTCATGCTCTTTTGGCTCACCTCCCCTCACCGTTACTCATCGTGGGAGATCTGGATGCCAAACACACGCTATGGGGCTCCGACATCGATGATGCTCGGGGCTGTCTCATAGTAGACGCGTTCGATTCGTATGACCTGATTTTGCTGAACACTGGTGACCCGAAATTCTTGTCATCCGCTTATGGTACGCACTCGGTACTAGACGTCTCATTCTGCAGCCCGGTATTAGTTCCACTCCTTGATTGGTTTGTACTTTCCGACCTCTTTGGGAGCGATCATTACCAATTAACATCCATTTATCCGGCCGCCACCATGCGCCTTCGCGACATCCTCGCTGGATTATTTCCAAGGCTCAATGGGAAAAGTTTCATTCCCATATACACCTCACCGACGATGGTTTTGACACCGTCGATGAAATGGTGGAATATTTTACATGTTCCATCCTGCTCGCCGCTGAATCCAGCATTCCTCGAGGTTCTTCTATCCCACGTCATACCCCTGT
The DNA here is from genome assembly GCA_030765055.1 of Mantis religiosa. NCBI lineage: Eukaryota > Metazoa > Arthropoda > Insecta > Mantodea > Mantidae > Mantis > Mantis religiosa. Next base: position 123,210,326 of record CM060956.1, on the reverse strand, counting down.
ACCCTGGTGGTCTGAGGAATGGCGTGTGGCTATAAAAGCACGCAAAAGTGCTTTGCGGCTTTTTCAGTTGCACCCGACAGAAAAGAACTTCGTTGCTTTTAAACGTTCTCGAGCTAGGGCACGTTTTGTGCTTCGCAATGCGAAACGAAGATCCTGGGAAGCCTACGTGTCTTCCCTTTCTCGTCGCAGCTCCGCCAAACAGGTATGGTCAGCTGTTCGGCGGATCTATGGCAAGTATCGCCGAACGGTCATTCCCGGACTTGCTCTCAGCGGTTCTATCTGCACTACCGAGCAAGATATACCCGAAGCCCTTGCCACCTCATTCGCTGCTACTAGCCAAACGGCTAGTTACGACGCCCTCTTCCTTCCTAATAAGGAAGCTGCGGAGCGAATAAAACTAAATTTTAATAGCGAATGTAATGAGCCGTACAACCAACCTTTTACCGCTGCCGAGCTTGCACATTCTTTAGCCCTAGCTAAGGACTCTTCTCCCGGTCCCGATGACATCCACAGACAGATGCTGCTACATCTTCCACCCGATGCGATGTCTTTCCTTTTAGGCATGTATAACCGCATCTGGCATGAGCGGGTCTTTCCATCTTCCCGGCAAGAGGGTATTGTCATCCCCATCCCTCGACCCGGAAAGGACCTGACGAGTGTCGTCTGTAAGACCTTTGAGCGAATGGTAAACTCTCGGTTGGTGTGGTGGCTCGAAATCAATAACCAGCTGTCCAACCTTCAAAGCGGTTTTCGTCGCCATCGCTCTAGTGTTGACAATCTAACACGCATTGAGGCTTACATTCATGATGCCTTTTTACTGCAGCAGCATGTGGTGGGAGTTTTCTTTGACCTGGGGAAGGCCTATGACACCACTTGGCGGTATGGAATACTACGTAACCTACACAGTTACGGTATGCGAGGCCACTTACCGGAATTTTTAGGTAACATTTTAGCACTACGTCGTTTTCGTGTCCGTATAGGGAACACAATATCAAGGGAGCGGATCCAGGAGAATGGTGTACCTCAAGGGTCGATTCTCAGCGTCGCCCTTTTTGACGTGGCTATTAACGGCATTACAAGTGTCGTTCGCGGTGGAATTCCATCGTCCTTGTATGTTGACGACTTCGCTATATATTATCGTTCTTGTAACTTAGATCATATAGAGCGTCAACTGCAGTTGACCATCAACCAGATGGCAGCCTGGACGCTTCAAACCGGCTTCCGTTTTTCGCCTGCGAAGACACAATGTGTCCACTTCCATCGTCTATGGGGTATTCACCCTCCACCTGATCTTCACTTGAACGGCACACCCCTGCCGTTTGTCCCGCACTTGAAATTTTTAGGCCTCTATTTGGACAGAAAATTGACCTGGGAGCATCATATTCGACACTTCCGAGCCTCGTGTGATCGTTCCCTCCGGGTGCTCAGGATTTTATCTGGGGTATCTTTGGGGGCGATCGGACGGTGATGTTCAGGCTGTATCGCTCCCTGGTCCGATCCAAGTTGGACTACGGCTGTTTTATTTATGGCGCAGTGACCGCCTCTAAACTTCGCCTTTTAGACACCGTACATCATACAGGTATCCGCCTTGCCACAGGAGCTTTCCGCACAAGCCGCGTCGACTGCTTGTATGCCGACTCCGGCGAGCCTCCACTTTCTATTCGGCGCTCGACACTACTCTGTTCATACGTTGCGAAGTTGGCAAGTTACCCAAACCATCCATGTTTTAAACCAGTTCTGTGTCCAGATTTAGTACACCGTTATATGCGCCCTGGTTCTCGGACACGCCCCATGGGAATAAGATTTCGGGATCTCCTTCACTCGCATGGCCTCCGAATGCCTCGCGTGGAGAGGTCGTCCATCTGCCCTTATCCTGCATGGCAGCTCAATCGTGCGCGGTTCGATCTCGCTCTTTCAAGCAACTCTAGACTCGCCACTTCCAACAACTTTTTGCCGAACTACTGGGCCGTTACCCTATGTTCCGGTTTACAGGCGGTTCTCAGTTAGGTAGTACTACGGGTTGCGCGTTCTTCATTAACGGTGAGGCTCATAAATTTCGCCTTTTGGACTCCACTTCAGTTTTCTCCGCAGAGCTGTATGCCATCTTCTATTTGCTCCTTTTTATTTGCAAGTTAGCTCCTGGCTCTTTTATCGTGTGCACTGACTCTCTAAGTGCTCTTCAGGCCTTGCAACAGCACACTGCCGCTCACACCCTTGTTTTAAAAATACAGGCCTAGATCTCGCAAATGCTCAGTCGTGGATACAATTTTGTTTTTACTTGGACCCCAGGCCATGTGGGGATTTCCGGGAACGAGGAGGCGGACGCGGCTGCTAAGTCCGCTTGCCGTTTGCCCCGGAGTTTAACAACTACGGTGCCATACCAGGATGTGCAACGTTTTTTCCGTCGCCAACTCCTATCTGCTTGGCAGCACTCCTGGACAGCTTTGGCTAACTTCCTGCAGGGATAACCGGCGAGCCGAGGTGATACTCACCCGGCTGAGAATTGGGCACACGCGAGCGACTGATGGCCATTTGTTAAGAGAGGAACCGGCCCCTGTGTGTGCTCCATGTGCAGTACACCTCACGTGCGGCATGTATTGCTGGATTGCCCGCAGTACGCCCGCGTTCGCCAGTCAATAGGCTTGGGGGCTAACTTGTTGAGTATTTTAGGGGACGACCCTGTGGCCGTGGTTAAGGCACTGCGGTTTGTTGCCGAAATTGGTCTTAATAAACAAGTCTGAGTTGCATTTTATATTTGTTAATTTTAGAGATTTTAAATTATTAGACTTGGGACGGGTTTTTTTTATGTACTTTTAATAGTCTAGTGTTTTTATTGTATTTTACCTTTTAGCTTAATTTGTGTATCTTTTAGGTTTTATTGTTGACTTCGGGCCCAAATGACCTTGTTGTCGACGGGCCCTAAAGCACCACACACACACTCACTCACTTGTGAAGAAATTCACTATTGACTGGTGCTGATTCCAGTTTCTCTATGTAGTTGACTATTTCTGACAAACCATGGTGCATTTGTTGAGATTAGTAATGTTTTGTTTTGAAATGTCTGGATACATTCGAGTTCAGAAGGACTGGTCTTTCCCCAGACTGGGCAGGCATATAGTAGGAGTGGTGTTAATAAAGTCGTGTAGAGTAGTGTGCGCAGTGTTTTAACACTATTAAAAGCTTTGCTCACTGCCTCCTGTAATCTTCAAGAAAGATCTTATACATATAACAAATTCCTCTTATATGAGGTTGTCATGGTTACACATCACCTACCTTACATTGTATCTGAATTTCATTACATATTTCAATTTCTTTATCTGTTTCTTTTAACAACATGAAATATGTGCTACAAGTTGTTTTCATTGTTCTTTTTAAAGTGTTTAGTATTTTTCTTTGACATTTTCATGATTTTTTTCTGAAACAATGGTTCTGTGTGATCTGGCAAAGCACAGTGTATATTTTAAACAGTTACTGAGGAATAATTACATTTTGAGCGTCTTCATAAAACTCTGCTTTTAAATGTGAATTGTTCCTCTCCAGGTATAATCACTTTGTTCATCCCACAACCGTATTTGCTTCTTGAATCGGGACATGTGGCACTTTAGATAACGTTTTACTTTGAAAATCTATTTTTATAAACACACAGTAGCCTTAAGACTTTAATTTGGAAATACCATCACAGAGTGGTTCGCTGCCGTTAGCTAAGACCTCACATCAGGTAAAAGTATTTAGAGTTAAGTTGCTTTACCTTCACCCCAAAAACTGCTACTTAAATAAAACATGAAAGAGAAAAAACGAAACAAAGGCAAGAGGAATGGTATCAGATTACCAGGATTTTTTTGTTGTAGTTTACTACCTCCAACCTTAAGTATTATTGGATGATGAATGAAATGGGTGAAATGATGCTCAAATGAGTCCGGGGTCCATGGAGCTTACAGTTACTTGATACTCGTCTTTCATGATATGGGAAAACCATGGAAAAAACCTTACCCGGTAACTCACCCTGACCGAGATTCGAACTCAGGACCTCTTGAACGTGAAACAGACATGCTACCATCCATGCTTCCGAGGCGGGCATTACCGGGAATGAGGACATGTTTTACTTTATCTAGTGTAAATGATGGGAGATGGTAACATTCTCATGGTGTGTTTCAAATGGGAAGAGTTCCTGCCTGTAGGCAATCAGATACATCAGAGCCTTCACCATTGCCACCTCGTTATACCCAGTCCTTTTATATTTCCCTCTCTCTTGTACACATGTGAGTGTTCGTGGCGCTAGGCATAAGGAAATGTAAACATAATTTTCTAAAGTTTTATAATAATGCAGTTGTTGAAATCACAATTACAAGTTCAATATTCGTATATTATGGAGATGTTTTAAATATTTAATTTAAAATTAATTATAGTTTATGATTTATTTATTTTTCAAATCCAACACTGCCTATGGTGCCGTATGTAGTAAAAGCACGTGTGAAACACTACACATTTCATTTCATTTCAAATCGAATGAAAATACCAGCGGTACATCTGTGTAGCTGTGAATGTTACTTACGTTAAAAGATAATTGATCATTGTCATTGTCTTCAACATCTGAGTACTGCAACTTTACAGTGATAGGTTCCGAAATATTGTTACGTGCTATTTCTTTCCAAAAGTCGTCTTCTTGTATTTTATCTGTCTCACGCAGTTTTCCCAGTCTTGTTGTGTGTGTCAGTCAGTTTAAAATTATCATTTCTGCTTGCGACATAATTTGAGCCCATATTAACTCCATTAGATTTTTCTAGCAGTAGTATGCGGGGGAGGAAGCTGGATCATTGATCCAGCTGATACACTTGTTCATTGAAGAATAATGATGCTTTGAACTCTCTTGAGTAAATAGATATTACGAACCATACTTAAACAAAGATATAATGTGACGTGATACGCTCTGCCAGACTAGTAAGAAGTTTATTATTTCCTCTCATCGAATTTAACAAACACTTTGACTTATTCAAAGAACATATTTCTATTACAATGTCATGTCAAGTGTTTACGTTTCAGTTCTGAGTGATTTCAAAAGTACGTTTACGGCATACATGCCAACCAATAATGTTGTTCAATTCAGTGCTTAGGTCGCAATGCGTTGTTAAAATATAATGTTATCTACATTATTTATTTGTATTCGGAAAGCTATTTGAGCTAAAAATATGGGGTTTTTATGGTTATGTTAAATACATTACTCTCTCCTTCCTCATGCATCAGATTTTGCAATATCTGAGTTTTTGTCTTAGCACGAACAGTGTTTATTAGCGATTGATTGGTGTGCCACTCGTCACACACCTCATAGGGGGAATGCAATATGACAACACAGCGAGACTCCGATTAGTTGCTCACCTAGCAGCGCTCAAGGACAAACACCTTCCCATTTGAAACACATAATAAGCACACCCTACTAGAGTTAATTTTGTGTCAACCAATATATTTGTGGGTATTGTATGTAAACTGTTTTATTTGTCTTCTTCTTAGGCATTTGTTACGGTGTTATTTTTTTATTGCAGGAAGCATTTGCTGAGCCGAAACAGAAAGATGAGGATCCGTTATCGTCACAGTTACCTAGGTAATAGTGAAACACTTTTAAAACTGTCAAATTCAGATGTCCAGATGTACACCTATGGAGAAAACCTCAGTCATGTCTTTAATCCAAATTTGTCTAAATCCTTCTTGGCACAGCATAACCAAATAAATAAGTTACGCTGCTTTAACAACTAAGTATCAATATTGTGACTTCGTGGTTTCGCAGAATTAAATGTGTAGCATGCAGAAATTCGAAATGCTCATTATTTCCATTCAAGAACACTTGTATATTATTAGCAGAATGACGTAACACATACGTACGAAACCCTCACGTCCGTCCGACACACATCTACTCTGCACCATTGACAACCCTCAACTGAGTACTTCTCTGCCCGTCCCTTCTATTTATACATGAGCAGCTACTTCTTATAGGTTGGGAAAGCTTCTCGATTTCTTACAAAGCCTCACGGTCTTTCACGACCGTCGGTGAAGGAGAGAAAACTGTCAAGACATTTCGGTGGCTTTTTCTCTCCTCGCCCCATCCCTGCTAGTCCGAGCTTAGGCGTGGATTGGGCCCCTATCTATCTTTTTCGCTCCTTCTCTCTCGGCTTTCGCTTACGCGCGGCCTCGTTCCACTGCTCCCTCCTCATGGCTGGTCGTCCTGAAGAGCATTATCGTAGTGCGCCAGACGATCCAGGTATACCGCCAGCATCTTTCCTTGGGGTATCTACCGGATGCGGTAGACAACATCATTTATTCTCTTAACCACCCGGTACAGTTCTTGCCATGGTTTTTGAAGTTTCAGGCTGCGACCGTCAGTCTAGGTAGGGTGGTACAACCAGACCAGGTCACCTTGCTGGAACCCTTGGTTGTTGGTTTCTCTGTTGTACCGGGTCTTCGTGTGGTCGCTCGCCATCTGGATGTTCTGACGAGTCATCTCATGCATGTCGTGGAGATCGACTACCAAGTTCTCCTCATAGTCGGTTGCTGGCTGTTTCGCTTTCTGGGTCTGCCAAAAGCCAGGTCACAAGGGAGGCGTAGCTCTTGGCCTAATTTTCAGCTGGCTGGTGTCATTCCAGTGGAGTCGTGTGTTGAAGAGCGGTAAGCCAGCAAGAACAGTGGCATCTTGACGTCCCGGTCGCGCTGATGCTGGCCACGACCTTCCACAGATGTTCTTCTAGGATCTTGATGTAGCTCTCCACTATGCCGTCCGACTGCGGGTGTCGAGGTGTTGTGCGTGTCTTGTTCACCTCAAGCCTTTCCAGTGCTTCCTTCATCAAGTTAGACTCAAAATTTGTGCCCTGATCCGTGGAGTTCTTCATCTGTGGTGATCATCTTCGCCTCCTGGTCCGGTATAGTATACAGCTCCGGCCACTTGGTTAAGTAGTCCACTGCCTCGTCAGACACTGGGAATAGTCCAGCTATATCTGCAGCGATGCATCCGAATGGTGCTCCGACGTCTTGCGGCATGCGACCCCGGCTCCTAGTTTGGGGGCGCGACTTGCCACGCAAACATGAAATTGACGGCACAGTCTGTCAGTGCCTGCTCGGTGCCTGAGCCAGTAGTAGTGCTATCGGAGTTTGTCGATCGTTCGGTTTGCTCTCAGGTGCCCTCCTTAGGTACCGTCGTGCAGTTGCTCTAAGACTTCCGGAGAAGCACCAACTGCTCTCTCTGCGTCTTCCCGTCGGGTGATTCCCATACCTGGAACAGCATGCCCTCTTTGATCTTCAGTGGTTCCCATTGACCTCAGTACGACTTGTATGTAGCGCTCCTTGGTGCAATAACCTCCCAGGATTGTCATGTCCCTGCCTCCATTTCCCTCAAGAGTGGTCCCAAGTTGGCATCCGCCAGCAGTCGTACCCCTGCAGTCTCTGGACCGAACGGGCTCTCTGCCTTTCAAGTTTCTAAAGTTGAGTGGCCATGTTATGACGGAGTGGTCAGTCCTTGGCTGGAACAGGTGACCGTACAGATACTTGTGGAGGTGCTCCAAGATCTTTACCATCACCAGTAACTCTCGTTGGGTTATGCAGTAGTTTTTCTCTGCCTTGGACGGCATCTTGCTGTAGTAGGCTGTCAATTGCTCGTGGCCGTTCTTCACTTCAAATAGGACGCCTCCAATGCAATGGTCGCTGGCATCGGTGTCCACAACGAAGGCGCCACCTGGTGGTGGGAATCCCAAAATAGGAGCACTGCAAAGTGTCTTCTCCAGCTGCTGGAAAGCGTCTTCAGCGTCCTCATGTCCACACACAAAGCCGGTATTCCTCTGTCCAATGGGTGAGGGTCTTGGTGATGTTTGTGAAGCCCTTTATGAAGCAGCTGTAATAACTGCACAGCCCCAGCAAACTGCATAAATCTCTCTCATCCTTTGGGCAATGCCAATCTCTCATGGCCTGTGTCTTCTCCGGGTCTTTGGTCATTCCATTTGGTGAGACTATGTGGCCCAAGTAGTTGACTTCCTTGCGGAAGAGCTCACGCTTGTTTGCATTCAGCTTCAGGTTGGTCAACTGCAGTCTCTGTAACACCTTGCTGAGGATTATGATGTCAAATAGGTATAGCAGGCAGGTGTCAAGTCAATCCTTTCATCACTGACACAATACGGCATTTGAAGGTAGCTGGTGCGTGGTAGAGACCAACGGGAATTACTGTGAATTGCCAAAGCCCTTGGCCTATCGAGAATGCGCTCTTCTCCTTGTCTCTCGGGTCTAGAGCAATCTTTCAGTAACCCGACTTTGTGTCAAGGGTCGACTACCACTGCACAGCAGCAAGCTTGTCCAGGGTGTCATCGATCATAGTTTAGGGGAATCAGTCCTTCCTCGTGCCAGCGTTCAGCTTCCTATAGTCCACGCAGAAGCTTGCCGTTCTTCGTCGCCAGAACTGCATGGGAACACCAAGGGCTCTCAGACTCTTCAGTCACTCCCTGGATCTCCTGTCCTCCAGCATGTCCCGTACCACCACTTATTTTGCCAGTGGAACGCGTCTAGGTGGTTGCCGAATAGGCCCGGCATCACCGTTGTGGATGCGGTGGTGCACCCTGTCCGTGTGTGGCTTTAGTTGCTGTTATCTTGGCAGAAGACGCGCTTGTACCGTCTCAGCAGTTGTCGAACCTTCCTGAACTGTGCTGTCGTCAGGTGGTCGGCCGACCTCTCCTGTTAGTCTTCCAGCCGAGGCTCAGATTCTGCGTCAGCATCGGCTCCTGGGTTTGTCCATAGGTGTTACGCTGACCATGGGCTCGCAAGTCTCCAACTACGGCCCGGGCGTGATCAGTGTCTGTTGGGTTAAGTGGCCTCATCGACACCACCTCATGGCGTGGTAACAGTGCCTTGGCTACACAGAGCCCGTATACAGGAGTCCTCCTGTCCAACATCATGTTCTTAGTTTGCTGGCCTTCCAGTTGCGCCGTCACCACTACCTCGCTTCTCCCGGGGACAACCACACTTTCCCTCAGGGTAACCCAATGGATTCCAAGGGTTCTTCGGTTTGCCGGAGTATCACCTTTTGTCCAGTGAGCCGATGAATCTTCGTGCCGACATTGACCATCGCCTCTTGGCTCCTGAGAGCATCCAACCTCAGTACCATCTTCTCAGCCATCTCTGCGACGAACACTCACAGACACATGGCACTCCTTCACAAGGTCAACTGTACCAGGGGCTCCCTCTCCACGGGCAAGGTGTCGCCGATGCCGTCGTTACCTGGTATGGTCAGCTCGGTTTTCTCTACGGCAAATCCCTGGCTATGTCAGATCTGATGACGGTCGGGGCTGCCCTGGTGTCCACAAGTGCGCGGCATGGCTTCTCTCTCTTTATATGATCAGAATGATGGAACACACTCGTTCCTCACCTTCCATTCCGCCCTACACACGTCCATCTTGCACCACTGACAACTCTCAACTGACTGCTTCTCTGACTTTCCCTCCTATTTATACATGAGCAGCTGGAATGAGGAAGGAAAGGTTTGCTTTGTTTTTTAAGATTTCAAATTTTAAAATGAACAAAGCTAATTACAGATTTTGTTCAGTTTATATTTATCACATGACTTTATTGAATTAATATAAATAATGTAATTTCTGAGTGTTTGAACCTTGATTCTCCTACTCTATACTACAACTTGAAAACTTAGATAAGCTTGTTGCATAGAAAATGAAGCTGGCAACAGTTAAGATATAACTATTACACAAATATAATTTTAGTTAAATTTGATTATATTAATAGAGTAAACCTTTTACTTCAAGGCGAAGATGTTATAAAAATTAATAAAGACCCTTTAAAATTGAGTATTACAAATTTAGTAAATTACTTAATGAAGTGAAGATTACATCGGACAAAGAAAAACATTTTGTAAAAGTTAGTAATCCTGTTTTACCTAGAATTTATACCCTCCCAAAAATTCATAAACATGGAAATAAAAAGAGGCCTATTGTTAATTGTATAAACTCACCAACTTACAATTTTGCTGAATGGTTACATAAAAAACAGTAATTTTGTTAAATTTGAAAGTATAAGCTCTATGGAACTAATAAAAAAAGATTGACGGTGTTGTATTACCTAAAACTGATAACTTATTTATTTTGGTTTAACTGCCTTATTTCCTAATATTCCTAAAGAAAAGCTTTTAATATATTTAAAAATTTGGTTGAATTCAGTATATTTACATCAGGGCTTAATAGTTGATTTTGTTAAACTTATTGATTTTTATTATTTGAAGCAAAAGGTTAGAAACAGTGATGTATATAACAATTGAAGTAATGAGTTGGTAATTCAAACACAACATCACTTAAAATATCCTTACTTGAACAATTGTTTCGGAGACCGGTTTGTCCCCATCATCAGCAACTATCCAACTGGTTGGATCTGTGGTTTCCTGAAGTGAGCTGGTTGTTTGAGGTGACATCTGTTGGTTGTGAGATGAACTTCCAAAGAGAGTTTTCAGGCGGCAATTCGAAATTTAACGTATACTGTCTGTTTTCTATAATTAGCAACTTCTCCCAAACATCGAGCTCAGCTGCATCATTGGCTGGCTTTAATAGTTTTATATTTGGTACAATTTCATGATTGGTAGACCAAAAATGGTGGGCTATTGCTGATTTTTCCATTTGTTTGTATTTCACACATCTCATATGTTCCTGTAATCTAATTTGTAAACTTCTTTTGGTTTTTCCTATGTAGAACTTATTACAGTCTGAGCAGTTTATTTTGTATATACCTGATTTCTTGTTTTCAGGTACTGGGTCTTTCAGGTTGTTGCATAATAGGTTTTTTAAACTGAATTTATTTATTGGGGCTAGGGTGATGTTATACTTCTTGAATATCTTGTTGAATTTATGATGTACTTTGGGATGATATGTGAATTTCTTGAAATGTTTCTCGGATTTTGAATCTGTTAGTTTTGTGGTATCCAATATGTGTTTTTGTTTCTTAAATTTCCAAATTTTCTTTTCTAATAATTTTTTACTGTATCCATTAATTGCAGCTATGTTAATCATTTGGTTATATTCTTTGTTGTATTCATTCTGTTTCAATGGGATGTTGATTAGTCTATGTGCTAAACTGTTCAAAACTGCATGTTTGTGGGGTGTCGGGTTGTAGCTATCGTTCTTGATGTAATTGTCTGTTTGTGTTGGCTTCCGGTAGATGCCAAAAGATATGTTATTTAGTTCATGAATTATCTTCAGATCTAGGAAAGGTAGGTAGCCATCTTTTTCTATCTCTATTGTGAACTTTATTGTTCTATTCTGTATGTTCAGTAGTTTTAAGGAATCTTGTATGAATTTGTGTGGAACAATGGCAAAAATATCAACATATCTGTACCAGCATTTGAAGATGTATGGGAAGGATGATGTGATATGTGTTTCAAAGTAGCTCATAAAGAGGTTGGCTAGGAAAGGTGAAAGTGGATTGCCCATTGTTAGGCCTGAGGTCTGTTGATAGAATTGACCGTTGAATGTAAAGAAATTTTGATGTATGCATAAATGAGTAAGTTTTGTGAGATCTTCTATTTCTTCGGTTGAAATGTTAGTCTGTCTGAGCCAATTCTTGAGGAGTAACATAAGTTCATCTGTTGGAATACTGGGAAAAAGAGAGGTGACATCAAATGATACTAGTTTGTCTTCTGTATCCAATTGTAAAGTTGAGATCTTGTCTACTAAATCTAATGAATTTCTAATGGCTAGGCTGTGGAACTGAGGCAATGATGAAAAAGTATGTGCTAGATGTTTGGCTAACTTGTAGGTAGGTGCATCTATGTTGTTGATAATGGGCCTCATTTTATCTCCTGGTTTATGAATTTTTGGCAACGCATAAAGTCTCGGTTATATTGGGTGGTCTGGTTTGACTTTAGATTTCTGTATATCAGATAATATCCGGACTTCATTTAAGGTATCCTCGAATTTTTTCAGACAAAATTTTAGTGGGTCACTATCCAATTTTTTGAATTCATTACTTTGTAACATGTTTTCTACTCTAGAGATGTAATCTGATCTATTTAGGATTACTATTTGGTTGCCTTTGTCTGCTTTTGTGTATATTACCGGTTTTGATTTGAGGGTCTTGATTACTTGTTTGTAAGGGAAATTATTTCTAACATCTTTCTGTATTTCCCGTATGGCTGTTTCACATTCTTTGCGTACGGCAATTTTTTCTTGTTCTTTTAGGTTACCGGAAGCTATTTCTATGTCTGCTATTAATTCATCCGTGTTATTGGAGTAACCTACACATGCTTTTAAACCTTTATTAAGAACCGAAAGTTCTCGTTCGTTGAAAGTTTCTGAAGATAGATTTGTTACATGAGAAATGCTAGAATTCTCCGGTAATTTTTGGTTTGTCTCTATGGATTTATTTTTTCTTAAGTTTTGTAACTTCCGTTTTTGTCTAAAAGTTTTTGTTTTCATTTTCTTATTAAGGATTTCTAGGAAATTTGTTTTCAAATTGTACCAGAGGATGTATCCAAGATTTTCTGTTAGTTTTAGATTTAGTGCGTATGCTTCTAGGTCAAGTGATTCCAATTTAGCATAGTGTTTATGCTTTTCCAATTGAATGACTTTTTTGTCGGCTGCAAGCTGAGCTTTGCTATTGTTTTTGAATTTAACTATCTTTCTCACGAATTTTGGTGTGACTTTATGGTATAAACATAAATCTAAAAAACGTATGTCGGCACATGTGTTCCTTCTTTTTATTTCCAATTTCAGGTAAAGTTTTATATCACTCCTAGCCCCATTAAAATTTGAATTAAAAACCGTTATTTCTGGTCTTACCTTCATGTCTGCCATTTTTTTTTTTTTTTTTTTTTGAAATTCCACGTGGAGAACCAGATCGGAAATTGTACCTTATGATTGACTTGTTGGCCAGATTAATATTATTTGAAGCAAAAGGTTAGAAACAGTGATGTATATAACAATTGAAGTAATGAGTTGGTAATTCAAACACAACATCACTTAAAATATCCTTACTTGAACAATTGTTTCGGAGACCGGTTTGTCCCCATCATCAGCAACTATCCAACTGGTTGGATCCGTGGTTTCCTGAAGTGAGCTGGTTGTTTGAGGTGACATCTGTTGGTTGTGAGATGAACTTCCAAAGAGAGTTTTCAGGCGGCAATTCGAAATTTAACGTATACTGTCTGTTTTCTATAATTAGCAACTTCTCCCAAACATCGAGCTCAGCTGCATCATTGGCTGGCTTTAATAGTTTTATATTTGGTACAATTTCATGATTGGTAGACCAAAAATGGTGGGCTATTGCTGATTTTTCCATTTGTTTGTATTTCACACATCTCATATGTTCCTGTAATCTAATTTGTAAACTTCTTTTGGTTTTTCCTATGTAGAACTTATTATAGTCTGAGCAGTTTATTTTGTATATACCTGATTTCTTGTTTTCAGGTACTGGGTCTTTCAGGTTGTTGCATAATAGGTTTTTTAAACTGAATTTATTTATTGGGGCTAGGGTGATGTTATACTTCTTGAATATCTTGTTGAATTTATGATGTACTTTGGGATGATATGTGAATTTCTTGAAATGTTTCTCGGATTTTGAATCTGTTAGTTTTGTGGTATCCAATATGTGTTTTTGTTTCTTAAATTTCCAAATTTTCTTTTCTAATAATTTTTTACTGTATCCATTAATTGCAGCTATGTTAATCATTTGGTTATATTCTTTGTTGTATTCATTCTGTTTCAATGGGATGTTGATTAGTCTATGTGCTAAACTGTTCAAAACTGCATGTTTGTGGGGTGTCGGGTTGTAGCTATCGTTCTTGATGTAATTGTCTGTTTGTGTTGGCTTCCGGTAGATGCCAAAAGATATGTTATTTAGTTCATGAATTATCTTCAGACCTAGGAAAGGTAGGTAGCCATCTTTTTCTATCTCTATTGTGAACTTTATTGTTCTATTCTGTATGTTCAGTAGTTTTAAGGAATCTTGTATGAATTTGTGTGGAACAATGGCAAAAATATCATCAACATATCTGTACCAGCATTTGAAGATGTATGGGAAGGATGATGTGATATGTGTTTCAAAGTAGCTCATAAAGAGGTTGGCTAGGAAAGGTGAAAGTGGATTGCCCATTGTTAGGCCTGAGGTCTGTTGATAGAATTGACCGTTGAATGTAAAGAAATTTTGATGTATGCATAATTGAGTAAGTTTCGTGAGATCTTCTATTTCTTCGGTTGAAATGTTAGTCTGTCTGAGCCAATTCTTGAGGAGTAACATAAGTTCATCTGTTGGAATACTGGGAAAAGGAGAGGTGACATCAAATGATACTAGTTTGTCTTCTGTATCCAATTGTAAAGTTGAGATCTTGTCTACTAAATCTAATGAATTTCTAATGGCTAGGCTGTGGAACTGAGGCAATGATGAAAAAGTATGTGCTAGATGTTTGGCTAACTTGTAGGTAGGTGCATCTATGTTGTTGATAATGGGCCTCATTTTATCTCCTGGTTTATGAATTTTTGGCATAAAATAAATTCAACAAGATATTCAAGAAGTATAACATCACCCTAGCCCCAATAAATAAATTCAGTTTAAAAAACCTATTATGCAACAACCTGAAAGACCCAGTACCTGAAAACAAGAAATCAGGTATATACAAAATAAACTGCTCAGACTGTAATAAGTTCTACATAGGAAAAACCAAAAGAAGTTTACAAATTAGATTACAGGAACATATGAGATGTATGAAATACAAACAAATGGAAAAATCAGCAATAGCCCACCATTTTTGGTCTACCAATCATGAAATTGTACCAAATATAAAACTATTAAAGCCAGCCAATGATGCAGCTGAGCTCGATGTTTGGGAGAAGTTGCTAATTATAGAAAACAGGCAGTATACGTTAAATTTCGAATTGCCGCCTGAAAACTCTCTTTGGAAGTTCATCTCACAACCAACAGATGTCACCTCAAACAACCAGCTCACTTCAGGAAACCACGGATCCAACCAGTTGGATAGTTGCTGATGATGGGGACAAACCGGTCTCCGAAACAATTGTTCAAGTAAGGATATTTTAAGTGATGTTGTGTTTGAATTACCAACTCATTACTTCAATTATTGATTTTTGTTTGGATCCACATTCTTTAACTTTTAATGCTGAACTTTTTCAACTTCTGGCCTTGCAATGGGTAAATCCTCTTTCACCCTTTCTTGCTGATCTTTTTATGAGCTTTTTTTTTTTCAAAATTCAAGTCACTAAAGCTTTTCCTTTGATTTTTAAAATATGGTATAGGTACGCTGATGATATTTTTGCTATTGTTCCTGATAAATTAACGATGCTTTAAAATGGCAAAATGTAGTAATTTATAGATAAAGCTATAAGATTCACATTAGAAACTGAAAGTAATGGATTTATTCCTTTTCTAGATTTGAAGATAATAAGAAATAATAGCCAATTAGATTTTGGCATTTGTAGGAACTATACTCATTTTGATAATTACATAAAAATTAAAGTTTTAACCCTTTTTCATATAAAGTTGCTGTTTTTAAGACTTTGATTTCTAGATTAATAAATATACCTCTGCATAAAGAAGAATTTAATAAAGAATATAAACCTATTATTAATACTGCTTTAATTAATGATTTTAATAAAGCATTTATACAAAAGGAAATTGAAAAATTCAAATATCAAAAGGCTGTTAATGATATTTCTACGCTTAAAAAGTAAAAGATGATTATAATTTTAAAAGATTTACTTGCCATCCTTGGGTTAATAAACATTTAGAATTTTTTTTAAAGAAGTTGGTGTAACTTTAGTTCCTCAAAATAACTATAGTATTAAAAATTTAGTAAATTTTTCTGAAAAAGATAAAATTCCTAATAATAGAAAATCTGGTATTAATCAATTTAATTGTTCAGATTGTGATCAGGTTTATATTGGAAAGATGAAACATAATTTGGAAACCAAACTGAAAGAGCATTTTCGTAACTTTAAGTACAAACAGACTGATAAACCAGCTGTAGCAGATCATTTTTGGTCATTTAACCATGAAATAAATCCTGAAGTTAAATTATTAAAACAATTAAATGGCCTGATAGATTTATTAGTTAGGAAAAATATATTTATTTTAAAAGGTAAACATCGCGTAATGAATTTTGAAATACCGGCAGTGATGCTGTGTTTAAGTTTGTTTCATTTTCAGATTTTGGTAATACTGAAAAAACAAAAGAATAACATGGTAATCGGAATCCTTCACAATGGAGTTTGTTTGTGGACTTATGTTATAAGTAATCTGTTTGTGAAGTATATTTCCATTAGTAAGAAGTATTAGTACCAATTTCTTAAGATAAGTGAAGCCTTTGTAACAGATATTTGTGTAATACTTAGATAAGCTTGTTTATCATTTCCGTAAAACATAAACACCAATGAAATTTACAGAGACAAATGCATGCAATAGCTGTTTGTTAGCTATAGGAAGTTGAGGAAATCTTGTGGTCCTTTATAGCTACTCTTGGATTTAAAGTTCCCTTTTTAAAACTTTTATTTTCCCTTTTTGTCTTTTTAGCTATTTTGTTTAATTTTGTTCAGATAGAACTACTTTTTACTATCGTGTGCCTGCTCAGCAGAGTCTAGCTTGAATTCCAATTACTAATATGCACTTCTAAAACTGGCTACAGCAAATAGCAGGGGAGAGAAATGTTCTCTTTTATTGCAGTCATTAGGACCAGGAGAGAACGTATTAAACCCTCTAAATATCCTGTTATTTTAGAACCAAATTGGGACAGTGACCTGGACTAGGTATTAGGAATGGATAGCTTGATTTTACTGCAGTTTCGCTAATTGTGAAAGAAATTCTGGTTCCACACTGGCCACTAACTAAGCCCAATCAACTTCTAAGCATACTGATTACCCAGAAACAGATATAGAGGCTCTTGCTTCCACGATTAACTCTATCATAGCTAGTGATACTTAAATAATTATTTAAGGGAAAATGAATCATGGTATTGTTGCTAATTTGCTTTGAAATATTTCAGCTTAACTTCACAAGGATTTTCTGAGGAAAGAGATATCTCCACTTCCCTCATATATTCAGAACCAGGAGGGCACTGCCAAATGGAGCAAATTCCATCACATTTGAAAATAGCCAAGTTTGCAGCCACACCATCAAATGAATTTGGCAGATCTGAGAAATCTTTTAAACCCAAACCTGAGCCAAGACCATACCAGTGTAACACATGTGAAAAGTCTTTTAAAAGGAAGGCCCACTTAAACAAACATATTCTGTTAGTACATTCCGATACAAGACTATACACGTGTGAGAAATGTGAGAAGTCTTTTAAACAGAAGTACAGCTTAAAATATCATGTTCTGTTACATTCAGATGCAACACCATACAAGTGTAATAAATGTGAAAAATCTTTTAAACAGAAGTACTCCTTAAACAATCATATTCTGTTACATTCCGATACAAGATTATACCAATGTGAGAAATGTGAGAAGTCCTTTAATCGGAAGGGTGACTTAAACACACATATACGGTTAC
The DNA here is from genome assembly GCA_030765055.1 of Mantis religiosa. Classification (NCBI taxonomy): domain Eukaryota; kingdom Metazoa; phylum Arthropoda; class Insecta; order Mantodea; family Mantidae; genus Mantis; species Mantis religiosa. The sequence goes on along the minus strand of CM060956.1, from coordinate 123,192,806 downwards.
ATTCAGATACAGCACCATACAAATGCAGCAAATGTGAAAAATCTTTTAAACAGAAGTGCTACTTAGAGCAACATATTCTCGTACATTCGGATACAAGACTTTATAAGTGTGAGAAATGTGAGAAGTCTTTTAAACTGAAGTCTGCCTTAAACAGACATATACGGTTACATTCAGATACAAGACCATACAAGTGTAACAAATGTGAGAAATGTTTTAAACTGAAGCCTACCTTAAACAAACATATTCTGTCACATTCAGATAAAAGACTATACCAATGTGAGAAATGTGAAAAATCTTTTAAGCAGAAGTACTACTTACACCAACATCGTCTGGTACATTCAGATACAAGACTATACAAGTGTGAGAAATGTGAGAAGTCTTTTAAACAGAAGTCTAGCTTAAATCTGCATGTAAAGTCACATTCAGACATTAGACCATACAAGTGTGACATGTGGTAACTGTTTCAAACACAATTCTGTCTTAAAAAGACATATTGTAAGACATTCAGGTAAAGAAACAAATGTAAGTGCTTGGAATGAAATATTAACTTATATCAACATACTTTTTGCAATGTTGTGCTAAGACATACAAATACATTTTTTGGGAAATGTTGTTCAAAAGAAGGTCATCCTGTTCATCATTCTTGTATAACAGTAAATGAATACATCAGTTATCAGACCATATGGTAAGGCAACTGGAGAAAAGGGTACTTAAGTGAAAATTGGGCAGAGCATAACAAAAGATTTAGTGATTGATTTGCATGCAGTCAACTCACTAGTAGCCAAAACAGGCTCAGAACAGTGAATATGCAAAAGTGATGTATAATTTAATTGCTTATGCACTTGAACATCATATCAGAGATAAGTTATCATATGATAGTTAAAAACGACAACTCATGCTTTCAAAATAGTTTTATTTTATAACATAGTCTCATCTAATACCAATACATTTTTTCCAGCAGTGTTCCAATGCCATTATTTCCTCTTTGTAGTGATCCTGTGGAAGTACTGCAAAGAACTCACCTACTGCCACAATGTCTTTTTCTTGGAATGAAAATTAGCCACCAGCATGTAATTTCTTCAGTTTTGTAAACAGATGGAAACCCGAGGGAGACAAATCCCAACCTGGAAGACCAGGACTCTTATTTATATCCCTGGATTAAGGGTGACTCAGGTATATCACAGCACAAGGTATCTATTTTAGTCACCCTCCTCCACTCGCATAGATTACTTTGGGCTATTCCTTAATTACGGTCACCACATGGGGAAAAGTTGTAAATGATAATTTAAATTATAACAGTAGTGAAGCAAAAGTAAACATGAGTAAAATGTTCTTATAGTTGTAAAACTTCCAAAATATGCAGTGCTTGCCAGGGCATATCTTCAGCAAGAAGAAGGCGATTGTAGTTTGACAAAAAGCTGTAAAATGTTGTCATGTAACTAAATATTGAAAGTCAATAATCTGAATTGTATCTTCAGTACATATTGATTTATAATAAAGTACTTTAAAGTAATGTAGCACTTTATGAAGTCTCATGTATATTGTATATACAAAAACACCTTACATTAATTTCTTTAGGCGTATTACTTTAATGTTGTTGCAATTACGAGGTTTTCCCGCTTTTTTTAGCGATTGTCACCTCAAGCTACCAGCTACCAGAAATATGATGGTAGAATTCAAAATTTAATATATATATATATATATATATATATATATATACGATGATAGAAATCAATATATAATTACATCATAGACTGATGATACTACTGCCATTATGTCTTCTAAAAATGAGGATATGAGGATGAATTGCTTAATGGTTTGCGCTGTTTAATTAACTATTTTGAATTAAATAACTTTAAATGTAACATGCATAAACCAATGGTGATGTGTTTTAGTTTGGTTAATAATCCATACAGTAACAATAATAATCTACTGGTAAATAATTCTGTTATAGAATATATAAGTGTTCATCAATTTCTGGGTATACATATTGCCAATAATTTGAGCTGATCTACATATATTGATCATATATGTAAGAAATTAGTAAAACTATTTTAATAATGTGGCTTTATAAGCCAATAGGTGATTTTAATATACTAAAAGTGATTTATAATGGCATTATTTTTCCATACTTGTCATACGGAATTGAAATTTGGTGGTGTAGCCCAAGTGTCTGTTTCGATAGTGTTCATCCTGCAGAAAAAATGTATTAGACTTATGTTTAATCTTAAGAACACTGATTCTTGTGTGAATATATGTAACCAAAATAATATACTTACAATTTGCTCACTATGTTTATAAATTTATGCTTTTCTGAAATGATAAGAACAATGTAAAAACAAAAGATGTACATAGCTATTAGACAAGGAATAATAATGGCTATTACTGGATACGGAAGTTTTTATAATGGGTCAAATATTTTATAATAAATTACCAACGTCTATTAAGTTGTTTAATGGTACTAAACAATTTCAAAACAAATTGAAACAATTTTTAATTGAAAAGGGTTTATATAAACTTACAGACTTGTAATTGCTATCTATAATTAATTTATAAGTCTAATGCAATTTATGTACCTTTCAGTTATAAATATTTCATCATGTCAACTAATTGTATATTCCTCACATTATCAGAAACTTGTTACAAGTATATTGACAGAAAATAAAGAATGAATGAAAGTGCAGAATACGTAGAAATTGGGTGTATGTGCTCTTTTTTCTTCTTTCTTTTTTGGTGATGTTACGTCATGACCTCCAGAACATTATTAATGAGTTACGAAGCTTTGCCTTTCAACTATACAACATATTATGACATATCAAATGTATTTTTACAGTTTAATGTTTCATTTCATTATCAGTGTGAAAATTCACCAATTTTTGAGGACATTAGTGATCAACATGTTCTAAATTTTCAGGAAAGGTAAAGCTATTTTTGGCAGTTCATTCAATATATTCGTTGGATTTCTGTTTAATTGAGTTACACTATGGAGGGATTTCGAAGATGAAAGCCTTATTGTACCTTTGCCCCAAGTGTGGAATCTGCAGGAGGAAGGATAAGGTGAGAGGAAAGGGAGTGGCCGACCCAAGAAGTCATAACATTGCAGAAGTCAGGGTCCCTGCTCCAGTTAGAAACTTCCCTGGCAGGACAGAACAAATGGCATCCCATTTGCAGTGATCCAGAAATTGCCTACCAGATCGGCCTGGATACCGAAGAAGGAAGTGTTTCCCAGAAGGATATCACATTACCATGCTGCGCCGGGACACTCACCACACTTCTTCCCTGAAAAAGACAAGTAGATGAGAGACAATGTGAAATGACAATGAAGATAAAATGGAGGGACAGGAAATTCGGAAATTCTAATCAACCCATACTGCATTCACCTGGCTGTGAATGGGTCAGGCAGGTCGGCCAAGGTAATCAAACCTGGGCCTCCTGAATGTGGGCCACAGATAATATCACTTGAGCCATCCAGTTTGATTGGTTCTGTGTTAGTAACTTAAAATTTAAGATGTTTGAGTCATATATAGTAGCCCATGTAAGGAAAGTAATTCCCAGTTTAAATTACTGCTAAAATAGTTTTCCCAGGCTACAGCTACTTTGTAATTGTCATTTGGTTTTGCTGTATTTCTATACAACAGTAAGCCAAAATAAAGCAACATGGATATCAGTATCTGATTTCTTCATTATTTAAGCTTTATACATTCATGATATCCTTTTCCCCTCTATCAGAGACAGAAATACTTAAACAATTGCTTACCTATAAGCTTCGTAGACATTTAACATGACCTTGCATATAGTCACAAAACTATAACGGTCATGCTTTTGGTAATAACATGGATACAACAAACTTCTACAAATGTCTATATCATCCACACTATGTTATATAGAACTTATTATTTGACAACACTTTTGCTGGATTAGGTGGTATAACACAATTGGGACAAATGACTAGAAAAATAATATGGCATGTAATGTGACATTTACACTGCATTTATGTATTATTCTGTAGTCCATGTGTTCCCAACTTCTGTACTCCATGTGTTCCCAACATGTTCTTGACACTGTTTATGGATAATATTAATACATAATTTCTGTAATGTTAAGAATTTTAAGGGTGATATACCTTCAACAGTGTGACGTAGAAGTTGCAAATATCAAAGTATTGATATGAAACTGTTACGCATGGTGCCATATTTGTGAGTTTGGATGAAGACCTTAATATTCAGTACAGATAAAGTGATCAACCCAATATACGAGTCATCAGTTACATACAGAGAAGCACAGCCACATAATTCTGAAAAGTTAGCTGATTCAGTCACAAATTGCAAACATTTCTCTGAACACCCTTTTCTAACATTGTGCTGAAAATAATATAAGTAGTATGGAGGTTTCAAATTCTTATCAAACAGAAGCATTAACATAGCTTTTTAGTTCTCTTTTTAAAAATATAAAGTGCCATTTGTACATAATTGTTAGTATCTCAAAAAATATATACCTATATCTCTTTAGCGGTGCTTTATTCCTTCTGTATGGTACTATACTTTCCTTCCAGAGAATTTTCAAATATTATTACTAATTTTCTGTGTACTAGAAACTGCATAACCTTGTGTTAAAATTTCCTGTTTTCCTCCACCTACAAAATGCATTCATTTGTTATTAAATTACCTTTACTCTAGTTATTACAGTAAGGCACTTGGGAATTCCAACTTGCATAAGATCAACAGCAGATTGTGTGATCTCCTTGTCATCGCCTTCTTAAAGTTGTAATTGTTTAATAAAGACATTATTCTTATGTATCAGGAATTTTAATGCTGTAATGTTTAGTTGAAGACACAAGTATTCATACATAGTAGAAGTGGCCTTTGCAATCTTTTGGAGATATTAGTTACTCAGTATCTTTCAAAGCCACATCTCGCACATAAATCATTTACTGTTCATTTCTCTACCATATATAACGCTAATATGCCAATGTGCCGTAAACTATTGTTCCCCAAACGGCAAGCCCGCGATGCCGAGCAGTGATTGTAGGCCGGCGGAGGGAAGGGAGACAGGAGGGGTGGCTGGATCTTCGTTTACCCCTCCTCCTGCCGCTCGAAGGTGCACGAAGTTTCGAGAATGTTTTCCCCCCTCCATAAACGGAAGATTCGAGAGGCTTCGGGGCCGATCGAGACAAGCGAGGCGACAGGGTTGTGTGAGTGTGAGCCGGGCAGTTGAGTTGAGCGTCGCGGCGGGCAGACGTGTAGTCGTGCTGAGCGTACGTGTAAAGACGAACTGGCAAAATTGTAATAAATGTGTACATTAAATTGTAATTGTGATATTGGAAATAAAGAACATTTTGAGTGGTGTAATTGAACTTTTTTTAATTTCACGAACCCACCAAAGTCACAACTGGTGTCAGAAGTGGGATGATAACATCACCGAACATTACGGCCATGGAATCGGCATTGGAATTGCTTTTAGCGAAGATGAACGAGTTAACAACAAAAACAGAAGTGGCAAATAACATCACCGAGAAGATGGAAGAAGTGAAGGCCGAATTAACAGCTAAGACGGAAACGGCAAACAACAACTTGGCCACTACAATGACCGCAAAGATGGCCGAACTGACCACGGAAATGAAGGTGGCGAACGAAGGTGAAGAACAGTTGGCCGGTGTGAGGGATAACGTGACGGAGCTGGGCAAGCGGATGGGCCAAGTGGACGAGCGCGTCGAGGACCTGGAGGGAAAGGCCGACAGCAGCGTCAAGTCCCTGAACGCCATGGTAGAGGACGTCGTCGGCAGGAAACTGAAGCATTTGAAGGCCGACGCGCCGGGGCGACTATACATCTGCGCGCGTCAAAGTGCCGAAATATGACGGCGCGTCAACATTTGAGGTCTTCCGCCGCCAGTTCGACACAATGGCCCAGCACAACAGATGCTCACCGGAGGAGGAGGCCACACAGTTAATAGCCAGCCTCCAGGGACGGGCCGCGGAAGTCCTAAACGCGGTGCAGACAACGGCGGCCCCCAAGGACATCTGGGAGACTGGAGAATCGTTTCGGGAACCACCGCTTAGCCGCAGCGTACCGCAGCCAGCTAAAGGCAAGGTCACAGCAGCCGGGGGAGACGCTGAAGCAGTTTGCCATAGCGATTGACAAGCTGGCTAGCAACGCCTTGGTTGACCTGCCACTGAGGTTCGTATCCCGGGAAGTCGCCTACAACTTTGTCGACGGGGTACGGGACACGGAGATTCGTCAGAGCCCAATGCTCGGCGATTATAAAACCATCCACGAGGCGCTGACAGCGGCATTAAGGATTGAGGCGGCCAAGGTAACATCTATCCCGACGTCGAGAACGAGGAGTGTCCGCTACGCCGGAGACAGAAGACCAGCTGAGGGACGCCGGCGAACACCTATTAACCTGTGTTGGGGTGTGGACAGCCCGGACACCTGCAGAGAGACTGCCCACAACAGGAAGAGCGGCCAGAAAACGAGTAAGAGCCGTCGTGGATAGGGGCACGTCGACGCCATCACCACTATCCCCTCGAGTGACACTGCGCGCCGTCAGCCGGCGTATGGATGACAGCCTCATCGCGGACGGTTGGGTAAGAGGAAAGCCGTGCCGCGTGCTCGTGGACACCGGGGCGGCCGTGACCTTCGTCAGACCTGACGTGACGAAGGGTTTGCCGACAAGGAAGCCGAGCCGACCATACCAGCTTGTCTCGGCATCGGGCGACACTTTGCCTGTGGAGAAGGAGGCCCTGCTGAAGCTGACTTTAGGAAGGAGCACCGTACGTACACATGATGCTGGACCAGAAGTCGCCTGTACGCGGACTGTGTGTAGCCAGGGCATTGCTGCCGTGCTGAGAGGAGGTGCCAGTGAGACTGCTAAATCCAGCGGACACCGATCACGACGTCCAGGCCGGGACGGAGTTGGGAACGTGCGAGCCCGCGGTAAGCGTAACCGCAATCGACAGGACGCAGCAGCCGGTGCCGACGCAACACCTGGGGCCCTGGCTAGAAGGCTTATTGGAGAGGGTGGCCGACCACCTGACCGCAGAACAACTGGAGAAAGTTCGACAACTGCTGAGACGATACCAGCGCGTCTTCAGCCAAGGCGATAGTGACTACGGCCGTACGGACAAAGTGCTTCACTGCATCGACACCGGGGATGCCCGGCCTATTCGGCAACCACATAGACGCGTTCCGCTGGCGAAGCTAGGGGCGGTACGAGACATGCTGGAGGACATGAGATCCAGGGGATGTTTGAAGTGTCTGACAGCCTTTGGTGTTCCCCTGTAGTCATGGTGACGAAGATCAACGGCGAGCTACGCTTCTGCATGGACTACAGGATGCTGAACGCTCTCACCCGGAAGGACTGCTTCCCCTTACCCGGGATTGACGACACCCTGGACACGCTAGCTGGTGAGCAGTGGTTCTCAACCCTGGACCTGAAGTCGGGCTACTGGCAGGTAGCTCTAGTTCCGAGATACAAAGAGAAGACCGCATTCTCGACAGGCCAAGGGCTCTGGCAGATCACAGTTATGCCCTTTGGCCTCTGTAACGCACCAGCTACCTTCCAACGCCTCATGGAGTCAGTGATGAGAGGACTGACTTACGACGCCTGGGCGACATCATCATCGTCGGTAAAACTTTTGAAGACCATCTGGAGAATCTGAGTAAAGTGCTACGGAGATTGCAGGCGACCAACTTGAAGCTGAACGCGAAGAGGTGCCAGCTCTTCCGCAAGGAAGTGAACTACTTGGGCTACATAGTCTGAGCAACCGGAGTGGTCACAGACCCGGAGAAGACACAGGCTGTGAGAGATGGGCCTCGCCCAAAGGATAAGAAAGAGTTGCGCAGTTTCTGGGGCTGTGCAGTTATTACCGCCGCTTCATAAAAGGGTTCTCCAACATCCCAAAACCCCTCACCCGCCTGACAGAGGAACACCGGCCTTATGTGTGGACGGAGGATGCCGAAAACGCTTTCCAGCACCTAAAGGAGACCCTGTGCAGTGCTCCAATTTTGGGTTTCCCACAACCGGGTGGCGCCTTCATTGTACACAGACGCCAGCGACCATTGCATTGGAGGTGTCCTATCGCAGATCCAGGACGGCCATGAGCGGGTGATAGCGTACTACAGCAAGACGCTATCCAAGGCAGAGAAGAACTACTGCGTCACCCGACGAGAATTATTGGCGGTAGTAATGACCTTGGAGCACTTCCAGAAGTACCTGTACGATCAGCCTTTCCACCTGAGGACTGACCATTCCGCCCTAACCTGGCTATTGAGCTTTAAGAACCTGGAAGGCCAGACAACACGTTGGGTACAGAGGCTGCAGGAGTACGACTTCACCTGGGAACATCGCAGAGGGAAGAGCCACGTTAACGCGGACGCTATGTCCCGAAGACCCTGTCCAGAAGAGTGCGGCCAATGCACAAGATTGGAGGAGAAGGAGCGTGCCGCAGCAGTTCGAGTAGTCACGGCAGTGCCTGCGGATGGCTGGGATAGCGCAGGCCTAAGGAGGGAGCAGCTGGCGGACGCAGACTTGGCGCCACTCTTTAGGAAAGTGGAGGCAGGTACGAGACCAACCTGGGCGGACATCGCACCGAGGAGCGCCACTTACAAGTCTTATTGGGCCCAATGGGACTCGTTGAAGACCAGAGAGGGCGTGCTGTTCCGGGTATGGGAATCACCTGATGGGAAGACGCAGAGAGAACATTTGGTGCTTCCCCGGAGTAAGGTCCCGGAAATCTTGGACGAAGTGCACGCCAGTGCTTCAGGGGGACACCTGGGAGCGAACCGGACGATTGACAAACTACGGCGGCGCTACTACTGGCTGAGGCTCCGAGCAGACGCTGAGAGATGGTGCCGTCAGTGTCACGTGTGCGTGGCGAGTCGCGGCCCCCAGACTAGGAGCCGGGGTCGCATGCAACAGTACAACGTCGGAGCGCCATTCGAACGGATCGTCGTTGACATTGCTAGACCGTTCCCAATATCCGACCGAGGCAACAAGTACCTAATAGTGGTCGTGGATTACTTCACTAACTGGCCGGAGGTGTATGCCATCCCGAATCAAGAGGCAAGGACAATCACAGACTGCCTCGTGGAGCAAGTGTTTTGCCAATTTGGGGTACCATTAGAGCTGCACAGTGATCAAGGCACCAAGTTTTGAGTCCAACCTGATGAAGGAGGCACTAGAGAGACTTGGGGTTAACAAGACCCGCACAACACCTCTATATCCCCAGTCGGATGGCATGGTCTAGAGGTACATCAAGACCTTAGAGGAACACCTGAGGAAGGTCGTGGCCAGCAATCAGCGAGACTGGGACGTCAAGGTGCCACTGTTCTTGCTGGCCTACCGCTCGTCAACACCCGACACCACGAGGATCACGCCAGCCAGCTTAAAGTTCGGCCAAGAGTTACGCCTCCCCTGTGACCTGGATTTTGATAGCCCTCCGGGGTTGAAACATCCAGCGACCGAGTATGTGGAGAACCTGGTGGACCACCTCCCCGACATGCACGAGATGGCTCACCCGAACATCCAGGGGGCGAGCGACCGCATGAAAACCCGATACGACAGGCAAACCAACAGCCAAAGGTTCCAGCAAGGTGACCTGGTCTGGTTGTACCGCCCGACCCGGACCAAGGGACGCTGCCCGAAGCTTCAGCAGCCATGGCAAGCACCGTACCGTGTGGTGAAGAGGATTAACGACGAGGTCTACCGCATCCAGAAGGTGCCGCGAGGAAAGATGTTAGTGGTACACCTGGATCGCCTGGCCGGCTACGATGGCGCTGTTTGGGACGACCAGCCTTGAGGAGGGAGCAGTGTTGCCCAAACGGCAAGCCCGCGATGCCGAGCAGTGAGTTTAGGCCGGCGGAGGGAAGGGAGACAGGAGGTGTGGCTGGGTATTCGCTTACCCCTCCTCCTACCGCTCGAAGGTGCACAAAGTTTCGAGAATGTTTTCCCCTCCATAAACGGAAGATTCGAGAGGCTTCGGAGCCGACCGAGACAAGCGAGGCGACAGAGTTGTGTGAGTGTGAGCCGGGCAGTTGAGTTGAGCGAGTCGCGGCGGGCAGACGTGCAGTCGCGCTGAGCGTACGTGTAAAGACGAACTGGCAAAATTGTAATTGTGTACATTAAATTGTAATTGTGATATTGGAAATAAAGAACATTTTGAGTGGTGTGATTGAACTTTTTTTAATTTCACGAACACACCAAAGTCACACTATTACTACTTATGTGGCAAGATGATTACCAAAGCAAACATTTGATTCTATCGTTGAATACGCTTTGCTGAGGTAGCGAATGTATCACTGCACGCTGCACTGATAATCTTGTATTAATCTGTAATATTATTTACGGTAATATAAAATTAAGTCAATTAAGTACGTATTTGAAACTAACAATATATAGTTGAAATACATATCATGATATCGTTTGTATAGTATGGTCCTTAAAAGTACGATGTTTTTAAGAAAATGAATCAGTTTTCCTATAGGCTTGGAAATATATTCAGAAGGCACAATCGTTAAACATATTGGCAGTGCAATTAACGAAACTAGATTAGTTATATTTTATAATTATTTATTATTTAATCATCAGTTATTGCAACTTTTAAGTATATATTGATTGACTACAGCTGTTTCGGCTCAGTAAGAAAACGAGGATACTGCAAGATGAATCCTGGAGCGTTTGGCGTTGTAAAAGTTGAAATTAAACAAGAAGAGGACGAGACAGGGTTAACTTTGGAGTTAGTTCCCGTAGTGAGAATTAAACGGGTAAGGTTTATCAACTGTTTATGTATTCTCATGGTCTAATTGGTGAGTCTTCCTTACTTAAGCCTTGCTTTCCTTCAAACTAAAAGGTCCATCTGCTACCTCCGGGTACTCTGGAACCAGCCAAAGGCTCTGGCGGGCCCCCTCAGTGCTATCGATGTCCGGGGTTTAATCACTCCAGGCTGTTCTGCCACCGTAATCCTCGCTGCTTCAGGTGCGGTGTACCCACCTCACAGAGGACTGCCCCCGTGCCATCACAGAAGTTCCGACCTGCGCCAACTGCAAAGGAGGGTACATAGCGTGCTATGGAGTTTACCCTACCAGGAAGGCGGTTATTGCTTCTCCAGGGCCAATAACCCAGAACACCCGTTCTGAGCCAGTAGCGGAGAGGGCGACCTCTTCCATAGCACCAGGGCAGCAAGTGCCTAGCTCTAGTAGTGCCCCATCCTTTGCTGAGGTGGTGCGCAAACCAGCCGGTGGCTCGACGCCTTTGCGGGGTAAGACACAACCCCCCAAGGAAACACACCCACACAGCCAAAAACACTAAACAACGCAGGGCTCCAGGCCCACCTAGAGCCACCCCCAGAAGGGAGGAGAGATGTGAGGCAACCAGAAGGGCGGACTCGGATTCCGAGGCTGGGAGTGGGACTGGTGATCCCAAGCCTGCTCGACAGACAAGGGACGAGAAAGCCAAAGGTAGGCCAGCCCCACGACACTCCTCACCTTCGAAGTCCAAGGACACAACCCCGCCCAAAACTTCCCACACTACTCCCTCCACCTCATCACGGTCGGAGTTGCTGTCGTGGCTGTATCAGCTGTTACAGTCCCACGGTGAACGACTCTTTGAACTGCTGGTGCGGTTTTCCTCTTCAGACCAAGCAACCCGCATGGTGACAGCCATGGTGGGGCTTGCTCTTCTGACTTGAATTGTTCTGAAACATTTCCAGCTTTTATGATTCTACTAAGGAATTTCTTTCTGCGTCTTGAATTTATAATACCAGGTGTTATCCACTTGACTTATGGTTGCCGAATGGGCACTGTTTTTTTTCCGTAAGGCTTTTTGAAAACAAGAATTTAAAGTATTAAAAACTCATTATATGCAGCATCTACTGACTGGTGTTGGTATAGTAGATCCCATGACTGTTTTTGTAGTAAATAATTTAAATAATTTAAGTTATTTTCTTTGATCTCCCTTAAGTATTTATAACCAAGCTTTTTGTTCAGTAGCCTACATCTGATTTTGTTTTGAAATCATATAATCTGGACTAAGTGGTCTGAAAATCCTGTTTCGATTACCTGCAAGCTGTACTCCCATAGTGTTTTGATTTTGTTTTGAATACCTATAATCTGGACTAAGTGGTCTGAAAATCCTGTTTTGATTACCTGCAAACTGTACTCCCATAGTGTTTTGTTTATAATAATTTGGTCTAGTGTCGTTTGACAATGTGGTGTTACTCTAGTGGGCACAAATACTACTGGCCCCATCCCAAAAGAATTTAGCATACACATCAGCTCTGGTTTTGGTGTTTTATCTAGAAAGTTAACATTTAAATCACATATGACTATATTTTAGTAATTGATGGAAATTAATCATTTCTCCACACTAGCCGTATATAGGCTAACGTTTTTAATAGATAGAGTCAACATGAAAAATTAAACGCCATGGCCATGTATATTTCCATGGGGAAATATATGAGTCAAATGCAGAATTTAATGCCAGGACGGCATGTTGGCCATGGTAGCTCAAAGGTTAAGAGCGACTGGATGGAAACCAGGAGATCTGTCTGGCCATGGCATTGAATTCTTCCTGTTGACTCTATTTACCTATGATTATATGTTTCTTTTCGTTGTTTAATGCTGTTTGATTTATTATTTCCAAACAGTCAATAAGCAAGGCAGGGCTACTGTTAGAGGCCTAGATATACAGTAATTAATAAATTGAAATGTGTTAGCTCTGCTTTGCAAGACTCAAATTTTCCTTCAATATTTAAATCTGAGAAATATGTGCAAGGTTTAGCCACTATATTGGAATTTACATATATCCATGTACCTCCAAGCTTTATAGCTTTCCCATAGAATTCAGTTATTAAATAAAAATTAAGTATTGTGAAAAATTCAATTTCATTTTCATTTATCCAGTTCTTAGAGATACAGATTACATCTAAATACCTGTGGTCATGCAGCATTAGCTTTTTTATTTCTTAAACTTTGAAATTTGTGATGAAATACTTTAGGTGGTCTACCTGCAATGTATTTTGTATTTATAAAAGATCTCCATCCTTGGCATCTCATGTTTCTGGGTAATCTGCATTCACAGGCTCTTCACGAGATAATACTACTGCTACATCTTTTATAGCATTTATGTCATTTACACTTACCGGTACACCTTCCTGCATCTTTTTACTATACTCATTGATAACCTTACCATACTTGTTAATCTGGTTTCCATCACTTACCACCAATTGGCATTGACCATTTACTTTACTCAACATTTTATGTTCACTTATCTCATTGTATACTGGTTATTTTGTTTCTTCACTCATCACTTTATCACCCTGTAGGTTGTTGGTTTCCAAACAGCTGCTTATTACATCACACAACAATATCCCCATCTTTATAGAACCTCTTCTATTCAGGTGGACACCATCTCTGCCACGATCTGCATCTCTGATCCAGCAGTTTCTGTCCACCATAACACAGTTCCAAATAGAGCATAACCAGTCCAGCTGTTTGTTCATGTTCCTCACATGTTTCCAGCTAACAACCCTCCTGTATAGAACTACACTAATTATTATTTTGGTGTCTGAACTACACATTTTATATTGTCTACAAGGTCCATCATTTCACCCATAGCTCCTCATCTAATGTTGTTGGTTCCCACGTGTATTGCTGCAATATCTGGTTTATCCTTCTCCTGATCCATATCTTGCATTTCATGCCTGAGTTCGTCTATCTGAATGTCCGGGAAGCAGTATACCTAATAACCTCTCTTTAGGCAGTCGTTGCCGGCATGTTTTAAGATTGTGTCACCTAGTACCATAACCTTATTCTTACGAGCTTTCCTTTTACCGATGATGTTATGTTTTACTATAACGTCCACGTTGTACCTCAAATCTTCATGTCCATCATTTTCGTCGTCATTACGTACTTGAAATTTTTTTGCTGTTGGCACAGTTACAATATCTGCATGTCCCATGGTTCTGTTACTTTGTTCCATAATTTCACAATCAAAGCTTACTTTTAAATGTGAATTTTTAAATGCATCTGGCTTTAATTCCTTCAGTTGCTTTTTCAGTTCACAGTTTTTACTTTTTGTTTCCCTTATAACATCCTCACCTCGTTTTAGGTCTTTATTCAGCATATCTATGATAGTATGCAGTGATACATTGTCTTCAATTTTCCGGCTCATAAACTCATAACCTTGCTGGATTATAGTTATCTTCCTTTCTACTTGATCCATGATTTTGCTCTTATTTCCCATGTGTCCGAATACTTTGGAAAGTTTGTTGATACTTATTTCACCCATTTTACGTTTTATCACTTAAATAACTCTTATCAGTCTTACTCCTCGTAATAATACTGCATGCCGCCATGTTGACCCGTACTTTGCCATTAGTATGCAATTAGTTGGTTGATGATTAAATTTAGCAAAATGGCTACTGTCTCTTATTATCTCATTATGAATTCTCTTTAATAAGTTCCCATTAATTGCTTATGATTGGTTTTAATATTTTCATTTTCCAAATGTCTCATTTTCATCTTTGGTTTTGTTATAGTGCTTCTGTTGGCACATACGTACCAAGTAAACCCATGGTTACAAAGCGCTTTACTAATCAGCAGAAGGAATGAAGTAGAAAAGGTTTATCTTGTTTTCTAAGGTTTCAAATTTTAAGAGGAACAAAGCTAATTACTTATTTTGTGCAGTTTATATTTATCACATGAGTATTGAAATAAGATAAATTAAGTAATTTCTGAGAGTTTGAACCTTGGTTCTCCTACTCTATATTACAACTTGGATACTTAGAAGAGCTTAATATAATTTTGAGTCGAACTCAATGCTCCAATTATTGCTATTATTTACCTAGAACGCATTTTGTTAGGATCTTTCTAACATCATCAGCTGTTGTCGAATAATAGATATTGGTTTGGTGAACTCCTTGGAGGAGATACATGCATTTCTGTCGGTATTTTGATGAACTTGAAGTTTGGGTTTTCTTCAAAGGTAGTATTGAAATTAAACAATTTTCCTACATGTTTCTTTATGAAGATGTTTTCCCACGTGGTTAATGCAGCTGGACCTTGGACACTTTAATAAGCGGATTTCTCGTTCTTTATCATGGTTCTCTGTCCAAAAATGGTACACTATCGCTGATTTATCTATTTCTTTGTTCCTGATGTTCCTAAAATGCTCTTTAAGCCTAATGTTCAAGTTCCTTTTAGTTTTTCCAATGTAAAGGTTGTCACAGCCTTTGTAGTTTATCTGGTACACACCAGATTTTTTGTCTGTGGGTGTTTCCTTTGTATTATGCGATTTCAAAAGGTGCTGTACAGTAAATTTGTTCTGTGGCGACAAAGTAATATTGTGCTCTTTGCAGATTTTTTGGAAAAGGTATGTAGCTTTGGGATTATATGTAAATTTTCTGTAAGAAGGTTCATGCTGATTGGGGTAAGAGTAGTTACTCGTTTGCATCTTTGTTGTCTTTTGAATTTATCAATTTCCTTTTTGACTAATTCAGCACTGAATCCATTGTATTCTGCAAACGAATTATATTACTGTACTCTTTGAAATATTCCATCTTCTTTAAAGGTACATTAACCAGCCTGTAAGTTAAAATGTTAATAAGAACATGCTTGTGCTGTCTTGGGTTAAATCCATTTGATTTTATGAAGTTTTCTGTGTGTGTTTCCTTCCTGTGTATGCCAAATTCAAGTTTTGTATGTGTTCTGGTAAGTTTCAAATCTAAGAAAGGGACCTCATTGTTTGTCTCTTTTTCTATGGAGAAAGGTATTGCACGATTTTGTAAATTCAGTAGTTTTAATGAATCATCCACTTGTTTCTCATTTACTATTGCCCAAATGTCATCCACATATCTACATCAGTATTTGAAAATGAGTGGAAATGCCTTTGTGATGAGTTTCCAAAAAGCTCATGAAGAGGTCTGCCAAAAATGGGGACAAAGGGTTGCCCATAGATAGTCCTGATTTTTGTTTGAAACATTTTTTTATTGAATGTAAAATAGGACTGTTCAATGCAAATATTTGTTAAGTAAAGGTATTCCTCTATGCTGTGTTGGTCTAACTGTAGGAACTGAAGCCATCTGTGCATGTATTCGATGAGTTTGTCTCTTGGCACACTTGGGAACAAAGAGATTACATCAAAAGATACCATTTGGTTGGTGGGAGAAGATTGTAGATTTTTAGTTTTGCTGATAATTCCAACCAATTTTTTATACTGTGGCTTTCAAATTTTGGTAGCTCCCTAAATTTTTTCTTTAGCCATTTGGATAGTTTGTAGCAGGGTGTGTTTATGTTAATGAGTGGGCACATCTTATTTCCTGTTTTATGAATTTTGGGTAATCCATATGAGGAGATTCATTTCAAAACACAATAAGTCCACTCTTGATTGGAAAATAGTTTGAAGTGAATCTGAACTCTATAGTGTGCCCTGCATCTTGCTCAAGTCTCAGTTTCAAATCACGTTTTAAACCCATTAAAATTGATAGCAAAATTGCGGATTTGGTGCAAACTGGGATATGTCCGATGGTTAGACTGGATCAAACCATAAAGTGTACACTTTCTTTCACAAATTTTCGTGCCTGTGCAAAGGAATGCCCACCTCATCTATTCCTACAGTACAGAAACATGTGTTTCACTGTAGCTGATGGTTTGTCAACACTGCATTGTCAATAGCTGTCTTGGTATTATTGTGAGCATTGTATGCGTTCCATGTGGTTGGTTCAATGAATATGGAAGAAAGTGGTGAGGGTTCTATTGATGAGCGTTCTACTGATTTCAGAAAGAGGCAAAAGGCTACGACAAAAAGGAAATGAGAATAAGAACAAAAGTGAGTTCCATTTACATTTTATAATAACAATAAGTATTTGTACCATTTTAATGAAAAGACGGCAACTGGAACACATTCAGAGCTGCTTTGTAGATATTATTGTATTCGTATTGTATCATTCGTTGATGTATTTCAGGTGTTCTGATAAAGATCTTAGCATGCTGGAGTTCAAGTCTCCATGTACACATAGAGAAGGTAGATTTAAATGCTGCACCATTCCTGCATATCACCTTACCAGGACAAGAAAATTAGTGTACAGCTACAGTAACAAATCACAAGAAGAGAGGATTCTGGCATTAGTGATGTCTGTATCATCTTCCAAAATGTGCAGGCCCAGAAAATGAGTTAAGATTAACTTAGTGGTTATTAAGTATCAAGTCAGACTAAATAACACAACTATTTTGCTGTATTCTTAGTTCTTTCGAGCTATTTTTGGTATTGGCAAAACAAGAGTAAACAGCATAGCAGCTTCTCTAATAGCAGGTAAACTAATAATGGAGAGATGGGGTGTTAACCGAAAAGCCAATCAGTATGCCCAAAAGAAGGAATCTGTAATTAGCTTCGTATTAAAGCTACAAGCTAGAGAAAGTGGTTATTCAAGAAAAAAGAGCAAGTGATTCTACCTTCCATCAGTATTAAACATAAACAAGTTATTTAAAATATACACGATGGTGTAACTGAAACTCTTAAAGTAAGGAAGTGGTTTTTCCATAGAATTTTTGCTAATAAATTTAACTTGGTTTTTGGTAAACCAGCTGTAGATGTTTGCAATTACTACGGCAGGACAAAACATGAACTGCAAGTCACTGCACAGAAGGAATGAGTTACAAGCAAAACTCACTGTCCATAAACAGAAAGCAAAGACAGTCCATAAACTGATCAGGGAAGAAGAATCATCTACCATGTCTTTATAAAGTATAAACTTGAAAGAAGCGTAGGGACAGTGAAGCACAAACTAGTACAAAATTGAATCGAGAATATATTGACACATTGCTTCACTCACCTGTTTATTCACAGGACATGTTTCAAGAGCTCTTGCTCTTATCCTCAGCTGATACTCGACTAGTGCAAGTTGTAGTGGTTTCTTCTTTCTCCGTATTGTCAATAGATGGCGTGATGTACTTGTCAAAGATGTCCGGTGGTGGAGTTTCAAAATTCATGACTCTATGACGATTTTTGTTAATGAAGATTTTTTCCCATACGGAAAGGTCTATGGGGTGATTAACGTATTTTATTAGAGATGTTTCCAAATTGATGTCATGTCTAGTATTCAAAAAATGAAAAGCCACTGCTGATTTTTCTGTTTCACCATTTTTAATGTTTCTCATATGTTCTTTAGTTCTGATGTTAATATTTCAAAGCATATGTCTTTATGCTTTGATTTGCAGTTGCAGCCTTTGCCTAAACTTGTAATAGGCAAAGTTTATTGCACTCGCCAATTATCATTCTATGAGCTATGTATCCTTGATATAAAGAATAAATCACCCTAGTTTTATTGCTGGACGGAAAACTAAGCAGGTCGTGGAGCTATTGAAGTGACTTCTGCATTATTAGATTTTCTAAGCAAACAGCAATTTGAAAATGGAATTTCCAAATTAAGGCTCTTCTCTGATGGCTGTACCTGCCGAAACAGAAATACCCAAATCCCACAATGTACTGGTGGCTTTGAAAAGGTCTGCAGATGATCTGAAGGAAATATGGATGATATTTCCCATGAGAGGCCATTCCTTCTTACGTGCAGACTGCATGTTTGGAGTTCTGGAAAAGAATCTTAGAAAACAGTCTGAGCAGGAAAAGAATCTTAGAAAACAGTCTGAGATATTAACTCCAGAGAAGTATGTTGAAACATTCCAAGGTTGGCAATGTTTGCCAACTGGGCAAGAAGTGGTATGTACATGAGTTCAAGATGCCTTGCAATAACTTAAAAAGCCAGATGGGATAAGGGAAATGAAAAAGTTGAATTAATGTTATTTTTCTCTGAAAATGGAAATGTCTTACAAAATGTCTTAGCAAAACTAGAAAGTGAAGGTGGTAAACTCAAACCATACTTGAAAATGTAATATAGATAAAATGATGAATCCAAGATATTCCTGTCCTTGCTTAAACGAGGAATAAATTAATTAAAAGAAATAGCAAATCCTCCCATTCTGCCTTTGGAACATCACATCAAATTAGGAAAAAGAAGTGATTTGAAGAAGCTCTTAAAACAACTTTGTGGTGAAGATTGGTATGGCAACAATTTTTTTTAATTTACATCCGTCCCAACATTAAGTTATATCCGACGGTGAATGACTTGGGTGATATGACGCTCAAATGAATCCAGGGTCCATGGAGCTTGGAGTTACCCGACATTCGTCTTGAAGGATAAGGAAAAACCCCGGAAAAACCTTATCTAGGTAACTCACCCTGGCCGAGATTAGAACTCTGGATCTTGTCAACATGTATGGCAACAAGCTAGCTACTCTTTTATGCAAGGCTAATTCAGCACAAAGATGAACAACATATGGTGGAGGAATGTGAGAGTGAAGTGTTATTGTTTGGAAGAAGAACATGGTTTAAATTTGAGAGTTGTGCCATGGTTTATCATTAGAGTAGTTTGCGTTCACTTTGATTACCATAAGCTACAATTGTTAGAACTTCTAAATGCACTTAGTGCATAAGTCAGGTTTTCTCAAATATAGCAGTGTTACAGGACCTTATTATTAACAGTATACGACCACTAGTAAGTACTCCCCACATGTTCATGTCCAATGTTCATAATTATAACATTAAGTTAATTTCAAATCTGTATTTTTCAAAAAAGATTTTCATGGCTCTAAACAAAAATTTTAGATCAGCAAAACATTTAACGATTAGTTGCATTGGCATGTAACAGCTAAAAGTACCTTAAAATTTGCAAGCAAACGATTTACTGAAGTTAGGTTTGTTTATATGGGAGAATGGTTCAAATGGCTTTGTGTCCATTAATTTGATGCAAAACAAGATAAATCTGGAATTTTTCATATTTTAACCCGTGATTTTAGTTTTAAATTAAGTCTGATTTTTGACACTCAACATAATGTTAATATTCTTTTAAAGCACGAGGGCGTAACTCTATTTCAGAAGTGTTGGTCATTTAGTAGGTATTACATTTTTGGCTTTCTTATAAAATTGCTATTTGCGGACTTATCGCATTTTGGAACGATTCTCCTCATATATGTTAGGTACTGTATGGTCGTCTGCCTTTAAACTTTGTTTAATTTCTTTTGGTATGATCATTTTATCTTTGATTGTTTTATTTAACTGTTTTGCACACATATTTTAAGGGTCTGACTTTATTTCCTGGAATTCATCACTCTCCAATAAATCTGTCACTCTAGAAATTTAGTCTTGTTTGTTCATGATGACTGTGTAATTTCCTTTTTTCTGTTTTCGTATAAACAACACTTTTTTAATTCAGAGATGTAAGTATTTTCAAGTATGGTTTGAGTTTACCACCTTCCCTTTCTAGTTTTGCTAAAGTCTTCCTACATTTGCTTCTACTTGCAGATTATACATTAAAATATTTGCTTTTGATAAATTCAAAAGACAGCAAAGATGCAAACAAGTAACTACTCTGTCCCTAATCAGGCAATGAAACTTCTTACAGAAAATTTACATTACTTCCACGAGCTACACACCTTTTTCAAAAAGTCTTCAAAGAGCACAATATTACTTTGTCGCCACAGAGAAAATTTAGTGTACAAACCTTTTGAAATTATGTAATACAAAGGAGATATCCACAGACAAAAAATCTGGTGTCTTCCACTGCAAAGGCTGTGACAACTTTTACATTGGAAAAACTAAAAGGAACTTGAACATTAGGCTTAAAGGGCATTTTAGGAAAATCAGTAACAAAGAGGTAGATAAATCGGCATTAGTGTACCATTTTTGGTAGGAGCATCATGATATAGAACGAGAAGTCCACTTATTAATAAGTGTCCAAGGTCCAGCTGCATTAACCACATGGGAAAATATCTTCATAAAGAAATATGAAAGCAAATTTCTAAATTTCGACACTAGCTTTGAATGAAACCCAAACATCAAGTTCATCAAGAAACCGACAATCACCTATCACCTCCAAGGATTTCACCATCCAACATCCATTAGTCGACAACAGCTTATGTGATGTTAGGAAGATCCTAATGAAATGGGTTCTAGGTAAATACTAGCGATAAGTAGAGGATTGAGTACTAGTTCGACTCATAATTATATTAATATTGTGCTTCATTGTATCATAGTCCTTATACATTGAAATTAGAAAAGCTTGTGTATCATTTCTGTAAAACATAAACATAAATGAAATTTAAAGAGACAAATGGATGTAATAATATTGTATGGTTCCTATTTACTAGCTCTAGAAAGTTGAATTAATTTTGTGCTTTTTAGCTACTGTTTGATTTATAGGTCCTTTTTTTAGAACTTTTATGTGCCCTTTTTGTCTTTTTATCTATTTTGTTTTTTACGTTCCTTTTTGGCAATTTTGTTTCATTAAAGGTGGTTTTATACGGTTTTTTTCAGATACAACTACTTTTTAGGAAGTTTTACTGTTCATCAGAGTCTAGCTTAAGTTCTGGAACAGCATTGTGACAAGAACCTGGACCAGTGATTGGGAATGGATAGGTTGATTTCACTGCTGATTTGCAATTTGTGAAAGAAATTCTGGATGCAAACTGGCTAGTATACATAAGAAAATGTTCTTTACATAATTCTTTTAAATATTTAGGTCTTTTGGGATATTTTATGGTCTTTTTAAAGTGCCATTTTAGATACCTTACAGGTCCTCAACTTCCTAGCAATAATGATTACGCAGAAACCGATATAAACACTTTTGCTTCCATGACTAATTCTATCATGGTTAATGATATTTTAATAAATATTTAAGGGAAATTTAATTACTCTATTTTTAATTTGGTTTGAAATATTTCAGGTTAATTTCACAAGTAGTTTCGGAAAAAAGAGATATCTCCACTTCCCTCATACATTCAGAAATAAGAGCGCCCTGCCAACTAGAGCAAATTCCTTCACATTTGAAAACAGCCAAGTTTGCAGTCACATCAACATTAGAAAGTGGCAGATCTCAGAAGCCTTTCAAGCTCAAATCTGAGTCAAGCCCATACAAGTGTGACAAATGTGAGAAGTCTTTTAAACAGAAGTTTCAGTTACACCAACATATTTTATTGCACTCAGATATAAGACCATATATGTGTAGCAAATGTGAGAAATCTTTTAAACAAAAGGGCAACTTAAGCAAACATGTTCTGTTACATTCAGATACAAAACAATACAAGTGTAACACATGTGAGAAGTCTTTTAAACAAAACTTCTACTTAAGCAGACATGTTCTGTTACATTCAGATACATGACCATACAAGTGTAACAAATATAAGAAAGCTTTTAAACAGAAGGCCCACTTAAACGAACATATTAGCCTACACTCAGATACAAGACCATAGAAGTGTGTGAAATGTGAGAGATCTTTTAAAGAAAAGTACTACGTACACGAACATGTTGTTACATTCAGATACAAGGCTATACAAGCGTGACAAATCTGAGAAGTCTCAAACAGAAGCCTGGCTTATCACGACTTATAGTAACATTCAGAGGTTAGACCATACAAGTGTGACAGATGTGTTAAATTTCCAAATGCAAGTCTGACTTAGAAAGATACTTTCTAATATATTCAGAAACAGAAACACAAATGTAAGACTTGAAATGAAATATTAACTTACAGCAACATATTTTTTATACTGGAGTGACCAAACATACAAATATGTTTTCTGGGAAAGATGTTCAAAATATCATGCTGTCCATCAGTTTTGTATAGCGGTAAAGGAGTGCATCATTGGTCAGACCATACTGTAAGGCAGATGGAGAAAATGATGTTCAACTGACAATTGGGCAGAGCGTAACAGAATATTTTGTGATGAAGTTATTTACTTTCATTCATTAAACTCACTAGTAGCCAAAAGTACCTGAGACCATTGAACACAAAAGTGATGTACAGTTTCATTACTAATGCACTTAAACATTGTATCAATCATAACTTACGAAGATGCTCTGCAAAGCTCCCACCCGATAGTGAAAAAGAACAGTCATGCTTTAAAGGTAGTTTTGTTTTTCAAGATAATCTTCTCCAATATTAATACATTCTGTCGAGCGGTGTTCCAGTGCCAGTAACCCTTATTTTTAATATCTTTCTGGAAGTATTAGAAAGTATCCGTCGACAGCTGCAATTTCTCCCCAATTGGACGAATATGGGCTATCAGCGTGTAATGTCTTCATTTTTGCAACCAGATGGAAACTTGAGGGAGGCAAATCTGCGGAACAGGGTAAACGTTCCAGTACTTCAGAGTGCAGATCTCTGTTTCTGCATGACAAAAAACATTTTTGGCAGGTACATTGTCCTGGTTAAAAAAAAATTTGTATTTCTTAACCTGTGTCTATTTTAATAAAATTTTGCATTCAGTTTAGTTAGAAGTTGAGAGTCGTATCCTTCAGTAATGATTGTGTGTTTTGGCACAGTCAATCAACACAATTACTTTGGAATACCAGAATACTGATGCCATTCTTTTTCCCGCTGATGCCACCATCCTTGCCTTCTTTGGAGCTGGGAACCAGCTTCTGTCCATTATCTTGACTGCTGTTTGTATTCAGGTATGTAGTGGTAAATCTCTGTTTCATCCCTCGTGACCTACACAAATATAACCAAATGTAACTGAAACTTCACTTATCTTTAAAGAAATGAGGAAAATTGCAAGAAATGTTGACAGCTCTTTTTAACGCTCATTTACGTCGTCAGTGACATTGAATGTTGTCACTGTTACAGTCGCTAGAGATCTCAATATTTTAAAAATATTCTTTGTTTCTGGTTTCTAAATTACCTTTGGTCCTCCCAATGTAAACCCCATCACAATCTAAAGAATTAAAGTGATAAATGGCAGTCTTTTATGGTCAGGAATTTTACCTTTTTTAGAGAAATGTACATTTGTGATATTAAATTTATTTGGCGGAACCAAAGATCTACTAATTTCTTTGAAAATGTTGATTAACCTAAGCAGGATAAGCAAACTTTATAGTTAACTTTAAAGAGAGTCGATTAAAGACACTAGACAACACTTACTTTTAAATTTTTCCGGAACTAGTTTCAGAGGCTTTGCCTCTATCATCGGCCGGCTCTCGACTGATTCTCGTTGGTGTAGCTGACGATACCTTGTCACAGGTCTCCTCTGGTGGCGGCTCAAGGAACTTGCTGAACAAATCCTTCTGGGGGATGTCGAAATTGAATACTTTGTTCCTATTTTTTGAAATCAAGATTTGTTCCCATGTGGATAGTTCTTGTTTTCCTGATGTATGTTTCAGTAGTTTTGGTTCTGGATTTATGTTGTGGTTTTTTTCCCAAAAATGTGTGGCAACTGCTGATTTTTCTAATTGTTTATATTTTATGTTTCTAAAGTGTTCCTTTGCTCTTGTTTCTAAATTTCTTTTTGTTTTTCCAATATAAATTTGACTACAGTCATTGCATTCAATTCGATATATACCAGATTTTTTGTTTGATGGAATGGCATCTTTGATGTTTGAGCAAATTAGGTTTTTTAAGGAGAAATGGTTGACTGGTGCTAGTTGAATATTTTGTTTTTTGAAGACTTTTTTGAATTTATCATAGGCCCATGGATGGTAAGTGAATTTTTTGAAAATCTTATTAGTTTCTGTAGATGAGAGAGTTGTGGTTTCCTTTAGTAGCTTCTTCTTTTTTGCTAAGCTCACTTTTTTGTCCACTAATGATTTGGGAAAGTTATTTTTTTGTGCTATTTCAATTATTTTGTTGTGTTCTGTTTTGTATTCTTCTGCTGTGAGAGGGATGTTTACCAGTCTGTGTGCTAAACTATTGAAGATTGCCTGTTTGTGGGATCTTGGGTTGTAGCCATTAGCTTTTATGTAGTTGTCTGTTTGTGTTGGTTTTCTGTAAATGCCAAAGTTTAGTCTGTTTTTATTCCTCATTATTTTTAGATCCAAAAATGG
This sequence comes from Mantis religiosa, assembly GCA_030765055.1. NCBI lineage: Eukaryota > Metazoa > Arthropoda > Insecta > Mantodea > Mantidae > Mantis > Mantis religiosa. The sequence continues at coordinate 123,167,944 of CM060956.1, read as the reverse complement.
TAAATGCTCGTCTTTTTCTATTTCTACAGTGAATTTGATGCTTTTTTCTTGGATATTTAAAAGTTTTAGTGCATTACTGATGTGTTTTTTTGGTACTATTGCAAAGATGTCATCTACATATCGTTGCCAGAGTTTGAACATCCAAGGGAAACCTTTGTTGATCCTTATTTCTAATGCACTCATGTACAGATCGGCCAGGAAGGGTGATAGTGGGTTGCCCATTGCTAACCCTGAAGTTTGGTGATAATATTTTGTTTGAAACTGGAAGAAATTTTGTTCTATGCATAATTTGGTTAGTTCAATGTAGTCTGAAATTTCAGATGATGCCATTCCAAGTGATTTAAGCCATTTTTCTATCAACGGTGGGAGTTGATTAACTGGTATGCTGGGAAACAGTGATTTAACATCAAATGAGACTAGTGTGTCCTCTTCTTTTAGTTCATCGACTCTCTTTAAAGTTAATTTATCATAACAACACTGTTTTCAACACTTCCAAGAAAGTAATTGTAAACTTTATAGTTATAATTATCTTTTATTTTTAAGGGTAGAAATGCCATTTACATTTCTTTGATAATTAAATTTTTCACTATTTTTGTATATAAAGTCTTCATTAAAACTGTTAATTTAAACCACTATTAAGAATGTGTTTAAATTTTCGATTAAATTCCTCTTTAATCAGAGGTATATTTATTGACCTTTATGCCAAACTATTTAAAATAATAAATTTGTGTGAAATGGTTAAAATTTTTATTTTTTATTTTGGAGTGTTTGGGGATAGAATAGGGTGGCGAACAAGGCAGCAGACAGCAATATCATTGCCCTCATCAGAAACAAGAGTTTATTGCCTTGGCTTCAGTTGTAGCAGAACAACGTTGGTGGTAGCAATTACTTGAGGAGATGCTAATAACAATAAATTGTCTATTTTGAAGGTTTCAAGGTAGTCTTGTTCCAGTTGGGATCAGAAACAAAACACGTAAACGTCAAATATTATTTTGTAACCTATATAAGCAATGTTAAAGCCATTATAGTTGTGTATGTACCTTCAGAAGATCAAAAGACTGATGTGTTTACCAAAGTACTTCCATTTGAATTGGCAAATAAAATTTGAGTCTACATAGTAATCAGTGTTAAGAGAAATTGAGGAGGAGTCTTAGTAGAGAGCAATTTATCTTAAAGAAGGACTTTAATATAGAGTTGACAACATTGTATGTATGCTATAAGAAAAATAAGAAATATGAAAAAGTATAAGTTTTGTCTTTGCAGTGTTAAGTTGTTGTATATTTAAATTATATTAAATAAAGTAGTTATGGGACACAAATACTTTTGAGAGTTATTTAAGGAATTAGCCTTTGAGGACTGTAAACCCACTGAAATTGCTGAGTTTTCTATCAGTAATTAAATTCAAGGATCTGCAGTTTTAAATTTTGATCTGCTTAACTATTCCCTATACTCTTGTGTATGAGCTGCGCTTTCTCCTATTTCAATTCTTTCCTCAAAATCAATTTTATTATGTATCTGGTGTTTCTAAATAATTTATATATCCTTGCTTCTTAATATATCTGCTGCTCCAGGGTCAGTTAAGTGTATTGATGCTTCAAATTCCGTAAACATCCAAACAGTTTGAATTCCTGGTGTGGCATCAAGTTTATTTATCTGATTCTACATAAAGACTATGTTGTTTTCATATCTTACTCATTAGTATTCTAAAACTTGTTCATTTCTGTAATCATTGATTATATTTATATTCCCATCTACTTGTATCCTAATCCCAACTAATGTTGTCAGAAATGATTTCAAAGCACATTTAATGATATTGTTGAATTTATTTTTAGTATGTATTGTTTCTAATACTGAAATACTGAATATGTATTTATATTGTTTCCTTCACAATCACTACTTATGACATTGTATGTAATGATAAGCTAGAGTTCAAGTATTGCTGTGAGTGTTAGGATAATGGGCATTAAGTGTTGATGTTTAAAGACCAAACACAAAGTGAAATAATAGTAGAAGTATTAAGTAAAGTGACATTAGTTGCATTGCTCATAATGTACTAAGGAATGACACAACATTTGCTGGTATGTGTAGCAATGACCACAATGTTTTATATCATGACTGAGGAAGCTTTGTTGTAGGAAGTACACAATAACTATTTATGTTAGTTAAACAATTTATGAAATTTTGTGCTCTCTGGATTGTGGATGAAATAAATTAAAGCGTCAAACAAGTGTTATTCTTCCTATTTTCCTGTAAAATTCTGTGGTCGCTGATCATCCTGCTGTTGAGTGCTTTTAAACATAACCATTATCTGTAAAATTCTGCATACTATTAATAGCTGGTTACAGGTTCACAGAAAACTAGTATTCATATTATTCTCTATATAGCATATAGAGAAAGAGTTAAAATATTGAACGTCAAATTCTGGCTCAGGATTTGAGTTTAAATTCCTGTAAAAGGACTTGGACCAGCAACTGTTACAAAAACCGGTTAGTGTAACATGACACAATTATGCACAACTGTATTATGAGTTTAGTTTTGAGGCTAGCCTAGCTGTCACTCAGAAGTTCAGTCAGTAGTAGCTACTGGCAACAAGCATTTAGCAGCACCATTTTTCTTATTCTATTTCTGTCACAGGTCGCTATGTGATGCTGCGATCACCCCTATTGTCTACACTTAAAACTGGAGCTCCATTCAAGTAATTTGTAGTTCTGTGGCAGAACTAAATGACATTGTAAAGCTGGAAATGGTAATTTCAGTTTTAATAGTAGCAAAGCAAAAGTGAACCTACATAAAATTTTCTTTAGTTTGTAGAACTCCCAAAAATTGCAAGGTCTGCCTGGGCGCATTATCAGAAAAAAGGAAACAAGTGGAAAATTATTATTATGATCTAAGCTCAGTTGCATCTTCATTACATATTCATTTATAATTCAATTCTTTGAATTAATGTAGCAGCTTAGATACGTTAGAATGTTGTGAATGTGAAAGCTGTCACTTCCATTACTTTCCTTAACCAAATTACTTAGTTATATTTGCCATAAAGAGGTATTTCTGCTTTTAATATGGTTTTGATCTCCTGCTACCAGAAATACAATGGCAGAAATTGAAAGTGCAGAATAATTGGAAATTGGTTATAGTCGTTTGGTGATGTTTAATGATGACCTCAAGAAACAGTATTAATGTAGCTACTGTGCAATTTACTGTGACATCATCAAATTTTTCTTGCAGTTCATTTCAATAAAACAGTAATTATTAATGGTCGAATGGTAAGTGATGTCAAAATAGCTAGCAATCCTGAAAAAGTTAAAGTGGTAGTGCTCCACGTGGGAACAAATAACTTGAAAACATCACATAGTCCAGAAGAAATTCTCGGTGAAGTCTACAATCTTTTTCTCTCCACTAAAAAATGCTTTCCAAATGCTACTATTGCCGCAAACAGCGTAGTAAGAAGGTTTGATGTGCCAAGCAACTATATAAACAGTGTAAATAAAAACATAAGATGGGCCTGCCAAGCTCTAAAATCTGTGTTTGTGAATTTGGACAAGAAGCTGAATGAGTGGTGCATGGGAAGAGATGGTTTACACTTAAATAGAAAGGGGTCAAACAAATTGAGTGAAGCTATAAAAGATGTTGTAAATATAATATGTAAACAACCAGTAAACTGGTGAGGAAGTCAGATGGTGTAAAAACATCTTGTCAGGTCAGTAATTCAAAACATGATACACCAAATAATGTAAAGAGTAATCAATGTTCTCAGACCAATTGGTTAATGCATCTTAATATACAAGGAATAAAAAAATTTGAATAATTAGAAATATTTCTGGAAGAATTATATTTCACAAACATCTCAGTTATATGTTTAAATGAACATTGGTTAGGTAATTCAGAAATTAAATTACTAAACAAACTACAAGGTTATAATATAGCTGACTATTACATTAGGAAAACAGGACAGCGGGGAGTTACATGTATACTTGTTAAAAGTTGTTTGTGTAGAAATATAATGATGAAAATAAGAGAAGGTCTAAAAGTATGTCAAGAAAACCATGTATTTGAAGTATCCGCAATTGAACTAATTGAGCTGAAGATCATTGCTGTCTCTATATATAGAGTGCCTTATTACAACACCTTTTAAATCTTTTTAAAAAAATTTGAAAATCTATTAATAAAACTACACAAAGGAAAGGGTAAACACATCATAATTGCAACTGATAGCAATATAGAAATCCTAAACTCACATTGTTTATTAAAGAAGGGAATGGCAAACAAATTCTTAAATGTTATTGAAATGTATGGGTTTAGCCCTCAATGCAAAGAACCAACCCGAGTAACCACCACAACTAATACTTGTATTGACAATATAATAACTAATAGTTTATATGAAAGTGGAAATTGCAGAACAGTCGAAACTGGTTTCTCTGATCATAAAGCATTATTTGTTACTTTTCCGAATGAATGCACAAAAAATGAAAAAAATGAAAAATATAAAACAATGCGAGTATTTAGTGATGAAAATATAACTAATTTTAAAAATCAGATCGCAGATATAAATTGGCACTGTGACATATCACAAACTGTTGATGATAATTACAATGCATTCTTAAATGAATTCTTTATTGTTTATAATCATTGTTTTCCTAAAAAAGTATCCAAACAAAAATATAAAAACTTCTCGCTAAACTGGTGTACCCCGGGTATCAAAGTATAAAGTGCAAGAAAAAGATTATTGTATAGACTTGCCAAAGAATTGAATAACTTACAGTTAAAACATTATTATTCGAGTTATAGTAAAATTTATAAAAAAGTCATAAAGAGAGCCAAACAAATGGCCTTTGAAAATTATATAAAACAAGCTCAAAACAAGTAAAGCCACATGGCAGTTAATTAAATGTGAATTAGGGCTAAGAAACAAGCAACAAAATGAATCATTAAGTAAAGCTTTTTCAGTAGATATGGCTGAATCATTGAACAAATATTTTACGAATATTCCAAATGTAATTCGAAAAACACCCTCATGCATGCTTCATTCTCTTAAGAATGTGGAAAAGAGTACACCCAATACACAGGTTTTTGATCTTGTATATGTAACAACAAATGAGGTAGTAAACATTATTGCAACTTTGAAATCAAAAAATTCTAGTGAATGGGATGATCTGCTACCTAGGCTTGTAAAAATAAATGGGAATAAAATAAGTGAGCCACTTGCAAAAATATTTAACCAATCTTTTCATTATGGCATTTTTCCAGAAAGAATGAAGTATGCATTAATAACTCCTTTGCACAAAGGTGGTACATATGAACAAGAAAACTGTCGCCCAATATCAGTCTTGACAAGTTTTTCAACAATATTAGAAAAATTAGTATATGTTAGATTAAAAGCTTTTTTGGAAAAAAATAAAATATTAAATGATTGCCAACATGGTTTTAGAAGAAATTTATCAACAATTACAGCTGTAACCACAATAGTAAATGAAATAGCACTAAATTTAGATTTACAAAAAAAAAACTGCTGCAATAATGTGTGACATTTGGAAGGCTTTTGACTGCATAAGTCATCAAATTCTTTTAAAAAACTTGAATATTATAATATAAAAGATCAAAACTTAAAGTGGTTTTATTCATACCTGTCAAATCGCAAACAAACGGTAATTAGTAAATGTAGCACTGGAATTTATAAATCAAAATGGAGAGAAAATACCAGTGGTGTACCGCAAGGCTCTGTGCTGGGTCCTCTGCTTTATATACTTTACACTAACGATTTACCTGAAAGTATAAATGGGTATCCAATATTGTATGCAGATGACACATCAGTTATTTTACAAAATATAAGTCATAATAGTTTGCAAATTGATATAAGCAATGCATTAAATAACTTAGACAAATGGTTCACTGATAATGGTATGAGCTTAAATAAAACAAAAACTAGTATTATACAATTTAAAACTGCTGCTAATGCTAATCTGAAACAAGATAATGTAGACAATAATAATAGTTCTACAATAAAGGGTTATAGTAAGATATTAGGAATGCACATAGATGAATGCTTAAAATGGAATATCCATATTGAACATATAACAAAAAAATTGAATTCTGCCTGCTATAACATGTTATGCCTGACAAATATGATGAATATAGAAACAAAAAGAAGTGTATATGACAGCTATTTTCATTCGATCTTGGCCTATGGTATAATATTGTGGGGAAATGCATCGGGATGGGAAACTGTTATTAAAATTCAAAAACAGGTAATACGTATAATGTTACATGCTAACTTTAAAGATTCATGCAAACCACTATTCAAAAAATTAAAAATTCTAACAATACCCTCAGTATATATTTTAGAGTTATCCACCTATGTATATAATAGTTATGAGAAACTTATCCAAAAACAAAATCATCATCATGAGGGCACTCGGAAAGAGTCCAGCATAAAATACCCCATGCATAGATTAACATTATATAAAAAAACACCCTATTATATGGGTATAAAAATATACAATAAATTGCCTCAACGACTCAAAGAAATAAAAAGTCTGAAACTATTTAATAAAAGTGTAAAAGATTTGTTATTACATAAGACATATTACTCCATACAGGATTTCATGGTTGACACAATATCATAACTAATGCACTACTTGTAATTGATAATTTATGTACATATATGTTAGAATTAGTTTTTCTTTTAAATTTCTTTTATGTATAACTTGACGACTCACCAGTTTACCAGCTAGGCTTACAGTGTAAACGTTATGTGACAATAAAGATTCTATTCTATTCTATTCTATTCTAACCAAAACTTTGAGGAAAATTATGACCAAACGGTTGAAACCTTTGAGGAAAAGTGTAGCCATTTTATGATTATATAACTTAGGTTGTTTTGGTGGCTTTACATATAAAATCTTTGAGTCCTAAATAGCAGTCCATATAATGAAAGTATTTTCCAGTTTAACTTAACGAAATTACAGCTGTTCTGTAATTGCCATTTTGGATTCCCTTTGTTAATATACAACAAGCCAAAATAAAATTCCATGACTATAATTATGTGGTTCCTTTAGGTTTTAGCTTTGTACATTCATGATGTGTTTATTCTCTCCTGAAGTGGATTTAGATATTAGATGGTTTTTATTTTTGATTCACATAGTTTACATAACTAGCAGTCATCAAAGGCAGATATACTTAAACCATTCCTTATTATCTTCATACACCTTTAATATCTCTCTGCATATGGTCACAAAGGTTTAACAGTCATAGTATTTGTAATTAAAAAAAATGCATAACACAAACTTGTATAAATATGCATATCATGCACATATTTTTTATAATGTTCATTATTTTATAATAGCATTTTTTACATGCAGACATTAAGCCACATGATAATTTTAAAAATTTGATATATCTGCACATCATTTTTTCTATATAAAACACTTCTTGTTTCATTTAAGTGAACAGGTTAGGAATTATGAACCATCAAAAGAAATAATGTTTGGGTATATGTACAATTAAATTAAAACTACTAAATTATTGGGTATTAACTACTGAAACACACTGTTCCATCAGATTCAGTGTGTAATGAAGGTTGCAAAGAGCAGTAACGGTTCAGAGTATAACTTTCAGCTACTAGATACACATTCAGTTGCATGTCATAGCCTGAGAGGTTTACACTGTGCTGAGTACCAATTACCATCTTAGAAGTTTCATTCACTGAGACATTCAAAGTTAAAGAAAGCCATTTACACAAAAGTCAGCTGTGCAGGTTAAACAAATCATACTTCAGTCAATAGCTACATTAAATATGCTATAGGAAAATGCATTAGGCATTGATTTGTACTTTTAAAACTGGGTATTGCCTTTATCAGTAATCATTACTGTGCTTTGGCGTAACAAGTACCCTAAACACATTTTCATATTCAAGGCATTAATATTCTTCTGTTGCAAACATATAGTTAAGCTTAGGATAATTTTTACTGAAATATTTTTCTTAGTCGTTGAACAGTATATTTTACTGTAATAATAATTTATTCTGCACTTAACAATTATAATGCAACCAACGAGATTAAAAGCAAAAAAATATTGTTTTATTTAATTTATGCTACCACTTGCGGACACTGCCTTCTGTACATATTTTTAAGGTTCTACTACATTATTGTCCTTGAATCAGTCACAAATTTCATATCTTTTTCTGAATATCCTTGTATAAATTTGTGCTAAAAACAAAATATATGTTCAGTTTCTTATTAAATATAAGCATTAACAGTACTTCTTTTGTTGGCAGCTTCATTTGTAATGTACATACCCAATTCTGTAATGTTGTTTTATTGTTCTTTTTTAATATACATTTCTTTCAGGGAATTTAAAATAATACTATGAATTTTTTGTATATGAAGAAATTGCATTGTATCTAACCTTATGGAATCCTTTCCTGTTTTCCTCTACCTACAGGATGCATTAGTTTTGTGTTAAGTTAACTTTACTGTGGTTTATTACAGTAAGAATCTTTTGAAATCCAACCTGCATAACATGAACAACACTTTGAGTGATCATGCTTTCACATCTGTGTATTAAAGTTGCAACTTCTTCTTAAATACATAAGTATTCATATATAGCAGGAAAATGATCAAGCTGAGAAGTTCCTTCTTGCAACTATTTTTCAGAAATTAGTTGTTCAACTTCTTTCAAAGTCATTTGTGTTGAGTTTAATCTACTTTTAACTAGATACATAGGCTGATGCCTCTACATTTAGGTGGGACCTCACAGGCTGATATTTGCATTTATATACATTTTGCTTTTGTTTCCCTGTTTTGTTGTATTAAAACATGTTGTCTCTTCAGTCATATGGCCCATACAGTGGCCATAATTGGCTACCGAGAACAGCTTTTCAATATAGTGTTTCTTTGTTTTATTTTCGATTTCCATTACACCTTTTTATATACACTTGCAAGTTCATACAAGAGGCACAACAAATGTTCCATGCACACACGCATATTCTGAAGTATAAACACAATGTGTACACTATTCGATATGTTCACGTTCCTTCGTGGTTCTCCTGTGTGAGTCACGAGCTCTTCTGGGCGACCTCTACACATATGTGCTGCTTAAGGATGTCAGTATGGGGATAGTGTAGAGGGGTTAACGAAGCACTCAATACTATTCTTTTATGTTTGCGGTGTTTCAGCTCACCGTCACCGATGTTGGATATGCTGCTGTTTGAATGCTGGTTTACTTTGCCCATTACTATTTATTTCTGTTTTCTATTGCTGTTTCGAAGGTAGTCATGTTACATTCCTGGTGGATGGTGATGTAGCTGTAAATCAGTGGTGGGCAGCAGTTGTAAGTGTAAATAAGGTAAGTGATGAAAAGTTAAAAATAATAAAAAGCCTCTGAAAAAGCAGCTAAAAGATTGACCTCCAATAATAAGCCAATTTTGTTCCTGATGGTCTTTTCTAAAATAATAGAATAATTAAAATACAACTGCATTATCAGATACCTGGGATTAAATTATATTCCCAAGTCATTGAGAAAAAATATCCACTAAAATTGCAAAGCACTCTAAGTTCGACATTAGACTTGGATAAAATATCTATGACTAGGAATATTTTCTAATTTAGTTATAGTATTTTACAACCTTGTGCTATAAGTGTTAGAATGTTATGGTTTCAATGAGTTGTCTATAAATTATTTCAAATCTTTCTTAACAAAACCAAGGGAAATAGTTATCTTTTAGAACCAGAAGCTATTGTAACGGGAGCGCTGGAGCACCCTGTGAACCAGCTGCGAACGGAAGGCAGGGGGGAGGACCGCGTTAGCCACACCTACTCCTAGTTTGTCTTGTAGTGGTGACAGGCTGTGGTCAGGGGAAAAAATGACTGTGTCGCCTGTTTCTCCTACACTTGGTTCTCGATCTTTCTGTTACTAGAACAATCTTGTAAACACCAGAGACTTCTAGAATAGCAGGATATTCCTATATAAAGAGAGTTACAGACAGACAGAGTTAGTGAGTTGAGTTGTTGGTCAATCAGTTGGTTAGTGTGTGTGAGTGAGGACAGTTCTTGGTGTAAGAAGGCAATGTTAGTCAGTGACGTGTTAATGAACGAAAGGATTGTGCAACGGAAGACTGTACGTAACTGTGAAGGTGTACCGGAGTTTATGGAATCGCGAGTACAAGTGAAGTTGTAACGGACGAACTGGTAAATTGTAATTGTGTGCAGCAAGTAATTTTGTGTAATTGGCAAGTGTTAAACTGTAAGTCGGTGGAAATAAAGAACATTGTTGAGTGGTGTAATTGGACTTTTCATTTCACGAACCCACAAAGTCACACTGGTGTCAGGAAGCGGGAAAACAACATCACCGAACATTACAACGATGGAGGCAGCATTAGAAAAGATTTTAGCGGAACTGGAAGAAATGAAGACGGAACTGAAACTAATCAGGACGGCTAGGGACAACATCACCGAGAAGATGCAACAAATGAAGGCCGAGTTAACCACAGAAATGAGAGCAGCGAACGGCAGTCTGGCCACGGAAATGAAGGCGGCGAACGAGGCTCTCGCTGCAAAGTTTGAGGAACGTTTGGCCGGCGTGAGGGATGACGTCGCGAACCTGGGCAAACGGAAGGGTCAAGTAGGCGACCGCCTTAATGATTTAGAGGAAAAGGCCGACAACATCGCAAAACCCCTCACCCGCCTGACGGAGGAAAACCGGCCTTATGTGCGGACGGAGGACGCCGAAGACGCTTTCCAGCACCCGAAGGGGACCCTGTGCAGTGCTTCAATTTTGGGTTTCCCACAACCGGGTGGCGCCTTCATTGTGGACACCGACGCCAGCGACCATTGCATTGGAGGTGTCCTATCGCAGATCCAGGACGGCCACGAGCGCACAAGAGTGGAAGAGGAGGAGCGTGCCGCAGCAGTCCGTGTAGTTGTGGCAGTGCCTGCTGAAGGCTGGGATAGCGCAGGCCTGAGGAGGGAGCAGCTGGCGGACGCAGACTTGGGGCCACTCTTGAGGGAAGTGGACGCAGGGACGAGGCCAACCTGGGAGGACATCGCACCGAGGAGCGCCACCTACAAGTCGCACTGGGCCCGATGGGACTCGTTGAAGACCAGAGAGGGCGTGCTGTTCCGGGTATGGGAGTCACCCGATGGGAAGGCGCAGAGAGAACAGTTGGTACTTCCCCGGACCAAGGTCCCGGAAGTCTTGGAGGAAGAACACGCCGGTACTTCAGGAGGACACCTGGGAGCGAACCGAATGATTCACAAACTACGGCAGCGCTACTTCTGGCTCAGACTCCGGGCAGATGCTGGTGGTACACCTGGACCGCCTCGCACGCTACGATGGGGCTGTTCGAGGCGAACAGCTTTGAGGAGGGAGCAGTGTAACGGGAGCTCTGGAGCACCCTGTGAACCAGCTGCGAACGGAAGGCAGGGGGGAGGACCGCGTTAGCCACACCTACTCCTCGTTTGTCTTGTAGTGGTGACAGGCTGTGGTCAGGGGAAAAAATGACTGTGTCGCCTGTTTCTCCTACACCTGGTTCTCGATCTTTCTGTTACTAGAACAATCTTGTAAACACCAGAGACTTCTAGAATAGCAGGATATTCCTATATAAAGAGAGTTACAGACAGACAGAGTTAGTGAGTTGAGTTGTTGGTCAATCAGTTGGTTAGTGTGTGTGAGTGAGGACAGTTCTTGGTGTAAGAAGGCAATGTTAGTCAGTGACGTGTTAATGAACGAAAGGATTGTGCAACGGAAGACTGTACGTAACTGTGAAGGTGTACCGGAGTTTATGGAATCGCGAGTACAAGTGAAGTTGTAACGGACGAACTGGTAAATTGTAATTGTGTGCAGCAAGTAATTTTGTGTAATTGGCAAGTGTTAAACTGTAAGTCGGTGGAAATAAAGAACATTGTTGAGTGGTGTAATTGGACTTTTCATTTCACGAACCCACAAAGTCACACTATTTATTACCAGAGAGGTTCCACAAGAGGCTATGCTTAGACATTGTCATTTTTAAATATTCAGTTTTATTTTTTTCAATATTTTATATGAGGCAAATATGTTATTGTTAAACTATGATACACCATCCTCCAATTTAATATAAAGTATAAATGGACAATGGCGTGAAAAGTCATATATTATTAATATCATCATCGGCTGCGCCGTGGCTCAGTGGTTAGACCGCTTGGCACTCCCAGGCGACTGCAAAGTGAGATTTGTGGTAAACAACATGGCGCTGGGGCGTGTTTTCTCCTGGACCTCCGGTTTCCCCCGCCATCTCTTTCCACCGGTGCTCCATCTTCATCTCATGTATCATCAGTGTCACCGCCTGTTGTGCCGTATGTAGTAACAGTGGGCATTAAATACTACACATTTCATCATCATCATTATTAAAGAGGAATTGCACACAAATGTCTATGTTTACATTTCTTCACAGTGTACCATAACGCTTTATGGATTCTGTTCTATTCTTGCAAAATTGAATATGATATCTTTTATATCTCAGATCACATAGGCTACCCATGCAGTTCTTGCCTGGTCCGTAGTACTTGGTGTTGTTACAAAACTTGTGGTGGAATCCATGCATTGCCAACCTCGTAGCCACGTGTTCCAATTATATATATACCTACTTGTGTCCAGTCTCTATACAACATTGCATCTGCTGCATAGAAATCTTGTCAGATTCTTTCTCTTTTCTTTCTTCTTTCTTTGATTATATGTTGGGAGTTGACTGTGTAAGAGTGATAACTTCTGATTTCGTTTAAAAAGGAAAGTTCTCTGCTCAACTCATATGCTAATCTTGAAGCTGTATTTTTCAGGAGTCCTAGAATTAGCCTGTGGTACTTAGCTTTTACTGTGTCAATATTACCATGGTTGTGTTTTGTCAATTTTTCCCAGATGAATTCTACAGCATATGTGATCATTGGGCTTATCTTTGCTTTGAAGATTCTCATTGCTTTTTTTATTGACAGGTTTCGTAGGTTTTGTATTGTATACATTGCTTTTATGGGTGCTGTGGTTCTATTGGGTATATATTCAGTGTATATTCTCACTGTAGTCAACAATGTTAGATATAAATGTTTATTTTTTGTTATTGGAATAGCTTTCCCATCCAGGGTTATGTCTTTATTCCGCACTCTTCTTCCACCTTGCTGGAATGTCATCATTTGTGTTTTACATCGATTCATTTTAAATTTGTTTTGGTTTGCTCATTCATTTCTATTGTTAATTGCTAGTTGTAGATCCTTTATAATGTGTACTCCTAAAGCCATGTTGTCTATGTATGTTATTAGTTGTACTCTTTGGTTATCGCCTGTGGGAGTTCCGAGATAATTATGTTAAACAATAATAGACTGAAAGACATTAAATCTACTGCACCAGGCAAAACAAACTAAAGAACCTTAATAACCACATGATTAGAATCAAAAAAGAATGCAATACAAAGAATTAATAAATCTCAAGAAAAATCAGATATGACAAGTACATAATATGTGAAGTATCTGATGGGAAATATCTTGGGCACAAAACAAATGAAGAGCTTTATTGGAGACAACAAATAATGACAATCAAAGATTAGCTCTGCTTGCTTTGCTTAAAGAAACTTAAAAAATCTGGTTAATCAAACTGCTTTGAGAGCACCATTGTACATATTTTCACTACGGAATTACTTTTGGAGTATCTCAGCACATAGCAGACAAGTTTTCATATTACAATAAAGGATAAAAAGATCTTTGTGCAGTTGAGACCCACCATTACGGTAGGCCTTAATTAAAAAGCCTGATAAATGCTTACTCATATGGTAAATACATATTGCCTCTGTTAAAATATGGTACAGATAATTATAAGAACTTGACAACAAAACTTTCAGTTCATAAACACACCATATAAAATACACGTAATCTACAAAGCCGAGCTTAAAAGTACTCCAGAAAGGACATTATTCTGCAATAGGAATTTACTACAACCCTGTATACTACATCAAACTATTGTGTAAATCAAACGTCTTTAAGAAACTTTTAAAGTCATTCTTATATTTCAGTTAATTGATAGAAATTAATGATTTCTTCATACTAGCCATATATGGGCTAAGATGTTTGATAGAAAGAGTCAACATGAAACATTCAATGCCATGAACCAGGAGATCCGTGGTTCAAATCCCGATCATGATATTGAATTTTACATGTTGACTCTCATTCTTATATGCTTACGTTCATTCAATATTGTGATGTCAGGGGTTCATAGAAATAAGTGTTGTTTGCGGAAATTTAAAATGCTCCTTATTGCAGTAAATAACTTTGTGCGAGCCTTGTATCAGTAAAAAATGTGACATACACAGCAGCAGTCTCCAAGGTCGTCTCGTTACTCCCGCTACACGTAACCAAACGAAAGATTCCACTTCGAAATAACTCAAACAATTCAACTTCAATGCACAACTGCAACTCAACTCAATTAACAACTGACTCTGCTCTAACATTCTGCGGAGTTGTTATACCTCCAGTCATTGTTCTAGAATGCAGTAGAGCCCCTGAGAGAGATGGCGGAGAGAAGATAAAGACGGAACTATCCAGAAGTCACTCTGTCTCTTTCACTCTTTAGTTCTTTCTCTCTCTCGGCAAGCGTTCAGAGCTGCGCCGCGCCACTATCTATCTATTACTTTCCTGCCCGCACGCCGTTCTCTTGTCTCTTTCTTTCCTGCGCACGCACCCGACATTGGCTTGTCGCGGCTCCGACACAGGAAATGCGTTCGGTGACGCTGCTCTCTCCTCAAGGCTGGTCATCCCGTGCAGCACCATCGTAACGGCCAGACGATCCAAGTGTACCACTAACATCTTCTCCCCAGGCACCTTCTGGAAGCGGTACACCACGTCGTTAACTCTCTTTACCACTTGATATGGACTCTGCCACCGTTTTTGAAGTTTTGGGCAACGTCCCCTGGTCCGAGTAGGGGGGCACCACCAGACCAAGTCACCCTGATGGAAACCTTAGCTTTTTGGCTTGACTGTCGTATCGGGTATTCATACGGTCGCTCACCATCATGGAGAGAGTCCTCGAAGTTCTCCACATTCTCAATTGCTGGCTATTTCTCTTCCGGGGAGCTCCCAAAAATAGGTCAGAGGGAGGCGTAGTTTTCGGCCAAACATTAAGCTGGCTGCCGTCATCCCAGTGGTGTGTGTTGAAGACCGGTAGGACAGCAAGAACACTGGCACCTTAACGTTCCAGTCTCGCGTATGGTTTGCCACGACTTACCGCAGATGTTCTTCTGGGGTCTTGATGTACCTCTCGACCGTGGCGAGTGCTGTCAATGTAGAGGTGTCCTGTTGTTCATCCCAAGTCTTACCAGTGCCTCCTTCATTAGGTGAGATTCAAAATTTATGCCCTGGTCGCTGTGGAGCTCTAACGGCACACCAAAGTGGCAGAACAGTTGCCCCACGAGGCAACCGGTGATTGCCTTCGCCTCCCGGGTCGTAATGGCGTACACCTCCGGCCACTTGGTGAGGTAGTCCACGACCACCATCAAGTACTTATGGCCTCTGTCGGACACCGTGAATGGTCCAGCTCTGTCAACAGATATGTATTTGAATGGCGCACCGACATTGTACTGCTGCATGCGATCCCGGCTCTTAGTCTGTGGACCGCAACTCGCCGCGCACTCGTGACACTGACGGCAGCATTCCTCAGCATCTGATCAGAACCTTAGTCAGTAGTAGCGCTGTCAAAGTTTGTTGATCATTCTGTATGTTCTCGGGTTGTGCTGCTGAAGTACCGGCGTACACTTCTCCCAAGACCTGCTGGGCTTTGCCCCGGGGAGGTACCACTGCTCTCCCTGCGTCTTCCCATCGGGTGATTCCCATACCCGGTGCAGCACTCCCTCTTTGGACTTCACTGAGTCCCATTGGGCCGAGTACGACTTGTATGTAGCGCTTCTGGGTGCGATGACCTCCCAGGTTTGTCTTGGCCCTGCCTCCACTTCTCTCAAGAGTTGTCCCAAGTTAGCGTCCGCCAGCTCCTTCCTACTTAGTCCTGCGCTGACCCAATCGTCCACAGGCACTGCCTTGACCACTTTTGCAAATGCGGCATGCTCCTGGGCAGGGACTTAGGGACATGGTGTCTACGTTTGAGTGGCTCTTCCCTCTAATATATTGGGAGGTGAAGTCGCAGTTTTGCAGTCTCTGGACCAAACGGCTGCCTGGTATTTCAGGTTTCTAAACCTAAGTAGGCAAATTAGGGTGAAGTGGTCAGCCCTCAGGTGGATTGGCTGACTACAGGTACTTGGGGAAGTGCTTAAAGGGTTCCACTACCGCCAGCAATGCTCTCATTTTGGTGCAATAGTTCTTATCTGCCATGGATAGCGTTTTCAGTTGTAGGCTAACACTCGCTCGTGGCCATCCTGGACTTGCGACAGGGCATCTCCAATGCAATGGTCGCTGGCATCGGTGGGAATCTCAAAGTAGGTGGAGCGTAAAGTGTCTGCTTCAACTGCTGGAAAGTGACTTTGGTGCCCTTCGTCCACACTTAAGGCCAGTGTACCTCTGCGAGGTGAGTGAGGGGCTTGGCGATGTTGGAGAAACCCTTTAAGAAGCGGCGGTAATAACTGCAGAGCCCAGGAAACCGCAAAACCTGCGCTTATCCTTTGAGCGAGGAAATGTGTCTTCTTCGGGCTTGTGGCCACTCCAGTTGTTGAGATTATGCGACCCAAGCAGTTGTCTTCCTTGCAGAAAAGCAGGTACTTCTTCATGTTCAGCTTCAAATTGGTCACCCGCAGTCTCTGTAGCACCTTGGTCATGTTGCCGAGATGGCCTACTAAGGTCTTGTCGACGTGATGATGTTCAGATATAGCAGGCAGACGTCATATGTCAATCATCTCATTACTGACTCCATGAGGCTTTGTAAGGTAGTTGTTGCGTAGCAGAGACCTAAGGCATAACTGTGAACTGCCAAAGCCCTTGGCCTATGAGAATGCGTTCTTCTCCTTATCTCTCAGGTCTAAATCCACCTGCCAATAAGACCATAAGGGAGCACCAAGGGTTATCAGATTTCCCAATCACTCCCTTGGATCTCAAGTACTCCAGCAGGATTCGTACCACCGTTTGTTTTGCAAGCGGAACGCACTTAGGTTTGCCAAATATGCCTGGCGTCTCCGGTGTCGAGACGGTGAAGCACTGGGTCCGTGCGGCCGTAGTCGCTGTTGTGTTGGCTGAAGACGCGCTGGTATCGTCTCAGCAGTTGTCGGACCTTCGCTAGTCAGGTGAACGGCTGCCCTCGCTAGCACGCCTTCTAGCCGGGTCCCAGTTGTTGCGTCGGCACCGTATCCTGTGTCTGGTCGATAGGCGTTATGCTGATAACGGGCTCCTTTGTCCCCAACTCCATCCCGGCCTGAATGCCGTTATCGGAGTCCGTTGGTTTGAGCAGGCTCACCGGCATCTCTTCTAGGTGAACAATGTCCTGGATACAAAGAGGCCGCGGACATGGTCTTCCGGTCTACCATCAAGTTCTTCGTCCGCTGGCCTTCCAGTCGCGCCGTCTCCATCACCTCGCTCCTCGCGGGGGCACCCACGCCTACTCTCAGAATGACCCTGCAGATTTCAAGGTCTTCCTCAAGGTGCCAGATTATCAGTTCTTCGCCATTGAGCCACAGGCCCTTCTTTCTGATATTGACCGTCACCTCGTAGCTCCTGAGGGCATCCAGTCCAAGTATCAGCTCTTAAGCCACCTTTGCGTCAAACACCCAAAGACGCTCGGCACTCCGCCCTAAAGCAAGTTGCAGCAGGGCCTCTCTCTACACGGGCAACGTGACGACGGATGCCACCCACCAGCCGTTGAGCGGCTTGAATATCTCGACAGCAAACCCCTAGCTACGTAAGTTCTGATATAACCGAAATAAGTCTGGTAATTAATAAATTTAAAAAAAGGCACCGGGTCCGGATGGAATAATAAATGAAATTATATATAACTTAAAAGAAGAAATTATATGGTTTCTATATTTTCTATTTAATGATTGTTTAATTAGATGCAGATTTCCAGATATATGGAAGGAAGCCAAAGTTATTTATCTTAAGCAAGGGAAAAGATAAAGATAAAACAAGACTAATATCTTTTAGACCAGTTTGTATGTTAAATTCCTTAGGAGAAGTTTTTGAATAATTAATTTTTAAAAGAACCACAGAATTTAGACATACGATTGGACTAAATACTAAACAATATGGATTCCGAAAGGGTTTTTCTACAGAAGATGCAATTTTAAAAGTACAAGAAACAGTATCAAATTGTAACACGAAATATGTAATTGGAATATCCATTGATATTTCGGGAGCTTTCAATAATTTATGGTGGCCTTATTCCTTCGGCATATTACGCGATAGAAAATATCCCAGTACCCTCTATCAACTGTTAAAGGATTATTGTTCGAATAGGGAAGTTTTTATTAAAGGAATAAATGAAGAGATTAGAAAGAAAATTACGAAGGGCTGCCCCCCAGGGTTCTATTTTGGGGCCGCTCTTCTGGGATATTCTATCAGAAACGTTGTTGGAGAAATTTGAAAATGATAACAATACGTGAAATGTAATTGTATATGCGATGACATAATATTAATGCTGGAAGGCCAAAATAGAGATTAATTGGAACTAAAGGTAATAGAAATTACCATAATTTTGTCAGATTGGTGTCAACATAGTAAATTGAAAATTGCTCCGGATAAATCCAATTATTTAATTTTCAAAGAAAGTTTAAAAAGTAATCCTGTTATAGAAATAACTAATCAAAGTAACAACGTAAGCAAGAAATAAAGTATCTGGGGTTAATGTTGGTTGAGGAATTTAATTTTAGAAAACATGTAGATTACATAAGAGAGAAATCGGAAAAGATAATGTTAAAATAGGCAAGAGTAACTAATATAAACTTTTTAATCCCATTAAATGTAATCCAAATTTATCATAACACCATCTTTGCCTCTATCATTACCTATGCCGCAGCTACTTGGGCAGAAAGGATGGATGACGTGGTAATCAGGAGATTATTGAGAACACAGCCTAAAATTATTTTACGGCTCACTGGTGCAGTCAATACGACATCCACCATGGCTCTCCTGGTTACAACAGCAATATGGCCCATTGATTTGTTAATTAGGCTAAGGGGGGCAAAGTATTGGATACGAAATGGAAATTTGGATAAAGTGCATAAAATTTGTGGAGTAAGAACCGATAAAGTATGCGGGGTAAGAAACTCTCTTATAAAAAAGTGGCAAATGGAGTGGAATGAAATTCCAGAAGGAAGAAGAACTTTTATTTGTTTCCGAGCATAAAAGTAAGATTAAGATTAAATTTCATCCAACCAACTTAAGTTTTCATTCATTATATAACTGATCATGGACCATATAACACATATTGAAAAAAATTAAGAAAACTGAAAATGATGTATGTAATTTATGTAATAAAGTAAGTGATCCCGAGCATGTCATTTTTGAATGTGAAAAATATGGAATTTCGCAGTTAGAGGAAAGATATGTTTTAGGAGGATTTTATATTCATGACATTAAGGGATTCTGAATTAGTTAAAAATTTACAATATCTAAGCAATTATGTAGGTAAAAAAGCTTGGGAGTCAGAAATTATAGAAGTAAGAAGACCTGAAAGATTATCAATTGAAAGACAAGAGTTAAGAAGATCAGATAGAATAAAAGAAAGAACTATAAGAGAAAAATTTAATGCAAATGGATCCTTAAACATAATAGAAGAAGAGCAAATCGAACAAATTGGACAAGAGATAGAATAGGAAGAGAATTTATTAGATGAGGAACGAGAGTAGTTAAATAGAAAATATGTGGTTTCGACCGGCAGATAAGAATGGGCAGAAAGAAGATGAATTACACCAAAGAAATAATTAGTGAAATTTTATATTATTTATATGGATTTAGTGTATATTTGTAAAAATAAATATGAATTATATTTAGTTTCAGAATTTGGTAAAAGGTATCGTAATAGTTAATATTAAAAGAATGTATTGCTGTTTAAAATTATATTTAACCCTCTAAATTAGAGATGTAATATATAAATTTCTTTTTGAATTATATGTTTAGTTAAGAAGATTAAAATAAGAAAAGAACAAATAAATTTATTATTCTTGTGGTTAATTTAAAAATAAGTGCTGGTTAGCAGTACTTTTAAATATATGTTATAAATAAAATAAATTTAGCTGACATTCTTCCAGTTTAAATTAGAATTGCTGGTTTCCAGCAATTATCAGTAGCTTTTTGCAGTTTTGTTTAGTTTTTGTTATTTGAATTTATCTGTAATGTTCGGCTAAGTAGTTAAAAGAATTTTAGTATTGTGTTCAATAGAGATTTGCTGGTTACTCCTAAATTTTGTAGTATTATAGGTAGTAGTAGTTTTTGGTTTTGTTTTGTGTTTTATCAATTTTGTTTTTGTAGTTATTGTAGGTATAGAAATCTGAAACAGTTATGTATTATTAATAATGTAATGTCTTATTAAGAAATAATAAATGTAAAGTTTGAATGTGTGGCCCGGTATAGTTTCAAGGAGCCGGGGTTCGATATTCAGATATTATTTTATTTCTTATTTTATGTTGTGCGTGGCCTCTGTGTCGAACTGACGACGGAAGGCCTCAAACGTTGACGTGCCGTCGTACTTCGGTGGTGTGACGTGCGCAGATGTCTCGTTTCCCGGCACGTGGGCCTTCAGATCCTTCAAAATTTTTGACCACTGTATCCTCCACCATGGCGTTTAGGGACTTTGTGTTGCTGTCGGCCTTTCCACCTAGATCGTTAACGCGGTTTGCCAGGTCTTCAACGTGATCTTCCACTTCACCTGCTCCGAAACGTCAGTCCTCAGGCCTGCCAACTGCGCTACAAATTTTACGGCGAGGGCATCGTTCGCAGCCTTCATTTCAGGTTGACGTTCGCCGCTTTCATTTACGTGGTTATTTCGGTCTTCAATTCTGTCATCGTCTCGGTCAGATTCCTATTTGCCGCCTTCAATTTCGTGGCAAAGGTGTCAGCTGTCCTAAGATCTTGGTCAATATAATCTTCATCGTCGTATCTCACTTCTGACACCAATTATGACTTCGCGGGTTATTTTAAGATATGTAAAATGCTCTTCATTGCAGTAAACAATAACTTTGTACAACCCTTGCAGAAGTAAAATACGTGACATACAGAAAAATTCTCAAAGGTCGTTTCGTTACTCCCGCTTCACGTAAACAAATGAAAGTTTCCACTGCCATAAAACTCACAAAATTCAACTACACTGAACAACTTCAACTCAGTTAACAACTGACTCCGCTGTAACACTGCGGGTTCTTTATACCTACAGTCATTGTTCTTGAATGCAATAGAGCTCCCAAGAGAGATCGAGGCGACAAGAGGAAGACGGAAATATCTAGACATCACTTTGCCTCTTTCTCTCTCTCTCGGCAAGCGTTCAGCGCTGAGCGAAACTGCCTCTTTGTTTCTGCCGGCGCGCCACTCTCTGTCTCTTTCTTTCCTGGGCACGCGTTCGGTACTGGTTTGTCGTGGCTCCAGCACATAAAATGCGATAGGTGAAAATATGGAAAAGTCTTTAATATATCTTTCAAAATTTAAATTTGCCATATATGGAATATATATTTCTAACTATACATAGGACACATTTCAGGTTATCGTGATTTCATTTTATTTTTATGAAGATTTCCATTATTATTTGCCTACGGTAAAACCTGTTCTGAGGTAAATGCTTAAAATGTAGATGATTCAGAAATTTTCAATCGTAATGCATAAAGTAGGGTTAAAAGAAACAAAAAACTTATAGCTGTCAGTGTACCTACTTGTATGTAACAGGTACATGTTTATTGTCTCTCTGATTTGAGCTCAATGTAATCTGACAATCAAACATAGCGGACATTATTTACATTAGAAATGGGAGCTACTCTTAATATGCCATTTTACAAATTTATCGAATTCGTCTATTGCATAAAAAGATATCCAGTGGGGTCAATGAAAGGGAAAGAGAAGTTAATAACATTATAACTTTGGAATCCTGAAACCCATGCACTCGTTTTATTTATACGATTAACTTTTATTAAAACATATTAAATTTTCAAGACGTAATGCTCATAGTAGCTAGACGTTTGCCCTTGGTTGGTAACCATCAAACGCACAAATGTCTTAAACCTATATCTGTTAATTCCTGCACAGCAATTTCATGGTAAATGCATCCTCATGGGATATAATTCAATAACAACACTTGGAACGGATCACATAGCTTAGGCCTGTAAGTATTTGATTTACAAGGCCGTGAAATGTTCAAATGGCGGTCGTTGAGATTTATTCTGTTTAAATCACGGTATATTGATTTAGCAACCGGATTTTAACACAAGAAAGGAAGCTACATTGATAAAAGGAGAAGAAAACAGGTATGTAGAGAATATCAGCAGTATGAGGGAATACGGGTCAATAGGACCGGCCATTCAAATTGTTAATATTTTTTACTGTTCTGGTTCCAAAGTTGTACTTCAGTTTAGAATAAGTACTGATGTAAATTTTTGGTAATAAAAAGTGTGTTTTGATATATGGTGGTAAATAAAATGATTTATATTAATTTGGTGATGTTTTCTGTATGAAGTGGCGTAGAGCGCTGCTCAGTGACGGGACCAAACAAACAAAAAAACTAGTTGTGTTAGCCTCATTGTGCTGAACGAGTTTCAGAAAACCTGTTAGAACAAGTTACTACCGATCATAATTTTAACATGTATATGTTACGCTGAATGTCGGAAGAATAAACCATCAGTTTTTTAAATTAAATTTTATGTTTCCGATGTTGGTTACGGGCCAGGGCCATATGGATTACGCCCATGCAGACCAAGTATACAACAGCTTCTCTCGTTTAAAAAAGTTTCCAGTCGAAGAGAAAAATTAACATATGTAGAATATCTTGTTTTCCCAGTTGAGATATAGTATTACGTTTATTTTCAGTTCCTTGGAATGATGTTCCTTTTCACAAGTAACTGCCTTCTGTCCCATTACCTGAAAGTGAGGCTAGGGTCACTGATGAAGAACAAATAGGTATGTTTTTGTTTTCTTGGCTGGTACGTCCCAATAAAAACTTTTGAGGTTCGCACACCAGTAGTTCCTGCACTGCCCAACCACAAAATAATGTAATATTTAGTGCTGCAAAAATTCTACTTAACAGAATTTCGAAGTTGCGACACCGAAATTCATACTCGAATTTATAATCTACGCAATGGCTATAATCGGCGGTATATATGGGCACATGGCAGGTAACCGTGTCTTTATTTTATTTATATGAAGTTTTACATTATTATGTACCTACTGTAATACATGTTCTGAGTAAATGCTTAAAATGTTGAAGATTCAGAAATTTTCAATGTTGATATATAAAGTAAGATTAAAAGAAAAGCAAAATTATAGATGCCAGTGTAGGTACTTATATGTAATACATGTGTATGGTCTCTCAGATTTGGTCTCAGTTGTATCTGCCAATCAAACACAGCGGGTTTACATTATATGTGGGAGCTATTCTTAACATATCAATTTAAAAATTTATCGAATTCGTCTGGTCCATAAAAAGGTACCCAATTAGGTCAATATCAGGTGATATGAAAGTTAATATCATTATGATTTCGGAATCCTGAAAACCACGCACTCGTCTTATTTATACGGTTAACTTTACTAAAAAATATTGCGTTTTGAAGACATAATGCTCATAGCAGCTAGACGTTTGCTTGTAGTAGGTGACGATCAAACGCACAAATGCCTTAAACCGATATCTGTTAATGCATGCACTGCAATATCTGAAAGTGTAAACTTTATTCATGGTAAATGGGTTGTCATGAGATATGATTCAAGTAACTACATTTTTAATGTTCATATTTGTTTGTCCTTTAAGTATTTGATTTACAGGGCCGTGAAATTATTAAAATGGCAGTCGTTGAGTTTCAGGAAGTGTAAATCATGGTAAATTGGTTTGCCAACCGCATTATAATACAAGAAAGTAAGCTACCTTGATAAAAGGAGAAAAAGAAAACAGGTATGTGGAAAATATCAGCAGTGTGAGGGAGTACGTATCAATAGGACCTGCTATTCAAATTGTTAATAGTTTTAACTGAGTCGCCTGGTTCCAATGTTGTGCTTCAGGTTAGAATAATTACTAATGTTAAAAATTTGATGGTGATGGTGGTGATAAAGAAAGCATGTTTTTATGTATGGTGGTAGATAAAATGATTTCTGTTGATTGGGTGAGGGTGTTTTCTGTGTGAAGTTTCCTAGAGCGCTGCTCAGTGACGGGACCAATCAAACGAAACTGATTGTGTTAGCCTCATTGTGCTGAACGAGTTTTACAAATCCTGTTAGAGCAAGCTTCTTCCGTTCATAATTTCGACAAGTGTATGTTATGGTGAATGTTGGAAGAGTAGCTTAAAGCATTTGTTCGTATTTAACTGAGGCCGAATTGCCGTCTCTTAGTGTTATGTTATATGGCCAGGGCTATATGGATTACGGCTATGGAGGCCAAGTATACAACAGCTTCTCTCGTATTAATAATCTCTTGTATCAATAAGTTCCTAGTGGAAGAGGAAAAATTAACAGATGTAGAATATCTTGTTTTCCCAGGCGTGTTATAACACTACTTTTATTTTCATTTTCTTGGAATTAATGTTCCTATTTTGTTATTCAAAACCCCACAAGTGCAATATCCTACATAAAGCATGGTTTACCGTCTTCACGCCGTCAGTTTGCTGGTTGTGCTACAGTTACTCACATATTAATATTTTTCAAATGAATATTATTTTGACTTTGGTGGTATCGGTATCTTGTCTTATGTACTTTTGGCCCGTTATATGTTGCAGATTTTCCCATTTCAATTGTCAACAAAGCGTGTTTAGCTTTAACCTCAAAATAAGACAGGTAGTAACATATACTTCTAGAACATAGTGATCCACAGTGAAATCACTGGCAACTGAAATTTTTAATATTTAAACCTGGACTGGGCTTAAATTACTATTGGTTGGTTAGAGATTCAATCTTAAGTGTTGTGGTTCAGTATTTTATACTTGGAGAGGTCCGTCCACAAACATGTACATTTTAATCTAATCTATTATGGGTGCATTATAAGTTGGTGATTGACGGTTGAAGGAGTGGGGAAGGAGAGAGGATAGCACCATTGGCACTGTACCGTTCCTCGCCACATGCTAGGCAACGAAGATGGCGGGTAGAGGGGAGGAGGGAGTTTGACTGCGGTAATGTACATGCACATATTCCTAGAAATTTGAGTATTGCAGTATTAATCATAAGACTGCCGTAAGACTGTCTACACGTTTAAGTGAGCAGTTGCCTAATTACAGCATACGAAATCTTCGAAATGAACAAAAAATAAATGGTTAGCTACAGTTAAGATTAAGAGAAACAAAAGTGCCATACCTGCACAGAATTATGCATTCTATTCCAACGGGAATATGTCGCTTATCTCAGAGTCATTGGTACTGCTTTTCTAATCATTGTCGCCGTCGTCGTCGTCGCCGCCGTCAGAGCTGCTGCAATCTCCCACGGAAATCATGAGTTCTTCCACTTTCTTCCAAAACGCCGTCGTTTTCCCATGCTGATACTATAAATTTTTTGTGTGACAAACAGCATCTTCCTAACTTTTAGCACTTATTTTTGCTATTGCTTCTGTTAGTTTTATAACATGTTATAGTGAAATCTGTATTATTGCGCGCTACATATCCCTTTATTTGGGCCCAAATTAACTCTATTGCATTAAAATGGCAATGGTAGGGAGGAAGTCTAATAATTTTGTGGCCTTTTTCTGCAGCAATTTCATTAATTATATATTTTGGGAATTGCAGTTTGCCTTTTTCAGTTCAAGCAATTCGTACTTTGGTCTTGAACATGCACATATATTTTCCCTTACTTGTCCTTTAATTGGGATTCCATACCCAAAAACATTTTTGTGATCTTCACAGATAATTTCTGTCTGTCTGTTTCTGTAGCACAAGTGTTTGTGACAGCCATTAGTAACGATAATTAGCTAAATATTAAAGTTACACTGAAACACTAAAGTTGATCACCGAAACACACGAATTATGTTGCGAAAATGTAAAGCTGTTTACACTCTGTGAAACATTCACTACTTGAAGCAGTACACTCTTAGTTTGGCAGTGATGACAGGGAGAAATACCCTAAGTACCGTAAGGGTTATTCATGTTAGAACTGGACCGGACAAAGGCAGGTAAGAGGGGTTGGTCATTAACCCAGAAAACCTCATAAGATATTCCTTGAAACTAAATCCACACCTGTTCCCTTCCAACAACGCATACCGTCTCATACTAAAGGGCAACGAACGACGACGGTATTATGATACCGCTGATTCATACGCGAAGCAGCAATAGTAGCAGTGTTTGCTTATTGCAAACCTCAACATGCCGATAGACTAGCGTCATGCATAAAGCACGTGGTGTCGTGCGATAGAGTTGGCAACGTAGGATAAGCGTGCCGGGTTGCTATGGCAACAGTTTTCTTTTGATTGGTGGATTGTTGGTTGCTAGGTGACCGCAATGACGTGTCAGTGACATGTTTATTCCCTCTCCTTGTTTTCGCAGCTGAATAGCACGTGGAGGCAAAATGCCAATCACCATTTTATGATGCGGCAATTATAATAATGGTTCTGGTTTACATGGGGGAGAGTTGAGGCATCTTCATCTATGGTTGTATGTAAGCGGTTAGGCTTCTGCTAGCAGTAGCAAGGTTGTGACATAGGTGGCTGATGCTAAATGTGACAACCTTAAAACTCTCATTATATTGCCAATTGTTAATATATAGAGGAGAAATTGTTCTTCTTTTTCATTTTGTTTGCTGCTTGTTATACTGTGAAGCTCTACATAGTTAACACAGTGTACAGGTTTCTCATTATTGCCTCTTTGGTAACCTCTTTGCTAACGTAATATAACAACGCATGATGTACTGCTCAAAGAAATGACCACAATATAGCCATTGCTGTATTGAAAGTGAACACTTTAATTTTATTGAATGTCTCTTGATGTTTTTATAAGAAATATTGTTCTAACGATAGCACTTGGTATTGTTCTACATCTGAAATCTAGGTGCAATTTCCAACCAAAAATGATGACTGCTTGAGTTATGTCCAATAGCTTTATGTGATGGTATCGATCTGATTGAAGCTTGTCTTTGTTCGGATGCATAGACGTTTGAACGTTTCAGTAGTGTGGATAGTAGTGTCTTCTATGTGAAGGCATTGCACAAAGTATGAGGAAAGGTAACATTCAACTTAAATCCATATAGATGGTATAGCAAATGCCGAGCTGAAAATGGAGATTTGTTCGTTTTTAATTACATCCTCCAACGTTATGTCATATCGGACAAAAAATGAGATTTAATCTACCTAGTAATTCAAATTGAAGGTGAGCAAACTGAACTAAACACATATACAGTTGGATGTATCTGAACATGGATATCAGTATAAGCATTTTTATGATGTTCCATTCAACAAGTCATACATCATGGCACATGCATTATAATACTAGTACTCCGATACCTTTATTGTACTTGTATGATGATGATATATATAAGGGTACTCAACTACAGCGGTCATCGGCACTCAACTACAGCGGTCATCAGCGCCCTTTAAAAAACTAGTCATGGCAAAAACCAGATATAAAACTTTCTAAAAACTATGCAAGTGTAACAAAGCCTATTAAAAATACACGTACATAAAAAACATCAATCAAGACCTACTAAAAATTTCGTTCACTAAATCCTAAACTCTAAACTAGACAAGAATCTAAAAGCCTTCTCCACGGGTCTCCATGCACGGCCTACACGTGGCTGGGCCTGTTGACCGTCTCCCTCAACCACGAAGAGGAGCCTACACGAGGGAACTGTTGGCTCGGGACCCCGGGTGTGCCAGACCCGTACCTACCGAAGTAGGCCCCTGGGGGTATTGTACTTGTATCTTACATGATGTATTATCAGTGAATACTCATAAACCTTCATCATTTCTAACATTACCCTCAGAAGTGAGAATGAGTATTTAAGGAGGCTCTTTAACTGCTTAGGTCTTAAGCATCTCATTCTATAGCGCACATGAAAGACTGCTTAATTTTACTTAGGGGTCTCTTTATCAGACTTGAGGTTGTTTTACATTCCGTAAATTAACAGAAAAAGGATCAACGACTTTACTTTCCTGCTTAAGGAAGTCATGCTAAGAATTTGCTCTCAGCCAGGTTTGTACCAGAGCTTAGCATGGTCCCCTAGACCATGGACAATGTCATTAATCCCAGAACATGCATTTCTGTGGGCCAATCTAATGCCAATTGCTACTGCATGCAGTCTTAGCTAAGTATTGGAAATTTATCTGCTGAATGGAGCATTAATGAATATCTCGGTATTATATAGCGAGTGACTGTGTAAGAGTGACAGTAAAGCTGTCTTGAAAATTGTATATTATTTAGGACTAAATTGTTACCAGGAGAGTGGAAGGTTCCTATAAATTCTTACTGTAGAAGAGTAATATACTTCTTGGAACTGTTCTAAGCTATTTGCCAGTCTGTGCAAATTGCCCGCATTCCTCTTGCTATAGTCATGCAGAGCAGTAATATAGCTAACAGAGACTATATGTATTTATGTGTAACAATACATTTTAAACAGGGCCCTACAGGAATGTTGAAAATGAAGTGAAATGTGTAGTGTTTAGCGCCCACTTTTACTACATATGGCACTGCAGGCGGTGACACTGATGATACATGAGATGAAGATGGAGCACTGGTGGAATGAGATGGCGGGGGAAACGGCTGGTCCCGGAGAAAACCCGCCGCAGCGCTGTGTTATCCAGCAGAAATCTCAGTTTGCGGTCGCCTGGGATCGAACCCGGGCCACCTTGGTGAGAGCCAAGCGGTCTAACCACTGAGTCACGGCGTGGCCAGGAATGTCGATACCAAACCTTTCCAATAATATGTTGGTTCTCTTTGTAATAAAAATATTTCCTTGCTGTCCATTGAATTACCCAATAAAACAATTCCATATAACCTGAGGAACTGAAAATACACCAAACTTATTGTTCTTAAAGCAGTTTGTCTCAGTAACCTTTTACATTTCTTAATACAAAACAATTAGAGCTAAGCTTTCATAGCATGACTTTTACTTGTTTTCGGCAACTGGATCTTCTTCTTTTAGACCAAGAAATTTTGTTTGCGATACATTAGTGTGACTTTAGTATCTGATTGTTAATTCCACCTCCAACAAAATAGGCCGCGCCGTGGCTCAGTGGTTAGACTGCTTGGCTTTCACCAAGGCGGCCCGAGTTCAATCCCAGGCGACCACAAAGTGAGATTTGTGGTGGGCAACGCATGCTAGGGCTGGTTTTCTCCGGGATCTCTGGTTTCCCCCTCCCATCTCATTCCACCAGTGCTCTATCTTTATCTCATGTATCATCAGTTTCATCACCTGCGGTGCCATATGTAGTAAAAGCAGGCATTAAACACTACACATTTCCAACTTAATAAAGTTAGTAGTTTATTTGCTTCAAAGCAAATTTGAACGTTTTGAGTGTTTAATTGACAGTGTCTCTTAATTGCTAATGTGACATTTGTGATATAAGTAATCTGGTAGCATATGCAGTGAGCACATCTGATGGCTACTAGCTGTGATTTAAATGGCAAACCATTTATAACTATTAAACATAAGAATGGCTCAAACATAGAGACTTATGAGACAACTTTCATAATAATGCTAGGTTCTGAATTATATCCGTTTATCATTGTTTTGGCAAACCATTTATAACTATTAAACATAACAATGGCTCAAACATAGAGACTTATGAGACAACTTTCATAATAATGCTAGGTTCTGAATTATATCCGTTTATCATTGTTTTGGCAAACCATTTATAACTATTAAACATAACAATGGCTCAAACATAGACACTTGTGAGACAACTTTCATAATAATGCTAGGTTCTGAATTATATCTGTTTTATCATTGTTTCCTGTATGTTGTTTAAGAAATATCTAAACTAGTTAATAGAGATGTTATTGAAAGCTTACAATTCTAACTATTGGAGGAAGAGGTTGTTAAATACCATAGCTAATCACAAAAATTCCTAATTATAGTTCTTTTTTATCCAAGGCTCTTACTAATTCAGATCTTAGCACATATGCTTCTTTATCTAAAACCAAACTGGGAGAATATTGATGGGTATTTATCATTCTTTTACACTAGCCCTGTATAGATAAGGTTTTGGATACATAGAGTCAAACTGAAATATTCAGTGCCATGGCCGGGATTTGAGCCACATATCTCCTGGTTCCAGTTTGGATGCTCTTAACCATTTAGCTACCCTGGCAAGTTTGCCATCATGATATTAAATTCTCCAATTGAGTCATATATTTTTACGGTAAACCACTAGGGGCTCTCATATTTGAGATGCACCATTTGTGGCACATTCTATTGTAAGTCCTGGAGTCCCAGAATTCATGATTAAACTCTTACTCTTTAAGTTAATTGATAGAAATTCATCGATTTTTCACACTAGCCGCGTGTAGGCTAAGGTTTTGGCCATGTTAGCTCAATGGTTACGAATGACTGGACGGAAACCAGGAGCTCTACGGTTGCGTGGCATTAAATTTCTCAGTTTGACTCTATCTGGAAAAATATTGTTTAAGCTTTTGTATATTATAGCAGTTGTATACTCCATTATCTTAGAAAAGACTGTCAGTAGTGCTATTAGCCTATTTTTAGAAATCGGCATAGAGGTTAAACAGCTTATTCCTTTTTTGTTTTTTTTTGCTTACAAAAGAGAATGAATCACATATGGCTAACTTATGGCTAAGAGTCTTTCTGATCTGTTGAGATATATTTGGTACTTATATCAACCCAAGTATAACTGATTCTTGTTTTTAATGAGG
This sequence comes from Mantis religiosa, assembly GCA_030765055.1. Taxonomy (NCBI): domain Eukaryota; kingdom Metazoa; phylum Arthropoda; class Insecta; order Mantodea; family Mantidae; genus Mantis; species Mantis religiosa. The sequence goes on along the minus strand of CM060956.1, from coordinate 123,137,037 downwards.
TTATAATCTTTTTTTTTTAGTTAGATTTATGAGTCTGCATGTTTACATTGAACTTCACTTTTATGTTGTATACTTGAAACGTTTTCAAGATCATTCAATCTCATCCTCAGCTGTTTGGTGACTAATTCAACGTTCTTCTTCCTCCACTACTACGCTGCTCCGATCCCTCTGCCATCTGGTGTTAGGGGCACCACGTTTTAATACTTCATTTAATGCCAGGATTTCAAAATTTATAACCTTTTTCCTGGTTTTTGGTTACGAATATTTTTTTCCAAATATCCAATTATGTAGGTTTTCTTAAAGATTTTAACAGTTTTATGTTATGGCCAATGTTGTGGTTTTCTGTCCAAAAATTGTGTGACACTGCAGTTGTTTTCTGTTTGTTTCAACTTTATGTTCCTCTGGTGTTCTTTTTGCCTGGTTAACAAGTTTCTCTTAGTTTTCCCTTGTAGCTTTTATCACGGGTTTCACAGTTTATCTGATAGCTTCCCAATTTTAAAGTGTTTTGGATTGAATGTTTTAGTGGTTTATTTAGCAAGTTATGCAGACTGAATTTGTTTTGGGGTGCTAGTTTTAAGTTTAGTCTTTAGAAGATTCGTTCAAATTCGCTAAAAGCCCATGGATGGTAGGTGAATTTTCTATATTGCCAGTTTGTGTTTTTAAGCAGTGTGAGAGTGGTCTTTTTTATATTATCTTAAGTTTTTCCTTTCTTTTCATCAAGTTCCTTATGATGGCTGGGTTGAATCCATTTAATACTGCTATCTCTTTTATGTGTTGTTGCTCTTTCAAAACCTCCTCCTTACTCAGTGGGATGTTGTATAGCCGGTGAATTAGACTTCTAAAGGCAGCTAGTTGATGTGAAACTGAGTTGTATTCATTTTTCTTTGTGTAATTATCTATGTGTGTGGGCTTCCTGTATATTCCAAAATCTACACCATGACAAATTCTAGTTATCTTGAGGTCCAAAAAGGGTAGGGTGTTGTCACAAACTGGCAATATCAAAAATTCACCTACCATCCATGGGCTTTTAAAAAATTTTAACGAATCTTCAAAAGACTAAACTTAAAACTAGCACCCCAAACCAGACTGTCTGAAGAACCTGCCAAATAAACCACTAAAACATTCAATCCACAACACTTTAAAATCGGGAATTTATCAGATAAACTGTGAAACCTGTGATAAAAGCTACATAGGAAGAACTAAGAGAAACTTGTTAACCAGGCAAAATGAACATCAGAGGAACATAAAGTTGAAACGAACAGAATAATCTGCAGTGTCACACCATTTTTGGACAGAAAACCACAACATTGGCCATAACATAAAACTGTTAAAATCTTTAAGTACACCTATAGAATTGGATATTTGGCCAAAAACTGGGAAAAAGTTATAAATTTTGAAATCCCGGCATTAAAAGAAGTACTAAAACTTAGTGCCCTAACACCAGATGGCAGAGGGATCGGAGCAGCGTAGTAGTGGAGGAAGAAGAATGTTCAATTAGTAACCAAACAGCTGAGGATGAGATCGAGTGATCTTGAAAATGTCTCAAGTATACAACATAGTAAGTGAAGTTGAGTGTAAACATAGTTTTTTTTCCCTTTTTTTTTTCTTTAGTTTATGTCCTCCAACGTTAAGTCATATCGGGCAATGAATGGAATGGGTGAAATGATGCTCAAATGAGTCCGGGGTCCATAGAGCTTAGAGCTACCCGACATTTATCTTTCAGGATAAGGGAAAACCCTGGAAAAACCTTATCCAGGTAACTCACCCTGACCGAGATTCGAACTGGGATCTCTTGAACGTGAGGCAGACATGCTACCACCACGCTACCAAGGCGGGCATAATCAAACTCAAAAATGAAGAATACTTCACTGTTAATAATGCTCCTGCTATTAATATTTAAGGTTATAATCTGTTTCATCTCTCTGGAAGTTGCAGAATCAATTTCAAATCTACAGGTAATTTTAAGTTATACCTTTTATAGAGTTTTAACTGCAGTTGAGTTTGAATAATTCTGCTTGTTTGTCTTTTTGCTACATTAAGATTATGTGTGAAAGTTACTAGCTATTGCTTAGTAATTACTGACTTCTTAGTTTCCGATGGTTAATGGATCCGTAATACAGCATGGAATAACACTAATTAAAAAGGCTTTTGCCACGTGGGTGAAAATTGACATTTTAGGTCAAGTTTTATGATCAATTAACAAATATGAGCTTAAAATTGTTCCTACACCCACCATTTTCTTGTAAAAGATTTAAATATATTTAAAGCAGTAAAAATTATCAAAAAATTAAGTAAGTAAACTATGAACCTATAAATGCCCCAGATGTTCTATATTTATAAATGTTTCCAGTAGGGTTCGTACTTAAACAACCTAGTGTGCGGCATGTGTGCCTTGCTAAGCAAAGAGGCTTAATTGTTTTATTGCTTTAGTCGTCTCTATGCCACACCAGCTGAAAATAACACAGTCCCATCATGGAGCATCGTGTATTAAGTAATAGCTTCAATTCAAAGTTTGTCTTGCTTATGAAAGGGGGTGGTTTTAAGTGGCTTTTGTTATCTGTAATTTCATTTTGTGTGCAAATTAAAAATCTGTTCATGCTTGAATAAATTCTCCAAAGAAATTCTGTTATGTGTGCAGACAGTTTACTATAAAAAGCAGCATTGACCTTCAACATAAACTTCGAAATGAGCATATTCCAGTTACATTGGCTGTCATGTTGGAGATGAAGACAAGGAATGGGCTCCTTATGTGTGCTGCATAATGTCTTATTCCAATCTTATTAAATGGATGAATGGTGACAAAATTCACACTATGCCTTTCTCGGTGCCAATGTTCTGACACGAACCAACTTGTCATTCAAAAGACTTATTTCTGCCTAAGAAAAATGTGGGACATTTAAAAAGAACAAATTCCTAAATTAAGCATCCTCTGTTACATCTGTAATAAGACCTGTTCAACATATATCTGCACTCCCATTTCCCAGCTCACCTTCACACCCATCCTTTCCACTTAGATGCAGAATATGTCCAGAACCTGAATATAAACCCCTCCTGATCAGTCAGCCTAGACTAAATGATTTACAGTCCGGCCGTTGTATCTTTTGGCTCTGACGTTTTGCGATTGCAAGAGGTGGAGGGGGAAGGTTAATAGTACCAACATACAGTAATGAGCAATTGAAAACATCCTCAAAATTATCTTTAGAATGAAAATATAATACTATAATTAGCTTTAAAACACTGAAATACAACTTACAACTTCATTATCATGTAAGATATTTACTACAACAGCACTATTCGAATATTTCGTTTACACCTTTCACACACACTAACTGCATCTGTTGGTAGTACTGGGAGTCTCTACATCTGGTGTTGTGGTCAGGAAGTTAAAACTCTCTGCTAGCGCCAATCAAAATTGTTGCTCCTATGCATGGCTCCTGAACCCAACACCGTGTTTGCCAGGTTAAATTTGCTTTGCTATATTTTGCGTGCATGAATTCTGATTTTTAATGTACATAAGTCCTATTATTATCACTATTATAATAATATGGCTACTTGTTTGTGAAATATGAAAATACATGAAATATTTAAAATACACATTGTTCCTCTGCTTGAAATTCTCGCTAAAGAACTGGTAACAGCCTGCTTCCCCCTCTCGAGCAATGTCGGAGCGGTAGAACGAGCGGCCGAACTTTAGTGAGCTATACGAAACAACTGAAACAGCAGTCTGAGGTGTGGGATCAGTACTGCAACTGTGGAATTTAGTAACTCTCAATAGGAGAATTTCAATTATCAGAAAGATTCATGAACAGTTTTCCAGTTACTGTGTTATGAAAAATTCCCTTTGGGCGTGCATAGACATAGATGGTTTTATAAGTGTGCTAGGATTCCAACACATCCCTGAAGAATTGAGGCTGTTTATTGACTCTTCTAAGCTAAGTCTCATAGTAGTGTTGCTCCACAATGCAAAATACCGAGCCAGCTATACCAGTGGCACATTCAGTAGGAATGAAGCAAACTTATGAAAGCTCAGCTATCACGCATGTGGAGATTTGAGGGCCATTACAATTTTATTTGGCCTACAAGGGGGATTTATAAAGTACTGTTGCTTTCTGTGCTTGTGGGATAGCAGGGACACTGGATCACACAGCATTGTAAAAGAGAGTCCTCTAAGATAAACTCATACACAGCTTAATTTCAGATATGTTCCATTAGTTAACCCAAAAAAAGTAATACTACCTCCTCCACATAAAATTAGGCCTAATGAGGTAGTTAAGCCAGTGAACAAAAATTGAGAAGCCTTTGCATACCTCAGAAGCCAGTTTCCAAATCTCAGTGATGCTAAAGTAAAAGAGGGAATATTCGTTGGCTCCCAAATTTGAAAGATAAAAACTTAAAAAAAAATTCACTTTCTCCATTCACATTTGGATTTTATCCCCAAGAACTTGGGGCTTAATGAATATGGTGAAAGCTTCCATGAAGATATTCAGAAGATCGATCTCAGATATCATGATAGATAGGATCCCAGAATAAGGGGCAATTATGGCTGTCTTTTAACTAGAGAAGGCGACACAAGGCTATGAAAAAAAAGGAAATAAAACTATAAGCGTATTTAAGATATATTTTATTATACCTTCAGGTTTCAGTGGTTTACCATTATAATATTTGTTTTTGTTTAGTTCTAATGCTATTTTGCATTGCTTTATCTGCCTTTTCAGGTTGTCGAGATAGAACAAGTTTAAAAAAGTCAGTAAAAGCTAAGAAATTTATTTTAGAAAAGTGCAAATGTAGTTTAGTTTTGTAAGGGCTGTTGGTTTATTATACTTTGAGTTATGTTCTATGTAAAACCAAAGCATTTTATGCACATAATGAATAGTGTTTAATTAATATTGTCACCCAGTTATCGGGAGGCACCACAAGCAACAGCTGAGAAGGGGCCGGAGGCTACGCCACGCCCACTCATCTGTCTCCTGTCACTAACTGAGGGGTGATTTGCGGTAGTGTCGCCGGTCCTTCGATGTTTCTCTCCCCTTCTCCGGTGGTCTGGAACGTTCGGTGATTAGAGACTTCTAGAAAAACACTGACATTCTTATAAAAAGGGTTTCAGAGAGACAGTTAGTCAGTCAGTGTTTGACGTGCTAGCGAAGGACGTGTTTACGTAACCGCGAGTACAGTGAAATTGTAACGGACGGACTGGTGAATTATAATTGTTGCAGCACGTAATTCTGTGTAATTGGCAAGTGTTTAACTGTAAGTCGGTGGAAATAAAGAACATTGTTGAGTGGTGTAATTGGACTTTTTATTTCACGAACCCACAAAGTCACACTGGTGTCAGGAAGCGGGAAGATAACATCACCGAACATTACAACCATGGACGCGGCATTGGAAAAAATTTTGGAGAAGATGATGGAAATGAAGGCCGAAATAACAGCGAAGACGGAAGAAATAAAGACCGAATTGACCACAGAAATGAGGGCAGCGAACGACAGTCTGGCCACGGAAATGAAGGAGGCGAACGAGGTCCTCGCCGCCAAATTTGACGAACAGTTGGCCGGCGTGAGGGATGACGTCACGAAGCTGGGCAAGCGGATGGGCCAAGTAGACGACCGCCTTAATGATTTAGAGGAAAAGGCCGACAATAACGCCAAGACCCTGAACGCCGTGGTGGAAGACGTCGAAGACCTTGCGAACCGCATTAACAACCTGGAAGGGAAGGCTGACAGCAGCGTCAAGTCCCTGAACGCAATGGTGGAGGACGTCGTCGGCAGGAGGTTGAAGGATTTGAAGCCCGACGCGCCGGGACGCGACACAACATCTGCGCGCGTCAAACCTCCCAAGTATGACGGCGCGTCAACGTTTGAAGTCTTCCGCCGCCAGTTCGACACAGTGGCCAGGCACAACAGGTGGTCACCGGAGGAAGAGGCTACACAGTTAATAGCCAGCCTCCAGGGACGGGCCGCGGAAGTGCTAAACGCGGTGCAGACGATGGCGGCGCCCAAGGACATCTGGGAGGCCCTGGAGAATCGCTTCGGGAACCACCGCTTAGCCGCAGCATACCGAAGCCAGCTAAAGGCAAGGTCGCAGCAGCCGGGGGAGACGCTGCAGGAGTTCGCCATAGCCATCGAGCAGCTGGCTAGCAAGGCCTTGGTTGACCTGCCACTGGAGTTCGTATCCCAGGAAGCCGTCTACAATTTTGTCGACGGGGTACGGGACACGGAGATTCGTCAGCGCCTAATGCTCGGCGAATATAAAACCATCCACGAGGCGCTGACAGCGGCATTAAGGATGGAGGCGGCCAAAATAACATCCCTCCCGACGTCGAGAACGAGGAGCGTCCGCTACGCCGGAGACCGAAGACCAGCAGAGGGACGCCGGCGAACACCTAGTGGCCTGTGTTGGGGGTGTGGACAGCCCGGACACCTGCAGAGAGACTGCCCACACCAGGAAGAGCAGCCGGAAAACGAGTAAGGGCCGTCGTGGAGAGGGGCACGTCGGCGCCATCACCACCATCCCCTCGAGTGACACTGCGCGCCGTCAGCCGGCGTATGGATGACAGCCTCATCGCGGACGGTTGGATAAGAGGAAAGCCGTGCCGCGTGCTGGTGGACACCGGGGCGGCCGTGACCATCATCAGACCTGACGTGGCGAAGGGTTTGCCGACAAGAAAGCCAAGCCGGCCATACCAGCTTGTCACGGCATCGGGCGACACCTTGCCTGTGGAGAAGGAGGCCCTGCTGGAGCTGAACTTGGGACGGAGTGCCGTGCGTCTGTGGGTGTTCGTCGCGAAGGTGGCTGAGGAGGTGATCCTGGGACTGGATGCCCTCAGGAGCCATGAGGCGACGGTCGACGTCGGCAAGAAGGTCCTGCGGCTTAACGGAGAAGAGGTTATACTCCGTCAACCCGAAGAGCGCCTTGGAATGTGCAGGGTCGTCTTGGACGAAGACGTGGTTGTTCCCGCGAGGAGCGAGGTGGTGGTGACGGCGCGACTTGAGGGTCAGAGAACCAGGAACATGATGCTGGACCAGAAGACGCCTGTACACGGACTGTGTGTAGCCAGGGCATTGCTGCCCTGCCGAGAGGAGGTGCCAGTGAGACTGCTAAATCCAACGGACACCGATCACGACGTCCAGGCCGGGACGGAGCTGGGAACGTGCGAGCCCGTAGTGAGCGTAACAGCAATCGACAAGACACAGGAGCCGGCGCCGAAGCAACACCTGGGGCCCCGGCTAGAAGGCTTACTGGAGAGGGCGGCCGACCACCTGACCGCAGAGCAGCTGGAGCAGGTACGACAACTACTGGGGCGATACGAGCGCGTCTTCAGCCAAGGCGATAGTGACTACGGCCGCACGGACAAAGTGCTTCACCGCATCGACACCGGAGACGCCCGGCCTATTCGGCAACCACATAGACGCGTTCCGCTGGCGAAGCAAGGGGCGGTACGAGACATGCTGGAGGACATGAGATCCAGGGGAGTGATTGAAGAGTCCGACAGCCCTTGGTGTTCCCCTGTAGTCTTGGTGACGAAGAAGAACGGCGAGCTGCGCTTCTGCGTAGACTACAGAAAGCTGAACGCTGTCACCCGGAAGGACTGCTTTCCCTTACCCCGGATTGACGACACCCTGGACACGCTAGCTGGTGCACAGTGGTTCTCGACCCTGGACCTGAAGTCGGGCTACTGGCAGGTAGCTCTAGACCCGAGAGACAAGGAGAAGACCGCATTCTCGACGGGCCAAGGTCTTTGGCAGTTCACGGTTATGCCCTTTGGCCTCTGCAACGCACCAGCTACCTTCCAACGCCTCATGGAGTCAGTGATGAGAGGGCTGACTTACAATGCCTGCCTGCTATACCTGGACGACATCATCATCGTCGGGAAGACTTTTGAAGATCACCTCGAGAATCTGAGTAAGGTGCTACAGAGACTGCAGGCGACCAACTTGAAGCTGAACGCGAAGAAGTGCCAGCTCTTCCGCAAGGAAGTTAACTACTTGGGCCACATAGTCTCAGCAACCGGAGTGGCCACAGACCCGGAGAAGACGCAGGCTGTGAGAGATTGGCCTCGCCCAAAGGATAAGAAAGAATTGCGCAGTTTCCTGGGGCTGTGCAGTTATTACAGGCGCTTCATAAAGGGGTTCTCCAACATCGCAAAATCCCTCACCCGCCTGACAGAGGAACACAGGCCTTATGTGTGGACGGAGGACGCAGAAAACGCTTTCCAGCACCTAAAGGAGACCCTGTGCAGTGCTCCAATTTTGGGTTTCCCACGACCGGGTGGCACCTTCATTGTGGACACCGACGCCAGCGACCATTGCATTGGAGGTGTCCTGTCGCAGATCCAGGACGGCCATGAGCGGGTGATAGCCTATTACAGCAAGACGCTATCCAAGGCAGAGAAGAACTACTGCGTCACCCGACGGGAGTTACTGGCGGTAGTAAAGACATTGGAGCACTTCCACAAGTACCTGTACGGTCAGCCATTCCACCTGAGGACTGACCATTCCGCCCTAACCTGGCTATTGACCTTTAAGAACCTGGAAGGCCAGACAGCACGTTGGGTCCAGAGGTTGCAGGAGTACGACTTCACCTCGGAACATCGTAGAGGGAAGAGCCATGGTAACGCAGACGCCATGTCCCGAAGACCCTGTCCAGAAGAGTGCGGCCAGTGCACAAGAGTGGAAGAGAAGGAGCGTGCCGCAGCAGTCCGAGTAGTTGTGGCAGTGCCTGCTGAAGGCTGGGATAGCGCAGGCCTGAGGAGGGAGCAGCTGGCGGACGCAGACTTGGGGCCACTCTTGAGGGAAGTGGAGGCAGGGATGAGACCAACCTGGGAGGACATCGCACCGAGGAGCGCCACCTACAAGTCGTACTGGGCCCAATGGGACTCGTTGAAGATCAGAGAGGGCGTGCTGTTCCGGGTATGGGAATCACCCGATGGGAAGACGCAGAGAGAGCAGTTGGTACTTCCCCGGAGTAAGGTCCCGGAAGTCCTGGAGGAAGTACACGCCGGTACTTCGGGAGGACACCTGGGAGCGAACCGAACGATTGACAAACTACGGCAGCGCTACTACTGGCTGAGGCTCCGAGCAGATGCTGAGAGATGGTGCCGTCAGTGCCACGTGTGCGCGGCGAGTCGCGGCCCCCAGACTAGGAGCCGGGGTCGCATGCAGCAGTACAACGTCGGAGCGCCATTCGAACGGCTCGCCGTCGACATTGCTGGACCGTTCCCAGTTTCCGACCGAGGCAACAAGTACCTAATGGTGGTCGTGGACTACTTCACCAAGTGGCCGGAGGTGTATGCCATCCCAAACCAAGAGGCAAAGACAATCACAGACTGCCTCGTGGAGCAAGTGTTCTGTCGATTTGGGGTGCCGTTAGAGCTACACAGTGACCAGGGTACCAACTTTGAGTCCAACCTACTGAAGGAGGCATTACAAAGGCTTGGGGTGAATAAGACTCGCACTACGCCTCTACATCCCCAATCGGACGGCATGGTCGAAAGGTACATCAAGACCTTAGAGGAACACCTGAGGAAAGTCGTGGCCAGCCATCAGCGAGACTGGGACGTCAAGGTGCCACTGTTCTTGCTGGCCTATCGCTCATCTACACACGACACAACTGGGATGACGCCAGCCAGCTTAATGTTCGGCCGAGAGTTACGCCTCCCTTGTGACCTGGCTTTTGGAAGCCCTCCGGAAGTGAAACAGCCAGCGACCGAGTATGTGGAGAACTTGGTGGACCATCTCCACGACATGCACGAGATGGCTCGCCAGAACATCCAGAAGGCGAGCGACCGCATGAAGACCAGGTATGACAGGCAAGCCAACAGCCAAGGGTTCCAGCAAGGTGACCTAGTCTGGTTGTACCGTCCTACCCGGACCAAGGGACGGTGCCCGAAGCTCCAGCAGCCATGGCAAGGACCGTACCGGGTGGTGAAGAGGATTAACGACGTGGTCTACCGCATCCAGAAGGTTCCCCGAGGGAAGATGTTGGTGGTACACCTGGATCGTCTAGCCCGCTATGATGGTGCTGTTCGGGACGACCAGCTTTGAGGAGGGAGCAGTGTCACCCAGTTATCGGGAGGCACCACAAGCAACAGCTGAGAAGGGGCCGGAGGCTACGCCACGCCCACTCATCTGTCTCCTGTCACTAACTGAGGGGTGATTTGCGGAAGTGTCGCCGGTCCTACGATGTTTCTCTCCCCTTCTCCGGTGGTCTGGAACGTTCGGTGATTAGAGACTTCTAGAAAAACACTGACATTCTTATAAAAAGGGTTTCAGAGAGACAGTTAGTCAGTCAGTGTTTGACGTGCTAGCGAAGGACGTGTTTACGTAACCGCGAGTACAGTGAAATTGTAACGGACGGACTGGTGAATTATAATTGTTGCAGCACGTAATTCTGTGTAATTGGCAAGTGTTTAACTGTAAGTCGGTGGAAATAAAGAACATTGTTGAGTGGTGTAATTGGACTTTTTATTTCACGAACCCACAAAGTCACAATATTCATCACATTATTGGAATAATTCACTAGCAAAGGAAAATATTCTGTCATTTTCTACAAATCCACCCAAACTGTGACATAAAAAGTCATGTGACACGTACGCTTTTACTGTCAATTTTGTATTTAGAAGGTTCTATATAGTTGAAGGGGCCAAATTCTGTGAATGTGGCAGACAAAAATTTGAAATTTGTTGACTAGTGTAATTGTCTCTGTTATTTTATTCATTTTACTGCAGATTTTTTAATTTTATTATGGGAATCATCAATAGGTACTAAGTAATTCTCTCCTTTTGCTTCATTTGTTTCACTTAGTTTGTGCAGTGTTGTTAACCCTCTATGAGTCGTGTGGGGTCTGGGAGGCCTCTGGCTTTATTTAAATGTTTTATTTTATGAAGGAACGCACCTATGTATTGGTTGATCTAGGACATCTAACATTACACCTTACTCGAATGTTTGCTGTTGCAACAACTTTTCTGTTTATTATTATAGCTGCAAGAATGACGATTTAGCAGATAGGTTTGGTACAGGTGTAGCAGTCCCCTTGTACCTTTTCTCATTGCATGTCGATTACATGTTTTTCTTCAATAATAGGTAGTGAAATATTGTTTTGCAAATGGAAAGAGCCACTAATACTTTGTTGAGAGTACCACATGGTACTCATTTCTATTGGATAAATTGGCTGATGTTAGAGCAATGTTTACCATGTTTGTAAGTAAATGTCAGAAGTGTTATTCTCTTTGGACAAAATGTCACATTCGATGAGTAAATTACCTGTATTTTGTGGTCGATGAAGTTTTAGACAGCATATACTATCTATAGCCTAACAGGTATGGCATGAAAATATTAGGTTTGAGTGATGCAAAACGTTTTACACCACTAATATGGAAATCTTTTATGGTTATTAGGCGGATGGATCACAATTGTTAAGTAATGCCACAGAGGCTGAAGTGCTAAGAATAACTGAACCAATCTGTAACACTGGCAGAAATGTTACAGCAGATGATTGTTTCATTAGTGTATTCCTGGTGAATAAGCTGGGCAAAGACAACTTTATTTTATCGGTACAATTTTCAAGAACATGGAGGATTTGCCGTTCAATTTTACTACTGCAAAAAGTCGCAGCTTATATGAAAGTGTATTTGGCTTTACAAAAAACGAAACACTTGTTTTATTCCAAACGCGGTCAAACAGCAGTTTTAATCTGAAGACTAAATGTTTTGTTGGAACAGCTGTCAGAAGGTGATGACAATTTGCCTGAAATAATCATGCGTTACGATACTAAATCTGCAGTTGATGGAATAGATATATTGTGTGCTACATACAATGGAGTCAGAACATGAAGGTCGCCAGTGGTAATTTTTAACCATATGATGAATAATGCAGGTTATTAATTCTAGGGTTATTGTTCTGGGAAACCAAAACAAATATTCCACAAGACAGAAATATTTGAAAGTGCTGTCCTGAGCTTTACTGTTGCAACAGCTACAGAGAAGAGCAACAGCGTCAAAGCTATCCAATGATCTCAAAGAGTTTCTAAAGAAATATAAAGCTGAAGAACCAACAGCAGATGAATTGCAGAATGCACCAGAATAATTACAAAAGAAGGGATATGAACCCTGCAGTAAAGACAAAAAGAACAGCAAAACTAAATATCGAAGTGGGACATGCAGTGCGTCTCTCTGAGACAATATGTAATTATTTTTTGGCAATAACTACTTAGTCAGGGAAAACAGAAGAAATAGCTAATGACTCTGAGTAACTGAGCATTTGCAATAATAAGATGTATTTTTAAAGAATATGTTGTTTTCTTTACATATACTGGATACAAATTATAATGTACACTCTATTTGTATTATACTTTAGCTGATGTATTAATTGGACTATACTAATAAAGGTCATGAATAATTACTGTAAGTAAAGCCAAAATTTGGAGGGAGGTAATGAAAATAATAAGAAGTACAGGCATATAATTGCATAAATATGTTTCGAGTCTCCCACTTGGTCTGTCAGCAGTGAATGTGTAGCAGTTCCAGCAGGGCAAGTTTGGGCTTGCAACAGAGATATAAAGAAACATTAGATTGATGTCCTTGTTTTGTGTATTTGTAAAATGTAAAAGTGATTGTAAGCTAGCATTAGGCTTAAGATTCTAATGACAAATAAAGTGTGCTTGGTGCAATTGTTGTTAGATAATATTGAGCAGTGCATCTCTGGTTAGCACTGCTGATTTAATTTTTAACACGATGTCACCTAGTCTTGTTTTTAAGATTTTTTGTTCCCCATGTATGTTTGATTGCCTAATTTGCATAATTTATCTAATCTGTATTTGCCATAAAATTACTTAAAGAAGTGTTTCTGCAGATTTGTCTTCAACTTTCTAAATTGTTCTGCAATTGTACATGTCGTAAATACACAGGAAATCAGAGTAGCTTTTATGGACTACTATTGGGTGTAAACAAGAGGGACAAATAATGGCACACATGTAAAAGACATCCAGAGATAAACTGTGTTTATTTGCTCGTACGGTTGAAGATTTGAACAGCTTTGTAAGTTAATTGTGCAGTTTCACTTTGCTCTTCACATTTTAACGTGGACAACCCTGCTGGCAAAATTGAGCCTTGTTTTTCGTAACATTTTATGACTTCTTCCCAAGTCATCACTGCAATCCACAAAAATATGAAGTTTTCAAGGTATATCACCAAATTCAAATATCATAACACCATGTTTTAGTACATTTATATACTGAGCACTCATTACTCCATATATTTAGTCTTCAGTTAAAAAACGAAATGATGATTAATTTATTATGATTTACTTCATCCATTATTCCTTTATTTTGGACATGTCAATTTCAGAGGTTATTTTCCAATCAATTTTAATCAAAATTGCCACTTTATCACTTCTGCAACTGCTTTCATATCAAGTGGTAATTTATTGAATAACTTAACTCCTTGATATAGTACATCCTTTATAGATATGTTTTGTAGATAGTTCATGTTGCTTTGTGTATTATATTCATGTATGTGTTTTTTATATTGGTCAATACTTATTATTAATATTAGTGTTCTTTATAAACACAGAGAATAAATTGTGAGTATTCTTTTGTCAATAACTGACTCTGTAAGATCCCCTGGCTTTTAAATTAAACATAAATCTAACATTTTTCTTCTGATAGGTAAGTAGCCTATTCATATTTTCGGCAGATATAGCTGTAATAAATAAGTATGAACACATTGAGATTCTTTTAGTTGCTGAAATATTTAATTGGATGGATTGACTTGCTGATTTGATAGCAGAAATAAAGAAAACAACACATTTTAGTGCATTAATTAATAATTGCTTGTTGATCACTGCATCTATGTAATTTTCAGTTAAAAATCAAAGACAGAAAAACAGAACTAGCTTTCTAATTCTTATTGCCTAACCTATGAAACATCTTGCTAGGTATACGAAGCAGCATAAAAGTTTGGAGAAGCAAACAATTGATGGACCAAAATCGGAAGACCTGTGGCAAATATTTTTTTTTTTTAATTTACGTCCTCCAATGTTAAGTCATATCGGACGGTGAATGAATTGGTTGAAATGATGCTCAAATGAGCCCGGGGTCTGTAGAGCTTAGAGTTACCTGACATTCGTCTATGAGGCTAAGGGAAAACCACGGAAAAAAACCTTATCCAGGTAACTCACCCTGACCGAGATTCGAACTTGGGACGTCTTGAACGTGAGGCAGACACTCTACCACCACGCTACCGAGGCGGGCCTGTGGCAAATATGGCGTAGGTAGACATAAAAATGAACATTATCTAAAATGATGTAGATAAACAAGCAAAAGACAGGAAAGAAGGCTGAGAAAGGAATGTAATGAGTTATATACATTAAATAGAAGTTCTGTAATGTATTATTAATTGACTCATCATCTATATGTGCTGTTACACAGTCCTGTGTGAAATATCCAGGCCCACATTAAATGTGTGTCAGCTGTTTGAAACGAGCTGCCAGTGTATTATTTCTGTATCTTTCTGCAGATATGATACACTCATAAAGTTAAGCCCTATTAAACTGCATACATATATTGCATACCTTACCCCACTTTTTATCATATAAGAAATACTCGTGAAAGAATTTAGTTTTGTCACTATTAGATGTTTTGTGATGACACAGAGCCATGTGAATGACACCATGCTAAATCACTAAACAGTATTAGTCATGGATTGATTGTTCCATCATTAACATTTCTGAAAATTCAGTTAGAGAACTGTACCTGACTGATAAAAAAAAGGATGCTAAAGGAGAGATAATCCAATCTAGCAAGTAGGTTTCATGAAGGAGGAAAGTTGCCTAAGGAAAGAAGAGGAGGGAACAGCACTGGAAGCCGATATGATTTAATATTGGACGTAAAATTACAAGCCCAGGAAAGGAGCTTAAAAGCCCTAAATATTGGCATTAAGCTGATGTAAAGTAATATAAGTTTAGAGAGTGCCTTCATGGCAGGGGAAAGTCCACAAGAAGTTATTTATGTGCCTTCAAATCTCACAGTGAATAAATTTTTCAAGAGATTCTATTAAGAAAGAAGAACTTTAGGACTCAAACAATCTCCTTATCAAAATACAAACATGTATTTTAAGAACATTTTAGTTTATCATTGAGGACTTTTCATACGAATAGTCTACCTAGAAGTAAAAGTGAAAACTTGAGAATAACATTGCAAATATCACATGCAATACTTATTGTACCGTACTTTATGTCCTATTGATAAGTTTTTTTTAAATCACACAATTAGTTATATTAAAATGTAAAGTTATTATTATTCTATTATGCTAATGTATTTCTAATAAAGATAAAAGCTATCAACTATAACAATGCAGTATTAGAATACTTGTAAAATATGGATGGTACAAAATGCACTTATATAATAAGAACTAAAGCAAATAAAAATATTTATTCGCAGAACAAAATTGGAACACATCATGGCACTAAAATAGACAAAATAGCTAACACCAGCTTTGTTTATATATGCATAAATCAGGTTTTGAAACATTAGTGGAAGAATTAAACCCTTATATATTGTCAAAAAATTAAATGTATAATATTTCAGTACAACACATTATTTCCATGACAGCTAGAAATTATATGAAACTCAACCTATTGAAACATATATATTTAGATGAAAATAGAAAAACTCATTTTATGAAATACTGCATGTGTTACATCTATCAAGCTTTGCTAAGATACTCCTCAGTTATTCCCAGCACATGGGTATTGTTAACAAAATACCAACTAACCATAATAGATATCAACGTTGCAGGTTATATTAGGGATATCTCAAATCTGTGAGTGCATTTATCTTTGTCCAGACATTTTAAGTAGATTTGGAGGTTATGTTGTACAGTACGTCAGTAAGCTGGCTAAAGTGATAATTGCATTGGCATAGTATCTGTAGTTAGAGTTAGGCATGTCCTTGAATTTCATAAGTCTGGTACAACACTCCAAGAAGTTGTTTGTATGATAAGACAACAGTAGTGTATAGTTTGTTTTGAATAATTATAGATAGATTCCAGGAAGGTGATGTTACAACTTTCTCATATTTTTGGTATATATATGTTTCTTTCTTTACAGATTTGTTTCTGGAAATATGATATACATCTGATTTGACAGCTATTTGAAATGGAAAAGCAAATTGATATCAAAGAAGAGGATCCCGTCACAGACGACGTAGTCTCACAGAATGAGAGAGAGTTTGTTTTGAAGGTTTATACTGTGAAGACAAGTAATGATGCTGTGCTTCTGGTTGCTGATTCTGACATGACAGTCAAATCAGAAATTAAATCAGAGACTCCTTTTATCAAACATACTGCAAAGCAGATAAAGACCGAAGCTGTAACTTGCAGCAACAACTGGGAGATGCATGGGTCAAATGAAATTGAACAGAATAAGGGAAAATATCTTCCAGAGGATCCTGTAATAATGGATCAAAAATACAGCAGTGATCATGAAAAACATAACAAAATAGAAATTAAAGAAGAATCTTGGTGGTTAGAAACAGAAACTTCATCAGCCTCTGATAATAGTAAGGTAAGTTAAGCAGTAAACTGCTTTAGCTAGTCGGAATGTTTTGTAATAATCATCCCAATATACTCTGTGCTATTGCAGAGTATTACAGTCTACAACATGTAAAATAAAGAGTAAAATGAATGGCAAATAAAATCAAAGATTTGAAGGCAGTAGACTAGCCAGCTATAAAACTTTAAGCCATATCCAATTGGGCAATATAATTCAGATCCAGCCTTTTTGTTCTGCCAAGAAGTGTTACAACTATTCAGTAAGATATTTTGATAAAACAGATAGATATGGCTTTACTGCATTTGCAACAGCTTAAATATTAGTTATATAATTTTGGGTCAAACTAGTACTCAATGCTCTTTTTATTGCTAGTATTTACCTAGAACATGTTTCGTAAGGATGTTCGTAACATCATTAGCTGTTGTCGATTAATGGATGTTGGTTTGGTGAAGTCCTTGGAGGTGATATGGCCATCTCTGTTGGTATCTGGATAAAAATGAAGTTTCTCTTCAATCTCTTCAAAGGTAGTGTCGAAATTGAACAATTTTCTTTCATATTTCATTATAAAAACGTTTTCCCACATGGTTAATGCAGCTGGACCTTGGAGACTTTTTAATAAGTGGATTTCTCATTCTGTATCATGATTATCCTTCCAAAAATGCTGTGCTACCGCCGATTTATCTATTTATTTTTTCCCAATGTTCCTTAAATGCTCTTTGTGCCTGATGTGCAAATTGCTTATAGCTTTTCCAAAGTAAAAGTTGTCAGCCCTTGCCATTTATCTGGTACATACCTGATTTTTTTGTCTGTAGGTATTTTCTTTGTATGATGTGATTTCAAAAGGTGTTGTACATTGAATTTGTTCTGTGAGGCCATAGTAATGTTCGTTCTTTGAAGAATTTTTGGAAAAGGTGTAGCTCTGGGATGACGTGTAAATTTTCTGTATGAAGCTTTATTCCTGACGCGAAAGAGTAGATTACATAGAAAATGAAGCTAGCTACAGTGAAGTAATGAATATTATACCAATATAACAATTTGTAACAAAAACTTTACTTAAGAAAATGATGTTAATTATTCTTTCTAATTGAAATCGATTTCACGAACTCTTCTCCGGTGGTTTTCTTTGACTGAAGATACGGACAATAATTCATGAAATCAATTTCAAATAGGAAGAAAAAGTAACATCATTTCTTAAGTTAAGTGAAGTTTTTGTTAGAAATTGTTATATTCGTATAATGAGTCGTTATTGGTTTGCATTTTTGTTGTCTTTTGAATTTATTAATTTTCTTTTAGGACATTTCAGCACTGAATCCATTATATTCTCCAATGTGAATTATATTATTGTACTCTTTGATATATATCATTTTGTTCAAAGGTACATTTGCCAGCCTCTAATTTAGACTGTTGGTAACAGCATGCTTGTGTTGCCTTGGTTTGTATCCATCTGATTTTATGAAATTTCCTGTTTCTGTTCTTCCTATGTATGACAAATTTTAGTTATGCATGTTTTCAGACTAGTTCCAAATCTAGGATTTCATTATTCGTCTCTTTCAATGGAATATTTTATTGCAGGATTTTGTAAATTAAGTAATTTTAACACATCAACCACATGTTTCTGGTTTACTAATGTCCAAATGTCATCCGCATATCTATACAAATTTTTGACAATTAGTAGGAATGCCTTTATGATATGGGTTTCCAAAAGGCTCATGAAGAGATCTGCCAGAAATGGGGTCCTGATTTTTGTTTGAACATTTTTTTTATTGAATGTAAAGAAGGTCTGTTCAGTGTAGATATTTGTTAATTGAAGGTATTCCTCTATGATGTTTTAGTGTAACTCTAGGGACTGAAGCCTTATTTGCATGTACTCCATGGGTTTATCTCTTGCCACACTTGGGAACAAAGAGATTACATCAAAAGATACCATTCAGTTGGTTGAAGAAAATTCTAGGCCTTTAGTGCTGTTGATGAATTCCAACGAATTTTTAATACTATGGCTTTCAAATTTTGGTAGCTCCTAAAATTTTTTGTTTAGCCATTTCGACAGTTTGTAGCAGGGTTTGTTAATGTTAATGATTGGGCGCATCTTATTTCCTGTTTTATGTATGTTGGGTAACTAGCTACTCTATGGCTGTCTGGTTTCAAAATCCCCACAGGAGCCTACTTCGGTAGGTACGGGTTTGGCGCACCCGGGGTCCCGAGTCAACAGTCTACCTCATGTGGGCTCCTCTTCATGGTTGAGGGAGACGGTCAACAGGCGCACCCATGTGTAGGCCGTACATGGAGACCCGTGTCGGTGGAAAGGTTTGTCCTGGTGGTTGAGGGATGCGTATCTGAGCTCGTACCAGTGTTCTTCTGAATTCGGGTAGGGAGCGCAGTTCTAATACATTACTTTGGCTTCTGCTTCACGTAAATGGCAGGTTAGGGACTAACCCACCCCTAATCAATCGGCCAAGACTAGGTATTGTACCGAACTCCAGGGTGAGTGGGACGGGGAGCTCACTATATCCTCTGCGTAGCCCTGTCATCCCAGTGGTATGAACCCTTGTTGGACTCAGTGGTGGGTGGGGAGCACTGGGGAATGAATTGTAATCCATTTACTATGGTAAAATTTAATAATAATAACAAAATGTTTAACAAAATTGGAAAAGAAGTAGTTGAGTCTTGTGGTACTCACTACTTAGTTGTAACCAGAAATGAGGAAGGCAAGAACTTTCTGACATTGAATCCTTTCATTATCCAAAAGGGATTGGATAAAATTGCTGGTCAAATCAAGTCCTGCACTCGCTCCCGAAATGGCACGCTCCTTGTGGAAGCACACTCTGTTTCCCAGGCAGCAATGATCTTAAAAGCTACATTACTGGGCAGCTATACCGTCACAGTTGCAGTGCACAAGACACTGAACTCTTCCTGCGGGGTTGTCACCACTCATGTGTTGGACGGGATGTCGAATGAGGAAATAAAGGAGAACCTACAAGACCAGGGTGTCACTGCTGTATGCTGAGTACAATGTAGAGAGCGAGTGGAATTGGTGCCCACCTGTACCGTGTTCCTGACCTTTGATCGGGTAGACCTCCCACAAAGGCTTAGGGCAGGGTATGAGACCATAGAGGCTAAGCCATACTATCAAGGCCCCCCCCCCCCCCCCCAAGTGCTTCAAATGTCAACGCTTCGGTCATACGAGTGATTTTTGTAGCGGTGTGCCAACATGTGTCCAGTGTGGTCTGTCTAAACACGAAGATGCCTGCATATCCCCGGCAAAATGTGTCAACTGTGCTGGTGAACATCCATTCAGCCACAGAGAGTGCCCACGTTTCTTAGAGGAAAAAGCGATACAGGAGATCCGAGTCAGGGAGAAGTTATCCTTCTCTGATGCCCGGAAACTCCTACATACTCGTCTACCCTCGGTCCCAAGGTCCGGTACTTACAACTCCATAGCTGCTAAGGTGGTACCGGGAAAGTAATCGCAACTCAGACCAGTGATTGTGAGGCTACTATAATAGACAAAGTCCTTACTGCCACACCAGCTCTGAAGCCTACCAAGACATCCAAGCCGGCTCTCTCACCTAAAACGCCAAGGGAGAAGTCTGCACTGTCATCACCTAAGCTGTGAACTTCATCAAACGTCAAGCCCATTATTGTCTACGATGAACCGCCCAAAAAGTTTAAGACCATTTACACAAAATCAGATTTCCTCAAGGTTACAAACAAAGCGACCAGTAAGAAGGAAAGTCCTAGGGTACCTAGAAGCTCCTCTTATGAGGGGTCTTCTGGTGAAGACTCAGATCGACGGCTGTCATCATCGTCAATCTCTGTGTCTAACTGGTTTGGGGTCCTGGAACCTAAGTTTTCCATAGGAAAAGGAGCCTCATCCATAGAAGAAATGGACCTGGAAGATACAGTCCACCTTGCTAGAATGGCAACGAAAAAGCAAAAGGATAAACTAGACGAAAAAGGTGTTAGCCCTACAGCGAAGAAAAAGGGTAAATTGATTCGGCCACCGTTGAAGTCATCTTAATGTAGACCAACTTGTACATCTTATCTCCATAGTTCCAATGGCTATCCTACAATGGAACATACGAGGTTTAAGAGCACATCGACCAGAACTGGAACTTTTGCTCACTAAGCATAACCCCTTATTGGTATGTTTACAAGAGACTAAGCTGCGACCTCAAGACAATTTTAAAATCAGACGCTACACACACTGAGGTGTGATATTGAAACAGAAGAGGGCATTCCTGCTCATGGGGCACTATGATGCTCCTCAGGAATGACATATTAGTAGATCCGTTACAGCTACTCTGACATACAATTGGTAGCTGTGAGGATTAAGCTGCCATCAATCGAATTTTGCATCTGCAATGTATATCTACCACCATCAGATGACCTCTCATTAACTGACCTTGAAGATCTGGTTTCCCAGCTCTCAACACCATTTGTCATAGTGGGAGACTTTAATGCCCATCACCCCTTTGGGGCTCAAATCGGGCATGTTCGAGAGGCAACCTCATTGCAAAATTTTTGGAGAGCAATAACTTGGTTCTCCTGAACACAGGAGAGCCAACATTTCTTTCAGACACTTTTAACACCTATTCCCACATCAATTTGGCAGTTTGTTCATCCCAGTTGGCAGTTTCATTACAGTGGAATGTCATCTCTGATTTACATTCCAGTGACCACTTCTTAAGTCTTCTTAGTCTCTTAGCACAAGATGTGTCTCCCTCACGTATACCTAGATGGCGCTTAGATCGTGCCAACTGGAACCTTTACACCCAGTTGGCAGTCTTTCATTACAATGAGCACAATTCTGTGAATGATCTAGTTGATCATCTCACAGAGAAAATTCTTTTTGCAGCAGAACAGTCTATTCCACTTTCAGCTACCCACCCCGGATGATTTCCTGTCCCATGGTAAACCAACGACTGCCGGAATGCTATTCGTGCTCATAGACATGCTCTGGGGTATTCCAACGAAACCCTACCCTAAGTAATCTATTTGAGTACAAGAGAGCACGTGCAAAGCCTAGGAAAATAATTAAGGATAGGAAAAAGACCTCATGGAAACACTTTGTATCATCTTTTAACAGACGTACACCTTCCTCTGTCGGATGGGATAAGCTAAGGCGCGTGGCCGGAAGATCGACCCACGTGCGTATCGCGGGTCTGAAAATAACTGCAGTAGTTGTTGTTGATCCGTTTGTCGTGACTAACACCTTCGGCTGTGCTTTCGTTCAGGTGTCTAGCTCAAGTAATTATACTCCTGAGTTTATCTCAATTAAGACTCAGGTAGAATCTCAAGGTTTCGTGTTTAGTTCCAGATACCTTGAAGACTGTAACCGCCTCTTCACCTTGGCAGAGTTAGAACACGCTCATTCATCATCGCGACTGACAGCACCAGGACCAGACGGAATCCTCGTTCAAATGTTACAAAATCTCTCACCTGAAGGTAAGGCATTGGTGCTCAAGGTCTATAACCGTGTTTGGGTTGATACCACGTTTCCTGACAAGTGGCGAGAAGCCACCATTATACCTATCTTGAAAGCTGGCAAGGACCGTCACCTCCCTTCTAGCTACCGTCCTATTTCCCTCTCCAGTTGCGTATGCAAGGTGAATGCATGATAGATGGGCGGTTGGTATGGTGGCTGGAAATTAACAACCTACTGAATAACCTCCAGTGCGGTTTTCGACGACGTTGTTCAATAGTGGATCATCTGGTGTCCATGTCGACAAAGATTATAAACTTTTAACAACATGAAACATCTGCTACAAGTTGTTTTCATTGTTCTTTTTAAAGCGTTTAGTGTTGTTTTTTTTTTACTTTTTCATGATTTTTCTTCTGAAACAATGGTTTTGTGTAATCTGGCAAAGCACAGTGTATATTTTAAACAGTTACTGCGGAATAATTACATTTTGAGCATCTTCATAGAAGTCTGTTTTTAAATGTGAATTCTTCCTCTCCAGGTATAATCTCTTTGTTCATACCAAAACCTTATTTGCTTCTTGAATCAGAACATGTGGCACTTTAGATAAGGTTGTACTTTGAAAATCTATTTTTAATAACACACAGTAACCTTAAGACTTTAATTTGGAAATGTCATCACATAGTGGTTCGCTGCTGTTAGCTAAGACCTCACATCAGGTAAAAGTATTTAGAGTTAAGTTGCTTTACTGTCTCCACCGCAAAAACTGCTACTTAAATAAAACATGAACAAGAAAAAAGGAAACAAAGGCAAGAGGAATGGCATCATATATCTGGGACTTTTTTTTTTGTTGTAGTTTACGTCCTCCAATCCTAAGTCATATCGGATGATAAATGAAATGGGTGAAATGATGCTCAAATGAGTCCGGGGTCCATGGAGCTTAGCGGTACATGACATTCGTCTTTAATAAGGAAAAACCCTGGAAAATCCTTACCCGGTAACTCATCCTGACCTAGATTCGAACTCGGGACCTCTTGAACATGAGACAGACATGCTACTATCCACGCTACCGAGGCGGGCATTACCGGGAATGAGGACATGATTTACTGTATCTAGTATTAATGATGGGAGATGGTAACATGCTTGTGTGTTTCAAATGGGAAGAGTTCCCGCCTGTAGCCAATCAGATATGTCAGAGCCTTCACCATTGCCCCCTCGTTATTCCCACTCTTTTTATATTTCCCTCTCTCTTGCACACTTGCGAGTGTTTGTGGCGCTAGGCATAAGGAAATGCAAACTGTATTTTCTAAAGTTTTATAATAATGCAGCATAAATATTTCGATATTACGGAAATGTTTTAAATATTTAGTTTAAAGTTAAATATAGTTTATGATTTACTTACTTTTCAAATCCAACGAAAATACCAGCGGTGCATCCGTGTAGCTGTGAATGCTACTTACGTCAAGAGATAATCCATCATTTTCATTGTCTACAATATCTGAGTACTGCAGCTTTACAGTGGTAGGTTCCGAAATATAGTTACGTGCTATTTCTTTCCAAAAGTCGTCTTCTAGTATTTTATCTGATATCTCACACAGTTTTCCCAGTCTTGTTGTGTGTGTCAATTTTTTTGTAAGATTGTTGTTCAGTGTGAGTCAGTTTAAAATTATTATTTCTGTTTGCAACATAATTTGAGCCCATATAAACTCTATTAAATTGTTCTAGCAGTAGAATGGGGGGGGGGGGTGGAGGGAAGCTCGATCATTGATCCTGCTGATACATTTGTTCATGGAAGAGTAACAGAATAATAATGCTTTGAACTCTTTTGAGTAAATAGATATTACGAACCATTCATAAACAAAGATATAATGTGACCAGATATGCTCTGCCAGCTGGTAAGAAGTTTATCATTTCCTCTTATCGAATTTAACAAACACTTTGACTTATTCAAAGTACATATTTCTTTTACCATGTCATGTCAAGTGTTTACGTTTCAGTTCTGAGTAATTTCAAAAATACGTTCACGGCATACATGCCAACCAATAATGTTGTTCAGTTCAAAGCTTACGTTGCAATGCGTTGCTAAAATATAATGTTATCTACATTATTTGTGTTTGGAAAGCTATTTGTCTAAAATTATGGTTATGTTAAATACATTTCTCTCTCCTTCCTCATGGATCAGTTTTTGCAAAATCTGAATTTTTGTCTTAGCATGAATAGTATTTATTAGCGATTGATTAGTTTGCCGCTCGTCACATGCCACATAGGGTGAATGCAATACGACAACACGGCGAGACTCCGATTGGTTGCTCACCTAGCAGCGCTCAAAGACTAACACCTTCCCATTTGAAACACATAATAAGCACACCATACTAGAGTTAATCTTTTGTCTACCAATATATGTGTAGGTGTTGTGTGTAAACTGTTTTATTTGTCTTCCTCTTAGGCATTTGTTACAGTGTTATACTTTTTATTTCAGGAAGCATTTGCTGAGCCGAAACAGAAAGATGAGGATCCGTTATCGTCACAGTTACCTAGGTAATAGTGAAACACTTTTAAAACTGTCAAATTCAGATGTCCAGATGTACACCCATGGAGGAAACCTCAGTCATGTCTTTACGCCAAATTTGTCTAAATCCTTCTTGGCACAGCATAACCAAATAAATAAGTTACAGTTCTTTAACAACTAAGTATCAATATTGTCACTTCGTGGTTTCGTAGAATTAAAAGTCCAGGGTGCAGAAATTCGAAATGCTCATTATTTCCATTCAAGAACACTTGTATATTATCATATTAGCAGAATGACGTAACACATACATACAAACCCCTCAAGTCTGTCCGACACACGTCCAATCTACATCATTGACAACCCTCAACTGAGAGCTTTCTGCCTGTCCCTCCTATTTATACACGAGCAGCTGCTTCTCACAGGTTGGGGAAGCTTCTCGATATCTCACAAAGCTTCACGGTCTTATTCGATGGTCGGCGAAGGAGAAAAAACGGTCAAGACATTTCGTTTGCTCTTTCTCTCCTTGCCCCGGCCCTGCTAGTCCGAGCATAGGCATGGCTTCTGCGCTATCTATCTCTTTCGCTCCTTCTCTCTCGGCGTTTGCTTACGAGCGGCCTCATGCACTGCTCCCTCCTCAAGGCTGGTCGTCCCGAATGGCATTATCATAGTGGGCCAGACGATCCAAGTATACCACCAGCATCTTTCCTCGGGGCATCTACTGGATGCAGTAGACAACGTCGTTAATTCCCTTAACCACCCGGTACAGTTCTTGCCATGGCTGTTGAAGTTTCGGGCCACGTCCGTCGGTCTAGGTAGGGTGGTAAAACCAGACCAGGTCACCTTGCTAGAATCCTTGGTTGTTGGTTTGCCTGTTGTACCGAGTCTTCATGCGGTCGCTCGCCATCTGGATTTTCTGACGGGTCATCTCATGCATGTCGTGGAGATCGACTGCCAAGTTCTCGTCATAGTCGGTTGCTGGCTCTTTCGCTTCCGGGGTCTGCCAAAAGCCAGGTCACAAGGGAGGCGTAACTCTTGGCCTAACTTTAAGCTGGCTGGTGTCATCCCAGTGGTGTCGTGTGTTGAAGAGCGGTAAGCCAGCAAGAACAGTGGCATCTTGTCGTCCCGGTCGCGCTGATGCTGGCCACGACCTTCTTCAGATGTTCGTCTAGGGTCTCCACCATGCCGTCCGACTGCGGGTGTCGAGGTGTTGTACGTGTCTTGTTCACCCCAAGCCTTCCCAGTGCTTCCTTCATCAAGATAGACACAAAATTGGTGCCCTGATCCGTGGAGTTCTTCATCTGTGGTGATTATCTTTGCCTCCTCGTCCGGGATGGCATACAACGGCCACTTGGTGAAGTAGTCCATGGCCACCATCAGGTACCTTTTGCCTCGGTCCGACACTGGGAATAGTCCAGCTCTATTGGCAGGGATGCGTCTGAAGGGCGCTCCGACGTTGTACTACGGCATGTGACCCCGGCTCCTAGTTTGGGGGCGTAACTTGCCGTGCACCCATGACATTGACGGCACAATCTATCAGCGCCTGCTCGGTGCCTGAGCCAGTAGTAGCGCTAATGAAGTTTGTCTATCGTTCGGTTTGTTCTCAGGTGTTCTCCTGAGGTACCGTCGTGCACTTGCTCTAAGACTTCCATGGAAGCACCAACTGCTCTCTCTGTGTCTTCCCGTCGGATGATTCCCATACCTGAAACAGTATGCCCTCTTTGATCTTCCGTGGGTTCCATTGGCCTCAGTACGACTTGTATGTAGCACTCCTTAACCCTTTCAGGTTAACATGCCCCAAACCGATAATTGACGTGTATAAACGTCCTGTGCATACATGCATTTAGTGCTTATTTAACGCCAATTATTTTAATCTTGCTATTTTACAATAAATTTAAATTAGTTCTAAAATGAATGTAAACGTATCCTAAAGGTTTCTTTTTTTATTGTACACCTCCAAACCTGGATAAACACCCAAGGGCACATCTGCAGATTCACACCAAATAATATTGGTTGCCTTGCGAACTTCTTTTTCGCAACACACTACACATTTTCGAAATGGTTACAAGTTTTTTGGTTGTGGGTGGTATACTTTTAGGAAAGTGTTTTCTCTCAAGTATGAGGGCTGATGTCGGGGTGAATTTCCTACCCCCTAGTATAAAGAGGCCTCTGGGTATTATTATACTCAATTAGGTTAGAAGCTCTTTATATGCGCAAGTACAGGTAGATGAATGTCTTGCATGAATTTACAGCTCTGAAAATTACTAAACAACTGTGCATTGTTACATCCAGTGGTATACAAATCTTTTTTTTTAACCGTTAAACTGTTTTCCATAAAGAGGGATAGCTAGTAATAACTGATCCACATCACCCATATTTGACCCGCCATTTCCCCAAACAATGGAGTAGCTAATATGCCATCTGTAGACCAGCGCACATCACTACTACGTATGTGCTAAAGATCTCCTTCATAATCGTAAAACAAATCTTCCAGATCTTCTACAGTAATATCAGAAGCCTGTATACATCATACTCAAGCTAATTTATTTGCTATATTACGGGGATAAGTCATGGTTAACATTGAAATTCAACAATTTCAAATGTGCCATTCATTTAGCTCTTGACACCTATAAGAAATCACTCTGAACACAGAGTATAAATAACTAAAATGCAGAGTAAAAACCGCTGCATAAGGCTACCAGAAACCTTGGTTGAGAAACACTGTAATAACAGATGCTGACAGAGAGTTTCCTTTCCAGTGTGTGAGTATGTAACGCAATATATTCTCGTATGATTATCGCTTGGTATAGCATAAATAAACTAAACTTGAACCGGAGAAGTCGCTTGCGTAGCTATACATACATTGGCTCATTTACACACAAATCAAAATGATTCACATATTAGGCGCGTTCGGCACAAAGAATGGCTTTTGCCACAGTGAAACAAATTAGTGAAATTTCAACAATTTATTAATGTAGTCTCTACTTTATTGTTTCTGTAGATTTATACTGCCTTAAATGAGTTTTAAACCAGTTTTTGTTTCGTTTAAATAACTTATTAAATACGGAAGATACGGAATTATATTTATGATGCATTTTTACAGCATTTAACAATTTAAATGTCCTGTTCTGTTTATTGGGTATCTGTTTCCGGCCCCTGAAGGGTTTAAATGGCCATTGGCGAAGCGGTTAATGCGATAACCTCCCAGTATTGTCTTGTCCCTGACTCCAATTCCCTCAAGGGTGGTCCCAAGTCGGCGTCCACCAGCTGCTGCCTCCTCAGGCCTGCGCTATCCCAACCATCCGCAGGCGCTGCTTTGACCGCCCTGATCACTGCGACACGCTTCTTCTCTTCCACCCTTGTGTATTGGCCACACTCTTAAGGGCACGCTCTTCGTCAAATGCGGGCCTCTTCCCTCTATGATGCTCAGAGGTGAAGTCGTACCCCTGCAGTCTCTGGACCCAACGGGCTTTCTGCCTTTCAAGTTTCTAAAGCCGAGTAGCCATTTAGGGTGGTGTGGTCAGTCCTCAGGTGGAATGGCTGACCGTATGGGTATTTGTGGAAGTGCTCCAAGGTCTTTACCATCGCCAGTAGCTCTCGTCGGATTACGCAGTAGTTTTTCTCTGTCTTGGACAGCGTCTTCCAGTAGTAGGCTGTCGCTTGCTCGTAGCCGTCCTTGACTTCGGATAGGACGCCTCCAATGCAATAGTAGCTGATGTCAGTGTCCACAATGAAGGCGTCACCTCGTTGTGGGAATCCCAAAATAGGAGTACTGCAAAGTGTCTTCTCCAGCTCCCGGAAAGCGCCTTCAACGTCCTCATGCTCATACACAAAGCCGATATTCCTCTGTCCGGCAAGTGAGGATGTTGGCGATGTTGGAGAAACTCTTTATGAAGGGGCGGTAATAACTGCTCAGCCACAGGAAACTGCGTAAATCTTTCTCATCCTTCAGGCAAGTCAATCTCATGGCCTGTGTCTTCTCCGTGTCTGTGGCCACGACGGTGTGTGAGACCATGTGGTCCAAGTCGTTGACTTCCTTGCGGAAGAGCTGGCAGTTCTATGCATTCAGCTTCAGGTTGGTCGCCTGCAGTCTCTGTAACACCTTGCCAACGATGATGATGTCGAATAGGTATAGGAGGCAGGTGTCATAAGTCAATCCTTTCATCACTGATACAATGAGGCATTGGAAGGTAGCTGGTGCGTGGTAGGGACCAACGGGCATAACTGTGAATTGCCAAAGCCCTTGGCCTATCGAGAATGGGGTCTTCTTGTCTCTCGGGTCTAGAGCTACCTGCCTGTAACCCGACTTTAGGTCCAGGGTTAAGAACCATTGCGCAGCAGTAAGTGTGTCCAAGGTGTCATCAATCGGGGAAGCAGTCCTTCCTGATTCCAGCGTTCAGCTTCCTGTAGTCCACGCAGAAGCGTAGCTCACCGTTCTTCGTCACCAGAACTACAGGGGAACACTAAGGGCTCTCAGACTCTTCAGTCACTCCCCTGTTTCTCATGTGCTCCAGCATGTCCCATGCAGTCGCTTGTTTCGCCAGCGGAACGCGTCTAGGTGGTTGTCGAATCAGCCCGGCATCTCCGTTGTGGATGGGATGGAGCACCCGGTCCGTGTGTGGCCGTAGTCGCTACCTCGGCTGAAGACGCGTTTGTACCTTCCCAGAAGTTGTTGAACCTTCCTGAACTGTGTTGCCGTCTGGTGGTCGGCCGCCCTCTCCAGTTAGCCTTCCAGCCGGGGCCCCAGGTGTTGCGTCAGCACCGGCTTCTAGGTGTTGTCCATTGGTGTTACGCTGACCACGGTCTCGCACGTCCCTAAATACGGCCCGGTATTGACGACGTGATCGGTGTCTGTTGCGTTAAGTAGACTCACTGGCACCTCCTCATGGCACGGCAACAGTGCCTGGGCTACACATAGCCGTATAGAGGTGTCTTGCAGTCCAATATCATATTCTTAGCCCGCTGGCCTTCCAGTCGCGCTATCACCACTACCTCGGTTCTCGCGGATACAATCACCTCTTCCCTCGGGATAACCCAACAGATTCCAAGGGTTCTTCGGTTTGCCGGAGTATCACCTCTTGTCCAGTGAGCCAAAGAATCTTCCTGCCGACTTCGAACGTCGCCTCCTGGCTCCTGAGAGCATCCAGTCCCAGTACCATCTTCTCAGCCACCTCCGCGACGAACACACACAGACGCATGGCACTCCGTCGCAAGGTCAACTGTAGCAGGGACTCCCTCTCCATGGACAAGGTGTCGCCCAATGCTGTCACTACCTGGTATGGTTGGCTCGGTTTTCTCTACGGCAAACCCCTGGCTACTTCAGATCTGATACCGGTCATGGCTGCCCCGTTGTCCACAAGTACGCGGAACGGCTTCCCTCTCGTCAAACCGTCCGGGATACAGCTGTCATACATCCGTCGGATGATGGCATGCAGTGTCACTCGAGGGGATGGGGGTGTCGACATGCCCCTCGTGACGCTGGTCCTTACGCGTTTCTCTGGCTGATCTACCTGTTATGAGCAGTCTCTCTGCAGGTGTCCCGGCTGGCCACACCGCCAACCTGGGCATTAGATCTTAGGTCTCCAGGGTAGCTCCTCTCGACTTCGGGATACCTGTCACCTCTGCCGGCGCCATCCTTAATGCGTCCGTTAGAGCCTCGTGGACATGACAGACGATCATAGAGTGTTATGCTTTGCGTTTCCAGAAAAAAATACGTATCGCAGCTGTAATATCATGATTTTCTCAGACGAGATTATATTTTCTTGCACCTGTAAAGCAAAGGTGATTGTTAATCATCTCACTGTGTCAGATTTGAGCCCTATTGGGAATATGTGGGTTGAGACAAAAAGGTTGTTACGTTTTAATTTGCTTGTGGATGGGTGAATGTGAAAAGATGGCCTCTGACCAAAATTAGAGAAGCGTTGTGTTTGGAGTTTCTTGTACACCTTTTGGTATGATTTAACTTTTTCTGTGCCTCGTAGATGGAGTGCAGATACATGCTAGGTGTCCAAACATCCATCATTATTTATGCTTAAATTTGTGTTTTAATTTTAGCAGCTAATATTTTATTTATACATATTTGAATGATTTAACTCAAGTGTTCTCAGAATTATCTTTTTGTGAACAGAAATGTCAAAGTTATTTTAATAGTGTATTAATATCGATATTGTCTTCAGCATATCCAGTTATAAAATTAACGAAACTGAAAAATGAAAAGCAGTGTGAGATACGAACCGAGAAACTTATGAATGGAAGCAATGCCTGCTTAACCTCTCAGACATATAACGTTATTGTATGTTCTGTTTTCAGAACGTTTAATGTAACCACTACGCTCTCAGTTAGAGCTGCTTCTACAGTACTTTTGAATGTATTCTGAACACAGCTCTCATAAACATACACACAAAGAATCTGAGGATGGCTCACCTTTTTTTAATGCATATTTATACATTATGCTCAATATCATTAGATAGTTTTATTTCCTTTGGTTACCACGCCAAACATTTTGGTAATAAAAATGATAGCTAACATTGGGAAGATTAAACAGTTTTTTCAGTGGTTCACAACTGTTGTACACGTACTTTAATAAGCCCAGAGACTGAGAGTTGTGAAACACCTGTTATGTCCCTAATTTCATTTTCATCAACATTAGGGTTATCATGATTTAGCATTTCATTCATCTCATAATTTTCTTATAGCACATGTAAGGCTTAAATTAATTGGTTTGCATATTACTTATGTACTTCACTAATTAGTCCAAGCTCACAACGTACGAAGTAGAAGTTTGAAAAAAGTACTTTATTATGTAAATATTATATCATCTAGTGTTGCTGTAGGTACATTAAATTTTTGATTAGAAGTAAGAACCAGATTTTTATGTTACATTTTAACTTGTGGTATTAATTCGTTTCAAACAAATCCAATGTATGCAGTAAGTGGTTTGACTATTACATTTAGCAAAATGGCAAAATGTTTCTTATTGTCTCATTAGGAATTCTCTTTAATAAGATCCCATGATTGGCCTATGAGTGGTTTCAATATTTTAATTTTCCAAATGTCTCATTTTCATCTTTAGTTTTATTATATTGTTTCTGCTGTCACATGCCTACCAAGTAATCGTGTGGCACAATCAGCTTTAACTAATCAGCAGCAGGCATGAAGAAGGAAAGGTTTGCCTTGTTTTTTAAGATTTCAAATTTTAAAAGGAACAAAGCTAATTACAGCTTTTGTTCAATTTATATTTTTCACATGACTTTATTGAATTAATATAAATAACGAAACTTCTGAGTGTTTGGACCTTATTTCTCCTACTCTAAACTACAACTTGAAAACTTAGAAACGCATATTACATAGACAATGAAGCTAACGACAGTTAAGCAATAAATATTATACAAATATAGTTTTATATAAATTAGATTACATTAATAGAGTGAACCTTTTACTTTTTAGGCGAAGATTTTATAAAAATTAATAAAGACCCTTTAAAATCGTGTATTACAAATTATAATAAATTACTTAATAAAGTGAAAGTTATATCGGACAAAGAAAAACATTTTGTAAAAGCTAGTAATCCTGTTTTACCTAGAATTTATGCCCTTCCTAAAATTCATAAACCTTGAAATAAAATGAGACCTATTGTTAATTGTATAAACTCACCAACTTACAATTTAGCTGAGTGTTTACATAAAAATTTAGTTGTTTTGATAAATTTGAAAGTTTAATATTAAAAATTCTTTTGAACTAATAAAAAAAAGATTGACAGTGTTGTATTATCTAAAACTGATAAACTTATTTCTTTTGATGCAGCTGCCTTATTTCCTAGTATTCCTAGAGAAAAACGTTTAATATATTTAAAAAAATTAGTTGAATTATGTAAATTTACATGACGACTTAATAGTTGATTTTGTTAAACTTACTGAATATTGTTTGGATCTCGATTTTTTCACTTTTAATGGTGAATTTTTTCAACAAACTTCTGGCTTAGCAATGGGTATTCCTCTTTCACCTTTTCTTGCTGATGTTTTTATGAGTTTTTTCAAAATTCAAGACACTAAGGCTTTTCCTTTGATTTTTAAAATATGGTATAGGTATGTTGATGATATTTTTGCTATTGTTCCTGATAAACAAATTAACAATGCCTTAAAATTACTAAATTTAGTAATTTATAGATGAAGCTATAAAACTCACATTAGAAACTGAAAGAAATGGATTTCTTCCTTTTCTAGATATGAAGATAATAAGAAATAGTAACAAATTAGATTTTGGCATTTACAGGAAGTGTACTCATATTGATAATTATATAAGAAATGTTTCTACCCTTTTTCACATAAATTTGCTGTTTTTAATACTTTGATTTATAGAATAATAAATATACCCCTGAATAAAGAAGAATTTAATAAAGAATATAAACATATTAAATACTGCTTTAAGTAATGGTTTTAATAAAGACATTATACAAAAAGAGATTGAAAAATTTAAATCTCAAAAATGATATTTCTACCCCTGAAAAAATAAAAGATGATTATAATTTAAAAAATTTACTTGCCATCCTTGGGTTAATAAACATTTTCAAAAAAATCTTACTGATGTTGTTATTACATTAGTTCCTCAAAATAAATATAGTATTAAACATTTACTACAGTTTTATAAAAAAGATAAAATTCCTAATAATAAACAATCTGGTATTTATCAATTTAGTTGTTCAGATTGTGACCAGGTTATATTGGAAAGACGGAACGTAATTTGGAAACCAGAACGAAAGAGCATTTTCGTAACATTAAGCATAAACAGACTGATAAATCAGCCGTAGCAGATCATTTTTGGTCGTTTAACCATGAAATAAATCCTGAATTTAAATTATTAAAACAATTAAATGGTCCGATAGATTTAATACTTTGGGAAAAACTATTTTTTTTAAAAAATAAACTTCGCAAAATGAATTTTGAAATACCGGCAGTCGATTCTGCTTTTAGATTTGCTTCGTTTTCAGATTTTGGTAATACGGAAAAACAAAGGAAAAACATGGTAACCGGAATCCTTGATAACAGAGTTTTTTTGTGGACTTAAGGTACAAGCAGTCAGTTTGTGAAATCGATCTCCATTAGAAAGAAGTATTAACTCCAATTTCTTAAGATAAGTGAAGCCTTTGTAACAAATATTTATATTTGTGTAATACTTAGATAAGCTTGTTTATAATTTCTGTAAAACATAAACATCAATGAAAGTTAAACAGAACAATGGATGTAATAGCTGTTTTCTAGATGTAGGAAGTTGAGGAAATCTTTGTGGTCGCTTTTAGCCACTCTTTGATTTAAAGTTACCTTTTTAAAACTTTTATTTGCCCTTTTTGCCTTTTTAGCTATTTTGTTTAAGTTCCTTTTTTTAGCATTTTGTTTTATTACCTTTTTTTTATTTTGTTTATTTTTCTTCAGATAGAACTACTTTTTACTATCGTTTTCCTGCTCAGCAGAGTCTAGCTTATGTAAATTCCAAATTACTAATATGCACTCCTAAGACTTGCTACAGCAAATAGCAGGTGAGAGAAAAGTTCTTTTGTATTGAAGTCATTAGGACTAGGAGAGAACGTATTAAACCCTCTCTATATATCCTGTTATTTTAGAACTGCATTGGAGCAGTGACCTGGACCAGGGATTAGGAATGGATAGGTTGATTTCACTGCAGTTTCGCAAATTGTGAAAGAACTTCTGGCTCCACACCGGCCACTAAGCCCAATCAACTTCCTAAGCATACGAACTACCCAGAAAAAAATATAGAGGCTTTTGCTACCATGATTAAATCTGTCATAGCTAGTGATACTTAAATAAATATTTAAGGGAAAATGGAGCACTTTATTGTTGTTAATTTGGTTTGAAATATTTCAGCTTAACTTCACAAGGATTTTCTGAGGAAAAAGATATCTCCACTTCCCTCTTACATTCAGAACCAAGAGGGCACGGCCAAATGGAACAAATTTCTTCACATTTGAAAATAGCCAAGTTTGCAGCCACACCATCAGATGAATTTGATAGCTCTGAGAAATCTTTGAAACCCAAATCTGAGCCAAGTCCATACAAGTGTAACAAATGTGAAAAGTCTTTTAAACAGAAGTCCCACTTAAACAAACATATTCTGTTTCATTCAGATACAAGACAATACAAATGTGAGAAATGTGAGAAGTCTTTTAAACGGAAGTCTAACTTAAACAAACATATACCGTTACATTCAGATAGAAGACCATACAAGTGTAATAAATGTGAAAAATGTTTTAAACTGAAGTACTACTTAGACCAACATATTCTCTTACACTCAGATGCAAAACCATACAAGTGTAACAAATGTGAGAAATGTTTTAAACTGAAGCCTAGCTTATACCAACATATTCTGTTACATTCAGATACAAGACTATACAAGTGTGAGAAATGTGAGAAGTCTTTTAAACGGAAGCCTGACTTAAACAAACATATTCTGTTACATTCAGATACAAAACTATACAAGTGTGACAAGTGTGAGAAGTCTTTTAAACAGAAGTCCCTCTTAAACAAACATATTCTGTTTCATTCAGATACAAGACAATACAAATGTGAGAAATGTGAGAAGTCTTTTAAACGGAAGTGTGACTTAAACAGACATATACGGTTACATTCCGATACAGCAACATACGAGTGTAATAAATGTGAAAAATCTTTTAAACAGAAGTACTACTTAGACCGACATATTCTCTTACATTCAGATATAAGACAATACAAGTGTGAGAAATGTGAAAAATGTTTTAAACAGAAGTACTACTTAGACCAACATATTCTCTTACACTCAGATACAAAACCATACAAGTGTAACAAATGTGAGAAATGTTTTAAACTGAAGCTTAGCTTATACCAACATATTCTGTTACATTCAGATACAAGACTATACAAGTGTGAGAAATGTGAGAAGTCTTTTAAACGGAAGCCTGACTTAAACAAACATATTCTGTTACATTCAGGTACAAAACTATACAAGTGTGACAAGTGTGAGAAGTCTTTTGAACAGAAGTCTGGCTTAAATATCCATGTAAAGTCACATTCAGACATTAGACCATACAAGTGTGACAGATGTGGTAAGTATTTCAAACACAATTGTGAGTTAAAAAGACATATTGTAATACATTCAGGAAAAGAAACACAAATATAAGCGCTTGGAATGAAATATTAACTTAGATCAACATACTTTTTGTAAGGTTGTGCTAAGACATACAAATACATTTTTTGGGAAATGTTGTTCAAAAGAAGGTCAGCCTGTTCATCATTCTTATATAGCAGTAAATGAATACATCAGTTATCAGACCATATGGTAAGGCAACTGGAGAAAAGGATACTTAAGTGAAAATTGGGGAAAGCATAACAAAACATTTAGTGATTGATTTGCGTGCAGTCAACTCACTAGTAGCCGAAAGAGGCTGAGAACATTGAACATGAAAAAGTGATGTATAGTTTAGTTGCAAATGCACTTGAATATTATATCAGAGATACCTTACATGGGTGGTCTCAAAAGTTCTCATCAGATAGTTAAAAATGACAATTCATACTTTCAAACTAGTTTTATGTTATAACATAATCCCATATAATATAAATACATTTTTTCCAGCAGTGTTCCGATGCCATTATCCTCTCTTTGTAGTGATCGTCTGGAAGTGCTACAAAGAACTCACATACAGCCTCAGTGTCTTCTTCTTGGGATGAAAATTAGACACCAGCATGCAATTTCTTAAGTTTTGTAAACAGATGGGAACCAAGGGAGACAAATTTGGGGAATATGGTTGATGATGCTTGATGTACCTGGAGTCCTTAGGAATCCTAGTGGGGGTGGAAGTCATAAAGCTCAAACTTATTAATATGTTAGTGGACTTCATGATTCCAACTCAACTAAATACATGAAATAGGAGCAGTAGGGGCACAAGTCCTTCTGCAGCTTTGGGCAAGAGTCTGGAGCTGTTGAGAAGTTGCACTATTGAGAAAGCTGTGAAAGATTGTGATACTGTAGAATAATGTGGACAGATTGAATTTCAGTGTTGAGGATATTCTGCATTTATAGATAACAGACCAGATTTCAGCTTCTGAGAATGAGCCACAGGAACGTAACAACTATTGTCAGGAATAGCAGCTAGTGCTACTATCAACTTCTGGGCACAGTAATTTGTTAGAAAATTCTCCACAGCATAATGGAAACACGGAGGCAAGTACTTCTTATCACTCAAGTACTTCTTATCACTCAAGTACTCTTATCACGTGTTCCTAAGATGCAAGTGCAGAAGAGAGGAATGTCCTGAGGCAAATCAGCAATTCTCACATCTTCATACAAGACGGCTCTGGAAACATCAAGAAAATTCCCATCATCATGTAGAAAACTTTGTTTTGCTTTAAATAGCCAGAAAGGGATTTCTGACAGTATGGGTAAGGTAATTGAACCAGCTTCTAGTGAAACTGCAGTGCGTCCTGTGTGTGAACTTGCATATGAAAATCTCCCTACGGAAGACTGGATGCAATGTCACTCTTGTATGCAGTGGGGGAATGAAACATGTACAGCATATGAGGAAAGCCGCTTTGTGATATGTGCTTTGTCCTTCAATGACAAAAGTTTTGCAGCAATTCAATGAACGATATAATCTGAAGGCTTAATTTTTTTCTTTTCTTTTTTGTGTGTGTGTGTTTTGTAGTGTCACCCTGGCGGTAGACTCGCGAAGCCGATGAATAAATGATGGCCAGTGGAGATTCGGGAAACTTCCGATCGTTACCGGCAGCGACAGACAGTTGAGAGTAGTGTTTGAAAAATAAACAGTTTTGAGGTTAGCTAGAAAATTGTAATGTGAAGAATGTATTTGCTACGAAAATAAAGTGTAGTTTTTGTGTTTTGTAACCTCGTTTTGTTATTTCACGAACCGACAAAGTCACAACTGGTATCAGAGGTGGAACATACGACAATGGAAGCTGCATTGGCAAAGATTTAAGAGAAAATGGAAGAAATGAAGATGGCAAATGAAAACCTTGCTTTAAAAACAGAAGTGGCAAATAACCTGGCCGCGCAGTTGAAACAAATAAAGACCGAATTGACCACAGAAATGACGGCAGCGAACGACAGCCTGGCCAAGGAGATGAAAGCGGCAAACGAGGCCCTTGCCGTGAAGTTTGAAGAACAGTTGGCCGGCGTGAGGGATAACGTGACAGAGCAGGGCAAGTGGATGGGCCAAGTGGACGAGCGCGTCGAGGACCTGGCGAGCCGCGTTGACGACCTGGAAGGAAAGGCCGACACCAGCGTCAATCCCTGAACGCCATAGTAGAGGACGTCGTCGGCAGGAAACTGAAGGTTTGGAAGGCCGACGCGCCGGGACGCGACACAACATCTGCGTGCGTCAAATCGCCGAAATATGACGGCGCGTCAACTTTGTCGACGGGGTACGCGACACGGAGATTCGTCAGCGCCTAATGCTCGGCGATTATACAATCATCCACGAGGCGCTGACAGCGGCATTAAGGATGGAGGCGGCCAAGGTAGCATCTATCCCGACGTCGAGAACGAGGAGTGTCCGCTACGCCGGAGACAGAAGACCAGCTGTGGGACGCCGGCGAACACCTAGTGGCCTGTGTTGGGGTGTGGACAGCCCGGACACCTGCGGAGAGACTGCCCACACCAGGAAGAGCAGCCGGAAAACGAGTAAGGGCCGTTGTGTAGAGGGGCACGTCGGCGCAATCACCACCATCCCCTCGAGTGACACTGCAGGCCGTCAGCCGGCGTATGGATGACAGCCTCATCGCGGACGGTAGGGTAAGAGGAAAGCCGTGCCGCGTGCTGGTGGACTCCGGGGCGGCCGTGACCATCATCAGACCTGAGGTGGCGAAGGGTTTACCAATCGGTAGGGTCATCTTGAACGAAGGCGTGGTTGTCCCCGCGAGGAGCGAGGTGGTGACGGCGCGACCGGAAGGCCAGACAGCACGTTGGGTCCAGAGGCAGCAGGAGTACGACTTCACCTCGGAACATCGCAGAGGGAAGAGTCACGGTAACGCGGACGCTATGTCCCGAAGACCCTGTCCAGAAGAGTGCGGCCAATGCACAAGAGTGGAGGGGAAGGAGCGTGCCGCAGCAGTTTGAGTAGTCATGGTAGTGCCTGCGGATGGCTGGGATAACGCAGGCCTGAGGAGGGAGCAGCTGGCGGACGCAGACTTGGGCCACTCTTGAGGGATGTGGAGAACCTGTTGGACCACCTCCACGACTTGCACGAGATGGCTCGCCAGAGCATCCAGAAGGCGAGCGACCACATGAAAACCCGATACGACAGGCAAGCCAACAGCCAAGGGTTCCAGCAAGGTGACCTGGTCTGGTTGTACCGCCCGACCCGGACCAAGGGACGCTGCCCGAAGCTTCAGCAGCTATGGCAAGGACCGTACCGTGTGGTGAAGAGGATTAACGACGAGGCCTACCGCATCCAGAAGGTGCCCCGAGGAAAGATGTTGGTGGTACACCTGGATCGCCTGGCCCGTTACGAAGGCGCTGTTCGGGACGACCAGCCTTGAGGAGGGAGCATGGTCACCCTGGCGGTAGTCTCGCGAAGCCGATGAATAAATGATGGCCGGTGGAGATTCGGGAAACTTCGGGGCCGATCGTTACCGGAAGCGACAGACAGTTGAGAGTAGTGTTTGAAAAATAAACAGTTTTGAGGTTAGCTAGCAAATTGTAATGTGAAGAATGTATTTGCTACGAAAAGAAAGTGTAGTTTTTGTGTTTTGTAACCTCCTTTTGTTATTTCACGAACCGACAAAGTCACAGTATTGTTTCTACAAGGACAAAGAATTTCAACAAAACTATCTCATTTTTAAAGACCAAGGTATTAAACAAAGAAATGTTAGAGGACCATTTATCAGGACTCATTAAATCCAAAAGGTTAGTGTTCATTAGCTTTATCCTTTTCTAACTAAGACAGGCTATTATATCTGTTAACAATTTTAGTATTTGTCAAAATGTTATACTGCTTTATATTCAAGTTTTCTCAATGTATTAAAATATTTTCTTAATCACTATTTTATTATATATTATATGATGTACTGGGACTTTTGCCCCACATGAAGAGGATTTTTGCACCATGGGAGGTGTAATAGTCCAAATGCAACACAATTTCTGTACAAATAGTCATCACTTATTAAACAGTGCCTTCTTGGAGAATAAATATGCAGCATTCCACAGAGAACCAGAAGTATCTAACACTTACTGGGAGAGTAAGAGACGTTTATTTGAATACTGCGCTCTTACCCGTTGTTAAGTTATATTGGGAAGACAAAAGAAATCTAGAAACCAGAATGAAAGAACACTTCAGAGATATTAAATTCAAACACATAGACAAGTTTGCTATAGAACTTCACTTTATATCTGAGAATCACAAAATAAAGTAAGAAATGCAATTGGTCAAATAGGCAATGAAACCTCTACAATTGCAGCTTTGAGAAAACATCCATTACTAAGAAACAGAACCTCTTGATGAATTTGTAAATTCCCACTGGATACATCATCAAACTTAACATTATTAGATGGCAGCACAACAGTAAGCTGCAAGTAGACACTAGTTGCACCATCAGTCAACCACAGAACTGGGGATAGAAGAGAAGTTCCCAGAAACTAGTCTTCATAAGAAAGCTTGTAAGTGGAGAAAAGTGTAAACTAGGTTGACTCATTTGCCTACATGTAATAATATCCACCTATGAATATTTTTTTCATTTAAGACAATTAACACTTCATGTGTAAGTTCATATGTTGCTTTATTTGTAATATCCATTTTTTAAAATCGAAGTGATTACTATGGCTATTAATTGGAGTAAATTGTCTAAAATGGACCTTTAAAAATACCTTAAGGATATTCCAAAAAGGAGCGAAAGATAAGAAAACAGGGCTCAAAGGCACCTTACTGGTCGTAGTTTGTCATGTTTGTAGACAGGATATCTTGCAGAATCTATGAAACTGTAGTTCTACGAACCTTCTGACTCCTACACTCCCATCTAGATTATTTATCTCAGTGCTGGTTAAGATTAACAGGATATTTAGAGAGGGTTTATGAGGCTCTTTGCTGGTGCTAATGACTTCACTACAATAGAAAGGGTCCTCTCACCTGTTACCTGCCATAGCCAGTCTTAGAAGTGTGTATAAGGAATTAGATACTTAGCTAGACTTTGCTGAACAGGAAAAATATAGTCAAAAGAAGTTGAAAGGGGAAGAAAACTGTTTAATGGATCAAAAGTACAAAACCGGGATCCTTAATTTAAAAAAAAAAAACGGCAAAAATAAAGATATAAAATTCTCCATTTTTGGCCTATACTGACAAATATTAACATATATTATGTTGGGTCTCATCTTAGACACTAGGGAAAACTAGGATTTCATTTATATAACAAATTATTTGTAAATTACTAACAAGTGATTGAACATGATTATTGTAAGGATAGTTTCAGTGAATATGCTTTGAAATACTGTACATATTTAATCACATGAAATAAATGCAACAAGTTACAGTTTGAACTGTACCCGGAGGCTAAGGTACGATTATACAGCTGTGATAATTTAAAAGCTTTAATAAATCTCTTATTCGCACTGACAGCTTACTTGCACAATTACACTTAACTTAAACTTCCTCGAAAGTTAAAGTTTGTGCACATTATAGATTCACTCTAACACCTACTATTACATGATTTTGAACTGCACTCGGGAGGTAAGACAGTTATAAATCACCGTATTTTAAATATTTCATGTATTTGCATATTTCACGAACCAGTAGCCATATTATTATAATAGCGATAATAATAGGACTTACGAACACTAAACATCGGAGTTCACGCACGAAAATTATACCAAAGAAAGTTCACCAGCGCAAGCCTCTATTAGGCCACGTGGCTCAAACAAATTTAAGCTGGCAACACGGTGTTGGGTTCGGGAGCCACGCCTACCAGCGACAACGCTGATTGGCGCTAGCAGACAGTTTTAGCTTCCTGACCACTACACCGGATGTACAGACTCCCAGTATCACCAACAGAAGCAGTTGGTTTGCGTGAAAGGTGTGAACGAAATATTTGAATGGAGTGATGCTGTAAAGAATATCGTGCATGATAATGAAATTACAAGTTATATTTCAATGTTTTGAAGCTAATAGATTCCTATACTCTCATTATAAAGATAATTCTGACGATATGTTTTCAATTACTCATTATTATATGTTGGTACTAGTAACCTTCCCCCTCCACCTCCTGCAGCCACTAAATGTCAGAGCCGAAGATACAGCGGTCGGACAGTAGTGATTCAAATTTTGCTATAAAATTATGAGAATTGACCATGGCCATGACGTACTGGCTGGCTGTATATAGCCAGAAGGTTTTTGCTGCGTGCCCACCCGTTAAGGGTTTTACCGCAGGTAAGGTATTTGAACGGGATTTTGTAGGATGGATATGGTGTAGGTTTTCAGATTTGAAGAATTTTGTGAGGTTACAATTTGTACCTTCGAGATGAAAGGACAGGATGCAATTCTCTGCACCCTGGTGTTTTTAATTAGTTTTGGGTTGGGGAGAATTTTGTTGCCAAACAACTTAGGAGATTATGTGGAGCTCAGCTTTTGCTGCTGTTAGGATTAGCTCCTGGGTTATCTTGGGTGCCCGCATGCCATGCGGGGGATCCGATGTTGTCTAGAACGGCGTCTAGTGGGGTCATAATCTCCCAGTGACCTAACAAGGGCGCTTCTGTGAGTTGGTAAAGTTGCGTAGAATTTTGATGCCCGGCGCCTAACTTTGTCCTCCACGTATGGAAGTCCCTAGGCTTCGTGAAGCAACTTGGTAGGAAAATGGCGACCCACAGAATAGAAAGACCATAGCCCTCTATTCTGTGCACGTTGAAGCCATGCCAACCAGCTATCTGCGGCCATGTCCCAGATCTCGCAGGTATATCGATCACGGGGATTACCAGCGCTCGGAAGATGTATAACCTCTGGCCAAGCGGCATCGAGCTCGACCCCAGCACAGGATACAGGGAAGCAATAGCTCCCTGCACCCTTGCCGCTAGGTCTCTGATATGTTGGCGAAAGGTTAGACCTCTATCCAATGTTACTCCAAGGTATCGGACAGAGTTAGTCCAGTCTATCCTTCGGCCTTGGAAGCTGAAGTTGGGGCAGACTGCGGGGGTGTGGCGCTTTGTGAAAAGTATGGCGTGGCTTTTGTCCAGATTTACAGACATCAACCAACGCCGACACCACTGCTGTGTAACACGGAGGTGACTGTATGGGGTTGAAGGGTCTGTATATGTGTCTGTCTGCAGAACAGAAGCATGTCGTCAGCGTATTGTGCCATTACGACTCATTAATAGAATCTGGTAAAAATCATCCAGTCACAATACTGACATCTATATGTTGAATGTCCCATGAACAGAAGTTTTTGTTTTCCAGTATTTCAATCTTGCGTATGGAACATATTCTGACGGAAGACTCTGAGGAGTAAACATTACCTTGAGGAGACAAAGCAGACCTACGCAGAA
Organism: Mantis religiosa; assembly: GCA_030765055.1. Lineage (NCBI taxonomy): Eukaryota > Metazoa > Arthropoda > Insecta > Mantodea > Mantidae > Mantis > Mantis religiosa. The sequence continues at coordinate 123,094,043 of CM060956.1, read as the reverse complement.
TCGGAAATAAAACGCAGCTAAAGGCAAGAAGACCAGCCAACCAGCGCAGCCTTCGCTTGCCAGCTCAGGGGGACCGTCTCCCTCCTCTGCGCCACTACCTGCGGCTGAATGTAGGCCTTCCTCGGAGCTGCCCGGGAAGTTGTGGGCAAATAGCTCTTCACTTAGGCGCGCTTCCACTGCCGCCCAGGACGCCCGCCAGGCGCCCAGCCAACTCTTCGAGACTCCTAGCAGTAAACATCGCTGCAATACAATGGGTCGAGTCAAGAAGACTACCGCCGTAAGCATGGAATCACCGGAGAGGAGCCTAGCTCGCAACAATCTGCGGAATCTGGCTCTGCTTCCCAGCCGGAAGCAAACCAGCCAACAGTGGCCAACAGCCAGCCGCCGCCACGCATCCACCATCCGAACACAGCAGCGAGAGCACCACAGCCAGCACCTGGCCTTGCCTCTCAGCCAAGAGCAGGACAGCTCACATCGGCAGTTAGCCGTCACCACCCACACATCGTACCAGCATAGTGGTGAAGGCAGTACCATGGGACATACAAACACGCTTTGTGCTTGCTGCAGCGCAGCACAAGTGGCCCTCAGCAACAACGGCACATCGCCTCACATCAGCCCGGGGCCAGACACCGCTGTACAGAGTGGAGCTAGCCAGCACCGCAAATCTGGAAACTGCCCTTATTAGCGTAGGTGCTGAGGACGAGGCCAGCCGGGAGATCCGACCTGCTCCATGCCGCCGTTGCTGAGCCTACGGAAATACAGCAAAGTCCTGCGCAGCCGAGCTGAGGTGTTACTATACTGGTGCCTCCTGCCTCACCTTGGTCTGCACACAACACGACCTCCGCCGCCGTCACCGCTCTTGTGCCTCTTGTGGAGGGCACAATCACTACACAGGGCAGGTGCTCTGCCCCTACATCCCTATAGGAGGGCACCACTTGTCCCACCAGCGCCGTCATCTCCTCCATGACAGCTGAGTACACAACACCCGCCACATCAGCAACCTCAATCAGCCAGCAGCACCTCACACTATCAGCCAGGGGCAGCTCAGGGAGGAAGTCTGGGGCCTAGGGAAGGCCGTTCAGGATCTCCATTCGCAATTCCTGGTCATAATGACCAAACTGACCACATTGTAGGAACTTCTAAGAGAGCTCATGGCTTCAACTGTGTAGCAAGCTCCATCACTCGGGGATCTCAGGGCTGAGCTTGCAAAACTTCAAGAGGGCATACAGAAGAAGCATGACTCCTCAGCCAAACACCGCGACACAGACCTCTTTGGGCTCCGGAGACTCATCAAGGAGAAAGTGGCAGCCCTCCGGACGATGTTCGACGGATCCAATACCAGAGGTCGACACCAACCGGCGCAGAAACACTTCATTCGTCCTTAATTCCAAATTCACTTCCTATCACGACCACTCACCACTCCCTGACATGTCACCCAATATCTAGTTATACGTCCACTCCTATTGCGCAAGGGCGTAAGCAGGGTTTCGGTATGCTTAGGTCCTGCCACCTTCCTCACCTTAGACCAGGCTTCTGCCTGGCCAATATATCCCTCCCTCAAGTCCGCAGGTGCTGGCAGCGGTACTGCCACAGCATCACTCCAGAACACTAAACGTTGGAGATGTTTTTGGTGGGTAGGGTTGATGGTTCAATCGCCCAGAGGAGTCCCACACTCCAGTCCCAGGGTTAGTGCGTAACATGCATTTTTCCTCCACTCGAAAAAAAAGCACTAGAGCTGGCAGTTCAGTGTACAGCAGAGAAATCAAGATAGTTCAGCTGTAAGTAGGTGCTCAGTAATACAGTACGTTCCAGGTCCGTAGTGATAGGTCTGTAGTTAGTGTACACAGTACAGTAGAGCAGTTCACCAGCGAATAGCGGAGTTTTATCAAAGTTGGAAAACAGAGCAGTGTAAATGGGAAACGATGTGTGCGCGTTCGAGAAATAGCACCCAGGTAACTTGATGCTTACAATAGAAACATAAAGGAGTCTTACAGAGAAGTGTTTACACTCTGTATTTGTAGAAAAAAAAGATGGTTGTACATTAGCATAGGAATAACGACTTTAGGACAAATGAAGAACTGAAATGTAAACCTCGCCTCGCCGTTTTCAACAGTATTATTACTAGCATAGTATGTAAGATCTCATATATACATATAGACTAACTCACTCTCAGATAGAAGGCTAATCAGCTGTTTAATTAACTTTCACTTTCTCTCTGCCACGTACTTACAGCAGGTAGAGCAAGTATTGTATTACCACAAAACGTTCGATACTTCAAATTAACAGGAAACGTACCTTTTGACTCTTCCTGAATACAAACGAGAGAACACCGTCTTTATAAAAATGTCTGTGTTCGTCTGTGTGAAGTGTAACTCAAAATCGTCAAGTTTATTAAATAGCAAACTTGTACATAGTGTTACCCAAGCGGCAGGCTCACGATGCCGATCAATAAATGAAGGCCGGTGGAGGGAAGGGTAACTAGAGGGGTAGCTGAATCTTCGTTTCCCCCTCCTCCTGCTGCCCGAAGGAGGGCGAAGCTTCGAGAATGTTTTCCCCCTCCATAAAAAGAGACTCGAGAAACTTCGGGCGCCCGATCGATACAAGCGAGGCGACAGTCAGTTGTGTTTAGTGAGCCGGGGGAGCAGTAATGTAAGGCGCGCCGAGTGTACGTGGAAAGACGGGCTTAGTTTTAATTGTGTACATTACGAAATTGTAATTGTGACATTGGAATAAGGTGGAAATAAAGAACATTTTGAGTGGTGTAATTGAACTTTTTAATTTTACGAACCCACAGAGTCACAACTGGCGTCAGAAGTGGGATAACGGCCATTGAATCGGCATTGGAAAAGCTTTTGGAAAAGATGAGCGAATTAACAGCGAAGACGGAAGCAGCAAATAACAACCTGGCTGCGGAACTAACAGCAAAGATGGAGGCGGCAAATAACAACCTGGCCGCAGAGCTGAAACAAATAAGGACAGCTAACGATAACCTTACCGAGAAGATGGAAGCCACAAACAACAGCCTGACCGCGAAGATGACCGAATTGACCACGGAGATGACAGCGGCAAACGAGGCCCTTGCGGTGAAGTTCGAAGAGCAGCTGACCGGCGTGAGAGATGACGTCACAGTGCTCGGCAACGGATGGGTCAAGTGGACGAGCGCGTCGAAGATTTGGCAAGCCGCGTTGACGAGCTGGAGGGAAAGGCTGACAGCAACGCAAAGTCCCTGATCGCCATGGTGGAGGACGTCGTCGACAGGAGGTTAAAGGATTTGAAGGTCGACGCACCGGGACGCGACACAACATCGGCGCGCGTCAAACCTCCGAAATATGAAGGCGCGTCGACGTTTGTGGTCTTCCGCCGCCAATTCGACGCAGTGGCCAATCACAACAAATGGTCACCAGAGGAGGAGGCCACACAGTTAATAGCCAGCCTCCAGGGTCGGGCCGCGGAAGTCCTAAACGCGGTACAGAAAACGGCGGCATCCAAGGACATCTGGGAGGCCCTGGAGAATCATTTTGGAAACCACCGCTTAGCCGCAGCGTACCGCAGCCAGCTGAAGGCAAGATCGCATCAGCCAGGGGAGACGCTGCAGGAGTTCGCCCTGGCAGTTGAACAATTGTCTAGCAAGGCCTTAGTCGACCTCCCACAGAAGTTCGTATCCCGGGAAGTTGCCTACACATTCGTTGACGGAGTACGGTACACGGAGATTCGTCAGCGCCTAATGCTCGGGGATTGTAAAACAATCCACGAGGCGCTAACGGCAGCAGTAAGGATGCAGGCGGCCAAGGTAACAGCTATCCCATCGTCGAGAACGAGGAGTGTGCGCTACGCCGGATACAGAAGACCAGCCGAGGGACGCCGGCGAACACCTAGTGGCCTGTGTTGGGGTGTGCACAGCCCTGGAACCTGCAGAGAGACTGCCCACACCAGGAAGAGCAGCCGGAAAACGAGTAAGGGCCGTCGCGGAGAGGGGCACGTCGGCGCCATTACCATAATCCCCTCGAGTGACACTCCGCGCCGTCAGCCGGCGGATGGATGACAGACTAATCGCGGACGGCTAGGTAAGAGGAAAGCCGTGCCGCGTGCTGGTGGACACCGGGGCGGCCATGACCATCATCAGACCTGACGTGGCGAAGGGTTTGCCGTCGAGGAAGCCTAGCCGACCATATCAGCTTGTGTTGGCATCGGGCGACACCTTGCCTGTGGAGGAGGCCCTGCTGGAGCTGACCTTGGGACGGAGTGCGGTGTGTCTGTGGGTGTTCGTCGCGAAGGTGGCTGAGGAGGTGATTCTGGGACTGGATGCACTCAGGAGTCACGAGGCGATGTTCGACGTCGGCAGGAAGGTCCTGCGGCTCAACGGAGAAGAGGTTATACTCCGTCAAGCCGAAGAGCGCCTTGGAATCGGTAGGGTCATCTTGAACGAAGACGTGGTTGTCCACGCGAGGAGTGAGGTGATGTTGACGGCGCGACCGGAAGGCCAGACAGCACGTTGGGTCCAGAGGCTGCAGGAGTACGACTTCACCTCGGAACATCGCAGAGGGAAGAGCCACAGTAACCCGGACGCTATGTCCCGAAGACCCTGTCCAGAAGAGTGCGGCCAATGCACAAGAGTGGAGGAGAAGGAGCGTGCCGCAGCAGTTCGAATAGTTAGGGCAGTGCCTGCGGTTGGCTGGGATAGCGCAGGCCTGAGGAGGGAGCAGCTGGCGGACGCAGACTTGGGGCCACTCTTGAGGGAAGTGAAGGCAGAGACGAGACCAACCTGGGCGGACATCGCACCGAGGAGTGCCACCTACAAGTCATACTGGGCCCAATGGGACTCGCTGAAGACCAGAGAGGGTGTGCTGTTCCGGGTATGGGAATCACCCGATGGGAAGACGCAGAGAGAACAGATGGTACTTCCCCGGAGTAAGGTCCCGGAAGTCTTGGAAGAAGTGCACGCCGGTACTTCAGGAGGACACCTCGGAGCGAACCGGACGATTGGCAAACTACGGCAGCGCTACTACTGGCTGAGGCTCCGAGCAGACGCTGAGAGATGGTGCCGTCAGTGTCACGTGTGCGCGGCGAGTCGCGGCCCCCAGACTAGGAGCCGGGGTCCCATGCAACAGTACAACGTCGGAGCGCCATTCGAACGGATCGCCGTTGACATTGCTAGACCGTTCCCAATATCCGACCGAGGCAACAAGTACCTGATGGTGGTCGTGGATTACTTCACTAAGTGGCCGGAGGTGTATGCCATCCCGAACAAAGAAGCAAGGACAATCACTGACTACCTCTTGGAGTAAGTGTTTTGCCGATTTGGCGTACCATTAGAGCTGCACAGTGACCAAGGCACCAATTTTGAGTCCAACCTGATGAAGGAGGCACTAGAGAGACTTGGGGTTAACAAGACCCGCACAACACCTCTACATCCCCAGTCGGATGGCATGGTCGAGAGGTACATCAAGACTTTAGAAGAACACTTGAGGAAGGTCGTGGCCAGCCATCAGCGAGACTGGGACGTCAAGGTGTCACTTCTTGCTGGCCTACCGCTCATCAACAGACGACACCACGGGGATCACGCAAGCCAGCCTAATGTTCGGCCGAGAACTACGCTACCCTGTGACCTGGCTTTTGGAAGCCCTCCGGGGGTGAAACAGCCAGCAACTGAGTATGTGGAGAACCTGGTGGACCACCCCCACGACATGCACGAGATGGCTCGCCAGAACATCCAGAAGGCGAGCGACCGCATGAAAACCCGATACGACAGGCAAGCCAACAGCCAAGGGTTCCAGCAAGGTGACCTGGTCTGGTTGTACCGCCCGACCCGGACCAAGGGACGCTGCCCGAAGCTTCAGCAACCAATGCAAGGACCGTACCGTGTGGTGAAGAGGATTAACGATGTGGTCTACGGCGTCCAGAAGGTACCCCGAGGAAAGATGGTGGTACACTTGGATCGCCTGGCCCGCTACGATGGTGCTGTTTGGGACGGCCAGCTTTGAGGAGGGAGCAGTATTGCCCAAGCGGCAGGCTCACGATGCCGATCAATAAATGATGGCCGGTGGGGGGAAGGGAGGCAGGCGGGGTAGCTGAGTCTTTGTTTCCTCCTCCTCTTGCTGCCCGAAGGAGGTCGAAGCTTCGAGAATGTTTTCCCCTTCATAAAAGGAGACTCGAGAAACATCGGGCGCCCGATCGATACAAGCGAGGCGACAGTCAGTTGTGTTTAGTGAGCCGGGGGAGCAGTAATGTAAGGCGCGCCAAGTGTACGTGGAAAGACGAACTGGCTTAGTTTTAATTGTGTACAATACGAAATTGTAATTGTGACATTGGAATAAGGTGGAAATAAAGAACATTTTGAGTGGTGTAATTGAACTTTTTAATTTTACGAACCCACAAAGTCACAATATGTTGAGTATCTTCCAAGAATGTAACACAAGTTGTTTAATAAACTCTTATCTACTGTTAAACACTTACATACACGTATTACTCGAAGACCATGTCATATCGATGTCACTACTCAGCGAGCAGCTCGTAAATTATTTGATAGTTTTATGCCTATTGTTTATACAAGCAAATATACTTTTATTTATTTGTAAAATATTTCTGTCTGACAGTGCAAGTAAATATTATGATGCAGGGTGCATAAATAACCTAACATAAACAATGATGATGGATGTTTGTCGACATACTGAGTTAAAATAACTGTAAGAGATAATCGTTGTTACAACTGTTATTGATACAATCAATGAAGAAGGGCAAGGAATAGAATAATTGATCTAAGAGCTACAAACAGTTTATGTCAATCTAGAAGATACAGATACTCCAAAAAGTGTTCGTCTTATCATAGCACATAGAATATAACAATCACAATCAGAAAAATATAGATAACAAACGAAAAATATTTATGCCCTTACATCGGTTGATATATTTCAGTTTATATATTGCTTAATTAGTGAACAGCTCTACGTCATTTAAAATAATATCTCATTTTATGTCAAACAGGTATTGGTCTATTAAACAGGATTCCAGATATGGTGCCTCGCTGTTACACACCCCTTCCCCTTTCTTATGCAGTTGTGATTCATCCATTGTCGTTGACAGTTTCATCTCTGTTTTCAAAGCCGTTAACTGCTATTTAAGTAATATGGGTCGAAAACGTAGTGAAACTACAAAAGAAGGGAGAGAAATGTACATCAGGATATTTAAAAAAGGAAAATCTTTTCAAGAAACCATTGGAAGACCTACCGGTACTTTGAAAAGCAGCGACGGCTGGTGGATTAAATTATTGGTGGTGCACAAATGAAAAATAAAATACAGAGTAGTAATGACTCACCCATTTATACAGAAACTCTGCTCTCCTCTTCTTAGATCTGGCGAACCTATTGATAACTTTTGCGTTGAAGTCGCTGATCCTCATAACAAACTCCCTCTCAATTGAAAGCATTGCTAATGCTGACAATCTGTCCTGTTACATTGTGTTCCTAAGGAAAGTTTTTACTCTTCTTAAAGTTGAGAAACAGCGTTCTGCTTCAGCGGTAGATATTGGCATAGTTAACAACACTCGCAGGAGTTTGACACATTCGCTGAATGTAATACATAAATTGTTTTCTTTAATGAAGTCCATAAAGCACAAAGCGCCAGACATTCCACGAAATTCTTCTCGAGTGTAAATTACAGTCAGTTCTGTACGAATTTTCGTTCCAATGATAAAAGGATAGAACCTTATTGTCTCTCTAAGGGAATTGTCTGAAAATGGCTTATCATAGTCGGAGAAATTTTCTAAGTCGAGGCTACTAGATTCCCCGTGAAGCTAAATCTGACCTTTGCTTCTCTAACAATAATGTCACAGACTTCAAGAGCTTCTCTTCTTTTCATATCATGATCTTCTATTCTTCTCCTCTTAATTCAGTTTCTTCGTGTTCCTCAATATTAACGCTATTTCTTACTTTTTGCACTTCCCTTTCAAATGCGTTTAGCTGGGCGAGGGCAAATGTTGCAGTGCAGTGTCGTTTCTGCAGCTGTTTGCACAAAATGTCCACATGGGGCATGATCTTGTGGAATAAAGACAGCCAGAATACAAAATTATCATCTTTCAAAGTGGTCATAAACCCAGAAGCCTGAACAAGTGTGGTGTTGTTATTTAACAGAGCTCTCTTGTGAATGACCTCCATGCATTTAATTAAATTCTCCATGTGTTCGAAAATGGTATTGACGGTCCGTGAATGAAAATTCTATCGTGTCGGAACAGAACGTGGCAATCGTTTCTGCACAACTTCGTCAAGCACAGCTGTTCTTTGAGGAGAATTTGTAAAAAGTGTGCATATTCCTTGTAAATTGGTAAGAAATATCCTCGCACTGGTGTTTACTGCGGCTGCATTCAGCATTATTAAATTAAGTTTATGTGCATGGCAGTGTATATAAGAGGCACAAGGATACTTCTCTTGCACAATTGCCTGAACACCGTGTTTCCTACCTCCCATGACGGATGCACCTTCATAGGTCTGTGCTATACGTTTATTCGGGCACCCTGACAGCTGCAGATCAAGTTTATATTTAATGACTGTGGCAAGAGAGTCTGCATCATAACCAGCAGGTCGAACAAAACTCCGAAATCGTTGTACGGGTTTGTCCTTCCCAAGGTATCCGTAGATAATAACCATCTGATACACTGAGGAAACATCAGTGGTTTCATATGCCTCTAACATACACTGAAGATTTTCATTTTGTATAGCTTTTGAAGTGCCCTTAAAAACAGTTGCATATGGCCCTTCAGGACACTATCGAGATCAGTGCTGAAATCTGTTAGTCCTCGACAGATACCAGGGGTTTGTGATATATCAGATTTATCATGACCTCTCAAAGCCAGCTCAAATGAGCCGCAAAACCGTATATATTTATCTTCGTATACAGTTTATTATGATACTTCGGACGTATCGATTCTGCGCAACTTTATCGTTATGCAGCTGTATGTTCCTTCTGTATGCACTGTCCATTTTTGCAGCAATATTAATGTTACCATACATTGCTCAACTTAATGCATTTTTATATGAGACGAAGAGGACTCGTGTTTTTTAACACGGTCGTGCATGTGTTGTATATCTTTCATCCCTTGCTTCACCCAGGAATCATCTCCTCCAAAGAGCAGGCATGGGAAACAGTATAAAGAGTTTTTAACTGTCATTCCACATAACCAGTCGTGCTTCTTATACATGTCAGGGTTGAACTTTCTATTGAATGTTCTAGCTTTTGTCTTAATCGTTTGAATTATAGAAATGTTTGGCGTGGGCCTACCCATTCGTTTCACTTCAGATTTTTCTTCAGCACTCCGTTGCGAAATGGGCTTTTCCAGTAAAGATTGCACGGTACTCATTCTATCAAAATTTTAAAAACGTACAAAAACAACACCCCACAATAAGCACTATAAATAAAATGTTAGAATACTCAGTTTAACCTTAAACAAAGCTTTCTCAAAGCTCTGGGAGTACGAAACCACACTACCGAACAAGAAGACACACAGATCCTAAGCCTGAATGTCACGCTATAGCCGTTTCTAAGAGTAGGAGGAGCTAGGTTTATAAAACTGCATTTAAGCAATGCATAAGAAGCCACTTCCATCTCTACACCTTCCTGCAACCCCCTCAGAGAGCCTACATTTGGGCGAAATCGGAGGTTAACACTTCGCTGCAAACCTGGTGGCTCTTACAGGTAACCTCTGTTTGTTTTGACTTCTGTGGTCATGGACAACTACAGACGATAAGCGTAATTGAAACATGTTTGTATATAAACATTGCAAACAAGTACAGCTTTAATGTGCAAAATGCACCGGTTGTACATTCAAAATCAGTGGGTGTAGCCCAAACCTGCAAACTTATGGAGGAACCGCCCCTGTTGAAAACTATTATATACAGGTTTGGTAACAACAAAACTTACCAAAATCAATCAAGAAGCGGTCACCTGCAGTTCTATCCCTGATGGAGAAACGACAGTTTCTTAAAGGAATTAAGAAAAATCCTAAACTAAGTGCTCCAAAACTTGCTATTGCAGTTCAAACACACACAGAAAAGTCCATTTCAGCACAAACTATAAAAAACGTGCTTTATGAAGCTGAGTATGGAGACCGAATAGCCAATAGAAAACCATACATCAGTAAAATCAACAGAAAGGAGCGAATTGCTTTTGCAGAAGAACATAAATACAATGGGTTTGATTTCTGGAAGAAGGTTGTGTTTACTGACGATAGTCAACTTCAGCTTTTTGAGTCAAAAGGGCAAGAAATGCCGTGGAGAAAATAGAATTGTGAGCTTGAGCGAAAAAGTATAACAGCTTCAGTTAAACATGGAGGCGGTTCAGTACTTGCCTGAGGCTGTATGAGTGCAATGGCGTGTGGGTTTTGTGTTTTATTGATGGAATTATGAACTATGACGTTTATATAAACATCCTAAAACACATTTGTCCAGAAGTATAAATAATATGGGTATGTGTGAGGATTATATTTTCACACAAGATAATGATCCAGTTTATGTATAATACTCCACGATTGATGCCGACATCAGCGCAATTCCCAGACATTAATCCAGTATAGAATTTGTGGAGTACTGGACAAAAATATTAGGAATCTTCAGATATCTAATATAAAGGCTCTAAAGTACTCTCTACTAGAGGAATGGTGCAAAATTACAGAGGAAACAACACAATCTTTGTTGAAATACATTCCAAGGAGAATGCAAGAAATTATAACGAGGAATGGAGGGACTAAGTTCTAACGGTAACATTCTAAACTATTTTCGGCATGCAGACGCATACTTATTTGGCATCCTGTATTGTATATCTTTAGTTTCGAATGTTATCCATGTTTATGTGAATGGGTACTCTGTGCTTATTGTATTCTCTTTTTAACTAATCTATAAATAAGACAGTATCGCTGCTGTACCTTTTTCTGGTGATTTTCTACTATTTATACATCCTTAAACATAAAATCATGCATTAGAGAATACTCTTTGGAGTAACTGTGTGTCAGAAATGTTAATCGACTGTTGTTACACATGGGGGACTGGTAACATTACACGGCTTAGGTGACATTTCTAATTAGATAACAGTTCCAACAAAATCATACAATAGACACAACCTCATTAAGGGAGATCAATGAGCAAAAGAAGCCACAGCCAAGGGCAGGTGCAGGTCGTCCGGGTTCTCCCGGGCGGAGGGTTACACGCCACGGTACCTATCCGCTGTGCGGTTTTACCCGTGCGGTATAAAAGATAAATGTATTTGCGCAAGCTTGAGTGTCGTTTGGTGAGACGGCGCAGTTGACCTCTACTGATGCTTCTGGTGCCGGGATATACCCCCTTGGCGGGGGGACAGTGCCCGTTCCACCATGCTTCTTGGGGTCGCTAGCGATCCGTCCAGCAGAGGGGGAACCAGTAGCGAGAGACCAGATGGGAATTAGGTTTCGGGTTTAACAAGACCAGGTCGTGCACGCGCCGAGGGCACGACTGGAGGTGTTGGCTTCCAGCCGCGGCCAAGGCGCGAGGGGTTCTGGCGGTGATTTGATAAGGGCAGGAGGAGAGGCAGACTTTACCACCCAAGGGCATCCTTTGATAGGCGAGAGCTCCTCCGTCTCCTGGGGAGACGGTGGTCATATTGACCAAGTGAATTCACCAGCTGGTTAGGGTGAGGGGTGATCTTGGCATACAACGTGCGCGTTCGTTCACGCACGACGTCTTCGACGTATGGTATGCCAGACTGAGTGTGCAGGAAGTGAGATGGAAACCTGCGGTCGGTACCGTAGATCATCCTTAAGGCTCTGTTCTGCAGGCTTGCAGACTGCGGGGAGTGGTATGAGCCACCGAACTCCAGAATTCGCATCCGTACAGGATCAGAGGCAGGACGATCGCACGGTACGCTCGCAGTTTGAGGCGGATGGTCATGGTGGACCTGAAGATGGGGTAGAGTTGCCTGAGCGCAGCGTGGCCGAGGCTGGCCTTTGCCCTGACATGCGGAGGGAAAGTGAGGCTGCGATCCAGTTGGATTCCCAGGTATTTGGCGGTTCGAACCCAGGGGATTCTTCTCCGCCGTAACCGCAGGTCTCCTTCCGGGCGCCAGCTACGGGTCTTAGCCAGCTTGAGAGCGGAGCTCTTCTGCGGGCTAATGGCCATCCTCCACTTCTCACTCCACCTGCCAATGGCGTGGAGCTGACGCTGTAGAGTGGGGAGACAGTAGCGGACGTTCTTGTTCTGCGCCAGTATGAGGACATCGTCGGCATACTGACACAAAACAGTGCGCGGTTCCGTAGGTAGTTCAGACATGTAGGCCGCGAAGAGTAGTGGGGACAGAACACTGCCTTCCGGGACTCCAGCCGCTATGGGTCTGACAGAGGATAGCTTCCCCTCGACCCGCACTCTGAAGGTGCGGTCCTTGAGGAAGCTGCTGAGTATTGCCAGGTAGGGAGGGGGCAGTTGTGCTTCTTTGAGTTTCAGCAACAACCCCTGGTGCCACGTGGTGGCGAAGCCCTCTCCACGTCCAAGAGCACAGTGATGGTTTTCAGGTTGTCCTGGAATCCCAGGGCAGCCTTCTCCACCAAGCGCAGTGGCTGCAAGGGGATGGAATGGCCCCGAAGAAAACCGAATTGGTGATCCGGGAGTAGGAGCCTTTCCTCAAAGAGAGGAGTTAGGCGGGGGAGGAGGAATCGTTCAAATATCTTTGAGACGATTGGGAGCAAGCTGATGGATCGGTAACTTTCTGGAAAGACTGGATTCTGGCGCGGTTTCAATATGCAAACCACCCTTGCCCCCTTCTAACAAGTTGGAAAGTGGCGTAGGGTGAGGCATGCGTTGTAAATCCGCGTCAAGTGGATCACAGTTTTACGAGGAAGGTGCTGGAGCATGGTGGCTGTGACACCATCATGCTCAGGGGATTTGTTGGGTTTCAGGATTTGGATTTGGGCGGTCACATGTTTAGGGGTAACGATGGCGATGTGGAGCTCCGTATGTGGGGGTGGTGTTGCCTCATAGAGGTATTCCACCGCATCCTACACATGTTCGGTGAACTCGTCTCCAAGTAGTCTGCGAAGCACGTGGCTTTCTACTGGGGCTCAAATGCAAGTCTTCCACGAGTGCCATGGAGTGGATGCCGGTGCTCGGTCCGGTCCCTTCTGAGGGAGCGGATGATCCGCCAGGTGTGTTCCCAGGCCGCTGAGCGGTGCGCACGAAGCAGTCTTCTTGCCAGGGATTTGAACCGCCAGTAGACTGCTTCGATCCTGGAGTAGCGGAAACGCTGCTATATTTTCCGGACTGCTTTAGCTTTAAGCAGCTGCCGGAGTTCAGGAGGTATGGTTCTGGGGTTACGGTGTACAGAGGGAATGCGGTGCGCGTGTGCCCGTCCCACATTTGGGAGATGTTGGAAGAAGGATGTAGCTGCCGCTTCCAAAGCCTCGATAGAATCGATGCGTTTTGGCGGGTCTACGGTTTGGTTAAGGTCAAGGACGGCTGCATCCCAGTCGACCTCGTATGTCCAGTCTGTGTATAACAGAGCTGGCATGCAACGTTCGAGTCCACCACGACAGGGTCGTGGTCGGAGTCGAGTTTGTTGACTACAGAGAGGTCTCGATGGTATGTGAAGTTCTTGGTGATCATGACATCGAAAACGTCCGGCCTGCCGCGGGCCGGATAGAAAATAGGTACTCTCGGTCCATGCGCAACGAGGTTTGGGTTACCGCTGATGAGGCGGTAGAGCCCGCGCCCCTTGGCATTTGAGGTGCGGCTGTGCCAGTGGGCATGCTTCGCGTTGAGATCACCTGCGATGCAGACCACTGGGTGGAGGTTTAGTAAGGTGGTGTAGTCCGCCTCATGTTAGCAGTGGTCGGGAGGGTCGTATGCCACTAACAGCAGCGTGTCAAGTCCGCCGATGGCGAGCCTGATGGCGCAAGCCTCCATGTCCTGGAGTGGGGGGAGCGGGAAGGGCGTGTGGGAGATATGGTTCTGGATGAATATGGCTGTGCCGCCGCCCTGTTGGCCGACGCGATCGGACCGATGGGTGGCGTAATTGGGCAGCGAGTAATGCGAGGCAGCATCCAGGTGTGTCTCGCAGACCATTAGAATGTCAATCCCAAAGGATTGTGCAAACTCAAGTACGCTGGGGTGGTGACCCCGGATGCCATTTGCGTTCCAAAACGCGGCGCGCCATGGCCTCCGAACAAGTCGAGAGGCCATCACTTGGCTGATCCGGTATACAGCTCCTCCAGCGTTTGAAGCACTATGGAGTGTTTCTGCATTGGTGTTAGGAGGGGGTTGCTTACCTGCAGCTTGCAGTTGCGCAGTGCAGGACGGGCCCTTTGGATTAGGTCCCCAAACTACAGGGATAGGGCCTGGAACTCCTCCATGTCAGCCTGGGACACGGTGGCCCCGAAGGCTGCTGAGCTTGCGCCGGCATTCACCGGTGTATGTGCTGCAGGTACGACAGGAGTCGCTACCTGAGGGGCTGGCGCAGCTGGTGCCTCTGGTTCCGGGGTACGAGCTCAGGTGGTAGCTGGCTGCTCCTTTGCGGTGGGCGGATTAGTGGGTTTCCCACACTTCTTGCCTTTTTCACCCTTTTTTGGCTTGCCGCTCTTCTTGCCCCCGCTTGTGGATGGTACAGCATGTTCGGCCACTGTTGCCGGTCCTGGAGTAGGTGCTACAGGGGGCCGGTCGCCTCTGCCCTCTGTAGGGTGGTTTCGGCCTTCCTGAGGGCGGCCGTAAAGGACACACCATGGCGGACTGCAGCCGTCTCAGGGTTGCCTTGGCAGCGGCTCTCGATTATCCTCAGCCTGGTTTTTACAGCCCTTGTAAATACTCACGTGGTGCTGCTTGCAGTTCGCACATTGGCGCTCCTCGGACGGCTTGGCACAGTCCTTCAGGGCATGGGGGCCCGCGCATATCAAGCATGCAATGTTTCCCTCGCACATAGTGCTTGAGTGATGGAATCCCATGCACCGATGACAATGCAGGGTCCTTCTCTTCCGTGAAAGCGTTCCACTTTCACGACAGTGAAGGTCAGACAAGGTCAATGGGCTGTACTTGGGCCTCTCGCGCTTTGTCCACAAGGACCAGGAAAAGAGGCATAGGGACTTTGATGGCGCCTTCTTCTGAGGAAATAGTCTTCCTCAGCTGGGCGACAGTGATGGCTTCAATATTGTGTTCTTCCTTAAGCGCCGATCTGACGTCCTCAGGAGTACAATCAGAGTCTAATCCTCTGATGATGCGCCTCTCCACGTAAGGGCGCTGAAGCGAATAGCTGTAAAACTGGATTTTCAACTCCCGTAATACAGCTTTTGCTAGCTTGTGGAATTGATAAAATCGGTGTACATATACTTGTCTCAAAGGTCTTCCTTTCCCAAAATTAATTATTTGCACACATCCAAGTTTCAGAATATACACTACGGAAAAATATCTCTCTACATGCAACAAAACATAATTAAATCTAAGCGACATCTTATGAACTCAATTAAAATTTGTAATAAAACTTGAGAGAGAGTCACATATTTCTTTCCGTGCGAGTGCGATAAAATATGACACGTGCTGCCATCTATGTACAGCAACATGCTGTACTGTTTTAACCAACAGTTCTCTCCTCCCGGACAACTAAATTAATTGGAAGATGTTCTGGATAAAGTATATGTTAATAAGTGTGAGTGTGTGGTGGAGAGCGTTTTGAAGTAAACTCACGCTGGCTCTTCAGCGCACTCTTTACAAGAAACATTTCCTCACTTGCTACAAATTCAATGTGAATGTATAAATATACTTCGCTGTACCTTCGGTTTTAGATACCAGGGCATACATGAGACTAATCATATAGTTATATATTTAAAATAGGTTTGGTATATAGTGTTTATAGAGTTCCATGTCGTTAGGTTGACATCATAACAAACATATGAGAGGGACATAGCTTTGTAAAGGTTGGGACCGGTGAAACTTAAGAGTTTTTATCAAAATCGCGAAATTTATTGTTTAGCATTACAAAATAGAGTGATCTGTTTTCTTTCTACTGAATATATTCTCAGATCATTTTAGAAATTCTATTTCAAAAGAACAGCACATCATATGATACTAATTGTGTCTGTTTCAAGCTGGAGATGACGTGGCATGAAGTAATTATGTAATAAGTTAATATAGCAATGAGGTTCAAAAAACAAAAGCATTAATACCACAGGAACTATTGTTGGTAACGATTTCAAAATTGACATGTGAGTTCTCCTTATTACAATATTGTGTTACAGTTTCAAATCAAACAACGCAAAATGTTGACTTTAGATTTTTCAGAGCTGGGTATACTTAAAGGAAAATAAAGGAAACTATATGGAAAATCTGGATTAATAAGTTATACTAAATCTGACGACATTATTTCCTTGTGTTACGTAAGGCATTCGGCGCTGAACAATCAATAGAGAGGTTTAGGCGAAGATACATGTTTTGAGAACCTTTTAATCACAAATATCAGTATTGTTGTTTAGGTATCAAACCTCATATTTAAGTTCAACGTTTAAGTATGGTTCCAAAGAAAACGTCAACACTACAGATTAGCTTTATATGGAATGCTTCTGACTTTTCAGTAATAGCTGCAACAATTCTCATTAAAGTTACATAATTTTACCATATTTTAAACAGAAATTAATGAAACGTTTACCTGCCTTTTCTAAAACGCTGTTCCGGAGTGTCATTTATTCTGTATAACTGTTACATATCTGAGAAACTGTAATAGTCATACACAATCTTCCTACAGCAGATCAAGAGATCGTTAAAGTACACAATTATTTCTATTTCGTAGGAAAACTGTTAAATTTTCTATGAATTGAGGTTTTTGTTTCCTAGCATTTTAATGTTACGAATAAGATACAGTTTCTCTTTCTTTAGTCCAGATGACAAGACTTGAAACGGTCTTCTTTAACTTTTGCTTATTTAATAAATATTTGTTTTAGTGATGTCTGTGAAAGGAACGCTAAATGAAACTGTGATTTATTGAAGTATTAGGTATAAACATATTTATATAGGTTCTAAAATTGTTCATAAGCTGAGTGTGTCCGAAGCGTATAGAGCAAGTGTTAATACTCCCACGGTGACGGCGAGCGTCGACCCTAACATTCTAAACTATTTTCGGTATGCAGAGGGATACTTATTTTGCATAATATATTGCATATATTTATTTGTGAATGTTAACTATGTATATGTGAATGGATCCTGTGTGTTTCTTTATTGTATTCTCTTTTTTGCTAATCAATAAATAAGACAGTATCGCTGCTATACCTTTTTCTGGTGATTTTCTACCATTTATACATCCTTAAACATAAAATCATGCATTTGACAAATACTTTTTGGAGTAACAGTATGTCAGAAATATTAATGGACTGTTGTTACACATGGGGTACTGGTAATATCGCTCGGCTTAGGTGACATTTCTGTAATAAATTGGTACCAAATTTGTTCGCCAGAGCGAGAAGAAAAAGAGGAATGTGATATAGAAGGACTGTCACTAGCTTACGTCACTAAGCCAGATGCGCTAGTCGCGTTCTTGTAATGAGAGATTTTTCTAGACAATTCAGTGTCAGGTCTACTAGCATTTCTGACCCCCCCCCCCTATAAGCAGGGAAGTAGTTACTTCCGTGTGTGTTTCCAGTATCGTAATGCCTTGTAACCTTAACCCCCCTCTCATTACAGGGTTGAAGTGGATACGCCACCTGCAGGCGCCAAAATCCGCAGGGACAGATTACTGAAAAGACCAATAGAGGCGCTAGTGCTGTAGTACATCAGGTACTGGCTCTGTAGTTTAGTACCCGGAACTTCCATTGGGCGACTCTCAACCCCATCTGGGCGATCAGGCAGACCAGCAGCAGATACGAGTCACTCAGGTTTAGCTGAGTGGGGGCTGTTTTCGCCATAGCGCCTAGCCGCTCAGTGCGACTTTGTCTGGGCGGTAATAGAGGTTAGTCGATTGTCTCAAGCGTTTGTGTCTCAAGATAGGTTTCTCAGGCTGCCGCCCTTCTACGCAGCGACCACGGCCTATGCTGCCCTCATCTGACCTGTCGCACGTTTGAACGGTCGTCCTTGCGGTATGTACGCCCAAGGATGCCTTCATCTGGTCTCCCGCTTGTAGGAGGCCAGAGTGCAGGCAGCACGATCAGAGCGGGAACGTACTGTGTGTAGGGTAAGGATGCCAGACTCGTTTCGGCGCCTGGGGTTTAGGATTGGTGGAGGGACGTGCTCAAATGCCAATGGCACATGGCATCTTTTGGTAGTTTTTAGCTCCTCTTCCTGCGAGCAGCTTTGTGGTCGAAACGACCCAATGTGCTAACCAGCTGATTGGGTTGGGCAGAGAGTTCGTGATCTCTCTCTCGCCATATCCACGATATAAGAGATTTGGGATTGGTCATACAGAATATGAGACCGGAATATGCGCCCAGTATCATAGATCATTCTTAATGCACGGTTCTGTACGTACTGCAGTCTGGGAACGGTGGTCGGTCAGCCAGACGTAACCAGTAGCCAGGACTATCGGGAACCACTGCCCTATCCAGTACACGGTTTTTTTCTAGACACTTGTAGCTCCAGAAATCGAGGGAATTCCACCTCACTAAGGTTCTCGTCGTTAAAGGAAAGTTATAAAAGGCGTGCAGAACCTGGCATTAGAGCTGGCAGTTCAGTGTACAGCAGAGAAGTCAAGGTAGTGCAGTTGTGAGTTTCGTAACAAATGAAGTTTATGTGTAATTTACCTCACCATTTTAACAGAATTATTATTAGTAGCAATACTATGTATCAACTCATGTATAATAATAGACTAACTCAACTGAGATAAAAGCATTAATCAGCTGTTTTAATTAATTTTCACTTTCTCTGCCACGTACTTACAGCAGGTAGAGCAAGTATTGTATTACAACAAAACGTTCGATTCTTCAAAGTAACAGTAAATGTACGTTTTGAGTCTTCTTGAATACAAAATAATGCCTGTATGTTCGTCTGTGTAAAGTATAACTTAAGAACGTCAAGTTTATTAAATACAAAATTGTACTTATGTTGACTATCTTCCAAGAATGTAACACAAGATGTTCAATAAACTCTTATCTATTCTTAAACACTTACATACACTCAAAGACAATGTCATACCGTTATCACCTCTTAGCGACCAGCTCGTAAAAGATTTGGCAGTTCTATACCTATTGTTTATACAAGGAAATATACTTTTATTTATTTGTAAAATATCTCTCTCTGACAGCGCAAGTAAATATAATGATGCAGGATACATAAATAGCGATGACGGAACTTAGTCGACATACTGGCTTAAAATACATTAGAGAGATAGTTTTTGTCATAATTATTATTGGTACAATGAATAGAGAATGTCGTGTGAATAAAATAACTGAACTAAAAGTCACTAACAGTTTCTCTCAATCTAGAAGATATGTCAGAAATGTTTATGAACTGTTGTTACACATGGGGTACTGGTAACATCGCATGACTGAGGTGACATTTCTGTACCAAATTTGTTGTTTACAATTAGATAAAAGTTCTAACAAAAACATACAACAGACAATTAAGGAAGATCCATGAGAGAAAATTGCTAAAATCTGTGTACATATACTTGTCTGAAAAGCCTTCCTTTCTCACAGTCAATTATTTATACATTCCCCTGTTTCTGAATATTCACTACAGAGAAATATCTGTGTACAAGCAAGAAAACGTAATTATATCTAAGCGATATCTTATGAACACAGTTCATATTTGTAACAAAACTTGATTATTCTTATTTCTCTGTACCTGGAGTAAGTAGCCAAGATCACGCGATGATGTATCAAATGCTCTTTCTTCCACAGGAACATACAACAATTCTTCTTCCACTCTGAAATTTTCAAGATGGCCAAGCCACAGAATATCAAACCACTACAAAGTTAAAAGTTGCAGTATAACTTGAATCAGCCAATTCCCTTCGTGATCCAGTACGCCAGTGCCTCTATTTTCGGGTTGGGGACTAAAATCTCTCATTGCCATTTCTCCTATCTCGGCTTCACCCCTATGTGTATAAGTGTAACTCAAAAACGTGATGTTTATTAAATATCAAACTTGCACTTATGTTGAGTATCTTACAAGAATGTAACACAAGATGTTCAATAAGCTCCCTACACATTAAACCAACATATACTATTTGAAGCTTCTAATTCTTGTTGAACGCCGATGGTCATGTATATAACATAAAAAAGCTTAGAGTCACAAACGGATTCCTGTCGAAATATCAGATATTGTACAAATGTGTTGGGCTCAAGCGACCTTCCAAATTGTTTACTGTATATGTTATTTCCAAACTAACAGGAAGTTATTAGAAAACAATTGCCAAAACGTGTGTATATATATACACGTTTCAGAAAACTTCCTTTCTCAAAATCAGTTATTCATAGATTGCCGAGTTGCTGCATTTACACTCTATATGCAGTAAAAGTAATTAAATCTAACCTGCACCGTATCAAAATAATTAGAATTCATAATAAAGCTGGCCATACAGTTACAAATTATTTTCCGCGCGACGAGATACGACAGGTACTGCCATCTATGCACAGGCTGATGCATTGTTTTAACCTTCGCTATTTCGGGACAATCAATATAATTAAAAAACGTTCTTTATAAAATAAATGTTTATAAGAAAGGGCATTACACTAAACTCACGCTGTTTCTTTAGTGTACTGTTTACAAGAAGAATTTTTTCAACTGATACAAGTTTAATGTGAATTTTGTAACGATATGTTTTAGTTAGAACTTTTTATATGAATATTGTTTTCTGATATGACTTAGTAGGCCATGAAATGACAATATTAAAAACAAATCTATGTGTAATTTTGTGATTGGCCGTAGTAATAACTGTATTACGTAATGCGGTGACGTAGCAATACATCGGCCAATCACAAAATTAATAGAGGAGAAACGATAGTTACGGAAAATCAATAATCTTGAGATAGATATGTTCTTCAGTCTTGTTTCGTGACGATGAAAAATGTTGCGGTGAATATAAAACTTTTGTAACAGAAAGTTACAAGTTTTTCGGTATTCCTAATAGTAACGAGTGAATTGTAATTCAGATTATACAATTAAATGATATATTACGAAATCGGAGTCATATAAATTTTATTTCTGCCACCAAATCGCCACAAATTTGGCTCCCTAACGTGGGGCTCGATTAAGCTGGAAAATAACGCCACAAATATGGCGTCGTTGGGATTCGAATTGGTAGCAAGTTTATTTACGTAACAATCAAAGGAAACTTCCAACTATTATCTACACATTGTTAGAGAATCAAGACGACCAACTCTAAGTTAAAATACTTCAATATATGAGACTCCGAAGCGGACGTAAATTGTCAGAAAGGATGGATCATCACCATCAGTTTAGTGTACAGTTGCATGAAGCAAACATGCTTGCACATGGTGAGGGACATGTTAGTGAATCACCAAATGTAAGTACCTTAGACCAGATAGTGAAGATGATATCAGAATTCATTAGCAAGATAGTCGATATGCAGATTTGAGTCGGAAAATAGAAAGTGCAAATGCAAACCTCATCAGGAAGATAGAAAATCAGAATGCAAAACTCAGTAGTAAGATAGAAAATCAGAATGCAGAGAATCAGAAAATTAGAAAACGTAAATAATAAGATAGAAAGACAAAATACAGATTTGAGTAGGAAAATAGAAAGTCAGAATGCAGAACTCAGTATCAAGTTAGAAGACGTAAATAATAAGATAGAAAGTCAATATGCAGATTTGAGTAGGAAAATAGAAAATGCAAATGCAAATCTTAGCAAAAAGATAGAAAATCAGAATGCAGAACTCAGTAGCAAATTAGGTGCTAAGATAGATAATGTGTATCAATTGGGCTCACAAGAGAAAGATATAACCAACCTAAGTGAACAGCAAAAGAGGTTAGAATTTGTAGAGAATAGCCAATCTAATGAACTAAGTGAACTAGTTAGCCAAAAATAAGAAATTTACAGACAAATATTGACTTACCAAACAATGTATGTTATAATACAGATGGCTATCAGAAGATTTATGTTGTAAACACAAACAATAAGTATTTTGATGTGAACTGTAATGTATATGTACACGAAATTCCCCCCCCCCCCCCCCCCCACACACACACACACAAATACACAATGAAGGTCATAGTGGTCACATGTATGATAAACCACACAAAATAATATTGTTAAAGTTTTGTAAAAGATTTGAACTCACAACTAACCTAACCTTCAAACAGCGTTATGATATACATAAAAACAAAAGATGTATTTACCAAGTTTTGGATGCTTGTAAAGATCAGGTTAGCCAACTGAGAAAATTGTATCACACTGTTCAAAAGTTACGAGTATGAACTTTGTCATGGATATTGGACAGCTAGAAAAAAATTTTATGTGGTCAAATCACCCAACATGAAAGACAAAACAGAAAATTCTTTTGTATATAAATTGTATATACAATTTTGTTAAAATTTCAGTTATTTCATTTTAATTATATATTCGTTTACCAATTGTTATGTTAGTAAAAAAATATTCTTTATATTGTTATGGCATATTTGTTCAATGTCAATAATTTAAAAATCTTAATTACAAAAATACTTAAGAGCAAATTTGGGGCAGGGCACCCCCCACTTATAAAAACGAGTATATATATATATATATATATATATATATATATATATATATATATATAAACGTGTTATAATAATGCTAAGTTGTTAAATGTTCATTTATTATCATATTTCATTTAATGTATGTTTATTGTTATATGTTGTGTATGTTATATTCATGTTATAGTTCATTGTTGTAAACAAAATTGTAAAATTTGAGGCATTTTTCAAAATATATGGAAACACATTGTTGAAGTATTTAGGTTAAAATTATTTTCCATATATTTCGAAGAGGGCATTTGTAGCGATATGTTTTAGTTAGAACTTTTTATATGAATATTGTTTTCTGATATGACTTAGTAGGCCATGTAATGACAATATTAAAAACAAATATATGTGTAATTTTGTAATTGTATTACGCAATGCGGTGATGTAGCAGTACATCGGACAATCACAAAATTATTAGAGGAGTAACGATAGTTACGGAAAATCAATAATCTGGAGATAGATATATGTTCTTCAGTCTTTTTTCATGACGAGGGAAAATGTTGCGGTGAATATAAAAGTTTTGTAACGGAAAGTTAATAACCTTCAAAAAGAGTTATTCGGTATTCTTAATAGTAACGAGTGGACGTTAGATTATACGATCAAATTATATAAGTTAGTCAAATTCATTCATCAAGAAGTGCAATTTAGCATGCAATGATTAAGATGGATGTTTAAAATGTATACATAATTATGTTTCATTGCAAAATTGGATCTAGGTACAAGGGCTTACAGGTGACTGATCATATATTTATATGTTTAAAAGTCGGGTCGGTAGATGCTGTTTATAGAATTCCGTGTTATACCTTGAACTCATAGGAATCATTGGAATGTGACAAAGAATTTTAAGGGTACGCACCGGTAAAAATTCGAGATTTTGATCAAAAACACGAAGTTTGCTTTTTAGCATTAGAAAATAATCTGTCTTTCAAGTGACACTATTAAATCCATCGTTCGGCCATTTAAGAAGTACTAGTTGTACTTTAAAGCCTTCAAATATCATCGTCTCACTTAAAAAGAAGCCCCGAGATCGAATCACATTATTTTATATTTGCTAAGTGAAATGTCATTGTCTAGACTACACGTTCTGAGTATATACCTAACATATAATGCAGTGTTACAGTTAAAAGTAAATTGTACAGTCTCCTTGATTATAACGGAGATACACAAGTAAACAAACTAATGAAATACTTCTTCCAGCTAATACTGTTAATATTGCAGGCTTCTAGATAACGAGTTAGCATGCCATGCCATGCCATGTGGTGCTGGCTGTATATAGCCAGAAGGTTTTTGCTGCGTGCCCACCCGTTAAGGGTTTTACCGCAGGTAAGGTAGATTTCGGGATGTTGTAGAGTGAAATGTGGGTTTTGACAATGGTGGTATGTATGAGGTTACAAGATGTACCTGGGGGTTTGAAGGAACGAGTTAGATTGCCAAAACTTCTGCATATATAATTGACTTAGAAGCCTTCCCTTCTTACGTTCAGTTACTTATACATTCCATATTGTCTTAATACACACTACAACCTATATCTGACTGTAAGGAATAACAAGTGACTAATCTAAGATATACGTAATCAACATGATTACAGTGTGTTGTAATACTAAGTTAATAATTACAAATTTCCATCCACAGCATAAGTCAGGGCAGTTAGAGCCATGTATGGACAGTAAGATTTGATCGGTTTGCAATTGTATAATGAAAAACGTTTCTCTCCGGACAATCGGTGTAATTAGAAAAGTTGATTTATGAAATATGTATTAGTAGTGAAAGATACTTAGCTGCATTACACTGCTCTTTTGTGCACCCTTTCAGATATACTTTGCATATACTCTGTTCTTTTGAAAGCTTTTCATAATTTAAAAATAATTTTCATTAGCAAAACCTGGTAAACATGAACCAGTGACAATGCTGCCATCTATATGTTTAATGTAGGATGAACAAAAGAGTTTGTTTTCCAGTTTTTCAATATTGCATATAAAACATATAAATTTGTCCCTTGTATTCCAAAAGGCAATTCCTCAGACGCTCTTCTTTGACAGCGGAAGCGTTAGACTATTTTGTAAATATTTGTGTTACTCATTTTAGCAAAGATCCCATAAATCTTAGTTTATTTCCCTTTCAGGTATAACAAGATATTTAAAATCTCAAATTATACGTTTGCTGAGTGCGAAGTGATAGGGGTCGGCGAGTGCCAGCCGTGAAGAAATCAAATGTGAGTAACCACTCCACCAGCATTGTCATTGAGGGCACGAGAAGAAGACAAGTAGTCACTAGCTAAACACTATGTAGGAAGCTCGAGATGATTGTTTAAACTGAGGGATTTGCTATTGAAAATTCAATTCCGAAAATAGAGAACATTCCACATCCAGAACATTCTCACAGCGACCAGCAGATCATTGCTGCTGGGGATAAACCTGACAGTTAATTTGGCATTTGAATACAGAGCAGTCAAGGTAGTACAGTAAAGTTCCGAGTTGTGAGTCGGTCTTCAGATATACAGTAAGTTCTAGGTCCTTACTGATAGATCTACTACACACCCTGGGGCAGTGTAGTGGAGCAGTTCAACAGCGAATATCGGAGTTGTGCCAAGACAAGCAGTGATAAAGGAAAACGTTGTGTGTACGTCCTAGAAGTTGCATGTAGTACAAATTGGTGCGTGTTACAGAAACATAAAGGAACATTACGCAATTTATTATTAGAAAAAGTAGTTGGTTGCTCTTTGTCAAATTTGTTTAAGTAATAAACCCGATATTTAAGTTCTTCGTTCTAGGATAGCTCTCAAGGAAGTCTGTCTACCCCAAACAAGTTTTGATGGAATATTTTTCAATAAAAAATATGATTTTAACAATTTTGATTAAGCTGGCAATTTTTACCATAATTCAATCAAATTATATCCATGAAATAGCGTCTCATGCTTTATGGGAATCTCTTCGGAATTCCGATTCATTAAGAATGACTGCACAACAAACAGTAAAATTGGACAAAATAATACTACAAACGAGGTATATTCCATTATAGTACACAATTTATCTCTTGCTTTCTACTTAGCAATTTCTGAGATACTTATTTACTGAGATACATGTCCAAGTACTTCCACCTTTTACTCTTTTCACCATAAATTTACTTCATAAAAAATACTGCATTTCAAACTAATATGCGTCTCCGAGGTTCAACTGGATTGCCAAGTTTGACACTCTTTAAATAGTAATTTATGAGAAGCTTGCTTGTAAGAATTTGATTGAATGTGTATTTTTATGTGGAAAACTCACGCAAATACGAATCTCGACATCTTATTTACATGGAATCTAACCAAAACACAATTTATGCGAGATAATTTTCTACACCACATAAACAGTTTCGAACTTCTCCTTGTTTGGTTTATATTAAAAAACTACTTATCACATTTTTCTAATAGATAGCGTTATTAGTGTATCATTCAAAGAAATGTGATATCAAAGTTTACCCTTAACGATCATATGAACTAAAATTATTCCTTTTTTGTAATTTACTTTCTTTAACTTTTTAAAGTTATATCGGACGCTGAATGGAATGGGTGAAATGATGCTCAAATGGACCCTGGGTCCATGGACCTTAGCATTCGTCTTTTAGGTTAAGGGAAATCACCGGAAACCTTACCCAGGTAACTCACCCTGACTGAGATTCGAATTCGGGACCTCTTGAACGTGAGGCAGACATGCTACCATCTACGCTACCGAGGCGGGCTCCTAAATTTCTTGTGGTGTATAGTTAGATACCAGTTGCAACAAAACTCCATTAAGGAAAAGAGCAAAGAGGACGAATATGTGAAAAAATGTTGTCATGACGTGTTTAGATATACTTTTGTCAGAAGGCTTCCTTTCTCAAAATCAATTACTTATACTTCGAATATTATCTTAATGTATACTACAGCCAATACTTGCCTACACGCAATAAAACTGATTAGATCTAAATTATATATTACAGGCATAATGAAAGTTTGTTATAGAACTTATACTTAAGGCAGCTCACTTCCTCGCGATAAGATATGACAGCTAGAGCCATCTATTGGCCGCAGGACGCGGTATTGTTATTTCATCTCTTTTCAACGTGAAATGACGTCTGCTTTTAAAACGTGTGGCACCGCAGGCGATGACACTGATGATATACGAAATGAAGATAGAGCACCGGCAGAATGAGACAGTGGGGGAAGGAGATCCCGGGGAAATCCCGCCCCAGCTCAGTGTTGTCCACCACAAATCTCATTTTGTGGCCACCTGGGATCGAACCCGGGCCAGCTTAGTTAGAATCAAGCGGTGTAACAACACGGCCACGGCGCGGCCATATTTCTTCTCAATGAGTACATCCCTCCTCGATACAATCAGTATAACTAAAAAGAGCCATCTATATAATATAACCTTTTAATGTCTGTTACTTCATATAACTCACACTGCTTTTCGTCGCACTCTTCTACAAAGGCTGTTTTCCCTATCTGCTTCAAGTTTGAGGTAAATGTATACAAAGGGGATTTGGGAGACAGATCAGTCGGTTAAATGTTTAAAAATCGGGTTGGTATATACTGTTTTTAAAGTTTAGTGCTTTCTCTACAGAACAGAGGAAGTGCCGTTCAGATAAATTATGTGTTTTAAACGAGATACGTATTTTTTGAGTTCAGGCTTTTGATATTATGATTTAACAAAGAATATATAAAAGTCGTTGAGAACAAAAAGGACTTAACAAGTCACAGATTGAAAAGTTGCGTTTATCCGTTTTGATTATTACGGCATTGTATACTGTGTAGTTTGTTAAAGTTGTCAGATATATTTTACAAAAAATCAGGTACCTTCACATGTTTGTTAGTGTAATGGTTAACCTGGGAACTGCAAGTCTTGCAAACTTCAAACATACTGCACCTATATAACTGCTTCTCTTTATTTAGTGGAAATGTCGGCTATAATTTATAATGTTCACCCACACACATAGTAAGTTACAACATTTCCAGGAAATGTGGATATTGAAATTTTTATGAAATTTCACGTTATTTTTGTACCACAAAGCACGGTTTTCATGCACAAAATTCTTCCTGTATCACTAAACTCATTTATGTCTTCATAAAGTTAACATAATATTGAGTTACGCATACTGAGTGGATGAGCAGTAACTGGTTTCCATTATAAGATATGTGAGACAAAGTTCCCACTCTCCAGGTGAAAAGTGTCTGTAACAAGCTACCACATACTCAAATATACGAATTTCCGTTTCATTCAATACAAGTTCCAACAAAATCACAATTATAGCAGCATAGGATTGACAAGGAACTCACGAGAAACCAACTCAACTCAACTCGATGCTGGCGGGCTGTTTGGAACAGCCCGAAGGGTGGTCAAATCGTGTACCTGCTCTGGGAAGAGCTTAACCACGTAGTGGCGGGATGTGGATGTTGCAGAATGACGGGTGTATTTTAAGTGGGGATAGTGTAGGGAGGTAGCTTTTTGCTCCTCAGGGAATGATGAACCGGGTGCTACGGACAGCGAGCACCGCTGGTGGGTTAGTTAATAAACTAGGAAGAAGGTATGTATAATTTTGAATATTCCATAATAACAATTTTGGATTAGCTGAAATTTAATTTAGGCTGGAAACGAGAAACCATTGCTGGAACGTCTAATATATAGTCGTTTGAGAAGTCTTGCATTCTCAAATAAAATTACTTATTCGATCTATATTATTCCCATATAAACTGCAGCCAATATTTGTTTAGAAGAAATAAAACATAATCAAATATAAGGTATATCTTATAAACATGGTTACAGTTCTTTAGAATATTCTATAAAAACTTACAAGTATTCTTCGGTGCAAAAAATATGACAGGCGCTGCCATCAATGTACAGCAGGACGCGTTCTTTCTATTTTATCCCTTCTTAATCGGAACATCCCTTCGGCAAAGTCTAAATAACTAAAAACGGCCATTTATATAGTTCATGTAGTTACCTGATGTCACTCACACTGCTTTTTCAGCGCACTCTTCTACAAAGGCTTTTTCCCTATCTAGGCCTAGTTTAAGGTAAATGTATATAGAAGTATATTTACTGCGGACTTGTGAGGCAGTTAAATGCTTAAAAATCAGATTGGTGTATGCTGTTGTTTAGAATATTCACTGTTCTACAAAAATCACAAGAAATACATTTGAGATAAATTATGTTTTAAAGAGAGAGGTTTATTTTTTGAGGGGGGGAAGGCTTCATGGAATAATACATAAGAGTCATGCAGAATGAACAGCAATTTGTAGGCTGGACACTCTTTTCTGGAGCAACTAATCTAATATATTACATATTTGATAATTCGACCAAGTTGTTAGGTATATTCATAAAGAATACGAATGGGAAATGAAATTTTTTAATGTAATGGATGGCCTTTGAATTGCGAATTATGCACACTCCGAAGATACTGCGTTAATTGACACCATTGATTATTTAGTGCAAATGTCGGTTATGTTCACCAGCACACATAGAATGTTACTATATTTACAGTGATAAATGGAGACTTAGTGGGAGATTTCTCGTAATTCTTGCACACTAAAGTACTGTTTTCGTGTACATTTTCTTTCTACAACAGTTAACTGATTTATGTGCACACTATTTTAACGTATGTCTCAGTTACTGAGATAACAATGAGTCTAGTATTTTCTGTAACAGCAGGCTATAAATCACGATGTTGAGCTGACAGTTCAGTCAAGATCGGAGAAGTTGTCTACTTCAGTGTTGTGTAGTACCGTCCAGGTTTGTGACTCGGTCTTCAGGAATGTAGTACCTTTAGGTCCCTAGCGATAAGTGTACATACAGTGTGTGTAGTACAGTGATCGGTTGGACAGCGAATATCGGAGTTGTTTTGTCAGACGGAATCCAGAGCAGTGTAAAGGGGAAACGTTGCGTGTCCGTCAGAGTAACAGCACTCGGCTTAACTTGGTTCTTGCAACAGAGACACAGAAGGAATTTAAAACACGTTTGATCTTGCGCACATGTAGAAAAAGGATAGGTGATTTTAGCTTAGCACATAGTTCACGATTTTAGTGACAACTGAAGGCGTTAAAGTGAACTCTCTCCTATCATTTTTGTTACAATACTATTATTAGAATATAATAATTATGAAATAATAAACTGTCATCTGGTATAGAAGGCTATACTAACTCAGTCTCAGGTTGAAGGATAAATCAGCTCTTTTAATTGACTTTCACGTTCTCTATCA
Source organism: Mantis religiosa (assembly GCA_030765055.1). Lineage (NCBI taxonomy): Eukaryota > Metazoa > Arthropoda > Insecta > Mantodea > Mantidae > Mantis > Mantis religiosa. Next base: position 123,064,168 of record CM060956.1, on the reverse strand, counting down.
GTACTTACAGCAGGTAGATCAAGTATTGTATTACAACAACACGTTCCATTCTTCAAACTAACAGGAAATGTACGTTTTAGGTCTTACTGAAAACAAAACTAAAAACAGTAAATATAAAAAGTTCGTGTTCGTATGTTTGTGTAAAGTATAACTCAAAACAGTCAACTTTATTAAATATCGAACTTAGACTTATGCTGAATGACTTCCAGGAATGTAACACAAGATATTCAATAAAGTCCCTACACATCAAACTAACATATACTACACGTAGTTTCTAAAATTATTGAACGCAGAGGGTCATGTATAAAACATACAAAAACTGAGAGCCACAAACGGAGTCCTGTCGAACTATCAGATATATTGTACAAATGTGTTTGGTTCAGGTGACGTTCCGAAATTTTTGCCGTTTCAAATGTTATAAAAGTTCCACCAAAATCTCACACTAGTGTTCATATTAACAGGAACTTATTAGAAAACAATTGACAAAATATGTGTAATTATACAAGTTTCAGAAACCTCCCTTTCTCAAAATCAATTATTTATAGATTCCCGAGTTTCTGAATTTACATTGTAGCAAAAATATATCTTTATATGCAGTAAAAGTAATTAAATCTAATTTGCACCGTATCAAAATAATTAGTATCCATAAAAAAGCTTGCCAGACAGTTACAAATTATTTTCCGCGCGCTGAGATACGACAGGTACTGCCATCTAACACAACAAGATGATGCACTGTTTTTATCTTCCCTCTTTCCAGACAATCAATTTAATTAAAAGAACATTCTTTATAAAATAAATGTTTGTAAGAAAGGGTATTACACTAAACTCACACTGTTTCTATAGTGTGCTGTTTACAAGAATAATTTTTTAATCTGCTACAAGTTTAATGTGAATTTATACATAAATATGTTTCATTGCAAAGTTGGATCTAGGTACAAGGGCATACAGATGACTGATCATATATTTATATGTTTAAAAATCAGCTCGGCATGTGCTGTTTATAGAATTCCATGTTATTACCTTCAAATCATAGGAATCATTGGAATGTGGCATAGAGTTTTAAGGGTACATACCGGTAAATATTCGATATTTTATCAAATAAACACGAAGTTTGCTTTCTAACATTAGAAAATAGAGTAAAAGTTTGTCTTTGAAGTGATACTATTAAATCCATCGTTCGGCCATTTAAGAAGCACTAGTTGCACTTTAAAACCTTTAAATGCCATCGTCTCACTTAAAAAGAAGCCCCGAGTTAAAATCACCCAATTTTTTTTATGTTTTTAATGAATTGGCATAGTGTAGATTACACGTTGTGAGTACATACCTAACATATAATACAATGTTACAATTATTACGTTGATTATAACGGAGATACACAAATAAACAAACATATCAAATACTTCGTCGAGTTAATATTGCAAACTTCTAGATAACGAGAAAGCATTGATGAAACTTCTACACATATAATTGACTTATTATGTGTTTCAAATGGGAAGAGTTCTGGAGTCCAGTTAATCAGACGCCGTATGACACTCAGCGTTGCCAGCTGTTACCCTACTCCTTTTATATTTCCCTCTCTTTTTTGTAATTTACGTCCTGCAACGTTAAGTCATATCTGACGAGGAATAGAATGGATGAAATGATGCTCAAATGAGTCCGGGATCCATGCAGCTTAGAGTTACCCGACATTCGTATTACAGTATAAGGGAAAACGCCGGAAAAAACCTTATCCAGGTAACTCACCCTGACCGAGATTCGAACTTGGGACCTCTTGAACGTGAGGCAGACATGCTACCACCACGCTACCAAGACGGGCATTTCCCTCTCTCTCGCACAGTCATACAACTCGCAGGTCTGCTTGGCGCAGATGTAAGGCTAAGCAAATTATATTTTACAAACTTTTATAATGATGCAGTTACCAAAATCAAAATTGGAAAAAGTATTTTCGCAAATTAGGTATATTTTTAAATACTATAACTATAATTGTAGTTTATGAATTACCTGTCATTCTATTCAATGGAACTGCCAGTGGCTCGTCCATATCGCTGCCAATGTCACTTCCGTTAAGAGAAAACTCGTCATTGTCACAGTTTTCATCGTCTGAGTCTTGCAAATTTATAATTATGGGTTCCAAAATCAGTCACGTGCTATTTCTTTCTTAAACTCCTCTTCTTGATGGTTTTCTGCATGTCTTATGCAGTTTTCCCAGTCCTGTCAGTTTCTTCGTGAACAAGTCGTTCAACGTCCGTCAGTTTAAAAGTATTATTTCTATTTGAAACTCCCCTTTTATTTGAGCCCGCACCAAATTATTGAATAATATATAATTATCCAATATACAATTATTGGATTATATTGGAAGTGGTAAGGTGGGAAGTGTATTACCTCGTGTCCCGTTTCAATTGTAAGTTGATCCAGCTAATACACTTTTCCGTGTTTTTAAACGGAAGTACTCTTTGCAATAACTCATTTTTAGTTTCTGTTACCGAAAATTCAACCCCCCTTTTTTGTAACCATTCAACAGTTTCGTTTTTTCTGCTGGCCGAATTTGGTATTTTATTTGTAATTACCGAATTATACGGTGCATTATCCATTGTTATAATAATGCTTCCCGCTTCTAAATAATTTAGGAATCTGTTAAGAAACCATTCTTTAAATGTATCAGCTTTCACTATTCGTGATAGTCTGAGGTACTTTTGGAGAGAAAACTCCAATTGCGCTCTGGCAGGAAGCTTGTATTATCAGATACAGCATGACATATGATGAGTAGACTGCCATTTCCAACAGGTACCTTTAAGGTCATTCTTTTTTGAGACTTGCCAAATTGACTTTTGAGCCTGGTTTTTATTTACCCGTGTGTCGTCTAAGAAAAAGATAGGTCTCGCATCACCAGAATGTCTAATTTCATGCATTTGGCGAAAGAAATTTAATCTTGGCGCAACAATGTCACTCCTCTCTATTAAAAATTGACGCCCATCATTTGTCTTTCTGGGCCTGAACCCTAATCCCTGGAAAATTCTGAAAGTTAATGATTTTGATCCAGTGTATGAAATTTTGGTTCTTTGAGCGCAAGTTATTTTCTGTATAGTTGGAAATTCACCTTGGTCATAGAACTCGAACACAGTTCTACGTACAACGTCCTTGTCAAAGTCACTTAAATTTGTATCCCTCTTTGGAGGCCCAACATTTTTCCTTGGCGACACAAACATCTGGGCATCACTGGGATCAAAATTTCTTGCTTCTCCACGAGTGCAGGACACACTTGTTTTACCTACACTACACGCTTCAGCCAGTAAGCCGTTGAGCATTTTTGAAATCGATCTGATTTCTATATTCCTCATTGCCCAATGTTTGAAGAATATGTACACCTTAAAAATAATACTTCGAACCTGACTTCACATTTCCTGACTTTTTGACCCGTCACTAAATTCACCGCAAGAAGCCATTACACTATTTAACTCTTACTCTACTGTTGTGTAAAGAACAACTGAGTGATATTGAACTGAACTCTCCAGGGTAAATAAATACTTCTTATCCAACATTCATTCATAATCATAAGCATACAGCATTCCACAGGCTAAGAGGAAATGAAGTGTTTTCTCTTGACTTATTCACAGTAATTCTTTTATCACGTCATGTCAGTAGTTCAAATTTCAGTTCTGAATAATTAGAAGTATATGTACATACCTACACACCAACCAATTTGATCTCTCTAGAGTAAATAGAGATTACGAACCATTCATAAACAAAGATATGTGACCAGACACGTTCTGCCAGGGCAGTAGGAAATTTGTTTCCTCTCGCTCGAATTGGCATATTCAAAGTGATTCTTTTATCACGTCATGTCAAACATTTACGTTTCAGTTAAGAGTAATTACAAATATACGTACACGCATACTTGCCAACCAATAATGATATTCATACAGTGCTTCCGTCGCGATGTATTGTTATAATACAGGCAATAGTGGTTTACTTATTTGTATTAGAAAAACTATTTGAGATAAAAATATGGTTATGTTAGATACATTACTCTCTACCTTCCACATGGATCAGTTTGAGCAAAATATGAATTTTCGTCTTAGCGCGAATAATATTTCATACAGGTTGATTAGGTTGGTGCTCCTCACACACCACTTAGCGGGAATCCAATACGACAACACCGCAGGACTGCGATTGGTTGCTTACCTAGTAGCACTAAAGGACAAACAGCATTTAAAGCACATAATAGTGCTCTTTGGTCTAGTACCCGGAACTTCCATTAGACGTCGCTCAACCCCATCTGGGGGATCAGGTCAGCCAGACGTAACCAATTCCCATGGCTGTCGGGAACCATTGCCCTATCCAGTACAATGATTTTGTCTAGACCTTGTAACTCCAGAAATCGACGGAATTCTACCAGCATAAAGATCTTGCAGCGACCGGGAAGGCATAATAGGCGGTGAGGAACTTAGCACTAGAGCTGGCAGTTCAGTGTACAGCAGAGAAGTCAAGGTAGTACAGTTGTGAGTCGGTGTTCAATAATACAGTACGTTCCAGGTCCGTAGTGATAAGCCTGTAGTTAGCGTGCCCATTACAATAGAGCAGTTCACCAACGAATATCGGAGTTGTTGTTGCGCCAAAGTTGGCAAACAGAGCAGTGTGAATGGGAAACGATGTGTGTACGTTCGAGAAATAGGATCCAGGTAACTTGGTGCGTACAACAGAAACAAAAAGGAACATTATAGAGAAGTGTTTACACTCAGTATTTGTAGAAAAAGATGTTTGTATGTTAGCATTGGAATAACGGCTTTAGTGACAAATGAAGTTCGTGTGAACCTTGGCTTTTCAGTTTTGCAACAATATTATTATTACTAGTATAGTAACCAAGGTCCGATGTATATATAAATAGACAAACTCAGCCTCAGGTAGAAGGATAAATCAGTTGTTCTAATTAACTTTCACTTGCTCTGCCACGTACTTATAGCAGGTAGAACAAGTAAATTATTACAACGAAATTTTCGATATTTAAATTAACAGGAAATCCACGTTTTGAGTCTTCCTGAATACAAAACACCGTCTTTATAAAAATTGCTGTGTTCATCAGTATAGCTCAAAAACCTCAAGTTTATTAAATGCAAAACCTGTACTTATGTTGAGTATCTTCCAAGAATGTAACACAAGATGTTCAATAAATGCTTATCTACTCTTACATAGCCTAATCACTCAAAGACAATGGGATAATCAGTGTCACTACTTAGCGACCAGCTCGTAAAAGATGTGACACTTCTTAGCCTATTGTTTATTCAAGAAAATTAACTTTTATTTATTTGTCTGACAGTGCAAGTAAAGATAATGATGCAGGATACATAAATTTCGTTGGCAGATGTTATACGACGTATCTGTCTTTTTAGGATCTTAACAATGCTAAATTTTAAGTGGATTAAAATAAATTAGAGAAGTAGTTATTGCCATAATTATTATTGATGCAAAGAATAAATGGCCATGAGGATAAAATAACCGAACTAAGACCAAAAACGGTTTCTCTCAGTTATGGGATGCCCTAATATATAGTGTACTGATAAAATACCATAGCTAAAGTGACAACTGTGTACTCAATTTGTTGTTTATAATTATATAGAAGTCCAAAAAACACATGCAACATATTACATAATTGTGAGATATCCATAAGAAATAATTACTAAAATCTGTGTACATGTACTAGTCTCGAAAGCCTTCTTTTCTCACAGTCAGTTATTTATTCATTCCCCAGTTTCTGAACATACACTACAACAAAATATCTCTCTACATGCAACAAAAGCTACTTAAATCTAAGCGACATCTTATGAAAACAATTAAATTTTTTAGTAAAACTTCCTATAAAATCACAAACATTTTCCGTGTGATAAGATGTGACCTGTACTGCCATCTAAGCACAGCAAGATGCTGCACGTTTTTAACCGAAAGCTCTTTGTCCCCAAAAATTCAATTTAATTGGAAGATGTTCTCTATAAAATATGTGTTAACAGGAAAGCGTATTGAAGTCAACTCACACTGTTACTTAAGCGCACTCTTTACAAGAAACCTTTCTTCACTTGCTACAAATTTAATGTGAATGTATCAATATACTTCGTTGCACCTTCGGTTTTAGATACAAGGGCACACAGGAGACTAACCGTATAGTTATATATTATAATCGGATCTGTATATACTGTTTATAGAATTCCATGTTGAGATCATAGAAAACATAGCATTACAAAATTGAGTGATCTGTTGTATTTCTACTGAATCCATCGTCAGGCCATTTTAGAAATACTACTGACACTTTAAAACCTTTAAATGTCATTGTCACAATTTTAATTTATATATTTCAAAAGAACTACACAACATAATATGATATTATTAGTGTCTGTTCCAAGCTCGAGATGTCATGGCATTCAGTAATAAGTTAATATGGCAATCGGGTTCAAAAAATAAAACATTAATACCACATGAACTATTCTTGGTAACTGTTTCAAAAATGACATGTGAGATACTTTTAATTATACCAATGTTGTGTTACAGTTTTAAATCAACAAACGCAAAATGTTAATTTTATATTGTAACGCAAACGGCGAACTCGCGTTGCCGATCGATAATGCGGACTGGCGGCGGCGGGGAGACGCAAGGGGTGGCCCCTCCTCCTCCTACCGCACGAAGATGCACGAAGCTTTGAGAATGTGTTCCCCCTCCATAACGGAAGATTCGAGAGGCTTCGGGGCGATCGATACAAGCGAGGCGAGATTTAGTCGAGTTGAGTAAGTCGCGGCGGGCGGACGTGTAGTCGAGTTGAGTAAGTCGCGGCGGGCGGAAGTGTAGTCGAGAGGAGTAAGTCGCGGCGGGCGGACGTGTAGTCGAGTGGAGTAAGTCGCGGCGGGCGGACGTGTAGTCGAGTGGAGTAAGTCGCGGCGTGCGGACGTGTAGTCGAGTGGAGTAAGTCGCGGCGGGCGGACGTGTAGTCGAGTTGAGTAAGTCGCGGCGGGCGGACGTGTAGTCGAGTGGAGTAAGTCGCGGCGGGCGGACGTGTAGTCGAGTTGAGTAAGTCGCGGTGGGCGGACGTGTAGTCGAGTGGAGGAAGTCGCGGCGGGCGCACGTGTAGTCCAGTTGAGTAAGTCGCGGCGGGCGGACGTGTAGTCGAGTTGAGTAAGTCGCGGCGGGCGGACGTGTAGTCGAGAGGAGTAAGTCGCGGCGGGCGGACGTGTAGTCGAGTTGAGTAAGTCGCGGCGTGCGGACGTGTAGTCGAGAGGAGTAAGTCGCGGCGGGTGGACGTGTAGTCGAGAGGAGTAAGTCGCGGCGGACGGACGTGTAGTCGAGTGGAGTAGGTCGCGGCGGGCGGACGTGTAGTCGAGAGGAGTAAGTCGTGGCGGGCGGAGGTGTACTTGAGTGAGTGTGAGCCGAGCGGAGGTGTAGTTGAGTTGAGCGTACGTGTAAAGACGAACTGGCAAGATTATAATTGTGTAAATTGCAATTGTAATTGGAATAAGGTGGAAATAAAGAACATTTTGAGTGGTGTAATTGAACTCTTTTTAATTTCACGAACCCACCAAAGGCACAAATGTTGTCAGGAGTGGGATGATAACATCACCGAACATTACGGCCATGGAATCGGCATTGGAAATGCTTTTGGCGAAGATGAACAAGTTAACAACAAAAACAGAAGCGGCAAATAACAACCTCACCACCGAGTTGAAACAAATGAAGACGGCCAACGACAACATCACCGCCGAGTTGAAACAAATGAAGACGGCCAACGACAACATCACCGAGAAGATGGAAGCGGCAAACAACAACTTGGCCACGACAATGACCGCAAAGATGGCCGAACTGACCACAGAAATTTGGGCAGCGAACGACAGCCTGGCCACGGAGATGAAAGCGGCAAACGAGGCCCTTGCCGTGAAGTTTGAAGAACAGTTGGCCGGTGTGAGGGATAACGTGACGGAGCTGGGCAAGCGGATGGGCCAAGTGTACGAGCGCGTCGAGGACCTGGCGAGTCGCGTTGACGACCTGGAGGGAAAGGCCGACAGCAGCTTCAAGTCCCTGAACGACATGGTAGAGGACGTCGTCGGCAGGAAACTGAAGGATTTGAAGGCCGACGCGCCGGGACGCGACACATCTGCGCGCGTCAAACCGCCGAAATATGACGGCGCGTCAACATCTGAGGTCTTCCGCCGCCAGTTCGGCACAGTGGCCAAGCACAACAGATGGTCACCGGAGGAGGAGGCCACACAGTTAATAGCCAGCCTCCAGGGACGGGCCGCGGAAGTCCTAAAGGCGGTGCAGACAACGGCGGCGCCCAAGGACATCTGGGAGGCCCTGGAGAATCGTTTCGGGAACTACCGCTTAGCCGCAGCGTACCGCAGCCAACTAAAGACAAGGTCACAGCAGCCGGGGGAGACGCTGCAGGAGTTCGCCATAGCGACTGAGCAGCTGGCTAGCAAGGCCTTGGTTGACCTGCCATTGGAGTTCGTATCCCGGGAAGCCGCCTACAACTTTGTCGACGGGGTACGGGACACGGAGATTCGTCAGCGCCTAATGCTCAGCGATTATAAAACCATCCACGAGGCGCTGACAGCGGCACTAAGGATGGAGGCGGCCAAGGTAACATCTAACCCGACGTCGAGAACAAGGAGTGTCCGCTACGCCGGAGACAGAAGACCAGCTGAGGGACGCCGGCGAACACCTAGTGGCCTGTGTTGGGGGTGTGGACAGCCCGGGCACCTGCAGAGAGGCTGCCCACACCAGGAAGAGCGGCCGGAAGAACGAGTAAGGCCCGGCGTGTAGAGGGGAAATTCGGCGCCATTACCACCATCCCCTCGAGTGATAATCCGCGCCGTCAGCCGGCGGATGGATGACAACCTCATCGCGGACGGCTGGGTAAGAGGAAAGCCGTGCCGCGTGCTGGTGGACACTGGGGCAGCCGTTACCATTATCAGACCTGACGTGGCGAAGGGTTTGCCGACGAGGAAGCCAAGCCGACCATACGAGCTTGTGACGGCATCGGGCGACACCATGCCTGTGGAGAAGAAGGCCCTGCTGGAGCTGACCTTGGGACGGAGTGCCGTGCGTCTGTGGGTGTTCGTCACATAGGTGGCTGAGGAGGTGATTCTGGGGCTAGATGCCCTCAGGAGCCACGAGGCGACGGTCGACGTCGGCAGGAAGGTCCTGCGGCTCAACGGAGAAGAGCTAATACTCCGTCAACCCGAAGAGCGCCTTGAAAACTGTAGGGTCATCTTGAACGAAGGCGTGGTTGTCCCCGCGAGGAGCGAGGTGATGGTGACGGCGCGACCGGAAGGCCAGACAGCAGGTTCGGTTCAGAGGCTGCAGGAGTACGATTTCACTTCGGAACATCGCAGAGGGAGGAGTCACGGTAACGCGGACGCTATGTCCCGAAGACCCTGTCCAGAAGAGTGCAGCCAATGCACAAGAGTGCAGGGCCAGAAGCGTGCCGCAGCAGTTCGAGTAGTCGCGGCAGTGCCTGCGGATGGCTGGGATGGCGCAGGCCTGAGGAGGGAGCACCTGGCGGACGCAGACTTGGGGCCATTCTTGAGGGAAGTGGAGGCAGGGACGATACCAACCTGGGCGGACATCGCACCGAGGAAAGATGCTGGTGGTACACCTGGACCGCCTGGCCCGCTACGATGGCGCTGTTCGGGACGACCAGCCTTGAGGAGGGAGCAGTGTCACGCAAACGGCGAACTCGCGTTGCCGATCGATAATGCGGACTGGCGGTGGCGGGGAGACGCAACGGGTGGCCCCTCCTCCTCCTACCGCGCGAAGATGTACGAAGCTTCGAGAATGTGTTCCCCCTCCATAACGGAAGATTCGAGAGGCTTCGGGGCTATCGATACAAGCTAGGCGAGAGTTAGTCGAGTTGAGTAAGTCGCGGCGGGCGGATGTTTAGTCGAGAGTAAGTCGCGGCGGGCGGACGTGTAGTTGAGTGAGTGAGTGTGAGCCCAGCGAACGTGTAGTTGAGTTGGGCGTACGTGTAAAGACGAACTGGCAAGACTGTAATTGTGTAAATTGGAATTGTAATTGGAATAAGGTGGAAATAAAGAACATTTTGAGTGGTGTAATTGAACTCTTTTTAATTTCACGAACCCACCAAAGTCACAATATTTTTCACAGCTCGGTATATTTAAAGATTCCATTAAGGACCTGGCAACGTCACTACACATTCTACAGTAAACCCCAGGAGCTTATATTGATATATATTTATTTTTAATAAGGATAAATTTGCAGAAGTTCTTAATATGTATTTACTTAGAGTTGTACGAGGGCTGTTCAATAAAGAATGATCATAATTATTTTACGGTCATAATTTTTCGCACTAAAATTCAATCTTTTTATATTCTGTTAACTTAATCTGAGACAAACATGCTGTAGTCTCATTGTTTGTACTCCTGGTTCCCGCCTGTGAGAACCAGGCAATTTCAGACATGTTCAGTATCGCCTACCGCTGTAACAGAGGTAACACGCGAGGAACAATATGCAGCTTTGAAATTCTGCTTTCGTCTCAACAGATCTTCAGTTGATGCCTATACAATGTTACAGGAGGCCTATGGAGAGTCTGTTCTTCCCTACAACACAGCTCGAAGGTTGTTTAAAATGTTTAAAGAGGGGAGACAATGAATTTCAAAGGAAGGTGGACCCGGTGCTCCAGTTACTGCTCTTACGGCAGAAAACATCAACACTGCTGCTGCCATTGTGAGAGAGGATCGACGAATTACCTTAAGATCACTTTCTGAAATACTGAACATTTCATTGGGTGCCTCCTACACGTTGGTGACAGAAACATTACACATGAGACGTGTTTGTGCGCGATGCAGTTCCAAGACTTTTGATTCTCGAACAACAGGACTTTGGCATTAAATTTGATATTAGATGAAGATCCGGAGCTTCCTTCAAACGTAATCACTGCTGATAAAACTTGGCTATATCATTTTGATGCTGAGAGCAAACAGCAAAGCCCAGTGTGGAAATCTCCTTCATCACCAACCCCCCCTAAAACAAAAAGTGGTTGCTTCCTTTGGGAAAGTAAGGGCCATCTCTTTCTTTGCTATTCATGGACCGGTTTATCAGCATGTTGTACCTGCACACACATCATTAACGGGACAATACAACAGGGATGTCCTGAAAACATTGCAAGTCCATATGAGGCGCAAAAGACCACATTTCCGTGAAGCAGGCTGGATGCTGCACCACGATAATGCGAGGCCGCATATTGCCAATGTTGCTGAATATCTTGCAAAAATCAACGTGAAGTGCATTCCTCACCCTCCCTATAGTCCGGATTTAGCCCCATGTGACCTTTTTATATTTCCTAACGTGAAGAAACGCCTTCCTGGGTGTTACCTATCACCAGAAGTAGTGGTAAAGGCTGCGGAGGCGATTTTGAAGGTTCTCTCAAAAATGGTTTGCAGCATGTCTTTAAAGACTGGCAGAAACACTGGGACAGGTGCATCGTATTCAGGGAGACTAATGTGAGATGGACCATCAAAATTATGAGGATGATTAAAGGTACGCTGTGGAAAGAGAATGTGATCATTCTTTACTGAACAGCCCTCGTAAAAATAAGATAAGCCCGCCTCTGTAGCGTGGTAGTAGTGTGCCTGGCTCTCATTCTACAGGTCCCGAGTTCAAATCATATTAGTTTTTATTTGTTAAATGTATTGACTGAGTACATACCAAACATATAATACAACATTACTACACTCTCATTGATTATAGCAGTGATACACACATAAATAAACTTATCAAATACTTCGTCCACGTAATTGTGTTAATATTACAAACTTGTAAAATTCGGAATATATTTTGTTTACAGTAATGTGTTCTTCACATCACTTACAAGCAAAATAAATATAAAATACACAAAGGAAAAAAGAAAAAAAGAGAGTAAGTTATACTATATCTGACAATCTTAATTCCTCTGCTACGTATTATCGTACATTCCAAGCTGAATAATAAATCCAGGGATTTAGCTGAACATACATGTTTTGAGAACCCTTTAATCAAAAATATCGGTATTGTTGATAAATACCAAACCTGATATTTAAGTTCACTTTCCCGTGATGGTTCTTAAGAAAATATCTACACCACAGATTATGTTTATATGGATTATCTCTGACTTTTCACAAATTTTTGCAACAATTCCGAATAGAGTTGCATGCTTTATTTGTTTCTTTTAATTTACGTCCTCCAAAGTTGCCATATGGGACGTTGAGTGGAAATGGATGAAATTATGCTCAAATAATATCAGCATCCATAGAGCTTACAGTTACCCGCCATTTGTCCTTTAGGATAAGGGAGAACCCTAAAGGAACCTTATCTAGATAACTCACCCTGACCGAGATTTGAACTCGGGACCTCTTGAGCGTAAGGCAGAGATGTAATCATCCACCACACCGAGGCGGACAAAGTTACATACTTTTACCATATGCTAATCACAAATGACGACTTTAAATAAAACGTTATCTTGCTTTATCTGAAAAATTTTCCAGGTTGAAATTTATTCTGTATAACTGTTACATATCTGACAAACCGTAATAGTCGTGCAAAATCTTACTTCAGCAGTTGAAAATATCCTTAAACGACACTTTTTGACCGCCTCTTTTACTTAACTATTTCTGAGATACTTATTACCAAAAATGTTCAAATGCTTTACAAGTTCCAGCTAAACTGTCTAAAACGAACAAGACGAAAAAGAAATAATGAGAAACGAACGAACGAACGAAGCAATTGGCTGCTGACTGAGGGTGTACCTGCCCTATACGGACTTAACCACTTAATGACAGAATATGTGGGGTTTTGTAGGGTGGTGGGTTAAATTTATGTGAATGAAAAGATGGCAGGTAGCCGTAGCTTCTCATTAGTTGCCGACTCGGGTGCAACGCCTGTGTGCACCGTTGGTGTGAGAAAAATTAAGGAAGAGTTGAATTTAAAATAATTACCAGTCTAATTTTCAAGGTAGATATAATTTTGAGGTATTAATATCAACTTTATTGTAACCGGATGCGCCCGCAAGCCATGCGGGGAAGCCGGTAAAGTTTGAAGCGTCGTTCTGATGTTCGGTAGTTTCCTAGAGACCTAACCAGGGCGCTCGGATGTTGAGGCAAACTCGCGTAGAATTTTCGACATCTTCCACATACTGGAGAGATGAGGCTTCATGAAGGTATCTCATGGGAAAGTACCAGTATACAGAATAGATAGCCCTAAGGCTGAAGTTGTTGCAGATTGGTTCCTGCGGCAATGCCCCAGATCTCGCACGCATAAAGCATTATAGGAAGAATCAAAGCCTGAAAAAGACATCATTTAAGGGGTGTCGTCATCCCTGACCACATCATGGGGTATAACGAAGCCGAAGCTCCGCATGCCAGATGAGCTAACTACTGGATGTGACCCCCAAAAGATAGGCCCTTGTCTAGCCTTACACCCAAATAGGTGATAGAGTTTGTCCAATCTATCCTTCGACCAGAATAATTAAAAGAAGGTAGATTGGCGGGAAAGTGCCATTTGGTGAGGAGTATGGCTTGGATTTTCTCCGGGTTGATAAACAATCGCCAAAGGCTGCACCAATCATGAATGAGGCCTAGGTGTCGCTGTATTGGATTGGTTGAAGGCTCTGCGTGCGTATGTGTGTTGTAGAGCAGCACATCGTCAAAATACTGAGCTATGTTGACGTGCGGCTCCATGGGAAGATCTGCTACATATACGCTAAAAAGCGTAGGGGATAAGACAGAACCTTCGGGGACTCCGCCGCTTATGGGTCTTCTAGTATATAGCTTTCCCGCCACAGTGACAGTAAAACATCTGTGTTTAAGGAAAGTGTGTAGAAGATATATTAGGTGTGAGGGAAGCCCCAGGGAGATTAGTTTATGTAGGAGACCTGCGTGCCAGATGGTAGAGAAGGCCTTCTCGACATCCAGAGAAACTGCCGCGGTAAATGCCCTATCCTGGAAACCCAGGGCAGCGCTCTCCACCAAACGGAGCAACTGCTGTGATGTCGGGTGCCCAGAACGGAAACCAAACTGATGAGGAGGAATGGCTTGAATGTCCCCCAATAGGGCTGACAAGAGGGCTAGAAAGAGCCTTTCGAAGACCTTCCTGAGTATTGACAGGAGGCTAATGGAGCGATAGCTGGCGGGGAGAACCGGATTCTTTCCGGGCTTCAAAGTGCATATCACCCGAGCCTCCCCCCACTGTCGCGGAAAGTAGCCCAGGACGAGACCCATGTTAGAAACCCGAGTAAGAAAGCACGGCTTTGAGAGGAAGGCGGCAGAGCATGACAGGGGTTAACCCAGCAGGTCCCGACGCCTTTTTGGGATTTAGACGCCGGAGTGTGCCCTGGAGCTCACTCCAGGAAGGAAGTTGGTCCGCCTTAGCAAGAAGACGTCGAAGATAAATGAGGTCCAGAGGTAGAGGTCCAGAGGTAGTCCTGGTTGGGCGGGGAAATGTTTCTTTTTCCCCGTCCGGGCGTCTTCTGCCGCAGTACCTAGCCGCTTTGCGGCTTAACCTACGAAGTGAGTCAAGCTCGGTTGAGTTTTTCTTCTGCTGGCGGTAGGTTTTTGTTTGTTTGTGAGAAAACATTTTGTGATAACTGGTTGCCCTTGAGTGTTCTCTGAAGGCAACAGCTAGGCGGGTTTGTTACGTTCTCCCGTTGGGGGAGGATCTGTTTAGAGCTTTTGTCCCGTTTTGAGTACGGGTGGCCTAACGCCTGAGCTATCAGGCGTTATGTGAAATTGGATATGTTTGGGTTTTCCCTTGGGTTAACCAAGAGAACCCAAGACGTCTCTTGGGAGTTTGTACGATGGCAAGCGTCTTTGCTCCCAACATCGTGAAGGCAAAAGCTAAGGCACAACTGCAGAAAAAGAAACTGCAGAAGAAGGCCTCTCGCCTTCTAAACCAGGGAACTGCTGTTCCAATCTCCCCGGTCACCCTACCAGGGAATTCACCATCTCCAGCCACCCCTCTCCAGGGGATCTCCGCTCCCCTACATTAGAGCGATACGCATGATACCGAAGGGTTTACGACAGTGCAGGGAAGGCGTAAAAGGCCCTCCGGTTCGAAACCGGAGGGTGCTGCCCCCAGCACCCCTGCAGCCCCCGCGGATGCCAGGAGTAGCCGCTTACAAAAGGCGGCCAGAATCCCGCCAATTGTGTCCGACCCTTTTTCCTACCACATTAAGGTGATGAGGGAATTGAGGGCGAGGCTCCAGGCGGACTTCCAGGCCACCAGATTCCCAAACCGGGTGGTCATCAAGACAAAAGCCACGGAGGATCATGAAGCCACCAGGGAGGTGTTGCGTGGGACGGGGATTGAGTTCCATACGTTCTCGCTGCAGCGGCCGAACCTGGTGCGCAGAGTTATCCGGGGTCTTGACACGGACACCGACCCGGAGGATATCAAGGCGGGCCTGGCGGAAGAACACGGCATTGTGCTGCATACCGTGGTCCAGCTAACCAAGTCCATCCGCGAGGAGGGCAAGGAGCCTGTAAGGGCCCCCATGCCACTATTCCTCGTGATAGTGGAGAAGCAGGGAGAAAGTCTCCCTAAGATCGAAGAGGTGTCCCACCTTTATAACACCAGGATAAAGGTGGAGCCGTACCATGGCAGAGAAGGGTCAGCCCAATGCTTCAGGTGCTTGGGCTTCCAACATTCTAGCCATGCGTGAGAGCGTCGGACAGCGTGCATTCGCTGTGCCGGGGACCACCATGTCAAGGAATGCCCGAACCCCCGAGAGGACAAGAAGTGTGCCAACTGCCGAGAGGCCCATATAGGCAACTACGGCGGTTGTCCCGCAAGACTGCGTTAGTGCAGGCCAGACAGGGCAGGACCTCCAACAGGTAGCCAGCGCAAGTTCGGCCTGGAGTCAGTTTTGCCCAGGCACTGCGGAGGCACGAACAGGTGCTCCAGCAGGCCGAGGCAGGTCAGACGCCGGGAGCAAACCAGGCGGTAGGCTCCAGGGAAGCCGCCATCCAAGCACCGGCTGCATCTGCAGCATTACCACAAAGGCCTGCTCGACAGAAGAAGGCCACCGCGGCCCGGCGGCGCAGCCCGCCGGCAAATGCGGCACCTATTGCCGGGCAGCCTGTCCCAACCTCCACGGGGAGACAGAGTGGTACTGCCGCCACTGCTCCCCCTCCTGCACCAGCTCCAGCCCCTGTGACTGCAACACCAAGTGAGGAACCAAACCTCACCACCTTAGATACAATGCCAGTGTGGGACACTGACATATCCAAAGAAGACCTGGCGGAATTCCAAGAGCTTTCTGCCTGGTTTGCAAAACTGATACAACGCTCCCTCCAAATTGAGGGGAGGGGGGAGACAGGTATGATCACGTTTCATCACCCATCTGCTCACTCGGGAACGAATGCATTCTCACTTCACATCGCAACGTCAAGATGAGTGGAACAACAACTCCTATCATTGAAAGTGATACCAGATTCTGGGAGAATCTACGCAATTTCGAAGATTTGCAAAAGCATTGGGTTGAGCATCACGTTGAAACGTGTGATGGGAAGATGCATCAAGTGATTTGCAAGAATCCTTCCCATCATGATTCGATCACATCTTATGCTCAATGCGGAAAGAATTGTAAAGTGTATCTCGGGTAAGTAGAATTATAATTGAGTGTTAACGTGAAAGTGTTGTTATGTGTTAGATAACTAATGATAAATATGTTTATTTCAGTAAAGCCCAAAGTGAAGTTGTGGCATGCCAGTCCGAACAGGATCAAGGTGAAGATGTGTGCGGTCCGTACAATGATCGTCCGTTTAAGGATATCGGTACATCGAAACCCGAGGAGGAAGTCATAGAAAAGTGAGTATAAAATAAAAAGAGTTTTACGTTAACAAGTGTATTAAATATTCACGATGTTGAGACATAGTTCGTGTAGGTCCGCAGATCCAGTAAGAAAGGAGACAAGAAAAAGAAGAAGACGAACTGCAAACCGAGAATCGTCAAAGCCAAGAAGACGTTCGATCAAGACAGTTTCATCATAATGATGTTCGAACCCTTCACACCCTTCGCAGAAGAAGTAGAGGAAGAAGTTGCGAGTGATGGTAAATAGTGTGTGCATGAACGATAACGACATCTCCATCAGCATTGACTTTCGTGTGAACATAGGAGTTCACATAGGGTCGGAGTTTGGCAGTTAACCCCCTTTCGGAAAGTGTCAGGAGTTCCAGTTGTGGATAGTAGGGCGTCTTGCGTGAGTACGCGGCCCTACACTAGTGCCAAACTTGCTCCCGGGTCCACGTCCCGATCCTGGGTGCCCTGGTATGTCCAGGGCAGCCGAGAGGAGCTTAAAAGCGCAGGCGGAAAGAGGGAGAGTGGAAGAGGAAGAAATTTTCAAACCTAGAAGGTCACTGCAGAGGTCTCCAATGAAATCTGTAGGTGCAACGTCGAAAGAAATGGTCGAGGGAGAGACAATAGCTAAGGAACATATACCTTCCAGTATTATGGAATATATAACTGAAATTAATGCAGCAATAGCTGCTGATAAAGTTAGTGTATCAACCAAGAAACTAATAATAGCCCAGATGGGCAAGATAACTGAAGCCTATAACGAGTTATCTGCTACAGTAACTATACCAAGCGGAAAATAATATTCTGAAAACCAATTTGGTACAGCCTAAGCCCTCTTATGCCCAAATGGTCATTAGACAAAGGATGACTGACACTGAGGACAAATTTGACAGGACTATAAAGAAGCAAACCCATACGGTGCTGATTAGACCGACAGAAGGTAAAAGGGCAGATGTGGTGCAAGACATAGTTACCAAAAATCTAAAGCCAGTGGAAGAAAAAATTAAAATAACTAATGTAAGGATAACGGACACAACAGTAATAGTCGAGGCAGAAACAAAGGAAGATATGCAAAAATTCTGAATAGTCAGAATCTAAAAGATAAGGAAATTAAGTTAGAACCGGCCAAGAAAAACCAACCGTTAATGATAATTTATGATGTTTTATCCACAGAAAAAGAAGACGACATCAAAAGAAATATGTATGAACAGAATTATAAAGATGAAATGACATGGGAAGAATTTAACCAGAAGGTAACCTTCCGATTTAAAACAGGGCCTAGAAATAAAAGAACAGTTCATCATGTAATAGAAGTAGACCCCAGGCTAAGATATAAACGTATTCAAAAGGATAAAATATATATTGGCTTCCAGGCGGTTCAGTTCAAAGATTATATTGTGGTAGCAAAATGTATGAAGTGCCTAAAGCTAGGACACGTAGCAAAATATTGTAAACAAGAGGTATCTGTGTGCTCACACTGCGGGAAACAAGATCATACAAAGAAAGAGTGTCAAAAAGCTAAAGATAAGGAGAAGTCCGTATGTATTCCATGTAGCACAAGAAAGAAAAACCTAACTACTGGGACAAAAGTACACTGTCAAAATAGGAATGTATGCCAAACGTATAAGATGTTTTGGGAACAGTTAATTAATAGAACAGACTATGGACAAGATAACCCAAATGGAGTGGAGTAAGAGAATAATTAAAATAAGACATGGATCACAAACAAGTAGGAAACAAGGTAAACCAACTGCAACTTCTAAGACCTATCAGTCATTGGAAGTGAAGAAGAAATATATTGCTACATATGTAAGGAACCTGCGATTGCCTGTAAGACCGCGATATTTTATATATAGCTATTTGTATAATAATAACACTAATGAAATATGGAATATCTAAGATTTATTAAACAAAGAATGGTAATGGTGAATGAAATACAGCAAATAAAGAGCATAAGAATAGGTCAGATAAATGCACAGAGATCAAGGCTAGTGATGCAGGAATTGAGAAAGGTAATAGAAGACAGGCAATTGGATATCCTATGCATACAAGAGCCGTATGTCTTTAAAGGAAAACCTATACATGTGGCTGCTATAACTAGAATAATAGTAGAGGGCGATCAACCAAAAGCAATAATTCTAATCATCAACAAAGAAATACAGGTGGTAAAGATTGCACAATTGTGCGACGAACATGTTAACTGCATTGAGGTAACAACTGATGGTGTAAGCTTCATCCTGTGTAATCATTATTTTCAATATAGTGATGATATTCAAATACACATTGACAAGATGGAAAGAGTGCTAGACATGATGTCAAGAAAGTCCATTATACATGGTATGGATAGTAATGCCAAATCAAAGAGGTGGTATAGTAAAAATCCTGATAATAAGGGAGAAAGATTAGAAGAAATATTACTACAGAACGATATGATCATAATGAATACACCATTTAATCCATTTACTTTTGAAAATAGAGCTGGAGCAGAGGTGAATATAGACCTTATGGTAGCCAAAGGAGAAATTGTGAATCGTATCAGTAATTGGAAAGTGGCGCAACAACTAACAACTATTGACCACAATTTAATATATTATGATATAGTAATATGGACAGAAGGGGAACATCAAAATAATCAGAAGAAAAGAAAATATCAGATAAAGAATGCTGATTGGGCAAAACAGAGAGGTTCAATTAAAATTCCCAAATGAAATACAAATTGGAGGAAATATAGATAAAACACCTAAGCAATTAACGCAAAGCATACAACAGGCGATGGAGCAGGCATTAAAGAAATGTAAAAATACTGATGGAAAGTATAAGGTATGGAATGACAAGCTGCAAAAACTAAGGAGCAGAGTGAGGAAGTTAAGAAGATATTATCAGCTAAGTCGGACTGCGCAAGAAAAACAGATTGGACTTCAGGAATATAGAGAATTGAAACAACAATATAAGATCAAACTGGAGAAACGAGACAAGAAACATGGAAAATATTTATAGAGGAAAATTTGGATGAAAATGAATGGGGGACTCCGTATAAAATAGTCATGGAGAAAATAAGATCACCGGAAGTAATCTCAACAATAAAGAAACCTTATGGAACTTATACAGAATCGCGGACAAGCTCTATGAATCACCTGTTGCAGATATTACTTCCTAGTGACGAACAAGAACAAGAGAATGAGGAACAGCAAGCTATGCGACGTGACTTTCAAAATGTATATATTAATCAAAGAGTAATCTACCCATATGACGTTTCGGAAGTAAAGTTAGCAATCCGAGAACTAAAGAAGAAAAAAGCACCAGGACCAGACAATATAAATGCAGAAATTCTACAAAACTTGGAAGAATCTATAGCACCATACTTATGTAGCCTACTTAATGAATGCCTGGTACAGGGGCGAGTTGCATACTGTTGGAAAGAAGCAGAGGTAGTAATACTAAAAAAATCAGCAAATAAGGATCCAACAGAGCCAAAAACATATAGACCAATATGTCTATTAAACACAATAGGAAAGGTACAAGAGAAATTAATATTAAAAAGGATAGAGGAATATCGAATTATGATAGGCATGACCCAGAAACAATTTGGCTTCAGAAAGGGGAAATTCACTGAGGTGGCCATAAATGTGGCGTTAGAAGCGATAAAAAGAAGTACAAATAAATATGTATTAGGAGTATTTATTGACATCGCTGGAGCCTTTGACAACTTATGGTGGCCGTATCTATTTAAAATCATGGAAGCGAAACAATACCCAAAAGTTCTATACAATGTACTCAGAGATTATTGTAAAGATAGACGGGTACATGTCACCGGCAGAGATGGAAAAATTACAAGAGAAGTTACCAAAGGTTGCCCACAGGGATCCATTTTGGGGCCCCTCTTCTGGGACATCCTGACGGAGCCAATACTAGAAGAATTAGCTGTATCACAAGATATCATCGAAATTGTTGCCTATACAGATGACATTCTGATTATTACAGAGGCAAATAGTAGGATGGAGTTAGAGAGAAAAACGAATTTAACTTTAAAGAAATTTAACAACTGGTGTAATCAAGCCAAATTAAAAATATCAGCGAACAAATCTGCCTATGTACTAATGAAAGGAGCGTTAATTAGGGACCCGACTATTAAGATAGATAATGAAAATATAAAAAGGGAAAAAGTAATTAAATATCTTGGAATACACCTGGATGAAAAGAGAAACTTTGAGCAACACATAAAGAAAACCAAAGAAAAAACTATAAAAATAACGATGAAATTGTCTACTTTAGCAACGAGAACATTTAAATTACCGCCAAAGGCTATAACTTCATACCACATGAGTTTTGTTGTGGGAATAACAGCATATGGAGCTGGGGTATGGGCTGATAGAGTTAATATAAAAAAGAATGTGAAGATGATACGATCCATACAGAGAACAGGATTATTGAAATGTATTGGAGCCGTTAAGACCACATCCACCATGGCACTATTAATTGCAGTGGGGACATGGCCATTGGACTTGATAATCAAACAGCGCGGAGCCAACTTCTGGGTTAAAAAATGGGACTTGAGTAAAGTAGAGAAAATATTAGGATATCCGTGCTCTACCAAAAAGGAAATAAATCAGAGACTTATAGAAGAATGGCAGCAAGAATGGAACAACATAGAGGAAGGTAGAAGAACGTACAATTTGTTTCCAAATATAAGAGAAAGATTACGCTTAAGACAGATACAGCCAAGAAGAGGAGGTATACAATTTCTAACTGGCCATGGACCATATCGGACTTATTTCAAAAGAATTGGAAGCTCAGATAGTGATACATGTGACAGCTGCAATATACACGATACACCAGAACACACATTGTTTGAATGTAAAAGATATAAAGATTTGTTAGAACACCATAGAAGTATGCTACAAGGGAAATATATATATATATATAATATCGTCAGAGATCCTGTGGACTTTAGAACACTGGAAGAAATGGCCGAGATCATCTCTACGCGAGTCATGGAGGAATATAAACAACAACAGATAGAAAGACGTGAAAGAGGAGAACCGCGGAGAAGGAGAGAGGAACAGGCAGCTGTAGAACCAAGGAGGTAAAAAAGGAATATACAAAGGGAACCAGAGGATGGAATAAGGCGAGAAAATGAAATGGAAGATTAACAGGAACAACATATATGTGACCAGGAAATACCACAAAGGATCAACAGGAGATGCCAATACTGGACATCCATACACAGAATGGGAGCAGAAGCGACAAGCAGATTAGCGGTAGACTCAGAAGAAGAGCGGAGTTAGCAGACATCTGCAATAAAATAGTGTTTACGAAAGAAATCGGAACTGATGGACGAATTCTCTCCAAATGATGGTGGAAGCACTACAAGTCTAACCGAGGGAATATTACTACCAATAGTCGGATAGGAAATGACAGCAAATAAATGATAGAGAGTCTTATTAGTAGACTTATGTAGTGAGTTAGTTTGCGGAATTGTAAAGCTACTGGTTTCCGGTAGCTAGTGGGACAGGACAATAGTGAATGTAAATATTAGAAAGTGGATATATGATATAGGTAGGGTAGGTAGTTTTCATGAGTTCTAAAGCTGCTGGTTTCCAGTAGCAAGTAGGTTAGAGTTAGTAGGTTAGGATTATTTGGAAAGTTAGATTAGGGAATATCTACAAAGATAGGTATTGTAAATGGAAATAATAAATAAGACAGGAGGATAAAGAATATAAATCTGTGAAGAGCTTTGCCCTGGTATAGTTTCAAGATGCCAGGGCATGTGTTGAGCAGATTTTTTTTTTTTTTTTTTTCTTTTTTTTCTTTTTTTTTGTGAACATAGGATTATACAATGAACTCCCATCACTTTACATTAAAGCCACACAAGACGATAGGTTTGTGTATATTACAAAAGAGGATTGGGAGGTAATAATGTCAAATTTGTGTGTTTTGGATACGTATCTGAAAGATGGTAAGCATCCATGTGCACCGTACAGTGAAAATATAATATATGAATTTAATATAATGTTATGCATGAATAAGATGAAAGAAATAACGTTTGTGAATACATATTTAAATGTGCGCAGTATAAATCTGAATAGTACTGCATTCAATGGACTTAAAAGACTAATTCCATATATTGAAAGAAATTTATATCAATTGTATGATATTCATAAATCATTATGTTCATATGAGGTAAAAAGCAGGAGTGCAAGGAAGAGGATATTGGAGATGTATGTTAAAGTCAATAAAAAGATAATTTGAATTTGTAATGTTTATTTATTACACCTATATGATAGATTGTACAACATGAGTTAATGGTTTATAAGTGAATAATTTATCATGAATAATTAAACAGAATAATGAAGTTTGTGCAGGAAAATTTGACGATGCTTGAACTTCCAATCTGACGTTCACTGCCCCCGTCACAGTATCCTCAGGTTGATGAGAGCAATCGATGACGAATAGCGGTGCATATTTCAGAAAGTCGTTCCTTTTCAAAAGAGGGTAATTCTCCTTTCCATAGTAGGATGATTGAAATTTGGAATATTGATCATACAGAGATGCAAATTTCGAATTGGCGAAATCCAAATTCATATCGTGATAGGGGTAAGATTCACTGTTGAGATAAAGTTTCAGATTGGTGATATTACAATTATCAAATAGAGAAGCATCCTTAGCGAGATGATTCAATCTATCCACTTGTGCACCGACTATGACGAAACGGGGTTTTTCAAGTTTAGTCGTGGTTGCAATGTTCCATGTGAACGCTTTAGTTTGAGGTACAGCAGGTTGAGTGTGAAGGTCCAAGGTTCGAAATGCGACGTGTAGAGGTTTATCCGATTTGACGAGTTTAAGTTTATCAACTCGTTCAGAATCTGAAAGTCGAAGTACAGGCATCCTCCATTCGAGTCTAGTTAATTGTATGGTTGTAGGATCGTTTCCAATGATACAATTATTAGAATCCTTAGATCTAATGAGAATAAGTTCAAACTTGCTATTAAGTATGCCCTCCTTGTGATCGTCGGCGAAACCCAGCAACATCGAAAGAGGAACGATAGCATTGAAGATACCATTCGATGTATTCACGATGTCTACCACACCTCCTGGATAGATCCATCCAGCATTTAGTAAACGATTCGATTCCAGTTCATTCAGTGCGGCATAGTTACGCATCGTTGATGAAATGCCCGGATTCCTAGTTCTATCAATAGTCGTTCCATTCATATCCAGACGAATCTCATCGAATAGGAATGCCATAGCATTGTTACTCAATTTCGATGTGGCGACGGTGCCGTCGGGTTTAGTGAGAGTCCCCTCAATGTAGAGATAACTTCTACTAGGAAGCGTGTACAAATCTTCAGCTTGACATGGAATTCTAATTTCATCGTTCACATCGAGAGCTGACGTATTGTACGGTAGGAATACGTGTTCTTCCTCCTTACTGATCTTATCATCAAAGGTCGGAATCCCGGTCACGTCCAACACATCCATCATAGAACCTTGAAGCCTAAGTTAGCGAGAAATTTTCGATTAGACGATGTGATTAGCTTGCGGGTCGATGACCGAGTAGAGTTCAATCTCGAGAGATGTTTTTAATATAGCATCGTCTCCTAAAACTTATACCCATTAAGACGTATGTGCAATCGTACAGTGATGGTTTCGTTCCTGAAATCTAACTTATCGCCGTTCTGGTCTACCATTCTAATGTCGAGATGATCAATGAGATTCGTATCGATGATTGGTAAATATATAGGACTTGATGGTTCTTGCGAGATATGATAACCTGGAGGTACCGATGGGAAAAATTCATACAGAGAATGACCACTTTTACCATTGATGAAAGATCCCGTTGCAAGACTACACTCGATACGTATGATGCTGACCTTGAATATGTTAACCAAATCATTAGACTCGGTCAGCACGTTCGCCGGTACCCTCTGTTTAGAGGTGAAACCGAGAAGAGGAGCAATAGATCTCTCACGACTAAAGTCGATAATATAGGGAGATTGAATTTCTGATTTCATGGTGTTATTATTAGCACGTAGAATAAAGTCGTCACCGATGTCGAGAGCATCCTTGATCAATCTGGCGATATCATCCAATTCATAAGTACCCGGTGGAATTACTATACGTTCGACTTTTCCATCGCGAACGTAATGGAATAGATTATTACTCTCGTCCACATTCGGAATCGAGTAAAAGGTCTCAAAATTCAATAGAGCTATCTCGTAATGTCCGTTAGGATCCAGATGTAATGGTGGATTTATAAATGTAGAGAAGCTGGTATCACTACCACTCACGGTGATCGTGTAATTCATCGAGGAGAAACTGAAGGCATAAGTGACCGCAAATCACAGAATCGAATTCTTGAAATCTCGTCGTATTATATAGGAGCTTGACACCCAAAAGGTATGTTTCTATCTCTTCCGTAGGTCTCAGATCACCGAAACTGTCAAAGTAGTAGGCAACGTCACCATCCTTACGTGCAGCAACCCAATGTGTACCAGGAATATTTGATGTATCCAGATTCACTACTATTCTCTCATAGTATCGAGGACGTGGAGGCAGTTTATCGATCATGTAGACACCTCTAAAATGTGGAATGTGTAGACGTCGTGCATACGAATCGATCTCGGTAGCACTCAGGGCTTTTTCCGGGATAAATATAGGCTTCGCCCCGAGTTTTTTGATCGAAGATACAATCCTCTACCCTTACGACGTCTCTTACGGCTAAGACCTTTGCCCTGAGCCAAAGATTCCATACGCTCGTTGTGACGTGTTAATTCCGCAAGTTGTTTTGCGTCCGAACGTTTCTTATTGACAGCCGTAGCAATCTGAGCAGCACCTCCAGCTATACCACCTGCTGCACCTAGAGCTGCTAAAAGTGGTAGCAAAGGTAAGAAACCACCTCTCTTGTCGCGACGTTTACGCATACCAGCGCCCGCTGCCAATTTACCCTTCATAAGTGTAGTCACAAGTCGAGCTGCAAGTCGTTCGCCCAAAGAAGCGTCGGCAGACTTTACACGTCTCCAAGCTTTCTCTACCAACACCTTATCGGCTAGACGACGAGATTCTGTATCAGTACTCTCTGCGTAAGCCCGATCGTGATCGAGACACGCTGAATCTAACCCGTTCACGGGTAAGTCACCTCTCTGCAAGCGTTTATGTAGTTTCGTTCCGGGACCGCAGAAACGATAACCCGGTAAATATACCTCAAATGGTAATGAATTAATCAAGGAATTAACAATTCCCGAACCTTTGCGTGCACGTGTAGAGCGCATGTCTCACTATGAAATAAAAAAGGCAAAACGTGCGCTTTATAAGCATACGATTCCTATTACGATTGGCTAAATCCAGTAAATTCATAGATTGTGCATGGACGCCCTTATCACGAACGAGATAAAAGGCAAAACTTATGCTTTATAAGTATTAGTCGCGATATGGAGATAGTAAAGCAAAAGTGTACACTACCCATACAGGTGTTAGATTTGGAGGATGACATTCACAAAGGACGACACGGTACGTTGTTTCCGAGTAACGATAGAGCGCTCATACTGGGCAGTTCAAATGCTGGAAAAACGAACGTTTTACTCAACCTGCTTATTCACGAGAATAGTCTGAGATTCGAAAACCTCTACATATACTTGAAATCGCTGCAACAACCTAAATATCGATATTTACTCAGGTTACTGAAAACTATACCCGATATAGGTTTATTTACGTTCGATTATGGTGAAAAAGTGATTCAAACGTCGGATGCTAGAGAAAATTCGATATTCGTATTTGATGATGTGATAAATGAAAAACAGGGTAAGATAGCTTCATATTATAGTATGGGTAGACATCGTAATGTCGATGCTATATATTTAGCACAATCATATGCTAAAGTACCTAAACATTTAATTAGAGATAATGCAAATATGATTGTATTCTTTAGACAGGATAATCTCAATTTAAAACATATATACGAAGATTATGTAAATACAGATATGTCCTATGATGAATTTAAGGATATGTGTAAACATATATGGGAGGGTGATGAACGATCCTTTGTTGTTATAGTACCAGAACATCCACTGAACGAGGGACGCTACCGTCACGGTTTTGATCGCTTTATCAGAATGAATAAATAGAATAATCCATCACTTAAGCAATGAGTATCGACAGGTTCGGATCCCGAAGAATCATACCCTCTAGGGTGTGTTCAATCGATATATCATAACTAGAAATGGATCGGGAAACTATCGATTCAAGGGAAAGCGATTGTGCAATATTCACGACCCTGAAGAAGGTGACGATGCATCGACTAAACGTTATGTGGATACGCATACGGCTGACGTCGAGAATCGAATGCAGATCTTCAGCGAGCAGACCTCGTATCAGCGTATGGGCGAGTTTGAAGCTATGCTTAGGGTTCACATACAAAAATCGCTCGACATCCAATACAACAATTTAATGGAGTACTTAAGTAAATATGCATTTAAACGTCATTCCGAAAATAATGTCATTATAGATGGTATATGAATGAAAACGCTGTTGGAACCCCTTCACGAACACGACGTTCCTAATAAAAAATATGTAGATGACAGGATTCCAATTCACGACTCTAATGAAACTCTATCATTTCGAATGAAGAGATTGAAGGATTTAGCCGATCCGATAGATGATAGTGATGCAGTCAACATGAGTTATGTTAATCATTTCTTTATACAGAAACACAATGAATTGCAAACGGGTTTAACTGAGACTACAACAAACATTGCCGATACTATTACATGGAAACAGAATGAATTACAAGGTCAGTTAACTAGAACAATCACCTCCGCTAGCGAGACTATTACCACAGCTGTAGAAAAAGAATTGAAAGAATTAACCGCACGACAAACGGAATTTGATAATAAACTAATCACTATAAATAATGATATTCATACAATGAAAACACGAATGAGAAATGTTGTAAACACCATGTTACAACAATTGAAAGCACAACTCATTATTTCATTGCAAACACATCCGTTTCGAGGTCCCTCTTTAGGGTATACGTTAACATCGGGACTCGAATACTATAAAGTTCCTGGAAATGGAAGTGTACTCTCGTGTTCTATTGTATCATCGGTACATCCGCATGCTGTAAATGATACATTGTTTGCAATAAACGGAAGATTAGTTGAAAGATATCCTGTAAGAGTTGAAACTGGCGATATTCTACCGTTTACAGCGCCAGCCGGACGTGCTAAAGATGGTCATATATTAAGTATAGAACTGATAGTTTCATATAAATTAGCAGTAGCTGATTAATTATACATTCATTTCGATATGGATGCTGAAGCTATAAGACTTAAGGAATCCATTGCCCGTCACAGCAGGGCAATAAGAGAAAAGTTACGTTCTCTCAAAGGAATGGAATTCGAAACGCAACGAGTCATGTCTGAAGTTCTTCAACCTGTAACCGAACCATTGAAAGTAATAGCGAAAGCACACCAAGACGACGACGAAACTACAGGTGATGCTAACGGATCTGATCTCGTGTCAAAGTATCTACACAAGGTTCGAACTGCTAGTTCGAGTGACATGGACAATACTTACGGCATACGTTACGAGGATAATGAGTACAAATTGGGCAACAAGACAGTTGTGTTTAAATCTGATGGTATTCAGATAGGGACAGAAACGTATGAACCCACAGCAGGCTTATATGAATTATTATTTAAACGTTTACCTCGCAAGACATCGTACACAGATGATGATCTAGACGTGTATTCACAAATCTTACAGAATACTCAAGTTTACAGACACGGCTATTCAAGAGATGGACGTTTAAGAGCAAATCGAGGGTTCAAGTATCGTCATATCATTCGTGACCTTGTTAGTAATCGAACTGGATTTGGTTTACGTTGGAAAGAACATATACCGCAGAGAAAATTAGATTACGTCTACTGGAACGATCCGAATGAAATAATAAACAGATTAAGATTATTAGTTGCATCGAGGGATGCAGGTAATTTGAATCACTCACCCGAGATAGAAGAAATTATTACAGAACTTAAAACATAAAAAATTATGGCATGATAAAACGTCGCATTGCAACCGAGTTACATGCACCAGCTAGAAGACGATTTTTGCGTCGTAAGATCATAAGCAAAGGAATGAACGATTTAGTACAAATAGATCTTATGGACATGTCTAATTATGCAAGAGACAATAGGAATTATAAGTATATTCTTCTTGCATGCAATTTTTATTCCATGATGGCTTATGCACGACCATTACGTGATAAAAGTGGTATTAACGTTTCGACTGCTATGGAGGAGATATTGAATGAAATGGAATCGTTTCCGAAGAATGTTCAATCTGATAATGCAAGGGAGTTTTAAAATTAACATTTCCGCGAACTAATGAATCGTAATAATATTAATCATTACAGTACATTCACTCACGTTAAGGCTGCTGCAGTGGAACGTTTAATAAGAACGATCAAAATGAATTTGCATAAGGAATTTATTGTTCAAGGCTCATATCAATGGATAAACATACTACCTAGAATTATTCATACATACAATAATACTTACCATCGAACGATTCGTATGAAGCCTGTAGAAGTTCGTGATAATTCTCTCCTCCTTAGTGTATACAAATATGATAGAAGTCTGCGTGAGAAGCGAAGATCTAGACTTCATCGTGTTGGTGACTACGTGAGGATTTCTAAGCATAAAGGTGTTATGGAGAAAGGTTATGTATCAAATTGGAGTGTTGGAGTCTTTAGGATACGTACAGTGCAAAGGACACATCCATTGACTTATCTCATCGAGGAACTGGAGGGTAAACTGATTGAAGGAGCATTCTACGGTTATGAATTACAGAAAACTCAATATCCAGACACGTATTTAGTTGAAAGGATTATCAGACGACGTGGTGATAGGATTCTGGTGAAATGGTTAGGATTTCCTACCCGTGAATGGATTAATGAGGTGGACATTGTATAAATAAAAAACACACAACTCAATAAAGAAATATAATTTTAATGATATATTGTGTTTTATTTTTTTTGTTCACATTGATTCCTGATATCTTCTGTAACATAACGTTCATGCTAGTTCACATTGATTATATATAAATTCACATCTCCTTAACTTAAACATGATAATAACATTTTTCACGGAAAATTCAATTCGATATTTAATAAACTATGTGTTTGGTTGAACACCATAAATTATAAGCGACATTATATAAATAAACAGTGACAATTGTATAAGAGCAATATCTTACAAGGAAACGAGGTTTGTACTACAGAACGTATCCTTAACAACAAAGTTGTGACAATTTGGTCAAAATATCAAATACTTAATATACTGACATGATAATTAAAATGTATATCTTGTATTTTCTGTGTATGACTTGTGAAGTAATCGTCATTCTGAATGACTTTGTGTATTTCTTATAACTGCTAAAACATAACATAAAAGGTGAACAAAAGAACAGATACATCATGTACGTCGATGAATATCACTCACCAAACACCACTGATTATTGATTACTTATAGTTTCAAATTGCTAATCTTTTGGGCCTTTAAAGTTAAAAACGTTCCTTCCTATGATTTCTTTGTTAGTTTTGTTGTTTGGTAAAATAAGTTTTGTTGGAATTATCTTTGATGGATATCTACAGAAGAAAACTATATAGTACAAGCTGTGTGTTTTAGTGAGATCTATATTTAGTAAGGTGCCTAGTTCCGTATTTGGTTTGCCACACATATACATAAAGTTTATGATTAAGTTTAAAGAAGTGTAGTTCCAATGAAAGTTCGGAGTCGAATTCTTTTTCTATGAAATGGAATATTTTTGTAATACGTATGTGGTACACAAAGTAAACGGTAGATGTATTTGAACATTTGTAGTGGTCATTAACTAACGAACTGTTAAGCAAAAGAAAAAAAGCTTTTGTGCTTTAACGATATTTTTATCTGTTGCAGTAAGATTTTGTACGGCTATTACGGTTTGTCAGATATGTAACAGTTATAAAGAACAAATGATACTCCGGAAGAGAGTTCCAGGAAACGCAGGATAAATTTTCATTTTATGTCATCATTTCTGATAAAAAAAGTGATAAAGGGACTCACATTTAATCGGAATTGTTGCAACCATTTGAGGAAAGTAAGAAATATTCCATATAAAGCTAATCCATGGTGCAGACATTTTCTTGAGAGCATCCTTTGACGATGAACTTAAATATCAGGTTTGGTATTTAACAACAATATAGATATTTTTGATTAAAGGGTTCTCAAAACTTACATATTCGCCTAAATCTCTGTATTGACTCTTTAGCGTGGAATGTATATCATAGCAGAGGAATTTATATTGTCAGATTTAGTGTAACTTGCTAATCATCTTTTCCTTCCGTATTTTACATTTATTTTACTTGGAAGTGATGCACAGAAAATAATAATATAAATCAAAAATATTCCGGAGTGTAGAGGTTCGTAATATTAACACAATTACGTGGACGAAGTGTTTGATAAGTTTATTTATTTGTGTATCTCTGTTATAATCAATGAGAGTGTAGTAACATTGTATTATATGTTAGGTATGCACTCAGTCAATACACTTAACAAATAAAAACTGATCTGATTTGAACTCGGGACGTTTAGAATGAGAGCCAGACAGGCTACCACCACGGTACAGAGACGGGCTTACCTTATTCTTAGAACTCTCAAGTAAACATACATTGAGAACTTCTGTAAACGTTTATTCTTATTTACAATAACTATATACAAATATAGTTCCCATATATTTGTTGTAGAATGTGTAGTGACGTCACCAGATTATTAAATGGAATCCTTAGGTATTTAAGTATACCAACCTGTGAAAAATCTAAAATATTAATTTGGAACTGTAACACAACATTTGTAATATTAAGAAGACCGTACTCTTATTGCCCTGCTGTGACGGGCAATGGATTCCTTAAGTCTTATAGCTTCAGCATCCATATCGAAATGAATGTATAATTAATCAGCTACTGCTAATTTATATGAAACTATCAGTTCTATACTTAATATATGACCATCTTTAGCACGTCCGGCTGGCGCTGTAAACGGTAGAATATCGCCAGTTTCAACTCTTACAGGATATCTTTCAACTAATCTTCCGTTTATTGCAAACAATGTATCATTTACAGCATGCGGATGTACCGATGATACAATAGAACACGAGAGTACACTTCCATTTCCAGGAACTTTATAGTATTCGAGTCCCGATGTTAACGTATACCCTAAAGAGGGACCTCGAAACGGATGTGTTTGCAATGAAATAATGAGTTGTGCTTTCAATTGTTGTAACATGGTGTTTACAACATTTCTCATTCGTGTTTTCATTGTATGAATATCATTATTTATAGTGATTAGTTTATTATCAAATTCCGTTTGTCGTGCGGTTAATTCTTTCAATTCTTTTTCTACAGCTGTGGTAATAGTCTCGCTAGCGGAGGTGATTGTTCTAGTTAACTGACCTTGTAATTCATTCTGTTTCCATGTAATAGTATCGGCAATGTTTGTTGTAGTCTCAGTTAAACCCGTTTGCAATTCATTGTGTTTCTGTATAAAGAAATGATTAACATAACTCATGTTGACTGCATCACTATCATCTATCGGATCGGCTAAATCCTTCAATCTCTTCATTCGAAATGATAGAGTTTCATTAGAGTCGTGAATTGGAATCCTGTCATCTACATATTTTTTATTAGGAACGTCGTGTTCGTGAAGGGGTTCCAACAGCGTTTTCATTCATATACCATCTATAATGACATTATTTTCGGAATGACGTTTAAATGCATATTTACTTAAGTACTCCATTAAATTGTTGTATTGGATGTCGAGCGATTTTTGTATGTGAACCCTAAGCATAGCTTCAAACTCGCCCATACGCTGATACGAGGTCTGCTCGCTGAAGATCTGCATTCGATTCTCGACGTCAGCCGTATGCGTATCCACATAACGTTTAGTCGATGCATCGTCACCTTCTTCAGGGTCGTGAATATTGCACAATCGCTTTCCCTTGAATCGATAGTTTCCCGATCCATTTCTAGTTATGATATATCGATTGAACACACCCTAGAGGGTATGATTCTTCGGGATCCGAACCTGTCGATACTCATTGCTTAAGTGATGGATTATTCTATTTATTCATTCTGATAAAGCGATCAAAACCGTGACGGTAGCGTCCCTCGTTCAGTGGATGTTCTGGTACTATAACAACAAAGGATCGTTCATCACCCTCCCATATATGTTTACACATATCCTTAAATTCATCATAGGACATATCTGTATTTACATAATCTTCGTATATATGTTTTAAATTGAGATTATCCTGTCTAAAGAATACAATCATATTTGCATTATCTCTAATTAAATGTTTAGGTACTTTAGCATATGATTGTGCTAAATATATAGCATCGACATTACGATGTCTACCCATACTATAATATGAAGCTATCTTACCCTGTTTTTCATTTATCACATCATCAAATACGAATATCGAATTTTCTCTAGCATCCGACGTTTGAATCACTTTTTCACCATAATCGAACGTAAATAAACCTATATCGGGTATAGTTTTCAGTAACCTGAGTAAATATCGATATTTAGGTTGTTGCAGCGATTTCAAGTATATGTAGAGGTTTTCGAATCTCAGACTATTCTCGTGAATAAGCAGGTTGAGTAAAACGTTCGTTTTTCCAGCATTTGAACTGCCCAGTATGAGCGCTCTATCGTTACTCGGAAACAACGTACCGTGTCGTCCTTTGTGAATGTCATCCTCCAAATCTAACACCTGTATGGGTAGTGTACACTTTTGCTTTACTATCTCCATATCGCGACTAATACTTATAAAGCATAAGTTTTGCCTTTTATCTCGTTCGTGATAAGGGCGTCCATGCACAATCTATGAATTTACTGGATTTAGCCAATCGTAATAGGAATCGTATGCTTATAAAGCGCACGTTTTGCCTTTTTTATTTCATAGTGAGACATGCGCTCTACACGTGCACGCAAAGGTTCGGGAATTGTTAATTCCTTGATTAATTCATTACCATTTGAGGTATATTTACCGGGTTATCGTTTCTGCGGTCCCGGAACGAAACTACATAAACGCTTGCAGAGAGGTGACTTACCCGTGAACGGGTTAGATTCAGCGTGTCTCGATCACGATCGGGCTTACGCAGAGAGTACTGATACAGAATCTCGTCGTCTAGCCGATAAGGTGTTGGTAGAGAAAGCTTGGAGACGTGTAAAGTCTGCCGACGCTTCTTTGGGCGAACGACTTGCAGCTCGACTTGTGACTACACTTATGAAGGGTAAATTGGCAGCGGGCGCTGGTATGCGTAAACGTCGCGACAAGAGAGGTGGTTTCTTACCTTTGCTACCACTTTTAGCAGCTCTAGGTGCAGCAGGTGGTATAGCTGGAGGTGCTGCTCAGATTGCTACGGCTGTCAATAAGAAACGTTCGGACGCAAAACAACTTGCGGAATTAACACGTCACAACGAGCGTATGGAATCTTTGGCTCAGGGCAAAGGTCTTAGCCGTAAGAGACGTCGTAAGGGTAGAGGATTGTATCTTCGATCAAAAAACTCGGGGCGAAGCCTATATTTATCCCGGAAAAAGCCCTGAGTGCTACCGAGATCGATTCGTATGCACGACGTCTACACATTCCACATTTTAGAGGTGTCTACATGATCGATAAACTGCCTCCACGTCCTCGATACTATGAGAGAATAGTAGTGAATCTGGATACATCAAATATTCCTGGTACACATTGGGTTGCTGCACGTAAGGATGGTGACGTTGCCTACTACTTTGACAGTTTCGGTGATCTGAGACCTACGGAAGAGATAGAAACATACCTTTTGGGTGTCAAGCTCCTATATAATACGACGAGATTTCAAGAATTCGATTCTGTGATTTGCGGTCACTTATGCCTTCAGTTTCTCCTCGATGAATTACACGATCACCGTGAGTGGTAGTGATACCAGCTTCTCTACATTTATAAATCCACCATTACATCTGGATCCTAACGGACATTACGAGATAGCTCTATTGAATTTTGAGACCTTTTACTCGATTCCGAATGTGGACGAGAGTAATAATCTATTCCATTACGTTCGCGATGGAAAAGTCGAACGTATAGTAATTCCACCGGGTACTTATGAATTGGATGATATCGCCAGATTGATCAAGGATGCTCTCGACATCGGTGACGACTTTATTCTACGTGCTAATAATAACACCATGAAATCAGAAATTCAATCTCCCTATATTATCGACTTTAGTCGTGAGAGATCTATTGCTCCTCTTCTCGGTTTCACCTCTAAACAGAGGGTACCGGCGAACGTGCTGACCGAGTCTAATGATTTGGTTAACATATTCAAGGTCAGCATCATACGTATCGAGTGTAGTCTTGCAACGGGATCTTTCATCAATGGTAAAAGTGGTCATTCTCTGTATGAATTTTTCCCATCGGTACCTCCAGGTTATCATATCTCGCAAGAACCATCAAGTCCTATATATTTACCAATCATCGATACGAATCTCATTGATCATCTCGACATTAGAATGGTAGACCAGAACGGCGATAAGTTAGATTTCAGGAACGAAACCATCACTGTACGATTGCACATACGTCTTAATGGGTATAAGTTTTAGGAGACGATGCTATATTAAAAACATCTCTCGAGATTGAACTCTACTCGGTCATCGACCCGCAAGCTAATCACATCGTCTAATCGAAAATTTCTCGCTAACTTAGGCTTCAAGGTTCTATGATGGATGTGTTGGACGTGACCGGGATTCCGACCTTTGATGATAAGATCAGTAAGGAGGAAGAACACGTATTCCTACCGTACAATACGTCAGCTCTCGATGTGAACGATGAAATTAGAATTCCATGTCAAGCTGAAGATTTGTACACGCTTCCTAGTAGAAGTTATCTCTACATTGAGGGGACTCTCACTAAACCCGACGGCACCGTCGCCACATCGAAATTGAGTAACAATGCTATGGCATTCCTATTCGATGAGATTCGTCTGGATATGAATGGAACGACTATTGATAGAACTAGGAATCCGGGCATTTCATCAACGATGCGTAACTATGCCGCACTGAATGAACTGGAATCGAATCGTTTACTAAATGCTGGATGGATCTATCCAGGAGGTGTGGTAGACATCGTGAATACATCGAATGGTATCTTCAATGCTATCGTTCCTCTTTCGATGTTGCTGGGTTTCGCCGACGATCACAAGGAGGGCATACTTAATAGCAAGTTTGAACTTATTCTCATTAGATCTAAGGATTCTAATAATTGTATCATTGGAAACGATCCTACAACCATACAGTTAACTAGACTCGAATGGAGGATGCCTGTACTTCGACTTTCAGATTCTGAACGAGTTGATAAACTTAAACTCGTCAAATCGGATAAACCTCTACACGTCGCATTTCGAACCTTGGACCTTCACACTCAACCTGCTGTACCTCAAACTAAAGCGTTCACATGGAACATTGCAACCACGACTAAACTTGAAAAACCCCGTTTCGTCATAGTCGGTGCACAAGTGGATAGATTGAATCATCTCGCTAAGGATGCTTCTCTATTTGATAATTGTAATATCACCAATCTGAAACTTTATCTCAACAGTGAATCTTACCCCTATCACGATATGAATTTGGATTTCGCCAATTCGAAATTTGCATCTCTGTATGATCAATATTCCAAATTTCAATCATCCTACTATGGAAAGGAGAATTACCCTCTTTTGAAAAGGAACGACTTTCTGAAATATGCACCGCTATTCGTCATCGATTGCTCTCATCAACCTGAGGATACTGTGACGGGGGCAGTGAACGTCAGATTGGAAGTTCAAGCATCGTCAAATTTTCCTGCACAAACTTCATTATTCTGTTTAATTATTCATGATAAATTATTCACTTATAAACCATTAACTCGTGTTGTACAATCTATCATATAGGTGTAATAAATAAACATTACAAATTCAAATTATCTTTTTATTGACTTTAACATACATCTCCAATATCCTCTTCCTTGCACTCCTGCTTTTTACCTCATATGAACATAATGATTTATGAATATCATACAATTGATATAAATTTCTTTCAATATATGGAATTAGTCTTTTAAGTCCATTGAATGCAGTACTATTCAGATTTATACTGCGCACATTTAAATATGTATTCACAAACGTTATTTCTTTCATCTTATTCATGCATAACATTATATTAAATTCATATATTATATTTTCACTGTACGGTGCACATGGATGCTTACCATCTTTCAGATACGTATCCAAAACACACAAATTTGACATTATTACCTCCCAATCCTCTTTTGTAATATACACAAACCTATCGTCTTGTGTGGCTTTAATGTAAAGTGATGGGAGTTCATTGTATAATCCTATGTTCACAAAAAAAAAAGAAAAAAATAAAAAAATAAAAAAATAAAATCTGCTCAACACATGCCCTGGCATCTTGAAACTATACCAGGGCAAAGCTCTTCACAGATTTATATTCTTTATCCTCCTGTCTTATTTATTATTTCCATTTACAATACCTATCTTTGTAGATATTCCCTAATCTAACTTTCCAAATAATCCTAACCTGCTAACTCTAACCTACTTGCTACTGGAAACCAGCAGCTTTAGAACTCATGAAAACTACCTACACTACCTATATCATATATCCACTTTCTAATATTTACATTCACTATTGTCCTGTCCCACTAGCTACCGGAAACCAGTAGCTTTACAATTCCGCAAACTAACTCACTACATAAGTCTACTAATAAGACTCTCTATCATTTATTTGCTGTCATTTCCTATCCGACTATTGGTAGTAATATTCCCTCGGTTAGACTTGTAGTGCTTCCACCATCATTTGGAGAGAATTCGTCCATCAGTTCCGATTTCTTTCGTAAACACTATTTTATTGCAGATGTCTGCTAACTCCGCTCTTCTTCTGAGTCTACCGCTAATCTGCTTGTCGCTTCTGCTCCCATTCTGTGTATGGATGTCCAGTATTGGCATCTCCTGTTGATCCTTTGTGGTATTTCCTGGTCACATATATGTTGTTCCTGTTAATCTTCCATTTCATTTTCTCGCCTTATTCCATCCTCTG
Organism: Mantis religiosa; assembly: GCA_030765055.1. Lineage (NCBI taxonomy): Eukaryota > Metazoa > Arthropoda > Insecta > Mantodea > Mantidae > Mantis > Mantis religiosa. Next base: position 123,026,182 of record CM060956.1, on the reverse strand, counting down.
GTTCCCTTTGTATATTCCTTTTTTACCTCCTTGGTTCTACAGCTGCCTGTTCCCCTCTCCTTCTCCGCGGTTCTCCTCTTTCACGTCTTTCTATCTGTTGTTGTTTATATTCCTCCATGACTCGCGTAGAGATGATCTCGGCCATTTCTTCCAGTGTTCTAAAGTCCACAGGATCTCTGACGATATTATATATATATATATTTCCCTTGTAGCATACTTCTATGGTGTTCTAACAAATCTTTATATCTTTTACATTCAAACAATGTGTGTTCTGGTGTATCGTGTATATTGCAGCTGTCACATGTATCACTATCTGAGCTTCCAATTCTTTTGAAATAAGTCCGATATGGTCCATGGCCAGTTAGAAATTGTATACCTCCTCTTCTTGGCTGTATCTGTCTTAAGCGTAATCTTTCTCTTATATTTGGAAACAAATTGTACGTTCTTCTACCTTCCTCTATGTTGTTCCATTCTTGCTGCCATTCTTCTATAAGTCTCTGATTTATTTCCTTTTTGGTAGAGCACGGATATCCTAATATTTTCTCTACTTTACTCAAGTCCCATTTTTTAACCCAGAAGTTGGCTCCGCGCTGTTTGATTATCAAGTCCAATGGCCATGTCCCCACTGCAATTAATAGTGCCATGGTGGATGTGGTCTTAACGGCTCCAATACATTTCAATAATCCTGTTCTCTGTATGGATCGTATCATCTTCACATTCTTTTTTATATTAACTCTATCAGCCCATACCCCAGCTCCATATGCTGTTATTCCCACAACAAAACTCATGTGGTATGAAGTTATAGCCTTTGGCGGTAATTTAAATGTTCTCGTTGCTAAAGTAGACAATTTCATCGTTATTTTTATAGTTTTTTCTTTGGTTTTCTTTATGTGTTGCTCAAAGTTTCTCTTTTCATCCAGGTGTATTCCAAGATATTTAATTACTTTTTCCCTTTTTATATTTTCATTATCTATCTTAATAGTCGGGTCCCTAATTAACGCTCCTTTCATTAGTACATAGGCAGATTTGTTCGCTGATATTTTTAATTTGGCTTGATTACACCAGTTGTTAAATTTCTTTAAAGTTAAATTCGTTTTTCTCTCTAACTCCATCCTACTATTTGCCTCTGTAATAATCAGAATGTCATCTGTATAGGCAACAATTTCGATGATATCTTGTGATACAGCTAATTCTTCTAGTATTGGCTCCGTCAGGATGTCCCAGAAGAGGGGCCCCAAAATGGATCCCTGTGGGCAACCTTTGGTAACTTCTCTTGTAATTTTTCCATCTCTGCCGGTGACATGTACCCGTCTATCTTTACAATAATCTCTGAGTACATTGTATAGAACTTTTGGGTATTGTTTCGCTTCCATGATTTTAAATAGATACGGCCACCATAAGTTGTCAAAGGCTCCAGCGATGTCAATAAATACTCCTAATACATATTTATTTGTACTTCTTTTTATCGCTTCTAACGCCACATTTATGGCCACCTCAGTGAATTTCCCCTTTCTGAAGCCAAATTGTTTCTGGGTCATGCCTATCATAATTCGATATTCCTCTATCCTTTTTAATATTAATTTCTCTTGTACCTTTCCTATTGTGTTTAATAGACATATTGGTCTATATGTTTTTGGCTCTGTTGGATCCTTATTTGCTGATTTTTTTAGTATTACTACCTCTGCTTCTTTCCAACAGTATGCAACTCGCCCCTGTACCAGGCATTCATTAAGTAGGCTACATAAGTATGGTGCTATAGATTCTTCCAAGTTTTGTAGAATTTCTGCATTTATATTGTCTGGTCCTGGTGCTTTTTTCTTCTTTAGTTCTCGGATTGCTAACTTTACTTCCGAAACGTCATATGGGTAGATTACTCTTTGATTAATATATACATTTTGAAAGTCACGTCGCATAGCTTGCTGTTCCTCATTCTCTTGTTCTTGTTCGTCACTAGGAAGTAATATCTGCAACAGGTGATTCATAGAGCTTGTCCGCGATTCTGTATAAGTTCCATAAGGTTTCTTTATTGTTGAGATTACTTCCGGTGCTCTTATTTTCTCCATGACTATTTTATACGGAGTCCCCCATTCATTTTCATCCAAATTTTCCTCTATAAATATTTTCCATGTTTCTTGTCTCGTTTCTCCAGTTTGATCTTATATTGTTGTTTCAATTCTCTATATTCCTGAAGTCCAATCTGTTTTTCTTGCGCAGTCCGACTTAGCTGATAATATCTTCTTAACTTCCTCACTCTGCTCCTTAGTTTTTGCAGCTTGTCATTCCATACCTTATACTTTCCATCAGTATTTTTACATTTCTTTAATGCCTGCTCCATCGCCTGTTGTATGCTTTGCGTTAATTGCTTAGGTGTTTTATCTATATTTCCTCCAATTTGTATTTCATTTGGGAATTTTAATTGAACCTCTCTGTTTTGCCCAATCAGCATTCTTTATCTGATATTTTCTTTTCTTCTGATTATTTTGATGTTCCCCTTCTGTCCATATTACTATATCATAATATATTAAATTGTGGTCAATAGTTGTTAGTTGTTGCGCCACTTTCCAATTACTGATACGATTCACAATTTCTCCTTTGGCTACCATAAGGTCTATATTCACCTCTGCTCCAGCTCTATTTTCAAAAGTAAATGGATTAAATGGTGTATTCATTATGATCATATCGTTCTGTAGTAATATTTCTTCTAATCTTTCTCCCTTATTATCAGGATTTTTACTATACCACCTCTTTGATTTGGCATTACTATCCATACCATGTATAATGGACTTTCTTGACATCATGTCTAGCACTCTTTCCATCTTGTCAATGTGTATTTGAATATCATCACTATATTGAAAATAATGATTACACAGGATGAAGCTTACACCATCAGTTGTTACCTCAATGCAGTTAACATGTTCGTCGCACAATTGTGCAATCTTTACCACCTGTATTTCTTTGTTGATGATTAGAATTATTGCTTTTGGTTGATCGCCCTCTACTATTATTCTAGTTATAGCAGCCACATGTATAGGTTTTCCTTTAAAGACATACGGCTCTTGTATGCATAGGATATCCAATTGCCTGTCTTCTATTACCTTTCTCAATTCCTGCATCACTAGCCTTGATCTCTGTGCATTTATCTGACCTATTCTTATGCTCTTTATTTGCTGTATTTCATTCACCATTACCATTCTTTGTTTAATAAATCTTAGATATTCCATATTTCATTAGTGTTATTATTATACAAATAGCTATATATAAAATATCGCGGTCTTACAGGCAATCGCAGGTTCCTTACATATGTAGCAATATATTTCTTCTTCACTTCCAATGACTGATAGGTCTTAGAAGTTGCAGTTGGTTTACCTTGTTTCCTACTTGTTTGTGATCCATGTCTTATTTTAATTATTCTCTTACTCCACTCCATTTGGGTTATCTTGTCCATAGTCTGTTCTATTAATTAACTGTTCCCAAAACATCTTATACGTTTGGCATACATTCCTATTTTGACAGTGTACTTTTGTCCCAGTAGTTAGGTTTTTCTTTCTTGTGCTACATGGAATACATACGGACTTCTCCTTATCTTTAGCTTTTTGACACTCTTTCTTTGTATGATCTTGTTTCCCGCAGTGTGAGCACACAGATACCTCTTGTTTACAATATTTTGCTACGTGTCCTAGCTTTAGGCACTTCATACATTTTGCTACCACAATATAATCTTTGAACTGAACCGCCTGGAAGCCAATATATATTTTATCCTTTTGAATACGTTTATATCTTAGCCTGGGGTCTACTTCTATTACATGATGAACTGTTCTTTTATTTCTAGGCCCTGTTTTAAATCGGAAGGTTACCTTCTGGTTAAATTCTTCCCATGTCATTTCATCTTTATAATTCTGTTCATACATATTTCTTTTGATGTCGTCTTCTTTTTCTGTGGATAAAACATCATAAATTATCATTAACGGTTGGTTTTTCTTGGCCGGTTCTAACTTAATTTCCTTATCTTTTAGATTCTGACTATTCAGAATTTTTGCATATCTTCCTTTGTTTCTGCCTCGACTATTACTGTTGTGTCCGTTATCCTTACATTAGTTATTTTAATTTTTTCTTCCACTGGCTTTAGATTTTTGGTAACTATGTCTTGCACCACATCTGCCCTTTTACCTTCTGTCGGTCTAATCAGCACCGTATGGGTTTGCTTCTTTATAGTCCTGTCAAATTTGTCCTCAGTGTCAGTCATCCTTTGTCTAATGACCATTTGGGCATAAGAAGGCTTAGGCTGTACCAAATTGGTTTTCAGAATATTATTTTCCGCTTGTAGTATAGTTACTGTAGCAGATAACTCGTTATAGGCTTCAGTTATCTTGCCCATCTGGGCTATTATTAGTTTCTTGGTTGATACACTAACTTTATCAGCAGCTATTGCTGCATTAATTTCAGTTATATATTCCATAATACTGGAAGGTATATGTTCCTTAGCTATTGTCTCTCCCTCGACCATTTCTTTCGACGTTGCACCTACAGATTTCATTGGAGACCTCTGCAGTGACCTTCTAGGTTTGAAAATTTCTTCCTCTTCCACTCTCCCTCTTTCCGCCTGCGCTTTTAAGCTCCTCTCGGCTGCCCTGGACATACCAGGGCACCCAGGGTCGGGACGTGGACCCGGGAGCAAGTTTGGCACTAGTGTAGGGCCGCGTACTCACGCAAGACGCCCTACTATCCACAACTGGAACTCCTGACACTTTCCGAAAGGGGGTTAACTGCCAAACTCCGACCCTATGTGAACTCCTATGTTCACACGAAAGTCAATGCTGATGGAGATGTCGTTATCGTTCATGCACACACTATTTACCATCACTCGCAACTTCTTCCTCTACTTCTTCTGCGAAGGGTGTGAAGGGTTCGAACATCATTATGATGAAACTGTCTTGATCGAACGTCTTCTTGGCTTTGACGATTCTCGGTTTGCAGTTCGTCTTCTTCTTTTTCTTGTCTCCTTTCTTACTGGATCTGCGGACCTACACGAACTATGTCTCAACATCGTGAATATTTAATACACTTGTTAACGTAAAACTCTTTTTATTTTATACTCACTTTTCTATGACTTCCTCCTCGGGTTTCGATGTACCGATATCCTTAAACGGACGATCATTGTACGGACCGCACACATCTTCACCTTGATCCTGTTCGGACTGGCATGCCACAACTTCACTTTGGGCTTTACTGAAATAAACATATTTATCATTAGTTATCTAACACATAACAACACTTTCACGTTAACACTCAATTATAATTCTACTTACCCGAGATACACTTTACAATTCTTTCCGCATTGAGCATAAGATGTGATCGAATCATGATGGGAAGGATTCTTGCAAATCACTTGATGCATCTTCCCATCACACGTTTCAACGTGATGCTCAACCCAATGCTTTTGCAAATCTTCGAAATTGCGTAGATTCTCCCAGAATCTGGTATCACTTTCAATGATAGGAGTTGTTGTTCCACTCATCTTGACGTTGCGATGTGAAGTGAGAATGCATTCGTTCCCGAGTGAGCAGATGGGTGATGAAACGTGATCATACCTGTCTCCCCCCTCCCCATCCTCTCGTCGATTGTACTTAACGTATGGAGGGTTTGTGTGAAGTGAGGACGCGTTCGTTCCCGAGCTGGCGGGACAGGATGCAACATGTTAAATCGAATTTACTATATTACCGTTTTATCACGTTCCCCCCCTTCCACCCTCTCGTCGCTTGTACTGGAGGAGGACTAGTGTTTATCCTCTCGTACATGAATGGGTATCGAACCGAGGACTCTATGTTCATATATATGAATCCATCCCGAGAACTCAATATTCATAGATGAATATTTATACGCCCACACATATACACATATGCACAAATCTTGGGGAATGACAACACGTCATCACCCTTATACTTCAATGTGGAACAGATTTATATCTTCCCATACCTCGATGTGGGAATGGAATTTAACCTTTTCTTAACCTTATATCTCTCTTAGATACATAGCTCAAGGTTGGATTCTGGATAGGGAACACCCCTTACCAGAATGTCTTATTACATTTATTTCATAAATCTCTCCCAGTACACCTACCTAATCATTCTCTCGATATTCTTTTACCTAAAGAATAACGATACTGCATCATATATCATACACTAAACGTAATAGATATCAAACCCTAGACTCGATATTCATACATAAGAGTTTAAGCACAGACATCGAAGAATTATCAGCACATTTAATTCAAACATCCCCCGAACCCCATATCGAACCCTAGACTCGATATTCGTACATGAGAGTTTAAGCACAGACATCGAAAATAATTATTATCAACACATTTAATTCAAACACCCCCGGAACCCCGTTACCCACCCACCTATGACACATCACACACACCACCATCATCATCATCATCATCACCCCTCAACCACCTCACTGCACAGGGGAGAACGGCACTACGCCAACACTCCCCTTCTTTTACATTGGGGACTTTTAATCAATGAGTATTCTACATCACTCATATATTAACATAGAGGAGACTTCAGCATCATATCTACACTGTGCCGAAACTCTCCTTTCTATACTACTTATATATATATATATATGACGTTCCATTCTCTTTACATGTCCACACGCGGTCACCCCCCCCTCCAAAAAAAGAACGAATTTCCATTCTATAAGAGTGTAAGTATTGAAAACTCAAACAATTAACAATGAATACTTATATAGAACTGGTTAATTAAAAAATATTTAACATTAATTTAGTGTTTTAACATGACGCTAAGTTTTGTGTAGTGAGATTATGTCTATCTATTAAAGTTTACCAGTTATACAAAGTCATTCAGAATGGCTTTCCTCCCCCCTCCAAAAAAATCAAGATGTAAATTTAAGATCTCACTACTCTCAAATAAGTTAATGAATTCGTTCGAATGTTAATGAACAAGGCAACTGTCTGTTCAGGTACATTTGTGCAATGAAGCTCACCTGCTAGAAACAATAAAACAATTTAATTCGATGAATTGTTAATTTTTTATCCCAAAGCAAACAGCCCACAAAAATAAAATCAGTGAATCACTGGACAGCAACTTGGTTCAGTTCATTATCATCGGTGTCAGGAAAGCGGGAAATATGATCTCTAAACTCGATTTGCAGATATGTGAACCTGTTTGTACTATTTTCATGTTGAGGGGTCGTACCCAAATAAAGATACTACATGGTCAATCATGGAAATGTATCGTAAAATATGTGAAGCAACGCAGTTGTTTACGCAAACCTATCGCACATACACGGTGATTCACGGTATGTACACTCTGTAAAGATGTAATCACAACAACGAGTCATACATTGGCAGACGCGAGAAATCATGTGTAGTGTGTAGTGAGTGAAGTGTTTAAGGGCCCGTCGACAACAAGGTCATTTGGGCCGCGAGAAATCATTTATACGATAACGGGACTGAATATTTTGAAACTGAGAAAGATGAGAGAATCAAAAATACTTTGTGTCAAGTGACAAACAGTGAAGTAGTTTACGTGTAAATATTGGAATTGTGTTCAGGATTGGTATGTAGATCCGTTTTAGCGGCGGACAAAGGGTAAATGCTACAGAGACTTAAAGGAACATCGTAGAGACGTGTCCAAGTGTCGCAATTGTATTAAAGACTTTGTATGTTAGTACTGAGGTGACATTTTTGGTGAAAATAAAGAAGTTTTAATGTGAACTTGTAGATCCAGTCACGTATATTCAGCATATTTTCATGACAAATTAAATGTATATCTTAGATATGCTGGGACTAGCCTCACAGGCACTCTTCATTCTTTTTTTGACTTTTGGTTTACTAGAAAACCGTAACATATAGAAAAAAATCTTGCTGCATAAACTATTTGGGTCAATATAGATGCAGAGGTCATTATTTATTTATTTCTTGGCCATGAAACAGAATGCAAATGTAAAGTTCTTAAAGCATGTCTATCATATCAATAGAGTCAACAAGAAAAATTCAATGCCATGGCCAGGATTTGAACCACTGATCTCCTGGTTTCCGTTCAGTCATTCTAATCCAATTAGCTACAATGGCCAACTTGCCGTTTCGACATTAAATTCTCCATTTGACTCGTATATTTCTCCGGTAGATCACTAGGGACTCTCGCATTCGTGATACACCGTTTGTGGCAACTTAACATCGTAAATACAAGGGGCGTCCAGAAAGTAAGTTCTGTTTCAATTTATCTCCTCTGCAGCGCTGCGATCGCAGTTCACGCGATGCTCTTCTTGATGTGGGCAGTCTCTCTCCAGGTGTCTCGGCTGGTCACACCCCGAGCACATACCACTTGGCCTTCGCCGTCGTTCCTGGATTGGTCCTCGGTCTCCATCGCAGGGATATTCCTTGTTCTCGTGATCAGGGTAGGCGTCACCTTGACGGCTTCCATCCTCAATGCGGTCGTTAGCACCCAGTGGATGGGCTTGTATCACCGAGAATTAGGAGCTAACGTATATCGGCGTGTCGTGCACCATATTCGAAGGAGTAGGCGGCTTCTCGGTATATAAATCCGGGTAGGAGGTCGACAAGGCTTTGCTGGCCAGCTGTTCGATTGCCAGGGGGAACTTCTGCAGTGTCTCCCCTGGCTCCTGTGTCCTATATTTCAGGTAGCTGCGGGAGGTGGGGCTAAACGGTGGTCTCCGAACCGGTTTTCCTAGGCCTCCCAGATGTCCATGGGCGCCGCCACTGTCTTAACCGCGTTCAGGACCTCTGCGGCCCGTTCGTGAAGGCTGGTGGTCTCTTCGTTATGCGACCGCTTGTGCTTGGCGACTGTGTCGAATTGGTGGCGGAAGACCTCAAACGTTGGCGTGCCGTCATACTTCGGTGGTTTGACGCGCGCAGATGTATCCCGTCCCGGCGGGTCGGCCTTCAGATACTTCAACCTTCTGCCGCCAGTGTCCTTCACCATGGTGTTTAGGGAGCAGGTGTCTCTGTCGGTCTTTCCTCTAGGTCGTTAACACGGTTCGCCAGGTCTTCAACGCGATCGTCCACTTGACCCATCCACTTACCCTACTCCGTAACATCCTTCACGCCGGCCAACTGCGCTTCAAATTTTGCGGCGAGGGACTCGTTCGCAGCCTTCATTTCTGCTACCAGACTGTCGTTCGCCGCTTTCATATCCGTGGTTATTTCTGCCTTCAATTCAGTCATCGTCTCGGCCAGATTTCTATTTGCCGCATTCAATTACGTAGCTCAGGTGTCATTGGCTGTCTTCATTTGTTTTAACCCTTCTATGATCCTGGTCAATGCAGCTTCCATCGTCGTATCTCACTTCTGACACCAATTATGACTTCGCGGGTTCCTAGAATTAGAGATCTTGTTTGCAGAAATTCAAAATCCTCTTTATTGCAGTACACAATAACTTTGTACAACCCTTGCAGCAGTAAAATACCTGACACACACAACAACAGTGACGAAGGTCGTTTCGTTACTCCCGCTACAGGTACACAGATGAAATATTCCACTGAGGTAAAACTCAAAACCCAACTCCACTACACAACTGCAACTCAGTCAACAAGTGACTCTGCTATAACACTTTACGGGCTATTTATACCTCCAGTCATTGTTATAGACTGCAGTAGAACTCCCGAGAGAGATTGTGGTGATTTGAAAGCTGGAACTATCCAGATATCACCCTTCCATCCCTCCCTCCTTCCCTCCTTCCTCCATCCTTCCATCCCTCCCTCCTTCCTTTCCCCTTTTCTCATTCCCTCCCTCCTTCCCTCCTTTCTTCCCTCCCTCCTTCCCTTCCTTCCTTCCTCTCTCTCGGCGATCGTTCAGCTCTACGCGCCACTATCTCTTTGTTTGCTGCCCGCAAGCCACTCTCTGTCTCTTTCTTTCCTTCGCACGCAACCGGCACTTGATTGTCGTGTCTGAAACACAAAAAAATGCGGACAGTGACAATATGGAAAAAATCTTAAACCTTCCTTTCAACATTTTAATTTGCCATATATATAGTGTTTGAAAACGACACCGAACTAGCTTATAGAGGTAGTTGCTCAGCTTCTATGTGACACATGTAGCTTTTACCGCCAGTGGAGCAGCATAAAAAATGCTCCAGAATTTGCTTAATAGGCAGTGACAGGAACGACGACGTGTCTCTCACGCTTTCGGAGTTCACAGGTATAGGTCACACGCCGTGCTGCGTGTTCTAACTCTTTGTAAACATACTGGCATACTCCGCAGTAGCTTGCTTGCAGCTATTAAGAATTTCTTTGACTTATGAAACCACAATAAAAAGCTATTGCTTAGTTATTGCTTATAAGTGTTTAGCGTGCTCCAAAATTCCATTATAGCAGTCCATATGGCAAACATGCTGATGGACAAATGCAACTTAAACATTTTAGAGGGAAGTTAATGTTAGTGGAATTGAGGATGGAAGAATTAAATGATAAAATGAACAGTGAACAATATCACAGAAGTATAGATTAAGTTAACCAAAACTAAATGCCTTATGCAATGAGACAAGCATTTTACTTCACTGTGTTTAATAATCCTAAATAAAGCATTTGTAACTGAAAAGGAAGCTGTTGATTTTACATTAACTGGTTGAAAGCACTGTACAATTAAGATTATAGCAAAAGGAGCAACTTTGGAACTATCCGAATCATTACTCGACCTTTTCACAAGTAACTCTTCTGTCTCATTACCTGAAAGTGAGGCTAGGGTCACTGATGAAGAACAAATAGGTATGTTTTTGTTTTTTTGGCTGGTACGTCCCAATAAAAACTTTTGAGGTTCGCACACCAGCAGTTCCTGCACTGCCCAACCACAAAATTATGTAATATTTAGTGCTGCAAAAATTCTACTTAACAGAATTTCGAAGTTGCGACACCGAAATTCAGACTCGTTGAGTTTATAATCTACGCAATGGCTATAATCGGCGGTATATATAGGCACATGACAGGTGACAGTGTCCATTTTATTTATATGAAGTTAAACATTATTATTTACCTACTGTAATACATGTTCTGAGTAAATGCTTAAAATGTTGAAGATTCAGAAATTTTCAATGTTGATATATAAAGTAAGATTAAAAGAAAAGCAAAATTATAGATGCCAGTGTAGGTACTTATATGTAATACATGTGTATGGTCTCTCAGACTTGGTCTCAGTGGTATCTGCCAATCAAACACAGCGGGTTTACATTATATGTGGGAGCGATTCTTAAGTATCAATTTAAAAATTTATCGAATTCGTCTGGTCCATAAAAAGGTACCCAATTAGGTCAATATCAGGTGATATGAAAGTCAATATCATTATCATTTCGGAATCCTGAAACCCACGCACTCTTATACGATGAACTTAAATAAAAAATATTGCGTTTTGAAGACATAATGCTCATAGCAGCTAGACGTTTGCTTGTAGTAGGTAACGATCAAACGCACAAATGCCTTAAACCGATATCTGTTAATGCATGCACTGCAATATCTGAAAGTGTAAACTTTGTTCATTGTAAATGGGTTGTCATGGGATATGATTCAAGTAACTACATTTGGAATGTATCATTTTTCTTTGTCCTTTAAGTATTTGATTTACAGGGCCGTGAAATTATCAAAATGGCAGTCGTTGAGTTTCAGGAAGTGTAAATCATGGTAAATTGGTTTGCCAACCGCATTCTAATACAAGAAAGTAAGCTACATTGATAAAAGGAGAACAAGAAAACAGGTGTTTGGAAAATATCAGCAGTGTGAGGGAGTACGTATCAATAGGACCTGCTATTCAAATTGTTAATAGTTTTGACTGAGTCGCCTGGCTCCAATGTTTGCTTCAGGTTAGAATAATTACTAATGTTAAAAATTTGATGGTGATGGTGGTGATAAAGAAAGCAGGTTTTTATGTATGGTGGTAGATAAAATGATTTCTGTTGATTTGGTGAGGGTGTTTTCTGTGTGAAGTTTCCTAGAGCGCTGCTCAGTAACGGGACCAATCAAACGAAACTGTGTTAGCCTCATTGTGCTGAACGAGTTTTACAAATCCTGTTAGAGCAAGCTTCTTCCGATCATAATTTCGACAAGTGTATGTTATGGTGAATGTTGGAAGAGTAGCTTAAAGCATTTGTTCGTATTTAACTGAGACCGAATTGCCGTCTCTTAGTGTTATGTTGTTATATGGCCAGGGCTATATGGATTACGGCTATGGAGGCCAAGTATACAACAGCTTCTCTCGTTTTAATAATCTCTCGTATCAATAAGTTCCTAGTGGAAGAGAAAAAATTAACAGATGTAGATTATCTTGTTTTCACAGGCGTGTTATAATACTACTTTTATTTTCATTTTCTTGGAATTAATGTTCCTATTTTGTTATACAAAACCCCACAAGTGCAATATCCGACGTATGTCATGGTTTACCGCCTTCACGCCGTCAGTTTGCAGATTGTGCTACAGTTACATTATATTAATATCTTTTAAATGAATAGTATTGGTATCTGTATCTTGTCTTATGTACTTTTGGCCTGTTATATGTTGCACATTTTGCCATGTCAAGTGTCAACAAAGCACTGTGTTTAGCTTTAACCTCAAAATAAGTAAGGTAGTAACCCAGACTTTCAGAACATAGTGATCCACAGTGAAACCACAGGGAACTGAAATGTGTATATTTAAACCTGGACTGTGCTTAAATTACTATTGGTTGGTTAGAGACTCAGTCTTAAGTGTTGTGGTTCAGTATGTTATACATGGAGAGGTCCATCCCCAAACATGTACATTATAATGGTTCTGGTTTACATGGCGTGAGTTGAGGCATCCATCTTTGGATGTATGTAAGCGGTAAGGCTTCTGCCAGCAGTAGCAAGGTTGTGACATAGGTGGCTGATGCTAAAGGGGACAACCTTAAACTCTCAATATATTGCCAATTGTAAATATATAGAGTAGAAATTCTTTCTTCTTTTACGTTTTGTTTGCTTCTTCTTATACTGTGAAGCTCTGCACAGTTATCACAATGTACAGGTTTCTCATTATTACCTCTTTGCAGTAATGTAATATAACAATGCATGATGTACTGCTCAAAGTAATGACAACAATACAGCCATTGCTGTATTGAATGTAAAGACGTTCATTTTGTTGAATGTCTCTTAATGATTTATAAGACCTATTGTTATAACTATAGCACTTGGCATTGTTCTAGATCTGAAATCTAGGTGCAACTTCCAACCTAAAATGATGGCTACTTGTGTTAAGTCCCATAGCTTTAGCAATGGTATTGATCTGGTTAAAGCTTGTTTTTGTTTGGATACATAGATGTTTGAAGGTTTCAATAGTGGGGATAGTAGCGCCTTCCCTGTGGAGGCATTGCACAAAGAATGAGCAAATCTAACATTCTACTTAAATCCAAACAGTTGGCATAGCAAATGCTGAGCTAAACTTTAAAATGGAGAGCTAATCTTCCTAGTAATTCATATTGAAGGTAAACAAACTCAACTAAACATATATATAGTTGGAGGTATTCAAACATGGAAATCAGTATAAGCATTCTTTTAATGTCCCATTCAACATGTCATACATTCACAGCACATGCATTATAATACTGGTACTCTGGTACCTTTATTGTATTTGTATCTTACATTATGTAATATCAGTGAATATTCAAGAACCATCAGTATTTCTAACATTTACCTCAGAAGTGAAAATTGAAATTGAGTATTTAAGGAGGCTCTTTAACTGCTCTGGTCCTCGGCATTCCATTCTATATTGCGCATGACATACTGCTTAATTTTGCTCAGGGGCCCGTTTAACAGAATTGAGGTTGTTTTACATTCCATAAATCTACAAAAAAGGACCAACGACTTTACTTCTTTTCTAAAGGAAGCCATGCTAACAGCAATCTCAGCCAGGTTTGTTCCAGAGCCTAGCATGGTACACCTAGACCATGGAGAATGACACTAATCCCAGAACATGCATTTCTGTTGGTCAATATAATGAAAATTGTCACTGCATGCAGTCTTAGCTAAGTATTGGAAATTTACCTGCTGAATGGAGCATTCATGAATATCTCAGTATAATATGGGGAGTGAGTGTATAAGAGTGACTTTAAAACTTTCTTGAAAATTGTATATTGTTTAGGACTACTTAATTGTTACGAGTAGAATGGAAGGTTACTTTGCATTTTTATTCTAGAAGAGTAATATACTTCTTGGAACTGTTTTAAACTATTTGGCAGTCTGTTAATTTGCCCACATTCCTCTTGCTGTAGTCATGCAGAGCAGTAATATAGCTAACAGAGACTATATGTATTTACTGGTTAGAATACATCTTAAACAGGGCCATAAGGGAATGTTGATAACAAACACTTAAAATAATATGTTGGTTCTCTTTGTTATAAAAATATTTGCTTGCTATGCATTGAATTACCCAAGTACACAATTCCATATAACCTCAGGAACTAAAAATACCAAAATATAGTGTACTTAAAGCAGTTTGCTTGAGCAGATATTTTACATTTCTTAATGCAAAACAATCAGAGCTATGCGTTCATAGCATGACTTTTATTTGTTTTCTGCACCTGCATGTTCTTGTAGACCAAGAAATTTTGCTTGAAATACATTAGTGTAATGTTTGTATCTGATTGCTAGTTACACCTACAACTTAATAAAGTTGATAGTTTATTTACGTCATACCACATTTGAAATTTTCGGATGTTTAATTGACATTGTCTCCTAATTGCTGATGTGATTGTGTGATATAAGTATACGGGTATCATACGCAAAGAGCACATCTTTTGGCTCCTAGCTGAGATTTAAATGACAAACCATTTATAACTATTAAACATAACAATGGCTCAAAAATAGAGACTTGTGAGACAACTCTCATAATAATGCTAGATTTGAATCATATCCATTTATCATTGTTCCCTGCGGGTTGTTTAAGAAATATTTAAACTAGTTAATAGAGATCACATTGAAAGCTTACAATTCTAACTTTTGTAATAGGAGGTCAAATACCATGGCTAAACCAGAAGATATTTCTAATTATAGTTCTTTTTTATCCAAGCCTCTAATTCAGAACTTAGCATGCGTGGTGCTTTTTCTAAAACCATACTGAGAGAATATTGATAGGACATTTATCATTCTTTAACACTAGCCCTGTATTGGCTAAGGTTTTGGATACATAGAGTCAAACTGAAAAATTTAATGCCATGGCCCACATTTGAACCACAGATGTCCTAGTTTCCGCTTGGATGCTCTTAACCGTTTAGCTACCTTGGCAAGTTTGCTGCCATGATATTAAATTCTGCAATTATTCATATATTTTCCCGGTATACCGCTAGGGACTATAGATCTAGTAATTCTGCTTCTTTTTCTGTTTGCTACATTGAGATTATGTGTTAAAGCTATTAGCTGTTGCTAATTAGCTACTGCCTTCTTAGTTTCCGATGGCTAATGGGTCAGTAATACAGCAATTAACAAATTTGAACATAAACATGTTCCTAAACTCACCATTTTCTTGTAAAAGATTGAAATATACTTAAAAACAGTAAAAATTATCAAATATTTAAGTAAGTAAACTAAGAACCTATAAATGCCCCAGACGTTCTCTAAATCAGCTTTTACGAATGTTTCCAGTACTTAGGGTTCCATTATCTTGTAAAAGATTGAAATATATTTAAAAACAGTAAAAATTGTCAAATATTTAAGTAAACTAGGAACCTGTAAATGCCCAGATGTACTCTAAATCAGCTTTTACAAATGTTTCCAGTTTTAGGGTTCATATTGTGGCTTTGTGGGTTCGTGATATCAAAAGTCCAGGTTACAAACACAAAAAATTGCACTTTATTTCTGTAGAAGTACGCTTTGTACGCATACACATACAACATACATCGGGTCTTCATGCAGTCACTCGCCTTCTAGCAGTTTTGACGAGCCATCTCATGCAAGTCGTGGAGATGGTCCACCAGGTTCTCCACATACTCAGTTGCTGGCTGTTTTGCGTGCGGGGAGCTTCCTAAAGCCAGATCACAAGGGAGGCGTAACTCTCGGCCGAACATTAAGCTGGCTGGCGTCATCTCAGTGGTGTGTGTAGATGAGCGGTAGGCCAGCAATAACAGTGGCACCTTGACGTCCCAATCTGGCTGATAGCTTGCCACGACCACCCTTCAGATGCTCTTCTAAGGTTTTGATGTATGTCTCCACCATGCCGTCGGACTGGGGATGTAGGGGTGTTGTGCGGGTCTAGTTCACCCCAAGCCTTTCTAGTGCCTCCTTCATCAGGTAAGACTAAAAAATGTTCCGAACTGAAGTCGTACACATGCAGCTTCTGTACTTAGCGTGCTGTCTGGCCTTCCAGGTTTCTAAAGCTCATTAGCCATGTTAGGGCTGAGTGGCCGGTCCTCAGGTGGAATGACTAACCATACAGGTATTTGTGGATGTGTTCCAAGGTCTTAACCACCGCCAGTAACTCGTCGGGTGACGCAGTAGTTCTTCTCTGCCTTGGATAGCGTCTTGCTGTAGTAGGCTATCACCCGCTCGTGGCCGTCCTGGACTTGGGATAGGACACCTCCAATGCATTGGTTGCTGGCGTCAGTGTCCACAATGAAGGCGCCACCTGGTTGTGGGAATCCCAGAATAGGAATACGGCACAGTGTCTTCTTCAGGTGTCCGAAAGCGTCTTCGGCGTCCTCCATCCACACATAGGGCCGGTGTTCTTCAGTCAGGTGGGTGAGGGGTTTGGCGATGTTGGAGCACCCCTTGATAAACGGACGGTAATAACTGCACTGCCCAAGGAAACTGTGCAGTTCTCTCTTATCCTTTGGCCGAGGCCAATCTGTCACGGACTGTGTCTTCTCCGGGTCTGTGGCCACTCCGATTGGTCTTTATGGATCTTGGACTCATTTGAGCATCATTTCACCCATTCCAATTCCATTCATCGTCCGATATGACTTAACGTTGGAGGACGTAAAATTACAAACAAAAAAAAAGTGTTTGGTGAGACTATGTGGCCCAAAGTAGTTCACCTCCTTGCAGAAGAGCTGGCACTTCTTTCCGTTCAGCTTCAGTTTGGTCGCCTGCAGTGTCTGTAACACCTTGCTTAGGTTGTCAAGATGTCTTAGAGCGTCTTGCCGACGATGATGTCGTCCAAGTATAGCAGGCATGCGTCATATGTCAATCCTGTCATCACTGATTCCATTAGACTTTGGAAGGTGGCTGGTGCGTTGCAAAGGCCAAAGGGCATAACTGTGAACTGCCAAAGCCCCTGGCCTGTCGAGAATGCTGTCTTTTCCTTGTCTCTCGGATCTAGAGCCACCTGCCAGTAACCCGACTTCAGGTCCAGGGTCGAGAATCAATCTGCATCAGCTAGCATGTCCAGGGTGTCGTCAATCAAGGGTAAGGGGAAACAGTCCTTCTGGGTGACGGCGCTCAGCTTCCTGTAGTCCATGCAGAAGCGTAGCTCGCCGTTCTTCTTTGTCACCAGAACTACAAGGGAACACCAAGGGCTGTCAGACTCTTCAATCACTCCCCTGCACTTCATGTCATCTACCATATCCCGAACCGCCGGCTGTTTCGCCAGCGGAACGCATATAGGTGGTTGCTGAATAGGCCGGACGCCTCCGGTGTCGATCCGGTGGAGCACGCGGTCCGTGCGGCCGTAGTAGCTGTCGCCTTGGCTGGAGACCCGCTGGTATCGCCTCAGCAGTTGTCAAACTCTCTCCAGCTCTTCTGCGGTCAGGTGCTCGGCCGCCCTCTCCAGTAAGCCTTACAGCCGGGGCCCCAGGTGTTGTGTCAGCACCGGCTTCTGCGTCTTGTCGATGGCGGTTACGCTGACGGCGAGCTCGCATGTCCCCAGCTCCATTCCGGCCTGGACGTCGTGATCGGTGCCTGCCAGATCGAGCAACCTCACTGGCACCTCCCCTCGGCACGGCATTAATGTCCTGGCTACACAGAGTCCATGCACAGGCGTCAACTGTTCCAGCATCATGTTCTTCGACCGCCGGCCTTCCAGTCGCGCCGTCAATACCACCTCGCTTCTCGCGGGGACAACCAAGTCTTCCTTTAAGACGACCCTGCAGACTCCAAGGTGCTCTTCGGGTTGCCGGAGTATCACCTCTTCTCCATTGAGACGCGGGTTCTTCCTGCCGACGTCAACCATCGCCTCGTGACCCCTGAGGGCATCCGATCCCAGTATCACCTCCTCAGCCACCTTCGCGACGAACATCCACAGACGTACGGCTCTCCCTCCCAAGGTCAACTTCAATAGGGCCTCCTTCTCCACAGGCATTGTGTCACCCGATGCCATCACAAGCTGGTATGGTTGGCTCGGCTTACGTCGGCAAACCCTTGGCCACGCCAGGACTGATGATGGTGACGGCTGCCCGGGTGTCTACGAGCACGTGGCACGCCTTCCCTCTCACCCAACCGTCCGCGATGGGGCTGTCATCCATACGCCGGCTGATGGCGCACAGTGTCACTCGAAGGGATGGTGGCGATGGCGCCGACGTGCCCCTCTCCACGACGGTCCTTACTCATTTTCCGGCTGCTCCTCCTGGTGTGGGCAGTCTCTCTCGAGGTGCCCCGGCTGTCCACACCCCCAGTACAGGCCACTAGGTTTTCGCCGGCGTTCTTCTCCTTGACTTCTGTCTCCGGAGTAGCGGACACTCCTCGTTCTCAATGTCGGGATAGCTGTTACCTTGGCCGCCTCCATCCTTAATGTTACCGTTAGCACCTCGTGGATGGTTTTATAATCGCCGAGCATTAGGCGCTGACGAATCTCAGTGTCTCATACCCCGTCAACGAATGTGTAGGCAGCTTCCTGGGATATGAACTCTGGTGGGAGGTTCACTAGGGCATTGCTGGCCTGCTGCTCGATTGCCAGGGCGAACTCCTGCAGCGCTTCCGCCGGCGGCTGTGACCTTGACTTCAGCTGGCTGCGATACGCTGCGGCTAGCGGTGGTTTCCAAAGCGATTCTCCAGGGCCTCCCATATGTCCTTGGGCCCCGCCGCTGTCTGGACCGCGTTCAGAACTTCCGCGGCCCTTCCCTGGAGGCTGGCTATTAACTGCGTGGCCTCTTCCTCTGGTGACCATTTGTTGTGTTTGGGCACTGCGTCAAACTGGAGAAAAAATAAATAAATAAATAAAATCTGCATTACTATGCCTTGGTATCTAGTTTCTAAACCAAGTCATAACATCCACCAATTTTATTTCTCATTTTATACTTTATTTAATAAGTACATCCCATTTTTGCAGATACATATTATATTATGAAAGTTAACTACTTATCTAAACTAATCTACTGCTACTGTTTCCAGTAGCTTACAATAGATTCTAATCCTATTCTGTTCACAGTCCTCTAACAAAAGAAATTTAACAATTCAATCTATTATTTTAGTTAATTGATGGAAATTAATCATTTCTCCACACTAGCCGTATATAGGCTAAGATATTTGATGGATAGAGTCAACATGAAAGGCAGGAAGGCACGTTGGCCATGGTAGCTCAAAGGTTAAGAGCGACTGGACGGAAACCAGTAGATCCGTGGTTCAAATCCCGGCCATGGCATTGAATTTTTCATGTTGACTCTATCCATCAAATTCAATCTAACTTAAACTATTATCACATGTTTGTTTCTACTGAATAATAATTTGACTGTTGGTACTACTCTGTATAAGTTTTACAATTTTATCCTGGTTTCCATACCCTTCCTCAACAAGCTACATGATTTGACATCAGGAAAAGGAGCTGTTCATAATTTCGTCGTTTGTTCCATCCTTACTTATTTGAAATATCTTTTTCTCGTCTAAATGAACCATCCTCCTCCTGCAGTCTGCTTCAATCCTGCCCGTGAAAATCCAGTTGCTTTTGTCTGTTAATTCTCAATCGTCCTGATCCTGACTGGTTATTAGGAATGTAGACGATGTTCCTCCTCCTGCTCTACTTGTCTCCTTTGTCTTAATCTAGTAGATCTCCTTAGTTGTGGTTGATGTTCTACTTCCTCTCTTTCTAAGCGTTGATGTAAGCCCAGTTGTTTCTCTTGTAAATATCTGCCGTAACTCAGTTTGGATACTGTTCCTGCCATCTGTTCTAATATTCTCTAATCTTCATTATTTCTGATTATTGTTGCTATTTGTTTTCCAGCCAATTGCTGCCGTTGATCCTGAAGTGTTTCTCGGTAATTTTGGCATTCAAATAGAACATGTTCGGGGGTATCCTGTAGTCCACAAAACTCACAATTATCGTCTCTTTTCTTGTTGATCTTCTTATAGTAAGTGCCATACGGTCCATGACCCGTTAGTTAATGTATAAGTCCTTGCCTGGGATCAAGATGTTGTAGTCTAAGTCTTTCTTTGATGTTTGGAAAAATACTGTAAACCCTTCTTCCTGTTTCTAAATGATTCCATTCCTGTTGCCATAAATATATTAATTCAGAATTTATTTGTTGTTTATCAATGCATCTTTTACCAACTATTTCCTTTACCTTATCCAAACTTTGTTTTTTGAGCCAATAAATGGTGGCCCTTCTTCTGATAGCAAGACCCAGAGGCCATATACCTAGTATGATAAGTAGTGCCATTGTAGATGTTGTTCCCATTGCACCTGTTGCTCTTATCAAATATTTTCGCTACGTCTTCCTAATTGTTCTCATGTTCTTCTGCAAACTAAGACGGTGGGCCCATATGGCCGCTCCATATCAGAATTTATTTGTCGTTTATCAATGCATCTTTTACCAACTATTTCCTTTACCTTATCCAAACTTTGTTTTTTGAGCCAATAAATGGTGGCCCTTCTTTTGATAGCAAGACCCAGAGGCCATATACCTAGTATGATAAGTAGTGCCATTGTAGATGTTGTTCCCATTGCACCTGTTGCTTTATCAAATATTTTCGCTGCGTCTTCCTAATTGTTCTCATGTTCTTCTGCAGACTAAGACGGTGGGCCTATATGGCCACTCCATATCCCGTAATTCCCAACATAATACCAGTGTGATAAGTTCTTATTGCATGCAAATGTAGTTTGAAATTTCTTGTTGTTAATGTTGCTATTTTCATCATAATATTGCCTGCTTTTTCTGTTATCTTTTTAATATGCATGTCATAATTAAACTTTTCATCCACCTGTAATCCCAAATACCTCATATCTGTCACCCTTTTAATAGACTGTCCATTAATTTTGATCACTGGGTTTCGCTTTAACTGTCCTTTGAAAATGATGTACGCCGATTTTGCTGGTGCCACTTCCAGTTTTACATTCCTGCACCATTTTTCTACTTTGTTCATGATTTGCTTTGCTTTTGTTTCGATCTCTTGTCTACTATCAGCTTCCAGAAGTATCACCACATCATCAGCATAGGCGATTACATCCTTTGTCTCTGGTAGTTCTAGTAGCTTTATCAAAAAGGGTTCGATTAGGATGTCCCAAAACAGAGGCCCAAGTATGGATCTCTGCGGGCATCCTTTCGTGATTTCTCTGGTAATCCTACAATCATCTCCACTTACATAAACTCTTCGATCCATGCAATAATTATTTAATATGTTTACCAACGTAGATGGATATCCCTGATTTCTCAAAATGCCAAAAGGTGCAGGCCACCATACATTATCAAATGCTCCTGCAATGTTAATAAAAATTGCGATGACATATTTATTTTTGGTAGTTTCTACATCTTTTATTATTTCTTTTAAAGCGTCTTCAGTAGATTTCCCTTTTCTAAATCCATACTGCTTGTTTGTCATTCCCAACATTATCCTATATTCAGTGATCCTTTTGTAGATGAGCTTTTCTTGAACTTTTCCTAGTACATTTAATAAGCATATGGGTCGATATGATTTAGGTTTCGTTGGGTCCTTATCCTTTGCTTTCTTTAATATAGTAACATTTGCCTCCTTCCAGCAATAAGGGATTCTGCCTTGTATAAGACAGTCATTTAACAACCTGGTCAGATATGGTGCTATTTGATGTTCTAAGTTTTGTATGACCTCTGTTGTAATACTGTCTGGTCCAGGTGCCTTCTTTCTCTTCATGTTTCAAATAGTAAGCCTTACTTCCATTTCATCAAAGTGATATATTACCTGGTCATTTACATAGGGACTGTTATATATGTCTCTTTCCACTTTATGTTCGTCGTTTTCACCTTCCTCACTATCCGCTGGCAGAAGTTTATGTAGAAGAACGTTTACAGATTCAATCCAATTCCTTGTATATGTACCATCATCCTTTTCCAATGTAGAAATGACTTCAGGTGCTCCTATTTTCTCTGTTATTATTTTATATGGAATTCCCCAAGCTTTATCTCCCATGTAATATTCTATGTAATTTTCCCATGATGTTATTCTCGTTCTTTCTATTTCTTCTTTGTAGTGTGCTTTTACCTGTCGGTATATTTCCAAATTTCTCCTCTCCTCTGCAATAATACTCCTTTGGTATACTCTTCTAGATTTCCGAACTTGACTTCGTAGTTTCTGTAAATGCTCATTCCAAAAGTTATGATCATAATTACTTTTAACTCTAATCTTCTTCAAAGATTTTCTCATTGCACTCTGAATATTCATTGTTAGTTGTTTTGCATTCCTGTCAATATTTAGGTCCTCCTCACTATATGTTGGTATTTCAAAATTAGATCTGAATATGTTCCAATCAGCATTCTTCATCACATATCTTACTGGTTTCCTATAATTCCATGTATACTCTTCAGCATCTATTAGTTTACAATCAAAGTAAATCAGATTATGATCACTTGAAGCTAGATTTTGCCCAACTCTCCAATTACAAATTTTATTGCCTATATATCCTTTTGTTAGAGTCAGATCAATATTCTCAGACGCTCCTGCCCAACCCTCGAAGGTGAAAGGGTTATTTGGTTAATTATGAAGTGTTAATTGGTACTCCATAATAAAGTCCTCTATTAATTTCTCTCTGTTATCTATGACCTTACTCCAACACTATGAAGATTTTGCATTGGCATCCATTGTCAAAATTACCGAATTGTGTACAAAGGTATCCAACACAGTTTTGGTTCTATCTCGGTATCATCTCTGTCCTGATAATACTGATTACACAGAATAAAAGTTTTTCCTTTGTACTTTAATTCAGCACAAGTAGTCCATTCATCACATAACTGTGATATTTTAAGTATCTGTATATTTTTATTTATTACAAGAATCGCCGCCATAGGATGCTCTCCGTGCATAATTGTTCTTGCAAGGACTGGCATGTGAATCAAACGTCCACGTATCGTGTATGGTTCTTGTAAACAGACCACGTCAAGGCGCATTTCATCTATTAACTGTCTCAATTCTGTCATGACCATTCGACTTCGTTGTGCATTTAATTATCCAAAGCATAGGATTGTATCCGCCGTATGTGACTTTATTTGATCTTTATCCATAATCGGTCCTAGCAATTAGCCTGTTCCAATACATAGAGTATGTAGGGCAGTCCTTAGTTCCTGGATGTTTACAATTGTTTTGAGGTTGTTTCCAGGTTTCTGGTTTATCTTTTTATTCATCACATCGTTTTTCCCTTTGTAGATCTCTATATCTACATGGTATGCATACCGGGGCTTGTTCTACCTTTTGGCAATCCTTTTTCTCATGGTCTTGTTCTCCACATTGTGAGCATACATTCTGATTTCGCGTGCAATATTTGGCAACATTTCAAGCACCTAGCAACCGTTATGAAATCCTTAACAGTAATGGACTGGAAACCTATATATACCTGTTCTTTTGTTATCAGCAGTTTCCTCAAGTCAGGGGTTACTTCTAACACTAGATGTACATATGGACGATTTTTAGGCCCAGTTTTGAATTTCATTTGCACTTTTTTTTCAAAGTCCTCCCATTCCATCTCATCAAAATTCTGTTCTTGGAGATTTCTTTTCATTCTTCCTCATTTTCATTCCTCAAGACATCATACAAGATAACCAGAGGATTTCTCTTCCTTTGTGGTTCAATTCTCAAATCTTTATCTTTGAGTGTGTCACAGTTTATAATTTTCATCATATCCTCTTTCGTTTTTGCTTCTAAAATAAGATTCTGTTCTGTCGTCCTGATATTAACTACTTTAATTTTCTCTTTTACTGGATTTAGATGTGTCGTAACTATTTGTGCAATTTCTTTAACACTTTGTCCCTTCTGTGAGGAAATGAAGACAGTATGTTTTGTATTTTCTATAGTTTTCTGAATTCTTCTGGTCCCCTCGCTAATCTTAGGAGTCAACGCAACTTGTGCATACGTCATTTCTGGTTGTTGTGTTCTTATCTCCTCTTTACATATTTGAAGTTCGGTCTTTAACTGTACGTTTTGTAGGCGCACTTTATCATATATTTTGGTAAATTCAGCCAATAGATTATACATTTTGGTTTTGTTTCCTACCGATAAAGTCTTATCAGCAGCCACAATGGAATGGATATCTGCCATGATATCCGTTACACATCTGTCTGTTTCACTATCTCTGACATTGGCATTATCACTAGCACTGATATTTGTATTAGTATTGTCTGGCACACTGTCTTTCCTTGTAATTCCAGTTTGAGGAGGTGATCTAGATAGAGATTGCCTACTTGGCTCAAAAGGATCCATGTCTGGATTCTCTTCTTCACTCCTATACTTTTCCTTTGGGATTCCCTTTCTATCCTTCCACATTTTGCTCCTCTCAGACAGTGAGAATCCTTTCGGACTCTGTCACTGCCCAAGGTGGACGACGTGGACGTGGGAGCTCCTCCAAGTGTTGCTTTGTAGAACCTCGACAGCGACATCGCTACGCCGAGGTTCTGGGCACTTTAGGCGAGAACAAATTTTCAGCACTTGGGGTCGAACTGGAGGCGGAAGACTTCGAAAGTTCTCGCGCCGTCCTATTTAGTAGTTTTGACGCACGCCGATTTTGTGTCGCGTCCTGGCGCGTCAGCCTTCAGGTCCTTCAACCTCCTGCTGACGATGTCCTCTACAATGGTGTTCATGGACTTTGTGTTGTTGTCGGCCTTTCCCTGCAGGTTGTTTACAGGATTCGCAAGGTCTTCGACGTCTTCCACCATGGCGTTCAGGGATTTGGCGTTGTTGTCGGCCTGTTCCTCTAAATCGTTAGGGCGCTCGTCCACTTGACTCATCCGCATGCCCAGCTGCGCGACGTCATCCCTTATGCCGGTCAACTGCTCTGCAAACTTTGCGGCGAGGGCCTCGTTTGCCGCTTTCATTTCCGTGGTGAATTCGGTGATCTTCGCGGTCAGGCTCATGCTTGCAGCTTCTGTCTTAGTAGCGAAGGTGTCATTCGCCATCTTCATTTCTTTCAATTCCTCTGTTAGGTTGTTGTTTGCGGTTTCCGTCTTCGTTGATAGTTCCGCTGGCAGGCTATTATTTGCCGCTTTCATTTCCGAGGTCAGTTCGGCTTTCATTTCCATCATCTTCTCCAAAATCTTTTCCAATGCAGCCTCCATGTCGTCCAAATCCTGACACCAATTGTGACCTTGTGGGTTCTTGAAATCAAAAGTCCAGGTTACAAACACCAAACACTTTATTCCCATAGAAATACGCTTCGTACACATACACAATACAGCATACAAGGTCAGCAAACATAGCTCTTTACCCACTCGCATTCAATTACCGACTAACTCACTCTTTGGCGGCCTCTTTAGAGTTTTCTAACATTCCAGAAATTTAAGAAACAATCGAGACCGAGTTAGAACAAAGGGGAACTCTCGAGAAAGCTGTCTCCTTCCCCCCGCCATTTCGGCGAGCTTTTATCTACACACGGCACTGCGCATCCCTTTGATTGCCTTGCCGCCTCGATTAACAATGGCCTGGCGACAGTACTTAAACAACCTAGTGTGCGGTAAGTGTAGTTTGCTAAGGGGAGAGGGATCATTGATTTATTGCTTTAGTCCTCTGTATGCTAGACCTGCTGACAACAACACAGTGTCATCATGGAGCACCATGTTTTAGGTAATAGGTTCAGTTCAGAGTTTGTATTGGTTAAGAGAATTGGTGGTTTTAAGGGCCTTTAGTTATCTCTAATTTCATTTTCTATGCAATTAAGAAATCTGGTCATGCTGGAATAAATTCTCCGAACAATTTCTGTTGTGTGCGGAGAGTTTACTGTAAAAAATCAGCATTGATCTCTGACAGAAACTTTGAAATTTTTTCAGTTATGTTAGCTGTTATGCTGGAGATGAAGACAAGGAATGGACTCCCCATGTGAGCTGCATAATGTGCTATTCCAATCTTATTAAGTGAATGAATTGTGAGAAAATTCACACTATGCCTATCCCTGTGCCAGTGGTCTGTCGTGAACCAGCTAGTCACGCAGAAGACTGTTATTTCTGCGTAAGAAAAATTAGGCGACATTTAAAATGAACAAATGCCTAAATTCAGTTTCCCCAGTGTTCCATCTGCAATAAGACCTGTTCAGCGTATATCTGAACTCCCATTTCCCAGCCCACCTTCACACCCATCCTTTCCATATGAATGTAGAATATTGTCCAGAACGTAGATATGAACTCCTCCTGATCAATCAGTCTAGACTAAATGAAATAGTGAGCGATATGAATCAAATGGGGAAGCAGTAGCTGGTTCTGGGATCACGACTACAACAGTGGAATTTACTAGCTCCCAATACCAGAATTTCAATTTATAAAAAGATTCATGAACAGTATTCCAGTTACTGTGCTATGAGAAATTCCTTTTGGGCATCCATAGACATAGATGATTTAATGAATGAGCCAGGTACCAACACATTCCTGTTTGGGCTATTTATTGACCCTTCTAAGCTAAGTCTCATAGCAGTGTTGCTCCACAATGCAAAATACCGAGCCAGCAATACCAGTGGCACATATAGTAGAAATGAAGCTAACCTATGGAAGCCCAGCTATCTTGTGTGTGGAGATTTGAAAGTCATTACAATTTTATTAGGACTACAAGGGGGATTTATAAAGTACTGTTGCTTTCTGTCCTTGTGGGATAGCAGGGATACTGCATCACACAACATTGTAAAAGAGAGACCTCTAAAATACACTCATACACAGCACAATTTCAGATATGTTCCATTTGTTAACCCAAATAAAATAATACCACCTCCTCCACATAAAATTAGACCTAATGAGGTAGTTTGTTAAAGCAATGAACAAAAATTGAGAAGCCTTTGCTTACCTCGGAAGCCAGTTTCCAAACCTCACTGATGCTAATGTAAAAGAGGGAAAATTTGTTGACTCCCAGATTTGAAAGATAAAAACTTAAAAAAAAATTCAATTTCTCCATTCACATTTGGATTTTTTCTCCAAGAACTTGGAGTAATGAATATGGTGAAAGCTTCCATGGGGATATTCAGAAGATGGATCTCAGATATCATGATAGATAGGATCCCAGAATGAGGGGCGATTATGGTTGGCTTTTAACTAGAGAAGGTGACACAAGGCTATAAAAAAAGGAAATAAAACTGTAAGCGTATTTAAGATATATTTTATTATACCTTCATGTTTCAGTGGTTTATCATTATAATATTTGTTTTTGTTTATTTCTGATGCTATTTTGTTTTGCTTTATCTTCCTTTTCAGGTTGCTGAGATAGAACAAGTTTCAAAAATTGAGTAAAAGACAAGAAATTTATTTTAAAAAAGTGCAAATGTAGGCTAGTTTTGTCAGGGGTGTTGGTTTATTGTACTTTGAGTTATGTTCTATATAAAACCAAAGCATTTTATGCACATAATGAGTAGTCTTTAATTAATATTCTTCACATTATTGGAATAATTCACTAGCAAAGGAAAATATTTTGTCATTTTCTAGAAATCCACCAAACTGTTTACATAAAAAGTCATGTGACACATAACCTTTTACTGTCAATTTTGTATTTAGAAGGTTCCATTTATTTGAAATGACCAAATTTTGTTCATGTGGCAAACAAAAATTGTTGACTAGTGTAATTGTCCCTGTTATTTTATTTATTTTACTACAGATGTTTTAATTTTATTATGGGAATCATCAATAGGTACTGAGTAATTCTCTCCTTTTGCTTCATTTGTTACTTAGTTTGTGCAGTATTGTTAACCCTCCTTTAGTCGTGTGGGGTCTGGGAGGCCTCTAGCTTTATTTAAATGTTTTATTTTATAAAGGAACACACCTATGTATTGGTTGGTCTAAGACATCTAACATTACACCTTACTCAAATGTTTGCTGTCACAACAACTTTTCTGTTTATTACTGTAGCTGCAAGAATGACGATTTAGCAGTTAGGTGTGCTACAGGTCTAGCGGTCCCCCTTGCACCTATTCTCGTTACATGTCGATTACATGTTTTTCTTCAATAACAGGTAGTGGAATATTGCTTTGCAAGTGGAAGGAGCCAGACTTTGTTGTGAGTACCAAATGGTATTCATTGCTATTGGATAAATTGGCTGATGTTAGAGCAGTGTTTACCATGTTTGTAAGTAAATGTCAGAAGCATTATTCCCTTTGGACAAAATGTCACAGTTGATGAGTAAATTACCTGTATTTTGTGGTCGATGAGGTTTTAGACAGTATATACTATCTAAAGCCTAACAAGCATGGCATGAAAATATTAGGTTTGAGTGATGCAAAATGTTTTACACCACTAATATGGAAATGTTTTATGGACATTAGACGGATGGATCACAATTGTAAAATAATGCCGCAGAGGCTGAAGTGCTAAGAATAACTGAACCAATCTGTAACACTGGCAGAAATGTTACAGCAGATGATTGGTTCATTAGTGTATCCCTGGTGAATCAGCTGGGCAAAGACCTTTTTTTTTTCTCGGTACAATTTTCAAGAACATGGAGGATTTGCCCTTCAATTTTACTGCTGCAAAAAGTCGCAGCTTATATGAAAGTGTATTTGGCTTTACAATAAACGAAACACTTGTTTCATTCCAAACGGGGTCAAACAGCAGTTTTAATCTGAAGACTAAATGTTTTGTTGGAACAGCTGTCAGAAGGTGATTACAAAATGCCTGAAATAATCATGCATTACAATACTAAATCTGCAGTTATGGAATAGATATATTGTGTGCTACATACAATGGAGTCAGAACATGAAGGTCGCCAGTGGTAATTTTTAACCATATGATGAATAATGCAGGTTATTAATTCTAGGGTTATTGTTCTTGGAAACCAAAACAAATATTCCACAAGACAGAAATATTTGAAAGTACTGTCCTGAGCTTTTCTCTTGCAACAGCTACGAAGAAGAGTAACATCGTCAAAGCTGTTCAATGATTTCAAAGAGTTTCTAAAGAAATATAAAGCTGAAGATCCAACAGCAGATGAATTTCAGAATGCACCAGAATAATTACAAAAGAAGGGATATGAACCCTGGAGTAAAGACAAATAGAACAGCAAAACTAAATATCGAAGTGTGACATGCAGTGCGTCTCTCTGAGACAATATGCCATAATTTTTTGCAATAAGTACTTAGTCAGGGAAACAGAAGAAATAGCTAATGCCTCTGAGTATCTGAACATTTGCAATGACAAGATGTATTTTTAAAGAATATGTTATTCTCTTTACATATACTGGATACAAATTATAATGTACACTCTATTTGTATTATACTTTAGCTGATGTATTAATAGGACTATACTAATAAAGGTCACGAATAATTACTGTAAGTAAAGCCAAAAATTGGGGGGAGGTAATGAAAAGAATAAGAAGTACAGGCATATAATCGCATAAATATGTTGCAAGTCTTCCACGTCCCACACGACCAATGGTTTTATGCCAAGGCATTCGCCTAACGGAGGGTTAAAGTATAGTTCAAGATTTCTTCTCTTTCGGACTGTAAAAGAAAGCTAGTTTTGATTGAGTTGCTAGTTATGATTATACTAGTGAGTATCGCAGTTGTTAAGAATCAGCTGTGGCATTTGTGTTGTAAGTATTGATTAGTTTTGGTCTGTCAGCAGTGAATGTGTAGCAGTTCCAGCAGTGCAAGTTAGAGCTTGCAACAGAGATATAAAGAGACATTAGATTGATGTCCTTGTTTTGTGTATTTGTAAAATGTAAAAGTGATTGTAAGCTAGCATTAGGCTTAAGATTCTAACGACAAATAAAAGTGTGCTTGGTTCAATTGTTGTTAGATAATATTGAGCATTGCATCTCTGGTTAGCATTGCTGATCTAATTTTTAACACTATGTCACCTAGTTTTGTTTTTAAGCTTTTTTGTTTCCCATGTATGTTTGATTGCATAATTTGCATAATTTATCTAATCTGCATTTGCCATAAAATTACTTACAAAAGTGTTTCTAAACATTTGTCTTCGACTTCCTAAATTGTTCTGCAATTGTGCATGTCGTAAATACAAAGGAAATCAGAGTAGCTTTTCTGGACTACTATTGGGTGTAAACAAGGGGGACAAATAATGGCACACATGTAAAAGATGTCCAGAAATAAACTGTGTTTATTTGTTCATGTGGTTGAACATTTGAACAACTTTGTAAGTTAATTGTGCAGTTTCACTTCACTCTTCAATTTAACATGGACAACCCTGCTGGCAAAATTGAGCCTTGTTTTTCATAACATTTTATAACTTCTTCCCAAGTCATCACTCTGCAATCCACAAAAATATGAAGTTTTCAAGGTATATCACCAATGTCAAATATCATAACACCATGTTTTAGTACATTTATAAACTGAACACTCATTACTCCATATATTTATTCTTCAGTTAAAAAACGAAATGATGATTAATTTATTATGATTTACTTCATCCATTATTCCTTTATTTTGGACATGTCAATTTTAAAGGTTATTTTCCAATAAATTTTAATCAAAATTGTCACTTTGTCACTTCTGCAACTGCTTTCATATCAAGTGGTAATTTATTAAATAACTTAACTCCTTGATATAGTACATCCTTTATAGATACGTTTTGTAGATAGTTCATGTTGCTTTGTGTATTATATTCATGTATGTGTTTTTTATATTGATCAATACTTATTAATATTATTGCTCTTTATAAACAGAGAATAAATTGTGAGTATTCTTTTGTCATTAAGGGTCTCTGTTAGATCCCCTGGCTTTTAAATTAAACATAAAATTAACATTTTTCTTCGGATAGGTAAGTAGCCTATTCATGTTTTCAGCAGATATAGCCGTAATAAATAAGCATGAATACCTTGAGGTCCTTTTAGTTGCTGAAATATTTAATTGGATGGATTGACTTGCTGATTTTATAGCAGAAATAAGGAAGACAACACATTTTAGTACATTAATTAATAACTGCTTGTTGATCACTGCATCTATGTAATTTTCAGTTAAAAATCAAAGACAGAAGAACACAACTAGCTTTGTAATTCTTACTGCCTAACCTATCAAACATCTTACTAGGTATACGAAGCAGCATAAAAGTTTGGAGAAGCAAACAATTGATGGACCAAAATCGGAAGAACTGTGGCAAATATGGCGTAGGTAGACATAAAAATGAACATTATCTAAAATGATGTAGATAAACAAGCAAAAGACAGAAAAGAAGGCTGTGAAGGGAAAGTATTGAGTTATATACATTAAATAGAAGATCTGTAATCTATTAAGTTAATTAGGTTATTAATTGACTCATCAGCTATATGTACTGTTACACAGTCCTGCTTGAAATATCCAGGCCCACATTGAATGTGTGTCAGCTGTTTGAAACGTGCTGCCAGTGTATTATTTCTGTATCTTTCTGCAGATATGATACACTCATATAGTTAAGCCCTATTAAACTGCATACATATATTACATACCTTACCCCACTTTTTTATCATATAAGAAATACTCATGAAAGAATTTAGTTTTGTCATTATTAGATGTTTTGTGATACATAATCATATTTATAATATAATATTTATAATATTTCAGTACAACACATTATTTCCATGAGAGCTAGAAATTATGTAAAACTCAACCTATTGGAACATATATATTTAGATGAAAATAGAAAAACTCATTTTATGAAATACTGCATGTGTTACATCTATCAAGCTTTGCTAAGATACTCCTCAGTTATTCCCAGCACATGAGTATTGTGGAAGAACAGCTAACAAAATACAAACTAACCATAATAGATACCAACTTTGCAGGTTGTATTAGGGAGATCTCAAATCTGTGAATGCTTTTATCTTTGACCAGACATTTTAAGTAGATTTGGAGGTTATATTGTACAGTACGTCAGTAAGCTGGCTAAAGTGATAATTGCATTGGCATAGTATCCGTAGTTAGAGTTAGGCATGTCCTTGAATTTCATAAGTCTGGTACAACACTCCAAGAAGTTGTTTGTATGATAAGACAACAGTAGTGTATAGTTTGTTTTGAATAATTATTGATAGATTCCAGGAAGGTGATGTTACAACTTTCTCATATTTTGTGGTATATATATGTAATACGTTTCTTTCTTTACAGATTTGTTTCTGAAAATAAGATATACATCTGATTTGACAGCTATTTGAAATGGAAAAGCAAATAGAAATCAAAGAGGAGGATCCCGTCACAGACAACATAGTCTCACAGAATGAGAGAGAGTTTGTTCAGAAGGTTAATACTGTGAAGACAAGTAATGATGCTGTGCTTCTGGATGCTGATTCTGACATGACAGTCAAATCAGAAATTAAATCAGAGACTTCTTTTATCGAGCATACTGCAGAGCAAATAAAGACCGAAACTGTAACTTGTAGCAACAACTGGGAGATGCATGGGTCAAATGAAGTTGAACAGAATAAGGGAAAATATCTTCCAGAGGATCCTATAATAATGGATAAAAAATACAGCAGTGATAATGAAATACATAACAAAAGAGAAATTAAAGAAGAATCTTGGTTATTAGAAACAGAAACTTCATCAGCCTGTGATAATAGTGAGGTAAGTTAAGCAGAAAGCTGCTTTAGCTAGTCGGAATGTTTTGTAATAATCATCCCAATATACTCTGTGCTATTGCAGAGTATTACAGTCTACAACATGTAAAATAAAGAGTAAAATGAATGGCAAATAAAATCAAAGATTCGAAGGCAGTAGACCAGCCAGCTATAAACTTTTAAACCATATCCTGTTGGGCAATATAGTTCAGATCCAGCCTTTTTGTTCTGCCAAGTAGTGTTACAACTATTCAGTAAGATATTTTGATAAAACAGATAGATATGGCTTTACAACTGCATTTGCAACAACTTAAATACTAGTTATATAATTTTGGGTCAAACTAATACTCAATGCTCTATTTATTGCTAGTATTTACCTAGAACACGTTTCGATAGGACGTTCCTAACATCAGCTCTTGTCGATTAATGGATGTTGGTTTGGTGAACTCCTTGGAGGTGATATAGGCATCTCTGTTGGTATCTTGATGAACATGAAGTTTGGGTTCTCTTCAAAGGTAATGTCGAAATTGAACAATTTTCTTTCATATTTCTTTATAAAAAATTTTTCCCTCGTGGTTAATGCAGCTGGACCTTGGACACTTTTTAATAGGTGGTTTTCTTGTTCTGTATTGTGATTATCCTTCCAAAAATGGTATGCTACTGCCGATTTATCTATTCCTTTTTTCCCAATGTGAATTAAATTATTGTACTCTGATATATTCCATTTTGTTCAAAGGTACATTTGCCAACCTGTAATTTAGACTGTTGATAACAGTATGCTTGTGTTGGCTTGGGTTATATACATCTGATTTTATGAAATTTCCTGTGTGTGTTTTCTTCCTATGTATGACAAATTCTAGTTATGCTTGTTTTCGGACTAGTTTCAAATCTAGGATTTCATTGTTCATCTCTTTCAATTGAATATTTTATTGCAGGATTTTTAAATTAGGTAATTTTAACACATCAGCCACATGTTTCTCGTTTACTGTTGTCCAAATGTCATCCACATGTCTATTCAAATTTTTGACATTTAGTGGGAATGCCTTTGTGATATGGGTTTCCAAAAAGCTCATGAAGAGATCACACTTTGTTGCCGATAAAGTCCTGACTTTTGTTTAGACATTTTTTTAATGAATGTAAAGAAGGTCTGTTCAATGTAGATATTTGTTAATGGAAGGTAGTCCTCTATGATGTTTTGGTGTAACTCTAGGGACTGAAGCCATATTTGCAGGTACTCCATGAGTTTGTCTCTTGCCACACTTGGGAACAAAGAGATTACATCAAAAGATACCATTCAATTGGTTGGAGAAAATTCTAGGCCTTTAGTGTTGTTGATGAATTCCAACAAATTTTTAATACTATGGCTTTCAAATTTTGGTAGCTCCTGAAATTTTTTGTTTAGCCATTTGGACCGTTTTGTAGCAGGGTTTGTTTATGTTGTTAATGATTGGGCGCATCTTATATCCTGTTTTATGTATGTTGGGTAACTAGCTACTCAATGGTTGTCTGGTTTCAAAATTTGTTTCTTTTTTTCTTTTTCCTTTTGGTATGACCATTTTATTTTATCCTAGAATGTTTCATTTAACTCTTTTACACACTTTTTTAAATCATCAGACTTTATTTCCTGGAATTCATCACTTGCCAATAAATTTGTCATTCTAGAAATGTAGTCCTGTTTGTCGATGGTGACCGACTTATTTCCTTTGTCTGTTTTTCTATAAACAACATCCTTTTTATATAGGGATTTAAATATTTTCAAGTATGGTTTGGGTGTGCCGCTTTCGCTTACTATTTTTTCTAAGATATTTCCATATTTACTTCTAATTGCTGATTTCGGCCCAGTATTTTGACCCTCAGTAGCTACAGTATAGCAACACAAAGAAAATCCCTGTAAGGAATGTGCTGTGGGACAAGGACGGCGAATGTGTGTGGCAGAGAATACTTGCTATACAAGGAGCAGACCGTTAGAAAAACATGCGCCCTATTCACTCTGTACATGAAAAGCGAGAAGATTCATTCACAGAAGTAGAAGCCGTCAGAATGTCTTTGAATGGTCTGTAACTATACTGACATGGTGTGTCATAAACCTGTCCAGAGAGGGTGTGGGAACCTTCGAGAACCCCCTTGCGTCTCGTCCCTTGGAGACTTACTGTCCCGTGGAGGAGTATACTCCAGTGTGAAATATATAATCTTGGAAGTTATCGGAGAAATATATTAATATTTTTAACCCTCTAAATTAGATTTAATGTTTATGCCTACTGTCAGGATATATTATTGAAAGACTAGTTTTGAAAGCCGTTGTGTCCCTTTTCAGCCTCAATCCAACTATCATCTGTTGTCGAAAAAGATTTTTAAATTAATTTTGAGGTCACTTTTTTAAACTCCTCCATTCACACATAATACCAAAGGTTAATTCCAGTAATGCAAGTGTTTGCATCAGTACATTCTAATATTTAATATACTCTTGAGACTAATGGGAAATAATTATTTTGCCAGCGTTATGCAAAATCCATTAGTGATGTTCAGTGTTCCCAGATACTGCTACATTTTTCAGGTAATACACCAAAGCTATTTGTTATAGGAGACTCAACACCTTCTTCTTCTTCTAACATACCGAAATATTTACAATTTTATTCAGATTTGTGCAAGGGATTTCTTTCAGCTGACTTTCTTCTTTATGAGTTCAAGAGCTCTGAGATCAGAAGGCCTCTTTTTAGATATACAAAATATAAGTGCTCCTAATAAATCAAAGCTACAGAAAAATTATTGTTCCAATTACAGTAAGAAGCGAATATATCAGGTAAATTAAATTTGTGACAGTGAAAAAACACTGGCTTGTGATTGAAACTATTAGTGCTAATGGTAGGAAAGTGGCAAATTTAATTGTAGCTGTATTAAAAAGAAATTCCTGCTGTCCTCTATAGAAATGCCAACTAGTAATTGTGTAACAATATCTAGGGTGTTAAAGAAGGCTTTGGAAACATGGAAAAATGGTGCTAGAGATTAAGATACCTCTTCTGTTTATAGACTCCGCTGCTTATATAAGGAAGGTTGGAAGTATCCGTCTAATGTGATTCATGTAACTTACAATGTTTATGCTTGTCATATATTTTGTGAAAGATTACAAACCCTTATCCTAATAACGATAAGTTAGTCTCAAGTGGGAAAGAACTGTAAAAGCTTTGTGCGAATGGATGCTTTTATTAATCAAGATCTTCCAATGCCTCCTAAACGCTAATCACATTGTGGCACCTGAACTTTAGCTGGTCTATATTACTGCAGATAATTTTGAAGTATTTGCATCAGTAGTAAATGAAGAGGGCATTGTGTAATTGAGATTATATGACGTTAAGCTGTAATGGAATTTTAAAGTGACACTTGGACTTTTTATCTTCTAATTTCGTTTTGTTGATATTTTGATAAACAAACTAGAAACTAGAAACTTCTGTTGACTTATTAAGTAGCTAAGCATAAAATACAGTTTGTTTATAAACAAATTAACACCAAGCTTTGTTTGTGAACTGTTGGGCTACCAAAGCATGTTAAAGCAGTTGCAATTTTGGAAGGCTAATGCACAACTTGATAATATGTTTTTTAGTGATATTCTGCTCTTCAGGTACGCATTGTTAACATTGTGAGGTGTGGAAAGTTCATCTTCCCAATTTAAGCCATTACTGAATGATAAAGCCATGGCAGTGTGATGCACATACTGTGAAATAAATTTGTTATGGAGTACAATTCCAAAATGTGTATTTCTGATTTTTTTTTTAAGATGTGAAGTTTTCGTATCTATTTTTAGAATCATTAGCATATAAAAAATAATAAATTTCAGTTTGTAGCATATAATAATGTGGACACTAATCATAATAGTTTTGTCTATCTTGCAACCCTGTGTTGTTCTGTCATACATTTATAAAAATTCAAATTGCTTAAACATTTAAACAAATGAGATTACCAAAAAAACATACAAGCCAAAAGCTATAGCATACAATCCCATATCAATGGTATGATATTAAATTTTTTCTTGTTCCTGCCAAATCTAGAAAAACATTTAGCACTGCTATTGTGATTCAGTTTAGCGATGCTGAAGATGATGTTTTATTACATCACCAGCAGTAGACTATATTTCCGTTTTTATATATGCTGCCATTACATCATGATATATGCTGCTGAAATAGATTCAAATTATGATTTTGAAGCAGTTTAATGGCAAAGTATGGCATATGCTGATGCAGGCGCATCAGTAATTTTAGAGCAATGAGTTCTTTTTCCCAGGGTTGTAGTACCAGAGCTGAGAATTGGTAGATTCTACTGCTGATTGCTTAACTTTTCAATTATACTTATTCAAACAACATTTTATTCTACATATACAATTCGATACTTGATCTTACAAAATCTTTAAGATTATTGGTAATTGCCTTTTCTCCTGCTATTAAGGATGCAAAATACTAATTATAAATTAATAGCACACTAGCTATTGATGCGTCTATTATGCGTCACACAAATACATTCATTTGTAACTCCTTATCTGCACACATGCAGAGTAATACTGATATACATTTATCCTCTATGAATGTTCCTTGCAGAAAAAAATCTTTGAGACATATAACAACTTCCTTTCATATGAGTTGTCATGGTTACACATTACCTACCTTACATTATATCTCTATTTCATTACAAATTTCACTTCCATTAACTATTCTTTTTAACAAAATGAAGTATCTGCTACAAATGCCTCCATTCAGAATTTATGTATGAGTTGGTTTTACACAATTAATAATCATTCACAAATTCTGAATGTACCCCTGTGAGATGATTATTAATAATAATTATTAAATTTTAGACGAGTCGTATTTCTTACACATCTGCTTCACTTTAGTACCTATTTTGAGGACATGTTTCGCAAATCTTCGTTTGCATCTACGGCTCTTGTACAGTTAAATCTCGATATATTAATAATAACGTTCAACATAAATCAACAATGAACAGAATACCAAGAAAAATATTGCTGGATCCTTGAATCCAGCCTTTAAATGTGATAAATACTATTTCATGATTGGTTACAGGTTAAAAATTCAGCAGTGTTATTAGTCAGTCTGTGTGTGTCAGGTCTCCTGAATGGGAACTACTAGTTTCAGCGTTAGTTCTAGTGTTGGCATCCCTGAATGTTTCTTGAGAATTTGCTGTGTTATGTTGTCGACTATCTCGTCCTCTTTCCAAAGTCTCTTGCAAACCTTGATTTATTGTGCCACCGACAGAATTGTTTTGTGGATTGTAGTGTTTTGAATTAAGATTCCTAGTACAATCACTATAATTCTGATAAAATTGAATGTCGTTTATTTGACCCTCTCGTTCACTCCTTCTAGTACCAGTGTTATTATTTCTATGCTGTCCATATGGTTGCCTATTCCTATTTCCCAGTGGCATAAAGTATTCATATCTATGTCTAAAATTGTGATCTCTTCCTCCAGGTGAATTTATTTGTCCCAGTGCTTTGTCCCTATGGTCTGTCTGCAAATTCTCAAGCACTTGACCTATGCCAGAATTAAACCGTCCATTTTGGTGATCATATTGTCACCCGAACGTCGGAACTCCCTATAGAACTGGCGTGCAGCAGCAGCAGGAGATGGTAGGCGTTCGCCATGTCCACTCATTTGTCTTATAGTGGTAACGAGGGGTGGCTGGAAAAACATTACTGTGCCGTCTCTTTCTGCTCCCCTTGATTTCTCGAACTTACGGGATATTTCATCTAATCCGAAACCTTCTAGATTGGCCAGCTGGTCTTATATAAGCAACGCGTCGGGCTGGAGAAAATTTAGTGCTTGACGAGCTAGTGAACGGCCGAGAAGACTGTGTACGTGCATCGGAAGAGTTTACGTAACTGTGAGCGTGCAAGTGGAACTATAACGGACGAACTGGTGAATTGTAATTGTGTGCATTACGTAATTCTGTGTAATCGACAAGTGTTCAACTGTAATTCGCTGGAAATAAAGAACATTTTTTGAGTGGTGCAATTGGACTTTTAATTTCACGAACCCACAAAGTCACACCTGGCGCGTCGAACACCTGGCGAGCCGCGTTAATGAGCTGGAAGGAAAGGCCGACAATAGCGTCAAGTCCCTGAGCGCCATGTTGGAGGAGTCGTCGCCAGGAGGTTGAAGGATTTGAAGGCCGACGCACCGGGAGGCGACACAACGTCGGCGCGCGTCAAACCTCCGAAATATGACGGCGCGTCAACGTTTGAGGTCTTCTGCCGCCAATTCGACGCAGTGGCCAAGCACAACAAATGGTCACCAGAGGAGGAGGCCACACAGTTAATAGCCAGCCTCCAGGGAAGGGCCGCGGAAGTCCTAAACGCGGTGCAGACAACGGCGGCGCCCAAGGACATCTGGGAGGCCCTGGAGAATCGTTTCGGAAACCACCGCAGCTAGCTAAAGGCAAGTCACAGCAGCCAGGGGAGACGCTGCAGGAGTTCGCCCTGGCAGTTGAACAACTGGCTAGCAAGGCCCTAGTCGACCTCCCACCAGAATTCGTATCCCGGGAAGCTGCCTTCACATTCGTGGACGGGGTACGGGACACGGAGATTCGTCAGCGCCTAATGCTCGGCGATTATAAAACCATCCACGAGGCGCTGACGGCAGCATTAAGGATGGAGGCGGCCAAAGTAACAGCTATCCCGACGTCGAGAACGAAGTGTCCGTTACACCGGAGACAGAAGACCAGCCGAGGGACGCCGGCGAACACCTAGTGGCCTGTGTTGGGGGTGTGGACAGCTCGGACACCTGCAGAGAGACTGCCCACACAAGGAAGAGCAGCCGGAAAAGGAGTAAGGGCCGTCGTGGAGAGGGGCATGTCGGCGCCATCACCACCATCCACTCGAGTTACACTGCGCGCCGTCAGCCGGCGTATGGATGACAGCCTCATCGCGGTCGGTTGGGTTAGAGGGAAGCCGTGCCGCGTGCTGGTGGACACCTGGGCAGCCGTGAACATCATCAGACCTGACGTGGCGAAGGGTTTGCTGACAAGGAAGCCGAGTCAACCATAGAAGCTTGTCACAGCATCGGACGACACCTTGCCTGTGGAGGAGGCCCTGCTGGAGCTGACCTTGGGACGGAGTGCCGTGCGTCTGTGGGTGTTCGTCGCGAAGGGGGCTGAGGAGGTGATTCAGGGACTGGGTGTCCAGAGGAGCCATGAGGCAACGGTCGACGTCGGTAGGCAGGTCCTGCGGCTCAACGGAGAAGAGGTTATACTGCGTCAACCCGAAGAGCGCCTTGGAATTTGCAGGGTCGTCTTGAATGAAGACGTGGTTGTCCCCGCGAAGAGCGAGGGGGTGGTGACGGCGCGCCTGGAAGGCCAGAGAACCAGGAACATGCTGGACCAGAAGACGCTTGTGCAGGGACTATGTGTAGCCAGGGCATTGCTGCTGTGCCGAGAGGAGATGCCAGTGAGACTGCTAAATCCAACGGACACCGATCACGACGTCCAGGCCGGGACGGAGTTGGGAACGTGCGAGCCCGTGGTAAGCGTGACAGCAATCAACAACACACAGGAGGCGGTGCTGACGCAGCTCCTGGGGCCCCGGCTAGAAGGCTTATTGGAAAGGGCGGCCGACCACCTGACCGCAGAACAGCTGGAACAAGTTCGACAACTGCTGAGACGATACTAGCGCGTCTTCAGCATGGTGATAGTGACTACGGCCGCACGGACAAAGTGCTTCACCGCATTGACACCGGAGACGCCTGGCCTATTCGGCAACCACATAGACGCGTTCCGCTGGCGAAGCAAGGGGCGGTACGAGACATGCTGGAGGACATGAGATCCAGGGGAATGATTGAAGAGTCTGACAGCCCTTGATGTTCCCCTGTAGTCTTGGTGACAAAGAAGAACGGCGAGCTGAGCTTCTGCGTAGACTACAGAAAGTTGAACGTTGTCACCCGGAAGGGCTGTTTTCTCTTACCCCGGATTGACGACACCCTGGACACGCTAGCTGGTGCACAGTGGTTCTCGACCCTGGACCTGAAGTCAGGCTACTGGCAGGTAGCTCTAGACCCAAGAGATAAGGAGAAGACCGCATTCTCGACAGGCCAAGGGCTCTGGCAGTTCACGGTTATGCCCTTTGGCCTCTGAAACGCACCAGCTACCTTCCAACGCCTCATGGAGTCAGTGATGAGAGGGCTGACCTACGACGCCTGCCTTCTATACCTGGACGACATCATCATCGTAGGTAAGACTTTTGAAGATCACCTCAAGAATCTGAGTAATGTGCTACAGAGACTACAGGCGAACAACTTGAAGCTGAACGCGAAGAAGTACCAGCTCTTCCGCAAGGAAGTTAACTATTTGGGCCACATAGTCTCAGCAACCGGAGTGGCCACAAACCCGGAGAAGACACAGGCTGTGAGAGATTGGCCTCGCCGAAAGGATAAGAAAGAGTTGCGCAGTTTCCTGGAGCTCTGCAGTTATTATCGCCGCTTCATAAAAGGGTTCTCCAACATCGCCAAACCCCTCACCCGCCTGACAGAGGAACACAGGCCTTATGTGTGGACGGAGGACGCCGAAGACGCTTTCCAGCACCTGAAGGAGACCCTGTGCAGTGCTCCAATTTTGGGTTTCCCACAACCGGGTGGCGCCTTCATTGTGCACACCGATGCCAGCGACCATTGTATTGCAGGTGTCCTATCGCAGATCCGGGACGGCCATGAGCTGGTGATAGACTACTACAGCAAGACACTATCCAAGGCAGAGAAGAACTACTGCGTCACCCGACGTGAGTTACTGGCGATAGTAAAGACATTGGAGCACTTCCACAAGTACCTGTACAGTCAGGCTTTCTACCTGAGGACTGACCATTCCGCCCTAACCTGGCTATTGAGCTTTAGTAACCTGGAAGGCCAGACAGCACGTTGGGTCCAGAGGATGCAGGAGTACGACTTCACCTCGGAACATGGTAGAGGGAAGAGCCACGGTAACGCTGACGCCATGTCCCGAAGACCTTGTCCTGAAGAGTGCGGCCAGTGTACGAGAGTGGAGGAGAAGTAGCGTGCCGCAGCAGTCCGAGTAGTCATGGCAGTGCCTGCGGATGGCTGGGATAGCGCAGGCCTGAGGAGGGAGCAGCTGGCGGACGCAGACTTGGGGCCTCTCTTGAGGGATGTGGAGGCAGCAACGAGACCAACCTGGGAGGATATCGCACAGAGGAGCGCCACCTACAAGTACTACTGGGCCCAATGGGTCTCGTTGAGGACCAGAGAGGGCATGCTGTTCCAGATATGGGAGTCACCCGATGGGAAGACGCAGAGAGAACAGTTGGTTCTTCCCCGGAGTAAGGTCCCGGAAGTCTTGGAGGAAGTGTACGCCGGTACTTCGGGAGGACACCTGGGAGCGAACCGAACAATTGACATACTACGGCTGCGCTACTACTGTCTGAGACTCCGAGCAGATGCTGAGAGATGGTGCCATCAGTGTCACGTGTGCGCAGCGAGTCGTGGCCCCCAGACTAGGAGCCGGGGTCGCATGCAGCAGTACAACGTTGGAGCGCCATTCGAACGGATTGCCGTTGACATTGCTGGACCGTTCCCAGTTTCTGACCGAGGCAACAAATACCTAATGGTGGTCGTGGTCTACTTCACCAAGTGGCCGGAGGTGTGTGCCATCCCAAACCAAGAGGCAAAGATAATCACAGACTGCCTCATGGAGCAAGTGTTCTGTCGATTTGGGGTGCCGTTGGAGCTACACAGTGACCAGGGTACCAACTTTGAGTCCAACCTAATGAAGGAGGCGCTACAAAGGCTTGAGTTGAACAAGATCCGCACGACGCCTCTACATCCACAGTCGGATGGCATGGTCGAAAGGTACATCAAGACCTTAGAGGAACACCTGAGGAATGTCGTGGCCAGCCATCAGCGTGACTGGAACGTCAAGGTGCCACTGTTCTTGCTGGCCTACCGCTTGTCTACACACGACACAACTGGAATGATGCCAGCCAGCTTAATGTTTGGCCGAGAGTTACACCTCCCTTGTGACCTGGCTTTTGGAAGCCCTCCGGAGGCGAAGCAACCGGTGACCGAGTATGTGGAGAACCTGGTGGACCACCTCCACGACATGCACGAGATGGCTCGCCAGAACATCCAGAAGGCAAGCGACCGCATGAAGACCAGATATGACAGGCATGCCAACAGCCATGGTTTCCAGCAAGGTGACCTGGTCTGGTTGTACCGTCCTACGCGGACCAAGGGACGCTGCCCGAAGCTTCAGTGGCCATGGCAAGGGCCGTACTGGGTGGTGAGGAGGATAAATAACGTGGTCTACCGCATCCAGAAGGTGCCCCGAGATAAGATGTTGGTGGTACACCTGGATCACCGGTCACGCTATGATGGTGCTGTTCGGGATGACCAGCTTTGTGTAGGGAGCAGTGTCACCCAAACATCGGAACTCCCTATAGAACCGGCAGGCAACAGCAGCTGGTAGGCATTCGTCACGCCCACTCATTTGTCTTATAGCGGTAACGAGCGGTGGCTGGAAAAACATTACTGTGCTATATCTTTCCGCTCCCCTTGATTTCTTGAACTTACGGGGTATTTCATCTAATCCGAAACTGTCTAGATTGGCCAGCTGGTCTTATATAAGCAACGCGTCGGGCTGGAGAAAAGTCGGTGCTTGACGAGCTAGTGAACAGACGAGAGGACTGTGTCCATGCAGTGGAAGAGTATACGTAACTGTGAGCGTGCAAGTGGAACTATAACGGACGAACTGGTGAATTGTAATTGTGTGCATTACGTAATTCTGTGTAATCGGCAAATGTTCAACTGTAATTCGGTGGAAATAAAGAACATTTTTGAGTGGTGCAATTGGACTTTTAATTTCACGAACCCACAAAGTCACAATATGTTCGAAAATTAGCCAATTTTAGAAAATATTATGTCATCGATATACCCTTCCTTGCCTCAAATTTACCAGTAGCTAGCTCATTTTGGACTCTGTTTTGTCTTTATGTTCCCCAAAATCTATTTATGAATAAAGTTCGGAATGTATTATATGTTTCCTATGAGGTTAATGTCAACCTTAGCCATTCCAAAGCATTTTTCTTTAAACCTCTTTTAACAGTCATCCGAAATTCATTCGGGATTCATTTTATATGAAAATACTCTTGCAATTCAAAGTATGAACTTGGAAGAAGCGTAGGGACAGTGAAGCACAAATTAGTACAAAGGTGAATCGAGAAGATATTGACACATTGCTTCACTCAGTGTGAAGTGAAGCAATGTGTCAGTATCTTCTCGATTCACTTTTGTACTCTTGCAATTGTTGACAAATATTTTCAGATGCTTCGTCAAAGCTCGGTGGACTGACATTGTTAAGTGAATAATTTACACATTCATTATGAC
Organism: Mantis religiosa; assembly: GCA_030765055.1. NCBI lineage: Eukaryota > Metazoa > Arthropoda > Insecta > Mantodea > Mantidae > Mantis > Mantis religiosa. The sequence continues at coordinate 122,981,994 of CM060956.1, read as the reverse complement.
TGTGATTGTGAAACTGTGTGTGTGAGGGTGTATTTTGAAGACTTCTATTGGAATTTATATCATTCTCTAGGCTCACAAAATCACATTCACCAGGATTTGGATTATCACTTACATTTCCAATCAAATAGCAATCGTTAACATTTTCAATTCTAGACTTGTCGTTTACATTGTTTATCTTGCTTGCCTGCAATGCAATCACAACCTGTGTTAAGTTATTAATGTTATCTTTCTCATTTTATAAATTTTCCTTCAGTTCTTGAATTTGTACAACTACTTCATCCTTTACTTTGTTTACCTCCAAGATGCAATTTTATTTCCTCTTGGTGTGATGTTGTTTCTTCCCATTGTAATTGCATTTCAGTTCTCATTGTGATTCTTTGATCTAACTTATTTTCAAACTCATCTGTTTAATTAATTAGAGTCAACTGAAAAATTCAATGACATGGCCAGGATTTGAATCACGGATCTCCTGGTTTCCGTCCAGTCGCTCTAACACCTTGAGCCACCATGGCCAACATGTCTTCCTGACATTAAATTCTCCAATTGACTCATTATATTTCCCGGTAGACCACTTAGGGTTCTCATATTTGAGATAACCATTTGTGGCGACTTACTATTGTAAGTACTTAATTACCAGGATTTTCATCGCTGATTATTTTTTAATATAAATTTATATTGAGGAATTATTCCTTAAAGAATTAATCCTTTTATATACATTACTCCAGTTATGGGTGATTTTTAATTAATTAGAGCCAACTGAAAAATTCAATGCCATGCCATGTTTATCTTTTATCTTTGCTGTTTCATGATTGCCTCTAATTCTTTATTTACTTCTAATCTTATCTCATGTTTCACATTTTCCTGAGCTAACCTAGTTTCTTGAATTGTTTCCCTTTCTTCTTCAACCTCATTTTCAAATTTTTCCATATTTTCTCTGCACTCTTTTCTACCTTCTCTCATCTCTTGTGCTAACTCACATCCTATTTCTATTTCTAATTTCTGTGTCAGTCTGACCTCTAATTCACTTATATATTTTGTATTCCTGTCAGTCTTCTCTGATAGATTAACTTCCAAATTACTCATCCTATTACTTATGTCAGACTTAACATTACTTATATTATCATTCATATTAATCAGTTTATCACTAATATCCTATTTGAAACTTACTCATTAAATTATTCATTATTTTGGTTAATGTTTCCAACGTCATCTCACTCTCTTTACTCATTCCTACTTCCTCCCTAACTTTTATAATTTGTTTTTCTACTTCATCCCTAATTTCTCTACTTTGTTTCTTTACTTCTTTCCCTTTATCTGCTTCCTTCATATTTTCAATCTTTCTAACTTTTGATTACTTAGCAAAAAATTTGCAACTACTATATGTAACTTTGTCTTCTAAATATTCTTACTTTGAGTTGATCTCTTCGTTCTTCTTTCTTCCACTATACTCACCCTAGGTGTATATCCAATTGGCGATAATTTTCTCCTTTCACGTTATTCCTGGCCCCTATTCGAGCCCCGCAGTGATCGCCATATTGATGCAGTTCAATAAGATAATATGCTTTACACTGAGAATTTCTCACCTTTGGGGACGATCTTGAAGAAAGCTAGAAGTTTCCCCTTCAATTCTGGATCTGTAGGCGCATCAGTAATTTTAGAGTAATGAATTCTTTCTCCCACGGTTGTAGTACCAGAACTGAGAATTGTTAGACACTAATTCTGGTTAATTAGCTTTTCAATCATACTTTCTCCTAGAAGAATATCTCATTCCATATTACAGTTCGATTCTTGATGTTACATAATCTGAAGAATATTGATAAATGCCTTTTCTCCTGCTACTAATGATGCAAAACATTAATTATGAATTAATAGCACACTAGCTATTATGCTTCTATTATGCATCACATAAATACATTCATTTGTAACTCCTTATCTCCACACTTGCAGAGTAATACTGATATATGTCTATCCTCTACGGATGTTCCTTGCAGACTTTTTGGCGCCTCTCTGATCAACTTGTTTTTCAGGCGTACCAGCTTACACGAAAACAAGATGGCAAGGAGTACCCATTACGTACAGTTTTTCTAACTTTTGCTGGGACTAAGTTACCCGAATTCATCTATTGCGGCTATGAACGTGCTAGCGTCCGCCAGTATGTCCCGAACCCCATGCGCTGTTTCCAATGTCAGCGGTTCGGACATACTAAGGTCACGTGTACCAATCCTGCTGTTTGTGAGCAATGTGGCCTACCGAAACATGACGATCCAAACTGCAGTCGAACACCTTGTTGCGTGAACTGTGGCGGCAGTCATCCCTACAGTTCGCGACAGTGCCCTAAATTCATGGACGAAAAAAGCATTGAGGAGCTACGTGTAAAGGAACGCCTGACTTTTCCAGAGGCACGACGGCGCTTTGAACAACTAAAGCCTGCTACTACTACTACTACTACTGAATATGCATTAGCAGCTCGACGTACTCCTAACACCACTGTTGCTGTTCAACACGTCCCTGTTGCCCACGCATCCACGCAGACTGACTTTCTAGCCATTAAACCCACGTCTCAGACTGTTTGTATATCCACCAGCACTACCTCCGCTTCAACCGTACAGACTCCAGCCACCAAGCCATCAGCGGGTAACAACCATCCCGTAGTAAATATGAAAAACCGATCCCGGCCACAACATAGATCGCGAAGTCGCTCGCCTTCTATGAGACCCCGGTCTCGTTCTACGAGCCGTAGGAGTTCTGACTCCCGAACATCAGCGGAGTCACAGGAGGCTAACGATTTTCGAATCGTAGGGTCCAAGTCAGCCAAAGTCAAGAAAAAAAATAAAACGGCCCGTTAAAAACTCTTTATGGAAATAATCCAGTGGAACGTCAATGGTTTCCGAGCTCGCGTTCAAGACCAACAGTTATTAGTTTCTCAACGGTCACCATCAGTTATTTGTCTCCAAGAAACCCATTTGCATCACTATCACTCATTACACCTAAGCACTTTCTCGGCGTTTAGGGGAGACTCCGTTGCAGGCACACGAGCAAGCGGTGGCGTTGCCACTTTAGTGGCGCCTAATATCTCTGCCACCAATATACCATTAACCACGCTGTTGCAAGCTGTCGCTGTTCGTATACAGCGGGAGAGCATCTCTTTTACCATCTGCAACATTTATCTGCCTCCTCTCTGTATAATTCAAAAGCAGGATCTTTTGGCTCAGCTCCCCTCACCGTTACTCATCGTGGGAGATCTGGATGCCAAACACACGCTCTGGGGCTCCGACATCGATGATGCTCGTGGCTGCCTCATAGTAGACGCGTTCGATTCGTATGACCTGATTTTGCTGAACACTGGTGACCCGACATTCTTGTCATCCGCTTATGGTACACACTTGGTACTAGACGTCTCATTCTGCAGCCCGGTATTAGTTCCACTCCTTGATTGGTCTGTGCTTTCCGACCTCTTTGGGAGCGATCATTACCCAATTAACATCCATTTATCCGGCCGCCACCATGCGCCTTCGCGATATCCTTGCTGGATTATTTCCAAGGCTGACTGGGAAAAGTTTCATTCCCATATAGACCTCACCGATGATGGTTTTGACACCGTCGATGAAATGGTGGAATATTTTACATGTTCCATCCTGCTCGCCGCTGAATCCAGCATTCCTCGAGGTTCTACCCCACGCCATACCCCTGTACCCTGGTGGTCTGAGGAATGCCGTGTGGCTATAAAAGCACGCAAACATGCTTTGCGGCTTTTTCAGTTGCACCCGACAGAAAAGAAGTTCGTTGCTTTTAAACGTTCTCGAGCTATGGCACGTTTTGTGCTTCGCAATGCGAAACCAAGATCCTGGGAAGCCTACATGTCTTCCCTTTCTCGTCGCAGCTCCGCCAAACAGGTATGGTCAGCTGTTCGGCGGATCAATGGCAAGTATCGCCGAACGGTCATTCCCGGACTTTCTCTCAGCAGTTCTATCTGCACTACCGAGCAAGATATAGCCGAAGCCCTTGCCACCTCATTTGCTGCTACTAGCCAAACGGCTAGTTACGACGCCCTCTTCCTTCCTATTAAGGAAGCTGTGGAGCGAATAAAACGAAATTTTATTAGCGAATGTAATGAGCCGTACAACCAACCTTTTACCGCTGCCGAGCTTGCACATTCTTTAGCCCTAGCTAAGGATTCTTCTCTCGGTCCCGATGACACCCACAGACAGATGCTGCTACATCTTCCACCCGATGCGATGTCTTTGCTTTTAGGCATGTATAACCGCATCTGGCATGAGCGGGTCTTTCCATCTTCCTGGCAAGAGGGTATTGTCATCCCCATCCCTCGACCCGGAAAGGACCGCACACTTCCATCTAGCTACCGCCCCATTTGCCTGACGAGTGTCGTCTGTAAGACCTTTGAGCGAATGGTAAACTCTCGGTTAGTGTGGTGGCTCGAAATTAATAACCAGCTGTCCAACCTTCAATGCGGTTTTCGTCGCCATCGCTCTAGTGTTGACAATCTAACAGCCATTGAGGCTTACATTCATGATGCCTTTCTACTGCAACAGCATGTGGTGGGAGTATTCTTTGACCTGGAGAAGGCTTATGACACCACTTGGCGGTATGGCATACTATGTAACCTGCACAGTTACGGTATGCGAGGCCACTTACCAGAATGTTTTAGTAATTTTTTAGCACTACGTCGTTTTCGTGTCCGAATAGGGAACAGTATCTCAAGGGAGCGGATCCAGGAGAGTGGTGTACCTCAAGGGTCGATTCTCAGCGTCGCCCTTTTTGCCGTGGTTATTAACGGCATTACTAGTGTCGTCCGCGGCGGAATTCCATCGTCCCTGTATGTTGACGACTTCGCTATATATTATCGTTCTTGTAACTTAGATCATATAGAGCGTCAACTGCAGATGACCATCAACCAGCTGGCAGCCTGGGCGCTTCGCACCGGCTTCCGTTTTTCTCCTGCGAAGACACAATGTGTCCACTTCCATCGTCTACGAAGTATTCACCCTCCACCTGATCTTCACTTGAACGGCACACCCCTGCCATTTGTCTCGCATCTGAAGTTCTTTGGCCTCTACTTGGACAGACAACTCAACTGGGAGCGCCATATTCGTCACCTTCGAGTCTCTTGCGATCGTTCTCTGCGGTTTCTGAAGGTATTATCTGGAGCATCTTGAGGGGGGGGGGGCGATCGCACGGTAATGTTGAGGCTGTATCGCTCCCTGGTCCGATCCAAGTTGGACTACGGCTGTTTAATTTATGGCGCAGCGACCGCCTCTAAACTTCGCCTTTTAGACACCGTACATCATACAGGTATCCGCCTTGCCACAGGAGCTTTCCGCACAAGCCGCGTCGACTGCTTGTATGCCGATTCCGGCGAGCCTCCACTTTCTATTCGGCGCTCGACACTACTCTGTTCATACGTTGCGAAGTTGGCAAGTTACCCAAACCATCCATGTTTTAAACCAGTTCTGTGTCCAGATTTAGTCCACCGTTATGTGCGCCCTGGTTCTCGGACACGCCCCATGGGAATAAGATTTCGGGATCTCCTTCACTCGCATGGCCTCCGAATGCCTCGCGTGGAGAGGTCGTCCATCTACCCTTATCCTGCATGGCAGCTCAATCGTGCGCGGTTCGATCTCGCTCTTTCAAGCAACTCTAGACTCGCTACTCCACATTCGGTGTTCCAACAACTTTTTGCCGAACTACTAGGCCGTTACCCTAACTATGTTCCGGTCTTTACAGACGGTTCTCAGTTAGGTAGCACTACGGGTTGCGCGTTCTTCATTAACGGTGAGGCTCATAAATTTCGCCTTCTGGACTCCACTTCAGTTTTCTCCGCAGAGCTGTATGCCATCTTCTATTTGCTCCTTTTTATTTGCAAGTTAGCTCCTGGCTCTTTTATCGTGTGCACTGACTCTCTAAGTGCTCTTCAGGCCTTGCAACAGTACACTGCCGCTCACACCCTTGTTTTAAAAATACAGGCCCAGATCTCGCAAATGCTCAGTCGTGGATACAATTTTGTTTTTACTTGGACCCCAGGCCATGTGGGGATTTCCGGGAACGAGGAGGCGGACGCGGCTGCTAAGTCCGCTTGCCGTTTGCCCCGGAGTTTAACAACTACGGTGCCATACCAGGATGTGCAACGTTTTTTCCGTCGCCAACTCCTATCTGCTTGGCAGCACTCCTGGACAGCTTTGGAAGGCACACAACTCCGAGCAATAAAGGAGAGCGTACAACCCTGGCTAACTTCCTGCAGGGATAACCAGCGAGCCCAGGTGATACTCAACCGGCTGAGAATTGGGCACACACAAGCGACTCATGGTCATTTGTTAAGAGGGAAACCGGCCCCAGTGTGTGCTCCATGTGCAGTACACCTCACTGTGCGGCATGTATTGCTGGATTGCCCGCAGTACGCCCGCGTTTGCCAGTCAATAGGCTTGGGGACTAACTTGTTGGGTATTTTAGGGGACAACCCTGTGGCCGTGGTTAAGGCACTGCGATTTGTTGCCGAAATTGGTTTTAATAAACAAGTCTGACTTGCATTTTATATTTGTTAATTTTAGAGATTTTAAATTATTAGACTTGGGACAGGTTTTTTTTATGTACTTTTAATAGTCTAGAGTTTTTATTATATTTTACCTTTTAGCTTAATTTGTGTATCTTTTAGGTTTTAGTGTTGACTTTGGGCCCAAATGACCTTGTTGTCGACGGGCCCTAAAACACTACACACTCACTCACTTGTGAAGAAATTCACTGTTGAATGGTGCTGATTCCAGTTTCTCTATGTAGTTGACTATTTCTGACGAACCATGGTGCATATGTTGAGATTAGTAATGTTTTGTTTTGAAGTGTCTGGATACATTCGAGTTCAGAAGGACTGGTCTTTCCCCAGACTGGGCAGGCATATAGTAGGAGTGGTGTTAATAAAGTCGTGTAGAGTAGTGTGCACAGTGTTTTAACACTATTAAAAGCTTTGCTCACTGCCTCCTGTAATCTTCAAGAAAGATCTTAGACATAAAACAAATTCCTCTTATATGAGGTTGTCATAGTTACACATCACCTACCTTACATTGTATCTCAATTTCATTACATATTTCAATTTCTTTAACTATTCCTATTAACAACATGAAATATCTGCTACAAGTTGTTTTCATTGTTCTTTCTAAAGCGGTTAGTGTTTTTCTTTGACTTTTTCATGATTTTTTTCTGAAACAATGGTTTTGTGTGATCTGGCAAAGCACAGTGTATATTTTAAACAGTTACTGAGGAATAATTACATTTTGAGCGTCTTCATAGAAGTCTGCTTTTAAATGTGAATTGTTCCTCTCCAGGTATAATCACTTTGTTCATCCCAAAACCGTATTTACTTCTCGAATGAGGACATGTGGCACTTAAGATAACGTTTTACTTTGAAAATCTATTTTTATAAACACACAGTAACCTTAAGACTTTAATTTGGAAATATCATCACAGAGTGGTTCGCTGCCCTTAGCTAAGACCTCACATCAGGTAAAAGTATTTAGAGTTAAGTTGCTTTACCTTCACCCCAAAAACTGCTACTTAAATAAAACATGAAAGAGAAAAAAGGAAACAAAGGCAACAGGAATGGTATCAGATTACCAGGATTTTTTTGTTGTAGTTTACGTCCTCCAACCTTAAGTATTATCGGATGATGAATGAAATGGGTGAAATGATGCTCAAATGAGTCCGGGGTCCATGGAGCTTATAGTTACCTGATACTCGTCTTTCATGATATGGGAAAACCCTGGAAAAAACCTTACCCGGTAGCTCACCCTGACCGAGATTCGAACTCAGGACCTCTTGAACGTGAGACAGACATGCTACCATCCATGCTACCGAGGCGGGCATTACCGGGAATGAGGACATGTTTTACTTTATCTAGTGTAAATGATGGGAGATGGTAACATTCTCGTGGTGTGCTTTAAATGGGAAGAGTTCCTGCCTGTAGCCAATCAGGTACGTCAGAGCCTTCACCATTGCCACCTCGTTATACCCAGTCCTTTTATATTTCCCTCTCTCTTGTACACAAGCGAGTGTTCGTGGTGCTAGGCATAAGGAAACGTAAACTGAATTTTCTAAAGTTTTATAATAATGCAGTTGTTGAAATCACAATTACATCAATATTCGTATATTATGAAAATGTTTTAAATATTTAGTTTAAAGTTAATTATAGTTTATGATTTATTTATTTTTCAAATCCAACACTGCCTATGGTGCTGTATGTAGTAAAAGCAGGTGTTAAACACTACACATTTCATTTCATTTCAAATCGAACGAAAATACCAGCGGTGAATCTGTGTAGCTGTGAATGTTACGTTAAGAGATAATTGATCATTGTCATTGTCTTCAACATCTGAGTACTGCAACTTTACAGTGATAGGTTCCGAAATATTGTTACATGCTATTTCTTTCCAAAAGTCGTCTTCTTGTATTTTATCTAATGTCTCACGCGGTTTTCCCAGTCTTGTTGTGTTTGTCAATTTTTTGTAAGATTGTTTTTCAACGTCAGTCAGTTTAAAATTATCATTTCTGCTTGCGACATAATTTGAGCCCATATTAACTCCATTGGATTTTTCTAGCAGTAGTATGGGGGGAGGAAGCTGGATCATTGATCCAGCTGATACACTTGTTCATTGAAGAATAATGATGCTTTGAACTCTCTTGAGTAAATAGATATTACAAACCATACTTAAACAAAGATATAATGTGACGTGATACTCTCTGCCAGACTAGTAAGAAGTTTATCATTTCCTCTCATCGAATTTAACAAACACTTTGACTTATTCAAAGTACATATTTCTATTACTATGTGATGTCAAGTGTTTACGTTTCAGTTCTGAGTAATTTCAAAAATACGTTTACGGCATACATGCCAACCAATAATGTTGTTCAATTCAGTGCTTAGGTCGCAATGCGTTGTTAAAATATAATGTTATCTACATTATTTATTTGTATTCGGAAAGCTATTTGAGCTAAAAATATGGGGTTTTTATGGTTATGTTAAATACATTACTCTCTCCTTCCTCATGGATCAGTTTTTGCAATATCTGAATTTTTGTCTTAGCACGAACAGTGTTTATTAGCGATTGATTGGTGTGCCACTCGTCACATACCTCATAGGGGGAATGCAATACGACAACACAGCGAGACTCCGATTGGTTGCTCACCTAGCAGCGCTCAAGGACAAACACCTTCCCATTTGAAACACATAATAAGCACACCCTACTAGAGTTAATTTTGTGTCTACCAATATATTTGTGGGTATTGTGTGTAAACTGTTTTATTTGTCTTCTTCTTAGGCATTTGTTACATTGTTATATTTTTATTGCAGGAAGCATTTGCTGAGCCGAAACAGAAAGATGAGGATCCGTTATCGCCACAGTTACCTAGGTAATAGTGAAACACTTTTAAAACTGTCAAATTCAGATGTCCAGATGTACAACCCATGGAGAAAACCTCAGTCATGTGTTTAACCCAAATTTTTCTAAATCCTTCTTGGCACAGCATAACCAAATAAATAAGTTACGCTGCTTTAACAACTAAGTATCAATATTGTGACTTCGTGGTTTCGCAGAATTAAATGTCCAGCATGCAGAAATTCGAAATGCTCATTATTTCCATTCAAGAACACTTGTATATTATTAGCAGAATGACGTAACACATACGTACGAAACCCTCAAGTCCATCCGACACGTCTAATTTGCACCATTGACAACCCTCAACTGAGTACTTGTCTACCCGTCCCTCCTATTTATACATGAGCAGCCACTTCTTATAGGTTGGGAAAGCTTCTCGATTTCTCACAAAGCCTCACGGTCTTACACGACGGTCGGTGAAGGAGAGAAAATTGTCAAGACATTTCGGTGGCTCTTTCTCTCCTCGCCCCATCCCTGCTAGTCCGAGCTTAGGCGTGGATTGGGCCCCTAACTGTCTCTTTCGCTCCTTCTCTCTCGGCTTTCACTTACGCGCGGCCTTGTGCCACTGCTCCCTCCTCAAGGCTGGTCGTCCCGAAGAGCATTAACGTAGTGCGCCAGACGATCCAGGTATACCGCCAGCATCTTTCCTTGGGGCATCTATTGGATGCGGTAGACAACGTCGTTTATTCTCTTAACCACCCGGTACAGTTCTTGCCATGGTTGTTGAAGTTTCGGGACGCGTCCGTCGGTCTAGGTAAGGTGGTACAACCAGACCAGGTCACCTTGCTGGAACCCTTGGTTGTTGGTTTGTCTTTGTATCGGGTCGTCGTGCGGTCGCTCGCCATCTGGATGTTCTGACAAGTCATCTCATGCATGTCGTGGAGATCGACTACCAAGTTCTCCTCATAGTCGGTTGCGGGCTGTTTCGCTTCCTGGGTCTGCCAAAAGCCAGGTCACAAGGGAGGCGTAGCTCTTGGCCTAACTTTCAGCTGGCTGGCATCATCCCAGTGGAGTCATGTGTTGAAGAGCGGTAAGCCAGCAAGAACAGTGGCATCTTGACGTCCCGGTCGCGCTGATGCTGGCCATGACCTTCCCCAGATGTTCTTCTAGGATCTTGATGTAGCTCTCCATCATGCCGTCCGACTGCGGGTGTCGAGGTGTTGTGCATCTCTTGTTCACCTCAAGCCTTTCCAGTGCTTCCTTCATCAAGTTAGACTCAAAATTGGTGCCCTGATCCGTGGATTCTTCATCTGGTGATCATCTTCGCCTCCTGGTACGGGATAGCATACAGCTCCGGCCACTTGGTGAAGTAGTCCACTGCCAACCATAGGTACATTTTGCCTCATCAGACACTGGGAATAGTCCAGCTATATCTACAGCGATGCGTCCGAATGGCGCTGCGACGTCTTGCGGCATGCGACCCCGGCTCCTAGTTTGGGGGCGCGACTTGCCACACAAACATGAAATTGACGGCACAGTCTGTCAGTGCCTGCTCGGTGCTTGAGGCAGTAGTAGTGCTATCAGAGTTTGTCGATCGTTCGGTTTGCTCTCAGGTGCCCTCCTGAGGTACCGTCGTGCAGGTGCTCTAAGACTTCCGGAGAAGCACCAACTGCTCTCTCTGCGTCTTCCCGTCGGGTGATTTCCATACCTGGAACAGCATGTCCTCTTTGATCTTCAGTGGGTCCCATTGACCTCAGTACGACTTGTATGTAGCGCTCCTTGGTGCAATAACCTCCCAAGATTGTCTTGTCCCTGCCTCCAATTCGCTCAAGAGTGGTCCCAAGTTGGCATCCGCCAGCAGTTGCCTCATAAGGCCTGCGCTATCCCAACCATCCGTAGGCACTTTTGTGACCCCTGTGACAGCTGCGGCATGCTCCTCTTCCACTCTTGCATATTGACCGCACTCTTCAGGGCAGGTTCTTTGGGAAATGGCATCTGCGTTGCCATGGCTCTTCCCTCTACGATGTTCAGATGTGAAGTCGTACCCCTGCAGTCTCTGGACCGAACGGGCTCTCTGCCTTTCAAGTTTCTAAAGCTGAGTGGCCATGTTACGACAGAGTGGTCAGTCCTTGGCTGGAACGGGTGACCGTACAGGTACTTGTGGAGGTGCTCCAAGATCTTTACCATCACCAGTAACTCTCGTTGCGTTATGCAGTAGTGTTTCTCTGCCTTGGACGGCATCTTGCTGTAGTAGGCTGTCAATTGCTCCTGGCCGTCCTTGACTTCAAATAGGACGCCTCCAATGCAATGGTCGCTGGCATCGGTGTCCACAACGAAGGCGCCACCTGGTGGTGGGAATCCCAAAATAGGAGCGCTGCAAAGTGTCTTCTCCAGCTGCTGGAAAGCGCCTTCAGCGTCCTCATGTCCACACACAAAGCCGGTATTCCTCTGTCCAATGGGTGAGGGTCTTGGCGATGTTTGCGTAGCCCTTTATGAAGCAGCTGTAATAACTGCACAGCTCCACGAAACTGCGTAAATCTCTCTCATCCTTTGGGCAATGCCAATCTCTCATGGCCTGTGTCTTCTCCGGGTCTTTGGTCATTCCGTTTGGTGAGACTATGTGGCCCAAGTAGTTGACTTCCTTGCGGAAGAGCTCGCACTTGTTTGCATTCAGCTTCAGGTTGGTCACCTGCAGTCTCTGTAACACCTTGCTGAGGATTATGATGTCAAATAGGTATAGCAGGCAGGTGTCATAAGTCAACCCTTTCATCACTGACACAATATGGCATTTGAAGGTAGCTGGTGCATGGTAGAGACCAATGGGAATTACTGTGAATTGCCAAAGCCCTTGGCCTATCGAGAATGGGCTCTTCTCCTTGTCTCTCGGGTCTAGAGCAATCTTTCAGTAACCCGACTTTAGGTCAAGGGTCGAGAACCACTGCACAGCAGCAAGCTTGTCCAGGGTGTCGTCGATCACAGTTTAGGGGAATCAGTCCTTCCTCGTGCCAGCGTTCAGCTTCCTATAGTCCACGCAGAAGCTTGCCGTTCTTCGTCGCCAGAACTGCATGGGAACACCAAGGGCTGTCAGACTCTTCAGTCAATCCCTGGATCTCCTGTCCTCCAGCATGTCCCGTACCACAACTTATTTTGCCAGCGGAACGCGTCTAGGTGGTTGCCGAATAGGCCCGGCATCTCCGTTGTGGATGCGGTGGTGCACCCTCTCCGTGTGTGGCCGTAGTTGCTGTTACCTTGGCAGAAGACGTGCTTGTACCGTCTCAGCAGTTGTCGAACCTTCCTGAACTGTGCTGCCGTCAGGTGGTTGGCCGACCGCTCCAGTTAGTCTTCCAGCCGAGGCCCAGATTCTGCATCAGCATCGGCTCCTGGGCTTGTCCATAGGTGTTATGCTGACCATGGGCTCGCGAGTCTTCAACTACGGCCCGGCCATGATCGATGTCTGTTGGGTTAAGTAGCCTCAACAACACCACCTCATGGCGCGGTAACAGTGCCTTGGCTACACACAACCCGTATACAGGTGTCCTCCTGTCCAACATCATGTTCTTAGTCCGCTGGCCTTCCAGTCGCGCCGTCTCCACTACCTCGCTTCTCGCAGGGACAACCACACTTTCCCTCAGGGTAACCCAACAGATTCCAAGGGTTCTTCAGTTTGCCGGAGTATCACCTCTTGTCCAGTGAGCCGATGAATCTTCCTGCCGACATCGACCGTCACCTCTTGGCTCCTGAGAGCATCCAAACTCAGTACCATCTTCTCAGCCACCTCCGCGATGAACACTCACAGACACATGGCACTCCGTCACAAGGTCAACTGTACCAGGGCCTCCCTCTCCACGTGCAAGGCGTCGCCGATGCCGTCACTACCTGGTATGGTCAGCTCGGTTTTCTCTACGTCAAATCCCTGGCTATGTCAGATCTGATGATGGTCGGGGCTGCCCTGGTGTCCACAAGTGCGCGGCATGGTTTCTCTCTCTTGATATTATCAGAATGATGGAACACACTTGTTCCTCACCTTCCATTCCGCCCTACACACGTCCATCTTGCACCACTGACAGCTCTCAACTGACTGCTTCTCTGACTTTCCCTCCTATTTATACATGAGCAGCTGCCTCTCGCAGGTTGGTGAAGCTTCTCGACAACTCATGAAGCCTCACCGTCTTTTACGACGGTCGGCAAAGGAGAGAGAACGGTTCAGATATTTTGTTTGGCTCTTTCTCTCCCCGCACCGTCTCTGCTAGTGCGAACATAGGTGTGGCTTCAGTGCTATCTGTTTCACTATGCACTTCCCACTCTCTCTGCGTTCGCTTACGAGTGGTCTCGTGCCACTGTAGACACAAAACATAAGAAAAAATGTGTTGTACAGCATTAGTAAATCTTGTATGTAGCATATACTTCTTCTGCCTTCACTTTATTATGTTGAATCAAGACTTTGCAGCTCTTTGTTTTAGATATACTTATTTTATACATAATATTTGCATCTGCGTGGACCAGCTCTACTACCTGATTTAGGACTTCATGTGTGAACAGTAACTACAAAGGTCTTGACAGACGATCACTGAGTGTTATGCCTTGCGTTTCCAGAAAAAAATACCTATCACAGCTGTAATATCATGATATTCTCAGACAAGGTTATATTTTCTTGCACATGTAAAGCAAAGGTGATTGTTAATCATCCCTCTTTGTCAGAATTGAGCGCTATTGGGAATATGTGGGTTGAGACAAAAAGTTTGTTACGTGCTAATTTGTTGAGAATGGGTGAATGAGAAAAGATGGCCTCTGGCCAAAATTCAAGAAGCCTTGTATTTGGAGCTTCTTGTCCACCTATTGGTATGACTCAGCCTTTTCTGTGCCTCATAGATTGAGTGCAGATACATGCTAGGTGTCCAAACATCTGTCATTATGTATGCTTAAATTTGCGTTTTTATTTTAGCAGCTAATATTTTATTTGTACATATTTGAAATATTTAACTCAAGTGTTCTCAGAATTACATTTTTGTGTACAGAAATGCCAAAGTTATGTTAATAGCATATTAATATTGATATTGTCCTAAGCATATCCAGTTACAAAAATAACGAAACTAAAAAATGAAAAGCAGTGTGAGATATGAACCTAGAAACTTATGAATGGAAGCAATGCCTGCTTAACCTCTCGGCCATGTAACGTTATTGTATGTTCTGGTTTTAGAACATTTAATTTAACCACTATGCTGTCAGTTAGAGCTGCTTCTACAGTACTGTTAAATGTATTCTGAACACAGCTCTCATGAACATACACACAAAGAATCTGAGGATGGCTCATCCTTTTTTAGTTCATGTCTATACATCATGCTCAATATCATTAGACAGTTTTATTTCCTTTGGTTACCATGCCAAACATTTTGGTAGCAAATATGATTGTTAACTTTGGGAAGATTAAACAGTTTTTCAGTGGTTCACAACTGCTGTACAGGTACTTTAATAAGCCCAGAGACTGAGAGTTGTGAAACACCTGTTATGTCCCTAATTTCACTTTCATCAACATAAGGATTATAATGATTTACCATTTCACTCATCTCATAACTTTCTTTTAGCACATGTAATGCTAAAATTAAATGGTTTGCATATTACTTATGTACTTCACTAGTTAGTCCAAGCTCACAACGTACAGAGTAGAAGTTTGAAAAAAGTACTTTATTATGTATTATATCATCTAGTGTTTCTGTAGGTACATTAAATTTTTGAAGTAACAATCAGATTTTTATGTTACATTTTAACTTGTATTAATTCATAGCGAACAAACCCAATGTATGCAGTAAGTGGTTTGATAATTACATTTAGCAAAATGAAAAACTGCTTCTTATTGTCTCATTGGGAATTCTCTTTAATAAGATCCCATGATTTGCCTATGATTGGTTTCAAAATTTTTATTTTCCAAATGTTTCATTTTCATCTTTAGTTTTATTATATTTTTTCTGCTGTCACATGCCTACCAAGTAAACCTGTGACACAAAGAGCTTTAACTAATCAGCAGCAGGAATGAGGAAGGAAAGGTTTGCTTTGTTTTTTAAGAGATCAAATTTTAAAATGAACAAAGCTAATTACAGATTTTGTTCAGTTTATATTTATCACATGACTTTATTGAATTAATATAAATAACATAATTTCTGAGTGTTTGAACCTCGATTCTCCGACTCTATACTACAACTTGAAAACTTA
The DNA here is from genome assembly GCA_030765055.1 of Mantis religiosa. Classification (NCBI taxonomy): domain Eukaryota; kingdom Metazoa; phylum Arthropoda; class Insecta; order Mantodea; family Mantidae; genus Mantis; species Mantis religiosa. The sequence continues at coordinate 122,966,410 of CM060956.1, read as the reverse complement.
GATAAGCTTGTTACATAGAAAATGAAGCTGGCAACAGTTAAGATATAACTATTACACAAATATAATTTTAGTTAAATTTGATTATATTAATAGAGTAAACCTTTTACTTCAAGGCAAAGATTTTGTAAAAATGAATAAAGACCCTTTAAAATCCTGTATTACAAATTATAAGAAATTACTTAATTAAGTGAAAGTTTATTTGGACAAAGAAAAACATTTTGTAAATGTTAGTAATCCTGTTTTACCTAGAATTTATAACCTCCCTAAAATTCATAAACCTGGAAATAAAAAGAGGCCTATTGTTAATTGTATAAACTCACCAACTTAAATTTTAGCTAAATGGTTACATAAAAAAATCAGTAATTTTGTTAAATTTGAAAGTCTAAGTATTAAAAGCTCTATGGAACTAATAAAAAAAGATTGACGGTGTTGTATTACCTAAAACTGATAAACTTATTTTTTTGGTTTAACTGCCTTTTCCTAATATTCCTAGAGAAAAGCTTTTAATATATTTAAAAATTTGGTTGAATTCAGTATGTTTACATGAGGACTTAATAGTTGATTTTGTTAAACTTATTGATTTTTGTTTGGATCCACATTCTTTCACCTTTAATGGTGAACTTTTTCAACAAAATTCTGGCCTTGCAATGGGTAAATCCTCTTTCACCCTTTCTTGCTGATCTTTTTATGAGCTTTTTTTTTTTTTTTTTTTTCAAAATTCAAGTCACTAAAGCTTTTCCTTTGATTTTTAAAATATGGTATAGGTATGCTGATGATATTTTTGCTATTGTCCCTGATAAATTAACGATGCTTTAAAATGACAAAATTTAGTAATTTATAGATAAAGCTATAAGATTCACATTAGAAACTGAAAGTAATGGATTTATTCCTTTTCTAGATTTGAAGATAATAAGAAATAATAGCCAATTAGATTTTGGCATTTATAGGAAGTATACTCATTTTGATAATTACATAAAAATTAAAGTTTTAACCCTTTTTCACATAAAGTTGCTGTTTTTAAGACTTTGATTTATAGATTAATAAATATACCCCTGCATAAAGAAGAATTTAATAAAGAATATAAACCTATTATTAATACTGCTTTAGTTAATTATTTTAATAAAACATTTATACAAAAGGAAATTGAAAAATTCAAATATCAAAAGGCTGTTAATGATATTTCTACGCTTAAAAAGTAAAAGATGATTATAATTTTAAAAGATTTACTTGCCATCCTTGGGTTAATAAACATTTAGAATTTTTTTTAAAGAAGTTGGTGTAACTTTAGTTCCTCAAAATAACTATAGTATTAAAAATTTAGTACATTTTTCTGAAAAAGATAAAATTCCTAATAACAGAAAATCTGGTATTAAGCAATTTAATTGTTCAGATTGTGATCAGGTTTATATTGGAAACCAAACCGAAAGAGCATTTTCGTAACTTTAAGTACAAACAGACTGATAAACCAGCTGTAGCAGATCATTTTTGGTCATTTAACCATGAAATAAATCCTGAAGTTAAATTATTAAAACAATTAAATGGCCTGATAGATTTATTAGTTAGGAAAAATATATTTATTTTAAAAGATAAACATCGCGTAATGAATTTTGAAATACCGGCAATGATTCTGTGTTTAAGTTTGTTTCATTTTCAGATTTTGGTAATACTGAAGAAACAAAAGAATAACATGGTAATCGGAATCCTTCAAAATGGAGTTTGTTTGTGGACTTATGTTACAAGTAATCTGTTTGTGAAATATATTTCCATTAGAAAGAAGTATTAGTACCAATTTCTTAAGATAAGTGAAGCCTTTGTAACAAATATTTGTGTAGTACTTAGATAAGCTTGTTTATCATTTCCGTAAAACATAAACACCAATGAAATTTACAGAGACAAATGGATGCAATAGCTGTTTACTAGCTTTAGGAAGTTGAGGAAATCTTGTGGTCCTTTATAGCTACTCTTGGATTTAAAGTTCCCTTTTTAAAACTTTTATTTGCCCTTTTTGTCTTTTTAGCTATTTTGTTTATTTTTGTTCAGATAGAGCTACTTTTTACTATCGTTTGCCTGCTCAGCAGAGTCTAGCTTTAATTCCAATTACTAATATGCACTTCTAAAACTGGCTACAGCAAATAGCAGGGGAGAGAAATGTTCTCTTTTATTGCAGTCATTAGGACCAGGAGAGAATGTATTAAACCCTCTAAATATCCTGTTATTTTAGAACCGCGTTGGGACAGTGACCTGGACTAGGGATTAGGAATGGATAGCTTGATTTCACTGCAGTTTCGCTAATTGGGAAAGAAATTCTGGCTCCACACCGGCCACTAACTAAGCTCAATCAACTTCCTAAGCATACTGATTACCCAGAAACAGATATAGAGGCTCTTGCTTCCACGATTAACTCTATCATAGCTAGTGATACTTAAATAAATATTTAAGGGAAAATGAATCATGGTATTGTTGTTAATTTGCTTTGAAATATTTCAGCTTAACTTCACAAGGAGTTTCTGAGGAAAGAGATATCTCCACTTCCCTCATATATTCAGAACCAGGAGGGCACTGCCAAATGGAACAAATTCAATCACATTTGAAAATAGCCAAGTTTGCAGCCACACCATCAAATGAATTTGGCAGATCTGAGAAATCTTTTAAACCCAAACCTGAGCCAAGACCATACAAGTGTAACAAATGTGAAAAGTCTTTTAAACGGAAGGCCCACTTAAACCAACATATTCTGTTACATTCCGATACAAGATTATACCAATGTGAGAAATGTGAGAGGTCTTTTAAACAGAAGTACAGCTTAAACAATCATGTTCTGTTACATTCAGATGCAACACCATACAAGTGTAATAAATGTGAAAAATCTTTTAAACAGAAGTACTCCTTAAACAGTCATATTCTGTTACATTCAGATACAAGATTATACCAATGTGAGAAATGTGAGAAGTCCTTTAAACGGAAGTGTGACTTAAACACCCATATACGGTTACATTCAGATACAGCACCATACAAGTGTAACAAATGTGAGAAATGTTTTAAACGAAAGCCTCGCTTAAACGAACATTTGCTGTCACATTCAGATAGAAGACTATACAAGTGTGAGAAATGTGAGCAGTCGTTCAAACGGAAGTCTGACTTACAGAGACATATACGGTTACATTCAGATACAAGAGCATACAAGTGTAATAAATGTGAGAAATGCTTTAAACTGAAGACTCGCTTAAATGAACATACTCTGTTACATTCAGATACAAGACTATACAAGTGTGAGAAATGTGAGAAGTCGTTCAAACGGAAGTCTGACTTAAACAAACATATTCTGTTACATTCAGATACAAGGCTATATAAGTGTGACAAGTGTGAGAAGTCTTTTAAACAGAAGCTTGGCTTAAATGTCCATGTAAAGGCACATTCAGACATTAGACCATACCAGTGTGACAGATGTGGTAACTGTTTCAAACACAATTCTGTCTTAAAAAGACATATTGTAATACATTCAGGTAAAGAAACACAAATGTAAGTGCTTGGAATGAAATATTAACTTATATCAACATACTTTTTGCAATGTTATGCTAAGACATACAAATACATTTTTTTTTTTTTTGGGAAATGTTGTTCAAAAGAAGGTCATCCTGTTCATCATTCTTGTATAACAGTAAATGAATACATCAGTTATCAGACCATATGGTCAGGCAACTGGAGAAAAGTGTACTTAAGTGAAAATTGGGCAGAGCATAACAAAAAATTTAGTGATTGATTTGCATGCAGTCAACTCACTAGTAGCCAAAAGAGGCTCAGAACAGTGAATATGCAAAAGTGATGTATAATTTAGTTGCTTATGCACTTGAATATTATATCAGAGATACCTTACAAGAGTGGTCTCAAAAGTTATCATATGATATTTAAAAACGACAACTCATGCTTTCAAAGTAGTTTTATTTTATAACATAGTCTCATCTAATATTTTCCAGCAGTGTTCCAATGCCATTATTTCCTCTTTGTAGTGATCCTGTGGAAGTGTTGCAAAGACCTCACCTACTGCCACAATGTCTTTTTCTTGGAATGAAAATTAGCCACCAGCATGTAATTAGTTCAGTTTTGTAAACAGATGGAAACCCGAGGGAGACAAATTTGGGGAATATAGTGGATGATGCTTGATGTTCCTGGAGGGCTTAGAAATCCTAATGGTGTGGAGGTCCTAAAGCTGAAACTTATATCTTGAGAATCTATGTTTGCAAAGCTTTTGTGTTAGTGAAGGCATCTAATGTTTGCTGTTCAGCTCGTAGTTTCATTGCTCCTGTAATAAACCTGTATCAGCAATGAGGTGTGCTGTGTCTTTAGAACATTTGATGCAAATTATTAGCATTCGGGAAAGTTGTTTCCTATCTCATACGTTATGTAAGTGAAATTAATTTTATGTGGGTTTAAAGTATGGAATAACCTTCAAAATGCTTTGGTTCCTAATATGTTAGTGGACCGCATGATGCCAACTCAACTCAGTACATGAAATAGCAGCAGTTTGGGCTACAGTCTGGCACTGTTGAGAAGGCTTATTTGAAACTTTGCACTATTGAGAAAGCTGTGAGAGATTGTGATACCTGTAGAGTAATGTTCCTGCACAAATTCAACTTCACTGTTGCGAATATTCTGCATTCATAGGGAACAGCCCAGATTCCAGCTGCTGAGAATGAGCCACAGGAAGAAAACAACTAATGTCAGGAAGAGCAGCTAGCAATACTATCAACTTCTGGGCATAGTAATCTGGGCATAGTAATTTTATGTGGGTTTAAAGTATGGAATAACCTTCAAAATGCTTTGGTTCCTAATATGTTAGTGGACCGCATGATGCCAACTCAACTCAGTACATGAAATAGCAGCAGTTTGGGCTACAGTCTGGCACTGTTGAGAAGGCTTATTTGAAACTTTGCACTATTGAGAAAGCTGTGAGAGATTGTGATACCTGTAGAGTAATGTTCCTGCACAAATTCAACTTCACTGTTGCGGATATTCTGCATTCATAGGGAACAGCCCAGATTCCAGCTGCTGAGAATGAGCCACAGGAAGAAAACAACTAATGTCAGGAAGAGCAGCTAGCAATACTATCAACTTCTGGGCATAGTAATCTGTTAAAAAATTTTCCACAGCATAATGGGAACACAGAAGCCAATACTTATTACATACCATACATGTTCCTAAAATGCAAGTATAGAAGAAAAGACTGTCTAGATGTAAACAATTAGCATTTCTCACATCTTCACACAAGATGGCACTTGAAACAGCAAGAAAATTCCCACCAGCAAGTAGGAAACTTTCTTTTGCTTTAAATAGCCAGAGAGGGATTTCTGACAGTATGGGTAAGATAACTAAACCAGCTTCTAGTGAAACTGCAGTGTGTCCTATATGTGAACATGCATACTGAAGAGTGGATGCAATGTCACTTCTGTAAGTAGTGGTAGAATGAAACCTGTACAGCATATGAGGAAAGGTGCTTTGTTTGTGATATGTGCTTTGTCCTTCAATGACAAAAGTTTTGCAGCAATTCAATGGACGATGTAATCTGAAGGCATTTTTTTTTCTTTCTTAGTGTGTGTGTTTTGTATTGTTTCTACAAGGACAAAGAGGTTCAACAAAACTATCTCATATGTTTACAGACCAAGGTATTAAACAAAGAAATTTTAGATGACAGCTTATCAGGACTCATTAAATCCAAAATTTCAGTGTTCATTAGCTTTATGCTTAATCTAAGGCAGGCCATTAATTCTGTTAATAATTTTAGTATTTATCAGAATGCTATACTGTTTTTGCTCAGGTTTTCTCAGTGTATTAAAATATTTTCTTAATCACTATTTTATTATATATTATATGATGTACTGGGGACTTTTGCCCCAAATGAAGAGGACTTTTGCCCCATGGTAGGTGTGAAAGTCCAAATGCCACACTATTTCTGTACAGTTAACTATCACTTACTAAACAATGCAATACATTAATTTTCTTATGCCATCTTGGAGAATAAACATGTAGCATTCCTCGGAGTAAAAACCAGAAGTATCTACCACTTACAGGGAGAGAAATAGATGTTTATTTGAAAACTGTTACCCCTCTTACCCCTAGTTACATTATATTGGGAAGACAAAAGAAATCTAGAAACAAGAATGAAAGAACACTGCTGAAATATTAAATTCAAACACACAGACAATCCTGCTATAGCACTTCACTATTGGTCTGAGAATCATATCAGGTAAGAATTGTAATTGGTCAAATAGGTAAAGAAACCTCTAGAATTGCAGATTTGGATACATATCTATATTCATTATAAAGAAACAGAACCTCTTGATGAATTTTGAAATTCTCACTGTATACATCATCAATCATAACGGATTATTAGATGGCAGCACAACAGCAAGCTGCAAGCAGTCACTAGTTGCACCATCAGTCAACCACAAAACTGAGGATATGGGCTAAGTTCCCAGAAACGTCTTCATAATAAAGCTTGGAAGTGGAGAAAAGTGTAAACAAGGCTGACTCATTTGCCTAAATTTAATAATATTTGCAGATATGAATATTTTTTCATTTAAGTCAGTGAACACTTCATGTGTAAGTTTATATGTTGCTATAGTTGTCATCTGTTTTTTTAATCCAAAGTGATTACTACGGCTAGGAATTTGAGGACCAGTAAATTGTCTAAAAAGGACCTTTAAAAATACCTTAAGGGTATTCCAAAAAGGAAGGAAAGATAGGAAAACTGGGCATCTTGCAGAGACTGTGAAACTGCAGTGAAACCAACCTGAGTCCCACTCTTTGGTCTAGATTATTTATCTCAATGCTGGTTAAAATTAACAGGATATTTAGAGAGGGTTTATGAGGTTCTTTGCTGGTGCTTATGACTTCAGTACAATAGAAAGAGTCCTCTCACCTGTTACCTGCTATAGCCAGGGTTGTAGGAAGAAAACTTTAATGAAACAAAAGTACTAAAACAGGGATCTTTAAATTAAAAATTAGCTAAAAAGGCAAAAACAAAGAAATAAAATTCTTCATTTTCTGGCCTATACAGACCCATATTAACATATGTTAGGTATCATCTTAAACACTAGGGAAAAATAGGATTTTTGCTCAACTTCCCAGCTCTACTAATTACCAACAGGTATGCTCTTACAGGCAAGGTATTTATACCATCTGTTGATCATCACTTTTGAGCACTTTTTGTAAAAGTTGACAAGATACATTGGTTTATAATTTGAAACGTTATTGCTGTCACCTTTTTTTGAAAAGGCGTGTAACAATTGAGAATACAGTATTACCTCTAGTTTATTGTACAAGGAGAATCAAGTGAAAGGCAAAAAAGGCAAAAGTACACAAGACTTGTGTAGTCAAAAACAGTCAAGATATAAAAACTAGCTGAGCATATGTACATGTATTGCTATGTGATGTTCAGAATAATTGTAAAAGCATCTGCAGATAGATTTATCATTTATATAACAAATTGATTGTAAATTACTAATACGTGATTGAACATGATTAGTGTAAGAATAGTTTCAGGGTATATGCTTTGAAATGCTAATAACATAAAATCAAAGGCAACAAGTTTAATGTGTCTAAAATATGTAAATCCGTTAAATCGCAAACAAAATAAGAGGATATCATATATTTGGTTTTGGCTTAATACTAACTGCAATTTATTATAAGTGTCAACAAAAGTAATGATTCTCAGTAAAAGAGGATATTTATATATGTGTATGAGATCACATAGAACAAGTGGAACATATCACAAATCTGTATAGCTTCCTACTTTTACTTCTATGATCATAGCAAGGGCCACTTTCATTGAATATTGCCTTTTCTTTTAAAGTAAAATTTTAATATATGATCTGAAGCTTTCCTGGTGACGTATATGTTCTAGACATTCTCGGGTTTCGAGCCAGGTATAGTGATGTAGAGACATCGACGTTTCGGGAGTGTGCATCTCTCCCATCATCAGGACATCCTAGAACTAAATTTTAATACTTTTTCTACAGTGCAAATCTATCTAGATGAGGTCAGAGTCAGCACATTGTGACTGGTTGGCTCACACTCCACTGTTCGAATAATAAAGAAAATCTTATACTCTCTCTAGCCTATTTTGACAGTTCATGAAGAACTTTGTGTCATTAAATCATTCTTTGTTACAGTATGGTAAAATTCTATTTTAAAGAATCTAAAAGTTTTGCTATATAGTAAATACCTGAGAAGAAAATACTTTACCAAAATGTTGTCAGTGAGAGATTAGAGAAAGTTTTACACACATTACATAGTGTAATTTACTACTATAATTCAAGGAAGATGTAATCACTCTCCTTGAGATCATTAAATTAAAAAATAACTAAAAGTCATGAGTATTATAAAGAAACAGGTACGCTACAATAAATTACAGCAGTTCTATAAATCATGTAGCTATGTTATGAATATTGTGACAAAAGACCAAGGTAGTACCAAAGTCACTTTGTCACCAGAATTGTTAGCCCAGGGCTAATTTAGAACCACTTACACTGTTTGAAAATATATAGAGTAAACATGTCAGTCTAATGTTCCTTTATGGTTTTGTTGGATATACCAAACTCCACTGCTTTACGTTCACTGCTCACAGAGCAATATTCACTCTTAACTGCATTAAAACTCCAATGCTCCCTGGTCAAGTAAAACTTAGCAACTCAACTCAGATAGGCTTTTGCAGCTGCCAGGCACTGAAGAAATGTGGAAACTGGTCATGGGAATGGAAAGTTGTCAATGTCGAACTTACTGGAACCGAACAGAATGGAACATATCACAGTAAAACAAAGGGGACTTGGGCAGCTGCCGTGTAATGTACCCTTATCCTTCGATCTCAGCAGCAAATGAACAAACTGGAATGTGGGGAATCACAATTTATTGGCAGTAAACTTAAGCTTCTGGCAGAACAACATATTCTTATACTATAAAGAAAAGAAGAAATTATTATAATCTTATAATAATCATCTAGCCTCATCTTGATGCTAATATTTGTTTCTCAAAATATGTGTAATATGAAACCTTATATTGCTAAAATGCCATTTTCAGTTATAACGAAGTTTAGATTTATCATTTAGGTTAATTGATAGAAGTTAATTATTTCTTCACACTAGCCATATATAGACTCAGATTTGAGACAGCATCAACCTGAAAAATTCAATGCCATAGCCGGGATTTGAACCACGGATCTGCTGGTTTCCATCCTACTGTTACCTATTGAGGTAACATCCAACTTGCTGTCCTGACATTAAATTCTCAAATTGGCTCATATACTTTCCTGGTAAACCTCTAGGGGTGGTCGTGTTCAAGATACACCATTTATCTATAAGCTTATCTATCACTCTATCTAAAACCTTAGCCTTATATGGCTAGTGTGAAGAAATGATTCATTTCCATCAATTACCTTGAATAAGAGTTAAATGACTGCCTGGGACTCAAGTACTGGCAATAGTAAGTCGCCACAAACAGTGGATCTCGAATACAAGAGCCCCTACTGATTTACCAGGAAAATATGAGTCAATTGGAGAACTTAATGTCAGGACGGCATGTTGGGCAAGGTAGCTTAAGGCGTAAGAGCGACTGGAGGAAAATTAGGAGATCTGTGTTTCAAATCCTGGCCATGGCAATTGAATTTTTCCGGTTGACTATATATTTAAGATTTATCAATTTAGTTTGCCTTGTGATAGAGCTGTAATGGTAAAAGTAAAGGACATTTGGTAATCAGAATAATACGTGTCAGAAAAATTAAATGTGAATGAATTCTTTCAGATTGTTTTTGGTCAATGAATCATGAAATAATTCCAGAGCTTAAATCAACTAAATTGAATTGACACCAAGATTTGTTGATTAGGGGAGAAATAGTTCTTTTTATACCTTTTTTTTAATATCTGAGTAATCCACTTTGAATTCCCACAAAAATGTTCTGTTAACTTTGCCTTTACTTTAAATGGTGGTACTAACTTAACTAGGTAGTAATAACAGAATAAACGGTAATTTCTGAATAATTTCAATAATCTCATATGAATATATGATATATACATACTACTATAAAAAAAAGTGAAGTTAAGTCAGCAATATTATAAGTGATTTTTATATATAGAATATACTGCTTTCCCCAGAAAAACGTTTAATTGGATCGTCATTTTAGGAAAAAATTCATTGGCCACTGACTGTATTAAATTTCACTCCAGTTCTTCACAAATAAGAGAGAAGTAAAATCAAATGAGCATGAAGCATGAATAACTCCTAGGTATTTGCAAAAACCATAATGTGTAATGGATGTCACTTATGATTGCCATTATGATTAATCATATTTACTGTTATTAAATAAGATTTTAAATTATTTGGACAGTTCTAATGCAACTGTACTTACTGGTTTTCATTTTAAACAATGGCATATTACTATTCTATTGATCGGTACCCTTTTGAAACTGCCTCGTACCTCGTACTCCACAATGACTCAGGGCTTTGGTTTTAAAGGGATGCTGAAGGTTTGTGCCGGTTAGTTACTAACAAGCCTATCATTGCCAGCAAATATCAATAAGTAGCATTAAACTAATATTTGTTTTCCAATGTAACCTGTACTTTACAGCAGACAATTAAAAATAGTTTGTTTCTTCTGGGACTTTCCACATCCTATTGTTAGTTGACTAAAAGTAGGTACACGATATGCAAGGAAGACCTACAGGTTCACACAAAACTTGCATAAAAAAAGTTTCTATGAAGTGTAAGAAAAAAAGTTCAACGTCTTGACTTTACAGTCAGGCTCCAAATTTGAGATAAAATTATATTATTCATACGAACATTCCTGCAAACCGTATTAGTATTGGACAGTAACCATTTTAAAACCCTTTGGTATCATTTGAAACAACTAAGGACAACTGTTGCATAGTGAGCACATCTCATAGTAGGCTGGTTGTCATTCAGATGTTCAATCAATAACAGCTACTTGCAATGTGAAGGTTTGGAAGCAGAATTTGTAATAGTCTAGTTTCTTATCAGGTCACTATAGGACAATTCAGTCACCTGGTCTTGTCAAAGTTTAACGCAGGAGCTGCATTCCAACAGTTTGATGTTCTCTGCCAGGACTGAAGGGAATTTTAAAGCTGTAAATACTACTATGACATAACCTTCACAACCCCTTTTGTTTCTTAGCCTCCCTCAGTTTTGTACCTCCATTCATCTCTATTTTCTGGCTCCTGTCTGCACATTTGCACTACCAATTTTGTTAGGTCTGTTTCCATTATTCCTTCTAATCCGTGGCTTACCTCTGTTTTCTTTAAGAATAATTTTTTACAGGGTTAGGTTGTTAGTCTAGTGCCCAAATCCCAACCTGGAAGACCAGGACTCTTATTTAAATCCCTGGATTAAGGGTGACTCAGGTATAGCGCAGCACAAGGTATCTATTTTAGTCACCCTCCTCCACTCGCATAGATTACTTTTGGACTATTCCTTAATTACGGTCACCACATGGGGAAAAGTTGTAAATGGTAATTTAAATTTTAACAGTAGCGAAGCAAAAGTAAACGTGAGTAAAATGTTCTTATATTTGTAAAACTTCCAAAATATGCAGTGCTTGCCAGGGCATATCTTCGGCAAGAAGAAGGCGATTGTAGTTTGCAAAAAGCTGTAAGATGATGTCATGTAACTAAATATTGAAAGTCAATAATCTGAATTGTATCTTCATTACATATTGATTTATAATAAAGTACTTTAAAGTAATGTAGCACTTTATAAAGTCTCAAATTTATTGTATACAAAAACACCTTACATTAATTTCTTTAAGCTTATTACTTTAATGTTGTTGCAATTACGAGGTTTTCCCGCTTTTTTTAGTGGTTGTCATCTCAAGCTACCAGCTACCAGAATTATGATGGTAGAATTCAAAATTTAATATATATATATATATATATATATATATATATATATATATGATGGTAGAAATCGATATATAATTACATCATAGACTGATGATACTACTGCCATTATGTCTTCTAAAAATGAGGATATGAGGATGAATTGCTTAATGGTTTGCACTATTCAATTAACTATTTTGAATTAAATAACTTTAAATGTAACATGCAAAAAACAATGGCAATGAGTTTTAGTTTGGTTAATAATCCATACAGTAAAAATAATAATCTTCAGGTAAATAATTCTGTTATAGAATATATAAGTGTTCATCAATTTCTGGGTATACATATTGCCAATAATTTGAGCTGGTCTACGTATATTGATCATATATGTAAGAAATTAGTAAATCTATTTTAGTAATGTGGCTTTATGAGCCAATAGGTGATTTTAATATACTAAAAGTGATTTATTATTGCATTATTTTTCCATACTTGTCATACGGAATTGAAATTTGGGGGTGTAGCCTAAGTGTCTGTTTCGATAGTGTTCATCCTACAGAAAAAATGTATTAGACTTATGTTTAAACTTAAGAACACTGATTCTTGTGTGAATATATGTAAACAAAATAATATACTTACAATTTACTCACTATGTTTATAAAGTTATTCTTTTCTCAAATGATAAGAACAATGAAAAAAAACAAAAGATGTACATAGCTATTATACAAGAAATAATAATGACTATTACAGAATAAGGAAGTTTTTATAATGGGTCAAATATTTTATAATAAATTACCAACGTCTATTTAGTTGTTTAATGGTACTAAACAATTTCAAAACAAATTGAAACACTTTTTAATTGAAAAGGGTTTATATAAACCTACAGACTTGTAATTACCATCTATGAGTGAGCGAGTGAGTGTATGGTGTTTTAGGGCCTGTCGATAACAAGGTCATTTGGGCTCACCATCTATGATTAATTTATGAGTCTTTAATGCAAATTATGTACCTTTCATTTATAAATATTTCATCATGTCATCTAATTGTATATTCCTCACATTATCAGAAACTTGTTACAAGTATATTGACAGAAAATAAAGAATGAATGAAAGTGCAGAATACGTAGAAATTGGGTGTATGTTCTCTTTTTTCTTCGATCTTTTTTGGTGATGTTACGTCATGACCTCCAGAACATTATTAATGAATTACGAAGCTCTCCCTTTCAACTATACAACATATTGTGACATATCGAATGCATTTTTACAGTTTAATGTTTCATTTCAGTATCAGTTTGACTATTCACCAAGACTTTGAGGACATTAGTGATCAACATGTTCTAAATTTTCAGGAAAGGTAAAGGTATTTTTGGCAGTTCATTCAATATATTAGTTGGTTTTCTGTTTAATTGAATTACACAATGGAGGGATTTTGAAAATGAAAGGCTTATTGTACCTTTTCCCCAAGTGTGGAATCTGCAGGAGGAAGGATAAGGTGAGAGGAAAGGGGGTGGCCGACCGAAGGAGTCATAACATTGCAGAAGTCAGGGTCCCTGCTCCAGTTAGAAACTGCCCTGGCAGGACAGAACAAATCACATCCCATTTGCAGTGATCCAGAAATTGCCTACCAGATCGGCCTGGATACCGGAGACCATCTTACTGAAGAAGGAAGTGTTTCCCAGAAGGATATCACATTACCATGCTGCGCCGGGACACTCACCACACTTCTTCCCTGTAAAAGACCAGTAGATGAGAGACAATGTGAAATGACAATGAAGATAAAATGGAGGAACAGAAATGGAAATTCTAATAAACCTACACTGCATTTACCTGGCTGTGAATGAGTCAGGAAGATCAGCCAAGGGAATCAAATCTGGGCCTCCCCAATGTGGGCCACAGATAATACCACCTGAGCCATCCAGTTTGATTGGTTCTGTGTTAGTAACTTAAAATTTAAGATGTTTGAGTCATATATAGTAGTCCAAGAAAGGAAAGTAATTCCCAGTTTAAATTACTGCTAAAATAGTTTTCCCAGGCTACAGCTACTTTGTAATTGTCATTTGGTTTTGCTGTATTTATATACAAGAGTAAGTCAAAATAAAGCAGCATGGATATCAGTATCTGATTTCTTCATTAGTTAAGCTTTATACATTCATGATATACTTTTCCCCTCCATCAGAGACAGAAATACTTAAACAATTGCTTACCTATAAGCTTCGTAGACATTTAACATGACCTTGAATGTAGTCACAAAACTATAACGGTCATGCTTTTGGTAGTAACATGCGTACAACAAACTTCCACAAATGTCTATATCATCCATACTATTTGATACAGAACTTATCCTTCACGACAGTGTGGAACAGCACCTATGGGCTGAACCGTCTCTCCAGGAACCTTGTCCTCTACAACAAGGAAAAGGGGCATGGGTACACGTACAGAGCTTTCCTCTGTGTGTACTATCTTCCTCAGCTGGGCAATAGCTGAGACCTTGATGCCGTGCTCCTGCTCCAGAGCGAGTTTTTCCTCCTCTGATGGGCACTCGGATTCCAGTCCCCGCAGAAACCGTCTTTCGACGTTGGGTTTCTGGGGAGAGTAGTAATAGAACTGTATCTCACAGTCCCGCAGAACCTGCTTTGCAGCCTCGAAATCCTCGGGACTGCTGGTATAGATGTAAACCTTGCGAGGCTTCCTCTTGGCCTCGAAGGGGTGCTTTAGCGTGGCCGCCAGCTTTCGCATGACGCCCACGTGGTTTTTAAAGCTATGCGCTATGATGGGCGGCAGCTTGGACGCCCTTTTGGTTAGGGGTTGGGGCGCCTGTACAGGTTGGCCCTCTGGCTTAGGACCACAGTTACTCCGCCGTCGTCCTTGGACGACGGTGAAACCCTCCTGGTCGGCGGTGTCATCCTCTGACTCTGAGTCAGGAAGAGGGGGATATTGGGTCAAAGGAGCTGGTGCCTCCGTGACCGGAGCAAGGCCCTGAGGTGCCGAAGCTTTCCTCTTCGTGGACCTCGTCTTCGTGGCGGCAGGTGCCACGGGATCGGGTGCAGCTGAGGTAGAGGGTTGCTGTCCATCGTCCGACGTGAGTCGTGTCATCGCAGTTGCCCTCCGGCAGTCCGCAGAGGACCGGACCCCTTAAGGGAGGCGCCTGAACGAGTCATGGACTCTGGGTTTTGGAACATTGGTCCGAAAACCCTCGGCTATGGTCTTGCGGACCCTGTTGTCACGTGGTCTGCCAAGTCTTTTGTCAAAAGAAAAATAGAAGACAGTATAAGAGGAGTGAGAAAATTTCGCTGTTCTGCTGGCTGATGGCTGCTGCTGGTGCGGCGGCTCGTATTTTGGCTGTCAGATTATATTATATTGTGGCTTCGCTTATGAATCAGCGGTATCAGAATACCGTCGTCGTTCGTTGCCGTTTAGTATGAGACGGTATGCGTTGTTGAAATGGAACAGGTGTGGAATTAGTTTCAGGAATACCTTATGAGGTTTTCTGGGTCACTGACCAACCTTTTCAGTTTAATGATCAACCCCTCTTACCTGCCTTTGTCCGATCCAGTTCTAACATGAATAACCCTTACGGTACTTAGGGTATTTCTCCCTGTCATCAATGCCAAACTAAGAGTGTACTGCTTCAAGTAGTGAATGTTTCAGAGAGTGTAAACAGTTTTACATTTTCGCAACATAATTCGTGTGTTTCGGTGATCAACTTTAGTGTTTCAGTGGTTAGCTTTAGTGTTTCAGTGATCAACTTCAGTGCTTCAGTGTAACTTTAATATTTAGCTAATTATTGTTACTAATGGCTGTCACCAACACTTGTGCTACAGAAACAGACAGAAAGAAATTATCTATGAAGACCACAAAAGATG
This sequence comes from Mantis religiosa, assembly GCA_030765055.1. Taxonomy (NCBI): domain Eukaryota; kingdom Metazoa; phylum Arthropoda; class Insecta; order Mantodea; family Mantidae; genus Mantis; species Mantis religiosa. The sequence continues at coordinate 122,950,672 of CM060956.1, read as the reverse complement.
TTTTTGGGCACGGAATCCCAATTAAAGGACAAGCAAGGGAAATTATATGTTCCGTACGAAAATATTTTGAGGATGAAAGAGACAATTGGGGTCCAATAGTTCCCGTTTTAAAAGTACTGGACAGAACGTCAGCTGCTGTTGTTGTAAGTAAGAATACCATAGAGTAGGGAAAGAGAAATACGCTAGTGAAGAAAATCAGGCATGTACATCGCGGTTACAAACTCCAAGGAAGAAGAGGAAGCGATATAATCCGGTCACCAACCTGGACCCATTTCAACAAGATGCCATTCAACGCCATATATATATGCGTATTATACTAGGAAGCAATATCGTACACTTTCAAAACTGCTTTCATCTGTACAAATGGATGATCTTTTTACAGGTGGGAAGACCTCACTTCGAAAAGTAGTTAAAACTTAAGGATTTCACTATAAACATCTAAATGGCCGTAAGATCCTGCTGGAAAAACCGGACATTTATGCCTGGTGCTGTAGGTTCCTCCGAGAAATTATTTCTTGTGATTTTGAAAATATTGTATGGATTGATGAAACCTGGGTGGATGCTAATTATTGCATTAATAAGGGCTGGACTGATGATACTTTGTGAGCAACAATGCGGGTGCCATTAGTTAAAGGTGAAAGAATAATCCTCCTTCACGCGGGAAACTCTTTGGGATTTATTCCGAACTATTGCCTCCTCTTGAAATCTAAGAAAACAGAAGACTATCATGAAGAAATGAACCATTCAAAATTTCTTAAATGGTTCGAAGAGCAGTTATTAGTCAATTTGGAGAGGCGTTCCATAATTGTCATGTATAACGAAAAATATCACTCTGTTACTTTAGACAAAGCTCCAAAAATGGCATCTAGGAAGAGTGTTATTTTGGAATGGCTTGTTCGTAACAGTGTACGTGTTCAAGACCATTTAAAAAGTATGAATTGCTTGAACTGGTAAGAGCAAACAAACCGCAGTTCCCAAAATATATAGTTGATGAAATTGTTGCAGAAAAAGGCCACAAAATTATTAGACTTCCTCCTTACCATTGCCATTTTAATGCAAAAGAGTTGATTTGGGCCCAAACAAAGGGATATGTAGCGCGCAACAATACAGATTTCTACCCGTCATCTTTGTTGCCTAGAACGTGGAGACGGACGGTAAAGTGGCAACGGTGCTATCCGCTCTCCTTCCCCACTCCAACTGTCAATCACCAACATATAATGCACCCATAATAGTTGTACTCTTTGGTTATCACCTGTGGGAGTTCGGCGATCATTATGTTAAACAATAATAGACTGAAAGACATTAAAAGTACTGCACCAGGCAGAACAAACTAAAGAACCTTAATAACGACATGATTAGAATCAAAAAAGGATGCAATACAAAGAATTAATAAATCTCAAGAAAAATCAGATATGACAAGTACATAATATGTGAAGTACCTGAGAGGAAATATATTGGGCACAAAACAAATGAAGAGCTTTATTGGAGACAACAAATAACAGCAATCAAAGATTAGCTGTGCTTGCTTTGCTTATAGAAACTTAAAAATTCTGGTTAATCAAAATGCTTTAAGAGCACCATATTGGGCATATTCTCAGTACGAAATTCTTTTTGGAGTAACTCAGCACATAGCAGACAAGTTTTCATATTACAATAAAGGGCAAAAAATGTTTCTGCAGTTAGGACCCACCATTACGGTAGGCCCTTATTAAAAAGCCTGATAAATGCTTACTGATATGGTAAACACATATCGCCTCTGTTAAGGTATGTTACAGATAATTATGAGAACTTGACAACAAAACTTACTGTCCATAAACACACCATATAAAATACACGTAATCTGCATAACCGAGCTTAAAAGTACTCCAGAAAGGACGTTATTATGCAATACTATTTTACTACAATTCTGTATACTACTTCAAACTACTGCGTAAACCAAAGGTCTTAAAGAAACTTTTAAAGTCATTCTTATATTTCAGTTATTTGATAGAAATTAATGATTTCTTCATACTAGCCGTATATAGGCTAGGATTATTGATAGATAGAGTCAACATGAAACATTCAATGCCATGAACCAGGAGATCCGTGGTTCAAATCCCGATCATGGCATTGAAATTTATATGTTGACTCTATCATCCTTATATGCTTACCTTCATTCAGTTTTGTGACTTCGCGGGTTCATAGAATTGAGTGTTGTTTGCGGAAATTTAAAATACTCTTTATTGCAGTAAATAACTTTGTGCTACCCTTGTAGTAGTAAAAGATGTGACATACACAGCAGAAGTCTCCAAGGTCGTCTTGTTACTTCCGCTACACTTAAACAAACGAAAGATTCCACTTCGAAATAACACAAACAATTCAACTTCAATGCACTTGCAACTCAACTTAATTAACAACTGACTCCGCTCTAACACCTTGCGGGGTTGTTATACCTCCAGTCATTGTTCTAGAATGCAGTAGAGCTCCTGATAGAGATGGTGAAGAGAAGATAAAGACGGAACTATCCAGAATTCACTCTGTCTCTTTCACGCTTTGTTTCTTTCTCACTCTCGGCAAGCGTTCAGAGCTGCGCCGCGCCACTATCTATTACTTTCCTGCTCGCGCGCCATTCTCCGTCTCTTTCTTTCCTGCGCACGCGCCAGGCATTGGATTGTCGCGGCTCCAACAGAGGAAATGCGTTCGGTGACGCTGCTCTCTACTCAAGGCTGAACATCCCGTGTAGCACCATCGTAACTGCCAGACGATCCAAGTGTACCACCAACATCTCTCCAAGCACCTTCTGGAAGCGGTACACTACGTCGTTAACCCTCTTTACCACTTGATACGGACTCTGCCACGGTTTTTGAAATTTTGGGCAGCGTCCCTTGTTCAGGGTAGGGGGTACTACCAGACCAAGTCACCCTGATGGAAACTTTAGCTTTTTGGCTTGCCTGTCGTATCGGGTATTCATACGGTCGCTCACCACTAGGATGTTCTGAAAAGCCATGTCATGCATATCACGGAGAGGGTCCACGAAGTTCCACACATTCTCAATTGCTAGCTGTTTCTCTTCCGGGGAGCACCCAAAAGCTAGGTCACAAGGTTTTCGGCCGAACATTAAGCTGGCTGCCGTCATCCCAGTGGTGTCGTGTGTTGAAGACCGGTAGGACAGCAAGAACACTGGCACCTTGACGTCATAGTCTCGCGTATGGTTTGCCACGACTTTCCGCAGATGTTCTTCTAGGGTCTTGATGTACTTCTCGGCCATGGCGACTGACTGTGGATGTAGAGGTGTTGTGCGGGTCTTCTTCATCCCAAGTCTTACCAGTGCCTCCTTCAATAGGTGAGATTAAAAATTGATGCCCTGGTCGCTGTGGAGCTCCAACGGCACACCAAAACGGCAGAACAGTTGTTCCACGAGGCAACCGGCGATTGCCTTCGCCTCCAGGGTCAGAATGGCGTACACTTCCGGCCACCTATAGCACCTTGGTCATGTTGCCGAGATGGTCTACTAAGGTCTTGTCAACGTGATGATGTTCAGATATAGCAGGCAGACATCATATGTCAATCATCTCATTACTGACTCCATTAAGCTTTGGAAGGTAGCTGGTGCGTAGCAGAGACATAAGGCATAATTGTGATCTGCCAAAGCCCTGGGCCTGTGAGAATGCGTTCTTCTCCTTATCTCTCGGGTCTAGAACCACCTGCCAATAAGACCATAAGGGCACACCAAGGGTTGTCAGATTTCCCAATCACTCCCTGGTATTTCAAGTTCTCGAGCAGGATCCGTACCACCGCTTGTTTTGCTAGCGGAACGCACTTAGGTTTGTCAAATAGGCCTGGCGTCTCCAGTGTCGAGACGGTGAAGCACTGGGTCCGTACAACCGTAGTCGCTGTTGTCTTGGCTGAAGACGCGCTAGTATCGTCTCAGCAGTTGTCGGACCTTCGCTAGTTGCTCTGCAGTCAGGTGAACGGCCGCCCTCTCTAGCACGCCTTCTAGCCGGGTCTCAGGTGTTGTGTCGGCACCGGCTCCTGGGTCTGGTCGATGGGCGTTATGCTGATAACGGGCTCGTATATCCGCAACTCCGTTCCGGCCTGAATGTCGTTATCGGAGTGCGTTGGTTTGAGCAGGCTCACCGGCATCTCTTCTCGGTGAACAATGTCCTGGATACACAGAGGCCGTGGACATGGGTCTTCCGGTCTAGCATTAAGTTCTTCGTCCGCTGGCCTTCCAATCGCGACGTCTCCATCACCTCGCTCCTCGCGGGGGCACCCACGCCTACTCTGAGAATGACCCTGCAGATTCCAAGGTGTTCCTCAAGGTGCCGAGCATCACCTCTTCGCCAATGAGCCAAAGGACCTTCTTGCTGATGTTGACCGTCACCTCGTAGCTCCTGAGGACATCCAGTCCAAGTATCAGCTCTTAAGCCACCTTTGCGCCAAACACCCACAGACGCACGGCACTCGGGCCCAAGGCAAGTTGCAGCAGGGCCTCGCTCTACACGGGCAACGTGACGCCGGATGCCACCCACCAGCCGTTGTGAGCGGCTTGAATATCTCGACTGCAAAGCCCTAGCTACGTAAGCTCTGATGACGTTCAAGGCTGCCCTGATGTCCACTGGCACGCGGCACGGCCTCCTATTCACCCAACAGTCCGCGATGAGGCTCTCATCCATAAGTAGGCTGTCGGTACGCAGTATCACTCGGGGAATGGTGATGGCGCCGTCGTGCCCCTCCCTACGCCGGCCCTTGCTCATTTCCCATTGCTCTTCTTGGTGTGGGCAGTGTCTCTCCAGGTGCCCCGCTGGTCACACCCCCAGCACATGCCACTTGATTTTCGCCAGCATCCCTGGACTGGTTTTCGTCTTCATCGTAGCGGATACTCCTTGTTCTCGAGGTCAGGGTAGGCCTCACCTTGGGCGCTTCCATCCTCAATACGGCTGTTAGCAACCCATGGATGGGCTTGTAGCGCTGAGCATAAGGCGCTAACGTATATCGGCGTGTCGTACACCGCCGACGGAGTAGGCGGCTTCTCGGGATAAAAATCCGGGTGGGAGGTCGACCAAGGCTTGCTGGCCAACTGTTCGATTGCCAGGGTGAACTCCTCCAATGTCTCCGCTGGCTGCTGCGTCCTGGATTTCAGCTAGCTCCTGTAGGCTATGGCTAAGCGGTGGTTTCCTAGCCGGTTTTTGCAGTCTCGCAGATGTCCTTGGGTACCGCCGCTGTCTGGACCGCGTTCAGGACTTCTGCGGACCGTCCCTGGGGCTGTGACCTGTGTGACCTCTTCCTCTGGCGACCAGCTGTTGTGCTTGGCCTCTGTATAGAATTGACGGCGGAAGGCCTCAAACGTAGACGTGCCGTCGTACTTCGGTGGTGTGACGCGCACAGATGTCTCGTTTCCTAGCACGTGGGCCTTCAGATACTTCAAAATTTGTCGACAATATCCTCCAGCATGGCGTTCAGGGACTTGGTGTTGCTGTCGGCCTTTCCATCTGGACCGTTAACGCGGATTGCCAGGTCTCCAACGCGATCTTCCACTTCAGCTTCTCCGTAACGTCAGTCCTCAGGCCGGCCAACAGCGCTACAAATTTTGCGGCGAGGGCATCGTTCGTAGCCTTCTTTTCGGTTGCCAGGCTGTCGTTCGCCGCTTTTATTTCCGTGGTTATTTCGGCCTTCAGTTCAGTCATCGTCTCGGTCAGATTGCTATTTGCCGCATTCAATTTTGTGGCCAAGGTGTCAACTTTCCTAAGATCTTGGTCAATGCAACCTTCATCGTCATATCTCACTTCTGACACCAGTTATGACTTCGCGGGTTCGTAGAATTAGAAGTATTATTTTCAGATATGTGAAATGCTCTTTATTGCAGTAAACAATAACTTTGTACAACCCTTGCAGCAGTAAAAGACGTGACATACAGAAAAATTCGCCAAGGTCGTTTCCTTACTCCCGCTTCACGTAAACAAATGAAAGTATCCGCTGCCATAAAACTCACAAAATTCAACTACACTGCACAACTTCAACTCAGTTAACAACTAGGGCCGCGCCGTGGCTCAGTGGTTAGACCGCTTGGTTCTCACCAAGGTGACCCGGGTTCGATCCCAGGCGATCGCAAAGTGAGATTCGTGGTGGACAACACGGCGCTGGGGCGGGTTTCCTCCGGGATCTCTGGTTTCCTCCGCCATCTCATTCCACCGGTGCTCCATCTTCATCTCATGTATCATCAGTGTCATCGCCTGCGGTGCCGTATGTAGTAATAGCAGGCGTTAAACAACACACATTTCCTTTATTTCAGTTAACAACTGACTCTGCTCTATCACTGCAGGGTCTTTATACCTCCAGTCATTGTTCTAGAATGACGTAGAGCTCCCAAGAGAGATCGAGGCGACAAGAGAAAGACGGAACTATCCAGCCATCACTTTGTCTCTTTCTTTCTCTCTCGGCAAGCGTTCAGCGCTGCGCGCAACTACCTCTTTCTTTCTGCCCGCGAGCCACTGTGTCTCTTTCTTTCCTGGGCACGCGCTCGGCACAGCTTTGTCGTGGCTCAAACACATAAATTGCGATCGGTGAAAACATGGAAAAAGTCATTAATATATCTTTCAAAATTTAAATTTGCCATATATGGAATATATATTTCCAATTATACATAGGGCACATTTCAGGTTATCGTGATTTCATTTTATTGTTATGAAGTTTTACATTTATTATTTACCTGCGGTAATACCTGTTCTGTGGTAAATGTTGATGATTCAAAAATTTTCAATCGTAATGCATAAAGTAAGATTAAAAGAAAGAAGAAACTTATAGATGTCAGTGTACTTGTATGTAACAGGTACATGTCTATTGTCTCTCAGATTTGGACTCAATGTAATCTGACAATCAAACATAGCGGACATTATTTACATTAGAAATGGGAGCTACTCTTAATATGCCATTTTACAAATATATCGAATTCGTCTAGTCCATAAAAAGATATCCCGTGGGGTCAATGAAAGGGAAATAGAAGTTAATAACATCCTGAAACCCACGCACACGTTTTATTTATACGATTAACTTTTATTAAAATATATTACGTTTTCAAGAAGTAATGCTCATAGTAGCTAGACGTTTGCCCTCGGTTGGTAACCATCAAACACACAAATGTCTTAAACCTATATCTGTTAATTCATGCACTGCAATTTCTGAAAGTATAAACACCATCGTGGTCAATGCATCCTCATGGGATATCATTCAATAACCACAACACTTAGGCCTGTAAGTATTTGATTTACAAGACCGTGAAATTATCAAATGGCAGTCGTTGAGATTCAGTGAGTGTGAGTGAGTGTGTGGGGTTTTAGGACCCGTCGATAATTGAGATTCAGTCTGTGGTCTGTGTAAATCGTGGTATATTGGTTTAGCAACCTGATTTTAACACAAGAAAGGAAGCTACATTGATAAAAGAAGAAGAAAACAGGTATGTGGAAAATATCAGCAGTGTGAGGGAATACGGGTCAATAGGACCGGCCATTCCAATTGTTAATATTTTTTACTGTTTTGGTTCCAAAGTTGTACTTCAGGTTAGAATAATTACTGATGTAACTTTTTTGGTGATAAAAAAGTGTGTTTTGATATATGGTGGTAGATAAAATGATTTATATTAATCTGGTGATGTTTTCTGTATGAACTGACGTAGAGCGCTGCTCAGTGACGGGACCAAACAAACTAGTTGTGTTAGCCTCATTGTGCTGAAGGAGTTTAAGAAATCCTGTTAGAACAAGTTTCTACCGATCATAATTTTGACATGTATATATTACGCTGAATGTCGGAAGAATAAACCCTCAGTTTTTTAAATTAAATTTTATGTTTCCGATGTTGGTCACGGGCCATGGCCATATGGATTACGCCCATGCAGGCCAAGTATACAACAGCTTCTCTCGTTTAAAAACGTTACCAGTGGAAGAGAAAAATTAATATATGTAGAATATCTTGTTTTCCCATTTGGAATATAGTATTACTTTTATTTTGAGTTCCTTGGAATTGATGCTCCTATTTTGTTATTCAAAACCCCTCAACTGCAATATCCTACATATGGCATGGTTTACTGTCTTCACGCCGTCAGTTTGGTGCTACAGTTAGTCACATTATATTAATATTTTTGAAATTAATATTATTTTGACTTTGTTGGTATCGGTATCTTGTCTTATGTACTATTGGCCTGTTATATGTTGCAGATTATCCCATTTCAATTGTCAACAAAGCGCTGTGTTTAGCATTAACCTCAAAATAAGTAAGGTAGTAACTTATACTGCTAGAACATAGTGATACACAGTGAAATCACTGGGAACTGAAATTTGTATATCTAAACCTGGACTGGGCTTAAATTACTATTGGTTGGTTAGAGACTCAATCTTAAGTGTTGTGGTGCAGTATTTCATACATGGAGAGGTTCATCCACAAACATGTACATTATAATCTTATCTAATATGGTTCTGGTTTACATGGGGGAGAGTTGAGGCATCTTCATCTACGGTTTTATGTAAGTGGTTAGGCTTCTGCTAGCAGTAGCAAGGTTGTGACATAGGTGGCTGATGCTAAATGTGACAACCTTAAAACTCTCATTATATTGCCAATTGTAAATATATAGAACAGAAATTCATCTTTTTCGTATTGTTTGCTGCTTGTTATACTGTGAAGCTCTACACAGTTAACACAGTGTACAGGTTTCTCATTATTGTCTCTTTGGTAACCTCTTTGCTAACGTAATATAACAATGCATGATGTACTGCTCAAAGAAATGACCACAATACAGCCATTGCTGTATTGAAAGTGAAGACTTCAATTTTATTGAATGTCTCTTGATGCTTCTATAAGAAACATTGTTCTAACGATAGCATTTGGTATTGCTCTAGATCTAAAATCTAGGTGCAATTTCCAATCTAAAATGATGACTGCTTTGAGTTATGTCCAATAGCTTTATGCAATGGTATCAATTTGATTGAAGCTTGTCTTTGTTGGGATGCATAGGCATTTGAATGTTTCAATAGTGTGGATAGTAGTGCCTTCTATGTGAAGGCATTGCACAAAGTATGAGCTAATTTAACATTCAACTTAAATCCATGCAGATGGTATAGCAAATGCCGAGCTGAAGTTTAAAATGGAGATTTGTCTGTTTGTAATTTACGTTCTCCACCGTTATGTAATATCGGATGAAAAATGAGATTTAATCTACATAGTAGTTCAAACTGAAGGTGGGCAAACTCAACTAAACACATTTATAGTTTGATGTATCTGATCATGGATATAAGTATAACCATTTTGATGATGTCCCATTCAACACGTCATACATCATGGCACATGCATTTTAATACTAGTACTCTGGTACCTATATTGTATTTGTTTCTTACATGATGTATTATCAATGAATATTCATGAACCATCACCATTTCTAACATTAACCTCAGAAGTGAAAATTGAAAAGGAATATTTAAGGAGGCTCTTTAACTGCTTAGGTCTTAAGCATCTCATTCTATAGTGCACATGAAGGACTGCTTAATTTTGCTTAGGGGGTCTCTATCAGACTTGAGGTTGTTTTACATTCCATAAATTTACAGAAAAAGGATCAACGACTTTACTTTCCTTCTGAAGAAATCCATGCTAAGAATTTGCTCTCAGCCAGGTTTGTACCAGAGCCTAGCATGGTCCCCTAGACCATGAACAATGTAATTAATCCCAGAACATGCATTTCTGTGGGCCAATCTAATGCAAATTGCCACTGCATGCAGTCTTAGCAAAGAATTGGAAATTTACCTGCCGAATGGAGCATTAATGAATATCTCGGTATAATATAGCAAGTGATTGTGTAAGAGTGACTTTAAAACTATCTTGAAAATTGTATAATATTCTTTAGGACTACTTAATTGTTACAAGGAGAGTGGAAGGTTCCTATAAATTCTTATTGTAGAAGAGTAATATACTTCTTGGAACTCTTAAACAGGGCCCTACAGGAATGTCAAAAATGAAGTGAAACGTGTAGGGTTTAATGCCCGCTTTTACTACATACGGCACCGCAGGCGGTGACACTGATGATGCATGAGATGAAGATGGTGCACCAGTGGAATGAGATGGTGCGGGAAACCAGAGGTCCCGGAGAAAACCCGCCCCAGCGCCGTGTTATCCACTACAAATCTCACTTTGCGGTCACCTGGGATTGAACCCAGGCCGCCTTGGTGAGAGCCAAGCGGTCTAACCACTGAGCCAAGGTGCGGCCAGGAATGTTGATGCCAAACACTTCCAATAATATGTTGGTTCTCTTTGTAATAAAAATATTTGCTTGCTGTGCATTGAATTACCCAAGAAAACAATTCCATGTAACCTCAGGAACTGAAAATACACCAAATTTAGTGTTCTTAAAGCAGTTTGTCTCGGTAGACTTTTTACATTTCTTAATACAAAACAATTAGAGCTAAGCTTTCATAGCATGACTTTTATTTGTTTTCTGCAACTGGATCTTCTTCTTTTAGACCAAGAAATTTTCTTTGAGATACATTAGTGTGACTTTGATATCTGATTGTTAATTCCACCTCCAACAAAATTGGCAATTATCAGAAAATTAAATAAAAAACTATGAACCTATAAATGTTTCCAGTAGGGTTCATACTTAAACAACCTAGTGTACGGCATGTGTGCCGTGCTAAGCGAAGAAGCTTAATTGATTTATTGCTTTAGTCCTCTCTATGCCACACCAGCTGAAAATAACATAGTCCCATCATGGAGCACTGTGTTTTAAGTAATAGGTTCAGTTCAAAGTTTGTCTGGCTTATGAAAGGGGGTGGTTTTAAGTGGCTTTTGTTATCTGTAATTTCATTTTGTGTGCAAATAAGAAATCTGGTCATGCTTGAATAAATTCTCCACAGAAATTCTGTTATGTGTGTAGACAGTTTACTGTAAAAAAACAGCATTGACCTTCAACAGAAACTTCGAAATGAGCATATTTCAGTTACATTGGCTGTCATGTTGGGGACGAAGACAAGGAATGGACTCCTCTAATGTGCTGCTTAATGTCTTATTCCAGTCTTATTAAGTGGATGAAGGGTGACAAAATTCACACTATGTCTTTCTTGGTGCCAATGTTCTGACACGAACCAACTTGTCATTCAGAAGACTGTTATTTCTGCCTAAGAAAAATGGGGGACATTTAAAAAGAACAAATTCCTAAATTGAGTATCCTCTGTTACATCTGTAATAGGACCTGTTCAGCATATATTCTCAGCTCACCTTCACACCCATCCCTTCCACTTAGATGCAGAATATGTCCAGAACCTGAATATAAACTCCTGATCAGTCAGCCTAGACTAAATGATTTACAGTCCGGCCGTTGTATCTCCAGCTCTGACATTTTGCAATTGCAAGAGGTGGAGGGGGAAGGTTAATAGTACCAACATACAGTAATGAGCAATTGAAAACATATCCTCAAAATTATCTTTAGAATAAAATACAATACTATATTAGCTTTAAAACACTGAAATACAACTTACAATTTCATTATCATGCAAGATATTTACTACAACAGCACTATTCGGATATTTCGCTCACACCTTTCACAAACACTAACTGCATCTGTTGGTAGTATGGAAGTCTCTACATCCAGTGTTGTGGTCAGGAAATTAAAACTCTCTGCTAGCACCAATCAAAATTATCGCTCCTAGGCGTGGCTCCTGAACCCAACACCGTGTTGCCAGGTTAAATTTGCTTTGCTATATTTTGCTTGCGTGAATTCTGATTTTTATTGTTCATAAGTCCTATTATTATCGCTATTATAATGATATGGCTACTTGTTCGTGAAATATGAAAATACATGAAACAATTAAAATACGCATTGTTCCTCTGCTTGAAATTCTCGCTAAAAAACTGGCAACAGCCTGCTTCCCCTTTTTGAAAAATGTCCGGGCCGGAGAACGAGCGGCCGAACTTTAGTGAGCTATACGAAACAACTGAAACAGCAGTCTGAGGTGCAGGATCAGTACTGCAACTGTGGAATTTAGTAGCTCCTAATAGCAGAATTTCAATTTTCAGAAAGATTCATGTACAGTTTTTCACTTACTATGTTATGAAAAATTCCCTTTGGGTGTGCTTAGACATAGATGGTTTAATGAGTGAGCTAGGATTCCGACACATCCCTGAAGAATTGAGGCTGTTTATTGACTCTTCTAAGCTAAGTCTCGTAGTATTGCTCCACAATGCAAAATACTGAGCCAGCAATACCTGTGGCACATTCAGTAGGAATGAAGCAAACTTACGAAAGCCCAGCTATCATGCATGTGGAGATTTGGAGGCCATTACAATTTTATTTGGATGACAAGGGGGATTTATAAAGTACTGTTGCTTTCTGTATTTGTGGGATAGCATGGATACTGGATCACACAACATTGTAAAAGAGAGACCTCTAAGATAAACTCATACACAGCTTAATTTCAGATATGTTCCATTAGTTAACCCAAAAAAGTAATACTACCTCCTCCACATAAAATTAGGCCTAATGAGGTAGTTAAGCCAGTGAACAAAAATTGAGAAGCCTTTGCATACCTCAGAAGCCAGTTTCCAAATCTCAGTGATGCTTAAGTAAAAGAGGGAATATTCGTTGGCTCCCAAATTTGAAAGATAAAAACTTAAAAAAAAATTCACTTTCTCCATTCACATTTGGATTTTTTCCCCAAGAACTTGGGGCTTAATGAATATGGTGAAAGCTTCCATGAGGATATTCAGAAGATGGATCTCAGATATGCAACAGGAATTTGTTGGACTATTCGTAGTTAATTCTGATTTCTTTCTTGGATCTTCTTGTACAAGGCATCCACGCCAACATCAGCTCCAAAATTATGTTCATATGTTCACTTCCATGATTGTTTTGAAGTATAAATCGAATTCTAAATAAGTCATGAGACATGTGTTTCAAGGTGTGGTTCGGAATAAAGAAGTCAAATTATTTCAATGAATTCTTATTTTTTTATATTTATACGGATTCGAACTACAACTTAAAACATTTTTGTTCTTGCAGCGGTAAACATCACATTCGTCATTACAACAAAAATCTCTTTCTCTTTATAACAAGATTATTGATTTATTTTCACTAAACAAGACTAAAGAACATATCACTCTCCTCAAGATTATTGACTTCTCGTAACTAAACAAGATTGAAGAACATATCTCTCTACTAAAGATTATTGACTTATCGTCACTATCGTTACTTACTTCTTAATTTTGTGATTGGCCGATCCAATGGCACATCATCACATTACGTCATATTATGTCATATAATTATTATTTCGGCCAATCACACAATTACATAAATTTTTACATATTTAAATTCATAATTCCTCCGAACATAACCCAAAAATACTGTTACAAATGCCCCTCTTCGAAATATATGGAAAAATAACCAAATAAAGGAATTAACAATCTATTTCCATATATTTCGAAGAATAGCCCCAATTAACAATTACGTTTACAACAATAATACATAACACATACATAAAATATAAAAATAAACATACATTGAATGAAATATAATAATAAATGAACATTTAGCAACCACTTAGCATTATTATAACACATTTTTTAAATATATATACTTTTGTTTTCATGTGGGGGCATGCGCCGCCCCAAATTTGCGTTAAAGTATCTTTATTATTAACATTGTTAAGTTATTGACTGTGAACAAATGTGCTATAACAATATAAAACTATTTTAACAACTATTTGTAAACGAATATATATACAATTAAAATGAAACAACTGAATTGTACCCAATTTATATGCAATTTATATGCAAAAGAATTCTCTGTTTAATCATTCATGTTGGGTGATTTGCCCACAGAATTAATTTTTCTAGCTGTCCTGCATCAATATTCGTAACCTTTGAACAGTTAGTGTGATACATTTTTCTCAGTTGGCTAACCTGATCGTTGCAAGCATCTAGAAATTGGTAAATCCATCTTTTGTTTTTATGTACATCATAACGTTGTTTGAAGGTTAGGTTAGTTGTGTGTTCAAATCTTAAAGAAAACAACATGATTTTGTGTGGTGTATCATACATGTGACCACTATGACCTTCATTATGTATTTGTATTTGTGTGAACATTTCATATACATATACATTTTGACCTAGACTGTGAAGCTGTGTGTGTGAGGACATGTTTTGTGTGTTTCTGTGATAATTAATATCATTACCTGGACTCGCAAACTCACTACATTCACTTGCTACATCACCAGACTTCTGATGATTATTTAATTCACCTGGTAAGTCACAGTCATTTATAGTTCTAATTCTAGGCATTTCTTTCACATTATTTACTTTACTAGACTGTAATGCAGTTACAACTTGTGTCAATTTTCCTAAGTTATCCTTCTCTTTTTCAAAATTTTCTTTTACCTCTTTAATTTGCAAAATTACTTCTTCTTTCGCTTTACCTATCTCATCAATTTGTAACTTTATTTCCTCGTGGTGTGTCTTACTTTCATCATGTTGTAATTTCATTTCAGAACAAATTACATTGATTCTTTGTTCTACTTTATCTCCTAATTCTTCTTTTTGTTTTTATGTTATTTCTGCCTGTTGTATCCTAAATGTTTCTAACTCTTTGTTTAATTCCATTCTTATTTCTTGTTTCACAATGTCCTGACCTAAGCTAGTTTCATGAATCGTTTCTCTTAATTCCATAATTTCCTGTCTATTTTCATTCTTATTCTGTTCTATTGTGTGCAATAACCTTTCCATGTTCTCTTTATATTCTTTTCTTCCCTCTCTGATTTCTTGTGCTATCTCACCTTTCAATTCCTGTTTTAACTTTTGTGACAAAGTAACCTCTAAATTACTTACACTTTCTGCCAATTCCTTTCTTAAGTTAACATCTAAATTGCACATACTTTGTTTCAAATCTTTAATATTATCTTTATTCTGAGCTAATTCTTGCCTCAATTCATTTATATTTTGTTCAAGATCTTGTTTTAATTCTGATTTTACATCACTCAACTCTGATTTCAACTCTGATTTTACATCACTCAACTGTGATTTGAACTCTGATTTTACATCCAACATTTCTGATTTTACATCCATCAACATTTTTGTTATCCTTTCTAACATTAACTCGTTATCTTTGCTTAATCCTGCATCCTCCCTACTCATTCCTACACTATCAGTAACTTCTCCTTCCACTATTATTTCTATTCTACTCACCATCTTTTTAACTATTTTCTGATTTCTTAGCAACGTAAATCTACTACTATTATTATTTTTTTTTAATTTCACTCACTTAAACCAGTTCTCTTTTTCTTCTTTCTCCTTTCCTTTTATATTCCCACGGAGCTGTACGATGTTTTAATCTCCTCTTCTTTATCCTATTCGACCACACGTTGCGGCGCCATTTGCAACGGGAATTTGTTGGACTATTCGTAGTTAATTCTGATTTCTTTCTTGGATCCTCTTGTACAAGGCATCCAAGCCAACATCAGCTCCACACTTATGTTCATACGTTCACTTCCATGATTATTTTGAAGTATCAATCGAATTCTAATATGTCATGAGACATATGTGTTTCAAGGCGTGGTTCGGAATAAAGAAGTTAAATTATTTTGATGAATCCTTATTTTGATATATTTATATGGATTCGAACTACAACTTCAATAATCTCTTAAAGATTATTGAATTCTCTTTATAACAAGATTATTGATTTATCTTCACTAAACAAGACTAAAGAACATATCACTCTCCTCAAGATTATTGACTTCTCGTAACTAAACAAGATTGAAGAACATATCTCTCTACTAAAGATTATTGACTTATCGTCACTATCGTTACTTACTTCTTAATTTTGTGATTGGCCGATCCAATGGCACGTCATCACATTACGTCATATTACGTCATATAATTATTATTTCGGCCAATCTCACAATTACATAAATTTTTACATATTTAAATTCATAATTCCTCCGAACATAACCCAAAAATACTGTTACAGATAGCATGATAGATAGGATCCCAGAATGAGGGGCAATTATGGCTGGCTTTTAACTAGAGAAGGCGACCAAGGCTATAAAAAAAAAGAAAATAAAACTGTAAGCGTATTTAAGATATATTTTATTATAGCTTCATGTTTCAGTGGTTTACCATTATAATATTTATTTTTGTTTAGTTCTCATGCTATTTTGCTTTGTTTTATCTGCCTTTTCAGGTTGTCGAGATAGAACAAGTTTAAAAAAGTGAGTAAAAGTTAAGAAATTTATTTTAGAAAAGTGCAAATGTAGTTTAGTTTTGTAAGGGCTGTTGGTTTATTGTACTTTGAGTTATGTTCTATGTAAAATCAAAGCATTTTATGCACATAATGAATAGTGTTTAATTAATATTCATCACATTATTGGAATAATTCACTAGCACAGGAAAATGTTCTGTCATTTTCTACAAATCCACCCAAACTGTGACATAAAAAGTCATGCGACACGTAAGCTTTTACTGTCAATTTTGTATTTAGAAGGTTGTATTTAGTTGAAGGGACCAAATTTTGTGAATGTGGCAGACAAAAATTTGAAATTTGTTGACTAGTGTAATTGTCTCTGTTATTTTATTTATTTTACTGCAGATTTTTTAATTCTATTATGGGAATCATCAATAGGTACTGAGTAATTCTCTCCTTTTGCTTCATTTGTTACTTAGTTTGTGCAGTGTTGTTAACCCTCCATTAGTCGTGTGGGGTCTGGGAGGCCTCTAGCTTTATTTAAATGTTTTATTTTATGAAGGAACACACCTATGTATTGGTTGGCCTAAGACATCTAACATTACACCTTACTCAAATGTTTGCTGTCACAACAACTTTTCTGTTTATTACTGTAGCTGCAAGAATGACGATTTAGTAGTTGGGTGTGGTACAGGTCTAGCGGTCCCCTTGCACCTATTCTCATTACATGTCGATTACATGTTTTTCTTCAATAATAGGTAGTGGAATATTGCTTTGCAAGTGGAAGGAGCCACTAGTACTTTGTTGGAGTACCAAATGGTATTCATTGCTATTGGATAAATTGGCTGATGTTAGAGTAATGTTTACCATGTTTGTAAGTAAATGTCAGAAGCGTTATTCTCTTTGGACAAAATGTCCCAGTTGATGAATAAATTATCTGTATTTTGTGGTCGATGAGGTTTTAGACAGTATATACTATCTAAAGCCTAACAAGCATGGCATGAAAATATTAGGTTTGAGTGATGCAAAATGTTTTACACCACTAATATGGAAATCTTTTATGGACATTAGGCGGGTGGATCACAATTGTAAAATAATGCCACAGAGGCTGAAGTGCTAAGAATAACTGAACCAATCTGTAACACTGGCAGAAATGTTACAGCAGATGATTGGTTTATTAGTGCATCCCTGGTGAATCAGCTGGGCAAAGACCACTTTTTTTCTCGGTACAATTTTCAAGAACATGGAGGATTTGCCCTTCAATTTTACTACTGCAAAAAGTCACAGCTAATATGAAAGTGTATTTGACTTTGCAAGAGATGGAACACTTGTTTCATATGTTCCAAACGGGGTCAAACAGCAGTTTTAATCTGAAGACTAAATGTTTTGTTGGAACAGCTGTCAGAAGGTGATTACAAAATGCCTGAAATAACCATGCATTACAATACTAAATCTGCAGTTAATGGAATAGATATATTGTGTGCTACATACAATGGAGTCAGAACATGAAGGTCGCCAGTGGTAATTTTTAACCATATGATGCATAATGCAGGTTATCAATTCTAGGGTTATTGTTCTTGGAAACCAAAACAAATATTCCACAAGACAGAAATATTTGAAAGTACTGTCCTGAGCTTTTCTGTTGCAACAGCTACGAAGAAGAGCAACATCGTCAAAGCTGTTCAATGATTTCAAAGAGTTTCTAAAGAAATATAAAGCTGAAGATCCAACAGCAGATGAATTTCAGAATGCACCAGAATGATTACAAAAGAAGGGATATGAACCCTGGAATAAAGCAAATAGAACAGCAAAACTAAATATCGAAGTGTGACATGCAGTGCGTATCTCTGAGACAATATGCCATAATTTTTTGCAATAACTACTTAGTCTGGGAAAACAGAAGAAATAGCTAATGCCTCTGAGTATCTGAACATTTGCAATGACAAGATGTATTTTTAAAGAATATGTTATTCTCTTTACATATACTGGATACAAATTATAATGTACACTCTATTTGTATTATAGTTTAGCTGATATATTAATAGGACTATACTAATAAAGGTCATGAATAATTACTGTAAGTAAAGCCAAAAATTGGGGGGAGGTAATGAAAATAATAAAAGTACAGGCATATAATTGCATAAATATGTTTCGAGTCTCCTACTGGGTCTGTTAGCAATGAATGTGTAGCAGTTCCAGCAGGGCAAGTTTGGGCTTCCAACAGAGATATAACGAAACATTAGATTGATGTCCTTGTTTTGTGTATTTGTAAAATGTAAAAGTGATTGTAAGCTAGCATTAGGCTTAAGTTTCTAATGACAAATAAAGTGTGCTTGGTGCAATTGTTGTTAGATAATATTGAGCAGTGCATCTCTGGTTAGCACTGCTGATTTAATTTTTAACACGATGTCATCTAGTCTTGTTTTTAAGCTTTTTTGTTGCCCATGTATGTTTGATTGCTTAATTTGCATAATTTGTCTAATCTGTATTTGCCATAAAATTACTTACAAAAGTGTTTCTGCACATTTGTCTTCAACTTTCTAAATTGTTCTGCAATTGTACATGTCGTAAATACAAAGGAAATCAGAGTAGCTTTTCTGGACTACTATTGGGTGTAAACAAGAGGGACAAATAATGGCACACATGTAAAAGATATCCAGAAATAAACTGTGTTTATTTGCTCGTACGGTTGAACATTTGAACAGCTTTGTAAGTTAATTGTGCAGTTTCACTTTACTCTTCACATTTTAACATGGACAACCCTGCTGGCAAAATTGAGCCTTGTTTTTCATAACATTTTATGACTTTTTCCCAAGTCATCACTCTGCAATCCACAAAAATATGAAGTTTTCAAGGTATATCACCGAAGTCAAATATCATAACACCATGTTTTAGTACATTTATATACTGAACACTCATTACTCCATATAGTCTTCAGTTAAAAAACGAAATGATGATTAATTTATTATTATTTACTTCATCCATTATTCCTTTATTTTGGACATGTCAATTTCAGAGGTTACTTTCCAATCAATTTTAATCAAAATTGTCACTTCGTCACTTCTGCAACTGCATTCATATCAAGTGGTATTTTATTAAATAACTTAACTCCTTGATATAGTACATCCTTTATAGATATGTTTTGTAGATGGTTCATGTTGCTTTGTGTATTATATTCATGTATGTGTGTTTTATATTGGTCAATACTTACTATTAATATTAGTGCTCTTTATAAACACAGAGAATAAATTGTGAGTATTCTTTTGTCAATAACTGGCTCTGTAAGATCCCCTGGCTTTTAAATTAAACATAAATCTAACATTTTTCTTCTGATAGGTAAGTAGCCTATTCATGTTTTCGGCAGATATAGCTGTAATAAATAAGTATGAACACATTGAGGTTCTTTTAGTTGCTGAAATATTTAATTGGATGGATTGACTTGCTGATTTTATAGCAGAAATAAAGAAAACAACACATTTTAGTGCATTAATTAATAATTGCTTGTTGATCACTGCATCTATGTAATTTTCAGTTAAAAATCAAAGACAGAAGAACACAACTAGCTTTGTAATTCTTACTGCCTAACCTATGAAACATCTTGCTAGGTATACGAAGCAGCATAAAAGTTTGGAGAAGCAAACAAATGATGGACCAAAATCGGAAGACCTGTGGCAAATGTTTTTTTTTTTTTTTTAATTTACGTCCTCCAACGTTAAGTCATATCGGACGGGTGAATGAATTGGTTGAAATGATGCTCAAATGAGCCCGGGGTCCGTGGAGCTTAGAGTTACCTGACATTGGTCTTTGAGGATAAGGGAAAACCCCGGATAAAACCTTATCCAGGTAATTCACCCTGACCGAGATTCGAACTTGGGATCCTCTTGAACGTGAGGCAGACACTCTACCACCTTGCTACCGAGGCGGGCCTGTGAGAAATGTGGCGTAGGTAGACATAAAAATGAACATTATCTAAAATGATGTAGATAAACAAGCAAAGGGCAGAAAAGAAGGCTGAGAAAGGAAAGTAATGAGTTATATACATTAAATAGAAGTTCTGTAATGTATTAAGTTATTAATTGACTCATGTATAGTACTGTTACACAGTCCTGCTTGAAATATCCAGGCCCACATTCAATGTGTGTCAGCTGCTTGAAACGTGCTGCCAGTGTATTATTTCTGTATCTTTTTGCAGATATGATACACTCATAAAGTTAAGCCCTATTAAACTGCATACATTTATTGCATACCTTACCCCACTTTTTTATCATATAAGAAATACTCATGAAAGAATTAAGTTTTGTCACTATTAGATGCTTTGTGATGACACAGAACCATGTGAATGACACCATGCTTAATCACTAAACAGTATTAGTCATGGATTGATTGTTCCATCATTAGCATTTCTCAAAATTCAGTTAGAGAAATGTACCTGTGTACACCTGAAATGTGTTTTAAGTCACACAATTAATTATATTAAACTGTAAAGTTATTATTGTTGTATTATGCTAATGTATTTCTAATAAACATAAAAGCTACCAACTAAAACAATGCAGTATTAGAATACTTGTAAAATTATGGATGGTACAAAATGCAGATATGTAATAAACACTAAAGCAATGAAAATTATTATTCGCAGAACAAAATTGGAACACATCATGGCACTAAAATAGACAAAATAGCTAACACCAGCATTGATTATATATGCATAAATCAAGTTTTGAAACATAAGTGGAAGAATTAAACCCTTATATACTGTCAAAAAATTAAATGTATAATATTTCAGTACAACACATTATTTCTATGAGAGCTAGAAATTATATAAAACTCAACCTATTGGAACATATATATTTAGATGAAAATAAAAAAAACTCATTTTACGAAATACTGAATGTGTTACATCTATCAAGCTTCGCTAAGATACTCCTCAGTTATTCCCAGCACATGAGTATTGTGGAAGAACAGTTAACAAAATACAAACTAACCATAATAGATATCAACGTTGCAGGTTATATTAGGGATATCTCAAATCTGTGAATGCTTTTATCTTTGTCCAGACATTTTAAGTAGATTCGGAAGTAATTGTACAGTACGTCAGTAAGCTGGCTAAAGTGATAAATGCATTGGCATAGTATCTGTAGTTAGAGTTAGGCATGTACTTGAATTTCATAAGTCTGATACAACACTCCAAGAAGTTGTTTGTATGATAAGACAACAGTAGTGTATAGTTTGTTTTGAATAATTATTGATAGATTCCAGGAAGGTGATGTTACAACTTTCTCATATTTTTGGTATATATATGTAATACGTTTCTTTCTTTACAGATTTGTTTCTGAAAATAAGATATACATCTGATTTGACAGCTATTTGAAATGGAAAAGCAAATAGAAATCAAAGAGGAGGATCCCGTCACAGACGACATAATCTCACAGTATGAGAGAGAGTTTGTTCAAAAGGTTAATACTGTGAAGACAAGTAATGATGCTGTGCTTCTGGATGCTGATTCTGACATGACAGTCAAATCAGAAATTAAATCAGAGACTCCTTTTATCAAACATACTGCAAAGCAGATAAAGACCGAAACTATAACTTGGAGCAACAACTGGGAGATGCATGGGTCAAATGAAATTGAACAGAATAAGGGAAAATATCTTCCAGAGGATCTAATGGATAAAAAATACAGCAGTGATCATGAAAGACATAACAAAATAGAAATTAAAGAAGAATCTTGGTGGTTAGAAACAGAAACTTCATCAGCCTCTGATAATAGTAAGGTAAGTTAAACAGTAAACTGCTTTAGCTAGTCGGAATGTTTTGTAATAATCATCCCAATATACTCTGTGCTATTGCAGAGTATTACAGTCTAAAACATGTAAAATAAAGAGTAAAGTGAATGGCAAATAAAATCAAAGATTTGAAGGTAGTAGACCAGCCAGCTATAAAACTTTAAACCATATCCAATTGGGCAATATAATTCAGATCCAGGCATTTTGTTCTGCCAAGAAGTGTTACAACTATTCAGTAAGATATTTTGATAAAACAGATAGATTGGCTTTATAACTGCATTTGCAACAACTTAAATATTAGTTATATAATTTTGGGTCAAACTAGTACTCAATGCTCTATTTATTGCTAGTATTTACCTAGAACATGTTTCGTAAGGACGTTCCTAACATCATCAGCTGTTGTCGATTAATGAATGTTGGTTCGGTGAACTCCTTGGAAGTGATATGGCCATCTCTGTTGGTATTTGGATGAAAATGAAGTTTTATAAAAAAAATTTCCCAAGTGGTTAATGCAGCTGGACCTTGGACACTTTTTAATAATTGGATTTCTCGTTCTGTATCATGATTATCCTTCCAAAAATGCTGTGCTACCGCCGATTTATCTATTTCTTTTTTCCCAATGTTCCTTAAATGCTCTTTGTGCCTGATGTGCAAATTGCTTTTAGCTTTTCCAAAGTAAAAGTTGTCACTGCCTTTGCAGTTTATCTGGTACACACCTGATTTTTTTGTCTGTAGGTAGTTTCTTTGTATGATGTGATTTCAAAAGGTGTTGTACATTGAATTTGTTCTGTGAGGCCATAGTAATGTTCGTTCTTTGAAGAATTTTTGGAAAAGGTGTAGCTCTGGGATGATATGTAAATTTTCTGTATGAAGCTTTATTCCTGACTGGGGAAAGAGTAGTTACTTATTGATTACATAGAAAATGAAGCTAGCTACAGTGAAGTAATGAATATTATACAAATATAACAATTTGTAACAAAACCTTTACTTAAGAAAATGATGTTAATTGTTCTTTCTAATTGAAATCGATTTCACGAACTCTTCTGCGGTGGTTTTCTTTGACTGAAGATGCGGACAAGAATTCATGAAATCAATTTCAAATAGAAAGAAAAATTAACATCATTTCTTAAGTTAAGTGAAGTTTTTGATAAATTGTTATATTTGTATAATGAGTAGTTATTTGTTTGTATTTTTGTTGTCTTTTGAATTTATCAATTTTCTTTTAGGACAATTCAGCTCTGAATCCATTGTATTCTCCAATGTGAATTATATTATTGTACTCTTTGATATATTCCATTTTGTTGAAAGGTACATTTGCCAGCCTGTAATTTAGACTGTTGATAACAGCATCCTTGGTTTATATCCATCTGATTTTATGAAATTTCCTCTGTGTCTTCTTCCTATGTATGACGAATTCTAGTTATGCATGTTTTCGGACTAGTTCCAAATCTAGGATTTCATTATTCGTCTCTTTCACTGGAATATTTTATTGCAGGGTTTTGTAAATTAAGTAATTTTAACACTTCAACCACATGTTTCTCGTTTACTATTGTCCAAATGTCATCCACATATCTATACAAATTTTTGACAGTGGGAATGCCTTTGTGATATGGGTTTCCAAAATGCTCATGAAGAGATCTGCCAAAAATGGGGACACTGGGTTGCCTATATAGTCCTGATTTTTGTTTGAAATTTTTTTTTATTGAATGTAAAGAAGGTCTGTTCAGTGTAGATATTTGTTAATTGAAGGTATTCCTCTATGATGTTTTAGTGTAACTCTAGGGACTGAAGCCTTATTTGCATGTACTCCATGGGTTTGTCTATTGCCACACTTGGGAACAAAGAGATTAAATCAAAAGGTACCATTCAGTTGGTTGAAGAAAATTCTAGGTCTTTAGTGTTGTTGATGAATTCCAACAAATGTTTAATACTATAGCTTTCAAATTTTGGTAGCTCCTAATTTTTTTTTTTTTTTTTTAGCCATTTTGACAGCTTGTAGCATGGTTTGTTTATGTTGTTTATGATTGGGAGCATCTTATTTCCTGTTTTATGTATGTTGGGTAACTAGCTACTCTATGGTTGTCTGGTTTCAAAATCCCCCCAGAGGCCTACTTCGGTAGGTATGGGTTTGGCGCACCCGGGGTCCCGAGTCAACAGTCTCCCTCGTGTGGGCTCCTCTTCGTGGTTGAGGGAGACGGTCAACAGGCCCACCCATGTGTAGGCCGTACGTGGAGGCCCATGTCGGTGGAAAGGTTTGTCCTGGTGGTTGAGGAATGTGTATCTGAGCTCGTACCAGTGTTCCTCTGAATTCGGGGAGGGTGCGCACTTCTAATACACTTCTTTGGCTTCTGCTTCACCTAAATGGGAGGTTAGGAAATAACCCACCCTAATCAATCGGCCAGGACTAGGTATTGTATCGAACTCCAGGGTGAGTGGGACGGGGAGCTCACTATATCCTCTGTGTAGCCCTGTCATCCCAGTGGGATGACCCCTTGTTGGACTCGGTGGTGGGTGGGGAGCACTGGGGGATGAATCGTAATCCATTTATTATGGTAAAATTTAATAATTCTAATAATAAGAATAACAAAATGTTTAACAAAAGTGGAAAAGAAGTAGTTGAGTCTTGTGGTCCTTGCTACTTAGTTGTAACCAGAAATGAGGAAGGCAAGAACTTTCTGACATTGAATCCTTTCTTTATCCAAAAGGGATTGGATAAAATTGCTGGTCAATTCAAGTTCATCACTCGCTCCAGAAATGGCACGCTCCTTGTGGAAGCGCACTCTGTTTCCCAGGCAGCAACGTTCTTAAAAGCTACGTTATTGGGCAGCTATACCATCACAGTTGCAGTGCACAAGACACTGAACTCTTCCCGCGGGGTTGTCACCACTAATGCGTTGGACGGGATGTCAAATGAGGAAATAAAGGAGGACCTACAAGACCAGGGTGTTACTGCTGTATGCTGAGTACAACGTAGAGAGCGAGGGGCATTGGTGCCCACCCGTACCCTGTTTCTGACCTTTGATTGGTTAGACCTCCCGCAAAGGCTTAGGGCAGGGTATGAGACCATAGAGCTTAGGCCATACATACCAAGCCCCCCCAGGTGCTTCAAATGTCAACACTTCGGTCATACGAGTGATTTTGGTAGCGGTGTGCCAACATGTGTCCAGTGTGGTCTGTCTAAACACGAGGATGCCTGCATATCCCCGGCAAAATGTGTCATCTGTGCTGGTGAACATCCATCCAGCCACAGAGAGTGCCCACGTTTCTTAGAGGAAAAAGCGATACAGGAGATCCGAGTCAGGGAGAAGTTATCCTTCTCTAATGCTCGGAAACTACTACGTACTGGTCTACCCTCGGTACCAAGGTCCGGTACTTACAACTCCATAGCTGCTAAGGTGGTACTGAGGAAAGTAATCGCAACTCAGACCAGCGATTGTGAGGCTACTATAATAGACAAAGTCCTTACTGCCACACCAGCTCTGAAGCCTACCAAGACATCCAAGCCGGCTCTCTCACCTAAAACGCCGAGGGAGAAGTCTGCACTGTCATCACCTAAGCCGTCAACCTCATCAAACGTGAAGCCCGATATAGTCTACGATGAACCGCCCAAAAAGTTAAAGACCAATTAAACAAAATCAGATTTCCTCAAGGTTACAAACAAAGGGACCAGTAAGAAAGAAAGTCCTAGGGTATCTAGAAGTTCCTCTTATGAGGGGTCTTCTGGTGAAGACTCAGATCGACGGCTGTCATCATCGTCAATCTCTGTGTCTAACTGGTTTGGGGTCCTCGAACCCAAGTTTTCCATAGGAAAAGGAGCCTCATCCGTAGAAGAAATGGACCTGGAAGACACAGTCCACCGTGCTAGGATGGCAACGAAAAAGCACAAGGATAAAGCGGACGAAAAAGGTGTTAGCCCTACACAGAAGAAAAAGGGTAAATTGATTCGGCCACCGTTGAAGTCGTCTTAATGTAGACCAACTTTTACATCTTTTCTCCATAGTTCCAATGGCTATCCTACAATGGAACATACGAGGTTTAAGAGCACATCGACCAGAACTGGAACTTTTGCTCAGTAAGCATAACCCCTTATTGGTATGTTTACGAGAGACTAAGCTGCGACCTCAAGACAATTTTAAAATCAGACGCTACGCACACTGAGGTGCGACATTGAAACAGAAGAGGGAATTCCTGCTCATGGGGGCACTATGATGCTCCTCAGGGATGACATACTTGTAGATCCATAACAGCTACTCTGACATACAATCGGTAGCTGTAAGGATTAAGCTGCCATCATTCGAATTTTGCATCTGCAATGTATATCTACCACCATCAGATGAATTCTCGTTAACTGACCTTGAAGATCTGGTTTCCCAGCTCTCAACACCATTTATCATAGTGGGAGACTTTAATGCCCATCACCCCTTTGGTGCTCAAATCGGTCATGTTCCAGAGGCAACCTCATTGCAAAATTTTTGGATAGCAATAACTTGGTTCTCCTGAACACCGGAGAGCCAGCGTTTCTTTTAGACACTTTTAACACCTATTCCCACATCGATTAAGCAGTTTGTTCATCCCACTTGGCAGTTTCATTACAGTGGAATGTCATCTCTGATTTACATTCCAGTGACCACTTCTTAAGTCTTCTTAGTCTCTTAGCACAAGATGTGTCTCCCTCGCGTATACCTAGATGGCGCTTAGATCGTGCCAACTGGAACCTTTACACCCAGTTGGCAGTCTTTCATTACGAGCACGATTCTGTGAATGATTTGGTTGATCATCTCACAGAGAAAACTCTTTTTGCAGCAGAACAGTCTATTCCACATTCGGCTACCCACCCTGGTCGATTTCCTGTCCCATGGGGGATCAACGACTGCCGGAATGCTATTTGTGCTCATAGACGTGCTCTGAGGGTATTCCAATGACACTCTACCCCAAGTAATCTAATTGAGTACGAGAGAGCATGTGCAAAGTCTAGGAAAATAATTAAGGATAGTAAAAAGACCTCATGGAAACACTTTGTATCATCTTTCAACAGACGTACACCTTCCTCTGTCATATGGGATAAGCTAAGGCGTGTGGCCGGAAAATCGACCCACGTGTCAATCGTGGGTCTGAGAACAACTGCAGGAGTTGTTGATCCATTTGTCGTGACTAACACCTTCGGCTGTGCTTTCGTTCAGGTGTCTAGCTCAAGTAATTATACTCCTGAGTTTATCTCAATTAAGACTCTGGTAGAATCTCAAGGTTTCGTGTTAAGTTCCAGAAACCTTGAAGATTGTAACCGCCTCTTCACGTTGGCAGAGTTAGAACACGCTCTTTCATCATCGCAACTGACAGCACCAGGACCAGACTAAATCCTCGTTTAAATGTTACAAAATCTCTCACCTGAAATTTGTGAAATGTGTAGTGTTTAACGCCCGCTTTTACTACATACGGCACCACAGGCGGTCTCTCACCTGAAGGTAAGGCATTCCTGCTCAAGGTCTATAACCGTGTTTGGGTTGATACCACGTTTCCTGACAAGTTGCGAGAAGCCACCATTATACCTATCTTGAAAACTGGCAAGGACCGTCACCTCCCTTCTAGCTACCGTCCTATTTCCCTCACCAGTTGCGTATGCAAGGTGATGGAACGCATGATAAATGGGCGGTTGGTATGGTGGCTGGAAATTAATAACCTACTGAATAACCTCCAGTGTCGTTTTTGACGACGCCGTTCAATAGTGGATCATCTGGTGTCCATGTCAACAAAGATTATGAACTTTTAACAACATGAAATATCTGCTACAAATTATCTTCATTGTTCTTTTTAAAGCGTTTAGTGTTCTTTTTTTTTTTTTTTTTACTTTTTCATGATTTTTTTCTGAAACAATGGTTTTGTCTAATCTGGCAAAGCACAGTGTATATTTTAAACAGTTACTGAGGAATAATTACATTTTGAGCATCTTCATAGAAGTCTGTTTTTAAATGTGAATTGTTCCTCTCCAGGTATAATCACTTTGTTCATACCAAAACCTTATTTGCTTCTTGAATCAGGACATGTGGCCCTTTAGATAAGGTTGTACTTCGAAAATCTTATTTTTATTAACACCTTAAGACTTTAATTTGGAAATGTCATCACATAGTGGTTCGCTGCTGTTAGCTAAGACCTCACATCAGGTAAAAGTATTTAGAGTTAAGTTGCTTTACCTTCTCCACCCCAAAAAGTGCTACTTAAATAAAACATGAACAAGAAAAAAGGAAACAAAGGCAAGAGGAATGGTATCAGATTACAGGGACCTTTTTTTTTTTGTAGTTTACGTCCTCCAATCTTAAGTCAAATCGGATGATGAATGAAATGGGTGAAATGATGCGTGAGTGTTGTGTGTAAACTGTTTTATTTGTCTTCCTCTTAGGCATTTGTTACAGTGTTATGTTTTTTATTTCAGGAAGCATTTGCTGAGCTGAAACAAAAAGATGAGGATCCATTATCATCACAGTCACCTAGGTAATAGTGAAACACTTTTAAAACTGTCAAATTCAGATGTCCAGATGTACACCCATGGAGGAAACCTCAGTCATGTCTTTACGCCAAATTTGTCTAAATCCTTCTTGGCACAGCATAACCAAATAAATAAGTTACGGTTCTTTAACAACTAAGTATCAATATTGTGACTTCGTGGTTTCTCAGAATTAAAAGTCCAGCATTCAGAAATTTGAAATGCTCATTATTTCCATTCAAGAACACTTGTATATTATCATATTAGCAGAATGACGTAACACATACGCACAAAACCCTCAAGTCCGTCCGACACACGTCCACTCTACACCATTGACAACCCTCAACTGAGTGCTTCTCTGCCCGTCCCTCCTATTTATACATGAGCAGCTGCTTCTCGCAGGTTGGGGAAGCTTCTCGATATCTCACAAATCTTCACGGTCTTATACGATGGTCGGTGAAGGAGAAAAAATGGTCAAGACATTTCGTTGGCTCTTTCTCTCCTCGCCCCATCGCTGCCAGTCTGAGCCTAGGTGTGGCTTGGGTGCTATCTGTGTTTTTCGCTCCTTCTCTCTCGGCGTTTGCTTACGAGCAGCCTCGTGCCACTGCTCCCTCCTCAAGGCTGGTCGTCCCGAATGGCATTATCGTAGTGGGCCAGACGATCCAGTTGTACCACCAGCATCTTTCTTCGGGGCATCTATTGGATGTGGTAGACAACGTCGTTAATTCTCTTAACCCCCCGATACAGTTCTTGCCATGGTTGTTGAAGTTTCGGGCCACATCCGTCGGTCTAGGTAGGGTGGTAAAACCAGACCAGGTCACCTTGCTGGAATCCTTGGTTGTTGGTTTGCCTGTTGTACCGGGTCTTCATGCAGTCCCTCATCATCTGGATTTTCTGACGAGTCATCTCATGCATGTCGTGGAGATTGACTACCACGTTCTCCTCATACTCGGTTGCTGGCTGTTTCGCTTCCGGGGTCTGCCAAAAGCCAGGTCACAAGGGAGGCGTAACTCTCGGCCTAACATTAAGCTGGCTGGCATCATCCCAGTGGTGTCGTGTGTTGAGCGGTAAGCCAGCAAGAACAGTGGCATCTTGTCGTCCCGGTCACGCTGATGCTGGCCACGACCTTTCTCAGATGTTCTTCTAGGGTGTTGATGTATCTCTCCACCATGCCGTCTGACTGCGGGTGTCGAGGTGTTGTGCATCTCTTGTTCACCCCAAGCCTTTCCAGTGCTTCCTTCATCAAGTTGGACTCAAAATTGGTGCCCTGATCCGTGGAGTTCTTCATCTGTGGTGATTATCTTTGCCTCCTGGTCCGGGATGGCATACAGCGGCCACTTGGTGAAATAGTCCACGGCCACCTTCAGGTACCTTTTGTCTCGGTCCGACACTGGGAATAGTCCAGCTCTATTGGCAGGGATGCATCCGAAGGGAGCTCCGACGTTGTACTATGGCATGAGACTCTGGCTGCTAGTTTGGGGTGTAACTTGCCGTGCACTCATGACATTGACGGCACAATCTATCAGCGCCTGCTCGGTGCCTGAGCCAGTAGTAGTGCTAACGGAGTTTGTCTATCGTTCGGTTTGCTCTCGTTCGGTTTGCTCTCAGGTGTTCTCCTGAGGTACCATCGTGCACTTGCTCTAAGACTTCCGTGGAAGCACCAACTGCTCTCTCTGCATCTTCCCGTCGGATGATTCCCATACCTGGAACAGCACGCCCTCTTTGATCTTCAGTGGGTCCCATTGGCCTCAGTACGACTTGTATGTAGCGCTCCTTAATGTGATAACCTCCCAGGATTGTCTTGTCCCTGACTCCAATTCCCTCAAGAGTGGTCCCAAGTCGGCGTCCACCAGCTGCTGCCTCCTCAGGCCTGCACTATCCCAACCTTCCGCACGCACTACTATGACCGCCCTGATCGCTGCGGCACGCTTCTTCTCTTCCACTCTTGTGCATTGACCGCACTCTTAAGGGCACGCTCTTCGGCAAGTAGTGGGCCTCTTCCCTCTACTATTCTCAGAGGTGAAGTCGTACCCCTGCAGTCTCTGGACCCAACGGGCTTTCTGCCTTTCAAGTTTCTAAACTGAGTAGCCATTTAGGGTGGTGTGGTCAGTCCTCAGGTGGAATGGCTGACCGTATGGGTATTTGTGGAAGTGCTCCAAGGTCTTTACCATCACCAGTATCTCTCGTCGGATTACGCTATAGTTTTTCTCTGTCTTGGACAGCATCTTGCAGTAGTAGGCTGTCGCTTGCTCGTGGCCGTCCTGGACTTCGGATAGGACGCCTCCAATGCAATGGGCGCTGATGTCAGTGTCCACAATGAAGGCGCCACCTCGTTGTGGGAATCGCAAAATAGGAGTACTGCAAAGTGTCTTCTCCAGCTCCCGGAAAGCGCCTTCAGCCTCCTTATGTTCACACACAAAGCTGATATTCCTGTGTCCGGCGAGTGAGGAAGTTGGCGATGTTGGAGAAGCCCTTTATGAAGGGGCGGTAATAACTGCTCAGCCACAGGAAACTGCATAAATCTTTCTCATCCTTCGGGCAAGGCCATTCTCTTACGGCCTGTGTCTTCTCCGGGTCTGTGGCCACTCTGGTGTGTGAGACCATGTGGTCCAAGTAGTTGACTTCCTTGCGGAAGAGCTGGCACTTCTTTGCATTCAGCTTCAGGTTGGTCGCCTGCAGTCTCTGTAACACCTTGCCAACGATGATGATGTCGAATAGGTCTAACAGGCAGGTGTCATAAGTCAATCCTTTCATCACTGACACAATGAGGCATTGGAAGGTAGCTGGTGCATGGTAGGGACCAACGGACATAACTGTTAATTGCCAAAGCCCTTGGCCTATCGAGAATGGGGTCTTCTCCTTGTTTCTCTGATCCAGAGCTACCTGCCTGTAACCCGACTTTAGGTCCAGGGTCAAGAACCACTGCACAGCAGTAAGTGTGTCCAAGGTGTCGTCAATCGGGGAAACAGTCCTTCCTGATTCCAGCGTTCAGCTTCCTGTAGTCCACGCAGAAGCGTACCTCACCGTTCTTCGCAACCAGAACTACAGGGGAACACCAAGGGCTCTCAGTCACTCCCCTGGACCTCATGTGCTCCAGCATGTCCCATATCGCTGCTTGTTTCGCTAGCGGAACACGTCTAGGTGGTTGTCGAATCGGTCCGGCATTTCCATTGTGGATGGGGTGGAGCACCCGGTCCGTGTGTGGCCGTAGTCGCTGTTACCTCTGTTGAAGACGCGCTTGTACCTTCTCAGAAGTTGTTGAACCTTCCTGAACTGTGTTGCCGTCTGGTGGTCGGCCGCCTTCTCTAGTTAGCCTTCCAGCCGGAGAACCAGGTGTTGCATCAGCACCGGCTTCTAGGTCTTGTCCATTGGTGTTACGCTGACCACGGGCTCACACGTCCCCAAATACGGCCCGGCCTTGACGACGTGATTGGTGTCTGTTGCATTAAGTAGACTCACTGGAACCTCCTCATGGCACGGTAACAGTGCCTGGGCTACACAGAGTCCGTACAGAGGCATCTTGCGGTCCAATATCATATTCTTATTCCGCTGGCCTTCCAGTCGCGCTATCACCACTACCTCGGTTCTCGCGGGTGCAACCACGTCTTCCCTCGGGATAACAGATTCCAAGGGTTCTTCGGTTTGCTGGAGTATCACCTCTTGTCCAGTGAGCCAAAGATTCTTCCTGCCGACGTCGACCCTCGCCTCCTGGCTCCTGAGAGGATCCAGTCCCAGTGCCATCTTCTCAGCCACCTCCGCGACGAACACACATAGACGCATGGCACTCCTTCGCAAGGTCATCTGTAGCAGGGACTCCCTTTCCATGGGCAAGGTGTTGCCCGATGCCGTCACTACCTGGTATGGTCGGCTCGGTTTTCTCTGCGGCAAACCCCTATCTACGTCAGATCTGATGCTGGTCTTGGCTGCCCGGTGTCCACAAGTATGCGGCACGGCTTCGCTCTCGTCAAACAGTCCGGGATATGGCTGTCATACATCCGTCGGATGACGGCGCGTAGTGTCACTCGAGGGGATGGTGGTGTCTTCGTCGATATGCTCCTCGTGACGCTGGTCCTTACGCGTTTCTCTGACTGATCTACCTGGTATGAGCAGTCTCTCTGCAGGTGTCCCAGCTGGCCACACCGCCAACATGGGCATTAGGTCTTAGTCTCCAGGGTATCTGTTCTCGACTTCGGTATACCTGTCACCTCTGCCGGCGCCATCTTTAATGCATCCGTTAGCGCCTCGTGGAGGGCCTTGTAGTCGCTCAGCATTAGGCGCTGACATATCTCGACGTTTCCTTTCCTGTCAGCTAACGTGTAGACAGCTTCCCGGAATTATATCTCAGGTGGGAGGTCGAGTAAGGGTTTGCTGGACAGCTGTTTGATTGTCAGGGTGAACTCCTGCACCGTATCCCCTTGCTGCTGCGACCTTGACCTCAATTGGCTGCGGCAGGCTGCGGCTAAGCCTGGTTTCCGAATTGGTTTCCCATGGCTTCCCAGATGTCCTTAGGTTTCGCCACTGTCTGAACCACCTTCATGACCTCTGCGACCCGTCCCTAGAGGCTGGCTATCAGCTATGCAGCCTCTTCTGGTGACTTCTTGCGCTTGGCCACTGTGTCGAATTGGCTGCGGAAGCCTTCGAAAGTTGATGTGCCGTCGTACCTTAGTAGTTTGTCGCGCGCAGATGTGTCGCGTCCCGCATCGTGGGCATTTAAATCCTTCATCCTTCTGCCGACAATGTCCTCCAGCATGGCGTTCACGGACTTGCTGTTGCTTTCGGCCTGTCCCTCTAGGTCTTTAACACGACATATTAAGTTCTGGATGCGCTGGTCGACTTAACACATCCGCTTGCCCAGCTACGTAACATCCTCCTTCACGCCAGCCAACTGCTCTTTAAATTTAGCGAGGGCTTCGTTCGCAGCCTTTATTACGGTTAATTCATCCTTCACTTCCGTGATGGTCACGGCCAGTTTCATTTTTGCCATTTCCTTCTTTGTTGCTAATTTGGCTTTCATTACTTCCATCTTCCCTAAAATCTTTTCCAATGCAGCTTCCTTGTCGTATGTTCCACTTCTGTTACTAAATGGGGATTTGTGGGTTCGTAGAATTAAAAGTCCAGTTTGCAGTAGTTCAAAATGCTCTTTATTTCTGTAGAAAGACACTTGTACAACTCTGATGTTAGCAGAATGATGGAACACACACGTTAGACACCTTCCAGTCCGTCTGACACAGGTCCATCTTGCACCATTGACAACCCTCAACTGAATGCTTTTCTGACCATTCTATTTATACATGAACAGCTGCTTCTTGCAGTTTGGGGAAGCTTCTCGAAAACTCTTGAAGCCTCACGATCTTTCACAACGGCCGCCAAAGGAGGGAACTGTTCAGACATTTCGTTGGCTCTTTCTGTCCCCGCCCCATCTCTACTAGTGCGAGCATAGGTGTGGCTTGAGCGCTATCTGTCTCTTTCACTCTGCACCTCCCGCTCTCTCGGCGTTTGCTTAGGAGTGGCCTCGTGACAAGATAGACACAAAACATAAGAAAGTATGTGTTGTACAGCATTATTAAATCTTGTATGTCATGTATACTTCTTCCTTCTCTTTATTATGTTGAATCAAGACATTGCAGCAATTTGTTTTAGATATACTTATTTTATCCATAATATTTGGCATCTGCCTGGACCAGCTGTACTACCTGATTTAGGACTTCATGTGTGAACAGTAACTACAAAGGACCTGACACACGATCATAGAGTGTTATGCTTTGCGCTTCCAGAAAAAAATACCTATCACAGCTGTAATATCATGATATTTTCAGACGAGGTTATATTTTCTTGCACATGTAAAGCAAAGGTGATTGTTAATCATCTCACTGTGTCAGATTTTAGCCCTATTGGGAATATGTGGGTTGAGACAAAAAGGTTGTTACGTTTTAATTTGCTTGTGGATGGGTGAATGGGAAAAGATGGCCTCTGACGAAAATTAGAGAAGCTTTGTATTTGGAGTTTCTTGTCCAACTTTTGGTATGATTTAACTTTTTCTGTGCCTCGTAGATTGAGTGCAGTTACATGCTAGGTGTCCAAACATCCGTCATTATTTATGCTTAAATTTGTGTTTTAATTGTATCAGCTAATATTTTATTTATACATATTTGAATGATTTAACTCAAGTGTTCTCAGAATTATCTTTTTGTGAACAGAAATGTCAAAGTTATTTGAATAGTGTATTAATATTGATATTGTCTTCTGCATATCCAGTTATAAAATTAACGAAACTGAAAAATGAAAAGCAGTGTGAGATATGAACCGAGAAACTTATGAATGGAAGCAATGCCTGCTTAACCTCTCAGACATATAACGTTATTGTATGTTCTGTTTTCAGAACGTTTAATGTAACCACTACGCTCTCAGTTAGAGCTGCTTCTACAGTACTGTTGAATGTGTTCTGAACACAGCTGTCATGAACATACAAAGAATCTGAGGATGGCTCATCTTTTTTTAGTGCGTGTCTATACATCATGCTCAATATACTCATAGACAGTTTTATTTCCTTTGGTTACCACGCCAAACATTTTGGTAACAAATATGATAGCTAACATTGGGAAGATTAAGCAGTTTTTTCAGTGGTTCACAACTGTTGTACACGTACTTTAATAAGCCCAGAGACTGAGAGTTGCGAAACACCTGTTATGTCCCTAATTTCATTTTCATCAACATTAGGGTTATCATGATTTCCTATTTCATTCATCGCGTAACTTTCTTTTAGCACATTTAAGGCTAAAATTAATTGGTTTGCATATTACTTATCTACTTCACTAATTAGTCCAAGGTCACAATGTACGAAGTAGAAGTTTAAAAAAAGTATTATATTATGTATTATATCATCTAGTATTGCTGTAGGTGCATTAAATTTTTGATTTGAAGTAAGAACCAGATTTTTATGTTATATTTTAACTTGTATTAATTCATTTTAAACAAATCAAATGTTTGCAGTAAGTGGTTTGACTATTACATTTAGCAAAATGGCAAATTGTTTCTTATTGTCTCATTAGGAATTCTCTTTAATAAGATCCCATGATTTGCCTATGATTGGTTTCAATATTTTAATTTTCCAAATGTCTCATTTGCATCTTTAGTTTTATTATATTTTTTCTGCTGTCACATGCCTACCAAGTAAACCTGTGACACAAAGAGCTTTAACTAATTAGCAGCAGGAATGAAGAAGGAAAGGTTTGCCTTGTTTTTTTAAGATTTCAAATTTTAAAAGGAACAAAGCTAATTACAGATTTTGTTCTGTTTATATTTATCACATGACTTTATTGAATTAATATAAATAACGAAATTTCTGAGTGTTCGAACGTTGGTTCTCCTACTCTAAACTACAACTTGAAAACTTAGATACACATATTACATAGACAATGAAGCTAGCGACAGTTAATAAATATTACACAAATATAATTTTAGATAACTTAGATTATACTAATAGAGTAAACCTTTTATTTCAAGGCAAAGATTTTATAAAAATGAATAAAGACCCTTTAAAATCCTGTATTACAAATTATAATAAATTACTTAATTAAGTGAAAGTTTGTT
The DNA here is from genome assembly GCA_030765055.1 of Mantis religiosa. Classification (NCBI taxonomy): domain Eukaryota; kingdom Metazoa; phylum Arthropoda; class Insecta; order Mantodea; family Mantidae; genus Mantis; species Mantis religiosa. Next base: position 122,914,638 of record CM060956.1, on the reverse strand, counting down.
TGGACAAAGAAAAAAATTTTGTAAAAGTTAGTAATCCTGTTATACCTAGAATTTATGCCCTTCCTAAAATTCATAAACCTGGAAATAAAATGAGACCTATTGTTAATTGTATAAACTCACCAACTTACAATTTAGCTAAATGGTTACATAAAAATTTAGTTATTTTGATACATTTGAAAGTTTAAGTATTAAAAATTCTTTTGAACTAATAAAAAAAAGATTGACAATGTATTATCTAATCTCAATTCTTTCACTTTTAATGGTGAATTTTTACAACAAACTTCTGGCTTAGCAATGGGTAATCCTCTTTCATCTTTTCTTGCTGATCTTGTTATGAGTTTTTTCAAAATTCAAGACACTAAGGCTTTTCCTTTGATTTTTAAAATATGGTATAGGTATGTTGATGATATTTTTGCTATTGTTCCTGATAAACAAATTAACGATGCTTTAAAATTACTAAATTTAGTAATTTATAGATGAAGCTCACATTAAAATCTTAAAGTAATGGATTTCTTCCTTTTCTAGATATGAAGATAATAAGAAATAATAACAAATTTGATTTTGGCATTTATAGAAAGTGTACTCATTGATAATTACATAAAAAAAGTTTCAACCCTTTTTCACATAAATTGCTTGTTTTTAATACTTTGATTTATAGAATAATAAATATACCCCTGAATAAAGAAGAATTTAATAAAGAATATAAACATATTATTAAATACTGCTTTAAGTAATGCTTCTAATAAAGACTATACAAAAAGAGATTGAAAAATTTAAATCTCAAAAATGATATTTCTACCCCTAAAAAAATAAAAGATGATTACAATTTTAAAATTTTACTTCCCATTCTTGGGTTAATAAACATTTTCAAAAAAAGATTAATGAAGTTGATATTACATTAGTTCCTCAAAATAAATATAGTATTAAAAATTTACTACAGTTTTATAAATAAGATGAAATTCCTAATAATAAAAAATCTGGTATTTATCAAATTAGTGGTTCAGATTGTGACCAGGTTTATATTGGAAAGACGGAATGTAATTTGGAAACCAGAACGAAAGTGCATTTTCGTAACATTAAGCATAAACAGACTGATAAATCGGCTGTAGCAGATCATTTTTGGTCATTTAACCATGAAATAAATCCTGAAGTTAAATTATTAAAACAATTAAATCGTCCGATAGATTTAATAGTTTGGGAAAAACTATTTATTTTAAAAGATAAACCTCGCATAATCCCTGGACCAGGGATTGGGAATTGATAGCTTCATTTCACTGCAGTTTCGCAAATTGTGAAAGAACTTCTGGCTCCACACCGGCCACTAAGCCCAATCAACTTCCTAAGCATACTAACTACCCAGAAACAGATATAGAGGCTTTTGCTTCCATGATTAACTCTGTCATAGCTAGTGATACTTAAATATTTAAGGGAAAATGAATCACTGTATTGTTAATTTGGTTTGGAATATTTCAGCTTAACTTCACGAGGAGTTTCTGAGGAAAGAGATATCTCCACTTACCTCATACATTCAGAACCAAGAGAGCACTGCCGAATGGAACGAATTTCTTCACATTCGAAATTAGCCAAGTTTGCAGTGACACCATCAGATGAATTTGGTAAATCTGAGAAATCTTTTAAACCCAAATCTGAGCCAAGTCCATACAAATGTAACAAATGTGAAAAGTCTTTTAGACAGAAGTCCTACTTAAACAAACATAATCTTTTACATTCAGATACAAGACAATACAAATGTGAGAAATGTGAGAAGTCTTTTAAACGGAAATGTGACTTAAACAAGCATATACGGTTACATTCAGATACAACACCATACAAGTGTGAGAAATGTGAAAAATGTTTCAAACAGAAGTACTACTTAGACCAACATATTCTCTTACATTCAGAAACAAAACCGTACAAGTGTAACAAATGTGAGAAATGTTTTAAACTGAAGTCTGGCTTATACCAACATATTCTGTTACATTCAGATACAAGACTATACAAGTGTGAGAAATGTGAGAAGTCTTTTAAACGGAAGCCTGACTTAAACAAACATATTCTGTTACATTCAGATACAAAACCATACAAGTGTAACACATGTGAGAAATGTTTTAAACTGAAGTCTAGCTTATACCAACATACTCTGTTACATTCAGATACAAGACTATACAAGTGTGAGAAATGTGAGAAGTCTTTTAAACGGAAGCCTGACTTAAACGTACATATTCTGTTACATTCAGATACAAAACTATACAAGTGTGACAAGTGTGAGAAGTCTTTTAAACAGAAGTCTGGCTTAAATATCCATGTAAAGTCACATTCAGACATTAGACCATACAAGTGTGACAGATGTGGTAAGTGTTTCAAACTAAAATCTGACTTAAATAAACATATTGTAATACATTCAGGAAAAGAAACACAAATGTAAGTCCTTGGAATGAAATATAAACTTGGATCAACATACTCTTTGTAAGGTTGTGCTAAGACATACAAATACATTTTTTGGGAAATGTTCAAAAGAAGGTCATCCTGTTCACCATTCCTATATAACAGTAAATGAATACATCAGTTATCAGACCATATGATAAGGCAACTGGAGAAAAGGATACTTCAGTGAAAATTGGGGACAGCATAACAAAAAATTTAGTGATTGATTTGCTTGCAGTCAACTTACTAGTAGCCAAGAGAGGCTGAGAACATTGATCATGCAAAAGTGATGTATAATTTAGTTGCTAATGTACTTGAATATTATATCAGAGATACCTTGCAAGGGTGGTGTCAAGTTCTCATCTGATATTTAAAAACAACAATTCATGCTTTCAAACTAGTTTTATTATATAACATAATCCCATCTAATATAAATATATTTTTGCCAGCAGTGTTCCAGTGCCATTATCCCCTCTTTGTAGTGATCCTCTGGAAGTGCTGCAAAGAACTCACCTACAGCCACAATGTCTTCTCTTTGGGATGACAATTAGCCTCCAGCATGCAATTTCTTCAGTTTTGTAAACAGATGGGAACCAAGGGAGACAAATTTGGGGAATATGGTTGATGATGCTTGATGTACCTGGAGTCCTTAGGAATCCTAGTGGGGTGGAGGTCCTAAAGCTCAAACTTATTAATATGTTAGTGGATCACATGATTGCAACTCAACTCAATACATGAAGTAGGAGCAAAAGTCCTTCTGCAGCTTTGGGCAGGAGTCTGGAGCAGTTGAGAAGGCTTATTTGAAAAGCTGCACTATTGAGAAGGCTGTGAGAGATTGTGATACGTGTAGAATAATGCCCCTGGACGGATTGAACTTCAGTGTTGAGGATATTCTGCATTTATTGGTATCAGACCAGATTCCAGCTTCTGAGAATGAGCCACAGGAGCATAACAACTAATGTCAGGAATAGCAGCTAGCAGTACTATCAACGTCTGGGCACAGTAATTTGTTAGAAAATTCTCCACAGCATAATGGAAACTCAGAAGCCAGTACTTCTTATCACTCCCCGTACGTGTTCCTAAAATGCAAGTGCAGAAGAGAGGAATGTCCGGAGGCAAATCAGCAATTCCCACATCTTCACACAGGACGGCTCTTGAAGCATCAAGAAAATTCCCATCATTATGTAGAAAACTTTGTTGAGTCGAGAGCCGGCCGATGATAGAGGCAAAGCCTCTGAAACTAGTTCCGGAAAAATTTAAAAGTGTTGTCTAGTGTCTTTAATCGACTCTCTTTAAAGTTAAACTTTGTTTTGCTTTAAATAGCCAGAAAGGGATATCTGACAGTACGAGTAAGGTAATTGAGCCAGCTTCTATTGAAACTGCAGTGTGTTCTGTGTGTGAACTTGCATATGAACATCTCCCTATGGAAGACTGGATGCAATGTCACTCTTGTAAGCAGTGGGGGAATGAAACCTGTACAGCATATGAGGAAAGGTGCTTTGTTTGTGATGTGCTTTGTCCTTCAATGACAAAAGCTGTGCAGCAATTCAATGAACAATATAATCTGAAGGCTTTATGTTTTTTCTTTTCTTTTTTGTGTGTGTTTTGTATTGTTTCTACAAGGACAAAGAAGTTCAACAAAACTATCTCATATTTTTAAAGACCAAGGTACTAAACAAAGAAATTTTAGAGGACCCTTTATCAGGACTCATTAAATCCAAAAGTCAGTGTTCATTAGCTTTATCCTTTTCTAACTAAGACAGGCCATTATATCTGTTAACAATTTTAGTATTTGTCAAAATGTTATACTGCTTTATATTCAAGTTTTCTCAATGTATTAAAATATTTTCTTAATCACTATTTTATTATATATTATATGATGTACTGGGACTTTTGCCCCACATGAAGAGGATTTTTGCTCCATAGGAGGTGTAAAAGTCCAAATGCAACACAATTTCTATACAGTTAATTATCACTTATTAAACAATGCAGCACATCAATGGTTTTTGCCATCTTGGAGAATAAATATGAAGCATTCCACAGAGAACCAGAAGTATCTAACACTTACAGGGAGAGTAAGAGACGTTTATTTGAATACTGCGCTCTACCCGTTGTTAGGTTATATTGGGAAGGCAAAAGAAATCTACAAACCAGAATGAGAGAACACTTCAGAAATATTAAATTCAAACACAGAGACAAGTTTGCTATAGAACTTCACTTTTGATCTGAGAATCACAAAATAAAGTAAGAAATGCTATTGGTCAAATAGGCAATGAAACCTCTAGAATTGCAGCTTTGAGAAAACATCCATTACTAAGAATCAGAACCTCTTGATGAATTCTGAAATTCCTACTGGATACATCATCAAACTTAAGATTATTAGATGGCAGCACAAGAGAAGGCTGCAAGCAGACACTAGTTGCATCGTCAGTCAACCACAGAACTGAGGATAGGAGACAAGTTCCCAGAATCTAGTCTTCATAAGAAAGCTTATAAGTGGAGAAAAGTGTAAACCAGGTTGACTCATTTGCCTACATGTAATAATATCCACCTATGAATACTTTTTTCATTTAAGATAGTTAACACTTCATGTGTAAGTTTATATTTTGCTTTATTTGTAATATCCATTTTTTGAATTCAAAGTGATTACTACAGCTATTAATCGCAGGACCTGTAAATTGTCTAAAATGGACCTTTAAAATTACCTTAAGGATAGTCCAAAAAGGAACAAAAGATAGTAAAACAGTGCTCAAAGGCACCTTACTGGGCTTAGTTTGTCAGGTTTGCAGACAGGGTATCTTGAAGAAACTGAAACTGCAGTGAAACAAACCTTCTGACTCCCACCCTCTGGTCTAGATTATTTATCTCAATGCTAGTTAAAATTAACAGGATATTTAGAGAGGGTTTATGAGGTTCTTTGCTGGTGCTAATTACTTCAATACAATAGAAAGGGTCCTCTCTCTTGTTTACTGCTATAGCCAGTCTCAGAAGTGTGTATAAGGAATTAGATATTTAGCTAGACTTCGCTGAACAGGAAAAATGTAGTCAAAAGACGTTGAAAGTTAGAGGAAGATAACTGTTTAGTGGATCAAATTTACTAAAACTAGGATCCTTAAATTAAAAAATAGCTAAAACCGCAAAAATAAAGAGATAAAATTCTCCATTTTTGGCCTATACTGACATATTAACATTTATTATGTTGGGTCTCATCTTAGACATTAGGGAAAAATAGGATTTTTCCTCAACTTTGCAGCTCTACTAATTACCAACAGGTATGCTGTTACATTCAAGGTATTTATACCATCTGTGGATCATCACCTTTGAGCACTTTTTGTAAAAATTGACAAGAGATATATTGGTTTATAATTTGAAACATTATTGCTTTCACCTTTTTTTGAAAAGGAGTTTAACAATTGAGAATACAGTATTACCCCTAGTTTATTGTACAAGGAGAATCAAGTGAAAGGAAAAAGGTAGACTCTGACTTGTGTACTCAAAAATAGTAAAGATATAACAACTTTTAGCAGATCTTGTGTACATGTATTGCTATGTGATGTTCAGAATAATTGTAAAAGCATCTGCAAATAGATTTATCATTTATATAACAAATTATTTGTAAATTATTAGCAAGTGATTGAACATGATTATTGTAGGAATAGTTTCAGTGAATATGCTTTAAAATGCTGTACATATTTAATCACATGAAATAAATGCAACAAGTTACAGTTTGAACTGTACCCGGAAGCTAAGGTACAATTATACAACTTTGATAATTTAAGCTTTAATAAATCTCTTATTCACACTGATAGCTTACTTGCACAATTACACTTAATTTAAACTTCCTCGAATGTTAAACTTTGTACACATTATAACTTCACTCTGACACCTGCTATTACATGATTTTGAACTGCACCCGGGAGCTAAGACAGTTATAAATCACCATGCGCGCGCTATGAAAGGAGATCCCCGACTGCTTGTCTCGTCAGCCCGGAGAGCTGTCCGAGAGAGGAACCAAAGCACCCTTCACGAGCTCACACAGAGGAAAAGGGAACACACAAGACAACTAAGGCACACGCCTCGTAAAGGAAAGGTGCAATCAGCACAATCTTCTCCCCCCCCCACCATGTGACAACACGCGCTCGGCATCAAGGAAAGAGGCAAGGATTCAGAAAATGGAGTCTCATTGAGGTAAAGGACACACCTTGGGCCATCAGATTATAGCACAGGTCACTGCGATAGCACTGGCACCAAACACTGTCACCACGGCGACCACTAAGGCCACTGACACTACAGAGCACAACTCATGTTCAAGGGACGGAACGTACGATGTTCAGAATCCTGAGCGGGCAGGCCCCGTGTTTCTCCAGAGGTTCAAAATACTGGCTTTGGGCGTAGGAACGCAATTCAGGACGTCTAGGGCCCGGAAACGTGGACAGCAAACCAAACCAGTAGTATTGCAGGGATGTTTCCCTGACCCGCAGAGATCTGCCAGAAGATGGAACGCCCAGGCCAGACGTCTCCACGTCCCCAAACTGTGGTGGACAAGTGCTCTCCGAACAGGACACAGCCAGGCCAAACATCTCAGTGCCAAATTGCAGAGGTCAGGTGCTTTGTGGACCGGTTAACGAAGGAAGGTGCCGAGGCTGTAACACAAAGCAAACCCTACAGAAATGGAAACAAAACAGGGACTTCAAATAGATTGGTCTTACAGTAACACCCAGGGACGAATCCAAATGTATGCAAACTTAAACATTACACAATACCGCGGAATCATACTAACTGGTCAAATGAGTCACAAATCCCAACATCTTTAAGTTGGTCTATAAACAGCCAGAGTGATAAATTACATTATTTAACCATAACAGTATTAAAACAATTTAACGATCATAACAATATAAAGTATTTCGCAACCATAATATTAAATTAATTAACAGCCGTAACAATCTTAAATGATTAAAACCCATATATAAACATTGAATATAAATGTCATCAAAAAACAATTTGTAACAAGTTAGGCGTCAATAAGTTAACAATATAAAAGTTAAATAATATAAACAAGAAGAAAGTATAAACAAGGCCTACTGGCCAGACAACACAAGAACACCAACACAGAACATCAACACAGAAAACACATAATTACTAAACACATCGTAAGCACACAACAAACACCCCATACACCAAACACACGAGAAACACACCATACTCAACTAATACAAGCACCATATTCATACAGCAGACACAGGAGCAAAGTCTAGACCTTCGTTTACGCGTGGACATCACCAATACACATGCGCCACAGGTAGAAAAAGATACCGGAGTGCCGTAGAAGTATACTACCCGGCAAACACAAGGCACACTTCCACTCCAAAAAAAAAACACCCCCACCCAAAACAATAACAGAGTATCACAACACAAAAGGGACACGAAGGAACCCAAATCGATACAGGAAACATACCACACTACTAAAAGGGTTTCAATTGAGAGATGTAGGCTCCCCCTTCATGGCCCATGCGGAGATGCCTTAAACGCACGGAAACGTTTTTTAAAATACTCAGAATATCGTACGGCCCTGTATACCTAGGCGCCAACTTCGTAGCATAACATTGCGTTTAGAAGAATGAGTATACAGCTTAAAAAGTACTTTCTGGCCAACCGTATATGGTGAAGGCCGTTTATCAACATCATACCGTTCCTTTACTTGAGCATGTGACTTCCGCAAATTGCGAAAGGCGGATTTCCATACTCTGCCTATTTCTTCGCGAGTAACTTTGTGGGGAAGCATATCATCCAGACGCCAAAGATTAGCTAGGGAAGAGGTGTATGTGCTAACACAAGCTGATAAGGAGTAACACCATGCGATTCGTGACGTGCCGAATTAAAAGCCAGTTGCAATCGAGCCAAATTCGTATCCCATTTAGTATGACTATCATGATAAATGGCTATTAAGGCTGACTTAAGTTTCCAGTTGAATTTTTCAGCATGTGAAGGCTGAGGGTAATAGCGGGTGGTAGTTATGGGTTTAGTGCCCCAACCAAAAAAAAGTTCCTAAATGCAAAAGAGGTAAACTGAGCACCGTTATCCGTAACCAGATAACGGGTAGCGCCAAAGGCAGCAAATATTGAAGAAAGAACCTTAACTACCCCCGCGTATCCGTCTTTGGTCAGGCTGTCATCCATACAAATTTACTGAACGAATGTACCACGACTAAGACATATGTATGCCCCTGGAGAAAACGAGGAAAGGGACCGACAAAATCCACAAATAATTTCTCCAGAGGTCTGCTTGCCACCTCCGGTGCTAAAACCTTCCATGCAGTACATTGCGCCGGTTTCACCATTTGACAAAGGTGACACCTTCTAACTCGCGAGGATACTTCTTTATTCATATTCGGCCACACAAAATATTCGCGAATCTGGTTTTTGGTTTTAGCTATTCCCAAATGTCCGCCTACAGGGCATGAGTGGAAATATTCAAATACCTTAGGAACTAAGGCACACGGCAGAACAACCTTGGCCTTGCCGTCAAAGGTAGCCTGGGTCATCAAAACACCCTCCTTCCAACTATACGGTGAAATAAACTCACCAGCCTCGAGCCGATAGATAAGGCGCTGCAGATCCGGATCTTTTCTTTGATGTGCGGGCAAACCTTCGACCAATTCGGGAAATTCACAGATTGCTAAAATATTCTCATTACAGGGCTTATTCTCCCTTGGCTCTTCGAACACTCGGGTCAAGGCATCAGCCACACAATTTTTAGAGCCACGTATATGTATCGGTACGAACTTAAAAGCAGAAATACGCACACCCCAACGTGCTAACCTGCCTGTAGATCGCGGCGTACCCAATGACCATGTAATCGCCTGGTTATCGCACTCGAGGGTAAACTGAACATGCTCCAGATATTCACGGTATTTTTCCAAACCAAATACCACAGTCAAAGTTTCAAGTTCGTAAACAGAATACTTCCGCTGGGCAGGGGTAAAGGTACGCGAATTATATCCAATATCGCTTTGTCCCATGGGAAAATCCTGGAGTAAAACGGCAGCCACCGACCCTCTACTAGCATCGGTCTGCACGACAAACCTACGTCAAAAATCCGGGAAAGCCGACACCGGGGGATTCATAATTGCCTGTTAAAGGTCTTCAAAGACCTGCTGCTGTTGCTCACCGCACCTGAACGGAATACTTTTCCGCCGAAGACGGTTCAAGAGTTCCTTGCGCGCCGCAAAATCCGGAATAAACTTACTGAAAACGTTTACCATACCTACACCTAGCCAATGCCTTGATGGTTTTGGGACGAGGAAAATTACGTATTACTTTAGTACGCTCTGGATCGATCGTACGATACCATATGGCCCAGAAAGGAAATCAGCCCGGTAGCAAACTTACATTCCTCTTTGCGTAAGGTAAGACCCGCACTTTTGAGCCTGTTAAAAACCTCCGCCAAACGTTGGCAATGGGTCTCAAAGTCGGGGAGTAGACAACTACGTCATCCAGATAATGATACACGTATTTAAATTTAATATCCGAAAATATTTGGTCTAGTAACCGCGACTGTACTTGTGCTCCTGTCGCCATTCCAAAGGGAATCCTATGAAATTCATATCGTCTCCACGGAACAGAAAATGCAGTTAACGGCTTAGACGATTCAGATAAAGGGATCCGATAGTAGGCACTATTTAAGTCCAAATTCGTAAATACTTTGGTACCCGCGAAATAATGCGCCACGGAACTTAGATGTGGCATGGGTTGTGCATCAATTTTTATCTTTTTATTCAAATGCCGATAGTCCACCACAAACCTGAAATCGTCCTCGCCCTTAGGTACCAAGAATACTGGACTACTATAATTAGACGTGGACGGCCTGATCACCCCCTTCCGTAACATCTCATCGATCTGTTTACGAATAATAGCCATCTTAGGAGGGGTAACACGATAGGGTGGTAACTGCACAGGGGTGTCATCTGTTAATTGGGTATCATACTCCACCAAATTCATTACTACTAAACGGTCGGCGAATAACGACCCGTGGTTTGCTCATAGTTGGTCTAGCAACGGCTCTGCTCTTCAGTCAAATGGGAGAAAACTTTAGTTACGTTGCAAACCAGAGAGTGGAAACCTCCGCCTTCCTCTGAAGGTTCGACATTAGTTAAATGGTCGCTAATAAATGCGATTCGCACAGAAGTATCAAACGCGAAGGTAATCTCCCCATCCCAAAAATCAATCCTTAGGTCGACTGTAGACATAAAGTCCGAGCCCAAGATCAGTCGAAATGGCAAGCCCGGCAGAAGATAAAAATAGTGTTTCCACGTAAAATGAGGATAACGCACGGTTAACTGAATCTTAACACTCACCTGAAATTTATGGCCATTTACCGACACGTACCCTACCGTACACTGCTGTGGTTTACCTCAGAATTTAGTAAGGTAGCGATAGTAAAACCCCTCCTGAACCAATGAGCAGGAGCTTCCCGAGTCCAAGAGAGCGGTTAACTGCCGGTTTCCTACAGTTACCTGAACTGCCGGTTTCAAAGTAAAGGGCTTGGCGACTATCCGGCGGAATCTCTGACAACAGGCAGAAATCCCGCTGGTGGATAGTTGTCAATCCTGACGCCTTTGCACGTTTACGCGCGCAGGTGCTGACGCCCCACCACGCCTCCTCACTACCGCACACTGTCTAACTAAATGCTCACGCGAACCACACCTGAAACATTGTCCTAGTGAGCGAAAATTACCCTGAGCTGGATTTGTCCAGTTATTCTGCCGCGGCTCAAATTGAACACGCAGAGGCACTTGTAATGGCTCGTTAGTGCAGCATCTGACGCCTCATACTCTGCCAAACTCGGTAAAAGCCCCTCCATGTCTTTAAACGTAGTGGGAAGAGGTTTAAATAACAAAACAGACCGTACTGCCGGCTTCAACCCCGTAATCATAATATCACAGATCTGCCCCTCATTATCCGGCAATCGCAGCTTACGCGCATATATCTTAAACCTGCTCATATATTCGGAAAAGGACTCCCCAACCCCTGGGGTTTCAATACATGATCTTGAGTTAATACATGTAACACCCGACGAGGTATGAAACATTCCAACACACTATCATGCAACTCCGTCACTGGGTCTGCACTCCCCTTAACACGCCCAATTATACCGCGCACGGCGTCTCCCCCTTTTGACATAACCACATGAAGCAGTTGTAGATCGGGAACCTGGCATATCTCAGCACAATCCTTGGCTCTTACTAGGAACTTAAGAAATTCAAGAGCAGTAGAAACATCACAAACCCTATAGCTTTGGTATGACTCGACCAACTGTTGTAATGGATGAAGTAACTTTAACGGCTTGAAATCCGAGATCTGAGCCGTCCCAGGTTGTGTGACCACACCCGACGTGGCCCGTTCACCTTGGGGTGCAAGCATTTCTAAATATCTCATAAACTGCTCCCTCAGCCCTGCCAACCCAACTCCGGACTTAACCTTAGGGCAATAGTCCTGGAAGTATTCAATCCGTTGCACATAATGTAAAATCCTGGCAGAATAACGCCTCACCTGGGCCTTAGAATATCCCGAAACCGTACTCGAATTAGAAAAAATTCGTCAAGTTCCAATCGCTCGGCCTCACATAATGACGGTGATTCAATTACCAACAAATATGTATCCGGCAATGTCACAAAATCGTTGTCTTTTGCACTACGAAGGGCATCTAACAGGGCAGGAACATCTGCTGACGACAGGTCGCCGCGCCCACGAATCCCCAACGCAAATAGAATTTCAGTTTTGCGCAAAAGCTGAAAGTCACTCGACATGGTTATACCAAATGATACCCAATGCCCAATTTGACCACCTCCACTTGACGATAAGATAACCACGCTCTGCTACCACTGAACTGTACCCGGAGGCTAAGGTACAATTATACAACTTACTTTGATAATTTAAAATCTTTTATTCACACTGACAGCTTACTTGCACAATTACACTTAACTTAAACTTCCTCGAAAGTTAAATTTTGTACACATTATAACTTCACTCTAACACCTGCTATTACATGATTTTGAACTGCATCCGGGAGCTAAGACAGTTATAAATCACCGCGCGCACGCTATGAAAGGAGAACCTCGACTGCTTGTCTTGTCAGCCCGGAGAGCAGTCCGAGAGAGGAACCAAAGCAACCTTCACACGGGCTCACACGGAGATCAACTGTGGCACACGCCTCGTAAGGGAAAGGTGCAATGAGCACAAGTTAATGAGTTTAAAATATGTAAATCCATTGAATCGCAAACAAAATAAGAGGATATCATAAGTTAAGTTTTGGCCTAGTACTAATTGTAAGTTATTATAAGTGTCAGCAAAAGTAATGATTCTCATTAAAAGAGGATATTTATATTTCTGTATGAGATCACGTAGAAGAAGAACTGGAACATATCACTAATTTCTATGGCTTCCAACTTTAAACAAATCATGGCCTAAGCGTGAAGATGTTATCACTGGCCAGAAAAATGTGTTGTGTCCCTTTAGTGAACCCTGAAAAAATATTATTACCTAGATTGCATATTATTGTAAGCATAATGAAAAATAATGTCAAAGCTATGGATAAACAGTGTGATGGATTCTTCTAATTGAAATGGAAATTCCCCAAAGTCAGTGATGCTAATCTTAAAGAAGGAATTTTTAGAGGACCACTCCAGTCTTTAATGTGTGATGAGCACTTCGAAGGACTGTTAAATCAACTGGAGAAAGCAGCCTGGTAGTCTTTCCAAAGTTTATGTTTCGATCTTCTTGGAAACCATAAAACAGAAAACTATCGCGACATAATGACTGATTTTCTGCATCTCTATAAAGTAACGGGATGCATTATGTCTTTAAAAATTCACTTCTTGGACTCTCACTTAGACTTCTTCCTCGGAAATCTTGGAGCTGTCAGGAATGAGCACGGTGAGTTTCATCAGCAAATTTCTACTATGGGAAAGAGGTACCAAGGCAAGTAGAGTTCCAATATGCTGCCTGACTACTGGTTGACCAAGGAGAGAGACGTTCTAGATGCAAAATATGCCCGAAAATCACTATCTACCAGGTAGATAGGTAAGTCAGAATGAGTAGTTATAATTTTGAGTTAGTACAGATTTTTTTTCCAATGTTAAAGAAATTCAAATAAATATCACATAAAAAGTCCTGCCCAATGGGGAAAAGGTGAAATTATGTTTGAATTCAGCACCAAAAATACTTCTAGAAAATGTTATTTTATTCTTGTGAAGGAAAAACACTTCATTTTCGTTGACCAGTGTAATATGATATGTAATGTGACATTTACACTGCATTTATGTATTATTCTGTGTTTCATCTGTTCCAAAAATGCTCCTGAATCTGTTTATGGATAATATTAATACATAATTGCTGAAATACTAGAATTTTATATATATATATCTTCCTTCAACAATGTGCCATACAGGAGCTGCACATATCGAAGTATTGTTATGAAAATGTTACACATGGTCTCATGAAGACCTCAATATTTAGTACAGATAAAACGGAGTCAAACCAATATGCAAGTCATCCGTTACATTCAGAGATGCACAGCCACATAATAATTCTAACAGGTCTTATAAATCAGTAAAATATAAAATAAAATTATAAATCAATCACAAATTTCAAATGCTTCTCTGAATATCCTTTTGTACAGTTGTGCTGAAAATAATATAAGTAGTATAGGAGTTTCAAATTCTTATGAAATAGAAGCATTAACATAGCTTCTGTTTTCTCCTTTTAAATATATAAAGTGCTATTGGCACATAATTGGTGGTATCTTAATTTAAAATTAATATATACACATCTCTTTTAGTGAGGCTTCATTCCTTCAGTATGTTACTACATTTACCTTCCAGAGAATTTTCATATCGTATTACTAATTTTCTGTATACAAGACACTCTATTACACATAATCTGATGTTAAACTTACCTGTTTTCTTTCACCAACAAAATGCATTAATTGTTTACTAAGTTACCTTGTAGCGATATGTTTTAGTAAGAACTTTGTATATGAATATTGTTTTCTGAAATGACTTAGTAGGCCATGTAATGACAATATTAAAAACAAATATATGTGTAATTTTGTGATTGGCCGTAGTAATAATTGCACTACGTAATGCGGTGACGTAGCAGTCCATCGGCCAATCACAAAATTAATAGAGGAGTAACGATAGTTACGGAAAATCAATAATCTTGAGAGATATCTGTTCTTCAATCGGGTTTCATGACGATGAAAAAAAATTTGCGGTGACTATAATTGTGACGGAAAGTTAATAACCTTCAAAAAGAGTTATTGGGTATTCGTAATAGTGACGAGTGGACGTTAGATTATACAATCAAATTAAATAATATATCAAACTCAATCATCAAGAAACAATTTGGCCTGCAATGATTAAGAGGGACGGTCACAATGATCGCTCCCAACTTTGGGGCTGATTAATCATCGAGAAACGAGACGACCTGTTATATCGCCACAAATATTAACTTAAAAATAAGGATTTATCAATGTGTTGGAGGTAATTTACAGTGACTGATTAAGAAAGAAAGTTCGAGTGAATAGTAATCCAGATTATACAATTACATAATATATAACGAAATCGGAGTCACATAAAATGTTATCTCTGTCACTCTGACTAAGCTGGAGAAATAACGCCACAAATTTGGCGTCCCAACTTCCGGGCTTCGAATTGGTAGCAAGTATATTTACACAACGGTCAAAGGAAACTTCCAACTATTATCTGCACATCATTAGAGAATCAAGACGACCAACTGTAAGTTAAAATACTTCAATATATGAAACTCCTAAGCCGACGTAAATTGTCAGAAAGGGTGGATCATCGCCATCAGTTGAGTGTACAGTTGCATGAAGCAAACGTGCTTGCACAGGGTGAGGGACATGTTAGTGAATCACCGGATGTAAGTACCTTAGACCAGATAGTGAAGATGATAGCAGAACTCAGTAGCAAGCTAGAAGACGTAATTATAAGATAGAATGTCAAAATGCAGATTTGAGTAGGAAAACAGAAAGTTAGAATGCAGATCTTAATAGGAAGATAGAAAATCAAATGCAGAACTCAGTAGCAAATTAGATGCTAAGATAGATAATATGAGTGCAATGTTTAGTAACAAACTTGATCTGGAACTTAACATAATTAGACATCAGATTACTAGCACAAAAGAACATCTAGGTAATAGAACAGAAAATATGCAGGAACACTTTCCTACGGAAACAAATTCTATTCGTAGAAATATACAGGATTTAACAGAGGAACAAATTAGGTGTTCTAACAATAATGCAAGGAAACTCGAGGCATTGGGAACTGAATACTCTCAATACATCGAAGCCGTGCATAGTGAATTAGGATTCCAAGAAAAAGATATAACTAACCTAAGAGAACAACAAAACAGGTTAGAATTTGTAAAGAATAGCCAATCAAATGAACTAAGGGAACTAGTTAGCCAAAAAATAAGACATTTACAGACAAATGCTGACTTACCACACAATGAATGTTATATTACAGATGGTTATCAGAAGATGTATGTTGTAAATTCAAACAAAAAGTATGTTGATGTGAACTGTAATGTATATGTACACGAAATGTTCCCACAAACACAAATACACAATGAAGGTCATAGTGGTCACATGCATGATACACCATATTAAATAATGTTGCTAAAGTTTTGTAAAAGATTTGAACACACAACAAACCTAACCTTCAAACAGAGTTATAATATACATAAAAACAAAATATGTAATTACCAAGTTCTGGATGCTTGCAAAGATCAGGTTAGCCAACTGAGAAAAATGTATCACACTAACTGTTCAAAAGTTATGAGTATGAACTTTGTCAGGGATACAGGACAGCTAAAAAAATTAATTATGTGGGCAAATCACCCAACATGAACAGCAAAACAGGGAATTCTGTTGTACATAAATTGTATATATATGTATATATAATTTATTTTATTTCAGTTATTTCAGTTTAATTATATATATTCGTTTACAAATTGTTGTGTTAAAATTTTCTTTATATTTTTGTATTATGTTTTGTTCACTGTAAATAATTTAAAAATGCTATTTATATAAATACTTATTGCAAATATGGGGCCAGGCACACCCCCTCATAAAGACAAAGATATATATTTTTTTAAAAAAAACGTGTTATAGTGATGCTAAGTTGTTGCTAAATGTTAATTTATTATTATATTTCATTCAATGTTTGTTTATCGTTATATGTTATATAAGTTATATGTTATAGTTCATTGTTGTAAACAAAATTGTTAAATTTGGGGCATACTTCAAAATATATGGAAACACATTGTTGAAGTATTTCAGTTAAAATTATTTTCCATATATTTTGAAGAGGGCATTTGTAACGATATGTTTTAGTTCGAACTTTTTATATGAATATTGTTTTCTGATATGATTTAGTAGGTCACGAAATGACAATATTAAAAACAAATATATGTGTAATTTTGTGATTAATCGTAGTTATAATTGTATTACGTAATGCGGTGACGTAGCAGTGTATCGGCCAATCACAAAATTAAGAGAGGAGTAACGATAGTTACGGAAAATCAATAATCTTGGGATAGATATATGTTCTTCAATCGGGTTTCATGACGATGAAAAAAAATGTTGCGGTGAATATAATTGTAACGGAAAGTTAATAACCTTCAAAATGAGCTATTCGGTATTCGTAATAGTGACGAGTGGACGTTAGATTATACAATCAAATTAGATTACATATCAAACTCAATCATCAAGAAACAATTCGACCTGTAATGATTAAGAGAGGCGGTCACAAAGATCGCTCCCAACTTTGGGGCTGATTAATCATCGAGAAATAAGACAACCTATTATATCGCCACAAATATTAACTTAAAATAAGGATTTATCAAAATGTGTTAGAGGTAATTTACAATGACTGATTAAGAAAGAAAGAGTGAATTGTAATCCAGATTATACAATTACATGATATATTACGAAATCGGAGTCATATAAAATTTTATTTCTGTCACCAAAAATCTACACCTGAGAACAGATCTCATGACTCTTATTTAATGAAGTCTCGACCTGGAACTACCAAACAGTCTACGTGCTTCCTATCTCCTGCGAGTGGTGGAATAACGCCACATGGTATAGTAACAATGAAGTAAATAAAGTGCGATCTCATACATAAAAATGGACTAACCCAGTCTGATGTAGAAGGATAAGTAAGTTCTTGAATTAAATTTCACTTTCTCTACCACGTACTTACAGCAGGTAGAGCAAGTATTGTATTACTACAAAACGCTCGATACTTCGAATTAACAGGAAATACACGACCGACGAAGATGATAGTAGCCGATCTGAGTCCTGTCCAGATGATTCCTCAGAAGACGTTAACGGAGGAAATGTTCGCTGACTTTTACGCTGCTTAGCTGTCTTTTTACTGGTCTTATTATTTTCACTTAGGAAGTCAGTTCTTTCATATGAAGCCTTGAATTTTCGTGACGAAGCATTATATAATACTGTTTGACATGTCGTTCTTGAAGTGGATGCTTTCGGCGTTGATTTGGCTGAAAGGTGCTTCTTAGGACTCGACTTGATAGGCGTGCTCACTGCTGTTCGTGCTGGTGTCTATTGCTATGGCTGTGATCTTGGTGTAATTGTTATTTCCACAATTAATACCATGTTTTAGTCACTAGTTTATGTTGCGATTTCACGTCTATGTACCGACTTAGCTGCAACTACACTATAAATAACGATCCTAGGGGCAGATGGCTGACAAATACCCAAGAGCTTCCAGGCTTCCAAGAAGGACACCTTCTTATCCGGATCCTTTGGATCGCTTTTTCTTCCACAAAACGGGCCATTCTCTAGAGTTCCAAGAATGATTACCTCTGCAGTTAACACATGTTGCAGGTGAGGTACATGTATCATCATACTTGACTTCCACATATTGAATGCAGCTAGCAACTCCATTACAAAAATGACTTGTGTGGCAAAAGCGCTAGCATTCACAAAATCTAAGTAATTTTAGTTAATTGATGGAAATTAGTCATTTCTCCACACTAGCCGTTTATAGGCTCAGGTTTTTTATGGATAGAGTCGACATGAAAAAATTCAATGCCATAGCCGGGATTTGAACCACGGATCTCCTGGTTTCCGTCCAGTCGCTCTTAACCTTTGAGCTAGCACTGCCAACGTGCTGTCCTGACATTATATTCTCCATTTGACTCGTATGTTTCCCCGATAGACCACTAGGATAGTAAGTTGCCACAGTCACGCTGGTGGGCCGCGCGTTTGGAACGCGTTTAGGGGGTTGCCGAATAGACCGATTATCTCCGGTGTCGATGCGATGAAACACCCAATCCATGCGGCTGTAGTTGCTGTTATCTTGGCTGAAGACGCACTGGTATCGTCTCAGCAGCTGTCGAACCTTCGATAGCTGCTCTGCAGTCAGGTGAACGGCCGCCCTCTCCAGTAAGTCTTCTAGCCGGGAATTCAGATGTTGCGTCGGCACCAGTTCCTGGGTCTTCCCTTTAGCATTCGCTAATAACGAGCTCACACGTCCCCAACACTGTCCCGGACTGAATGTCGTTATCGGAGTCCGCTGGGTTGAGCAGCCGCACCGGCACCTCCTATCAACAAGGCAACAATATCCTGGCAGCAAAGAGCCCGTGCATAGGCGTGCTCTGGTCCTGCACCAAGCCCTTCGTCCGCTGGCCTTCCAGACGCGTCATCACCACCTCGCTTCTCGCGGGGCAACCACGCCTTCTCTCAGAATAACCCTGTAAATTCCAAGACGTTCTTCGGGATGCCAATATATCAGAAATCTTCATTGAGTCGCAGGTGTTCTTGCTGACTTCGATCAGCGCCTCGAAACTCCTGAAGGTATCCAGTCCTAGTATCACCTCCTAAACCACCTTCGCGACACCCAGCATCCAAACACCCAAAGACGCACTGTTTCCCGCCCCTAGGTCAACTTCAGCACTGCCTCCCTAACTACGGGAAAGCTATCACCGCATGCCGTCACTAGCTGTTATAGTCAGCTCCGTTTTGTCGACCACAAACCCCCGGCTACGCCAGGTCTGACAGCGGTCACAGTTGCCCGATGTCCACAAGCACGCGGCATGGCCTTACCTTCACATTAACCGTCCGTGATGGGGCTGTCATCCATACGTAGGCTGTCGGTGCGCAGCATCCCTCGAGGGCATGGTGGTGATGGCGTCGAGTTGCCCTTCACCATTCCAGGCCTTACTCATTTTTGCGGTCTCTCTCCAGGTGTCCCGGCTGGTCACACCCCCAACAGATGCCACTTGGTCTTCGCCGGCGTTCCTGGATTGGTGTTCGTTCTCCATTGCAGGGATACTCCGTGTTCTCGTGATCAGGGTAGGCGTCACCTTGACGGCTTCCATCCTAAACGCGGTCGTTAGCACCCCGTGGATGCGCTTGTATCGCGAAGAATTAGGAGCTAACGTATATCGGCGTGTCATGCACCGTAGACGAAGGAGTAGGTGGCTTCTCGGGATACAAATCCGGGTGGGAGGTCGACAAGGCTTTGCTGGCCAGCTGTTCTGTTGCCAGGGGGAACTTCTGCAGTGTCTCCCCTGGCTCCTGCGTCCAATATTTCAGCGGGCTGCGGTAGGTGGGGCTAAACGGTGGTCTCCGAACCAGTTTTCCAAGGCCTTCCAGAGGTCCTTGGACGCCACCACTGTCTGGACCGCGTTCAGGACCTCTGCGGACGGTCCCTGGAGGCTGACGGACTCTTCGTCATGCGACCACTTGTTTTGCTTGGCCACTGTGTCGAATTGGTGGCGGAAGACCTCAACCGTTGGCGTGCCGTCGTACTTTGGTGGTTTGACGCACGCAGATGTATCCCGTTCCGGCGCGTCGGCTTTCAGATCCTTCAACCTTCTGCCGCCAATGTCCTCCACCATGGTGTTTAGGGACCAGGTGTCTCTTTCAGTCTTTCCTCTAGGTTGTTAACACGGTTCGCCAGGTCTTCGACGCGATCGTCCGCTTGACCTATCCGCTTGCCCTGCTCCGTAACGTCATCGCTCACGCCGGCCAACTGCGCTTCAAATTTTGTGGCAAGGGCCTCGTTCGCAGCCTTCATTTCGATTGCAGGACTTTCGTTCGCCGCTTTCATATCCATGGTTATTTCGGCCTTCAATTCAGTCATCGTCTCGGCCAGATTTCTATGTGCCGCCTTCAATTACGTGTCCAAGGTGTCATTCGCTGTCTTCATTTGATTTGGCTCTTTTAAGATCTTGGTAAATGCAGCTTCCATCGTTGTATCTCACTTCTGACACCAATTATGACTTCACGGGTTCGTAGAATTAGAGATCTTGTTTGCAGAAATTCAAAATGCTTTTTATTGCAGTACACAATAACTTTGTACAACCCTTGCAGCAGTAAAATACGTGACATACACGACAGCAGTCACCAAGGTCGTTTCGTTATTCCCGGTACATGTAACAAATGAAAGTTTCCACTGCGGTAAAACAAAAAATTGGGCTCCATTGCCTTCGCTCTACCACTGCGGCGTCTTATACCTCCAGTCGTTGTTCCAGAATGCAGTAGAGTTGCCGAGAGAGATCGCGGCGACATTTGAAAGACGGAGCTATCCAGACACCACGTTTCTCTTTCTTTCTCTGTTACTTTATCTCGACAAAGTTCAGCGCTGCGCGCCATTACCCATCTCTTTGATTTCCACCCGCGCGCCACTGACTTTCTTTCTTTCTTTCCGGTGAATGTGCTCGGCACTGGCTTGTCGTGGCACCAACATAAAAAATGCGATCGCAACAATATGGAAAAAATCTTTAAAAGTTCTTTCAACATTTAAATTTTCTATTTATAGGACTGTTTCAAGAGGACACCGAACGAACTTATAGAAGTAGTTCCTCAGCTTCTATGTGACACATATAAATATCCTTTACCGCTAATAGAGCCACATAAAATAATGCTCCAGAATGAGTGTGAATTAGGCAGGGACAGGAACGACGCGTGCCTCACGCTGTCGGGGTTCACAGGTATAGGTCACACGCTGTGCCGCGTGCTGTAACTGTAAACATACTAACATACTCCGATGTAGCTTGCTTGCTACTATTAAGATTTCTTTGGCCTATGAAACCACAATAAAGAAGCTGTCTTAATTACTGCTTATAAGTGTTTAGCGTGCTCCAAAACTACGTTATAGCAGTCCATGATTGCAAACAAGCTGATGGACATATGCAACTTAAACATCTTCGAGGGAAGCTAATGATAGTGAAATTGAGGCTGGAAACATTAAATGATAATTACAGAATTGTAGATTAAACTAACCAACACTAAATGCCCTATGCAATAAGACAAGAATTTTATTTCACAATGTTTAATAATATTAAATAAAGTATTTGTAACTGAAAAGGAAGTTGTTGATTTTACAGTAACGGGTTGAAAGCACTGTACAATTAAGATCCTAGCAAACTGAGCTACCTTGGAACTGTCCGAATCATTACCCGACTTTTCCACAAGTCCCATTACCTGAAAGTGAGGCTAGGGTCACTGATAAAGAGCAAGGAGGTATGTTTTTGTTTTCTTGGCTGGTGTGTATCAATAACTTTTGAGGTTCGCACACCAGTGGTTCCTGAATCACAAAATCATGTAATATTTAGTGCTGCAAAAAATTATGCTTAACAGAATTTCGAAGTTACGACACCGAAATTCGGACTAATTAAGTTTATAATCTACGCAACGGCAATAATCGGCTGGTATACATGGACACATGTCAGGTGACCGTGTTTTTATTTTATTTATATAAAGTTTTACATTATCGTTTTCCTACTGTAAATACATGTTCTCAAGTAAATGCTTAAAATGTTGAAGATTCAGAAATTGTCAATGTTGAGACATAAAGTATGATTAAAAGAAAAGCAAAATTATATATGCCAGTGTACCTACTTGTATGTAATACGTGTGTATTGTCTCTCAGATTTGGCCTCAGTGGTATTTGACAATCAAACACAGCGGACATTGTTTAAATTATATATGCGAGGTACTCTAACATACCAATTTACAAATTTATCGAATTCGTCTGGTCCATAAAAAGGTACCCAATGAGATGAATGTAAGCTGAAATGAAAGTTAATAACATTATTACTTCGGAATCCTGAAACCTAAGCACTCGTCTTATTTATACGGTTAACTTTAGTACAAATATTGCGTTTTGAAGACATAATGCTCATAGTAGGTAACCATCAAACACTCAAATGTCTTAAACCTATATCTGTTAATAATTCATGCACTGCAATATCTGAAAGTGTAACCTGTTCATGGTAAAGGGATATGATTCAAGTAACCACATTTGGAATGTATCATGCATCTTAGGCCTTTAGGTATTTGATTTACAAGGCCGTGACATGATCAAAATGGCGGTCGTTGAGATTCGGTATCTGTAAATCATGGTAAATTGGTTTGCCAGCCGGATTCTATTACAAGAAAGTAAACTACATTGAGAAAAGAAGAAGAAAACAGGTATGTGGAAAATAACAGCAGGGTGAGGGAATGCGTATCAATAGGACCTGCCATTCAAATTAATACTTTTGATTGAGTCGTCTGGCTCCAATGTTGTACTTCAGGTTAGAATAATTACTAATGTTAAATACAATACATTATCACGGTGGTGATAATGAAAGCATGTTTTTATGTATAGTGGTAGATGAAATGATTTATGTTGATTTGGTGAGGGTGTTTTCTGTATGAAGTTTCCTAGAGCGCTGCTCAGTGACGGGAGCAAACAAACGAAACTGATTGTGTTAGCCTCATTGTGCTGAACGAGTTTTACAAATGCTGTTAGAACAAGCTTCTTCCGATCATAATTTCGACAAGTGTATGTTATGGTGAATGTTGGAAGAGTAGCTTAAAGCATTTGTGCGTATTTATCTGAGGCCGAATTACCGTCTCTTAGTGTTATGTTATATGGCCAGGGCTATATGGATTACGGCTATGGAGGCCAAGTATACAACAATTTCTCTTTCATTAATTATCTCTCGCATAAAGTTTTTAGTGGAAGAGCAAAGATTAACAGATGTGGAACATCTTGTTTTCCCAGGTGTGATATAATACCGCTTCTATTTTCAATTCCTTGGAATTCATGTTCCCATTTTGTTATTCAAGACCCCACAAGTGCAATATCCTACATATGGCATGGTTTACTGTCTTCACACCGTCAGTTTGCTGGTTGTGCTATAGTTACATTATATTAATATCTGAAATGAATATTATTAATTTGGCTTTGTTGGTATCAGTATCTTGTCTTATGTACTTTTGGCCCATTATATGTTGCACATTCAGCCATTTCAAATGTCAACAAAGCGTTGTGTTCAGCTTTAACCTCAAAATAAGTAAGGTATTAACTCAGACTTTCAGAACATAGTGATCCACTGTGAAACCACTGGGAAGAATAATTTGTATATTTAAACCTGGACTGCACTTAAATTACTGTTGGTTGGTAAGGGACTCAGTGTTAAGTGTTGTGGTTCTGTATATTATACATGGAGAGGTTCATCCCCAAACATGTACATTATAATGGTTCTGGTTCACACGGGGGAGAGTTGAGGCATCGTCATCTATGGTTGTATGTAAGTGGTTAGGCTTCTGCTAGCAGTAGCAAGGTTGTGACATAGGTGGTTAATGCTAAATATGAGAACCTTAAACTCTTAATATATTGCCAATTGTAAATGCATAGAGCAGGAATGCTTTCTTCTTTCTACACACTTAACACTTAACACACTGTACAGATTTCTCATTATTACCGCTGCACTAACTTAATATAACAATGCACGATGTACTGCTCAAAGAATTGACAATACAGCCATTGCTGTAATGAATGTGGAGACTTTCATTTTGTTGAATGTCTCTTAATTGTTTTATAAGACATTGTTCCAACTATAGCACTTGACATTGTTCTAGATCTGAAGTCTAAGTGCAGTTTCAAACCTAAAATTATGACTGCTTGAGCTATGTCCCATAGTTTTATGCAATGGTATTGATCTGATCGAAGCTTGTCTTTGATTGGATGCATAGATGTTTGAATGTTTCAACAGAGTGGATAGTAGCACCTTCTCTTTGGAGGCATTGCACAAAGAATGAGCAAATCTATCATTCAACTTAAATCCATACAGATGGGATAGCAAATGCCAAGCTAAAGTTTAAAGTGGATATTTAATCTACCTGGTAATTCAAATTGAAG
This sequence comes from Mantis religiosa, assembly GCA_030765055.1. NCBI lineage: Eukaryota > Metazoa > Arthropoda > Insecta > Mantodea > Mantidae > Mantis > Mantis religiosa. Next base: position 122,889,971 of record CM060956.1, on the reverse strand, counting down.
GTGAGCAAACTCAAATACACATATTTATAATTGGATGTATCTGAACATGGATATCAGTATAAGCATTTTTATAAAGTCCCATTCAACACGTTATACATTCATGGCATATGCATTATAATACTAGTACTCTGGTACCTTTATTGTATTTGTATCTTACATTATGAATGAACATTCATGAACCATCACCATTTCTAACATTAACCTCAGAAGTGAAAATTGAAATTGAGTATTTAAGGAGGCTCTTTAACTGTTTAGGTCCTCAGCATCTCATTCTAAATTGCGCATGAAAGGCTGCTTAATTTTTCTCGGTGGTCTCTTTATCAGACTTGAGGTTGTTTTACATTCCATAAATCTAGAAAAAAGGACCAAAGACTTTACTTCTTTTCTGAAGGATGTCATGCTAAGAATTTGCTCTCAGCCAGGTTTGTTCCAGAGCCTAGCATGTTATCCCTAGATCATGGAGAATGTTGTTAATTCCAGAACATGCATTTCTGTGGGTCAATATAATGGAAATTTTCATTGCATGCAGTCTTAGCTAAGTATTGGAAATTTACCTGCTGAATGGAGCATTAATGAATATCTGGGCAGAATATAGGAAGTGGTTGTATAAGAGTGACTGTAAAGCTGTCTTGAAAATTGTATATTGTTTAGGACTCTTTAATTGTTGCAAGGAGAGTGGAAGGTTCCTGTAAATTTTTACTGTAGAAGAGTAGTATACTTCTTGGAACTGTTTTAAGCTATTTACCAGTTTGTACAAATTGCCTGCATTCCTCTTGGTGTAGTCATACGGAGCAGTAATATGGCTAACAGAGACTATATGTATTACCTGTAACAATACATCTTAAACAGCGCCCTACAGGAATGTCAATACCAAACACTTCCAATAATATGTTGGTTCTCTTTGTAATAAAAATATTTGCTTGTTGTGCATTGAATTGCCTAAGAAGACAATTCCATATAACCTCAGAAACTGAAAATGCACCAAATTTAATATTGTTAATGCAGTTTGTCTGAGCAGATTTTTTACACTTTTTAATACAAAACAATTAGGGCTAAGCTTTCATAGTATGGCTGTTATTTGTTTTCTGCAACTGGATCTTCTTCTTGCAAACCAAGAAATTTTGTTTGAGATACATTAGTGTGACTTTTGTATCTGATTGTTAATTGCATCTCCAACTTAATAAAGTTGATAGTTTATTTGCCTCAAACCAAAGTTGATCTTTTTGAATAATTGACAGTGTCTCTTAATTGCTGATGTGAGTTTTGTGATATAAGTATCCTGGTACTATATGCAATGAGAACATCTGTTGGCTCCTATCTGAGACTTAAATTACAAACCATTTATAACTAGTTAAAACATAACAATGCCTCAAACATAGAGACTTGTGAGACAACTTTCATAATAATGCTAGATTTCAAATCATATCCGTTTATCATTGTTTCCTGGATGTTGTTTAAGAAATAGCTAAACTAGTTAACAGAAATGTTATTGAAAGCTTACATTTCTAACTATTTCAGGAAGACGTTGTCAAATACCATAGCTAAATCACAAGGTATTCCCAATTATAGCTCTTTTTTATGCAAGCCTCCTACTAATTCAGAACTTAGCACATATGCTTCTTTATCTAAAACCAAACTAGGAGAATATTGATGGGTATTTATCATTCTTTTACACTAGCCCTGTATAGGGCAAGGTTTTGGATACGTAGAGACAACTGAAAAATTCAATGCCATGGCCAGGATTTGAACCACAGATCTCCTGGCTTGCGTCTGGAACCTCTTATCCATTTAGCTACCCTGGCAAGTTTGCTGTCATGATATTAAATTATCCAATTGAGTCATATATTTTCCCAGTAAACCACTAGGGCCTCTTGTATTTGAGATGCACTGTTTGTGGCACATTCTATTGTAAGTACCGGAGTACCAGGATTCATGGTTAAACACTTATTATTTAAGTTAATTGATAGAAATGAATCAATTTTTCACATTAGTTGCATATAGGCTACGATTTTGGCCATGTTAGCTTAATGGTTAGGAGTGACTGGACGGAAACCCGGAACTCTATAGTTGTAATCCTGGCCATGGCGTTGAATTTTTCAGTTTGACTCTTTGTGTAGGAGAATATTGTTTAACCTCTTGAATACTATAACAGTTGTATACTCCATTATTTTAGAAAAGACTGTCAGTAGTGCCATTAGCCTAATTTTAGAAGTCGGCATAGAGGCTGAATAGCTCATTCTTTTTTTTTAATACCCCATACAAAAGATAATCGTATATGGCTAAGAGTCTTTCTGCTCTGTTAAGATATATTTGGTACTTATATCATCCTAAACATAACAGATTCATGTTTTTAATGAGGTAATACTCTATTTCATCTCTCTGGGAGTTGCAGAATCAACATCAAATTTACAGGTAATTTTCAGATATACCTTCTATAGAGTTTTAACCGCAGTTGAGTTTGAGTAATTCTGCTTGTTTGTCTAATAGCTACATTAAGATGATGTGTGAAATGTATTAGCTATTGCTTTGTAATTACTGGCTTCTTAGTTTCCGATGGTTATGGCTCAGTAATATAGCATGGAATAACACCAATTAAGAAGGTTTTTGCCATGTCAGTGAAAATTGACATTTTAGGTCAAGTTTTATGAGTAATGAACAAATATGAGCTTAAAAATATTGCTACCACCGCCATTTCTTGTAAAAGATTGAAATATATTTAAAAACAGTAAAAATGATCAAAAAATTAATTAAGTAAACTATAAACCTATAAATGCGCCAGATGTTCTCTATTTACAAATGTTTCCAGTACTTAGGGTTCTTACTTAAACAACCTAGTGTGCGGCATGTGTGGCTTGCTTAGCGGTGAGGCCCAATTGATTTATTGCTTTAGTTCTCTCTATGCCAGACCAGCTAAAAGTAACACAGTACCATCTTGGAGCCTCATGTTTCATTTAATAGGTTTAGTTCAAACTTTGTCTTGCTTGTGGAAAGTAGTGGTTTTAAGTGGCTTTTGTTATCTGTAATTTCATTTTCTGTGCAATTAAGTAATCTGGTCATGCTTGAATAAATTCTCTAAACAATTTCTATTATTTCGGCGGACAATTTACTATAAAAGATCAGCACTGATCTTTGATAGAAAATTTGGAAATATTTTCAGTTACATTGGCTGTCATGCTGGAGACAAAGACAAGCAATGGACTCATCATGTGTGCTGCTTAATGTGTTATTCCAATCTTATTAAGTGGATGGATAGTGACAAAATTTACACTATGCCTTTCTCAGTGCCAGTGGTCTGTCGCGAAGCAACTAGTCATGCAAAGGACTGTTATTTCTGCCTAAGAAGAATTAGGGGACATCTAAAAAGAACAAATTCCTAAATTCCGTATCCCCAGTGTTCCATCTGCAATAAGACCTGTTCAACATATATGTAAATTCCCAGTTCCCAGCCCACCTTCACACCCATGCTTTCCACTTTGATGTAGAATATTGTCCAAGATCTAAATATGAAGTCCTCCTCATCAGTCAGTCTAGACTAAATGATTTAGTGAGCAATATGAATCAAATGAAACAGCACTCTGAGGTTCTGGGATCACGACTACAACAGCTCCCAATACCAGAATTTCAATTTTCAGAAAGATTCATGAACAGTTTTCCAGTTACTATGAGAAATTTCCTTTGGGCATGCATAGACAGATGGTTTAATGAGAGAGCTAGGTTTCCAACACATCCCTGAAGAGTAGAGGCTGTTTATTGACTCTTTTAAGCTAAGTCTCAAAACAGTGTTGCTCCGCAATGCAAAATACCAAGCCACCAATACCAGTGGCATATTCAGTAGAAATGAAGGAAACCTATGAAAGCACAGCTATGATGCATGTGGAGATTAGTGGAGATTTGAAGCTCGTTACAATTTTATTAGGACTACAAGGGGAATTTATAAAGTGCTGTTGCTTTCTGTGCTTGTGGGATAGCAGGGACACTGGATTACACAACATTGTAAACGAGTGACCTCTAAGAGAAACTCATACACAGCATAATTTCAGATATGTTCCATTAGTTAACCTAAACAATGTAATAATACCTCCTCCACATAAAATTAGACCTAATGAAGTAGATTAAGGCAATGAACAAAAATTGAGCAGCCTTTCTATACATCAGAAGCCAGTTTGCAAACCTCAGTAATGCTAAATTAAAGAGGGAATTATGAAATTATAGATGAGTCATATTTATTACACATCAGCCTCACTTACGTACCTAAATTGAGCTGATGTTTAATGTGTAATAAATACAACTCTTCTATAATTTAATAATTATTTCGCTTCACTGTGGTGTTCCAATACACGTAAATATCGATATAAAAGAGGGAATGGTCATTTGGTCACAAATTAGGAGGATTTTGAAAGATGGAAACTTAGAAAAAAAAAGTAAAGTGCTAAGGAACTAGCTGCATGGGAAGCCTTTCAAGAAGTGGTTAAAGGATTCCTTGGAAACAGTAAGGTAGAAAATTAGCTACAGATAGTTCAAGAACTCCTGGACAATTACCAAAAGCTGGGATGTAGGATGTCCCTTAATATTGACTTTTTCCATTCATATTTGGAAATTTTTCTCCAAGAACTTGGTGTTTGATGGATACAGTGAAAAATTCCATCAGGATATTCAGAAGATGGACCACAGATATCTTATATAGATAGGACGCCACTATGATGGTCGATTCTGGCTGGGTTTTAATTAGAGAAAGCGATACAATTCTATAAAAACAGGAAATAAATCTGTAAGCATATTTAAGATATATTTTATTATAGCTTCCTGTTTCAGTGGCTTACCATTATATTTGTTTTTGTTTGATTCTGATGCTATTTTGCTTTGTTTTTGGCCGTCTTTTCAAGTTGCTTAGATAAAACAAGCATCAATATTAAGTAAAAGCTAAGAATTTTATTAAAAAAAATGTAAATATAGGGCAATTGTGGCAGGGGTGTTAGTTTATTTTACTTTGTATTATGTTCTATATGAAACCAAATCATCTCATGCACATGATGAGTAGTGTTTAAATAATATTCATCACATTATTGGAATCATATATTAGCAAAGGAAAATATGTTGTCATTTTCTAGACATCTACCTAAGTGATCATATAAATACATCACGAGATACGTAAGCAATCACTGTCCATTTTTTATTGAGAAAGTTCTATTTAGGTGAAGTGACCTAATTTTTTTCATGTGGCAGATAAAAAGTTGAAATTTGTTGACTACTGTAACTGTACCTGTTTGAGTTTATATTTTACTACAGATGTTTTAATTTTATTATGGGATTCATCAATAGTTACTGAGTAATTCTGTCCTTTTGCTTCATTTGTTACGCTTAGTCTGTGCAATGTTCCTAACTCTTCATTAGTCATGTGGAGTCTTGGAGGCCACTAGCTTTATTTAAATGTTATATTTTGCGAATGAATGCACCTACCTAATTGTCAGTCTAGGACGTCTAAAATTGCACCTTATTCAAATTTTTGCTTTGGCAACAACTTTTTCTGTTCATTACTGTAGCTGCAAGGTTGACGATTTTGCAGTTAGGTGTAGTACAGGTCTAGCAGTCCCCTTGCACCTACTCTCGTTACATGTTGATGACAGATTGATCTTCAATAGTAAGTAGTGGAATATTGCTTTGCAAGTGGAAGGAACCACTAGTACTTCATTGTGAGTACCAAATGATATTCATTGCTATTGGATAAATTGGCTGATGTTAGAGAAATGTTTACAATGAATAAATGTCAGAAGCATTAATATCTTTGGACAGAATGTCACAACTGATGAGTAATTAGCTATATTTTGTGGTCGATGTGTATTTAGATCTAAAGCAAACAAGTATTGCATAAAAGTATTAGGTTTGAGTGATGCAAAATGTTTTACACCACTAATATGGAAATTTTTTTATAGACAGTAGCGCATGTACCACAATTCCAAAATAATTCTGCAGAGATTGTAGTGCTAAGATTAACTGAAGCAAGCTCTAACACTGGGAGAAATGTTACAACAGATAATTGATTCATTAGTGTATCCCTGGTGAATCGCTGGTCAAAAGACAACTTTCTTCTGTTGGTAAAATATTTGAGAACAGGTAGCATTTGCTCCTTAACTTTACTACTGCAAGAAGTTGCAGCCAATACGACAGTGTATTTAGCTTTACAAAAAACGAAACATTTGTTTCATATGTTGTAACAGGGGTAAAACAGTAGTTTTAATCTCCAGACTAAATGTTTTGTTGGAACACCTGTCAGAAGGTGATGAAAAGAAGCCTGAAACAGTAATGTATTATGATATTTTATTAATATAAATAATATAATGATATAATATAATTAATAAACAAATATTCCACAAGACAGAAATATTTGAAGGTGCTGTCCTGAGCTTTACTGCCGCAACAGCTCCAGGGAAGAGCAACAGCATCAAAGCTATCCAGTGAACTGAAACTGCTTTTAAAGAAATATAAAGCTGAACAACCAACAGCAGATGAGTGGCCGAATGCACCAGAATAATTGCAAAAGAAAGAATATGAACCCTGCAGTAAAGACAACAAGAACAGTAAAACTAAATATCCAAGTGGGAAATGCAATACTCCTCTATGAGAGTATATGCCATAATTTTCTGCAATAACTACTTAGTCAGGGAAAACAGAAGAAATAGCTGATTACTCTGAGTAACTATACTAATAGGACTATACTAATAAAGGTCATGAATATTTACTGTAAATGAAGCCAAAACTGGGGGGAGGAAATGAAATAATAAATACAGGCATATAATCGCATAAATATGGCGCAAGACTCATATGCCCCACGGGACCAACGGTTTTATGCCAAGGCATGCACCTAATAGAAGGTTAATGTATCGTTTGAGATTTCTTCTCTTTCAGACTGTAAAAGAAGCCAGGTTCGGATGAGTTGCTAGTTATTATTGAACCAGTGAGTATCGGAGTTCTTGAGAATCTTGGCTGTGGCGCTTGTGTTGTTAATATTGATTATTATTGGTCAGCTGTGAATGCATAGCAGTTCCAGCAGTGCAAGTTAGGGCTTGCAACAGAGATATAAAGAAACATTAGATTGATGTCCTTATTTTGCGTATTTGTAAAATGTAAAAGTGATTGTAAGCTAGCATTGGTCTGAAGATTCTAGTGACACATAATGTGTGCTTGGTGCAGTTGTTGTTAGATAATATTGAGCAATGCATCTGTGGTTAGTTCTGCTGAGTTAATTTGTAACACTGTTACATAGTCTGGTTTTTAAGTTTTTTTGTTGCCCATGTATGTTTGGTCACAGTGTGCATAATTTATCTAATCCTCATTTGCCATAAAATTACTTACAACAGTGTTTCTAAACATTTGTGTTCAACTTCATAAATTGTTCTGCAATTGTACATCTGGTAAATACAAAGGAAATCATGGTACCTTTCCTTGACCAACATTGATTGTAAAGAAGATGGACAAATAATAGCACACATTTTAAAAAATGTCAAAAAATAAACAGTGTTTATTTGTTCTAATGGTTGAACATTTCAACAACTTTGTAAGTTAATTCTGCAGTTTAACTTTACTCTTCACATTTAACATGGACAATCCTGTTGGAAAAATCGAGTCTTGTTTTCCGTAACATTTTATAATTTCTTCCCAAGTCATCACTCTGAATCCATAAAAATAAGACGTTTTCAAGGTATATCACCAATGTCAAATATCATAACACCATGTTTTAGTACATATATATACTAAACATGCATTACTGTATATAGTTAGTCCTCAGTTAAAAACAAAATGATTAATTTATTATTATTTACTTCATTATTCCTTTGTTTTGGTCATGTCAGCTTCAGAGTTTATTTTCCAATGAATTTTAATCAAAATGGTCATTTTGACTCTTCTGTAACTGCGTTAATATCAAGTGGTAATTTATTAAATAACTTAACTCCTTCATATTGTACACGCTTCATGCATAGTTCATGTTGCTTTGTGTATTATATTCATGTATGTATTTATTTTATATTGGTCAATACATGTTATTAACATCATTGCTCTTTATAAACACAGAGAATAAATTGTGAGTATTCTTTTGTCAATAAGTGTCTCTCTGCAAGATTCCCTAGCTTTTAAATTAAACATAAATCTAATACTTTTCTTTTGATAAATGAGTAGCCTATTCATGTTCTGGGCAGATATAGGTGTAATAAATAAGTATGAAAACATTGAGGTTCTTGTAATTGCCAAAATATTTTATTGGATGGATTGACTTATTGATTTTGTTGCAGAGATAAACATAACACCATATTTTAGTACATTAATTACTAATTGCTTGTTGATTACTGCATTTATGTAATTTTCAGTTAAAAATCAAAGACAGAAGAACACAACTGGCTTTGGAATTCTCATTGCCTAACCTATCATACATCCTGCTAGGTATGCCAAACAGCATAAAAGTTCAGAGAAGCAAACAATTGATGGACAGAAATAGAAAGAACTGTGGCAAATATGCCATAAGTGGACATAAAAATGAACATTATCTAAAACGATGTAGATAAACAAGTAAAAGACCGAAAAGAAGGTAGATAAAGGAAAGTAATTGGTTATATACATTAAATAGAGATTCCTTATGTATTTGTGGTGTTGGTCTAGATAGTATGTATGCTACAAAATTGTGCTCCCAGCCACACTGCATGTCTGCCAGTCATGCATGCATGTGAAATTAAACCTCAAATCACATTAATCGCCACCAGATTTAATAAAAATTCCGTCATCTTAATACATGTATGGCATCATCTGTAGAAATTTACATGAACATGCTACTTCATGTTTTAAAACAGCATTAATTTCTGCTTGATATTTTGTTTTAACACTTCTAATATATTAATGTTGATTAGTTTTGTATACCTTGTTTTTCATGTTGCTCCATAAATAAGAATCACACGCTGTATTATCAGGGGACCCAGTTGACCTTAAACCTGTATTAATGATTCTATAAAAATTCCCTGCAATTATTTAACTAATTGACTCATCAGCTATATGTACTGTGACAGAGTCCTGCTTGAAATATCCGGGCCGACATTCAATGTCTGTCAGCTCTTTGAAAAGTGCTGCCAGTATATTATTTCTGTATCTTTCTGCAGAGATGATATACTTATAAAAATAGACCTTATCATACTCTATACATTTATTACATGCCATACCCCAATTTTTTATCATATAAAAAACACCATGAAGGAATTTAGTTTTGTAACTTAATATTAGATGTTTTGTGATGACACAAGACCATGTGAATGACACCATGCTTCATCACTAAACAGTATTAGTCATGGATTGATTGTTCCATCATTAACATTTCTCAAAATTCAGTTAGAGAAATTTACCAGATTGAAAAAAGAGGTTGTCAAAGTATAATCCTACTAGGAAGTAGGTTTCATAATGGAGGAAAGTTGCCTAAGGAAAGAAGAGGAGTTAACAGCACAGGAAAGAAGCATAAAGGCCCTAGCTATTGCCATTAAGCAGATGTAAAGAAATATAAATTTGGAGAGAGTCACCATGACAGGGGGAAGTCGATGAGAAGCTATTTGCCTTCAGATCTCACAGTGAATAAATTTTTTGAGAGATTCGGTTAAGAAAGAAGAACTTTAGGACTCAAACAATGCTTCTTATCAAAATGCAAACATGTATTTTAAGAACATTTCAATTTATCATTCAGGATTTTTTATACACTTAAGCTACTTTGAAGTAAAAGTGATACTTTGACAATAACATTGCAACTTGTTCATGCAATACTTATAGTACCACACTTTACATGCTATTGATAATTTTGTTTTAAATTACACAATTAATTATATTAAAATGTAAAATAATTTTTATTGTATTATGTTACTGTATTTCTTATACTGGTTTTGTATTTCTAATAAAGGTAAAAGCTATCAACTAAAACAATGCAGTATAAGAATACTTCTAAAATATGAATGGTACAAAAATGCAGATATGTAATGAAAACTACAGCAATTAAAAATATTTATTTCCAGAACATAATTATATCACATTATGGAACCAAAATAGTTAAAATAGCTAACACTATCATTGATTATATATGCATAAATCAAGTTTTGAAACATAAGTGGAAAAATTAAACCCTTATATACAATTAAAAAATTGAATGTCTAGTATTTCAGCACAACACATTATTTATTTCTATGACATCTAGAAATTATATTAAACTCATGCTATTGAAACACTTATGTTTAGATGAAATTAGAAAAACTCATTTTATGAAATACTACATGTGTTGCATTATCAAGCTTTGCAAGAATGCCCCTCAGTCATTCCCAGCACATTTGTGTTGTGGATGAACAGTTAACAAAATACAAACTAACCAGAATAGATACAGCAGGTTGTATTAGGTATCTCAAATCTGTGAATGCTTTCATCTTTATCAAGACATTTTAAGCAGATTAGGAGGTTAAATTGTACAGTATGTCAGTAGGCTGGCTGGAGTGACAACTGCGTTGGCATAAGCAGACAAGTATCTGTAGTTTGAGCAAGACATGTCTTAGTATTTCTTAAGTCTGGTACAACACTCCAAGAAGTTGTTTGTATGATAAGACAACAGCAGTGTATAGAGTTTTTGGAATAATTATTGATGGATTCCAAGAAGGTGATGTTACAACTTACTCATATTTTTTTGCATATATATCATATGTTTCTTTCCTTGCTTTACAGATTGGTTTCTGAAAATAAGATATACATCTGATTTGACAGCTATTTGAAATGGAAAGGAAAATAGAAATCAAAGAAGAGGTTCCTGTCTCAGACGAGATAGCCTCACGGAATGAGAGAGAGTTCATTCAGAAGGTTAATACTGTGAGGACAAGTATTGATGCTGTGCTTCTGGATGCTGATTGTGACATGACAGTGAAAACAGAAATTAAATCAGGGACTCCTTTTATCAAACATACTGTAAAGCAGATTAAGACCGAAGCTGTAACTTGCAGCAACAACTTGGAGATACATTGGACAAATGAAGTTGAAGAGAATAAGGGAAAATTTCTTCCAGAGGATCCTGAAATAATGGATACAAAATACAATAGTGACCAAGAAATACATAATGAAATAGAAATGACGGGAAAATCTTGGTGGTTAGGAATAGAAACTTTATCAGTCTGTGATAACAGTAAGGTAAGTTAAGCACTTAACTCCTTTAGCTAGTCAGAATGCTCTGTAATAATCATCCCAGTGTATTCTGTGCTGTTGCAGAGTATTACAGTCTACAATATGTAAAATAAAGAGTAAAGCGACTGTCAAATGAAGTGAAGGATTCAAAGGCAGTAGACTAGCCAGCTATAAACCTTTAAACCATATCCTGTTGGGCAATATAATTCAGATCCACCTTTTTGTACTGTCAAGAAGTATTACAACTGTTCAGTAAGGTATTTTGATAAAATGGAAATAGATTAGGCATAACAACTGCATTTGCACCTACTTAAAAATTAGTTATATAATTTTGGGTCTAACTAATAATCAATGCTCTATTTATTGCTAGTATTTACCTAGATGGTGTTTCATTAGGATCCTCCTAACATCATCATCTGACATACTATTGCCCAAATGTCATTCATATATCTAGAGCAATGTTTGAAAATTAGTGGGAAAGCCTTTGTGATATGGGTTTCCAAAAAGCTCATGAAGAGGTCTGCCAGAAATGGGGACAATGGTTTGCCTATAGATAGTCCTGATTTTTGTTTGAAACATTTTTAATTGAATGTAAAAATGATCTGTTCAAGTGAGATATTTGCTAAGTGAAGGTATTCGTATATGATGTTTTGATATAACTGTAGGGACTGAAGCCATATTTGCATATACTCCATGAGTTTGTCTCCTGGCACACTTGGGAACAAAGCGATTACATCAAAAGATACCATTCAGTTGGGAGAAAATTCTAGGTCTTGGTTTTGTTGATGAATTCCAACGAATGTTTAATACTGTGGCTTTCAAATTTTAGTAGCTCCTTTCATTATTTGTTTAGCCATTTATACAGCTTGTAAGAGGGTGTGTTTATGTTGTTAATGATTGGGTGCATCTTATTTCCTGTTTTATGAATTTTCGGTAATCTGTATATGTAATATACAAATATGATAATTTGTAACTTAAAACTTCACTTATCTTATAAGAAATGATGACAGTTTTCTTTTGCGTTATGCAAAATCCATTTCTTATAAGCGAAGTTTCCAATTACATATATTATATTTGCATATATTGGTTTGCTTCACTTTTAATAGCTTAATATTTTACGTATTTACCATATATGTTAGTTACTGTGGGTTTTCTGGTTTCAAACATTGCTTTATTTCTTTTGGTATGATCATTTTATCCTTGAATGATTCATTTAACTGTTTTACACACTTATTTGAAGGATCAGACTATTTCCTGGAATTTATCACTTGCCAGTAAATCTGTCATTCTAGAAATGTGGTCCTGTTTGTCGATGCTGACTTTCTTATTTCCTTTGCTTTTGCATAAACAACATTCTTTTTGTAATTCCTTTCTTGGAAAAAAAATTAAAAGTAATTGTTGTTTAGTGTCGCTAATCGACTCCCTTTAAATTTAAATTTAATTTAAATTTAACATTCCTTTTATTTAGAGATTTGAGTATTATCAAGTATCTTTTGGATTTACCGCTTTCCCTTTCTATTTTTTCTAAGTTCTTTCCACATTTGCATCTAATTACTGATTTCTGCCCAGTATTTGGACTCTCAGTAGCTACTTCAATGTCAACTATGTAATCTTCTAAGTTATCAGAGAAATATGCGAAAGTTTTTAGTGCTCTAAATTACATTTGATGTTTATGCTCACTTTCTGGATATATTATTGACAGACTAGTTTTGAAAGCTGTTGTGTCCATTTTCAACCTCATTCCAACTATCATCTATTGAGAAGACACTACAATAGCTTTTCAATTAATCTTGACATCACTTTATTAAACTCCTTCCTTTCATGCATAATACAAAGAGTTAATTCCAGTGATTGCAAGTGTTTGCATCAGCGCATTCTAATGTTTAATATACTCTTACAACTAATTTGAAATTATCATTTTGCCAGCGTTATGCAAAATCCATTAGTTATGTTCAGTGTTCCTAAGCACTGCAACATTTTTCAGGTATTACAGCACTCCTATTTGCTATATTAGACTCAACACCATCCTCTTCTTCTAACATACCAAAACATTTAGAAGTTTATTCAGATTTGTGCAATGGATTTCTTTCAGCTGACTTTCTTCTTTTACCCTTTCACTGATATGGACGTCATATGACGTCCAAGTTAAAAGGCCCCAAACCGATATGGACGTGTATAGACATCCTGTGCATACATGCATTTAATGCGTATTTAATGATAATTCTTTTATACTTTATTTTTTATTCTTGTCAAGGGCAATGAAATATTTACACAGAATCACTAACTTGGAAGATGGCAATATACTTAAAGAATGTTTTCATATTCAAAAGAGAAGTAACTGGGATGGGTCTTGGACACATAAAATGTATGACTTGTTGAAGCAGATAGGTATGGGTCATTCTTGGATAAATGCAGAGTATGGGTATAGAGGCTTCTGGAAAGAGGTTAAGCTAAGATTAGAAGATATTTACAGACAAGACATTTTTGCCAATATAAGTGACAAAAGCTCACTAAGATTATATAGAGAAATAAAAATAACCTGGGGGAGGGAAGAATGTATAGATATATGTAGTAAGTTAGGGCAAGAAGGTTTTGCTTGGGTGAGAACAGGAGTGAGAAACTTGAAAGGTATAGGTCAAGAGAGGGAGCTAGATAAATGTCCATTGTGTGGAGAAGAGAATGCGGATTTCCATTGTATATTAAATTGTAGTCAAACAAAGATATGGAGAGCGCAGGCTTGGCTACGTAAATGGGATAGTTTGGGGGGTGAAGTAGTAATTAGAAAAATGTTGTCAGTAAAAGGAGAAAAGAACAGGAGAAATATAGGGAATTATTTAGGGAAAGTTAAAGAGAGATGGCTAAGGACAATTAAGAGAAAAATGTAGAGTGAGATAGGTGAAAGGGCAGAAAGTGCAAAAAGGAGCAGGGGGCCTCCATTACACAAAAACCTAGGGTTAGGTGTATGGGGGCTGAATTACTATTCAATGGTGGGCAACATGATAACATGATAGGATCTTCAGGATTTAGGAATATATGGCATATTTCAGTATGGATTTTATAATTGTAATCTTGATTTTGTATTTCCATTTGTTGATGTAAAAGGAAATAAATTACTATTACTATTATTTTTTATAATAAATTTAAATAAATTCTATAAGAAGTAAAAGCTTACCTTTAAAAGTTTTTTCTTGAATGGTACACCTCAAAACAGGGATAAACACACAAGGGCACATCTCCACATTCACGGCAAATCATACTAGTGTCCTGTCGGACACCTTTCTTGCGGCACACCAGACATTTTCTAAAGGGATGCAACTTTTTTGCTGTGGGTGGTACCCTTTTAGGAAAATGTTTTTCTTCAAGTGTGAAGGGTGCTGCGGTAGTGGATATTTTACACCCAGTATGGAGAGGCCTCTGAATTTTATACTGCTCAATTAGACTGCAAGCTATTGGTATGCGAAAGTCCAGGTACATCATTGTCTTCCGTGGGTTTAGAGCTCTCCAAATTACTAAAGAATTGTATACGATTATATCCAGCTGGTGTAAAAATAATTTTTTATACCATTTGATTGTTTTTAGCAAAGAGGGATATGTGTGTAATACCTGATCTACTAGATCCACTCCACCCATATGCATATTATATTCCTGGATAATATCGGGTTTGAAAATTGACATTTTGATACGAGCATCAATTTTTCCAGTATCAATCATCAAAATCTTAGAGCTGCAGTTGGATAATGCTGTAACAACCCTCCTGTCTTGCCAAGCAACATAGGTCAAGGGTGGGAGCTGATGCACCTGCATTTCTCCTCTTCTTAGAGCCTTCGTATTCACATGTTTTAGCAAACCAATGAGATTTGAGCGTACTATTCCAATTGCATTTGTTTTTCTTTTGTATAATGCTATAAATAATTTAGGGGAACTGTACCAATTATCTAAATATACAGTCCTACCCTGATCAAGTACAGATTCCATCAGGTGCATTACTGTGGAACCAGATAACCCCAAATCTTTTTCTCCGGTGTTATCAGTCCCTTGGCCAGTGTACATGCAGCTATTGTAAAGATATCCTGTTTTACTTTCACATACATCTAAACTCTTTATGCCAAATCTGGCCCTCTTTGTTTTGATGTATTGTGTCCAACCTAAACGGCCCTTCCAAAGCATCAGGCTTTCATCAACAGTGACCTTTTCACTAGGCACATAATTTTCTTTGAATTTTGAAATAATGTAATCAAAAACTGGTGTGATTTTGCACATTTTCTGTGCAGGTGAAATGAAGGAAGTGCAAAATGGAAGTGCACCTGTTATTTGACACACATTTCCCCAAAAATGGGGTAGCCAGCATGTCATCTGTAGACCAGTACATGTCTAGCGTAGGTCTACGAATAACACCCATAAGCATAATTAGACCAGGCAGTCTTTAAATCTTAATTCATTGTTACTTCCGTCCACTTCTGAATTCTACTCTTAGGTCCTAAATTGCCTTTAGCAATCACGTCTTCCATCACCCTACTCGCATATACATTTGTTTCCGAAACAATGAGGGACAGTAAGTCAGTAGTACAAAATTTTGTGAAAATGTCAATTGATTGGCTGTTAGAAGTTAGCTGACTATGCAGTTGTACACCAGAGGTTGTGCTCGTGAACGTATGTCTATTTGTGTTAGAGTTATTTTGACACCTCCATAATGTTGATTCTTCATGAACACCTGTTGGAAATGAGTCATTTTCCTCCTCACTGCTACCCATATCCTCAGCACCCCCGTCAAAATCTGAAAACTCGCCTTCAATGTCCAAATCACTCTCTAACAGCAAAAAGTCTTCCACATTTTCTGATGTAATATCAGAAGCCCGCACTCTTCCTACACTAGCTAATTTATTTGCTACATTACTAGTTGAAGCCATGATTAGCACTGAGGAAACTATCTCAACTGTGTTTTAGCTAAAGAAATTGCTTGGAACTCTGACACAGTCAAAATTACTATATGAACTGAGGGAAGAAAAAAGGTATGTTAGCTAACATGAAGAAAAAAGGTATGTTAGCTAACATACACTTCGGTTGTGCAGTTGGCAAGATGCTGAAGGAGTTTTCTTTCCAGCGTGTATAACGCAACATATACAGTTAGTATTACGTGGTAGCATAAACTGAAACCTATAAACCTTGAACCCAACACTTCATTTATTCAGCTGATATACACATAGTTTGTAAAACAAAAGTACTTAGAATTTGGTGCGTTTGACACAAAGAATGGCTTTCTTTACAGTGATACAAATTAATGAAATTTCAACGGTTTATTAATATAGTCTGTATTTTAATGATACCGTAGATGTATACTGCCTTTAATGGGCTTTAAACCAGTTTTTGTTTCGCTAAAATAACTTAATAAATACGGAAGATACGAATATTTATTTATGAAGCATTTTTGCAGCATTTAACAATTTAAATTTCTTGTTCTGTTTATTGGGTATCCATTCCCTGCCATGTAGGGTTTAAATGGCCATCGGCGAAGCGATTAAGAGGTCAAGATTGCTGAGTTCAGAAGCCTTCTTTCTAGATATACGAACTATAAGGCACATAGTAAATCAAAGCTACAGAAAAATTATTGTTCCAATTTAATTAAGAAATATATCAGGTAAATTAAATTTGTGAAAGTAAATAAACTGGCTTGTAATTGATGAAACTATTAATGCTAATGTTAGGAAAGGAGCAAATTTAATGGTAACCATTAAAAAGAAATTCCTGCTGCACTCTATAAAATTGCCAACTAGTAATTTTGTAACAATAGCTAGGGTGCTTAACAAAGCTTTCGAAACATGGCAAAATGGTGTTAAATAGCTCAAGGTACCTCCTCTGTTTATAGACTCAGCAGCATATATTATGAAAGTTGCACAAAATAAGAGTCTCTCTAATGTGATTCATGTAAATTGTAATGTTTATGCTCATTATATATTTTGTCAAAGAATACAAACTCTTATCCTAATAGGAATAAGTTAGTCTCCGATGGTACAAAACTGTAAAAGCTTTGTGCAGATTGATGCTTTTAATACTATTAAAGAAGATTTTCCAATGCCTTCTAAATCGCTAGTCACATTTTGGCATATGAACTTAAAGTGGTTTATATTACCACAGATAAGTTTGAAGCATTTGCATCAGTAGTAAATGAAGACGGCATTCTGCAATTAAGATGATTGATATTAAAATGTGATACAACTTTAAAATGAGACTTAACCTTTGTATCTTCTAATTTTGTTTTCTTGATATTTCGATATACAAGCTAGAAACTTCTGTTGACTTATTAAGTGGCTAAGTTAGAGATACAGTTTTTTTAAAAACAAACTAACACCAAGCATTGTTTGAGAACTAGGTGTCACCAACCCACGTTAAATCAGTTGCAGTTTTGGCAGGCTAATGACTTACTTTATATTATGTTTGTTAGTGATATTCTGCTCTTCCGGTATGTCACGTTAACATTGTGTGATGTGGAACATTCATGTTCCCAGTATAGGGCATTACTGAATGATAATAGCCAAGGCATTGAGATGCACATACTGTGATATAAATTGGTTATGCAGTGCAATTCCAAAATGTGCATTTCTGATGTCTTTTTTTAAGTTAGGAAGTTTTTGTTTATATTTTTAAAAACATTAGCATATAAGAAAATACCTTTCAGTTTGTGGGACATAAGAATCTGGGCACTAATCATAGTAGTTTCTTCTATCTTGCAGGATTGTGTGCAACCCCGTGTTGCTTTGTCATACATTTTAAAAACTTCAAAATGCTTAAAAATTGAAACAAATGAGACTAACACAAAAACATAAAAACTACAACTATGGCATATAATCCCATACCAATGACAAGATATTAATTTGTCCTATTCCTGCAAATTCCAGAGTAATATTTTACACTGCTATTTTGATGATATTTTATTACATCACCAGCAGTAGTCTGTATTTCAGTTTTTATATATGCTGACAGTTACATCATATGTGCCACTGGAATAGATTGAAATTATGAGTTATTTTCATTGTCCTATTTTTTAAAAAACACAATAGTATTGTGTTTTTCTGTGTCTTTAACATGAGTTTTTTTTCTGAAACGTCTGATCTTTGGGATCTGACAAAGAGAAATGTTTATTTTAATCAGTTACGGAGGAATAATTACATTTCAGGCATCTTAAGAGTTTTCAGATAGAGTCAAAATGAAAAATTCAATGCCATGGCCGGGCATTGCCATATAATACTCCATCCTTCAGTATTCTTAAAAACAAGTGAAATTTTTATTTAATGTAACTAGAGACATAAAAAATAACAAACATAGATAGATTACATATTGGTTTTAATATTGATACACTGAATAATGTTTTATTTTCAACATGACAGTGCACTCATTGTTATCCATTTGTTACAGTGTTATCTTATTATTGAGATTAAAATGTTATTCAGTGTATCAATATTAGAACCAATATGTAATGTATCTATGTTAGTTCTCTTTTATGTCTCTAGTTACATTAAGTAAAAATTTTATTTGTTGTTTTTAAGAATACTGAAGGATGGATTATTATATGGCAATGCCTGGACATGGCATTGAATTTTTCAGTTTGACTCTATCCGAAACCTTAGCCTATACATGGCTAGTGTGAAGGAATGATTGATTTCCATCAATTAACTTAAATCTTAAGAGTTTTTAAATGTGAATTGTTCCTCTCCAGGTATGATCACTTTGTTCACCCCAAAGCCTTATTTGCTACCTGAATCAAGACATGTGCATTAACTTTGAGTTGACTGGAGAAACTAGAGAATTACTTGGCTCACTGCAGCTTATTCTTCAGGAAGCACTGTACCTATGCTTGTACTTGAAAATCTATTTTTATATACACACAGTGACCTTAAAACTTTAATTTGGAAATATAATAACATGGTGGTTCAGTGCTGTTAGCTAAGACCTGACATCAGGTAAAAGCATTTGGAGATAAGTAGCTTTACCTTCTCTGCAAAAACTGCAACTTAATATAAAACAATACAGATGAATAAGAAAAAAAGAAACAATGGCAAGAGGAATGTTATCAGTTTACTGGGATTGAGGACATGTTTCACTGTATGTAGTATTAATGAGGGGAGATGGTAACATGCACACATGGTGTGAATTCTATATAAGCACACACACAAGAGTTTATCTATAGTCAATTATCATATGAGTGTGAGTAATGGGTAAACAATTTTATTTGTTTTTTCCTTAGTCATTTGTTACAGTGTTATCTTTTTATTGCAGGAAACTTTTGCTGAGCGGAATCAGGAAGATGGGTATACGTTACCATCACAGTTACCAAGGTAATAGTGAAAAACTCTTAAAACTGCCAGACATTCAGATGTCTAGATGTACACCCATGGACACAAATCTCAGTCATGTCTTTCGCCCAAATTGGTTTAAGTCCTTGGCACAGCATCTTGTTTATACCATCAGCATGAATTTGTCACAAGTTTCAAATCTTAACATTAATAAACCGTAAGATTAGTAAAAATAACCAAATAAATAAGTTACTCTTCTTTAGCACCTCAGTATCAATGTAGACACAAAACATGAGAAAGTTTGTCAGCATTACTAAACCTTGTGTTAAGCATATACTTGTTTTTCCTTCTCTTAATGATGTTGAATCAAAACATTGCAGCTATTTGTTTCAGATATACTTATTTTATACATAATATTTGGCAATGGCCTGGATCAGCTCTACTATCTGATTTAGGACTTAATGTGTGAAAAGAAGCTACCAAGGACCTGACAGATGATCACAGATTGTTATGCCTTGTGTTTCCAGAAAAAAAAAACCTATTACAACTGTGATATTATAATATTCTCAGGCTAGGTTATATTTTCTTGTGCATGTAAGAGAAATGTGATTGTTAATTATCCCTCTTTGTCAGATTTGAGCCGTATTGAGGATATGGAGGCTGAGACAAAAAGATTGTTGCTTTCTAATTTGCTTGTAGATGGGTGAATGATAAACATGGCGTCTGTCCAAAATTCAAGAAGTTTTGTTTTGGTAGCTTCTTGTGCACCTTTTGGTATGATTTAACTTTATCTGTGCCCCGAAGATTTAGCGCACATACATGCTGGATATCCAAACATCCGTCATTAATTATGTTTAATTTCTGTTTTAATTTTAGCAGATATTTTATTTATGCATATTATTTGAATTATATAACTGAAGTATTTTCAGAATTATTTTTTCGTGTAGAGAAATGCCAAAGTTATGTTAATGCTGTAATAATATCAGTATTATCTTCGGCATATCCAATTATATCACCAAACATGAAAAATGAGAGTAGTATGGGATATGAGCCTAGCAGCATATGCAAGGAAACAATACCTACTTAACCTCTCAGCCACGTAACGTTATTGTATGTTCTGTTTTCAGTAGGTACAATTTAACCACTATGTTCTCAGTGAGAGCCCGTTCTACAGTTCTTTTGAGCATTGTGAAGTTGAAACAGCTTTCTCAGAAGTTCACAACTGCTATAAAGTACTTTAATAAGCCCAAAGTATTATGTTCCTAATTTCATTTTCATCAGTATTAGGGTTGTAATGATCTAGCATTTCATTGATATCATAACTTTCTTTTGGCATATGTAAAGCTAAAACTAAGTCGTTTGCATATTACTTATATACTTAACTAATTAGTCGAAGGTCACAACGGACAAAGTAGAAGTTTGAAAAAAGGTACTTTATTATACAAATATTATATCATCTAGTGTTGCTGCAGATACAATAACTTTTTTATTTTAAGCAACCATCAGATTTTCATGTAACATTTTAACTTGTAATATTTAATTGTTGCAAAGAAATCCAGTGTATGCAATGAGTTTGATGACAATTAAGTTTAGCAAAATGGCAGACTGTTACTTATTGTCTCATTAGCAATTCTCTTTAATAGGTTCCCATTGATTGCCTATGATTGGTTTTAATATTTTAATTTTCCAAATGTCTTATTTTCATCTTTGGTTTTGTTATATTGTTTCTTTTGTCACATGCGTACCCAATAAACCTGTGTCACAAAAAACTTAGCTAATCAGCAGAAGGAATGAAATAGAATTGAGCACAAAAGTGAATTGAGAAGTTGACACATTGCTTCTCTCACACTGTTTATTCACAGGACATGTTTCAAGAGCTTTTACTTTTATCATCAGCTGGTACTTGATTAGAGCAAAAGCATAAGAGCAAAAGCTCTTGAAACGTGTCCTGTGAATAAACAGTGTGAGTGAAGCAATGTGTCAATATCTTCTCGATTCACTTTTGTGCTACTTTGTGCTTCACTGTCCCTACACTTCTTTCAAGTTTATACTTTGAAGTAGAAATTGTTTACCTTATTTTTTAAGGGCTCAATGTTTAAAATTAACAAAGTTATATACAGATTATGTTCAGTTCATATTTATCGCATGACTATCGAAATACTATAAAGAAAGTAATTTCTGAATGTTTAAATTTGAGTTCTCCTACTCTATATTACAACTTGAAAAGTTAAAAAAGCTTGTTAATCATTTCTGTAAAAAGTAAATGTCCATAGAGTTCAAAGGGATTAATAGATACAATGATTTTGTATGGTTGCTGTGTACTAGCTCTAGGAATGTGAAGAAAACTTTGTTTGGTCCTTTTTAGCTACTTTTTTATTTAAAGATCGTCTTTACAGCATTTATTTGGCCTTTTTGCCTTTATAGATACTTTTTATTAAATTTAATTTTTTTGGTGTTTTTGTTTCGTTAAAATGATTTTTTTTCTTTTTTTCAAACTGAACTACTCTTTACTTTCCTTTTCCTATTCAATAGCGTCTAGCTTAAAATGCAATTTCTAATATGCACTCCTAAGACTGGTTATAGCAGGTATCAGCTGAGCAAAACTCTATTGTATTAAAGTTGTAAGCACCAGCAAAGAACCTAGTAAACCCTTTCTAAATATCCTGTTAATTTTGAACAGCATTGTGACAATGACCTGGACCAGGCATTAGGAATGCATAGGTTGATTTCACAGTATGTGAAAGAAATCCTGGCTATACACAGCTCACAAACTAAGCCTAAGAAAATTTCTTTACAATTTTTTTCCAATCCTTAGGTGATCTTGGTATATCTTTAGGTCATTTCAAAGTTCCTCTTTAGACAGTTTATAGGTCCTCAATTTCCTGCTGTAATTTTTTACCCAGAAACAGATATAGAGGCTTTTGCTTCCATGACTAACCCCATCTTTGTTAATGATATTTTAATAAGAAAAATATAAGGGAAAATGAATCACTGTATTGTAAATTTGGTTTGAAATATTTCAGGTTAAATTCACAAGAAGTTTCTGAAGAAAGACATACCTCGACTTCCCTCATACATTCAGAACCAAGAGAGCCCTGCCAAATGGAACAAATTTGTTCACATTTGAAAACAGCCAAATCTGCAGTCAAAGCATCATATAAAAGTGGCACATCTGAGAAGTGTTTGAAACTGAAATCCAATGTAGATCAACATATTCTGTTACATTCAGATAGAAGACCATACAAGTGTAACCAATGTGAGTGGTCTTTTAAACGGAAGTCCCATTTAGACCAACATATTCGGTCACATTCGGATACAAGACCATACAAGTGTCACCAATGCGAGTGGTCTTTTAAACAGAAGTCCCATTTAGACCAACATATTTGGTTACATTCTGATACAAGACCATACAAGTGTAACAAATGTGATAAATCTTTTAAACAGAAGTCCCATTTAGAGCAACATATTCTGTTACATTCAAATACAAGACTATACAAATGTGACAAATGTGAGAAATCTTTTAAACAGAAGCCTGCCTTCAACAAACATATTCTCTTACATTCAGGCACAAGACTATACAAGTGTGACAAATGTGAGAAGTGTTTTAAACAGAAATACAACTTAAACAGACATTTTCGGTTACATTCAGATACAATACTATACAAGTGTGACATATGTGAAAAGTCTTTTAAAGAGAAGTACAACTTAAACACACATGTTCTGTTACATTCAGATACTAGACTACACAAGTGTGACAAATGTGAGAAGTCTTTTAAACAGAAGTCTGTCTTAAAGAACCATATTCTGTTACATTCAGATACAGCACCATACAAGTGTAACATATGTGAGAAGTCTTTCAAACGGCAGTTTAACTTAGACCAACATATGCTGCTACATTCAGATATAAGAAGATACAAGTGTGACAAATGTGAGAAGACTTTTAAAAATAACTCTAACTTAGGCCGACATATTCTGTTACATTCAGATATAAGACCTTACAAGTGTAACAAATGTGAGAAGAATTTCAAACAGAAGCAGGTCTTAAATCAACATATGCTTTTACATTCGGATGAAAGGCCATAAAAGAGTGAAAAATGTTAGAAGTCTTTTAAATAGAAGTCCAACTTGGACCATCATATTCTGTTACATTCTGACCTAAGACCATACAAATGTATAAAGATGTGAGAAGTCTGTCAAATCATATTCTATTACATTCAGATACAAGACCATACAAATGTGAGAAGTCCTTCAAACAGAAGGCTGGCCTAAATTAACATATGCAGTTACAATGAGATTTAAGACCATAATAATATGAGTAATGTTAGAAGCCTTTTAAACAGAGGTACAGTTTAATAAACTTATTTTGTTAGATTCAGATACAAGACTATACAAGTGTGACAAATGTGAGAAGTCTTTCAATCAGAAACCTGGCTTAAGAGAACATGTACAGTGAGATTCAGACGTTTGACCATGCAAGTGTGAGTTAGGCATTTTCTAATACATTCAGGAAAATAAACACAAATGTAAGACTTGAAATGAAACATTAATGTAGATCAACATATTTTTTGTACTGTTGTGACAAAATATACCAATACCTTTTTTTGGGAAAAATGTTCAAAAGAAGGTCACGCTGTCCATCAGTCTCAGATAGCAGTAAGTTAATGCATCAGTTATCAGACCATATTGTAAGGCAGCTGGAAAAAATAATACACAAGTAAAAATTGGGTAGAGTGTAACAGAAAATTTTGTGATGGGTTTATTTTCATTCAGTCAACTCACTAGTAGCCAAAAGAGCCTGAGAACATTGAAAATGCAAAAGCGATGTACAGTTTTGTTGCTAATGTACTCAAATATTTTATCTAAGATACCTTATGAGGGTGGCCTGAAAAGTTCTCATCTGATGGTGAAAAAGGACAGTTCACGCTTTTAAGGTAGTTTTATTTTTCAAACCAATCTTCTCTAATATCAATACATTTTGTCCAGTGGTGTTACACTGCCACTATACCCTCTTTGTAATGTTTCTCTGGAATTGCTACACTGCCTTTTCATCTTCATTGGACGAAAAGCGGCTACCAGTGTATAGTTTCTTTAGTTTTGTAAACAGATGGAAAGCTGAGGGAGGCAAATCTGGGGAATAGGTGGATGTTCCAGTTCTTCCTAGTGCAGATCTCTCAGTTTCCCCATGCCAAAACTCTTGTGGCCTGGTGCATTCTCCTGATTAAAACAATAATTGTATTTCTTAACCCATGTCTATCTCTTGCATTTAGTTTATTTAGAAGTTGAGAGCAGTAGCCTTCAGAAATGGTTTTATGTTCTATGTTTTTTGGCATAGTCAATTAAGACAATTGCTTTGGCATTCCAAAACACTGATGCCATCCTCTTTCCCACCGATGCCACCTGGCCCGCTCTTCTTTGGAGCTGTTACATAGTTATGGAACAAAAATACTTTTGATAGTTATTTAAGTCATTAAACTTTGAGGACCGTAAACCCATGGAATGGCATGTGTTGGGGGTGTATCCAGCTGGGTCACCTAGAGAGAGACTGCCCACGTCTGGTAGAGCAGCTGGAGAAACGAGTAAGGGCCGGCGTGGCGAGGGGCATGTTGGCGCCGTCACCACCATCACCTCGAGTGACACTGCCTGCCGTTAGACGAAGGATGGATGACAGCCACATTGCGGACGGTTGGGTGAGATTGAAGCGGTGCCGCTTGATTGTGGACACCGGGGCAGCCGTGGCCGTCATCAGACCTGATGTAGTCAGAGCTTTGCGTTCGAGACAACCGAGCCAAACACACCAGCTTACGACGGCATCGGGCGACACCTTGCCTTTTGAGAAGGAGGCTCTGCTGAATGTGACCTTGGGACGGAGTGCCGTATGTCTGTGGGTGTTCGTAGCGGAGGTGGCTGAGGAGGTGGTATTGGGATTGTATGTCCTCAGGGACCACGAGGCGACGGTCGAAGTTGGCAGAAAGGTCGTGAGGATCAATGGAGATGAGTTGATGCTCCGACACTCCTAAGAATGCCTTTGAGACTGCAGGGTCGTCTTGAGGGAAGACTAGTTGTCCTCGCGAGACATGAGGTGGTGGCCACGGGGTGACTGGAAGGCTCGCGGACGAAGAACAATGCAGGACCGGAAGGTGCCTGTGTGCGAATTTCGTGTAGCCAGGTCATAGTTACCGTACAGAGTGGAGGTGCCAGTGAGGCTGCTTAATCCAACAGACACGGATCATGGCGTCCAGGCCTCAACGAAGTTGGAGTCGTGTGAGCCCATGGTCAGGGTAATGCCAATCAAAAAGGTCCAGGAGCTGGTGCCGATGCAACTCGTGAGGCCCGGCTACAAGGTTTAATGCAAAGGGCAGCCGACCACCTGACCGCGGAACAGCTGGTGAAAGTTCGACAACTACTGGGATGATACCATCGCGTCTTCAGCCAAGGCAGCAGCAACTACAGCTCAAGGACCATGTGCTCCACTGCATTGCCACCGGAGAAGTCAAGCCTATTCGGCAACCACCCAGTCACATTCCACTTGTAAAAAAAGTGGTGATACGGGACATACCTGGGGACTTGATATCCAAGGGAGTGATTTAAGAGTCTGAGAGCCCATGGTGGTCCCCTGTGGTCTTGGTGATGAAGAACAGCGAGCTACGCTTCCGGCTGGCCTACAGGAAGCTGAACGCTGTCACCAGGAAGGACTGCTTCCCCTTACCCTGGGTTGATGACACTGAACACGCTTGCTGGGGTGCAGTGGTTCTCAACCTTGGACCTGCAAACGATTGGCTTACTGACAGGCAGCTCTAGACACGAGAGACAAGGACAAAACCGTATTCTCGACAAGCCAAGGGCTTGGGAAGTTTACAGTAATGCCCTTTGGTCTCTGTAATGCACCATCTGCCTTTCAATGTCTTATGGAGTCCGTGATGAGATTAACTTATGACGCCTGCCTGCTATACCTGGACGACATCATCATCGGCAAGACATTCGAGAACCATCTCGTCAGCCTGAGCAAGGTGTTACAGGGACTTCAGATGGGTTGCAGAGTTCAAAATGGGATGTACGAGCACTAGTGATGAGCCTTGCTCTTGAAAGTCAACTTCAGGGATCATTGAAAAAATTCATTGTTTAGTACTGGAAGACAGCAGATTACTGTTGTTTGAGATAGCAGAGGCTGTAAACATATCAAAAGAATGTGCAGGTAATATTTTAATGTATTGAGCTTTCACAAGATCTGTGCAATATGGTTGTCACATTTGTTGACATGGGATCAAACGCTGCAAAGAAAAACTGTTTCTGTTAAAAATTTGGAGCTTTACCATAAAAATCCCACAAATTTTTCAGATGGCTTATTACCATGGATGAAACTTGGATATATCACTACACTCCAGAAAGAAAATCATAGTCAAAACAGTGTATTGCGCCAGGTGAACCTACTCCAAAAATGGCAAAGCCAATTTTATCAACTAACAAGGTTGTGGCGAGTGTTTTCTGGGATGCAGAGGGAATTCTGTTTATTGATTACTTGGAAAAGGTGAAAGTATCACTGGTGACTATTACACAAGCTTACTGCAACGTTGGAGTGATGAAGTGAAAAGAAAAAGACCTCATTTGGCAAAGAAAAAAATCTTGTTTCTTCATGACAATGCTCTGGCCCATTGTTCAGTCATTCCAATGGGAAAAATGTGCAAATTAAAGTTTTAATTGCTTGAACATCCACTCTATTCGCCAGATCTAGCTCCCAAACCTCAAAAAATTTCTTGGAGGTCTAAGATTTCACAGCAGCGAGGAGATCATTGATGCAGTAAACAGTTATTTTGAGGACGATGAATAGCACAACAGAGATGGTTTAATTATTTGTGTTTGGAGGAATTTAGTAACAGTGTCGTCAAAATTAATTGCAAAAACTATTTTTAGTTGGTTTATTGATACTCATCACTTACTTTTTATATAATGAGAGACTAGTTTCAAAGGCAATCGCCTCCATTTTCAATCTCTTTTCGACTGGCCTCCTCATTGAAAATGGAGGCGATTGCATTTGAAACTAGTCTCTCATTAATATAAAAAAGTAAGCAACGAGTATCAATAAACCAACTACAAGTAGTTTTTGTGATAGTTTAATTAAATTAGAACACTGATATGATAAATGTATTAGCCTTTCTGGAGATTTTTTTTTTTTTTTTGTGAGGCCCGGCACTTATCAGCCGACCCTACTAGATACTCACTTTGAAATCTCATATTTTCTGTATTTTGTGGACAGACCCTCGCATATTGTGAAATTGTATCAGTACAATTAGAAGAGTTGGCTGATTGTACTTATATAATCAGGCAACTTAGGCAAAATTAAATCCTTTGATACATCATTACTCAGAACTTTTGCTCCTTCCTCAGTTTTTTTAATGTTTTATAAAATAAATCCAGTTTCATTGTGTGGATGTTTAGTCTGTTTATTAGTGCTTCTTTTTGTTGTCAATCCTAAGAAGTTCTGATCTCTCTTAAGCTCCATTCATGTGAGCAATCAACTACATTTGGACGGCCAGGACCAATGTTATATTCTGCACCAAATAAAATAGACATATAGGATTCTCTTTACTATGGACTTATTGTTCTGGAACAAATAACTGTAAATAATGCTGTTCAATGTTTCTGCTTTCACAGAAGTGCCTTATTTGTCAACATACTTGTGAGACAATGGTTACCTCCTCTTGTCTCTTAAAATGCCAAATAAGCAAGCAAATGAGTAGGAAATTCTTGCATAGATTTAGCATAAAGTTGATGCCTATTGGCTAATGTTTCAATGAATGCATTTTTGCAAACTTGTACTCTTGTCTTTCTCTCATTAAATCTAGGTATGCTACATCACACTATTATCTCTTTCCACGGTTAACACTACTTGGTGGGTGATTGTGATTTGGAGTCTCAGTTATATGATTTATAATGTAATTATTCTGCTTTGTTAGCATAAAACACTTGGAGCATGCAGCAGCATTCTGCAAGTGCAAAGTATTACATTTGAATGGGCTCCTTGGTAGTTTGGGAATTGCTTGCTAAAATATCTGAGAAAACAACATAATAATAAATGGGTACCTTGCCAAAAGAGATACATGAAATACCTATAAGGTAATGGCTATAAAACACATTTTTGCACCCTGACCTTTTTTTCCAATGTGAAGGTTTTGCTCTCTGCCTTTGTGTCTGATGGAGAAACAGGTCTTATTCTCTCTGGATTTTGTTCCTTAATTTCCAAAAAGTAATGATTTATTTATCATAAAAATGAAAAACTGCCTCCTGAATTTTCAAATTATTAACTTGGATAGGGTAAATATAAACAAGATAAGTATAACAATTACAAATTCTACAAATAGTAACATAAAATACGAAAAAATAAGGAAATGACAGGAACAACAAATAACAAAAGGAAAAGAGGAAAAATAAGTAATATCAAGCATAAAAGTATATGGAAAGTATTGAATAATAGAACATATTTACACAAAATAGTCGTATAAATAATCAAACTGTTATTTTCAGATGGGCTGATTATAATTTAGGAAAACCATATAAATGATATTTTTAAATATTTAAAGAGCCTCTTAATAACAACTGATTTTATTATCTTGAGAGGGAGCTGAAAACATTTCCAAGACTTTGCAAAATAGCGTGATATAGTGCTTGATGCTCTTACTATCAAGCCAGTTAAACAGCTGTACAGTGATGATTCTTCAACTGTTAACAAATACAATTGCCAATTTACTTCAACTGTTGCTTCTTAGCTGTGAAATTGAAATAAATGACTAATACCAACAGTAAGGAAAACCACACTTTACCTTATTGTATATGCAATCAATATGATAGTTTAACACTAGGATGCTCTTCAACGATCTCTGTACTAGACAGAGCTAGAAGCAATATGTATTTGAAGGTATAGAATAGTATTGGACATAATGCTGTTTTATGCAGTGGCTAATCATGGCTAAAATTCTTGAGTGTAAAAATGATTTTCATTTTTAAAACACTGCTAATCAATCAGAAGAACTTTTTGTTACCTATATTTCTTGACCACACTGCACAGTGATAGCTCACAGCAAGAATGTAAAATAATAGTTCTTAACATTGCAACTCGGATATCAGAAATTAGTGCAGGAAGTCTAAAATACATTCTCTTCTAAAAATGCCACTTCATCAATGTAATGCTTTTTTTTTTCAGATACATTTTTCTGTACACACATAAGAATATTAATATTTTACAATTATTGCCCAGCTTTTTATAAATTATAACTTTAGCCTATTTGTGCACAAAATCAATTCTTCTGTTCTTTAACTTAATGGACCTTTTCAACAATTTGTCACCAAAATCCTATATTTCTTTGATGCCCTTATCTACTGATGACATTGGTAAAGTATGAATCTACTCTTTGTAGGTTCAATAAAAATTTTTATCCTCTTCAGAGTGAAGAAACTTTATACAGGTTCTGCAACTATCATCAGGGTTATTACAGTTGCAGAGTTTTGTAACATCACTGAATACTGATGAAAGGTTATTTTCATTTCTACAAAAAATTCAATGCTCCTTTAATATTAAAGTTATTTCATTTGTAACTTATTCCAACCCTCTACATGGGTTTTCCTGTAGTAGAAAAAGGACTGGCCTGACTATTGATGTGAAAATTTGCTCGGGAAAACTTAACAGAAATCTTTAATGACTTGTTGTGAAATAAAGATACAGCTCCTAGATTTTCACTAGAGACAAATCATGCTGTAACTGTAGTTGTGCTGACATTATAAACCTCCTTGGCATCTTCTACTTTATACATTCTATATGGTTTTATCTTAGCAGTTCTGGAAAATTTCTACTTAACTGTTCATGCAACATCAATATTAAGTTGTTCTTTTTCTATTACCTGTTTAAAGACCAGGTTGTCATTCTTTAACATTACACTCTTTGTTCTTTTGAAGTTGCTGGCACAAAATGACTACTGATGTAGGACTTTCTTGTAAACCAAAAATAAAATTTGTATATCCAAGAGCTGTTCTATAGTTATTAGCTTCATTTTCACGGTCATTATCTCTTTTCATTATGTTTGAACCAATCTTTCAGTTTTTTTGCTTTTATGATAAACATTGACAGTAAAAATATTGTAATTCTATCTTGTTAATCCAATTCTGTACAGTCTTGCCTGCAATACTTCTTCTTAAGTATCACATTATGAAGAGTTGCAAAAAAATGCTAGATTACCTGAGAGATTTCATAACACTTGAGAATAGCATTTGTTGCTTTTGGTGTAATTACATTCAATGGTGTGCATAGTAGAAAACAAAATACACATGTGGATGCATTTCCCTTGTTTTGGCCTGAACAGTGCTTCCACTGATAACATTGGCTACATCAACATTTGTGGAATGTGCATTGTTTGGCATTTCCAAGAATAGGCCAATTTCATTCCTTATGCATTTTGTCCAATATTCTACACCTCTTCCCTCAGGATTCATAAATATCCAAAATCACACATATTTCAGATTCCTATTATCAACATAATTTCACAATGATTTGAAATGTCAATTGTCTTATCACATTGAGTGGTAACAACTTCAAAAGCTCATACTTTTTCAATTTTCTTCTTCCAAACATTTCATTTTGAAGTTATTTTGAATACTATAACTATTTCTAAATGATCTTTCATTGCTGTATTCAGTTTAACTGTATAATCGAGGCCCTGGATTTGAAGATGAAACAGTCTTATTGTGGTTTTGTAGTGATAGATCAAACATAGCACCAAACTTATTACATGAAATCCCCCTTTTTAAATGTATCGACTATTAATCACTTGATTACATATATGAAGTAATTTTTGTTTTCCTAAAGCAAAACATCTATAATACCATTTAAACAATGAACAAAATTATGTTATATACAAATATAACAATTCATAACTTAAAATTTCTTATCTTATAAGAAATGATGATGATTTTCTTTTAAATTGTCCGGGATCACAATTTCATGTAAAACTTTTACATATCCTCAGCCGAATATGTACATGAAATCTCGATCGCAGACAATTTATACCAAAATCATCATCATTTCTTATAAGTGAAGTTTTAAGTTACAAATTGTTATATTTGTATATATTTGTTTGCTTCACTGTTAATAGCTTCATATTTTATGTATTTAAAAATCATGTTATTTTTATTTTCTGATGAATGTTTTTGACTATAAACAATTACCATTTTTAAGGGCAAACAAAATATAAATATTCCACAAAAAACACTTGTAAACTTCACAGCCACATACCAGATGTTTCTCATACCTATTCTTACAATTAAGCTGCCCCTTAAAGATGCAGTTTCCAATTCTCTGTCAAGAAACTTGAAAACTGCCATTTCATAAGTAATTGTACAGATATACTGATCTTTCTTTAGCAATAACTTAAAATAAGGTGTGTTACATTCACATGACTTTCTCTGCCAACTAACACTTATTTTAATATAGCTGCCATAAACTATTCCTATGAAAGTTCACTTTTTTGTCTACTACATTATAATAAAAAAAAGGAGGGAAAAATCCTTTGAGAAATAGATGCAGGTACAAGGGAGCTACAGAAAGCAAATTGAGTCATTTGTATATATGCTGGCTTCAAAATAATACACCACAGTTTTTCAAGTGACATTGCAAGAAATAACCAAATACTTCATAAACTCCTTTCTTGGAAGTGTTGAAAACAGTGTTGTTATGATAAATTAAATTTAAAGGGAGTCAATTAATGACACTAAACAACAAAATCCTCTAAAAACTTGCTTACAGTCATTTGAAAAAACAATAGCAAAATCAAGCATAATACCAAACAAATATACAGTTAAACCGGATAACCCAACCTTACCTAGACGAGACCTATAGTTAGCAGTGTAAATTCACCAACATACAAACTTGCAAAGTGGCTAATAAACAAATTCAATTCATTTCCAAAATTCGACAGCCTAAGCATCAAAAACACCTATGAACTTATAGAACACATTAAAGATACTGAACTAAAAGAAGAGGACACACTAGTTTCGTTTGATGTTAAATCACTGTTTCCCAGCATACCAGTTAATCAACTCCCACCGTTGATAGAAAAATGGCTCAAATCACTTGGAATGGCATCACCTGAAATTTCAGACTACATCAATCTAACCAAATTATGCATAGAACAAAATTTCTTCCAGTTTCAAACAAAATATTTCTAACAAACTTCAGGGTTAGCAATGTGCAACCCCCTACCGCCCTTCCTGGCCGATCTGTACATGAGTGCATTAGAAATAAGGATCAACAGAGGTTTCCCTTGGATGTTCAAACTCTGGCAACATTATGTAGATGACATCTTTGCAATAGTACCAAAAAAACACATCAGTGATGCACTAAAACTTTTAAATATCCAAACAAAAAAAAAGCATCAAGTTCACTGTAGAAATAGAAAAAGACGAGTATTTGCCATTTTTGGATCTAAAAATAATGAGAAATAAAAACAGACTAAACTTTGGCATTTACAGAAAACCAACACAGACCGACAACTACATAAAAGCTAATGGCTACAACCCAGGATCCCACAAACAGGCAATCTTCAATAGTTTAGCACATAAGACTGGTAAACATCCCTCTCACAGCAGAAGAATACAAAACAGAATACATCAAAATAATTGAAATAGCACAAATAAAATAACTTTCCCAAATCATTAGTAGACAAAAAAGTGAACTTAGCAAAAAAGAAGAAGCTACTAAAGGAAACCACAACCCTCTCAGCTACAGAAACTAATATGATTTTCAAACAAATTCACTTACCATCCATGGGCCTATGATAAATTTAAAAAAGTCTTCAAAAAACAAAATATTCAACTAGCACCAGTCAACCATTTCTCCTTAAAAAACCTAATTTGCTCAAACATCAAAGATGCCATTCCATCTAACAAAAAATCTGGTATATATCAAATTGAATGCAGTGACTGTAGTCAAATTTGTATTGGAAAAAACCAAAAGAAATTTAGAAACAAGAGCAAAGGAACACTTTAGAAACATAAAATATAAACAATTAGAAAAATCAGCAGTTGCTGCACATTTTTGGGAAAAACACCACAACATAAATCCAGAACCAAAACTACTAAAACATACATCAGGAAAACAACAACTATCCACATGGGAACAAATCTTCTTCAAAAAATAGGAACAAAGTGTTCAATTTCGACATCCGCCAGAAAGATTTGTTCAGCAAGTTCCTTGAACCACCACCAGAGGAGACCTGTAACAAAATATCGTCAACTACACCAATGAGAACCAGTCAATGGCTGGCTGAGGATAGAGGCAAAGTCTCTGAAACATATCGAGATTTAACTGTATTGGAACACCACAGTGAAGCGAAATAATTATTAATTTTTAGATGAGTCGTATTTATTACACATCTGCTTCACTTTCGTAACATGTTCCGGAAAAATTTAAAAAGTAAGTGTTGTTTAGTGTCATTAATCAACTCGCTTTAAATTTAACTTCATAAACTGATGAAGTACTGAGAAATTCAAACCATAATGATGGGTATCTTGGATAGAGCTGATGGCACAGGAAAAAATATTTAAAATAAATTGTATGTTTTAAAGAGACCTATAATTTTTGTGGAGTAAGGTGTTTTCCATCTCTAGCTGACCCATTATATGAAATATCTAGAGGTGACCCTACAACCAATAGTGAGCTCATTTAGTTCCCACATCCAGCAGAAAACAGCAGCAGCCACAACAGTAATATATATATGATTAACAACAAGACCAGAATATCACCTAAAACAGTAATGGTATACTGCCGAAGACTATCATTACACCAATAATGACATGAAATAATCTTCATGTGGGAGAAACTAACCCACACTGATCTTTATAGAGAACAGAATAAATCAAAGCATCTTCAATACCCAATAAGAGTAACCAGAAATGCTCCCTCAAGGCTAGTGTATAAAATGGCCAGAAAAAATGTCTGCATCAAGGAAATCAGACTCCACTTACTACTGAAATCAACACAACCATATAAAGAGCTTTCATAAAGAAGGAAAGAGAAATGCTGTGAAATTGGTCATGATTTCTATGCCATGGATACCATGGTGAACAGAAACTAGACCAGAGTGAATCAGACTCAGAGACATATAATAACCCACTTCACAGTATATTGTTTACACGATAAATTGTGCAAGAAAAACAAGTACCACAAACTGAGTAAAAGTTGTGTATTTAAACTACCAAACTACAATGTGAACAATATGATGGACCTGAACAACAAGAAGATTAAGTGAATATGCTGATAACTATTATATACAATTATCAGGCAAACCCTTATGATATTAATTATATGAAATTATATAAAATTACTCCAGAATGAAGAAAATTTCAAAGACCATTTCCTGAAAATTCAAGATGTACATTTTATTTGTCAGGTAAGCATCTTAAGCATATGACATTTTAATCAAAATTATTAGAGCAATTCTTGGGATAATCAAAATTTACAAAAAAGTGTTTCATGTAAAGGTTAGCTGGGGTGAGAAGATCTTTTTAAAAGATCTTCATGTTGAATCTTTGGCAGACACTGAACGTAAATACAAGGTATCCTTGTCATCGTGCAGTGGACTAGAGTGAGTCAGCTCTGGTTGCCGGCTATTTAATATTCCCAGGTTTAATCTCACCCATAGGCGTGAGGCTTTTAAGCTTGGCAATTCTTTCAGTGATTTCTTTCTTCTTCTGCAGCTGCTAAATATCCAGTTTTGTTAGATAGAGTCAACATGAAACATTCAATGCCATGGCTGGGATTTGAACCATGGATCTCCTGGTTTCCGTCCAGTCGCTCTAACCCATTGAGCTAACATGGCCAACAGATATTTTTTTCTATCAAAAACCTTAGCCCATATACGGCTAGTATGAAGAAACGATTAATTTCCATCACTATCTATCAAATACCTTAGCCTATATATGGCTAACATGAAGAAATGATTAATTTCCATCAATTAACTAAAATAATCCAGTTTTGTATTTATTCAGGGATTCGTTTTTGAGTTAAGCGCTATGGATTCATGCATACAGGCACATGCACATGACATACATATTTTGGTTTTAAAATTCTGATATGCTGCATACACATTATTTCGCTATTCTTCTAGGTTATTTTTCTATCAATTTCACGTCAATACAATAAAGACTCCTAATACATTTACACATTTCATTGTAGGTATAAGAGGAATACATTAAGTTACAGTGATAGACAAATGTTTTTAAAACTGGCTGCTGTGCTGTGGCTTTGAAATACCATAAAACAAATAAAAGACAACTTCCCATTTGAGGCAAGTATAAAGTAATTTGAACATTCAAACTAATAACAAAGAATATCTCAGCAATGGTCAGTGTCACAACAAAGTTAATTTGACATAAATTGTGTATTTTAGTCAACATTTTTTGTGAAATAAGATCCTGTTCATCTCTTATAGTTTACCAGTTATACAAAAGTCATTAAGAATGAAGAGGACTTCACAGATCATTCTCAAAGTATTCAAAATATATATTTCATTTGTCATGTTAATATCTTAAACACATGCTTGTTAATGGAAACCATTACAGCGATTTTTGAGGAAATACAAAATAATACATATTTTTCCAATATATAGTTTGGTGGGTGATGTTCTTGAAAATCCTTATGTTGCATCCTTGGAAGATGTTGTACTTAAATACCAAGTTTTCATTTTTATATTATTGTACGCTTCTTCCTCATCCCCTCTCTTTCTAACTATTTTTCTTTCTAAATTATGTTTGTTTTTTGGATTCAGGGAGTCTCAAATCTTATGTTTCCAGTGAAAAAATCTTGCTATCAAATTTTTGGGTCTAAGCAATATTTCCTCTATTTATATGTAAACAGTAGCAAAAGTAAATATTTTTTCCTTCAGGGGGCTTTAAATGTATATTTCTGGTGAAATATTAATATCAAAAATTTTGGGTGGAACACAGTACTACTTCTACTTAATTTTTGTTCACAGTAGAGAAAAGAAATACCCAATACATTCTATTTAAATAAATCTGCAAAGAATTCAACACTACAAAAATCAACAAGGAATTGTAAAGGATATCCAAGGTTCAGTGCAGACACAAATATACCATATAGAAAACTCTCTTCCTGCCTTCCCTGCTATTTACCTACTGGTGGCATAGTTCCAGCACTACATCCACTGCAAAAGCATGCCATATAAAAACATTACTTCTACCACCTAACCTAAAAATATGTTTTCTCATTTTTAAACAAAATGGTATTAAAACACATAAGGTCAATGTTATTTTAGTATCTTAAGGCTTTCTTGGGGGACACATGCTTTTGCAATTTTATAAGAAACCAGTCCTCATAGACTGAAAACAACAATTTTGTTTCGTGTTGGTCAATGGACTTTGTGCTTTTGGAAAAGTAACCAAAGTTTAAATCCCCTTTTCTATGCTAAATATTGGTTTTTATAACAGTACCAAATTGTTAAAATGTGCATTTTCATGTCAATAAAAAGATGGCTGCAAAATCTGGTTTTCAAGTTTTGGGGACATAGCATGTTATATAACTGGACGATTCAATCAAAATTAGCAAATATTTACTGTTATCATTGTTCAGTTTAACTTATAAATTATTAAAAATGTTATAAACGACATCTTTATTATATTTTCTGTGCATATCCTTTCAAGAGCTTAAAATTCTATTAACATCAGTCATATATTTACAAATGATCATTCATACCAAAGGCACCCATAACATAAAAACTAAGAGTAATCTTATCTGATTGGAAACCAGAAACACAAGCAGCTCTTTAATTTTGAACAATTTTCATTTATGAAATAATTAAAAATAAAACTGCTTGAGCTGCTTGAATTTCTTCAATGATCTGTTTAAATTTAAGTTTGAATTTATGAGTCACTATGTTTACACTCAGTCTTCACTGACTGTGACTCATAAATTCAAACTTAAATATGAAGAATACTTCACTGTTAATAACGCTTCTGCTTTTAATATTTATGATCTGTTTAAAACTTAAAATCTTTAAAATGTAACACTAGAAGAGCAGGAAAAGACATTACAACCACCCTAATATATGCACTTAAGATTTCATCTTTTAGAGTGAATAAGTACTTTACCTGAACCTTTGTCTTCAGAAAAATAAACAAGCATACGCTAAATGTAAACATATAATCTGAAATAGGAAAAAAATCAAACATTATGTTTGGTAGAAAAATTTGAAATTATAAGAAAAATATTTACGAAAAAATTCAGCTCGGGATCATTTAGACCCCTCCACTATTCTAGTGTTATGGAATTCTTGCGAGGATATGAGCACACTTCCAAATTTACTGAACACATTAAATTTTAAAACTGGAGACATTCTCAAACAGTGAAGCAATTGCTCTGGACATTACTGAGGGCTACCAATTGGCTACCACATTCATAACTAGCAAGATATCTCATCAAAAACAACCCACACAGGGTTTGCAATATAAATTTGAAATTGGTGCATTGATTGAACAGTAGTATTGAAAGTGCTTAAAGTAAGTTTTTACATGAACTTGTTGTTCACTTTGCATATATATAAAACCTACTAATAAAAACTGTTGAAATTTCAAAACCCTAAAGACACATTTGAATAGCTGTATTCAAAGAAAATATTAATGAAATACATTTGCATTTTCCAGGGCCATCAAGAGTTATGGCCAAACCCCAAAGCTGAAACTTATCTCTTTCAATTGCAAAAACATGCAATTACAGCCTTCAGCAGATTTTAGGCATAATTTGCTATGTGAACAAACACCACATCACTGTTTTTATAGTTTAAAGCTGTGAATTCTTTCCCCATTAGAGTCCATGTTGAAAATATGTTCTTATATATTTCAAAAGAATAGGTGCATGTTTAAACAGATATTTTAAGAGTTTATATCTTAAGATATCAATTTTTCCTACAAATGAAAAATAAAATAGTTTCATTAATTTCAATTTTTTTAAATTGTTTTTTTCTTTCTCTTACAGGATCACTCATTAGGCTGTGCCTCAAGTAGCCATTTGTGGTTTCCATCCCCTCTTGATGGCCCTGTATGTCCCACCCTTTTGGTTTTGGCATATTTTTATTATCACCTTCAATGATGATGTCCCACGGTTAATAACAATGGCAAAAGTGCACCAACAATTAAAAATATCAGTTCCTTTGTGTGAAGTCCTTTCTTCTCAACAGCTGGTTCAATGAGGGCACCCCCATGAGTATGACCAGTCCTGGAGGTTAATTCTGGCAGAACATGAACTGTAGCTACATATAGGAATGTGCCAGCACTAAACAGCATTGCTATGCCTGTAGCATTTACTGATGACAGAGTTTCTTTTCCTTCCTAGAAGAAGAATTATACATAATTTGTGTCAATATAATTTTTATTTTTTAAATATTATTGTTCACACAAGAAAAAGGTGACAACAGAGGCTTTAATACATGATCATGATCAAAACAAGATTCTCCATCCATGTGTGTGAGTGTGTGTGTGTCCGTGCATGGGTGCGTGCGTGGGTGGGTGCGTGCATGTGTGTGTGTGTGTGTGTGTGTGTGTGTGTGTGTGTGTGTGTGTGTGTGCGTGTGCGTGCCTGCACAGGAAATTTACATATTGGAAATCAATACATATAGTGTTTAAGTTTGAATTTATGAGTCACTATGTTTACACTCAGTCTTCACTTACTTGTTGTTGTATAATTGAAACGTTTTCAAGATCATTCGATCTCATCATCAGCTGTTTGGTGACTAAATGAACCTCCCTCTTCTTCCACTGCTACGGAGCTCCGATCACTCTGCCATCTGGTGTTAGTGGCACTAAGTTTTAATACTTCATTTAATGCCGGGATTTCAAAATTTATAACTTTATCATGGTTTTTGTTTATGAAAATTTTTTCCCAAATATCCAATTCTATGGGTGTACTTAAAGATTTTAACAGTTTAATGTTGTGGCCAATGTTGTGGTTTTCTGTCCAAAAATGGTGTGAAACTGCAGATTTTTCTGTTTGTTTCAACTTAATGTTCCTCTGGTGTTCTTTTTGCCTGGTTAACATGTTTCTCTTAGTTTTTCCTATGTAGCTTTTTTCACAGGTTTCACAATTAATCTGATAAATTCCTGATCTGTTAAATTCCTCACTGTTAATAATGCTTCTGCTTTTAATATTTATGACATATAGTGTTATCAACTTTCCTACTTCCTCAGCAAAATACAATTTGTCCAAGTGTTCAAGCTATGTGTCTTGCTTCAACTTAACCATCTGATGTGACTTTTTGTTCATTTGTTTCTTCACATTTGGAAACAAAAATTAATTGCTGGGAGCCAAATGTAGCAAATATAGCTGATATGGAAGCAGCTGGAAATGAACGTTACATAGTTTAGCGGCAATAATCTCAAATATACGTGAAGTACGTTAGCATGATGAAAGAGAAGTTTCTTTTTCAAGGTTTATGCATATTTAGCATGAATAGCATCCCTCATCAATTGGTCCAGTAATGATGCATATTACACTCAATGATGGTACTGCTCTTCTGAGATAATCTATGAGCAACACATAATGAAAACCGCAGAAAACCACGGGAGTCACTCTTCCTGCAGATGGAATTATTTTTGCTTTATTTGGTGTACTTTTACCCGTTGCAAACTTCAGTTTGTACTGCTTCTTTTTCTCTGGCATCTAATAATTAATTCATGTTTCATCCACTATTACGAAACAAACTCATTACAGAGTTGTATTTAAACAGGTTTGAACACTTTTGAGAAATATTCATTTGAATGCATTTTTGGCCCATTGTCAACAAATTTAAGTTTTCTCATACCCAAAATCTGAAATAATTTGTAGTAGAAAGTCTATCAAGGTCTCCGTAATGTCCGCTGACTCATGTATCTGCCCACCTCTATGACGTAAGGGTAGCCTCGGTCTTCTCAGCAGAGCTGTATGCCATCTTTTATTTGCTCCTTTTTATTTCCAAGTTAGCTCCTGGCTCTTTTATTGTTTGCACTGACTCCCTAAGTGCTCTTCAGACCTTGCAGCAGCACACAGCCGCTCACACCCTTGTTGTAAAAATACAGGCCCAGATCTCGCAAATGCTCAGTCGCGGATACCATTTTGTTTTTACTTGGATCCCAGGCCACGTGGGCATTTCCGGGAACGAGGAGGCGGACGCGGCTGCTA
Source organism: Mantis religiosa (assembly GCA_030765055.1). Lineage (NCBI taxonomy): Eukaryota > Metazoa > Arthropoda > Insecta > Mantodea > Mantidae > Mantis > Mantis religiosa. Next base: position 122,849,297 of record CM060956.1, on the reverse strand, counting down.
AGTCCGCTTGCCGTTTGCCCCGGAGTTTAACAACTACGGTGCCATACCAGGATGTGCAACGTTTTTTCCGTCGCCAGCTCCTATCTGCTTGGCAGCAATCCTGGACAGCTTTGGAAGGCACACAACTCCGGGCAATAAAGGACAGCGTACAACCCTGGCTAACTTCCTGCAGGGATAACCGGCGAGCCGAAGTGATACTCACCCGGCTGAGAATCGGGCACACACGAGCCACTCATGGCCACCTATTAAGAGGGGAACCGGCCCCTGTGTGTGCTCCGTGTTCAGTGCGCCTCACTGTGCGGCATATATTAATCGATTGCCCGCAGTACGCCAGCGTTCGCCAGTATTTGGGCTTGGGAGCTAACTTGATCAGTATTTTAGGGGACGACCCAATGGCCGTGGATAAGGCACTGTGGTTTGTTTTTAACATGGGTTTTAATCAACAAGTCTGACTTGTATTTTATATTTATTACTTTTAGAGTTTTTAAAGTATTAGTCTTTAGATCGTTTTAATGTCCTTTTAACAGTTGAGTGTTTTATTATATTTTACCTTTTTTAGCTAAATTTTTATACCTTTTAGGTATTAGTATTGACTTCGGGCCCAAATGACCTTGTTGTCGACGGGCCCTTAAACGCCACACACTCACTCACTCAGATCCGGAATATACCAGATAAGTTGTAAGAATTGTGAAAAATACTACATAGGTCAAACTAAAAGAAATCTAAAAACCAGAGTTAAAGAGCACTTTAGAAACATCAGATTGAAACAAGAAGATAAGTCAGCAGTAGCAATTCACTTTTGGAATGAAAACCATGACATTTATCTATATCCAAAATTATTAAAAGGAGTGATAAACCAAAATAAATTGACAACATGGGTGAACATATTCATATGGAAAAATAAGGATCACATAATGAACTTTGAAATCCCACTAGTAGATAGTCTGATAAAGAAGTTCATAGTTCCACCACCAGAGGGAGAGCAGACAACAACAGATGCCAGTTGGAAAGAGATTGAAAATATAATAATAAATATAAACAAGTAAGTGATGAATATTAATAAACCAACTACAAATAGTTTCTGAGATTAATTTTGACGTCACTGTTACTAAATTCCTCCAAACACATATAATTGTATATATGTTTAGATTGCCAAAGTTGATTCAATATTTAAATGTTCATTGTTAATTTAAAAATATTTTATACTGTTGTATATTTTATAATATTCCTCATCATTGTTATGTTTTCAGTATTTTATTTCTTGTTAACTGTGTTAATCATTGTTATTATATCACAGGAGCCATATTCAAAGTACATGAAAAATAATTGTTAATTTTAATAGTTTAACTGAAAATTTTTCATAAATTTTCAAAAGAGGCATTTTGTAGCAGTGATTTTTATACTTCATGTTGTTAGGAATAGTCAAAGATATTAGTATTTGTAATAAAATAAAGAAGTGATGTAAACTGGGAAATGGTGTAACCATAGCAATGGATCATCGTGAGTTGTTGAATATTTTAAACAAATTTTGATCTTCTGTTTCTGAAAGTATTAGGGGTAAGACATATAATTTTCTATCCGAGTGTATAACAGAAATAATTTTGTGTATGCATCAGAGATGTGTAAGTTGTGTCTGAGGAAGAAAAGATATAGTTCACTGGTTGTAAAAAGACTACATTGATAATATTTGTGATTGTTTCAAAGAATTTAAAATTGTTTATGGGGAATTAAAATTCCATCTTTGAACGAGAAAAGTATTTAGAGATTTAACTGTATTGGAACACCACAGTGAAGCCAAATAATTACTAATTTATAGATGAGTCGTATTTATTGAACACATCTGCTTCACTTACTTCATGTAAGTGAAGCAGATGTGCAATAAATACGACTCATCTATAAATTAATGAGAAAAGTATTATTCATTCTTTAAAGATGGTAATAGTCCCTTTATCAGCCCTGTTACAGTGATCCTGGGAAAGAAAAAGATCTCATCGCTCAATGATTATAGAGGCACCTAATTATCCAGAGTTGCAGAAGAAACTCCTAGATTTATTCAAGATCGTCACCAAAGCTGAGAAATTAATCAGCATCCAGCATCATAATCCTACCGCTTCAACCTTCACATACATGCTTTCCACTTTAATGCAGAATATTGTCCAGAACCTGAATATAAACTCCTCCTGATCAATAAGTTTAGACTAAATGATTTAGTGAGCTATATGAAACAACTGAAACAACAATCTGAGGTGCTGGGATCACGACCAACAGTAGAATTTACTAGCTCCCAATACCAGAATTTCAATTTTTAGAAAGAATCGTGAACAGTTTTCCATGCTATTTCCCCTCGACGGTGCATAGATATAGATGGTTTAATGACTGAGCTAAAATTCCAACACATCCCTGAAGAATAGAGGCTGTTTATTGACTCTTCTAAGCTAAGTTTTAAAGCAGCATTGCTCCACAATGCAAAATACTGAGCCACGAATAGCAGTGGCACATTCAGTAGGTATGAAGCAAACCTATGAAAGTACAGCTATCATGCATGTAGATATTTAAAGGTCATTATAATTTGATTTGGACTACAAGTGGGATTTATAACTCCACAATGCAAAGTACCGAGATACCTATAGCAGTGGCACGTTCAGTAGAAATGAAGCAAACCTATGAATACACAGCTATCATGCATGTGGAGATTTGAAGGTCATTACAATTTTATTAGGACTACAAGGGGTATTTATAAAGTACTTGAACACTGGATCACAGAACATCGTAAAAGAGTGACCTCTAAGAGAAACTCATACACAGCGCAATTTCAGATATGTTCCATTAGTTAACCCAAAAAAATAATACTACCTCCTCCAATTTAAATTAGGCTTAATGAAGTAGCTTGTTAAGGCATTGAAAAAAAATTGAGAAGCCTTTGCGTACCTCTGAAGCCAGTAATATTTGTTGGCTTCCAAATTACGAGGATTTTGAAAGATGAAAATGTAAAAAAAAAAGTTCTAAGTGCTAAGGAACTAGCTGCATGGGAAGCTCTTAGGGAAGTGGTGAAGGGATTCCTTGGAAACAATAAGGTAGAAAATTAGTGACAGGTAGTTCAAGAACTCCTGGATAGTTACCAAAAGTTTGGATGTAGGAACACAAGGCTATAGAAAAAGGAAATAAAGCTGTAAGAGTATTTAAGATATATTTTATTATAGCTTCATATTTACCATTACATTTTTTTTTAATAAATTCTAATGCTATTTTGCTTTGTATTTGGCCGCCTTTTCATGTTGCTTATATAAAACAAGTTTCAAAATTGAAGTTAAAGCTAAGAATTTTATTTCAAAAAATGGAAGTGTAGGCCAGTTTTGGAAGGAGTGTTAGTTAATTTTACTTTTTGTTATGTTCTATGTAAAAACAAAGCATTTTATGCACATAGTGAATAGTGTTTAATTAATATGCCTCACATTATTGGAATCATATACTAGCATAGGAAAATATTTTGTCATTTTCTAGAAATCAAACCTCTGCTCTCACATCAAATTGTCATGTAATACGTTAGCTTTTAATGTGAATTTTGTATTTAGAAAGTTCTATTTATGGAAAGGTAGTGTCAGACTGAAAAATTCAATGGCATAGCCGGGATTTGAACCACGGATCTTCTGGTCTCCGTCCAATCGCTCTAACAATTGAGCTACTATGGTCAAAGTGCCAATATGACATTAAATTCTCCAAATGACTTATTTTTCCTGGTAAACCACTTAGGAGTTCTCATAAACACATGAGACAACTACCTTAATGGCGACTTACAACGTGTAGGTACTTTAAGGTCCGGGCTGTATAGTTAACCACTATTAGGTCAAGTAAGGGAAATAAATTGTTCTTTCATACTGGCTGTGTGTAGGCTAAAGTAGCCCGGGTCTTAACGTACTTACACATTGTAAGTTGCTATTAAGGTAGTTGTCTCATGTGTTTATGAGAACTCCTAAGTGGTTTAATGGGAAAAATATGAGTCGGTTGGAGAATTTAATGTCATATCGGCACGTTGGCCATAGTAGCTCAATGGTTAAAGCGGCTGTATGGAGACCAGATAATCTGTGGTTCAAATTGCGGCTATGGCATTGAATTTTTCAGTCTGACCCTACCTTTCCTACTGGCCTACACACGGCCAGTGTGAAAGAACAATTAATTTCCAAGTTCAATTTAGTTGAAGTGACCTAATTTTGTTCATGTGGCAGACAAAATGTTGAAGTTTGTTGACTAAAGTAATTGTACCTGTTTCAGTTTATATTTTATTACAGATGTTCTAATTTTATGATGGGATTCATCTATAGCTACTGAGTAATTCTGTCCTTTTGGTTCATGTGTTACCCTTAGTTTGTGCAGTGCTATTAACCCTCCGTTAGTCATGTAAGGTCTAGGAGGCCCTTAGCTTTATTTAAATGTTATATTTTATGAACGAACGCACCTATGTAAATGTTGGTCTCGTATGCTAACATCACATCTTACTCAAATGTTTGCTGTGGCCACAACTTTTTCTGTTTATTTTTGTAGCTGCAAGAATGACGATTTAGCAGTTAGGTGGGTACAGGTCCATCAGTCTCCTTGCACCTACCCTCATTACACGATGACAGGTTTTTCTTCGGTAGTAAGTAGTGGAATATTGCTTTGTCAGTGGAAGGACCCACTAGTACTTTGTCGTGAGCACCAAATGGTATTCATTGCTATTGGACAAATTGGCTGATGTTAGAGAAAGGTTTGCAATGTTTGTAAATAAATGTCAGAAGCATTGTTCTCTTTGGACAAAACTTCACAGTCAATGAATATTTACCTGTATTTTGTTGTTGATGTAGTTTAGACAGTATATACCATCTAAGCTGATGTTTCTAAAAGTCAAAGGGATGTCAGGTGTTCCGAGATGGGGTCCCCTAAGTCAGGTTATAATGTTGAATTAAAACTATAGTAAACGTAGAATTGTATTTACTGAGTCACTTAACTGTTAGGTGCCCAACTACATACCTTTTACTTAACATTTTTATGCAGCTATGTCGTAACGATTTAACACATCTGAGAGGCACAATCAACGTAACAGTTGGGAGTGTGTAGTGCAACGTTATAATAGAAGCGAGCATGAGTGGTTAGCTGCAGTGAGGGTGAACTGAGCCTAGTCTGCACGTGGAGGTCTGAGTTAGCACTGTCCTTGGCACCGGTTGCATTTATGCACTTCCAACAACAAACCAGTCGTTCTCGCTGTGTTGAAGTCAGTGATGGTAGTGTATGATTGTCCTGACTGTTTGTAATTGTGAATCGCAAGAATTTATTCCCGCCGTTCAACATGAATCATTGGTTACAGACTGGATAAAATAAATGTAAGCGTACAATAACTGGCGATTAACAGGCAAGTTGTAGTAGTGAGCCTACTATATAGTTTAACTAGTTGCTCTTCTGCCAATCTGCAAAAAGTAAATAGTGATAATACAGCGAATAGTATTTAAGTTTCGGATTTGTTCAATCTGGAATTGAAGATCAACAAAAACTCAGTGTGTTTTGTGTTATGATGCACTGTCCAATGAGGCAATGAAGCTTACATTTAGAGCTGAAACGGATTGAATTGGTAAGACACTTGATTATTTTAAAATAAAAATTAAATAGATGAAAATGAGTATTTAAATTTAGAACAGCAAAAATTTCTACTAGAACTAGAAGTGAAAAAGAAACGCTAGCTTCCTCATTGGTATAATGGCAAGCTTTATAACAGAGGGATTAATATTGCCAGCAGCTAAAATGATGTGTAGCATAATGATTGCCGACCCAGTTGCCAAAGAACTGAATACAGTCCCCTGTCAAATGATTCAGTTAAACATAGAATTGTTGATATGTCTGAAAATGTTCTGGACTAGGAAATTATGAGGGTAAAGTCAACAACAATGTATGCTTTACAACTTGACAAAGGTACTGATTTCTGTGACAGATTTCATTTGTTAGTTTTGTACGTTACAAACACGAGAAAGAGCTTGTTGAAGACGTATTATTTTGTAAGGAAGGCTTGTATAACACTGCTGAGGATGTCTTTCTTGACACTCGATGGATTTATTTCAGAGCAAGTTCTTGAGTGGAGAGTTTGTGTAGGTGTAAGCACCGACGGAGCCGCAGCAATCTCTTGACACAACACTGGATTGAGAACCCGATTTCAAGTTGTCAACCCTGAGATTAAGTGGACTCCCACCAGGTTTGTGGGAAACTTTAGAAGAGTTGGTTAAAATTGTGAACTACATTAAAGCCGGTCCTCTTAACTCTAGGATATTCAAGAAATTATGTGAAGAAATGGGAAGCAAACATAAACAACTGTTCTTGCACACAGATGTTCACTGGCTTTCTTATGGAAATGTTCTTTCACAATTTTTTGAATTATGTTATGAAGTCAGGCTATTTTTTTAAGACAGCAAGCACAAGAAGTTTCCCCTTCGTAGAAGTCAGGCTATTTTTTTAAGACAGCAAGCACAAGAAGTTTCCCCTTCGTAAATGACTTTGTGATTTTGAATGGTTGTGTGAAGTGGCATATTTAGCATATCTTAGGTGGTATCTTCTCACACATAAATGAATTAAACCAAACATTTCAAGACCAAAGCCAGATGTTTTCACGGCTCATGAGAAAATTGAAGCAATGATAGGAAAACTTCAAGTGTGGAAAGGTTGTGTAGAAAAAGAAATCCTTAGGCTCCTTTCCTATTTTGGAACAATTTCCGACTTCACCAGAACGAATTTGCCTAAAAATATTGAAGAAGCCATAGTTGAACACCTGAACGGCCTATCAAAAATTTTAGGAAGTACTTTCCGGCACGTGTAGATGATTAGAATGTGTGGTTAAAGTATCCTTTCCAGAAATAAGTCATAGGCACCATTGATAGCTTTTTGGAAAAAGAACAGGACCAACTAATGGAGTTATTGAACAGCTAAGGATGGAAAGTCTCATACCAATTTTAATTATAATTTGGTATAATTTTGAATTTTGGTTTCTGGCACAGAGTGAATTTAATGAACTTCCTACCAAAGCACTTACGTATATTATGCCCTTTTCAACCACCTATCTGTGCAAGCAAACATTTTCAGTGTTGTGCAACATCAAGCCTTTGAAGAGAAACAACTTGCCAATGTAGAAACTGCCTTAAGAGCAAAAATCACCAACATTAAGCCCAGCTTAACTGAGCTTATTCAATAAAAAAAAAAAAAACATTTGCATTGTTCACATTAATACATTCCATTGAAAAAGGTTTCAAGCTTTTTCCACATGAACTTATTTTTTTAGTAACCCAGTACTAACTTTGTTGAAATGGTGCATTCTGAAAATTATGAATAACTTTTCTATGTGTATGAAAACGGTTTCTTTGTATTGGAAAATAGATTCATTTTATAGCATATGCCTAATGTTATGTAATCCTTGGGTAATCCAAAGAGTATGGTATTTCAAATATTTACTGATGTAAGGCTGAAGTTGAATAAAAATCTACTTAGACAAACTTAAATAAAATTTACTTCAAAGTAAAAAAAATTAAATTATGCAGTAATACAATTTAATATATATATAATCCTTTTATTAAAGAACATTTTTCACACAAGCTTATTTTATTTAGTTTAACTTTAGTTTTTTAATTTCTTGTTAATTAAATTTATAACTAAATATACAAATATACAAGAAAGTATCTTAAAATATATATGCAGTATTTTTTTAAATTCCAGTTATAAAATTCAACCAAAAGTTGACTCGTTCAAATAAATTGAATTGCCAAACTACAGGGTCTGTGAGCAGGTTGGTAGATGATAAGGGGATCCTTGAGGCAGAAGAGTTTGAGAAACATTGATCTAAGCCAAACAAGTATGGCATAAAATACTAAGTTTGATGCAAAATGTTTTACATCACTAAGACTAACTGAACCAATCTATAACACTGGCAGAAATGTTACAGCAGATAATTGTTTCCTTAGTCTATCCCTGGTGTATCAGCTGGGCAAAAGACAACTTTATTTTGTTGGTACAATACTCAAGAACAAGAAGGATTTGCCCTGTTTTGTGTTTACCAAAGAAGAAACACTCCTTTCATATGCTCCAAAAAGGGAAAATAGTTTTAATCTCAAGACCAAATGCTTTGTTGGAACAGCGGTCAGAAGGTGATGAAAAAAAGCCTGAAATAATCATGGATTTTGATACGAAATCTGGAGTTGATACAATAGATAAATTGTGTGCTACATACAATGTAGCCAGAACATGAAGGTCACCAGTGGTATTTTTTAGCCATATGTTGGATAATGCAGGTAATTAATTTTAGGGTTATCGTTCTTGGAAACCAAAACAAATATTCCACAAGACAGCAATATTTGAAAGTGCTGTCCTTAGCTTTACTGTCACAACAGCTACAGAGAAGAACAACAGTATCAAAGATACCTAATGATCTGAAAGAGATTCTAAAGAAAATTAAAGCTGAACAACCATCAGCAGATGAGTTGCCAGAATAATTAAAAAAGTAAATGATGTGAACCCTGCAGTAAAGACAAAAAGAACAGCAAAACTAAATATCCAAGTGGGAAATGTAATGCTCCTCTGTTTGATAGAATATGCCAAATTTTTTTGCAATAACTACTTAGTTGGGGAAATCTGAAGAAATAGCTCATGACTCTGAGTAACACGAACATTTCCAATGACAAGATGTATTTTTAAACAATATCCTATTCTCTTTACGCATACTTGACACAAATTTTAATGTAGACTCTATGTGTACTGTGTTTCAGCTAATGTATTTAATATGACTATACAAATAAGTCATGTGTATTTAATCTATATAAAGCCAAAAATTGGGGAGAAAGAAACATGAAAATATTAAGAAATACAGGAATATAATAGCATAAATATGGCACGAGTCTCCCACGCCCCAAGCGACCAACGGTATTCTGCCAAGGCACGCGTCTAACAGGGGGTTAATGTATAGTTGGAAATTTCTTTTATTTGAGACTGTAAAAGGCAATGCAAACCAGCTTCAGTTGAGTTGCTAGTTGTGATTGTACCAGGGAGTATCAGAATTTTTAAGTATCACATGGTTGTGGTAGTTGTGTTGTTGGTATTGATTATTATTGGTCTGTCAGCAGTGAATGTGTAGCAGTTCCAATAGTGCAAGTTAGTGCTTGCAGCAGAGATATAAAGAAACATTACGTTGATGTCCTATTTTGTGTATTTGTAAAATATAAAAGTGATTGTAAGCTAACTTATGATTCTAGTGACAAATAATGTGTGTTTGGTGCACTTATTGTTAGATAATATTGAAAATTGCATCTCTTGTTAGCACTGCTGAGTAAATTGTAACATTATGTCAGTTAGTGTGGTTTTTAATTTTTTTTTAAGTTTTTTTTTTTGCGCCATGTATGACAGTCTGCATAATTTATCTAATCTGCATTTTCCATAAAATTAATTGCAAAGGTGTTTTTAAATGATTTGTCTTCAGCTTCATAAATCATTCTGCAGCTGTATGTACATCTCGTAAATACAACGGAAATCAGGGAAGCTTTTCTGGACTAGTATTGGGTGTGAATAAGAATGACAAATAATAGCACACATGTAAAACATGTGTATTTAATATAATTTTGAGTCAAACTAATACTTAATAATAGTATTTACCTAGAACACATTTTGTCAGGATTATCCTAACATCAGTTGTTGTCGAATATTAGATGTTGGTTTGCTGAATTCCTTGGAGGCGATAGGTGCGTCTCTGTCGGTATCTTGATGAGCTTGAAGTTTGGGTTTTCTTGAAAGACAGTTCGAAATTAAATGATTATCTTTCATATTTCTTTATGAAGATTTTTTCCCATGTGGTTAATGCAGTTGGACCTTGGACACTTTTTAATAAGTAGGTTTCTCGTTCTATATCTTGATTCTCTCTTTTCAAAAATCGTCCGCTACTGCCGATTTATCTATTTCCTTGTTCCTGATGTTCCTAAAATGCTCTTAAAGCCTAATGCTCAAGTTCCTTTTAGTTTTTCCAATATAAAGGCTGTCACAGCCTTTGCAGTTTATCCGGTACACACCTGATTTTTTGCTGTGGGTGTCTCCTTTGTATTATGTGATTTAAAAAGGTGTTGTACACTAACTTTGTTCTGTGGGGCCAAAGTAATATTGTGCTCTTTGAAGACCTTTTGGAAAAAGTGTGTAGCTCTGGGAGGATATGTAAATTGTCTGTATGAAGTTTCATTGCTTATTGGCGAAAGAGTAGTTACTTGTTTGCATCTTTGTTGCATTTATTTGTTTACATCGTTGAGCATTTGAACAACCTTGTAAGTTAATTGTGCATTTTCACTTTACTCCTTACATTTAAAACGGCCAATCCTGATAAAAGATTGAGTCTTCTTTTTCATAACATTTTATAACTTCTTCGCAAGTCATCACTCTGCAATCCACAAAAATATGAAGTTTTTAAAGTGTATCACCAATGTTAAATATCATAACACCATGTTTTAGTATATATATATATAGTCTTCAGTTAAAAAACTAAATAACGATTTATTTATCATCATCATCATCATCATCATCATCATCATCATCATCATCATTATTATTATTATTATTATTATTATTATTATTATTATTATTATTATTATTATTATTATTATTATTATTATATATTATTATTAATATGATTAATATTATTATTTATTATTATTAATATTATTATTATTTATTATTATTAATATTATTAATATTATTATTATTATTTATTATTATTATTATTATTATTATTATTATTATTATTATTATTATTATTATTATTATTATTATTATTATTATTATTATTATTATTATTATTATTATTATTATTATTATTATTATTATTATTATTATTATTTACTTCATCCATTATTCCTTTATTTGGACATGTCAGTTTCACAAGTTATTCCAATATATATAGTTGTGTATATATATATATTGATTCTGAGTATTCAATATGTCTTCTTCTCGACATAATTATTCATATTTCATCCAAATTATATAAGAATATGTTTATTAGGAAGACCATCAATTTTAGTCAAAATTGTCACTTTGACTCTTCGGCAAATGCTTTAATATCAAGTGGTAATTTATTAAATATCTTAATTCCTTGATATAGTGCATCCTTCAGAGATGTGTTTCATAGATAGTTCATGTTGCTTCTTGTATTGTATTTATATATGTGTTTATTCCATATTGGTCAATCCTTATTATTAGCATTATTGCTCTATATAAACAAAGAGAATAAATTGTGAGGATACTTCTGTCAATAAGTGTCTCTCTGGAAGATTCCTTGGCTTTTAAATCAAACACAATTCTAACACTTTTCTTTTGATAGATAATTAGCCTATTCATGTTGTGGGCAGATATAGCCCTAAGAAATAAGTATTAAAACATTGAGGTTCTCATAGAGCTGAAATATTTTATTGGATGAATTGACTTGCTCTTTTTATTGCAGAAATGAACATAACAGCATATTGTAAGACATTAATTAGTAATTGCTTATTGATCAATGCATCTATGTAATTTTCAGTTAAAAATCAAAGACAGAAGAGTACAACTAGCTTTGTAATTTTCACTGCCTACCCTATCTAGGTATACGAAGAAGCATAAAAGTTTAGAGAAGCAAACAATTGATGGATAAAAATAGGAATAACTGTGGGAAATATCACATAGGTAGACATAAAAATGAACATTATCTAAGATGATGTAGATAAACAAGTAAAAGACAGAAAAGAAGTCTGAGATGGGTGAGCATTTTCTTTTGTTGTAATTTTACGCCCTCCAACGTTATGTCGTGTTGGAGAAAGGAAAGTAATTAGTTATATACATTAAATATAATTTTTTTTATCTATTTGTGGTGTTGGTCTAGATAGTATGAATGCTACAAAATTGTGCTGCCAGCCGCATAGCATGTCTCCCAGTCATACATGCATCATGTCAAATAACATTAACCATCACCAGATTTAACACAAAACCTGCGTATTCATAGATATTCGAAATGCCTCCATCTGAATCAATACATGTATGTCACCATCTGGGAAATTTCCACGAACACACTAGTTCATCTTCTAAAAGTGTATGAATTTGTGCCTCATATTTTGTATTAACACTTCTAATGTGTGTGTGTGTGTGTGTGTGTGTGTGTGTGTGTGTGTGTGTGTGTGTGTGTGTGTGTGTGTGTGTGTGTGTGTGTGTGTGTGTGTGTGTGTGTGTGTGTGTGTGTGTGTGTGTGTGTGTGTGTGTGTGTGTGTGTGTGTGTGTGTGTGTGTGTGTGTGTGTGTGTGTGTGTGTGTGTGTGTGTGTGTGTGTGTGTGTGTGTGTGTGTGTGTGTGTGTGTGTGTGTGTGTGTGTGTGTGTGTGTGTGTGTGTGTGTGTGTGTGTGTGTGTGTGTGTGTGTGTGTGTGTGTGTGTGTGTGTGTGTGTGTGTGTGTGTGTGTGTGTGTGTGTGTGTGTGTGTGTGTGTGTGTGTGTGTGTGTGTGTGTGTGTGTGTGTGTGTGTGTGTGTGTGTGTGTGTGTGTGTGTGTGTGTGTGTGTGTGTGTGTGTGTGTGTGTGTGTGTGTGTGTGTGTGTGTGTGTGTGTGTGTGTGTGTGTGTGTGTGTGTGTGTGTGTGTGTGTGTGTGTGTGTGTGTGTGTGTGTGTGTGTGTGTGTGTGTGTGTGTGTGTGTGTGTGTGTGTGTGTGTGTGTGTGTGTGTGTGTGTGTGTGTGTGTGTGTGTGTGTGTGTGTGTGTGTGTGTGTGTGTGTGTGTGTGTGTGTGTGTGTGTGTGTGTGTGTGTGTGTGTGTGTGTGTGTGTGTGTGTGTGTGTGTGTGTGTGTGTGTGTGTGTGTGTGTGTGTGTGTGTGTGTGTGTGTGTGTGTGTGTGTGTGTGTGTGTGTGTGTGTGTGTGTGTGTGTGTGTGTGTGTGTGTGTGTGTGTGTGTGTGTGTGTGTGTGTGTGTGTGTGTGTGTGTGTGTGTGTGTGTGTGTGTGTGTGTGTGTGTGTGTGTGTGTGTGTGTGTGTGTGTGTGTGTGTGTGTGTGTGTGTGTGTGTGTGTGTGTGTGTGTGTGTGTGTGTGTGTGTGTGTGTGTGTGTGTGTGTGTGTGTGTGTGTGTGTGTGTGTGTGTGTGTGTGTGTGTGTGTGTGTGTGTGTGTGTGTGTGTGTGTGTGTGTGTGTGTGTGTGTGTGTGTGTGTGTGTGTGTGTGTGTGTGTGTGTGTGTGTGTGTGTGTGTGTGTGTGTGTGTGTGTGTGTGTGTGTGTGTGTGTGTGTGTGTGTGTGTGTGTGTGTGTGTGTGTGTGTGTGTGTGTGTGTGTGTGTGTGTGTGTGTGTGTGTGTGTGTGTGTGTGTGTGTGTGTGTGTGTGTGTGTGTGTGTGTGTGTGTGTGTGTGTGTGTGTGTGTGTGTGTGTGTGTGTGTGTGTGTGTGTGTGTGTGTGTGTGTGTGTGTGTGTGTGTGTGTGTGTGTGTGTGTGTGTGTGTGTGTGTGTGTGTGTGTGTGTGTGTGTGTGTGTGTGTGTGTGTGTGTGTGTGTGTGTGTGTGTGTGTGTGTGTGTGTGTGTGTGTGTGTGTGTGTGTGTGTGTGTGTGTGTGTGTGTGTGTGTGTGTGTGTGTGTGTGTGTGTGTGTGTGTGTGTGTGTGTGTGTGTGTGTGTGTGTGTGTGTGTGTGTGTGTGTGTGTGTGTGTGTGTGTGTGTGTGTGTGTGTGTGTGTGTGTGTGTGTGTGTGTGTGTGTGTGTGTGTGTGTGTGTGTGTGTGTGTGTGTGTGTGTGTGTGTGTGTGTGTGTGTGTGTGTGTGTGTGTGTGTGTGTGTGTGTGTGTGTGTGTGTGTGTGTGTGTGTGTGTGTGTGTGTGTGTGTGTGTGTGTGTGTGTGTGTGTGTGTGTGTGTGTGTGTGTGTGTGTGTGTGTGTGTGTGTGTGTGTGTGTGTGTGTGTGTGTGTGTGTGTGTGTGTGTGTGTGTGTGTGTGTGTGTGTGTGTGTGTGTGTGTGTGTGTGTGTGTGTGTGTGTGTGTGTGTGTGTGTGTGTGTGTGTGTGTGTGTGTGTGTGTGTGTGTGTGTGTGTGTGTGTGTGTGTGTGTGTGTGTGTGTGTGTGTGTGTGTGTGTGTGTGTGTGTGTGTGTGTGTGTGTGTGTGTGTGTGTGTGTGTGTGTGTGTGTGTGTGTGTGTGTGTGTGTGTGTGTGTGTGTGTGTGTGTGTGTGTGTGTGGATTACGTAGAAAATGATGTAAGTGTAAGTTTTATAAATTCTTTTGAACTAGTTAAAAAGATTGACAGTGTTGTATTATCTAAGACTGATAAACTTGTTTCTTTTGATGTAACTGCCTTATTTCCTAGTATTCCAAGAGAAAAACTTTTGATTTATTTAGAAAGTGGTTCAATTCAATAAATTTACATGACGACTTAATAGCTGATTTTGTTAAACTTACTACTTTTAAATTTACTACTTTTTGTTTGGATCAAAATTTGCTCACTTTTAATGGCGAATTTTTTCCTGGCTTAGGAATGGGTAATCCTCTTTCACCATTTCTTTGATTGCTCACTTTTAATGGCGAATTTTTTCAACAAACTTCTGGCTTAGGAATGGGTTATCCTCTTTCACCATTTCTTGCTGATGTTTTTTTGAAATTTTTTGAAATGCAAATCACTAAAGCATTCTATTGATCTTTAAAACCAGGTATAGATATCTTGAATATTTTTTTGCTATTGTTCCTGATAAACAAATAAATGATGTTTTAAAATTTCTAAATTTACAAGATGAACCTATGAAATTCACATTAGAAACTGACATTGATATTTTTCTTCCTCTTTTTTTGGGATTTGAAGATAATAAGTAATAATAATTAATTCCATTTTGGTATTTATAGGAAATCTACTCATCAATAATTACATAAAAAATAAAAGTTTAAACCCTTTTCCACATAAATTTTCTGTTTTTAATAGTTTGATTTATAGATTAATAAATATACCCCTGAATAAAGAGAGATTTAATAAAGGATATAAACATATTTTTAATATAGATTTAATTAATGGTTTTCATAAAGGCTTTATACAAAAGAACATTGAAATATTCAAATATCTAAAAACTGTTAATGATATATGTACCCTTAAAATAATAAAATATGATTATAATTTAAAAAAAGTTCTTTACCATCCTTGGCTTAATAAACAATTTCAAAAAATTTTTTCAAAATTTGGTATAACTTTGGTTCCTCAAAACAAATATAGTATTAAAAATGTACTACATTTCGCTAAAAAAGATGAAATTTCTTATAATAAAAAATCTGGTATTTATCAATTTGATTGTTTGGCTAGGACGAAACGTACTTTGGAAACCAGAACAAAAGAACATTAATTATAAAGAAACTCATAAATCGGCCATAGCAGATCATTTTTGGTCATTTAACCATAATATAAAAACTGAAGTTAAATTATTAAAAGAATTAAATGGTCCGATAAATTTAATGGTTTGGGAAACTATATTTATTTTAAAAAATAAGCATCGCGTAATGAATTTTGAAATACCAGCAGTTGATTCTGTTCTTAAGTTTGTTTTGTTTTCAGATTTTGGTAATACTGAAAAAAGCATAATTACATAGTAACTTCCTTAACAATGAATCTTTTTTTCTCCTGTGTTTTCTTGACTGACGATGTGAACAAGAGTTCGTGAAATCAATTTCAATTAGAAATCAGAATTAACTACATTTTCTTAAGATGAGTGAAGTTTTTGTTACAAATATTTATATTTGTGTAATAGAAAATGCCATTTTATGAAATGCTGCATGTGTTGCATTGATCAAGCTTTGCAAAGATTCTCTTCAATCATTCCCAACGCATGAGTACTGTGGAATAATGGTAAACGAACATAACAGGTTGTATTAGGTATATCTCAAATCTGTGAATGTTTTGATCTTTATCCAGATATTTTCAGCTGATTAGGAGGTTAAATTTTACAGTACGTCAGTAAAGCTGGCTGGAGTGATAATTGCATTGGCAGACAAGTATCTGTTATGTGAGTTAGACATGTCTTTGAATTTCTTTAGTCTGGTGTAACACTCCAAGAAGTTGTTTTATTATAAGGCAACAACGGTGTATAATTTACTCATTTTCTTGGTATATATAATATGTTTCTTTCTTTACAGATTTGTTTCTAAAAATAAGATATACATCTGATTTGACAGCTATTTGAAATGGAAAAGAAAATAGAAATCAAAGAAGAGGATCCTGTCACAGATGACATAGGCTCACAGAATGAGAGAGAGTTTGTTCAGAAGTTTAATACTGTGAAGACAAGTATTGATGCTATGCTTTTGGATTCTGACTGTGACATGACAATCAAAACAGAAATTAAATCAGAGACTCCTTTTATCAAACAGTTAGTCAAGCAGATTAAGACCGAAACTGTAACTTGCAGCAACAACTTGACGATACATGGGACAAATGAAGTTGAACAGAATAAGGGAAACTATTTTCCAGAGGATCCTATAATAGTGAATAAAATATACAGCGGTGATCATGAAATACATAACAAAATAGAAATTAAAGAAGAATCTTGGTGGTTAGAAACAGAAACTTCATCAGCCTGTGTTAATAGTAAGGTAAGTTAAGCAGTAAACTCCTGTAGCTAGTTGGAATGTTTTGTAATAACCTTCCCAATATATTCTGTGCTATTGCAGACTGTTACAGTCTACAACATGCAAAGTAAAGAACCAGTACTCAATGCTCTATTTATTGCTAGTATTTACCTAGAACGTGTTTCATTAGGACCTTCCTAACATCATCAGCAGTTGTTGACTTGTGCATGTTGGTTTGGTGAAATCCTTGGCTGTTGGTATCTTGATGAACATGAAGTTTGTGTTCTCTTAAAAGGTAGTGTCGAAATTAAACAGTTTTTTTTCATATTTGTTTATGAAACTGTTTTCTAATGTGGTTAATGCAGCTGGACTTTGGACACTTTTTAGTAAAAGGATTTCTCGTCTTAATCGTGATTATCCTTCCAAAACTGGTATGCTACTGATGATATATCTATTTTTATTGGAGAATTTAATGTCAGGAAGGCACGTTGACCATGGTAGCTCAAGGGTAGAGCAACTGGACGGAAACCAGTAGACCCGTGGTTCAAATCCCGGCCATGGCATTGAATTTTTCAGTTGGCTCTAATTAATCAAAAATCACCCATATACCGGAGTAATGTATTTAAAAGGATTAATTCTTTAAGGATTAATTCCTCAATATAAATTTACATTAAAAATAATCTACGATAAAAATCCTGGTAATTAAGTACTTACAATAGTAAGTCGCCACAAGTGGTTGTCTCAAATTTGAGAACCCTAAAGTGGTCTACCGGGAAATATGATGAGTCAATTGGAGAATTTAATGTCAGGAAGGCACGTTGACCATGGTAGCTCAAGGGTAGAGCAACTGGACGGAAACCAGTAGATCCGTGGTTCAAATCCCGGCCATGGCATTGAATTTTTCAGTTGGCTCTAATTAATATATCTATTTCTTTGTTCCTGATGTTCTTAAAATGCTCTTCAGGCTGATGGTGAAATTCCTTTTAGTTATTCCAATGTAAAAGTTGTCACAGCCTTTAATGTTTATCTGGTACATACCTGATTTTTTTCTGCAGGTGTGATTTCAAAAGGAGTACATTGAATTAGTCCTGTAGGACCAAAGTATTGTTGGTTCTTTGATCACGTTTTGGAAAAGGTGTGTAGCTCTGGGATGATATGTACAGTTTCTGTATGAAGTTTTATATCTGACTGGATAAAGAGTAGTTACTTGTTTACAGTTTTGTTGTCTTTTGAACTTATCAATAATTTTTAGACTAATTCAGCACTGAATCCATGATATTCTGCAGTGTGAATTTATTATTCTACTCCTTGGTATATTCCATCTTGTTTAAATGTACATTTACCAGCCTTTAAGGTAGACTGTTGATAACAGCATGCTTTTGTTGTCTTGGGTTATATCCATCTGATTTTATGAAAATTTCTGTGTTTGTATCCTTCCTATGTATGTCAAATTTCAGTTTTGTATATTTTCTGACTAGTTTCAAATCTAAGAATGGGATTTCATTGTCTCCTTCTATGGAAAATTGTATAGCAGGATTTTGTAAATTAAGTAGTTTTAACGCATCATCCAAGGGTTTCTCATTTTCTATTGCCCAAATGTCATCCACAAATCTATACCCCTTTTTGAAAATTAGTGGGAATGGCTTTGTGATATGGGTTTCCAGAAAGCTCATGAAGAGGTCTGCCAGAAATGGGGATAATTGGTTGCCCATAGATTGTCCTGATTTTTGTTTGAACATTTTTTTATTGAATGCAAAAGAGGTCTGTTCAATGCAGATCAATTGTTAAGTGAAGGTAATCCTGTATAATGTTTTGTTCTAGCGCTAGGGACTGAAGTCAAATTTGCATGTACTCTATGAGTTTGTCTCTTGGCACACTTGGAAACAGAGATTACATCAAAAGATACCATTTGGTCGGTGGGAGAAAGTTCTAGGTCTTTACTCTTGTTGATGAATTCCGAGAACTTAATACTATGGATTTCAAATTTTGGTAGTTCCCTAAATTTTTTGTTTAGCCATTTGGACAGTTTGTAGTGGGGTGTGTTTATGCTGTAAATGACTAGGCGCATCTTTTTTCCTGTTTTATGAATGTTGGGTAATCCGTATATGTTAGCTACTGTAGGGTGGTCTGGTTCCAAACTTTGTTTTATTACTTTTGGTGTGATCATCTTATACTTGAATGTTTCATTTAACTGTTTTACACCCTTATTTAAAGGTTCAGACTTCGTTTCCTGGAATTCATCATTTGCCAATAAATCTGTCATTCTAGAAATGTAGTCCTGTTTGTCGAAGATGACCGTCTTATTACCTTTGCTTTTGTATAAACAACATCCTTTTTATTTAGAGATGTAAGTATTTTCAAGTATGGTTTGGATTTACCACTTTTGCTTTCTATTATTTCTAAGATCTTTCCACATTTGCTTCTAATTGCTGATTTCTGCCCAGTATTTAGACCCTCAGGAGCTACTTCAATGTCATCTATATGATCTTCTAAGTAATTAGAGAAATATACTCAAGTTTTCAACCCTCAATATTTGATTTAATGTTTATGCTCATCTTCTGGGTATATTATTGTCATACTAGTTGTGAAAGCTGTTGTGTCCATTTTCAGCCTCATTTCAACCATGATCTGTTGTCAACGAAGTGTTAAAAAACACACATTAGCTGTTTCAATTAATTTTGACGTCACTTTATTAAACACCTTGATTCACGCATAATACCAAAGGCTAATTCCAGTGATTGCAGGTGTTTGCATCAGCATATTCTAATGTTTAATATACTCCTACGACTGATGGGAAATTATTATTTTGCCAGCGTTCTGCAAAATCCATTAGTGATGTTTAGTGTTGCATGGTACTGCAACATTTTTCAGGTATTACACCACAGCTATTTGTTATAGGAGACTCAACACCATTCTCTTCTTGTAACTTACTAAAACATTTTTAAATTCATTCAGATTTGTGCAAGGGATTTATTTCAGCTGAATTTCTTCTTTATAAGGTCAAGAGCGCTGAGTTCAGAAGGCCTCTTTATAGATATACAAAATACAAGTACACCTAATAAATCAAGGCTACAGAAAGATTATTGTTCCAGTTGCAGTAAGAAAGGAATATGTCAGATTAATTAAATTTGTGACATTGAAAAAACTCTGGTTTGTGATTGATGAAACTATTAGTGGTAATGGTAGGAAAGTGGGAAATTTAATTGTAGCTTTATTAAAAAGGAAATTTCTCCTGTGCTCTATTGAAATGCCAACTAGTAATTGTGTAACAATACCTAGGGTGCTTAAAGGATCTTTGGAAACATGGCAAAATGGTGTTAAATAGTTCCAGGTATTGCTTCTGTTTTATAGACTCCGCAGCATATATTAGGAAGTTGCACAAAATAAGAGTCTCTCTAATGTGGTTCATGTAACTTGCAATGTTTGCGCTCATCACATTTTTTGTGAAAGAATATATCCTAATAATGATAAGTTAGTCTCCAGTGGGAAAAAAAACCCATAAAAGCTTTGTACAGAGTGATGCTTTCAATACTATTAATCAAGATCTGCCATTGCCTCCTAAATTGCTTGTCACATTGTGGCACCTGAACTTAAAGTGGTGTATATCACTGCAGATAATTTTGAAGCATTTGCATCAGTAGCAAATGAAGAGCGCATTCTGCAATTGAGTGTACATGGCATTAAGCTGTCATGCAATTTTAAAGTGAGATCTGGCCTTTTTATTTTCTAATTTTGTTTTATAGATATTTTGATAAACAAACTAGATATTTCTGTTGACTTAATAAGTAGCAACATTAACAATACATTGAGATTTAACTGTATTGGAACACCACAGTGAACCGAAAAATTATTAAATTTTAGATGAGTCGTATTTTTTACACATCTGCTTCACTTTCGTACCTATTTTGAGGACATGTTTCGCAAATCATCTTATGCGACTGAAGCTTGATTCAGCTGTGTGGGTAATTCTGGGGTTGCTGCTGCCATCTGTTGATTTAGTGATGAACTTAAATGTGGGATTCTCTTCTGGCGGGATTTCAAAGTTCATTAGTTGGTTTTTTATGTTTTTCTATGTATATCCTCTCCCATATGACGAGTTCACTTTGTTTTGGTACGTATTTTAGTAATTCTGTGCTATCTTCAATTTCATGATTTTCACACCAGAAATGAGCTGCTATTGCGGACTTATCAATATTTTTGTATCTTAAGTGCCTGAAGTGTTCTTTCTTTCTAGTGCCTATGTTTCTTTTTGTCCTCCCTATGTAAATTGTTTCACATTCTTTACACTTAATGTTGTAAATGCCTGACTTTTCCTCTGGTTTTATCTTATCAGTATTATTACTGTGAAGTAGGTTTTTAATGTTGTAATTGTTTTTTGGTGCCAATGTTATATTGTATTTCTTGAATATTTTTTGGAACTTTTTTGTGGCCCAGGGGTGGTAAATAAATTTAGCAAATCTAATTTCTTGTTTTATTGGTGTGAGAGCTGTGATCTGTTTTAATCTCTTTTGAAGTTTGAATAATTTTAGTTTTTTATCTACAAGGTTTTTTCCATATCCATTTTTAATTGCAGTTTTTAAGATTTGATGGTATTCGTTTTGATATTCTTGCTGGCTGAGAGGTAGATTTACTAATCTGTGTGTGAGACTGTTGATGGTTGCATGTTTGTGTGGAATTGGGTTGAAACTATTTGCTTTGATGTAATTATCTGTGTGTGTTGCTTTTATATGGATGCCAAATTCTAGTTTTTCATTGCTTTTTTGATTTTAAGGTCTAAAAAAGGTAGAGTACAGTCCTCTTCAGTTTCCACTGTGAATTGTATGCTGGGTTCTTGCAGGTTGAGAAGTTTCAAAGCATCATCTATTTGTTTGTAGGGCACTATTGCAAAGATGTCGTCTACGTATCTGTACCATGTTTTAAACATATGAGGGAAGGCTTTAGTTATATGTGTTTCGAAAAAGCTTATGTATAGATTGGCCAAAAATGGTGATAGCGGGCTTCCCATAGCTAGTCCTGAAATTTGTTTATAATATTTTCCATCGAAGACAAAATAATTTTGATATATACATAATTCAGTCATTGCCAAATATTCTTCTATTGCATTGGCATCTAGGTTTATAGAATTTAGCCATTTTTTCAGTTGAATCAAAAGTTTGTCTAATGGAATGCTAGGGAAGAGGGAGCGGACATCAAAGGATACTAAAGTGTCATGAGGTTTTAGTTTAAGATTTTGAATTTTTTCTACCAGGTCTAAAGAGTTTTTTATACTCAGAGTATGGAATTGTGGAAAGGACTGAAATTTTTTGGATAGCCATTTTGCCAGAAGGTAAGTAGGAGTGTTTATATTATTTACAATGGGTCTCATGGGTATGTTGGGTTTGTGTATTTTAGGCAAACCATATAGTCTTGCAAGGGTAGGGTTTTCCGGTTTGATAGTTTTTTGTTCTGTAGTTGTTAAAATTTTACTATTAATGATGGTTTTTTGTACATCTTTTTTGCATCGGTTGAGTGGATTAGAATCTATTTCCTGGAATTCTTTTTGTTGTAGTAACTCTTAACATTTTTTCTTTGTATGTAGCTGTATCTAAGATTACTATTTTGTTCCCTTTATCAGCCCTTGAGAAGATTACATCCTTTTTCCTTAAAGATTTAATCATCTGAATTTGTTTCAAATGTTTTTTTGGCTTTTTATTTATTAAGTTTTCCAATATAGGAGCTGATTTTTTCCTAATTATATTTTTGTCCATGGTTTCCAAGCCTTCTACTGCTAATTCTATATCTGCAATGAATTCATCCGGGTTGCTGGAGTATGTTATACATGTTTTTAGGCCTTGGTTAGGTACATCTATTTCTTCATTGTTAAAATTTTGCTTTGAGAGATTAATTACATTGTCTAGGGATGTGTTCTTTGCTGAAATTTTGTTATGTTTTGGTTGCCAATGATTATGATTATGTTTTAGTTTCTTATTTTGACGATAAACTTTCTCTTTGACTTTATAATTTATATGTTCAAATGATTTGGTTTCTAAGTGGTCCCATGCTGTGTTTCCTAGTAATTTTACAAGTTTCAAATGTAGGTTGTACAAAGAGAGGCCTATATTAGTTAGTTTTCTGTAGTGATTTGCTTTTTCGGATTTTAACACAATTTGCGAAACATGTCCTCAAAATAGGTATGAAAGTGAAGCAGATGTGTAAAAAATACGACTCATCTAAAATTTAATAATTAAAAATACAGTTTGTTTAAAAACAAACTAGCACCAAGCCTTGTTTGAGAACTATAAGGCTACCAAATTCAATTCGGTTCTGTATCTTCTACCCTTAATTTTATACCTATGATCGTTTCGTTCATAATAATCCGGATTATCTAACCTTACACTAACGTCCACCCATGCCTTTACACCAGCAGTAGCTTTGAATAATGCTACCAACCTATGTTTTTTACGCCTGATTCTTAATTCCTCCCATTTAGTCTCATCTCCTTTTATAGGTCCAAAATACTTGCCTCTTTTTATGAATTTTATTGCCCTCTTCTGTATTTTTTCTAACGGATCGATTTGGTTAGCTCTATACGGGTCCCAGCATGCTACTCCATATTCCATAACCGGCCACACTAAGGCCTTGTAGGCAATTTCCCTGGACCTAGCGCTCCCCTTTTTCAATATTCTCATTACAAAATGTAATGCCTTCCACGCATTCCTAGATGTGGAATTTACTTGTTCATCCCATACAGCATTACTTGCCAGGTACACTCCCAAGTATTTGAGGCTGTCCACCTGTGGAATTTGCACTCCTCCCATGTGATAGCTAACAATAATTTTGCCCTGAGTTCTACTAAAACCAATGGACTTACTTTTCTTGGCATTAATTGACATTTTGTTAGCCGCAGCCCAATTACAGATTTCATTTAAATCATTCTGAAGAGCGGTTTCATGCACTGTATTCCGAATTTTATTATAAATGATACAATCATCTGCAAACAACCTTATCTGGCAGTTAATATTAACAGCAATGTCATTAACAAAAACGAGAAACAGTAAAGGTCCTAGTACTGAGCCTTGCGGCACACCCGAACTTACGGCTCCCCTATCGGACAGCTCTTTACCTACTTTAACATTTTGCGTTCTCCCTTTCAAAAACTGTTTAACCCATAATACTACGCGTTTGTCAATTCCTGTATTAGCTAGCTTACAAATAAGTAAACTATATGGCACTACATCAAAAGCTTTAGAAAAGTAAATTACCACTGCATCAGTTCTTCCCCCTGCATCTACCTCATCTGCCAAATCTTGAAATAATGAAGTAATTTGACTTTCGCACGAATACCCAGGTCTAAATCCATGTTGCACTTCGTTAAACCACTTTTTATTTTCTAACTCCTCTCGTATATATTCTGCAATTAAATGCTCCATTAATTTACATACTACTGAAGTTAGACTAACTGGCCAATAATTATTTATTTCTGTTTTATTACCCCCTTTATAAATCGGAACTATAATAGCTGTTTTCCTGTCTTCGGTAAGGCACAGTTGTTAATTGACATGTTGAACAAGAGCATAAGATAGGGAATCATGGCTTCACCCCCAAGCTTTAATATTTCAGTAGGTATATTGTCTGGTCCCCTTGATTTTTGGTTTTGCAGCATCTTAATCCTTTTGCGTAATTTGGGTGCCATTATTTGAAAAATCGTTTCTCCACTCTCCCCAATTTCCTGTTCGGAACTATCGTCGGATTTAAGAAAAACCGATACAAATTGTGAATTTAATATATAAGCTTTATCCCTATCACTTAATACATCTATCCCATTAACGTTAAAATCTGGTATGCTCTCTTTATTTCCCCTGCGTCTTTTTACATAATTGTAAAATGATCTGCAACAATTATTTGTCCCGCTAAAAATGTTATCTAAGAATCCTTCCTGCGCTTGCAACTTTTCTTTTTGTAATTGTTTAGCTAATTCTTTAAATTTGTTAAGATGCCATTCTGATATCTTCCTTTTATTAGGCCACGCCGTGGCTCAGTGGTTAGACCGCTTGGCTCTCACCAAGGCGGCCCGGGTTCGATCCCAGGCGACCGCAAAGTGAGATTTGTGGTGGACAACACGGCGTTGGGGCGGGTTTTCTCCGGGACCTCCGGTTTCCCCCGCCATTTCATTCCACCGGTGCTCCATCTTCATCTCATGCATCACCAGTGTCACCGCCTGCGGTGCCGTATGTAGTAAAAGCGGGCGTTAAACACTACACATTTCAATTTCCTTTTATTATAAGCGTGCCTAGTCTTTCTTTTAAGTGTCCTAATACATTTTGTATAAAATTCTGGATCCGCGTTATGTTTAATAACTTTAAAAGGTACGTATTCTCTAATTGCTTCCAGGATAAGTGTTTCCTAGCTAACCCATGCTTCATTACATTAGTGGCAGATTTTACAAATAACCCATATTTTTCCCGGAGAAATATTTGGATAGCCTCCCCGTTCGTCCTATGGAAATCCCAACTAATTACTTGTTCCGTTTCAAACCGGTTTGTCTGCACTTTCCAGTTTAGGTCTAATTGCACACACTGATGGTCACTTATACCTGGCAAGACATCGCATGCAGCAAACAATGACTCAGGTTTGCATAAAAATACGTCCAGTAAT
The DNA here is from genome assembly GCA_030765055.1 of Mantis religiosa. NCBI lineage: Eukaryota > Metazoa > Arthropoda > Insecta > Mantodea > Mantidae > Mantis > Mantis religiosa. The sequence goes on along the minus strand of CM060956.1, from coordinate 122,824,100 downwards.
GCTGATTGTCGAGTAACAGTTTTCACGATTTGAAATAACCCCTGCTCCCAAACCAGATAGTTAATGAGCTTTTGGTCTTCACCTCCTATTAACTGTCCGTCCCGGTTAACATTTGGCAGATTTAGATCCCCTGCTAATATAACATTTTTTTCCCCTTCGGAAGAGATTTTCTCCACTAGTTTATGAAGTGTAGCATAATCAGTTTCTCTAGGTGGTCTATAGCAAGCTATTATTGTTAAATTATTCCCTTTGTTTGTTTGATCAATAATTTCGATTGCCATAATCTCAACCTCTTCTTCTACCCATAATGCTTTGCTGTTTAGCTCTGTTTTAGCGCAAATAAAGATTCCCCTCCCCTTCCATTCCTGTCCCTCCTAAACACCCTGTAATCTGTTCTGAATATTTCTGAATCATTAATGTCAACATTCAGCCATGATTCCGTATCTATAATGACACTTGGATTGCATATTTCTACTAAATTGCAAAACTCAACAATTTTATTCATAATACTAAGGCAATTTACCTTTAGCAGCCTTAAGGAATCAGCCCCTACCTGAAAATCGACGTTTTCCTGAAGTTGGTGTCATTGCTGCCCTTGCTGCTCGTTGTCGTCAGCCCACTTTGTCACCCTCGCGAACAAAGCTGCCAGCTTTGACGATCCTCTTCGGTTCAAGTGTACCCCATCCCATCCGTAGTGCCAGTCTTCAATCCACGAATTCGGGTCAAGAAACTTCGCACCCAGTCGCAATTATGTTGAATCAAGACATTGCAGCTATTTGTTTTAGATATACTTATTTTATACGTAAGATTTTGCATCTGCCCGGATCAGCTCTACTACCTGATTTAGGACTTCATGTGCGAACAGAAACTACGAAGCACCTGACAGTTGATCACCGACTGCTATTCCTAGTGTATGCAGAAAAAATACCTATCACAGCAGTAATATATAATTCTCATTCGAGATTATATTTTCTTGCACATGCAAAGCAAAGGAGACTGTTAATCATCCCTCTTTGTCATATTTGAGCCCTGTTGGGAATTTGTAAGCTGATACAAAAAGGTTGTTGTATTCTTATTTGCTTGTGGATGGCTGAATGACAAAAGATTGCATCTGGCCAAAATTCAAGAAGCTGTTGATTTGTAGCTTCTTGTCCACATTTTGGTATGATTTAACTTTTTCTGTGCCTCGATGGTTGAGTGCAGATTTGTGCTAGGTGTCCAAATATCTGCCATTAATTATGTTACATGTGTGTTTTAAATTTAGTAGTTAATATTTTATTTATTCTTATTATTTGAATTATTTAACTCAAGTATTTGCGGAATTATCTCCTTGTGTACAGAAATGCCAAAGTTATGTTAATGCTGTTTTAATGTTGATATTGTAACTTTGTGCGTTCGTAGAATTAAAAGGCCGAGTTGCAGAAATTAAAATTCTCCTTTATTTTTGTCGAAATACACTATTCAATTCTCATGTAAGAACATTAATCACATATACACAGTCTTACAAGGTCGATCACAATAACAGTGACAGCAGATTACATCTTTAGCTCTCATTACAACAACACAGCTGGCTATCTCTGATTTCACAACTGACTCTCTGGCGTGTCACAATCCTTTTTATATATCTATTCATACATAAGTCGAGAACATTCTCACACAAATAAGAAAACAACCATTCTCCGTCAATCGAGATATCTCTATAAATTTCCAAACATGAAACCCTACCTGTGGCGGCGAGTCCTTTATCTGAGATAACATTCTTTACCGCCTCTGATAATTTCGCCGCGATATCGTGAACTGCTCATGCAAGCTCGTGAAACATTGTCCGCCGTCTATTATCGATTTGTGCCGACAGGTTTATGCCCAGCGCCACGACACTCCTCCCTCCTCAAGTCTGGTCGTCCCGAACAGCACCATCGTAGCGGGCCAGACGATCCAGGTGTACCACCAGCATCTCCTCTCGGGGCATATTCTGGATGCGGTAGACCACGTCATTAGTCCTCTTCACCACCCGGTACGGTCCTTGCCATGGTTGCTGTAGCTTCGGGCAGCGTCCCTTGGTGCGAGTAGGGCGGTACAACCAGACTAGGTCACCCTGCCGGAACCCTTGGCTGTTGCCTTGCCTGTCGTATGTGGTCGCTCGCCTTCTGGATGTTCTGACGAGCCATCTCATGCATGTCGTGGAGATGGTCCACTAGGTTCTCCACATACTCGGTTGCTGGCTGTTTTGCGTCAGGGGGTCTTCCAAAAGCCAGATCACAGGGGAGGCGTAACTCCCGGCCGAACATTTAACTGGCTGGCGTCATCTCAGTGGTGTCGTTTGTTGACGAGCGGTAGGCCAGTAAGAACAGTGGCACCTTAATGTCCCAGTCTCGCTGATGGCTGGCCATGATCTTCCTCAGGTGTTCCTCTAAGGTCTTGATGTACCTCTCGACCATGCCGTCCCACTGTGGACATAGGGGTGTCATGCGGATCTTGTTTACCCCAAGCCTCTCTAGTGCCTCCTTCATCAGGTTGGATTCAAAATTAGTGCCCTGGTCGCTGTGGAGCTCTAACGGCACCCCATATCGGCAGAACACTTGCTCCAAAAGGTAGTCCGTGATTGTCTTTGCCTCCTGGTTCGGAATGGCCACTTGGTGAAGTAATCCACGACCACCATCAGGTACTTGTTGCCTCGGTCGGACACGGGAAATGGTCCAGCTATGTCGACGGCGATCCTTTCGAATGGCGCTCCGACGTTGCACTGCTGCATGCGACCCGGCTCCTAGACTGGGGGCCGCGACTCGCCGCGCACACGTGACACTGACGGCACCATCTCTCAGCGTCTGCTTGGAGCCTCGGCCAGTAATAGCGCTGTCGAAGTTTGTCGATCGTTCGGTTTGCTCTCAGGTGTCCTGAGGCACCCGCGTGCACCTCGTCCAAGATTTCCGGGACCTTGCTTCGGGTGAGTATCAACTGTTCTCTCTGCATCTTCCCAACAGGCGATTCCCATACCCAGAACAGCACGCCCTCTCTTGTCTTCAAAGAATCCCATTGGGCCCAATACGACTTGTAGGTGGCGCTCCTCCGTGCGATGTCATCCCAGGTTGGTCTTGGCCCTGCCTCCACTTCTCTCAATGGTGGCCCCAAGTCTGCGTCCTCCAGCTGCTCCCTCCTCAGGCCTGCGCTATCCCAGCCACCCGCAGGTGCTGCCGTGAATACTCGGATTGCTGCGGCACGCTCCTGTTCTTCCTTCGTCGTGCATTGACCGCACTGTGCAGGGTCTTCGAGACCTGCCGTGTGCGTTACCGTGGCTCTTCCCTCTACGATGTTCAGAGGTGAAGTTGTACTCCTACAGCCTCTGGACCCAACGTGCTGTCTGGCCTTCCAGGTTCTTAAAGCTCAATAGCCAGGTAAGGGCACAATGGTCAGTCCTGAGGTGGAATGGCTGACCGTACAGGTACTTGTGGAAGTGCTCCAAGGTCTTTACTACCGCCAGTAATTCTCACCGGGTGAGGCAGTAGTTCTTCTCTGCCTTGGATAGCGTCTTGCTGTAGTACGCTATGACCCGCTCTTGGCCGTCCTGAATTTGCGATAGGACGCCTCCAAAGCAATGATCGCTGGCGTCGGTGTCCACAATGAAAGCGCCGCCTGGTTGTGGAAATCCCAAAATAGGAGCACTGCACTGTGTCTCCTTCCGGTGCTGGAAAGCGTGTTCAACGTCCTCCGTCCACACATAGGGTCGTTGTTCCTCTGTCAGGCAGGTAAAGGGTTGGGCGATGTTGGAGAACCCCTTTATGAAACGGCGGTAATAACTGCACAGCCCCAGGAAACTGCGCAACTCTCGCTTATCCTTTGGCCGACGCCAATCTCTCACAGCTTGGGCTTTCTGCGCGTCTGTGGCCACTCCGGTTGGTGAGATTATGTGGCCCAAGTAGTTATCTTCTTTGCAGAAGATCTGGCACTTCTTTGCGTTAAGCTTCAACTTAGTTGCCTGCAGTCTCTGTAACACTCTGCTCAGGTTGTCTAGATGGTCTTCGAACATCTTGCCGACGATGATGATGCCGTCCAGGTATAGCAGGCATGTGCCATATGTCACTCCTCTAATTACTGATTCCATGAGGCGTTGAACTGTGGTCGTTGCATTGCAGAGGCCAAAGGGCATAACTGTGAACTGCCAAAGCCCTTGGCCTGTCGAGAATGCAGTCTTCTTGTCTCTGGGGTCTAGAGCCACCTGCCAGTAACTGGACTTCAGGTCCAGGGGCGAGAACCACTGTGCACTTGCTAGCGTGTCCAGGGTGTCGTCAATCCGGGGTAAGGGGAAACAGTCCTTCCGGGTGAGAGCTTTCAGCCTCCTGTAATCCACGCAGAAGCGTAGTTCGCCGTTCTTCTACGTCACCAGAACTATAGGGGAACACCAAGGGCTGTCAGACTCTTCAATCACTCCCCTGGATTTGATGTCGTCTACCATATCCCGTACCACCGCTTGTTTCGCCAACGGAACGCGTCTAGGTGGTTGCCGAATAGGCCGGGTTTCTCCGGTGTCGATGCGGTGAAGCACCTTATCCGTGCGGCAGTAGTCACTGTCGCCTTGGCTGAAGACGCGCTGGTATCGCCTTAGTAGTTGTCGAACTTTCTCCAGCTATTCTGCGGTCAGGAGGTTGGCCGCTCTCTCCAATAAGCCCTCCAGCCGGGGCTCCAGGTGTTGCGTCGGCACCGGCTCCTGTGTCTTGTGGATAGCTGTCACGCTGACCACGGGCTCGCACATCCCCAGCTCCGTTCCGGCCTGGACGTCGTGATCGGTGTCTGCCAGGTTCAGCAGCCTCATTGGCACCTCTCGGCACGGCAATAATGTTCTGGCTACACAGAGTCCGTGCACAGGCGTCACCTGGTCCAGCATCATGTACTTCGTCCGCTGAACTTCCAGTCGCGCCTTCGCCACCACCTCACTTCACGCGGGGATCACCACATGTTCCTTTAAGTTGACCCTGCAGATTCCAAGACGCTCATCGGGTTGCCGGAGTACCACCTCTTCTCTATTGAACCGCAGGACCTTCCTGCCGACGTCGACGGCCACCTCGTAGCTGTTGAGGGCATGCAATCCCAGTATCACCTCAGCCACCTTCCCGACGAACACCCATTCACGCACGACACTCCGTCCCAAGGTCAACTTCAGCACGGCTTCCTCCACAGGCAAGGTATCACCCGATGCCGTCACAAGCTGATATGGTCGGCTCGGCTTTATTGTCGGCAAACCTTTCGCCACGTCAGGTCTGATGATGGTCACGGCTGCCCCAGTGTCTACCAGCACGCGATACGGCTTCCCGCTCACCCAACCCTCCGCGATGAGGCTGTCATCCATACGCCGGCTGACGGCGCGTAGTGTCACTCGAGGGGATGGTGGTGATGGCGCCGACTGGCCCCTCCCCACGACGGCCCTTACTCGTTATCCGTTTGCTCATCCTGGTGTGGGCAGTCTCTCTCCAGGTGTCCGGGCTGTCCACACCACCACACAGGCCACTAGGTCTTCGCCGGCATCGCTCTGCTGGTCTTCTTTCTCCGGTGTAGCGGACACTCCTCGCTCTCGACGTCGGGATAGCTGTTACCTCGGCCGCCTCCATCCTTAATACTGCATTTAGCGCCTCGTGGGTGGTTTCATAATCGCCGAGCAATAGGCGCTGACGAATCTCCGTGTCTAGTACACCGTCAACGAATGTATAGGCAGCTTCCCGGGATACGAACTCTGGTGCGAGGTCGACTAGGGCCTTGCTACCCAGTTGCTCAACTGCCATGGCGAACTCCTGCAGCGTCTCCCCTGGCTGCTGTGACCTTCCCTTTAGCTGGCTGTAGTACGCTGCGGCTAAGCGGTGGCTTCCAATACGATTCTCCAGGGCCTCCCAGATGTCCTTGGGCGCCGAAGTTGTCTGTGCCGCGTTCAGGACTTCCGCGGCCCGTCCCTGAAGGCTGGCTAATAACTGCGTGGCCTCTTCCTCTGGTGACCACTTGTGTTTGGCCATCGTGAAGAATTGACGCCGGAAGACTTCGAAAGTTGTTGCGCCGTCGTATCTAAGAGGTTTGACGCGCGTAGATGTGTCGCATCCCGACGCGTCGCCCTTTAGATCCTTTAACCTCCTGCTGACTACGACCTCCACCATGGCGTTCAGGGACTGCTTTGCTGTCAGACTTTCACTCCAGCTCGAAAAGTGGTTCGCCAGATCTTCGACGACGCGCTCATCCACTTGACCCATCCGCTTGCCCAGCTCTGTGACGTCATCTCTCGCGCCGGTCAGCTGTTCTTCGAAATTTACGGCGTGGGCCTCGTTTGCCGCTTTCAACTCCGTGGTCAATTCGGCCATCTTCGCGGTCAGGCTGTTCTTTCTGGCTTCCATCTTCTCGATATGGTTATCGTTAGCTGTCTTTATTTGTTTCAGCTCTGCGGCCAGGTTGTTTTTGGCGCCTCTGTTTTGCAGCGAGGTTGTCATTCGCTGCTTTCATTTCTGAGGTGAGTTCGGCTTTTATTTCCATCATCTTCTCCAGAATCCTTTCCAATGCAGCCTCCATGGTGATAATATCCCGCTACCAGACACCAGTTGTAACTTTGTTGGTTCGTAGAATTAAAAGGCCGAGTTGCAGAAATTAAAAATCTCCTTTAATTTTGTCGAAATACACTATTCAATTCGCACTTAAGTAAGAACATTAAATCACATATACACAGTCATAGAAGGTCGATCACAATAACAAACAGTGACAGCAGATTACATATTTAGCTCAACATGACAACAACACAGCTGGCTATCTCTCTTTTCACAACTGACTCTGGCGTTTCACCAACCTTTTTATATGTCTATTCGTAAGTCGAGAACATTCTCGTACAAATAAAACAACCATTCTCCGTCAATCCAGATATCTCTATAAATTTCCAAACATGAAACCCTACCTGTGGCGGCGAGTCCTTTATCTGAGATAACATTGTTTACCGCCTCTGATCATTTCGCCGCGATATCGTTAACTGCTCAAGCAAGCTCGTGAAACATTATCCGCCGTCTATTATCGATTTGTGCCGACACGTTTATGTACAGCGCCGCAACATTATTGTCTTCAGCGTCTCCATTTATAAAACTAACGAAATTGAAAAGTTAAAAGCAGTGTGAGATATGAACCTAGAAAATGATGATTGGAAGCAGTTCCTTGTTAACCGCTCATTCATGTAACGTTGTTGAATGTTCTGTTTTAGTACGTATAAGTTAAGCACTACACTCTCAGCCAGAGCTGCTTCTACTGTTCTTTTGAGTGTATTATGAACATTGTATTGTGTACTGATGTTACAGATTCATATGGAGGCTTTTGTTTCCATGACTAACTCTATCATAGTTAATGGTATTTTAATAAATATTTAAGGGAGAATGAATTACTGTATTGTTATTCATTTGGTTTGAAATATTTCAGGTTAACATCACAAGGAGTTTCTGAAGAAACAGGATCTCTCCACTTCCCTCATACACTCAGAACCAAGAGGGCACTACCAAGTGGAAGAAATTCCTTCACATATGAAAACAGCCAGGTTTGCAGTCACACCATCAAATGAATGTGGCAGATCTGAGACAAGGACATACAAGTGTGACAAATGTAAGAAGTGTTTTAAACAGAAGTCCCACTTAAACAAACATATTATGTTACATTCGGATACAAGACCATACAAGTGTGACGAATGTGAGAAGTCTTTTAAACGGCAGTCCCACTTAAACAAACATATTCTGTTACATTCGGATACCAGACCATACAAGTGTGACGGATGTGAAAAGTCTTTTAAACAGAAATATGCCTTAAACAAACATATACGGTTACATTCAGATACAAGACCATACAAGTATAACAGAAGTACAACTTAGACCAACATATTCTATTACATTTAGATATAAGATCATACAAGTGTGACAAATGTGAGAAGACTTTTACACAGAAGTACAACTTAGAGCAACATATTCTGAAACATTTAGACATAAGACTATACAAATGTGAGAAATGTGAGAAGTATTTTAAACAGAAGTCTGACTTAAACAGACATATGCGGTTACATTCAGATACAAAACCATACAAGTATGACAAATGTGAGAAGTCTTTTAAACAGAAGTCTGACTTAAACAGACATATACGGTTACATTCAAATACAAAAGCATACAAGTGTGACAAATGTGAGAAGTGTTTTGAACGGAAGTATAACTTAGACCAACATATGCTGATACATTTAGATACAAGACGTTACAAGTGTGAGAAATGTAAGAAGTCTTTTAAACATAAATATGCCTTAAACAGACATTTTCGATTACATTCAGATACAAAACCATACAAGTGTGACAAATGTGAAGTCTTTTAACAGAAGTAGAACTTAGACCAACATATTCTGATACATTTAGATACAAGATGTTACAAGTGTGAGAAATGTGAGAAGTCTTTTAAACGGAAGTCTGGCTTAAGCAGACATATACTACTTCATTCAAATACAAGACGTAAAAGGTGAGACAAATGTGAGAAATGCTTTAAACAGAAGCCTGGCTATAACCAACATATTCTGTTACATTTAGATAAAATACTTTACAAGTGTGAGAAGTCTTTTAAACAGAAGTCTTGCTTAAACAACAATGTACAGTAGCGACGATAGTTCTGTGCCGGTGACCTCTTTTCTTCGCACACTGGAGAAGAGTCTATGCCCAAGCGTCTCTTGCATCTTCTGCTAGTGCTAGAAGATGGAAGACGATGCAGCCCGGCCATATTTCACAGACTAGCCTTTACTAAAACGCATACCTTAAGATATATGAGCACTTCTTCATCTTAGCCACTTCTTTACTGCTTTATATCTTTCCTTTCAGAAATGTTTTCATTTAAAGAAAATGAAAATCTGAGATGATCTTTTTGTGGCTTATAGCACATGGAAGTGATTTAGCCGATTCTCGTATGAAGATGTTTCATCTGTTTAGATAACCGACCTTCCTTCCTCTCTAAGCCTTTTTATGACACGTAAATATGACACGCACCAATTTCTCAAATAGCAGTCCTATAATAAGACACTGTTGTTTCTTGTTTTCTTCTACTTGAAACCTATGCCACATAAGATGGTTTTTAAACTATTGCTTCCTCCTTATTAGTCAATGGAATCTTGGTGTTTCAGGAGTCCCAAATTTTGACACTGGGTCCAGTTTTCTCCTGAATATACAAATTATAAATTGTTTGGTGAATAACACACCTATCAGTCATAAATTACAGTGATTGTTTCTGGTACACGATTTACTTTCCAGATATTTCAAAGGAGCTCACTTATGCCTCGCATCTCTCCCCTTCTTTAATTATTTTACGAAATTTTCTCTCAGATACTTTTGTTGCTGCACTCACCCTCCCTTGCATTTTATTAGCATATCGCCAGAAACTTCTTCCTTTTTCGGAATAGATTGACATTAATAACTTCGTGGTTTAGCTGTGAAGTGTTTTTCCACCAAGTGTGCGTTGAATTGAAGGCATTTTAATCTAAAAAAGAAAATATATAAAAGTACACACACATATACACAGACAAAACGCTAAAAACCAGTACGATTAATAATATAAATTTCTAAAGCTTTAAAATCTTAACGTGACGACACCGAAGCTTTAAAAGTTAACCGGTCAAACCTCTCCACGATACTGTCCTTTTCAGTGTACTGCGCATAACCGAGCTCAGCAAATGGATTCTAAGTGACTGCGCACACGGTCTCCACCGGCACAGAACCATCGTCTGTACTATACAGTCACATTCAGACATTACACCATAAATGTGTGACAGATGTGTTTCAAACCCAGATCTGGCTTAGAAAGACATAGTGTAATACATGAAGAGTAACACAAATGTAAGTCTTTGGAATGAAATATTAACTTAGAGCAACATTCATTTTCTGTTGTACTAAAACATACAAATACGTTTTTGGGAAAGGTTGCTCAAGAGAAGGTCATCCAGTCCATCGTTCTGGTATAGTGGTAAATTGATATATCAGTTATCAGACGATATGGTCAGGCAGCTGAAGAAAAGATACTACCTTGAGGTACTCCTAAATTTATGACGTAGGGATGAGAGAGGAAGTTGTCTTTTGATACAACGAAAGTATGGTTTTTGAGATAATGATGAATTGTGTGAATAAGGTATGATGGGATATAGTGTATAAGGTGATGGAGAAGTCCTTCATGCCACACTGTGTCGCAGGCTTTGGAGATGTTTAGCAACGTAATGACGGTTGTTGAAACCTTTAACCACCTCGTCCACGATGCGTAGTGGTTTATGCGTGGTGGAGTGTTGCCGTCGAAATCCAAATTGTTCAGGACGCAGCACATTATCTTGGTCTAGCAAGTTCTGTCGGCGTAGCTGGAGTACCTTTTCATAGAGCTTGCTTATCGAAGGAAGGAGACTGATGGGTCTATGGCTGCTTACTTGTTGTGAGTCTTTTCCAGGCTTTGGGAGAGTGATGATTTTTGCATGTCTCCATGCAACTGGGAAGTAGGCTAATACAAGTAAGCTGTTAAATAGATGCAGTAGTAATAGGATCCATGAGTGAGGAAGAGCTTTGAATGTAGCATATGGTACATTGTCAGCATCTGCTGCTTTATATGGGCGCACGGAGTTAATTATATTCCTTACTTCAGCTGCAGTTGTTATCTTCATACCACCTAGCAAGTGTGGTGTGATGAGATAGTGCCCTACAGTCAATGAAATTTCATCTGTAATCTGTTGATGAACAGGTTCTGCAGGGTGGAATGAGGAGACGAGATGTTCTGCCATGAATTCCACTTTATCTCTTGCTGAAGTAGAAACTCTCCTGCCATCAGTAAGGGGCGGATCAGATTTAGGGATCCCTAGAAGTGCCCTTGACATTCTCCATAAAGATCTGTCTTATATGTCAAGAGAACTCAGACGCGTCTCCCATTCAGCGTTACTGTGGTCAAATAGTTCTAGTTTGACTAGATGTTGCAACTGGTTCCATTCACGTTTGTGAATAGGGTTGCATGTTAGCGACGCCTTGCCTTGTTTTTATCACCAATAAGGCGCCTTAACTCATATGGGAGAGATTTCTGGATGCTAAAAGTAGTACTCCGTGGTGGAGTGGCTTGTTCCATGGTTGCTGCCATTGTGGTTGTGATGGTAGTGACCAGTTATTCTGCCTCTTCGTAGGTATTACAAGGAAGAACCTCTGTAGGCTGCAAGGCCATTAGTTCCGTGTACTTACACTTGTTTGTAAATCTTGGATTAAGTACGATTGGAGTGCCCTTTAGAATTGCCTAGCACTGATAGAGGAACAGGAGTGGGTAATGGTCTGAAGAAATTTCAGGGATAGACATGATTTTGGGTGACCGCGAATGTTTTGCAGAATTGCGAAATCCAAACAGTCTGGTGGACGGCGATCCCCATGGGATATGGTAGGTGATGAGGGAGCAAGATTGCGCCTTTCCTGGTAGTACTCAATTACAGAACCCTTGTGATTACGGATGGTAGAGTTCCACAGGGGCTCTTTGCATTGAAGTCACCCATAGCTATTGTGGGTGAACCTGCAGAGAAGATGGTATCCAGTTCCTTAACATTAAAAGGCCTGCGATGTGGAATATAGATAGAAAACCGGTTAAGAGGGACTTTGTTCGTGGCCACTTGAATTCCAGTAGCTTCCAGAAGATTGGAAGGCGACAAGTGTAGCCTGTGGTGTTGAATATTGTGGCTAATGAATATCGCAGTACTACCATGACCATCTGCGCGATCAGACCTATGACAGATCATACCAGTAATAGAGGCCTTCAAGTGGCGGTATATGTGTTTCCTGCACCATAAGCAGTTGCACCCTGTTCACTGCTATGAAGTTTGCTGTTTCCTTATTTTGTTCCTCAACCCTTTGGCATTCCAGGAGCAAATCTTTAAACTGAGGATGTTAGTAGCTATTTTATTGTTGTCCGCCATAATGTGCCAAGAAGGTAAAAACGGTGTGCACAAGGATGGTTGCAGAAGGGATGTTAGCAGGTCGCTGGGCTAAGGCTTCAACCAACGCTATTGCGAAGTCAGTTTGTAAATGTACTAGGATTTTATCCATGAGTTTTAGAAACTGTGCATCTGGGATGGACGGATTTAGAGATGATGATGAGGGCATGGAGTTTGCAGATGAGTAGTGCACTGGCAGACGTTGTTGGGCCAGTTGGTGGATCCCAGTAGAAGATTTAGGTTTGGAACTAACAAATGTAATGTTCCTGGAAGCAGTGTTGGGTGGAGTGTTACTTGCTGCCTTCAGTGGTTGAGATGGTGCATTTACTTTAGGTAAAGTGTTTGAAGACTCCTGTGGTTTGGTGTCTACATGAGGTGAGTTTCCAGAGGCTGTGGTTCCTGTGGAAGTAGCAGATTTAGTAGGTTCGACAGTGTTCTGAAGGGCTGCTGTATAGCTCTTGTACTGAATCCTGTGTATGTGTATTTGTGCATTGAAGTGGCTTAGCTGGTGGGCGATAGGATTCAACTCGGATGATGGCGTTGAACATCCTCGTCTCCTTATATATCTGCTGGTAGCTTCCTTCCTTTTTAAGCCTACTCTGAAGTGTGGAAGAAGTTGTGGGGTTTGGCTAGGATTAGAGCGTAGCTGGCCAACTCTTTACACAGGGTACTGCAGATCTTTTAATTTGGCAGTGATGTCTGCTTCAGTAATGTACATGGGCAGGTCTTTTAGTGTCACGTACAGTAGTTTCTCCTCTGGCAGTAGGGTAGTCAAATTTTGAGTATTGCTTTCAGTAAGCACTTTCCGATGGTCGTCAGACGACTCTGGCAGGAAAGCAACAGTGCCGCTCATGTTGCGGATGGAGTATTTTAAGTTGGGGTGGTTGGTGTTTAAATATCCCGTGAGATCCCTAGCCTTACTCGGGTCTCTTAAGAAAATAGGCGTAGCCTTAGCAGAGCGGGCTACAGCAGTACTCTGTACTGGTGGAACTCCAGATCTTATAGCAGAAGTGTTTGGAACTGCAAATGCTGCTGGGGAGTTATTGTGTAAGGAAGCCAAAGGTTCTGGCCATCTCCATTTGTTGTTTAGAGGCACAGTAGGTACCTCATCATCGGTTACCATGGGTAATCCATTAAACTTATTTGCAGTTGGTAAAGGGTCAGGTTGATGTGGATGCTTAAGAGCTTTACAACGTGGCTTCTTTGTCGTAACTCCCTTTTGTTGAGCAGTAGACATAAACTTCTCATTGAGAAGCAAGTAATTGGCAATTTCTTCTACACGCACTCGGTGTGCTGAGTAGAGTTGAAAGGCACTCAGAGTGACCTCTGGGTTAGCATTCGCTATGGTGTTGTGTAATTGCTGGTCAGCCAGTTCCAGGAATTTATGTCTGGCCTTCTTTTCCAGGAAGAGTATCGTTTTATCTCCTCGAGTCAAAGGCATGGGAGGACCAACTATTATTTAACGGTCCATGAAATAACGAAAATCCTCTCCATTTACGTAATATAGAAGGCATTCGGGCTCATCGGAAGCCTCATTTTCTGGAGCAGGCAAAAACTCATCAAGAGCTTCAGAAACAGAAGCCATTTCACTTTCCTCCATGGTCGTGGTATTGATTGGTGTAGTTGAACCAATAGCAGCTCACAATACACCTACCAATGAGAGGGCAGTATTGGCCAATAGGAGAGTAGCAGGGCTACGCCGCCCTGTTTTGGGGGGAAAGCCTTGGGGAATCTTAAATGTAATAGAGGAAGAATAGAAAATAGAGAAACAACAAGTGTAGGGTGCAATAAGCCCGAGTATCAGAGGGCCTACCCGCAAGGCGCCTAGAAACCAGTCACTAGGACTGTTGGCTCAGCCTTGATACTCTGCCCAATCACTTTGTTAGTTGTAGCTCTGGCGGGCACTGAAGCTGCTTCTGTGGGCTCGCAGACAATGCTTTCCCGAAGCTGCAGCTAGCTGGTGGCGTGATGCTTTGCTGGACGGTGTTGACTCTCTTCTCGAAGAGAAGTGTGCGAGAGACAGTTGCTTAAATCTGTTTATATATACTTGTCCCAGAAAGCTTCCTTTCTCACCATGAATTATTTATACGTTCCTGAGTTCCAGAATATACATTAAAAGCAAAACATCTCTCTATATAAAATAAACAGTAATTAAATGTAAGCCATGATCTATGAACAAAATTAAATGTTGTAATAAAACTTGTTAGACTATCACAAATTTCTTCCCGTGCGGTAAGATATGACAAGTGTTGCTATCTATACGCAGCAAGATACTGCACTTTCAACCAACAGTTCTCTCCTCCCGCACATTCAATTTTATTGGAAGACGTTCTCTATAAAATATATGTTAATAAGAAAGGATATTGAATTCAACTCACACTGTTTCTCTTCTGGTCTCCGTCAAGCCGCTCTAACCATTGAGCTACTATGGCCAACGTGCCAACATGACATTACATTCTCCAATTGACTCGTGTTTTTTCCGGTAAACTACTAGGGGCTCGCATAAACACATGAGAAAACTACCTTAATGGCGACTTACTATGCTGTAAGTACTTTAAGGCCCGGGCTTTATAGTTCGGACCACTATTACATAAAATTAATGGAAATTAATTGTTCTTTCACACAAGCCGTGTGTAGGACGCACTATGAAACAGTAGAGCCAGACTGAAAAATTCAACACCATAGCCGGGATTTGAACCACGGAATTTCTGGTCTCCATCCAGCCGCTCTAACCATTGAGCTTCTGTGGCCAACGTGCCGATATGACATTAAATTCTCCAACTGACTCGTGTTTTTTCGGGTAAAGCGCCAGGTATTAAGGTAGTTGTCTCATGTTTTATATTTATATGTACATTCTTATGGTCCACATTTAGAAAAATGTACTTCTTTTGGCAAACAGGAAGTGTTACGGCGATCTTATATATTGTACCAATCAAAGAAAATGCGATGACAGTGTCACTACTTAGCGAACTGCTCGTAATTGATTTGACAATTCAATGCACAGCGTCAATACTCATTACACTATTTGTAAAATTTCTTTCTTTCAGGCTGCAGGAGATAAATGAACATCATAAATGTCATAATAAAAGCATAAACGGGCTCCTCTCAAACTAGAATATATTTTGGAAATGTTTATAGACTAGTTCGACCAACTGCACATTACGTTAGGATCATTACTAAGTTCATGCAGTTTATAATTAGATACAAGTTCCAAGAAAATTAGAACTTTCAAGTCTAATTAACAGGAACCCACGAGAAAGCTTTGGAAAATGTGTAAATATAGATTTGTTTGAGAAGCCTTGCTTTCTCACAAAGCATTTATGGTTCCTCCTTGTTTTAGTAAATTGTACAGCCAATTGTCGATAATCAATAGAGCATAATCATATCTAAAGTTGTAGGTCATGAACATGTTTAAGATTTGATATAAGCGTTGGTGAAGAAGTATAGATTTTCGCAGGTTCTAGCTCTGTAGTCTAGTACCTTGAACTTCCATTAGGCGTTGCTTAACCTCAGTGGGACGGTCAGGCCTGCCAGACGCACATAATGCCCACTGCCCTATCCATTACAAGGATTTTGTCTAGAAGTCAGATAGCTGGTGCCTATTACAGAGACATAAAAGAACATTACTCAATGTATTTTTAGAAAAAGAACTTTGTTGCCTTTGGTTAACATTTGTTTAAAATGACTACACAACTGACAAACGTAAAATTTCCACATTTTGCTCTTTTCACCTGTCGCGGCAACAGGAATAAATGGTTTCGGCGCAAATACATATAAGACGGATAGCGTTTCACGGAGATAAATAGCTTGCATAAGCAAATAAACATACCGCCGGAGATAAAGGTCTGCCAAAACAAACAAGCTGAGATAAATGGAAATTTCTGGTGACATCTTGATTCGGTTTCTTTATTGTTCTGGAAGAGTCTGTAATTATTATTGAGGTATTTAAGGGAGCGACGATACGCCAAGAGTCAGGCGCAAACCGTTGTAACGAGAGCTGATGTTATAAAGTAATGTAATCAGAACGCTGTTTGGTCATCCACTTAGGTAGACTGTGTGTATGTGTCGTACTGCTGTTCCGTGAGAATTGGTCAGAGTGTATTTCTACGGAAATAGAGAACATTTGAAATATCTGCAACTTGGACTTTTACTTCTACGAACCCACAAAGTCACACTTGGTGTCAGAAGTGGGACATACCACTATGGAGGCACCATTGGAAAAGATTTTAGCGGAACTGAAAGAAATGAAGACGGCTAACATAACCGAAAAAGATGGAAGAAATGAAGCCCGAATTGACAACGAAGGTGCTAGCTGCAAACAACAACTTGGCCGCGACAATATTATGTATAAAAGCACTTCATTCTAAATAAAAATACGTCTAAGAGTTTCAACTGGAATCAGAAGTTTAAGACTCTGAATAATTATAAAACTTACTTGTAGGTATTTGACTGAATGTTGTTACACATGACACAGTACAATTTAAATATGATGACTCAGCTAATATTGGTGAAGGCAAAAATATTAATACTAGATTTTATCCCTCCATAATTAGATGTATGTTCCAACAAAATAAAACAAATGACCTCTACCAGACAAGGAATTCATGAGTAAATTGAGTCATGAGCCATGAGCGAGAACAAGTCATCCGGGTACTCCCGGACAGTGGACAGAGCGCCACGATACCTATCCGCTAAGCGGATTTACCCGAGCGGTTAGAATTTGGTCTTTTCTTCAAAGCTTTAGTGTCCTTGTGTTGTGATGGACCTGATTCGACCTCTGCTAGTGCTCCTGGCGGCGGGGTGATCTTTCAGGAAGGAGGCCAGTGCCCGATGCCGCCACGCTAGGAGTGGCCTGCTTGCAAGGTCCGTCCAATGTGGCGGGGCCAGGAGCGAGAGGTCAGGAAGTTAGGGAACATTTAGGTCGTGATCGAGTTTAGGTCTCACGGGGGGAACTGGACTGTCGGGTTTCAGCCGACAAGTCAAATCCAGTCCTAGTGTGGCCGGGACAGAGTGTAGTGCTGAAGGGATGAGAGGCTGGTCTCACCACCCAAGGCCGTCCTTAGGCAGGGGGTAGCTCTTTCTCCTTCTGGGCACACGGTGGTCATATTGCCCTAGTGTGTTAACTAAGTGGTTGGGATGTAATTCTGGCATACAATGTGCACGAGGGTTCACTCACATCGTCCTCAATGTAAGGTACGTCAGAATGTGTGTGTAGATTTTGTGATGGAAACATACGTTCGGTATCTTAGATCATCCTAAGAACCCTGTTCTGCACGGCTTGCAGTCTGCGAATGGTGGTACGAACCACCGATCCCCAGACCTCGCATCCATACAGGATCAGCGGCGAGATGATCGCACGATACTCCCGTAGTTTCAGGCGAGTGGGCATGGTCGATCGGAATATGGGGTACAACTGCCTGAGCGCTGCATAGCCAAGGCTGATTCTTTCACGGTCATGTGGGGTGAACGTGAGGCCACGGTCCAGTCGAACACCCAGGTGTTTGGCAGATCGGAACCAAGGGATCCTCCTCCACCGCAACCGCAGGTCTCCTTCTGGGCGCCAGCGGAGGACCTTCACCAGCAGAAGGGTAGAGCTCTTCTGTGGGCTAATGGCCATCATTCACCTTTCACTCCACGTGCCGGTGGCTTGGAGTGATCATTGCAGCGGAGGGAGGCAGTAGCGGACGTTTATGTTCTGTGGAAAGATGAGGACGTCGTCAGCATATTGGCACAGACCAGTGCGAGGCTCTTTTGGGAAGTCAGACATGTAGGCAGCAAAGAGTAACGGCGACAGTACACTGCCTTCCGGGACTCCCGCCACTATGGGTCTGACGGAGGAGAGTTTACCTTCGACCCGCACCCTGAAGGTTCAGTCCCGGAGCATATAATATTTTTAGAAATATTTCTGTGTTCGTCTGTGTAAATTATAACTCAAAAACTTCAAGTTTATTATAAATCAAACTTATACTTATGTCGAGTGTCTGCCAAGAATGTAACACAAGATGTTTAATAATCTCCGTGCACATTAAACTAACATATACTGCATGTAGTTCGTAATTACTAAATGGAGAAGATCATGTTTATAAAATACTGTGACTTTGTGGGTTCGTGAAATAATAAAACGAGGTTGCGAAACACAAAAGCTACACTTTATTTTCCTCGAAATACACTGTTCAACATTACAAAATTGCTAGAACCTCAAAACTGTTTATTTTCTCTAACAACTACTCTCAACTGTCTCGCTTCCGGTAACGATTGGTTCCGAAGTTTTACGAATCTCCACCGGCTTCGGCTTCGCGAGCCTACCACCAGGGCGACACTGCTCCCTCCTCAAGGCTGGTCGTCCCGAACAGCGCCTTCGTAGCGGGCCAGGTGATCCAGGTGTACCACCAACATCTTTCCTCGGGGCACCTTCTGGATGCGGTAGACCACGCCGTTAATCCTCTTCACCACACGATACGGTCCTTGCCATAGCTGCTGAAGCTTCGGGCAGCGTCCCTTGGTCCGGGTCGGGCGGTACAACCAGACCAGGTCACCTTGCTGGAACCCTTGGCTGTTGGTTCGCCTGTCGTATCGGGTTTTCATGCGGTCGCTCGCCTTCTGGATGTTCTGGCGAGCCATCTCGTGCATGTCGTGGAGGTGGTCCACCAGGTTCCCCACATCCCTCAAGAGTGGCCTCAAGTCTGCGTCCGCCAGCTGCTGCCTCCTCAGGCCTGCGCTATCCCAGCCATCCGCAGGCACTGCCGTGACTACTCGAACTGCTGCGGCACGCTCCGTCCTCTCCACTCTTGTGCATTGGCCGCACTCTTCTGGAGAGGGTCTTCGGGACATAGCGTCCGCGTTACCGTGACTCTTCCCTCTGCGATGTTCCGAGGTGAAGTCGTACTCCTGCTGCCTTTGGACCCCACCTGCTGTCTGGCCTTCCGGTCGCGCCGTCACTATCACTTCGCTCCTCGCGGCGAAAACCACGTCTTCGCTTAAGACGACCCTGCCAATTCCAAGGCGCTCTTCTGGTTGACGGAGTATAACCTCTTCTCCGTTGAGCCTCAGGACCTTCCTACCGACGTCGACGTCGACCGTCGCCTCGTGGCTCCTGAGGGCATCCAGTCCCAGAATCACCTCCTCAGCCACCTTCGCGACGAACACCCACCGACGCACGGCACTCCGTCCAGCTCCAGTAGGGCCTCCTTCTCCACAGGCAAGGTGTCGCCCGATGCCAACACAAGCTGGTATGGTCGGCTCAGCTTCCTCGTCGGCAAACCATTCGCCATGTCAGGTCTGATGATGGTCACGGCTGCCCCAGTGTCCACCAACACGCGGCACGGCTTTCCTCTTACCCAGCCGTCCGCGATGAAGTTGTCATCCATCCGCCGGCTGACGGCGCGGATTGTCACTCGAGGGGATTGTGGTAATGGCGCCGACGTGCCCCTCTCCTAGACGGCCCTTACTCGTTTTCCGGCTGCTCTTCCTGGTGGGGGCAGTCTCTCCGCAGGTGTCGGGGCTGTTCACACCCCCAACACAGGCCACTAGGTGTTCGCCGGCGTCCCTCAGCTGGTCTTCTGTCTCCGGCGTAGCGGACACTCCTCGTTCTCGATGTCGGGATAGATGCTACCTTGGCCGCCTGCATCCTTAATGCCGCTGTCAGCGCCTCGTGGTTCGCCGAGCATTAGGCGCTGACTAATCTCCGTGTCCCGTACCCCGTCGACAAAATTGTAGGCGGCTTCCCGGGATACGAACTCCAGTGGCAGGTCAACCAAGGCCTTGCTAGCCAGCTGCTTAATCGCTATGGCGAACTCCTGCAGCGTCTCCCCCGGCTGGTGCGACCTTGCCTTTAGCTGGCTGCGGTATGCTGCGGCTAAGCGGTGGTTCCCGAAGCGATTCTCCAGGGCCTCCCAGATGTCCTTGGGCGCCGCCGTCGTCTGCACCGCGTTTAGGATTTCCGCGGCCAGTCCCTGGAGACTGGCTATTAACTGTGTGGCCTCCTCCTCCGGTGACCATCTGTTGTGCTTGGCCACTGTGTCGAACTGGCGGCGGAAGACCTCGAATGTTGACGCGCCGCCATATTTCGGAGGTTTGACGCGTGTCGATGTTGTGTCGCGTCCCGGTGCTACAGCCTTCAAATCCTCCAGTCTCCTGCCCACGACGTGCTCCACCATGGCGTTCAGGGACTGTCAGCCTTTTCCTCTAGGTCATTGGAGCGGTTCGCCAAGTCCTCGACGCGCTCGTCCACTTGGCCCATCCGCTTGCCCAGCTCCGTCACGTCATCCCTCACGCCGGCCAACTGTTCCTCAAATTTGGCGGCGAGGACCTCGTTCGTCTCCTTCATTTCCGTGGCCAGACTGTCGTTCGCTGCCTTGATTTCTGTGGTCAATTCGGTCTTTATTTCTTTCAACTCTGCGGCCAGGTTGTTATTTGCTGCTTCCGACTTCGCTGTTAATTCGTTCATCTTCTGCAAAAGCATTTCCAATGCCGATTCCATGGCCATAATGTTCGGTGATGTTGTTGTCCCGCTTCCTGACACCAGTTGTAACTTTGTGGGTTCGCGAAATAAAACGAGGTTACGAAACACAAAAACTACACTTTATTCTCCTCGAAATACACTGTTCAACATTACAAAATTGCTAGAACCTCAAAACTGTTTATTTTCTCTAACAACTACTCTCAACTGTCTCGCTTCCGGTAACGATTGGTTCCGAAGTTTTCCGAATCTCCACCGGCTTCGGCTTCGCGAGCCTACCACCAGGGCGACAATACAAAAACTTAGAACAACAAACGAATTTGTATCGAAATCTCATATATTGTACAATTGTGTTTTGCTCAGGAAACATTACAAATGGTTTGCTGTTTATAATGTAATACAGGTTCCACCAAAATCTTGCAAATCTTATCTTATTAAAAGGAGCTTATTAGAAAAGACCAGCAGAGAATGGAGTCGTCCAGGTTTACCTGGGCGGAGTGTTTGCTGCCCAGCACCTAGCCGCTTAGTGCGGCTTTCTCTGGGCAGTATAATAGAATTGTCATATGTCGCAGGCGGTTGTCTTGGGCAGTGTTATGTCTAGCCTTAAAAGGGCGCTATTGTTCCGTGAGAGGTGTGCGCCCAGTGCTGGATGCGCTCTTCCGCCTGCCTGGGAGGCATCTGAGCACAGTCCACATGACAGGCTAGAGGGAAAGCAACTAATGTTCAGGTATGGGACTTACCAAGCCCATTTCTGGGCTTGGAGGTGTGGAGTCTAGGGAAAGTGGACCTGTTTAGTTCTGGTTAAGACATGTAGAAGAATAACGGAGACAGTACACCGCCTTCCAGAACACCCGCGGAAATGGGTCTGTCGGATGACAGCCGTCCTTCCACTCTCACTCCGAACGTACGGTCTCTGAGGAAACTGCTAATCAGGGCGAGATAGGGAGGAGGTATGTTGGCCTCCCTGAGTTTGTACAGAAGGCCTTGGTTCCAGGTTGTGGCAAAGACTTTCTCTACGTCTAGCAGCACCGCGACTGAATTGAGGTTTTTCTGGAATCCCAGGGCCGTCCTCTCGGCCAGTCGAGTAGCAGGGTCGTGGAATTTCCATGATGAAAACCAAACTGGTGATCGGGTAAGAGCTGCCTTTCCTCGAAAAGAGGGGTCAGGCGGGATAGCAGCAACCGCTCAAATAGTTTTGAGATGGTTTGGAGAAGACTTATGGATCGGTAGCTAGACAGAAAGACGGAATCCTTGCCGGGCTTCAGATTACACGCCACTCTCGCCTCTTTCCAGCAAGCCGGAAAATGGTGGAGGTGGAGGCACCCATTGAAGATCCGCGTCAAATTGATGTTGGCCCTCTTGGGAAGGTGCTGGAGCATAAAACCGCTAACGCCATCATGTCCAGGGGATTTATTTGGTTTCAATTTATGGATTTCAGCAGTCACCGCTCCTGGGGTGACTATTGGGAGGTGGATCGCCTCATGGCACCGCTGTGATTCCTCATAGAGGTCTTCCACAGCAGGCTGCATAAGGTCCGTGAAGTTTTTGTCCTGAGGCTCCTACCTCGGCTCAAATTGGCTTTCCAAATGATCCGTGAAAGCTGTTGCTTTATCTTGGGGCTCGAAAGCGAGTCTCCCGCGAGTGACATGCAACGGATGCTGGTATAGGTTTTTGTCTCTCCTGAGAGACTTATGATCCGCCAGAGGTGCATTTCCTAGAGGTCCACGTTTCTGAAGGTGTTCTCCCAGACCATCGCATCGCAGGTACTGGCAAGCTGAGTTAGCCAAAACATTGTTGCTGTGTGCCCACGCAGGATAGGGTTTAACCACAGATAGGATTTTCTTTTCGGGTTTTTAGGATGGCTGTTTTTGTTTGAGGATGGTGGACTGATTACGAGGTAGTGCAGAGCTCCTCTAGAAGGACAGAATGCTTTCCTTTAGCACCCTGGCGTTGAAGGATTTATTTTGATTTTGAAATGATTTATGTTAAATTTTGAGACCAACAACTCTTGGTACATTATGGGAGCTCAGCTTTTGCTGCTGCTGTAATTCCTCCGTGGTTACCTCGGTAGTCCCGCAAGCCATGCGGGGGACCCGGAATATTCGGCGACGACGTCTGGTAGGATCATAATCACCAAGAGGCCGAACCTGGGCACTTCTGTGCAAAGGTAACTGTTTGTATAATTTTTGTAGCCCGGCGTCTAATTTACTCTTCCACGTATGGAAGACCCGAGGTTTCATGGAGAATCCTTACTGGGAAGAATCGGCCTACTGAATAGATGGACCCAAGTCCTCTATTCTGAGCACCTTGAAGATATGCCAGCCAGGAATCTGCGGCCATGCCATAGACCTCGCAGGCATATAGCATCAACGGGATTATGAGAGCTCGAAAGATGTATAGCTTCACCTGGACTGGCATCGATCGAGAACCCAGCATAGGATACAGGGAAGCAATAGCTCCCTGAACCCTCGCCGAGAGTTCCCTGATGTGTCGACGGAAAGTCAGGCCCTTGTCTAGCTCCACTCCCAGGTATTTGATAGAGGGTGCCCATTCTATCCTTCGACCTCTGAAATGGAAATCTGGGCAGTCTGCGCGGGTGTGGCGTTTGGTGAATAGAATAGCGTGGCTTTTATCCTGATTAACGGACATCCGCTAGCGCCTGCAGCACTCCTGTGTGAGACGGAGGTATCTTGGATTGGGTGGAAGGCTCTGCGAATATGTCTGTCTTTGCAGAAGAGCAGCACGTCGTCAGCATATTGTGCCATTTCGACGCGCGGCTCGGTTGGGAAGTCTGCCATGTATACACTAAATAGTGTGGGAGATAATACAGAGGCTTCTGGGACTCCGCCTCTAACGGGTCTGAGAGTAGATGTTTGCCCCGCGACTGTGACTTTAAAAGTGCGATGTTTTAGAAAGCTGTGTAAGATGTTGATTAATTGATATGGTAGGCCCAGGTGAATAAGCTTGTGAAGGAGTCCGGTGTGCCAGGTTGTAGAGAAAGCCTTCTCGACGTGAACGCCTGTTTCTGGAAACCCAGGGCAGCCGTCTCCATGACTCGCAGTAGCTGTTGGACTGTCGAGTGCCCCGGACGAAATCCAAATTGATAAGCAGGTATGGCTTGAATGTCACCCAATACTGGGGACAAGCGGGTGAGTATTATCCTCTCGAAGACTTTCGAGAGAATGGAGAGGAGACTTATGAAACGGTAGTTTGAAAGGTATACCGGGTCCTTTCTTGGCTTCAATATGTAGATCCCTCTGGCCTCTCTCCACTCTCACGGAAAGTGACCGAGAGTTAGACACATATTGAAGACCTTGTCAGGAACCGCACGGCGCTCAAAGGAAGATGGCGGAGCATGAGTGGGGTAACCAATCAGGTCCCGCCGCCTTTTTAGGTTTGAGACGCTGAAGAGCGCCTTGGACTTCACTAGGACGGACAATGGGAAGTCGGTCTGCCTCCTCCGGGGGTCGGCAAAAATATCGACGCACCTCCTTTCGGACACGTTCCGAAAAGATATCGTCCTGAGGGTCTTCCCTTGGGCACATTGTACGCTACAAGCAACCTGGCCATTGTATCCTCCCACTCTTGCACGCTGTGCTCTCGTAGGCGGACACTGACCTGACGACCAAGTCGTCTAAGCAGCGTGCGATTATGTGGCGTGCGATGACGCTGGTAGAGTCTCCTTGCCGCCCAAGAGCGGCTGATCAGTAGGACGATATCCAGGGGAAGGATATCGGGGTGTAAAGGAGCGTCAGCACGAACAGTCAAATTATTGGCAGTTCGCGTGACTATGGAGGTGAAAGATGAGACCGCAGCCTCGAGGGTACGGATGCTCTTGATCCTGGGGTTGGGCGTCATGGAGGTGCGGAGGCAGTTCCTTACGCCTTCCCAATCGACTTCCTGTGTTTGAATCGAGAGGTCGTGACTGGCAACATTAGTGTTGATCTCTGTCAATACTGGATTATGATCTGAATGGAGAGCATTTAATGAGATGAGAGTGAGGTGAAATGGGAAATGCTTGGTTATAGCGAAGTCGATGACCGAAGCCAGCCCTCGAACTCGCGGATGGTGAGTGGGTTGCCAGGGACCCTGTACTTGTAGTTGTGGGTCCGCATCTATAAGGCGGATTATTTCATTTCCTCTTGCATCTTGGCGTCTGCAATGCCAACGCTCATGCTTGGCATTGAAGTCGCCCGCCATGATAACCCTAGGGTGTAGAGCTAGGATGGATTGGTAGTCGCTCCTTACGAATAATCTACCCGGAGGATGGTAAATGGATACCACCATGACTTCCGATCCGTCGAGGTCTAGACACACTGCCGTAGCCTCTAAGGATTGAAGAGGGGGAAGTTGGAAGATCTGTGGACCACATTTTCCTTACAAGCACCGCCGTGCCTCCGCCAGATCGACCTTGGCGGTCCGTGCGGTAGTAGTTGAAGCCCGGGACTCGGAAACGGGAATTTGGACGCAGATGCGTTTCACAGACCAGGATGGCATCCAGAGCGTACTCCCGAGCAAAGTGCAGAAGTTCGCTCACCTGACCATCCAGACCACAAGCATTCCAGAATGCGAATCGGAAGGAGGTACGTGACCTATTCCGATCCCGCATTTTGAGGGCGTGGAATGGCAGAAGTCAGGAGTGTAAGACCTTCCATTAGGACTATTACTTTGCTGGCCGGATCTGGGGTAGAAATTAGTTTGACTGGCAACTCTTAAATTCGATGTCCGTGGGTCAGCAGAGTTTGCTATATCCACAGCAGCAATTGAGATAAGTCTACTTCAACAACTGCGGGGATGGGTGTGGGAGAGTATGACCTGATAGGTACAGGCCTGACTCCAGCCCGTGCATCCCTCAGTTGATGTCGTGGCAAGGGAGAAGCTTGCCCCTCCGCCAAACGGTAATCAGCCTGGGGCTCGCCTGCAGGTCCGCTCCCTACGCTTGGTCGTGTAGTATAGGTTTGTGGCGACTGGGCCCGTGACTGCGTGTTGTTATGTGTTGGCGTGGTGTGGTGTCTCTCGAGACTTATCTGGGTCTCTCGGGGGCTTTTGCACCACTTGGGTGAGCGTTGTTGTCTTTTCCTCTTCTTGTTGAGGTGGCTGTCTCTGATTGGCCGTTACTTTGAGTCTTCGCCAATCGTTGGTGCTTCTAGAAGGCGGTAAGCCTTGCCCTCGGCTGGTAGGTGCTGCTGGTGGCTGTTGTGGCCTGACGGTCTGCTTCGGCCTTCTGGCGGCAATAACCGCCTTTCGGACCGGACAGCCTCCATAGCATGCCACATGCTCACCCTTGCAATTTGCGCATGTACGTACCTCTTTAGTGTACCTAGGACACTCCTTTGTGTGGGCTTCGCCGCACCTCAAGCAACGAAGGTTACGGCGGCAGAAGTTGCTAGAGTGGTTAAACACTAAGCAATGGTGACATTGTGGGGGACAGCTAGGGCTCCTGACGTGTTTCAAAGTTACCCTGAGGTAACAGATGGTTTAGACACCATCCAGTTTGCCCTCAGGGACTTTAGCCCGCTCCACTATTATTAAGAATAGGGGGCATTGGGATGGGGCCAGATTGGCCCTCTGGAGCTGGCTTTGTGAGTTGCCCATCTTGGGGAGATGCCCTGACGTCGGAGGTCGTCCTCAATGTCCCCCACAGAGGTATCCACTGGGAGACCCCGGATGACCCTGCGTATGTCTCGAGCCTTATCAAGGCCGAAGGTAAAATAGGGCACGGACTTGCTATCCAAAGCTCTGATCAGTAATTGGTAGTCTTCCGCGCTCTTGGCCTGGAAGACAAATCTGCTTTTGCGCCTATTCACCGGGCATGACCCCGAGAGGGTTGGCATGACTTCCCTTAGGAAGCCGACCAGCCCCTTGAAGTCATCCACGATGATAGGGGGATATGTCGTCTTGGTGGCTCCCTAATCCTGGGTCCATAAGTAGATGGCACATCTGAAGCAGTTCTTCTCTTCCTCCGAGAAGTAACCTCCTGAAATTCTGCTTCGTCGACATCCGTGTCGATGTTCGACGAGCTATCTTCAGAATCCGCTTCCATCGAGGATGGACCTAGGTGGGTAGCCTCAGTTCCGTTGAAAAGGCCTGCTTCTGTAGAGCAGGTGTCATGGGAGAGCTCACTCTCCAATTTTCCTGAACTCGGGGAAGATTCACGGGAAGAACCCTGATTGGTTGGTTGTTGTTGGTCGATGGCCAAACGTTTGGTCTTGTCCTTTTAGCCCTTTTGGCGCTCTTGGCGAGGCCGTTTGTTTCCAGCCGTAGGCTGGCTCACGGCAGTTTGGTGGGTAATGCCAGTACTAGTGCTAGGGATAGCATCCTGTACGGGACATTTGGGTTGGTTTGGGGTGGCGTTTTGGGTGGGCATGTTGCCCTGCACCTTTCGGTGCACCACTACTGCTACTTAGGCTAACACTTACCTATCAGTAACAGGATGGTATTTGCGTGAAGCACAGAGGGCCGAACACTGGGTGCTCCTATGTAACCGCCCTAAGGCGTTGGCTGTGGCCTTGTGCTTCTCCTGACTAATTTCTTTAGACTTGCTGCTTCCGGCGTTTTCTAGGAGGTAGACGCTCGTCCCAGACCACCTAACCAAATACAGCTCCAACACATCGACACGACTTTACCTCCCTACACTAACCCCACTACCTCCCTACACTAACCCCACTTAATATACACCCGTCATTCTGCAACATCCACATCCCGCCACTACGTGGTTAAGCTCTTCCCAGAGCAGGTACACGATTTGACCACCCTTCGGGCTGTTCCAAACAGCCCGACAGATTTGTGCTGCTGCTGACACGACTTCTCGTCGAGATTCCGACGACTGTACACGTCTTTGAGACTTCAAACTGCAAGCATCTTTGTGCTGCCACATCGTAGAAGAACCGAAGAGCCCTACTAGCCTTTTGAAGGTTAGAACAAGGGATCCGAGCCTGCTACAGCTGCACTTAGCTACGTGACTGGGTAGAATCACAAGGCTGAAGCCAACAGTCCTCCTGACTGGTTTTTAGGCGCCCGAAAGGGTAGGCCCTCTGTGATTCGGGCTTCTTAGCGCCCATCACTTGCTCTTTCCTTCTCTATTCTAGTTTTTCTCTATATCTATCAGACTTCAGCATAGGGCAAGCCTTTGCTGTCCCCGACTGACTGACGAAGACATTCTATTGGAGGTTGTATAACGTGCTGGGATTGGATGATCTTAACCAATCACAATACAAGTAGCAATGGAGGAAGAAGAAACGGCTTCTGTTTCTGAAGTATTGGACCAGTTAATGGAACAAGAAAATGTTAATACAGAGGCTTCGGCAGAGCTAGAGTGCCTGCAAAACTACATAAATGGAGGCGACTATCGCGAGTTTATGAACCAGCCAATAATTGTCGGCCCCCTCATGCCACTGTCTCGCGGAGACGAAAGAATCTTGTCCTTGGAAAAGAAGGCAAGAATACAATTCCTTGAACTTGTAGATCTGCAAGTATACAGCACCATCGCCGAAGCAAACCAGGAAGTAACCACGAATGCCTTCCGTCTCTACTCTGCTCACCGTGCTAGGGTAGAAGCAATCTCGAACTATCTTCTCCTAAGTGAGAAATACAAGTCAAATCCCGACCAATGGGAAGTGTGCCCTGCCAAGCAAAGAGCTAAAGCTCCAAAGCACGCGCTCCAGCCAGAACCACTGCCCACATAAAATAAATTCAATGGGCTACCGCCAGTTAATGATGATGAAGCACCACAAGCTTCACAAAGCAAAAGAAGGTGCTCTGAAGCGAGATAAACCCCGCAAACAACAAAGCCTGCCCCTTCTGCATCACTAGGTACAGCCGCACCCACGCCCACACAAACAGCACAAGTTCCGCTACCGCAGCAAAGCCCTGCAGCACGGTCGCAGCGGACAACACCCATTTTCTTACGCGACCCTGCAAAAGCAAGAGACTTAACAACAATGTTAAATTCCTCATATCCTAACATTAGGTACAACATTAGGAATATGAGTGGTACTTTTGCCTTCTTGCCGGAAACACCAGATGATCATAGGCAAATACGCAAGGTATTGTCTGACAGTACGGTGCAGTACCTTACGACTTTACTGCCAGAAGAAAAATTAATGTATGTTACATTGGAATATTGGCCAATGTACATACAGGAAGCAGACGTCACCTCTAAACTCCAAGAACTGGGGTATCCAGTCGAACGTGTTGGCCAATTACGGTGTAACAGAAGTCAACCCCCAAAGTTACTTCCTCACTTCAGGGTAGCATTACGGAAAGAGGGCAACGCCACCAACATTTACAAGGAGACTCGCATGTTCAATGCAGTTATACGCGTTGAAGCATACCGTCCACCAGCCAGACCACTGCATTGTACAAATTGTCAGCAGTTCACTCATAGTGCTGATGGCTGCAAGTTAGAGCCCGCCTGCTCCTATTGTGGTGAGCCTGGACACAAACGTAAAGACTGCAAATTACCAGGAGTAGCAGGTTCCAAGCCGACTTGTTATAATTGTGGAGGCCCACATTCATGCAGATATGCTAAATGCCCAGTCTGGCAAGAGGCAAGAATAGAAATGCTGTTGAACAAGAATGGGCAAAAAACAAGGTTTGATGCTGCACCAAAAGCACCCAATTCCCCAGGACTTCCCAAGGAGGCCTTTAAGGGCACCCGATACCCAGGGTTGCCACCAGTCAACAGGATACAACATACTTCCTATGCGGAGGCAGTAAAAGCCACTCCTCAACAGTACAGTGCCAGTGAATCTGTCCAGACACCTGATTCACCGACACCTATACCAGCCCAAACTAACAATCAAAGAAACCAACAGGCCCAACCGAACAGGTCAGCAAAGTTGGAACACAATCCCACCAAAATTGCTGCAACTACCTCTAGCAGTAGTACATCTGTCAGCCGCAATGTAACAGCACAGCGTCCAAACATAAACAATACTACAGCGAGACAAGCAACGCAACACCAGCTGACCCACCCGAAATTTAACACATTCAAACCTCAACACACACAACTACCCAAACCCATCATCCCTGATGCTCAATTTCTAAACTTAATGAGCAGGATACCTATTGAGTACCAGGCAGACTTCGCGGCTGCATTAGCTGAAGCTTTAGTCCAACGACCGCAAAATATCCCCCCGGAAACGATCCTGGTACACACAGTATTTATCTTCATGGGACGCAATGGCAGGCACGAGTAATAACCTAGTTGATTTCCTCAACCTTAAGATATGTTCATGGAACGCCAACGGCCTCCGGAACAAGATAAATGAGGTTAAAAATATCATTGCAGCCAATAACATCCAAATTCTGCTAGTGCAAGAAACCCACTTAACTGGTACTCAGAAATGCACAATACCTGGTATGATTTCTCATCGTTCCGACCGAGTATATGGATATGGTGGTACAGCCATCTACATTAACCGAAATCTCCAGCATCACAGAATACATATGACAGCTACTGTTGCTTTAGAAGCCACGGGTATCCAACTACCCACTAATAGAGGACCCATTAACATCTCCCTCTACATTCCACCAGGCAGACAAATACTACACATCGAGGTGGATGCAGTATTCTCAGGCGGCACACCAACAATAGCAATGGGCTACTTGAACACTAAAAGTCCAATGTGGAACTCATCAATTAGGACGCATAGAGGAGCGGTGTTGAAACGATACCTGGAACGGCGAAATCTTTCTCTATTAGCCCCATCATCCGCTACCATTACCTACGGGGATCGCAGACCACCTGATTGGTTAGATGTTGCTATCCTCCAAAACATCCGCGGTCATCCCAGAATCTTCTCCATTCCTGAACTCTCTTCCGACCACTACCCCTTACTGTTTATTTACCAAGCACGGACAATAGCCAAAACACCACCAGGCAAGCCTAACCCTCGCCAAACAAAATTGGAAGAAGCTCTCAGAACTTATGGCATCCTCCTTGCAACAGTATGGTAGAAGCTGAAAACCTTGCCACTATCATCACATCCAAAATGGCACAAGCTATGGTAGAAGCCACTCCAACAAGGAGCAAATTCTGCAATTCACAGAAGCCACTACCTCTACAGCTACGTCAACTTATATCTGAGAAAAATAAAGCCAGGCGACGGTTCCAGATCACACGAGATCCCTTACATAAAAGGGAATGGGACCGGCTGCAGCACATTGTTAAACTTGAGCTTACTGACTTCTCTAACGAAGAATGGGAACGTCGACTGAGTACACTTTATCCCCAAGACTCGTCATTATGGCGAATGTCAAAGGCGCTGCTCCGTACACTTTCCTCAGATCCACCATCAACTGACGGAAGAAGAATGGCGCAGTCGACAAGAGAAAAGATGGAATTCATGGCTGAATATTTAGCCTCTACCTTTCAACCAGCCGACTCACAAGATCAGGATCTCACAGATGAAGTTGAGACAACAGTCCAAAATTTCCTCGCCATACCGTACAGTGAGGATGATATCCAGTTGACTACGGTTGCTGAAGTCAGCAGTATATTAGATAAGGTGCGCCCTTATAAAGCAGCTGGGTTAGACAATTTGCCATATGCCGCCTTTAAATCTCTCCCGGCAGCCTGGCTGGAACTATTGGTACACCTGTTTAACAGTCTGCTTAAGCTGACATATTTCCCGTCTTCATGGAAACACGCTAAGATAATTACACTAGCAAAGCCAGGAAAAGACCCAAAATACATCGACACCCACAGACCTATTAGCTTGTTACCGAGCATCAGCAAAATTTTTGAAAAAGTACAGCAATCCCGACTTCAACACGTCCTTGACCAACACACTGTGCTGAGACCAGAACAGTTTGGTTTTCGCCGCCAGCATTCCACTACTCATCAACTTCTTCGGCTGGTAGATGAAGTCATACGGGGATTCAACAATCGCCACTATGTTACAGCCCTCTTCTTAGATATTTCCCGTGCATTTGACTCAGTGTGGCATAATGGCCTTCTGCATCGCCTCATCCAATATAACCTACCATCTTATCTGATTCATCTAATGTACACTTACCTAAAAGACCGTTCCTTCGTCGTTGCCAGGGACGACATAATTTCCCAAACATACAACATTAGAGCTGGTGTACCACAAGGCAGTGTTCTTGGTCCCATCCTCTTCCTCACATACATAAATACACTTCCTTCACTAATAGGCTGTAACCTATATTTATTTGCCGATGATACGGTCCTCACAACATCATCCAAAAGACATTGTATCGCAGTCCAGAGAGCAAAACGCTACGCAGACATGCTGTCTGGTTTATTACCTGGCGCCTGAGGATTAATGCCACCAAATCACAGGCTGTGACATTCACGCGACGTAAACTACAAGAAGAACCAAACCTCCGCTTGGCAGGAGCAGAAATACATTGGTCCACGGAGGCCAATTACTTAGGAGTCACACTGGACTGGCGCTTAACATGGAAGAGCCATATTGACAATTTAGCCAACCGAATATCCAGGAGAATGGCAATGCTCTACCCTCTGTATAACAAAAAATCGCCCATGACTCTCAGCAATAAGTTGCTCATATACAAACAAATCCTTCGACCTGCCCTGACGTATGCTTGCTCAGTATGGGGAGCTGCAGCAAAAACCCATCTCCACAAGCTACAAGTTCTGCAGAACAGATACCTCCGCACAGCAACTGCAGCCGACTGGTACATACCTAATGACAATATCCACGATGACCTATCTTTCCCCAAAATCACTGACTACATTCTACAAATTTCCCAACATTTCTACAACTACCTTTCAAACAGCTTCAGTGAACTAATTAGAGGCCTCGGGGAATACGATATTGACCCTGGGGAAACGTACAAACGCCAAGGCTATTACTAACAGCACCGTAACTCCAAGACCATTAAGACAAATAGCTTATTTAATACTTAGACAAACCCAATGACTAAATCCATCGACTAATCATTACCTGCTTAATCATTAATCATTACCTATCTATCTCCACCCTCTACCCAGCGCCATTTCTTCAAAACTCACCACCAAGCCAGTAAGGGACAAGGTCCCGATATGACCAGATGCCGAGGGTCCCTCTTCTGAGGAGGAGGTTCTTCCCTCAACGACACCACTGTGCTTGCTTGCTCCCACACATCGCACAGCTCTTCGAGATGCCGGAGAAGCAACACCGTTCCAGCGAGTACCGCAGCAAGGCCAAAGCAGCCCTTTTAGGGCTTGGTCCTTGACTACCAGCGTTCTTCGCAGGAAGAAGCAACGCCGTGAGCTAGCTGCAGCACAGGGACATCATTTTGCCTGCGAGACTTCAAGAAGAAGCCACAGCACAGCACACAGCACAGTAATTGGCTAAAAAACCAAGGCCGAAGCCAACAGTCCTAGGACTGGTTACTAGGCGCCTGAAAGGGTAGGCCCTCTGGTTTTCGTGCTTGCGCCCTATCCTGGCAATTTCTTTCTTCCTTCTTACACTCTTATTTCCTCTATTCTTTCAGACATCTCCCCACACTGACACCTACTCGCTTACTAACAGCGGCACCTGACTGACTCCTGATTGGTCCTTGTATTGACTACTCTTATTGGCCAACATGAACCCAGCCAGCAATAGCCAAACCACTGCCCCGTTCAGGGAAGACGATTACTATCTCGTGGGTGGAGATATTCGCTCTTTTCTGGGAAAAGAGTTGATAGTTAACCCTCAATTACCCCTTTATAAAGCCAGCTACGACCTACGGCAGTTAGAGCTCAACGCAAGGAGGAAATATCTGAACCAAGCAGACGTAAGCATCATGAAGAACAACACAAAAGACACAGTAGCCATCTCTGACTTCAGAATGTATGTGGCGCATAGATCCAGGATCGAAGCTATCCAAAGCCTACTAGCGAAGCATGATTCAAGCAGTGCCTCTACATCCTGGGACACGATAAAGAAACCATCGCCCAAAATGTTACCGTCGCAAACTGCTGCCACCACCAGTACTAGCAACAGATTTCCTGCTCTAAAAGCGGAACTCATCGACGAACCCGCATCTGCAGCTACAAACCAAAATAGGCGTAAATGCTGAACGCCTCCAGCTCAACCAGAGATAATGGAGCAAGATAACCAAGCTCCTGCTACTACACCCACAACTTCAACTAGCAATCAGCTAGCTTCCAACGCACGGGTTAGTCGCCCCACGCCTATTTTCCTGCGCAATCCAGCAGATGCCAGGAATGTACTCTCTTCAGGCGTACCTGCTGAGTACCAAATAAAAAACCTCCGTGGTACTGTAGCACTACTACCTGCCACAGCCAATGACCATCGTCTGCTTCGGCGCCATCTAGAGGAGCACCATATAGGAGTAACCACTCTCCTCTCAGAAGAACGACACCTGCACGTGACCATTAAGGATGTGCCTTCCTTTGTCACGGAGGAAGAAGTGCGAGACTATCTCGTTGCTAAAGGCTTCAGTGTAGAAAGGGTCGCTCAGCTAACGACCCGAGGTCCCAAACCTCGACCTCTCCCACATTTCCGTGTGGCCCTCAAAAAGACTCCAAATGTGAGGGATGTCTACAAAGAAACCCACATGTTCCGCGCCACAGTAAGAGTGGAATCTTACAAACCACCACACAGACCAGAGCAATGCACAAACTGCCAGCAGTTTACGCACAATTCTGCTGGATGCTTCCTCCAGCCAGTCTGTGCCTTCTGCGGAGAGGTTGGACACAAACATGCAAACTGCCAGCGACTCGGCATTCAGGGGGCTACTCCTCGATGCTACAACTGCGGGGACTCCCATTCCTGTAGCTATGCTAAGTGTCCAGTGTGGCAAGAGGCACGCATAGAATTGATGACTTCTAAAGACGGGCAAATGTCTAAATATAACGCCAAACCTAGAGTTCGTCATAACACCGACCTACCCAAGGAAGCGTTCTCTGGAGCACGTTACCCAGGACTGCCACCACGCACTCTTATCCAATATCCAAGCTATGCAGCAGCAGTGACCAACTCTGTAAGTCCAGCAGCAACAACAGAGAAGGTGACGATAGAACCACAACACCCGCAACCGTCGCAATCCTCTACTTCCATAGCACAACCTGTGACACCCCTACCACCTCCCAGGCAAACACGACCCTCACAAAACAGGTCAAAACTGTATTCGGCGCCCAGGAAGCCCAGGTCAGATGATTCTACATCAAGCGGTTTTATACACACAGTCACCAGAGACTCAGCCTCTCATCCCACCATCCCAGACGAGGCGTTCCTCAACACCATGGGGCAGATTCCAATAAATCTGCAGCCATTATTTGCCGCCTATTTGGCTGAGGCACTGAAAACTCGCCCCTCTACAGTTCATCCCTACACCATCTTCGTGCACGCCGTCCTCACTTTCATGATGAACAATTGCTGTTAGAGGTGGCAATGTTACAAATCTTCTCTCTCTGAAATTCTGCTATTGGAATGCAAATTGACTCAGGCAGAAGTTACAAGAAACCTCCAACTTCATAGCAGACAAAGGGGTGCATATCCTACTGGTGCAGGAAACACACCTGTCTTCCAATATTAGAGCCCGGCTACCTGGCATGGTATGCTATCGAACTGACAGAGCCGACGTCTATGGTGGCACTGCCATCTATGTGCGCCGTAACATAGCTCACCACCCGCTAATCACTGGTCAGACACCAAACTTGGAAGCCACAGGCGTACAGGTGGAAACTACCAAAGGACCACTCCGACTCTTTTCAGTCTACATCCCCCTAACAAACCTTTAGCTGCTGGAGAACTTGACACCTTATTTGCTGCAAATACTGCCACACTGGCCATGGGCGATTATAATGCCAAAAGCCCAGCTTGGAACTCCACTATTCTAAATGCACGAGGAACAAGCCTGGAACGATATGTTCAAACAAGGAACATCATGGTACTCTCGCCGTCCTCTCCTACAATCTTCCATGGTGATTGTAGTCAAAAATGTCCGTTCACATCCCAGGCTATTTACCCTTCCAGAGCTGTCTTCTGACCACTACCCTGTGCTACTACTATTCCAACCCCGCCCAAATTTCAAGGCTAAACGCCTGTTGCCAAACCTCCGGCGTACCAACTGGGAGGAATACACCAAGATTATGGCATCTGAGCATCCGACCTTTGACAGATGTGCTACCACCGACGAGGCCGATGCAGTCATCATGAGCATTTCGTCATCTATTATAAATGCTATATCAAGGGCTACACCACCTGCCCATAACACTTGTAGTAACGTGCGGAAACTCCCTCGTCACCTGCGCGATCTAATTGCGGCAAAGAACAAGGCTCGGCGTCGAGCACAGTAGACAGGTTGTCCCATGGATCGCACGGAGTACAACAGACTGCGGCAAAATCTCAAAAATGAGCTCCAAGATCATGTAATGCGGATTGGTAACGACGGCTCTCGTCACTAGACACAGAAGATCAGTCACTTTGGAGAATGTCAAAGGCTCTATTACGGCTCTCAGTTCAGTATAAACCTCTTCGCCATGGCCCAATCACAGCCCAATCTACAAGAAAAAAGTGGGACTCATGGGCACTTATCTTGAAAGTACCTTCCATCCAGCAGATACCTGCAATGGGGACCACATCCACCAAACGAAGCAGTTCGGGCATACCTCTCTCGGCCACATGATCCAGAAGAACCTCCACCTACAAGCCTCACGGAGCTGCAGCAATACCTATCCTCCGTAAAACCCTATAAGGCCGCAGGCTACGACAATATTCCCTATGCTGCACTGCAGCAACTACCAATCTGCTGGAAGGAAGCCCTGGTCAACCTCTTCAATGATCTGCTCCGGCTTGCGTACTTCCCGACCATCTGGAAGCACGCCAAGGTGATCACCCTCCCCAAACCTGGCAAGGATTCCTCCACTCCAGAGGGTTATCGTCCCATCAGCTTGCTCCCCAGTTTGAGCAAGATCTTTGAGAAGGTCATCCAATCTCGCCTTAACCAATCACTAGAGACACTCCAAATACTACGGCCCGAACAGTTTGGTTTCAGGCGTAAACATTCCACGGTCCATCAACTCCTACGCTTAGTGGATCACATTATCACTGGCTTCAACAACCGCCACTTTGTCGTAGTTCTGCTACTTGATCTTACTCGTGCCTTTGACTCTGTCTGGCATGCAGGCCTCCTTTTCCGTCTCGTACAGTACAACATTCCTTCATATCTCATCCATCTAATCAATACTTATCTATACAACAGGACTTTCAGTGTCACCATTGAGGAAATCACCTCTAAATCCCATCCTATCAATGCTGGTGTATCCCAAGGCAGCGTTCTTGGACCTGTCCTTTTTCTCATCTATATAAATACCCTGCCATCCTACGTAAACTGCACGCTCTTCCAGTTTGCGGATGATACAGCAATTGCCACCGCCTCCAAACGACATGAACTTGCTGTACGACGACTCCAAATTACGCGGACCAATTAACAACCTGGTTCAACAACTGGCGACTTAGTGTTAATCTCACTAAATCTCAAGGCATCACCTTCACCAGACCAAGGGAAGATGATGTCCCAGAACTACGCATTGCTGGCGGCTCTGTTCACTGGACAAACAAGGCCAACTATCTTGGTGTTACTATAGACAGCAAGCTCACCTGGAAACCGCACATAGAAAAAGTATACAGCAAGATCTCCCGTAGGATGGCACTACTCTATCCCCTCTATCACAGAAATTCCTGCATGTCCATTCCCAACAAACTACTGCTCTACAAGCAAGTCCTCCGTCCTGCCATCACTTATGCATGCCAGATATGGGGCATTGCTGCTCCTACACATCTCAATAGGCTCCAGGTATTCCAAA
Source organism: Mantis religiosa (assembly GCA_030765055.1). Classification (NCBI taxonomy): domain Eukaryota; kingdom Metazoa; phylum Arthropoda; class Insecta; order Mantodea; family Mantidae; genus Mantis; species Mantis religiosa. The sequence continues at coordinate 122,786,891 of CM060956.1, read as the reverse complement.
GTCGCTTCCTCCAAATATTAGTTAATGCTGGCTGGTACATTCCCAACAGCCATATTCATCGCGACACATCTATCCCAACTCTCCAAGGCTACATCCACTCTCTCTCTCTCAAAAGTTCTTTGACTCTCTCCCGCACAGCTTCAATTCTCTAATTCGAGGACTTGGAGAGTATGACATAGACCCTGGTGAAAACTGCAAAAGACCTAGACTTGTCCTCGGCAACTAAAACTTAAACATTCTTTCAAATCCTTCGAATTTCCATTCTTCATAACAACTATTCCCACTCCTAGACTATAGACCAACTAAAACAATCCCACCGCCTAACCACAATCCTTCTATTATAACCATTCTTCTACCAGCAAGGGACCTAGTCCTGGCACGGTAATAGTCAGGAAAGCGCCGCCTACAAGGCGGCTCAACTTTCCAACGACGCGTACGCAAGGCTCCCACACCTCCAGAGACTTTAGGCGAGTGCGATTGCCACAACAATTAACAGCAAAAGCATAGTTATAATTTCTGACTACAATCCGCCTGGTGACCTAATAACTGCTGATATTATTACACTTCTCCAATTACATCACTGTATAATCATTGGAGGAGATCTCAATGCTAAACATCAATTGTGGAACTCAAGGACATCAAACACCGCTGGGAACACACTCTTGAGACATGAAAAAGTATCAGATTATATCATATACGCTCCCACAGAGCCAACATACATACCATTCCACACGACCACTTCACCAGATGTGCTAGACATTATTATAGAAAGGCGGGCCGGCGCTCGTATCCCACTTAAGGTCTGTAACGACTTATCATCAGATCATCTTCCGGTATTAATATATCTGGAAGGCTCGCTCCGAAGCGTCCCGACTAGACCTAGGCGTAATTATAATAAAGCGAACTGGGAACTCTTCGAGAGAACGGTAGTTGATGAAATATCTGAGATTCAAGCCAACTCGGTTGAGGACATTGATCATGCAACTAATAAAATAGAGAAAGCCTTGCAATACGCCACAATGGTGGCAGTTCCACTACAACGGCGGTGTAAAGTTAACACACGTCTTCCAGTCGATATACAGCACTTAACAAAACGCAACCGAGCCAGGAGACATTGGCAGCACACTAGACATCAGTCAGCGCAATTGCAACTTCGAATGCTGAATAATGAACTGCGCGAACGCACAGCAGCAGTCATTTCGGAACAATGGAACAAAACCCTTGAAACCCTAAACGCACAAAACAATACTCTATGGAGAATAGCCCGATGCCTAACTATCGACAGGGTTACCACTCTCCCCTTGCATATAGGGCAACGCATTGCCACAACAGACGAAGAGAAGGCAGAAGCACTGGCAGAGGCCCTTGAGAACACCTTAACACCAAACTTCACGCCATCATTACCCAAATTTATCAGAGAAATCGAATTCCTTACACGAAATCTACACGGCAGGATATCACATGACCGAGTACGAAAAACTCATCCTGCTGAAATATAATGGCTGATAAGGCATCTCCCAAAACGGAAAGCACCAGGACCTGGCAGGATCTCCAACATTGTTCTCCAAAACTTGCCACAAAGCGCGTTGTAAATACTATCTAAAGTTTTCAATCTCTGCCTCCTGCATGGCTACTTCCCCACCCAGTGGTAAACAGCAAACGTTCTGCACTTTCCAAAACAAGGTAAAGACCAGACGAACCCGAACGATTACAGACCAATTAGTCTACTTAATACAATGAGCAACTTGCTGGAACTAGTAATTGCGAAACGAATGAATGCGTTTGTATCAAGACACAATCTGCTCATCCCCGAACAGTTCGGATTCAGAGCTAAACGCTCTACCACTCTTCAGCTCATACGCGCCACGGAACACATTACGAAAGGTTATAACATAAAGAAGTCAACAGGCGCTGTCCTGCTGGATATTGAGCGCGACTCCGACCGCGTAAGGCACGCGGGCTTACTGCGCAAGATGATGGAATACAATTTCCCGGACACTATGACTAAATTAGTCGCCAACTATTTGCGAGAACGAACTTTCTGCTCAGTCGCAAATAACGCTGTATCCACACCCCGCTCAATAAAGGCTGGTGTCCCACAAGGCAGCATATTGGGGCCACTTCTATTCAATTTGTATATAAATGACCTACCTAAACATCCAAGGAGTACGTACATTCTTTATGCAGACGACACCACAATCTCACAATCATGGCCCAATCGGGTCGAGTAACATTAATACACAAACATCTACAGGAGTCACTTAAACAGCTAGAGCCGTGGCTTGCTAAATGACGGATCAAAGTAAACACCGCCAAAAGCGAAGCAATAATATTCACAAAGCGTAAAAACATTACCATCAGAGACACGGTCTTGCTCCCCTAACTCTATTTGATAACGACATAGGCTGGACTAGCAGCGTCAGGTACTTGGGCTTAGTAATGGACCAAGGCCTCACCTGGCGACCTCACATCGAAGAGGTAAGAAGAAAAGCCTACGTCCAACTGCGCAAACTATACCCACTTATAAATCTAAGCAACTCGCTGAAACTAAACATGGGACTAACCTTATACAAAACACTCATTAGGCCAATATTAACTTATGCAGCGCCGGTCTGGGGTTATGCAGAAAAAACTCATATAAAACGCATACAAACACTACAAACAAAATACTTCGAATAATATGCAAAGTACCACTCATCACACCATCTAAAGACCTTCATGAAGACTTACGCATGCACACTATTGAGCAATTAATCAAAAAACCATCCTATGACATGTACAACAATTTACCTTCACACCACAATGCACTTATATCTACACTTGGCCAATACGAGACAACGACAGACAAACATAAACGACCTCTCTCACTGTTTGACCGCAACTTAAGAAATGCAGACATTGACAATGAGATTTTGGACTATTTGAACAGCCTGACTAACTGGCCGTTACTTAATCTATGTTACAGACACATCACGTGAGGGACTACCAAGACACAGCTGCCCTTAAGTCCTTGAGCCCCAAGGCGGACCCGAGGCGGAGGAGGGCCCCCTCAACGACCACACTTCCCGCGACGGTGACGGCTCCTGCTGAGATCGCGCAGCGTAGAGGTGTGAAGGTTATGATGACCAGGCAGGAACTTGGACATGAGCTACATCTTCGGACACGGTACCCATCGAGGCATCCAAGTATCGTATAAACAATTACCGCACCCACCGTTTCACTACTCAAACACTTGCATGATATTCCAACGTAAATATTAGATATCGCAAAATAATGCACGTTAAATTGTTAATGTACGTTAATACTGCACGTAGCCAACTAACAATTACACGACACTCCCTACACATGAACACCTTCACTCCCCCTGGCTGTACTCAGGACCTGCTCATGGCTACAGCCCGGGAACTAATCTTTTGACGCGCTCGCGAGCATTGCATGCCAGCATCTTACATTACGGAACTAACCAGGGTGCTAATGCGGGACCCTTTACTTTTTTTATTCTACATTCTTATGTTCCGATTATTTGAATCTATATCGGAACCTAAATTAACATTCTAAGATTTTGCCTTTATCTTTACATTTAATTTAACTTTGATTATAATTTTGTAGACAAATTATATCTAATTAACTGCTCAACTTTGCAGTTGCCTAACCTATCAGTCATCATTTTTTCTTGATGACTGAACCTACCCTAAGTGTAAATTGAACATTTATGCGTTTGTTTATGTTTTAATATATTTTGCTGTCAAGTCTCGAATTTATACTCTTCTCTAAGGAGTTCCTTCTATTTGTGTTTCCAATCCTGTGATATTTTGTAGCCCGATGCTTTCCTCAAGTTCCTCATCTATGTCATCTAAATCTGCCAATGTTTGCTCAAATATAGGACTTAGGTCTCTTTGCTGCTCCTGTCTTTCGATTAGCCTTAGGATCTTCTTACTGGTACCAATGTGGCAGTTCTCTCAGGCTCCCTATGTCTGCGATCCCTAGATAGGGTGTACTCTTTCCTTGCCTTTGATTATATATAGTTCGTTAGTTCATCAAGTTTCTTAAAATCCACCTCGTTTCTTACAATTGTCCAAGTGTTTTTGCCTTGAAGCTCCTGTCTTAACTCGCCGACTTGATTGTCATGTATTCCACACTCAAAAGTTTGATGTTCTGGTGTATCATCTATTTCACATATACTGCATAGCCTTGTTTCTCTTCTTCCTATTCTAAGTAAATAGGTGGAATATGTTCCATGACCGGTTATAAATTGTATAATTCCTTTGGACGGGTTGAAATGCTTCATTTTCAATCTTTCATTTATATCTGGTAGTATTTCATGTACTCCACGGCCCTCTTCTATATTATCCCATTCATGCTCCCAGTCCTTTAAAAGTTTCCTTCTTATCTGCCATCTAGTTTCACACTCCTCTCCTATTATTTCAGCTACTTTCTCTCTGTCCTTCTTACGCGAATAGTCCGCTCGTCTAGATCTTATTAATAGATCCATTGGCCATATTCCGAGTATTACAAGTAGCGCCATGGTGGGGGTAGTCTTTGTAGCTCCTGCATATCTTAATAATATTTGCCGTTGAGTTCTCCTAATTAATATTACATTCCTTTTATTTGTTAATCTCTGCGCCCATGTACTGCTGCCATATGACATTATTCCTAATGCTATACTGGTGTGGTATATTTTAATCACATCATGTGAGATATTAATGGTTCTTTGTACTATTGAAGTTAGCTTGCCCATAACACCTAGTGTTTTTTGTCTTATATACTCTATGTGTTTCTGAAAGGTTAAATTTTCGTCTATCATTATTCCCAGATATTTATAGTAGTTTTTTCTTGAGATCACTTCATCGTTTATTTTAATTGTTGGGTTTCTTTTTAGCTTGCCTTTTGTGATTACATAAGCACATTTTGAAGGTGCTAATTTTAGCTTAACTTCAAGACACCAGTTATGCAATGTGTGTGTTACTATCTTTGCCTTTTCCTCCAACTCTTTTCTATTGTTGCCATCTATAATGATCATTAAGTCATCTGCATAGGCTATTGTTTCTGATGTGGAATTAAGATTATTAAGTTGTTCTAACATGGGTTCGGTTAGTATGTCCCAAAATACAGGTCCCAATATGGAGCCCTGCGGGCATCCTTTTGTTATATCTCTGATAATTTTTCTATTTTGTCTTATAAGCGTAACTGTTCTGTCAGTACAGTAATCTTTTAATATGTTGTAAAGGCATCTTGGATAATCTTGGTTTCTCATTATTCTGAAGAGTTCCGGCCACCATAAATAGTCGAAGGCGCCGGAAATATCAAAAAATATGTTTGTCACATATTTATTTAGATTTTTCTTTACGTTATCAATAGATTTATTGATCGCATCTTCAGTTGATTTGTATTTCCGGAACCCATATTGCAGCTCCGTCATACCTTTCATGATTCTGTACTCATTTATCCTTTTATATAAAAGTTTTTCTTGTAATTTACCAAGTGTATTTAACAAACATACAGGTCTATATGACATAGTATCTGTTGGATCTTTGTCTTTGGCTTTCTTTAATATTACAATGTTTGCATTTTTCCAGCAACAGGGAATTTTGCCTTCATAAATACATTCATTAAATAAGTTTGTTAGATATGGAACCAAGGGTTCTTCTAGTGCCATTATAACCTCTGCGGGTATACCATCTGGGCCAGGAGATTTCCCCTTTTTACAGTCTCTGATAGTAAGTCTAGTTTCTGATATATCGAATGAATAAATTAACCTTTGGCCACTATACATAGATTCATACGCTTTTCTTTTACTTCTATGTTCATCATTTTCACCTTCTATTGAGTCTGACGGCAGTAAGCTCCTCATCAGATAATTTACAGACTCTAGCCAGGTTCTTGTCATCTCTCCATTTCCCTTATTAAGTGTCGATATTACTTCGGGTACTCTTACTTTTTCCATCGCTATTTTGTATGGTATACCCCATATATTATCGGATAGTTTGGGACCCGACTAACACACGAATTAACACACTAATTCTCCCAGCATGTTAGGATTCTAACTGCATGAGGGAGGCGAAGTAGCGCACGGAACTGCATGCCGTTCGATCGCCACCGGGGGCGGCGGGTGTGGGGCCGCCCTTAATAAAAAAAACTGTATATATGCGTCTCATGAACCTTCCTTTTTTACAATCAATCATTTATATATTCTCAAGTTTCTAAATTAACATTTTATCAAGATAACTCTCTACATGAAATAAAAACAAGATCTGCGACGTGCTTTATCAAATTAATTACAATTTCTAACAAAACATTCTATACGATTACAAATCATTTTCCGCGCGATAAGATACTACAGGTACTGCAATCTATGCACAGCTACATGATGCACATTTTTCATCAAATTTCGCTCCTTTTGGACAATCAGTCTAATTAATCAAACGTTCCCTATAAAATATATGTGTATAAGTAAGGGTACTATATTAAACTCTACGTGTTTCTGAAGTGCACTATTTACAAGAAGAATATATTTAATCTGCTCAAAATTTCATGTGAATGTATACATAAATATATTTCATTACACATTTAGTTATACATACAAGCAGCTACAGATGACTGATCATATACTTGTGTTGAAAAATAGGGTCGGTGTATTCTGTTTATAGAATTTCATGTCATAGGAATCATTTGAATGTCGCATAACACTTTAAGGGTGTACACCGGTGAAAATTCATCACTTTTATCAAAAACACGAAGTTTGCTCTTTAAAATTAGAAAACAGGGTAGTGAGTTGTCTTTCACATCGTTCGACCATTTAAGAAGTATTAGTTGCACTTTAAAAGCTTCATATATCATCGTCTCCCATTTAAAAATATGTCCCGAGTACAAATCAGATTAGTTTTTATTTCTTAAGCGTAATGAATGAGTACATACCTAACATATAATACAATGTTATTATACTTTCATTGATTATAACAGAGATACACTAATTCAAACAAACTCTGTGGAACTTTATAAAACCGTATTCCTTATTGCTATTTAGAAATAGAGTCAAGTTCCAAAAATTATAGACAGTGAGAAACAGCTGCAAAGATTCTCACAAGAAATTCATGAGAGACGAACGAACGAACGAACGAACGAACGAAGCAGTTGACTACTGACTGACGATGACCACGTCGTGTGTCATTCATGTACTTGTCCTATACGGACTTAACCCCTTAATGACAGGTTATGTGGGGGTTTTACAGGGTAATGGGTTAAATTTAGGTGGATGAAAAGACAGCAGGTAGCCGTAGCTCCTCAATGGTTCCCGACTTGGGTGCAACGCCTGTGTGCACCGCTGGTGTGAGAAAATTAAGGAAGAGTTTAATTTAGAATAATTATTAGTCCAATTTTTCAGGTAGGAATAATTTTGAAGTTGAACTATTAACTTTATTGTTACCGGGTGTGCCGTATGCCATGCGTGGAAGCCGGTAGAGCTTAATGCGTCGTTCTGATGTTTGGTAGTTCCCTAGAGACCTAACCAGGGCGCTCTGATGTTGAGCCAAACTCGCGTAGAATTTTGTGGCCCGGCACCTAATGACATCTTCCACATAGTGGAGAGATGAGGCTTCCCTGAAAATATCTCAGGGGAAACCACCAGCACACAGAATAGATGGCCCTAAGGCATCTATTCCGTACACGTTGGAGTTGTTGCAGATTGGTTCCTGCGGCCATGCCCCAGACCTTGCACGCATAAAGCATTATTGGAAGAATCAAAGCCAGAAAATGACGCAACTTAAGGAGTGTCGGCATCCGTGACCACATCATGGGGTATAACGAAGTCGAAGCCCCGCATGACCGGTGAGCTAACTCCTGGATGTGAGCCCCAAAAGTTAGGCCCTTGTCCAGCTTTACACCCAGATATTTAAGAGAGTTTGTCCACTCTATCCTTAGTCCAGAATAGTTAAAGGAGGGAAGTTTGGCGGGAAAGTGGCGCTTGGTGAAGAGTATGGCTGGACTATTCTCCAGGTTGATGGATAATCGTCAAAGCCTGCACCAGTCATGAATGAGGCTTAGGTGTTCCTGTATTGGACTGAAGGCTCTGCGTGCGTTTCTTTCTGTGTCGTATAGCAGCACATCGTCTGCATACTGGCCTATGTTGACATGCAGCTCCATAGGAAGATCTGCTACATATACACTAAAAGGCGTAGGACATAAGACAGAGCCTTCGGGGACTCCGCCTCTAATGGGTCTTCTGGTAGGTAGCTTTCCTGCCACAGTGACTGTAAAATGTCTGCTTAAGGAAAGTGTGTAGAAGATGTGTTATGTGTGAAGGAAGCCCCAGGGAGATCAGTTTGAGGAGACCTGCATGCTAGGTGGTAGAGATGACCTTCTCGACATCCACAGAAACCGCCGCGGTGTATGCCCTTTCCTGGAAACCCAGGGAACCCGTCTCCACTAAACGGAGCAAGTGCTGTGATGTCGAGTGCCCAGGACGGAAACCAAAAGGACGAGGAGGAATGGTTTGAATTTCCCCCAATAGGGTGGACAAGCGAGCTGGAACGAGCATCCCGACAACTTTCGACAGGACTGACAGGAGGCTAGTGGAGCGGTAGCTGGCGGAGAGAGCCGGGTTCTTACCGGGCTTCAAAATGAATATTCCCCGAGCCTCTCTCCACTGTCGTGGAAAGTAGCCCAGTGCGAGACACATGTTAAAAACCCGAGTAAGAAAGAGCACGGCTTTGAAAGGAAGGTGACGGAGCATGACAGTGGTTAACCCATCAGTCCCGACGCCATTTTGGGATTTACACACCGGACTGCGCTCTGGGGCTCGCTGGGTCTAATAACAGAAAGTCGGTCCACCTCAGCACGAGGACGTCGAAGATACTGACGTACCTCCCGCTTGACGCGGCCAGTGGGGATCATCTCTTGGTCTCATGGTCCTCTCTAGGTAGTCGGCAAACACATTTGCTTTGGCTTGGAGTTCACATACCAGGCCTTGGGCACCTTGGACAGGGGAGGTTGGTGCTTCTCCGCGATTCCGAGTCCTTTTGCAAGCCTCCACACTTCGCCATTTACAATGTTCACTCCAGACAACACCTCTCACGCCCACACACGGTGCTCACGTAGGCGAAGGCGAACATCTCGGCGCAAGCGCCCGAGCAGAACTTGATTATGGTGATTGCGGTGTCGCTGATAGTCTGCGAGCCGCCCAAGGGCGGCGGATGAGTAGATGGGTGTCTAGAGGAATGACGTCAGGGTGGAGAGATGGTGGGGTGTGAACGGTAAGATTACGAACAGTTCGCACCACGATGGAGGTGAAGGGAGAGATCGCCGTCTCGGGGGTTGGTATGTCTGTGATGTGTTGGTTGGGAGGTATGGAGTCATTTAGGCAGAGCCGTAAGCAGTCCCAATCAAACTCACGGTTTTGAACCGTAAAGTCATGACTGACAACCCGCAGGTTAACCTGCCACCACTGGGTTGAGGTCGGAATTTATGTCGCTTTGTGAGATGAGTGACAAGTGGAATGGGAAACGTTTGATGATTGCGAAGTCAATGACCGAAGGACGGTCTTGAGCTCTATGGAAATGAGTTGGTTGCCAGGGTCCCTCTACTCTCAATTGAGGATCTCCATCTATTATGCGAATGATTTCTCTGCCTCTTGCATCTGTCCGGGGACCTGCATTCCAACGTGGGTGTTCAGCATTCAAATCCCCAGTCGTAATGACATTGGGATATAGGGCGAGGATAGAGAGATAATCGTTAACAACGCACTGTCTCTGAGGAAGATGATATGCAGACACTATCAGGACCTCAGAACCGCCCAGGTTTCCGCAGACGGTCGTGGCTTCAATGGTTTAAATGGGAGGGAGCTGGACAGGTTTATAGACCACATATCTCCTCACGAATATCGCCGTGCCACCGCCATGACGGCCCGCATCGTCGACCCTGAGGCAGTGATAGCTGGAAATCCGGAAGGTAATTTCGGGTCGTAATTGTGTTTCCGATACAAGGATGAGATCCAAAGCGAGTGATCTCGCAATATGCAGGAGCTCATTTTGCTGTCAATTGATGCCACTCGCGTTCCAGAACGCGAATCTGAACGCGGTCAGAGGCCTAGTTCGATCCGCCATTATGTTTCGCGAGGCATACTGTGGACAGCAACGCAAGCCCCTCCATGACAATGACCATTCAGGCAGCAGAATCTGAGGTGTCAAAGAATCTCGCCAGCAGTCCACAGAGACGCTGGCCGTGGTTCTGCAGCAGTTGCTGCAACCAACCCAGCATCTCAGGTGGCCTGTGAGGTGGGAGGAGAAGTTTCATTTGAAGAGGAAGTTGTGGTTGGAGTGCGTGATCTAGAGGAGCGCCTGGGCGCCGGCCTACCATTTGCACGGCTATCCCTCAGATGACGACTTGGCATGGGAGTACCATGCCCGCTCGGCACCTCAGAATCGGATACTTGCTCTCTGACAGGACGTTGTCCCTGCGCTTCACGAGACATGGATGTCGTAGGGGCTGTTTGTGTACCCTTGGATGGGCGTGCGCGTTTTGCCCGTGATACCGCCTGCAAATCCGCAGGCTTGCGCGCAACCTCCGGAAAGCTAGGCATACTACCACAAATAGGGCTAAAGGCAAAAGTTCTCTCCTCCAACAAAATCAATTTACTTAGAAAATGCACTCTATAAAATAATAAGAAATGATATCGAATTGAACTCACACTGTTTCTTTAGCGCAGTCTTTACAAAAGCGTTTTTTATCTGCTGGATCATTAATCTAAATGTATACAAATATATTTAATTCTACATTAAGGTTTAGATAAAGTGGCATATACGATCATATGTCACATGTTAAAAATCCGGTCAGTATATGCTGTTACATAAATCTATGTAAAGAGAGATATGTTGCAAATAATTGTAATGGCACAGACCGTTGAAAATTCAAGAGTTTTACACGAAACTTATTGTTTAGGATTAGAAAAATAGAGTGAAATGTTGTCTTTCAAATGGCACTACTAAATCCACCGTCAGGCAGTTTTAGAAGTACTTGTGCCACTTTTAAACGTTTAAATATTACCGTCACACTTTTTTCTAGTTTAAGTATTTCAAAAGCACGACACAACGTCTTGTGGTGCTAGTTGTGTTTATTTCAAACTGGAAATGCTCTGGTATGTAGTAATTATGAAATAAGTTAATGTAGGAATGGGATTCAATAAATGAGTGGCTGGAGTTGTTCTTGGTAACTTTTTCAAAATTAATGTATGACCTCATCTTAATATTAAAATGTTACGTTACAGTCTATAATTGATATTTTAGGTTTTGCACAGCTTGGTATATTTAAATACTTAAGGGTTTCATTAGGTGCTGCAACGTTAAGTCATATGGGACGATGAATGGAATGGGTGAAGTGATGCTCAAATTAGCCCGCGGTTCATAGAGCTTACATTTACCCTTCATTCATCTTTCAGGATAAGGGAAAACCCGGGAAAAACCTTACCCAGGTAACTCACCCTGACCGAGATTCGAACTCGGAACCTCTTGAACGTGAGGCAGACACGCTACCACCACGCTACCGAGGCGGGCATTTAAGGATCTGATTACGTCTCTACACATTCTACAGCAAACATCAGCAGCTTATAATTTGTATATAGTTATTGTTAATAAGAGTAAACGTTTACAGAAGTTCTCAATGTATGTTTACTTAGAGATGTAAGAATAAGGCACGCCCTCCTCCGTAGCATGGTGGTAGCGTGTCTGGCTCGCATTTTATAGATTCCAAGTTTAAGTCAGTTTAGTTTTTGTTAAGTGTATTGACTGAGTACACACCTAACATATAATACAATGTTATGACACTCTAATGGATTATAACGGAGATACACAAATAAATAAACTAATCAAATACATCGTGCACGTAATTGTTTTAACATTACAAACTTCTATACTTGGCTATAATTTTGATTTACATTAAAATTTTCGGTATATCACTTCCAAGTAAAATAAATATAAAATACACAAAGAAAAGAGGATTAGTAATTTATACTAAAACTGACAATATTAATTCCTCTGCTACAATAAATAGAGAGATTTAGGCGAACATATATATTTGATAACCCTTGAATCCAAACTCTCTGTATAGCTGTTTAAGTACCAATTTCAACGTCAAAGGATGGCTGTCAAGAAAATGTCTACAACTCAGTTTAGCTTTATATGGGATATTTCTGACCTTTTACTAACGGTTCCAACAATTCTGATTAAACTCTCCTACTTTTACCATATTTTAATCAGAAATGGTGACATTAAATGAAACGTTACCCTGCATTATCTGGAACTCTATTCTGGAGTGTCATTTATTCTGCATAACTGTTACATACCTGACAAACCGTAATAGTCGTACAAAATATTACTACAGCAGAAGAAAACATCGTTAAAACGCACAACATTTGACCATTTGACTTAGCAGTTTCTTAGATCGTTACTGCTAGTACAAATGTTCAACTACCTTACAATTTCCAACTACACTCTGTAAAACATAACAGATGACTAAATAATGCGAAAAATACTTTTTTTCGAGTGGAGGAAAAATGCATGTTACGCCCTAATCCTGGGATTGGAGTGTGGCACTCCTCTGGAGAATTAAACCTCCAGCCCTACCTACTAAAATACCTCCACCGGTTAGCATTCAGGAGTAGTGCTGTGGCAGTACCGCTGTAAGCACCTGCGGATTCGAGGAAGGAATGCATTGGCCACGCTGAAGCCTGGTCTAAAATGAGGAAGGTGGCAGGACGTAAGCATGACCGAAGCTCTGCTTACGCCCTTGCAAAGTAGTGAGGGATGTATCTGGATTATTGAGTGAGATGGTTGTAGGTAGTTGTGGGTGATGTGTTAAGGTATTCAAGGGTGAGAATGTTTGAGGAATTCTAGGTAAGTAATACGCATTAGTGTCTGTAGTTTGCCTCTTCACCTGGCGGTGATGGCCTCTGTCCCTGGAACCAGGTGGTCAGCTGGATGGCTGCTCTGCATTGTGCTGTCCGTAGAGCATCGTTTGGAGGGCTGCCACATCCTCCTTGATGTATCTCCGGATAGTCAGTGTCTGTTTTTGGGTGATTCTGTTCAGAGTCGTCAGGGTATTGTACTGTATTCTGAGGGAGAAGTCGTATCTGTCTTGGATGAGAATAATTTCAGGTTTTCAGGATTTTATTTTGAGTTTCATGGCCTGGTGCCGGTACAAATGGGCGCGGCTTACAGGCTAAAATTTTCATTGAGCTTCTAGTTAGGGATTAAATGCTTAATGTCTACGTGAGTATATATAAAACCCATACGGTGACCTTTCTTAGCCCACCGAGAAGAGTTTTATTAAGTTAGTGTCTTTCAATGTCCTTATTTTGTTAAGTACAATATTGACAGGCGCTTATTTTGAGCTTTTATTCACACACACACACACACACACACACACACACACACACACACACACACACACACACACACACCTGGGCGTACCAGGTACGTCTCAGTCAGTCACGCACACACACTTCACTATTTACACTGCTCCGTGCGGCAGCGCGCTACTGTCTCCTGAGCTGCTTTGGCGGCGGACTCTGCACATGGGGAAAGGTCTGGGCTGGAAGGTCTTGGGCGCACATTGTGGTGTAACGGTGGCATTAGAATATTTTTATTCGTGCATGCTTACGGTGTTTTGGTTCACCTTTCCCAATTTTGTTAATTTTTGGATTGCTATGTTGCCGTATGCGTACCCAGATGGAAGAGGCTCGTTTTATAACGGCCTCGGGGATGTAGGGAATATGGGTTTCTAGATGAAGGCTGGCCGTAATCGTGCGGATATGGACAGATAGTATCTTACGTAAGGAGAGGTTTTGTAAGGTATTTTAGGGCGGTTTTGGAGGTATTGGCCCAGACCACGCAGGCGTACAGGACCACGGATAAAACAAAAGAATTGTAGAATACAATCTTAGAGCGCAGCTTTAGCTGTTTGCTCCTAAATATGGGGGTGCACTTCTTTAATCGCTGCCGTCCTTTGTTGGCGCTATCTTTTAGGTGGGTAGTCCACTGCATCGTGCGTGTAGAGGTCACGCCGAGGTACTGTACCTGCTGACGGCAGTGCATTACTTGACCATCGACCGTTAGGTCCATTGCCAAAGGGCGCCGCTTTGTAAAATGTATAAGCTGGCATTTGTTGGCATTAATTTTGATTTACTGCCAAAGCACGTACATATATAGTTGACTCAGAGGCCTTCTCTTCTTATATTCTGTTACTTATACATTCCATATTGTCTTATGAGCAACTATAGCCTACATTGTATACACGCAATAAAAGCTTAGTAAATCTAAGGTATATGTGGCCAAGGTGACTAGAGTTTGTTATAAAACTTCGTAAACAGTTTCATATTTTCTTCCGCAGGATAAGACACAACAGTCGGAGCCATCTATGGACAGATAGATGCAGTCAGTTGGCAATTGTAAAATCTAAAACATTATCTTCTAAATAATTAATGCAATGATAAAAAGTGATCTATAAATTATGAATTAGTAATAGAAGGTGTTTATTTCCACCACACTGCTTCTTCAGCGCAGCTTTTCAGAGATATTTATCATCAGGTCATTTACTTTTAAAGCTTTTCGTAATACAGAGCTTAAACTTTTAGTAATAGTTTTCAATAGTATAATCTCTTAAACATCAATCTGTCACAATACTGTCACGCATATGTTATATGTTCGATGAACAGAAGATTTTGTTGTTAATAATTCAATCTTACGTATGAAATATATAATTTTGTCCCTTGCATTCCAAAGGGCAATTCTTCAGACCCTCTTCTTTATCAGCTGAAGCGTCGGCTTATTTTGGTAAATATTTGTTTTGCTGATTTTAACAAAAATTCCTAAAACTCTAGATTATTGCCCTTCCAGGTATAATCACCTAATTCGAATTTCAAATTATTCACTAGCGGAGTGTTTCCCAAGTGTTGGGGTGGTTTCGTTGGCTATGAAGAAATCAAATGTGATTGTGACCACTCCACCACTATGGCTGTGTGGCGGCGCGAGGAGAAAAAGAAGAAAAAATATCCGCAATATTCAAGTAGAGTCACTAAGAAAACGAATCATGTAGCGCGAGATGAATTGTTAACCTGAGCGATTTGTTATAGAACATTGAACTCAAGAAATAGAGGGCATTCCACTTCCAGCATCTTTAGAAAGTGACCAGTAGGTCAAAGGTACTGGTGAGAAACCTTGCAGTTGAGTTGGCAGTTCAGTGCCGAGCAGAGAAGTCAAGGTAGTGCAGTAAGGTCAAGAGTTGTGTGTCGGTATTCGGTAATGCAGGACGTTCTAGGTCTGTAGTGGTGAATCTGCAGACAATGTGGCAGTGATGTGGAATAGCCCAACAGCGAATATCGGAGTTGTGCCAAGCCACGCAGTGAACAGGGGAAACGTTGTGTGCGAGTCGTTGAAGCTGTACTCTATAAAATTTGGTGAGTGTTATAGAAACATAAAGGAGTATTGAACAAACCTGTTTACTCTGTGGCATTTTTATAAAACGAGGTGAGTGTATCTGTTACATATCGGACAAACCGTAATAGTCATACAATATCTTACTACAGCAGATGAAAGTATCCTTAAAGCAGACAATTGTTTCTATTTCATTTACTTCGCAGTTTCTGAGATAGTTAATTACTGCCAAGGTTCAAATACTTCTCTCACATTCGTACTGTAAAGCTATTGCATTTCAACAAAAAATTTGACTCCAGTTGAAACTTTTCATCTGTAACAGTTTTATTTGTATGTGCTTACAAATTAAATACGCAACTAGGCATCTTCCTAAATATAAATCTCACATGCTATATAGTTTTTTCTACAGTCATTGAGATGGTCATAATTACTTATATATTTATAAAGTGCCAACAAAACTGCATGGAAGCATGCTATATGACTGACAAAGAAATAATGTGAAACGTTGGCAAAGCTGCTCCATATATATCTGACTTAGAACCCTTCTTTTCTTACATTCAGTTAGTTAAGCATTCCATATTACCTTAATATACACTACAGCCTATACTTGTCTACAATAAAAACTAATTAAATATAAAGCGTGCATTTATCAACAAGACAACAATGTGTTATAAAACTTCGTATACAATTACGAATGTACTGCAGCAGGATTAAAATATGACAGATGGAGCCATCTATGGACAGCAAGATGCGATCAATTGGCAACTTCGTTTTTTCTTCCCCTCAAGTTCTCTCCTCTAAGACAATCACGGTAATTATAAAAAATAACTTATAAAATGTGTATTTGTAATGAAATGTACTGAGCTTCATCTTAGTGCTGTTTAAACGCACTCAACAAATTTATCTTTCATCTGTTCCAATTTTAAGGCAAATGTTACATAAATACATTTCATTCCACATTTCGTTTTAGGCATAAGGGTATATCGGGTACTGATCGAATAGTGACGTGTTTGAAAATCGGGTTGTTTCGCCAGGCATTTTAAAGATCAATGCTATTCACTTGACTAAACAAAAATCACAGGAAGGGATTTTGCGTTTTAAGGATGCAAAAACATTAAAAATTTGAAACTAAAGTTAACCAATATTTCATAAGTGTTTAATGCCTGATGTCAGTTGACGTACATTATGTATCTGCTTTTTGGTGACGTTTTATCTTGTTTTAACAGTTATAAGCAGGACAAGGAAGTTCGTCGCGCTCGCCGTTCCCTACGCAGGTTGCGGCCGACCCTCTCCCGGCATCCAAACAAGTCATAGATAATAAACACACAGCGGAGAGGCTTTGCAGCATGAAAATGACTTATGAGACATTTGTAAATACACATCTATTTAGATAATTATGTACAACATAACAACATACAGATTCTTATATAGTACTTACGGGTTTGTCTCTGGCTGATCTCATTGTTTAAATAGGCACATTCTGCCAACAACCAAACAATTATAACGCGGATTGTAACAATTCCTGATCGGATGTAAAATAATATCCAAACAATAAACTTATTTCTTAAATATCTGAAGACTCTTACTAGACAAAATATCAAATCAGGACATTTACTACATATTTACTCATCTGTGGCTGTATTACTAAAAGCAACAATGTATCCCAGAAGCCTTTCAAATTAAAAGCTCATTCTACGTCCCGTAAAACAAGATTTTTGATTGATAATCTGATGCAATTTCGTTAATGATTTCAGCTAATTTAGTTTCTCGATCTGGCTTCTCTTTTTTCCATGTTTGCTTAAGTATCCCACTGAAATGTAAATGCAAATAATTAAGTAAATAAGGACATGAATAAGTACACGTCTAGAAAACATACAATGGTTGTACAGAAAATTTAGTTGCTCATCTTTGAAGCACAACAAAGATGTTATTCCAGTGTCTTCTTTCCTACCAACGTACTCTGTGTCACTCAGTTACGCCTGTTTTGCAGTAATGAGTTGTATTCTACGATGAACCTTGCCCTTGCTAGTAGCGCTGCCGGGCCGCTTTTACGCTGCTCAAGGAAATCGGCAGGAATTTCCTAGCCCTGGTTATAAGAAATACACAAAGGTCGTTCAGAATGGGGAACACTTCACAAGTCATACACAGAAAATACAAGATATACACTTTGATTATCGTGTAAGAATATTAAGTATTGGATATTTTGACCAAATTGTTAAGAAATTGTCACAATTTTGTTCTTCTTGAGGATAGGTTCTGTAGTTTCAAACCTTGTTTCCTTGTAAGGTATTGCTCTTATGCAATTGTCATTGTTTATTTATATAATGTCGCTTATAATTTATGCTGTTCAACCAAACACATAGATTATTAGATATCGAATTGAATTTTCGGTGTACATGTATGGATATCAGTATTTCTTTAGGAGATTTTCTTATAATTCTGTACCAAAACACTGTTTTCATGAGCATATCTTGGTTTTCTTTCTGACTGATTTAACAGAATTATATATTTTTAAATTTAACATATGTTTGTGTTAGTGAGATAAGCAAGAGTCTTGAAACTCCTCAAGATCATCACTACGGTTATCGAAGTAGCGTCAACAGCCGACCAGCAAAACACTGTAAAAGAGAAACGTTGTGTGTACGACGGACAAATTTCACGCAGCACAAGTTGGTACGTGCAATAGGGAAATTCCTGAACAATGAGTACGTTTTAAACGCTGAGTTTGATTTTAACCTAGGATGACTAACGACTTTAGTGATAACTGAAGGAGTTACAGTGAACTTCGTTTTGTCATTTTTGTAACAATATTATTAGTAGTACTACAGTAATAATGAAATAAATAAAGCTTGATCTCATATATAGAAATAGACTAAGGGCCTGTATTATGATCTCCGGTTAAGATGTCGGTTAACGGTTAACTTGGAGTAACACGCAGATTTCGGTATTACGACCTTCGGTTAAGGGCTAACTGAGAGTTATTTCTGGAGGCAAACTAACCCTCACCTCGAGTAGCGGTTAGTGAGATAACTTGGAGTTTACATTCACACACAAAAAAGAAAATGGCGGACCTCCAGGCCAGATTGAATGACAGCGATTCTGAGGACGAAATGTTGGCACAGTGTTTATTTAATAGAAGAAGAGCTAAATGAATTAGAATATGGAAAAATAGTTTCATATATATTTATGAAATGTTGAAAATGAAATAAAATAAACCACATGAGTATTAGGTAACTCGACGTAATAGGTTATGGAATGATAATCTCTAGTGTCGCAAGCAATGCAGTATTTTATGCGACCATATTGCAACATGTTTAAACGAACATAAATGTAATAAACAAAGCATATTAAACCTATACCGGAAAGTACACGAAATACTATATATGTTGGTGGGTAGGTATAAATGTTCAGAAGCATGCTGAAGTAGTAAACATTCGATTTTGCAAATAGTGGGTGCAATGTTTAAATTGCGTTTTGTTAAAGCATTACCAGAGGAAAGTAACAAGCTCTAAAGCAAACAGTGAATAAAACAATCTTTTAAGTTATGCAATTTGTATCGATGTCCAAACCGTTATTGCAAACACTGTTCACACTTGTAATGTAGCTAATTACATGTACAGTACCTTAAGGTTTTGTCCTACAATGTGCCTTATTGAATACCATTTGCTAATTATATTGCGATTTATGCAGTGTGTGCGTTGTCTCAATGAAAGATGAAGTATTACTTATGATTCTTGCCGTACCTACTATAGATTGTGCAAATGCAGTATATAAATATACTTTCTGCAAATTGCACAGGTAAAGAAACGTCAAAACGTGCCCATCTTGTATCCTGTGGTAATTAAATGAAGCCATTTATTTGTTCAATTACATTTTTCAATCAAGGGCACAATGCTGTGACTGAAATGTGGCATTTGATTGTGAAGTGCCAACAAGAAATGTAAGTTTGCTACAATCTGTTTCTTAAAATAAAACCATAGTTATTGCTTCATTACTAGCCAAATATATTATGTTTAAAAATATCAGGTACCAATTTACTGGTCCCAGAATGCATATTTTATAACCTTGCATTTATTCATAGAGTGTGTGAGTGTGTGGTGTTTTAGGGCCCGTCGAGAACAAGGTCATTTGGGCCCAAAGTTAACTCTAAGAACTAAAAGCTACACAAACTAAGTTAAAAAGTAAGATAAAATAAAACACTCAACTATTAAAAGCACATAAAAAACTCATCCCAGTACTAAAAATTTAAAATCTCTAAAATTAATAAATATAAAATACAAGTCAGACTTGTTTATTAAAACCGATTTTAGCAACAAACCGCAGTGCCTTATCCACGGCCACTGGGTCGTCCCTTAAAATACTGAGCAAGTTAGTCCCCAAGCCCAAAGAATTGCGAATGCGGGCGTACTGCGGGCAATCGAGTAATACATGCCGCACAGAGAGGCGTACTGCACACGGAGCACACACAGGGGCCGGTTTCCCTCTTAACAGATGGCCATGAGTTGCTCGTGTGTGCCCAATTCTCAGCCGGGTGAGTATCACCTCGGCCCGCCGGTTATCCCTGCAGGAAGTTGGCCAGGGTTGTACGCTCTCCTTTATCGCCCGGAGTTGTGTGCCTTCCAAAGCTGTCCACGATTGCTGCCAAGCAGATAGGAGTTGGCGACGGAAAAAACGTTGCACATCCTGGTATGGTACCGTAGTTGTTAAACTCCGGGGCAAACGGCAAGCGGACTTAGCAGCCTCGTCCGTCTCCTCGTTCCCGGAAATCCCCACATGGCCTGGGGTCCAAGTGAAAACAAAATTGTATCCGCGACTGAGCATTTGCGAGATCTGGGCCTGTATTTTTAAAACAAGGGTGTGAGCGGCAGTGTGCTGTTGCAAGGCCTGAGGAGCACTTAGAGAGTCAGTGCAAAGAATAAAAGAGCCAGGAGCTAACTGGCAAATAAAAAGGAGCAAATAGAAGATGGCATACAGCTCTGCGGAGAAAACTGAACTGGAGTCCAGAAGGCGAAATTTATGAGCCTCACCGTTAATGAAGAACGCGCAACCCGTAGTGCTACCTAACTGAGAACCGTTCTGTAAAGACCGGAACATAGTTAGGGTAACGGCCCAGTAGTTCGGCAAAAAGTTGTTGGAACACCGAATGTGGAGTAGCGAGTCTAGAGTTGCTGGAAAGAGCGAGATCGAACCGCGCACGATCGAGCTGCCAAGCAGGATAAGGGCTGATGAACGACCTCTCCACGCGAGGCATTTGGAAGCCATGCGAATGTAGGAGATCCCGAAATCTTATTCCCATGGGGCGTGTCCGAGAACCAGGGCGCTTATAACGGTGGACTAAATCTGGACACAGAACTGGTTTGAAACAAGGATGATTGGGGTAGCTTGCCAATTTCGAGACGTATGAGCAGAGTAACAGCGAGCGACGAATATGGAGTGAAGGTTCGCCTGAGTCTGCATACAGGCAGTCGACTCGAGTGGTGCGGAAAGCTCCTGTAGCAAGGCGGATACCAGTATGATGCACGGTGTCTAAAAGGCGAGGTTTAGAGGTGGTCGCTGCGCCATAAATAAAACTGCCGTAGTCCAGCTTGGACCGAACCAGAGAGCGGTACAGCCTCAACATTACCGTGCGATCGCCACCCCCCACCCAAGATGCTCCAGATAATACCTTCAGCACCCGAAGAGAACGATCGCAAGAGGCTCGAAGGTGACGAATGTGGTGCTCCCAGTTGAGTTGTCTGTCCAAGTAGAGGCCCAAGAACTTCAGGTGCGAGACAAATGGCAGGGATGTGCCGTTCAAATGAAGATCAGGAGGCGGGTGAATACCTCGTAGGAGGTGAAAGTGGATACACTGTGTCTTTGCAGCTGAAAAGCGGAAGCCGGTTTGAAGCGCCCAAGCTGCTAGCTGGGTGATGGTCAGCTGCAGTTGGCGCTCAATGTGATCTATGTTGGCTGACCTATAATAAACTGCGAAGTCGTCAACATAGAGTGATGATGGAATTCCGCTTCGAACGGCACTAGTGATGCCGTTGATTGCTACGGCAAAAAGGGCGACGCTCAAAATCGACCCTTGAGGTACGCCGTTCTCCTGTATCCGCACCCGGGATATCGTGTTTCCTATGCGGACACTAAAACGGCGAAGTTTTAAAAAGTTGCATAGGAATTCGGGTAGATGATTACGCATACCGTAACCATGTAGGTTACGGAGTATGCCGTACCACCAAGTGGTGTCATAGGCCTTCTTCAGGTCGAGGAACACGCCCACTGTACGCTGTTTCAGTAGAAAGGCATCGGAAATATACCCCTCAAGGCGTGTTAGATTATCGACACTTGAGCGATGGCGACGAAAACCGCATTGCAAGTTGGACAGATGGTTATGTTTTTCTAGCCACCAATTTAACCGAGCGTTTATCATTCGCTCAAAGGTCTTATAGATGACACTCGTCAGGCAGATGGGGCGGTAGTTAAATGGAAGGGTACGATCCTTCCCGGGACGAGGGATTGCAATGAAAATACCCTCTCGCCAGGAGGAGGGGAAAACCCGCTCATGCCAAATGCGGTTATAGATGTTTAAAAGGAAACATAGTGCCTCAGATGGAAGATGTAGCAACATCTGTCGGTTTACGTCATCGGGACCTGGAGAAGAATCCTTTGCTAACGCTAGAGAATGGGCGAGTTCGGCAGCGGTAAATGGTTGGTTGTACGGCTCGGTGCAGTCACTATTAAAATTAAGTGGTACCCGCCCCGCCTTTTCCTTAATAGGCAGGAAGAGAGCGTCATAGCGGGCAGTTTGGCTTGTAGCAGCAAATGTGGTAGCTAGGGCTTCAGCTATGTCCTGCTCGGTGGTGCACATGGAACCGTTGATGGCAAGGCCGGGAATTTCCGTCCGGCGATACTTGCCATACATCCGCCGAACAGCTCACAATACTTGTTGGGTAGAGCTGCGCCGGGAAAGGGAAGACACATAGACGACCCAAAATTTACGCTTTGCGTTGCGCAGGATGAAACGTGCCCTAGCGCGAGAACGTTTGAAGGCGACGAAGTTCCCTTCCGTCGGGTGCCGTTGAAAAACGTGCAAAGCACGTTTGCGTGCTTTGACAACCAAACTGCATTCCTCAGACCGCCACGGTACAGGGATACGACGTGGTGTAGATGAACCTCGAGGAATGCTGGATTCTGCAGCGAGCAGGATCGAGCAAGTAAAATATTCGACCATTGCATCGATGGTGTCGAAACCATCGTCGATGAGGTGTATGAGGGAATGGAATTTTCCCCAGTTATCTTTGGAAATAATCCAGCGAGGATGTCGAGAAGGTACACATTGGCGGCCAGAAAAATGAATGTTAATGGGGTAATGATCACTGCCAAAGAGGTCGGAAAGTACTGACCACTCAAGTAGTGGTACTAATGATGGACTGCAGAAAGAAAGGTCTAGTACGGAGTGTGTACCATAAGCGGATGATAGGAATGTCGAGTCACCAGTATTTAGCAGAAGCAGGTCAGACTTATCGAAGACGTCTTCTATGAGGCATCCACGGGCGTAATCAGTGTCTGATCCCCAGAGCGTGTGTTTGGCATTCAGATCTCCCAAGATGAGTAACGGTGAGGGGAGCTGAGCCAAAAGAGCCTGAAGATCCTGCTTTTGAACTACACAGAGCGGAGGCAGATAAATGTTGCAGATGGTAAAAGAGATGCTCTCCCGCTGTATACGAACAGCGACAGCTTGCAACGGCGTGGTTAATGGTATATTGGTGGCAGAGATATTAGGCGCCACTAAAGTAGCAACGCCACCGCTTGCTCGTATGCCTGCAACGGAGTCTTCCCTAAATGCCGAAAAATAGGTTAGCTGTAATGAGTGATAGTGATGCAAATGGGTTTCTTGGAGACAAATAACTGATGGTGACCATTGAGAAACTAAAAACTGTAGGTCTTGAACTCGAGCTCGGAAACCATTGACGTTCCACTGGATTATTTCCATAAAGAGCTTTTAACGGGCCGTTTTAACTTTTTTCTTGACTTTGGCTGACTTGGGGCCTACGATTCGAAAATCGTTAGCCTCCTGTAACTGCGCTGATGTTCGGGAGTCAGAACTCCTACGGCTCGTAGAACGAGACCGGGATATAATAGAATGCGAGTGACTTCGCGATCTATGTTGTGGCCGGGATCGGTTTTTCACATTTACTACGGGATTGTTGTTACTCGCTGATGGCTTGGTGGCTGGAGTCTGTACGGCTGAAACGGAGGTAGTGCTGGTGGATATACAAGCAGTCTGAGACGTGGGTTTAACGGCTAGAAAGTCAGTCTGTGTGGAGGTGTGTGTGACAGGGACGTGTTGAACAGCAACAGTGGTATTTGGAGTACGGCGAGCTGCTAATGCATATCCAGTAGTAGTGGTAGCAGGCTTCAGTTGTTCAAAGCACCGTCGTGCCTCTGGAAAAGTTCCTTTACACGTAGCTCCTGAATACTTTTTTCATCCATGAATCTAGGGCACTGTCGCGAGCTGGAGGGATGACTACCGCTACATAGATGACTCGTAATTTGTGGACCCTCCCTCTTTGCATATAGCTCTGTAAAATGATAATTTATATAAGAAGAGGTGATTTAGTCATGAGGATAAACTACTAACCAAATGATTTTAGCCAAATTATATTTGCGCAATGCTATTATCAGAATTAATAACAGTTATGTGGCCTTTTTTAAAAATTTTTTACTGCAAATCCCTTGGTGTTCCTAAATTAACAAGGCATTCCATATATACTCCATATATCTCACCTAATATGTAACAATAACCTAACGCAACCTATATAACCTATAGCACTAACCTAATTCTATGAAAAACAATCTCACCCTATGGAAAAATCTAAACTGTAAACGAAATATGCTAGACCTTATTACGAATGACCTATTAATGAAAATATCACGAATATATACAGAAAAAGCTAATAAAAAGTTAAATCAAGACGCCTGATGATACTACATGTGTTTGGTTTTCCCACTAATTCACATTATAAACACAATATAGCGTTGCAAACAAGGTAAACTCCTAGTGGAAACTATTGCCAACCGTTCACATTCCTCCATAATGCATAGGTTAACAAACCTACAGGTAAGTCGAGTTCGTAATACGAGGAACTTAACCTAACCAATGGTTACAGATAACTGAAAGGTAACAAACATCGGCTAGTATCCGGAGATAGTAATACAGGCCCTAAGTAAACATACATTGAGAAATTCTGTAAATGTTTATCCTTATTAACAATAAGTATATACAAATATAAGCTCGTGATGTTTGCTGCAGAATGTGTAGTGACGTTATCAGATCCTTAAATGGAACCTTCAAGTTCTAGTAATGACAAATCTAGAATCTACATTTTTGGTTAACTGATTTTAAAGTGTATCTCATCATTTGTAATATTAAGAATGTCTTACATGTAAATTTTAAAACATTTACCAACAATAGTTCCTAGGATATTAACACTTTTATTTTTGAGCAGGATTGCTATATTAACTTATTAAATAATTACTGCATGCAACAGTATTTCCTGCTTGAAACACACACAATTAGCATAATATGGTATTATGCAGTTCTTTTGAAACTCTGAAATTAAAAAAAAAGTTGACGAGGATGTATGAATCTTTTAAAATGGCAGTAGTACTTCTACAACTTCCTAACGATGGATCCAATAGTGACATTTGAAGGTCAAGATATCACTCTATTTTCTATTGCTAAACAATAAATTTTGTGTTTCTGATAAAGACTCTTGGATTTTCACCTGTACATATCATTACAATGCTCTTATGTTTTTCATCATACAATTGCCAACAGAGTACACCTTATAGATGGCTCTAACTGTCCTCTCTTAAGGTGCAAAAGAAAATGTGTAATTGTTTACGAAGTATTGTAGAAATTGTAATCTTTTTGATAGGATATACCTTAGCTTCATTACTTTTTATTTCATGTAGACAAGGATAGATTTTAGTGTATTTTAAGTCAATATCGAATGTATAACTGAGTGTAAGAACATAAGACTCCTGAGCCAATTATATACATTCTCGCTTTGACAATGCTTTTCATTCTTTGGAGGATTTTCTTATTTCCCGTAGATTTTGTTGGAACTAGTTAAATTTGAAATAATTAGGAATATCTCACTCATGGAAGTGCAGAAGAAAAGTATTTAGCGATTCAGCACATACACTTAGAGGTTCAAATTACTACAGATATAAGGAGTTTTATTAGTCAGTTTATAAACGTCTAATTACAATGGGAGTTCTGAGTCAAATTTTTAGAGATATACAGAGAGTAAAGGGTAACAGTATTTGAACATTTTTGGCAGTAATTGGGCATCTCAGAAGCTACTAAGCAAAATAAATGGTCATAAATTATGTGCTTTAACGATATTTTGATCTGCTGCAGTAAGATTTTATAGTACTATTACGGTTTGTCAGATATGTAACAGTTATACAGAATAAATGACACTCGGGAAGAGAGTTCCAGAAAATGTGGGATAACATTACATTTAATGTTATCATATCTGATTAAAATATTGTAAAGTATGCAACTTTCATCAGAACTGTTACAGCCATTTGTGAAAAGTCAGAAATATTCCATATAAAGCTAATCTATAGTGTTGACCTTTTCTTCAGAACCATCCTTGGACGATGAACTTAAAGATCAGGTTTGTAATTAAACAATACAGATATTTTTGATTAAAGGGTTCTCAAGACATGTATGTTCGCCTATATCTCTATATTGATTGTTTGGTGTTGAATGCAATACGTAGCACAGGAATTAATATTGTTAGATTTATTATAATATGGATAGAGTCAACATGAAAAATTCAATGCCATGACCGGGATTTGAACCACGGATCTCCTGGTTTCCGTCCAGTCACTCTCAACCTTTGAGCTACCATGGCCAACGCACCGTCCTGACATTAAATTCTCCAGTTGACTCGTATATTTCCCCGGTAGACCACTAGGAGCTCTCGCATCCGAGATACACCGTTTGTGGCGACTTACTATTGTAAGTACTTAAGTCCCAGGCTTCATCATTTAACTCTTATTATCTTAGTTAATTGATGGAAATTAATCATTTCTCCACACTAGCCATATATAGGCTAAGATATTTGATGGATAGAGTCAACATGAAAAATTCAATGTCATGACCGGGATTTGAACCACGGATCTCCTGGTTTCCGTCCAGTGTATCTCGGATGCGACAGCCCCTAGTGGTCTACCGGGGAAATATATGAGTCAACTGGAGAATTTAATGCCAGGACGGTGCGTTGGCCATTGTAGCTCAAAGGTTAAGAGCGACTGGAGGGAAACCAAGAGATCCGTGGTTCAAATCTCGGTCATAGCATTGAATTTTTCATATTGACTCTATATACGGGTAGTGTGGAGAAATGATACATTTCATCAATTAACTAAAATCATTATAATATACTAATCCTCTACCCCTCATTCTTTGTGTATAACATTTTGTTTTACTTGTAACATCGCGAAAATATTAATATAAATCAAAGACATTACTCAGTCTAGAAGTTAGTAATATTAACACAATTACGTGGACGAAGTATTTGATAAGTTTATCTATTTGTGTATCTCCGTTATAATCAATCAGAGCGTACAATGTATATACGACATGAGTATTTAGAAACAAAACAGATAAAGAATATTTGAAACATAGCCAGGTCTCCAAATTTGTTACAAAATGTTTGATTTAAACAGAGATAGGTTTCATATAATCAGATGGTGTCTCTCGGTTAAAAAAGAGATTTAGAATGGAGAGAAGTTCAGAGATTATGCAAACCAAAATACAGAAATATATTTTATATCGCATAAACATTTCCTTGAAGTATGCTATGGAAATGAAGATTAATAAGTACCCTTAAGTGAAAATCTCCTTCAAAATAATACTTCACATTTCACAGGAAAATATACTTCAATGTCTAATGTTCTGTGTGTGTTGCTGAAGTGTAAATTATCACCGATATTTGGAATAAATAAACAGTATTAGTTATATAATGCAAATATATTACATGTATGCAAGTTTTTGTACAGTAACTGTTATTAAAATACATATACAAATGGCCTTTTTAGTTCTACTGATGGTCCCGAGATGTACTCTTTAAGAAGAGATGAAATAGCAAGACCACGTCCTGCTGTCCATAGATGTCTCTAGCAGTCATATCTTATAGCGAGGAAGAATATTTGAAATAGTTTATGAAGTGCTGTAACAAAATTTTAGTTTGTTCACAGGGTATAACTTAGATTTAAATGCTTTTTATTGCACAGAGACAAGCGTTGTCTGTAATGTATATTAAAATGATATTGAATGTATAAGTAATTGATTTTGAGAAAGAAAGGCATCTGATATAAGTATATATTTGCAAGTTCAGACACGAGAGGTCAGTGTCCGTCTGCGCGAGCACAAGGTGCAAGCGTGGGAGGACAAAATGGCCAGGTTGCGCGTCGAGGATGGCGACGTGTGGAGGATAGCCAAAGCCCTCAGAAAACACAGAGGTCAGTACACCTCTCCCATTCATGGCACCCAGGGCCTGGCCTATGAACCCCAAGCCAAAGCCAATGCTTTCGCTGACTATCTTGAGCGTACTATGTGTCCGAGAGATGACCCCCAGGACGATAACTTTTCTGAACGCGTCCGTCGGGAGGTGCGTCGTTTCTTACGTCACCCTCCTGAGGATGCGGAGAGACTCCCTACCATCCGACCTAGTGAAGTCCAAGGCGTACTCCAACGTCTCAAACCAAAGAAGGCGGCGGGGCCGGACGGGCTGACTCCCCTAATGCTCCGCCATCTTCCCTTCAATGCGATTCTCTTCCTGACTAGGATTTTCAATATGTGCCTCGCCCTTGGGTACTTTCCACGAGAGTGGAGAGAGGCCCGGGTGATTTGCATATTGAAACCTGGGAAGAATCCGGTACACCCATCCAGCTACAGGTCCATTAGCCTCCTCTCCACCCTTTCGAAAGTTCTCGAGAGGCTAATTCTTGCTCGCTTGTCCCCAATATTGGTAGACATTCAAGCCATTCCTGACCACCAATTTGGTTTTCGTCCTGGGCACTCGACAGTTCAGCAGTTGCTGCGTGTGGTGGAGACCGCCGCCCTGGGCTTCCAGGAAGGCGCCTTCACGGCCGCAGTTTCGTTGGATGTCGAGAAGGCCTTCTCTACGACATGGCATGCCGGACTCCTACACAAAATGATCCATCTGGGGCTCCCAACACAAGTGATCAACATTCTACACAGCTTCTTGCGACATCGCACATTTAAAGTCTCAGTCGCGGGGAAAACATCAACACTAAGGCCAGTGAGAGGCGGAGTCCCCGAAGGCTCTGTGCTATCCCCCACTCTCTTCAACGTCTTTATGGCAGATTTCCCCACAGAACCACGAGTCGAAATGGCACAATACGCTGACGACGTGTTTCTGTTCTGCAAGGACAAACACATTCTCAGAGCCTTCAACCCCATTCAAAGACATCTACGCCTAACACGACAGTGGTGCCGGCGTTGGCGGATGTCCGTAAATCCGGACAAAAGCCACGCCATACTTTTTACAAAGCGCCACACCCCCGCAGACTGCCCCAACTTCAGCTACCGAGGTCGAAGGATAGAGTGGTCTAACTCTGTCCAGTACCTTGGAGTCAACTTGGACAGAGGTTTAACTTTTCGCCGGCACATCAGGGACTTTTCGGCGAAGGTACAGGGAGCAATTGCCTCCCTGTACCCAATGCTGGGGTCTACCTCGATGCCAGTCCGCATAAAGTTGTACCTCTTCCGAGCGCTGGTAATCCCGGTGATGCTATATGCCTGCGAGATCTGGGGCATGGCAGCAGACAGCTGTTTAGCATGGCTTCAACGTGCACAGAATAAAGGACTGCGGTCTATTTATTCTGTGGGACGTTATTTCCCTACCAGATTGCTCCACGAAGCATCGGGTCTTCCATACGTGGAGGATGAAATTAGGCGCCGGGCTTCAAAATTATACGCAAGTTTACCATCTCACAGAAGCGCCCTTGTCAGATCACTGGGAAATTATGACCCCACTAGACGCCGATCTAGACTGCATCGGGTCCCCCGTATGGCATGCGGGCACCCTAGATAACACAGGAGCTGAACCTATCAGCAGCTAAAGCTGAGCTCCTCATAATTTTTCCAAGCTGTTTGGCATCTAAATTTCTCCCCAACTAAATTACAAAATATCTAAAACAAAACAAAATGGGTGCTAAGTACTGCATCCTCTCTTTCGACCCGAAGGTACCTTGGTAACCTCAAAATTAACATCCAATCAAAAACCTACATCACCTTCATCCTACATCTTTCATTTATAATCCTACCTGCGGTAAAACCCTTAATGGGTGGGCACGCAGCAAAAACCTTCTGGCTGTATACAGCCAGCCAGCACGAGCGAGCGAGCGAAAAAGCTCATGATCTCCTAGCAATTTCTTCATGGTTTTTTGTGGATTTGTTCGAACTTGTATCTAACTATATACACCTCAAGAATTTAGGAATGACGTTGATGCTCTCACTAATTTCCACAGAGCCATAGTATTTCATTTGAAGTGTGGCGTTTGTGAAAACAGTAAAATAAGTTTTTCAGTAATTATTACTTCAATGCCTCATGCACTGTGAGGCAGTTATAATTGATAAATACACATTTTCTTGTAGACAAAATAGACTTGAATGTGCCATGAACTGTATGTATAAATTTAAATTGGAGCAGTTGGAAAATACGTTTCCGGAAGAATGCGCTGAAAAAGGAGTGTTTTGGAGGTGAGTACCTTCCACTGTAAACAGCGTATTGTCGCGGTAAAGGCCATAAAAGTTTCGCCGCAAATAGATAATAGATGGCGGATAATGCTTCACGAGCTTGCATAAGCAGTTAACAATACCGCGGCTAGTGTACACAAAGCGCCCGGCGAATGAAGGTGGCTCAGGTAAAGGACTCGGCGGCACAGATAGGATTTAATGTTTGGGAAGTTCGAGAGATATCTCGATTGACAGAGAATCGTTGTTTTTCTTATTTGCTACACAAGTTTCTCGAATTGTGAATGAGATATATAAGCGACTGTGACACGCAAGCAGGACAGTGAGGAGAGAGCCATTTTCACCAGGGAGGCCGCATTGGAAAATATTCTACAGAAAATGGAAGAAATGAAGATGGTAAACGATAATATCACCAAGAAAATGGGAGGAATGTAGACCGAGTTAACAACGACGACGGAAACGGCAAACAACAACCTGTCACCGCAATTGAAGCAAATAAAGACGGCGAATGACACCTTCGCTGCGCAGTCGGAAGCTGCAAACAACTACCTGACCGCGAAGATGGCTGAAGTGACCACGGAAATGAAAGCGGCAAACGAGGCCCTCTCCGCAAAATTTCAAGAGCAGTTGACCGGCGTAAAGGATGAGGTCACGGAGTTGCGCAACCGGATGGGTCAAGTGGACGGCCGCCTTAACGATTTAGAGGAAAAGGCCAACAACAGCGCTAAGTCCCTGAACGCCATGGTGGAAGGCGTCGAAGACCTTCCAAAGCGTGTAAACAACCTGGAGGGCAAGGCTGATAGCAACACAAAGTCCCTGAATGCCATGATAGAGAACATCGTCGGCAGGAGGTTGAAGGTCTTGAAGGCCGACGCGCCGGGACGCCACACAACATCGGCGCGCGTCAATCCTCCTAAGTACGACGGCGTGACAATTTTCGACGTATTCCGCCGCAGTTCGACGCACTGGCCAAGCACAACGAATGGTCACCAGAGGAAGAGGCCGCACAGTTAATACCCAGCCTACAGGGACGGGCCGCGGAAGTTCTGAACACGGTCCAGACAGCGGCGGCGCCCAAGGAAATCTGGGAGGCCCTGGAGAATCGCTTTGGAAATCACAGCTTAGCCGCAGCGTACCGTAGCCACCTGAAGCCAGGATCACAGCAGACAGGGGAGACGCTGCAGGAGTTCGCCTTGCAATTGAGCAGCTGGTCTGCAAAGCCCTAGTCGACTTTCCACCAGAGTTCGTATCCCGAGAGACCGCCTACACTTTTGCCGACGGGGTACGAGACTCGGAGATTGGTCAGCGCGTGATACTTGGCGACTACAAAACCATACACGAGGCGCTAACTGCAGCATTGGGGATAGAGGCGGCCAAGGTGAGAGCTACCCCGAGTTCCAGGACAAGGAGTATGTGCTATAATGGAGACCGAAGGCCAGTCGAGGGGTGCCGGCGAAGACCTAGTGGCCTGTGTTGGAGGTGTGAATAGCCGGGACACCTGGAGAGTGACTTCCCACACCATGAAGAGCAGCCAGAAAACAGCTGCGGTACGGGATATGGTAGATGACAGGAAATGCAGGGGAGTGATTGAAGGGTCGGACAACCATTGGTGTCCCCCGGTAGTTTTGGTGACGAAGAAGAACGGCGAGTTACGCTTCTGCGTGGACAACAGGAAGTTCAACACTGTCACCCAAAGGGATTTATTTCCCCTACTCCGGATTGGCGACACCCTGAACACGCTTGCTGGTGCACAGTGGTACTCGACCCTGGACTTGAAGTCGGGTAACTGGCAGGTGGATCTAGACCCGAGAGACGGGACACCTGGAGAGTGACTTCCCACACCATGAAGAGCAGCCAGAAAACAGCTGCGTTACGGGATATGGTAGATGACAGGAAATGCAGGGGAGTGATTGAAGGGTCGGACAACCATTGGTGTCCCCCGGTAGTTTTGGTGACGAAGAAGAACGGCGAGTTACGCTTCTGCGTGGACAACAGGAGATTCAACACTGTCACCCGAAGGGATTTATTTCCCCTACTCCGGATTGGCGACACCCTGAACACGCTTGCTGGTGCAGTGGTACTCGACCCTGGACTTGAAGTCGGGTAACTGGCAGGTGGATCTAGACCCCAGAGACAATGAAAATACTGGATTCTCTACAGGCCAATGGCTTTGGCAGTTCACAGTTATGCCCTTTGGCCTCTGCAACGCCCCAGCTACCTTCCAAAGCCTAATGGAATCAGTGATGAGAAGGCTGACATATGACGCCTGCCTGCTATACCTGGGCGACATCATCATCGTCGATAAGACTTTCGAAGACCATTTTGAGAATCTGAACAAAAAGCTACAGAGACTGCAGGCGACCAATTTTAAGATAAATGCAAAAAAGTGCCAGCTCTTCCGCAACGAAGTGAACTACTTGGGCCACATAGTCTCACCAACCGGAGTGGCCACTGACCCGGAGGAAACCCACGCTGTGAGAGATTGGCCTCGGCCAAAGGACAAGAGAGAATTGCGCCGTTTCCTGGTGCTTGCAGTTACTACCGCCGTTTTATCAAGGGGTTCTCCAACATCGCCAAACCCTTCACCCACCTGACTGAAGTCCCCGACGTATTAGAGGAAGTGCACGCCGGTACTTCAGGAGGACCCCTGGGAGCAAACCGGACGGACGATCGACAAAACTCGGCAACGCTACTACTGGCTGAAGCTCCGAGCAGATGCTGAGAGATTGTGCCCTCAATGTCACGTGAGCGCGGCAAGATGCGTCCCCCAGAAGAGGAGCCGGGGTCGCATGCAGCAGTACAACGTCGGAGCGCCATTCGAAAGGATCGCCGTCAACATAGCTGGACCATTCCCAGTGTTCGACCGAGGCAAAAGTTACCTGATGGTGGTCGTGGACTACTTCACTAAGTGGCTGGAGGTGTATACCATTCCGATCCAGGAGGAAAAGGCCATCACAGACTGCCTCGTGGAGCAAGTGTTTTGCCGATTTGGGGTGTCGTTAGAGCTCCACAGCCACGAGGACACAAATTTTGAATCCAACTTGATGATGGAGGCACTAGGAAGTCATAGGAGTAACAAGATCCGCACCACACCCCTACATCCATAGTCGGACGGCATAGTAGAGAGATACTTCAAGACCTTAGAAGAGAACCTGATTAAGGTCCTGGCCAGCCATCAGCGAGACTGGGACACCAAGGTGCCACTGTTCGTGCTGGCCTACCGCTCGTCAACACAGGACACCACTGGGATGACGCCAGCCAGCTTTATGTTCGGCCGAGGGTTACGCCTCCCCTGTGATCTGGCTTTTGGAAGCCCCACGGCCACAAAACAGCCAGCAATCGAGTATGTTGAGAACCTGGTGGACTATCTCCACGACATGCACTAGATGACTTGTCAGAACATCCAGAGGGCGAGCGATCGCATGAAGACCCGATACGATTGGCAAGCCAACAGGCAAGGGTTCCAGCAGGGTAACCTAGTTTGGTTGTACCGCCCTACCCGGACTAAGGGACGATGCCCGAATGTCCATCAATCATGTCAAGGACCGTGCCGGGTGATGAAGAGGATTAACGACGTGGCCTACCGCACCCAGAAGGTGCCCTAGGGGAAGATGCTGGTGGTACACTTGGATCGCCTGGCCTGCTACGATGGTGCTGTTCGGGACGACCAGCGTTGACGAGGGACCGGTGTCGCGGTAACAGGCATAAAAGTTTCGCCGCAAATAGACAATAGACTCCCGGCACAGATAGGATTTCATGTTTGGAAGGTTCGAGAGATATCTGGATTGACAGACAATCGTTCTTTTTTTATTTGCTACAGAAGTTTTTCGAATTATGAATGAGGTATATAAGTGACTGTGACACGCCAACAGGACAGTTTGTAAAACTGTCAGTTTTAAAACGAGAGAGTGAATAAGCAGAGTCAGCTGTGAAGTGCTGTAACGAGAGGTAATGTTTGTTATTGTCATCGACCTTGGTGCTGTAGATTGTGATATGTGATGTAATGTTGTTACGTGAGAACTGAACAGTGTATTCCCTCGCAAATAGAGAATGATTTTTATTTTCTGCAAATTGGCCTTTTAAATCTACTAACCGACAAATTCACAACATCGCGAAATTCCCCCTCTTTTTTGTCGGAAAATTTACTGGAATACACTTTGGAGTGAACTATGCAAGTGGTGCTTCTAGGAATTCAAAAAGGAAGGGAAACCCTGTAGTGTTATGTAAAAGTTTTATAAGTATACAGTAATTTGTGAACTAACTGGATAAATACCACGTATTCATTGTTTCTTTTCTCTATTCTGCAGGTCTCACTTTCTTCACTAACATTACTATTTTCATTTATATCTGGCTCAGATAACTCATTATTATTCACTATTCCACAACATATCGTCCTCAGAAGTATCAATGACACAATAAGTTCCATTTTTTAAAAAAAACTCTTCTTAATATCGACACGGTTGTAACGGGATTATATTTTCGTTCATCTTCAACTAATAAGAAGCAAGCCAACTTTTTATAAGATCCAAGTCGAGTTTTAATCTACTGAGAGTCGTGAGATCTTTTCCCAGGTGTGGATGCGGATTTTTGGTGAAAATAAAATTTAGATGAGTCCAATTTTGTAATATATTATTTAATTATATAATATGAACTATGATTCACTCTTATCTATTATAAATATTGAATAACACTTTTTGAATCTTATTAATTTTCCTTTACAATTACAATCATCGTAACATCTTTTCTCGTTCTCCAGCAAGACACAAGATTCCCACTTTTTCTAGATTATTGATTTTCTTGTCCCCATAGTAATTCCCACTTTATTTTGTGATTGGCCGATTCACTGACACGTCATCACACCACGTCATACCACTACTACTTCGGCCAATCACACAACTACATACATTTATATATATTTATTATTCCTTCGAACATTACTAAACAAAAATACTGTTACAAATGCCCCTCTTCGAAATATATGGAAAATAACCAAATAAAGGAATTAACAATCTGTTTCCATATATTTCGAAGAACAGCCCCAATTAACAATTTCGTTTACACCAATATTACACAACACCAATACAACATACATAAAATATAATAATATACATACATTAGATGAAATATAATAAATGAACATTTAACAACAATAAATTAACATTAATTAAAATACAACAATATATTGATGTTTAACAATGTTTTATTTTTATTATTATTTAACACACACATAGTATATATTCAATATTGTTTCAATTACTGTCAAGGCTTTTATGTGTATAGGGATCAGTATCATTCACTTTAAATGTGTGTGTGTATTTGTTACACAGTCCAGGTTTTGAACTAAAGGCTTTTCTATTCTTTAATATACACAATTTCAACTGTTCTTTTCTCGCTTGTTCTAAATTGTATGTGTTTTCTAACTTTACTTGTAATATTCTCTGGAATTCTATATCTTCCTCCACTTGGCTTCCGCCGTTCTTATCTTGTATTGTATATAATTGGCAACAATGCTTTTCAAGGTCAGTTACATTATTTTGCAATCCATCAATAATTAAATTCTTCCCACAATTTTCATTTTCATCGTATTCAATATTACCATTTTCTTGCAAAAGTATATCTTCCACAAAAAACCTTTCATTATTTATATTATCCCTGTTCTCTTCTTTTCTTTCATCTTCTTCCAATAATTTTATTACTAATAAATCATTTTCTGTCTTAACCTTCATTTCATGCATTTCGAAATTCAATACACTTTGCCATTCATATAATAAATCATTACCCACAATTACATCTCTTGCCAAATGTGGAATTACCAACGTAATGAAATTGAAATTCCATTCACCTATTCGGCCCTTAATTAATACTTTCATTGTTGGTTAGGTTGGTGCTATTGTTTATATTCGCATCATTCTCTGTGCTTTGTGTATTTTCGACTATTTCATTTTGATTACTTCTTTCAAATCTCACACCCCTAAAATCTCTTTGATTTGCACTAAATAAACTAGTACCTCTACCCCTATTAAAATTACTTATTCGCTGATTATTTCCTCGATAAAATCTTACATGGTTTATTTGATCATTTCTTCCAATTCTCGTCGACTGATTGTTATGATAATTCCTTTGCACATTATTTTGAACTCCACTTCCTGTTCCGGGAATTACAGATTCATAAGTTCGTCTAGGATCATAACCTCTTCCTTCAAATCTTTGATTTCTCACGGGTGCCCCGCCCCAATTTAAACTCGTCCTATTATTCCTATTATTTGTAGGTTGTGATTCCTGTCGATTTCTTCCTCGCTCGATATGGACGTTATTATAGTTACCATCACAGGATGTAGTATCATTAATGAGGTTATGTGCTTCAAATTCGGATAATAATTCAATCATATCAGAGAAATCGATAG
Source organism: Mantis religiosa (assembly GCA_030765055.1). Classification (NCBI taxonomy): domain Eukaryota; kingdom Metazoa; phylum Arthropoda; class Insecta; order Mantodea; family Mantidae; genus Mantis; species Mantis religiosa. Next base: position 122,750,286 of record CM060956.1, on the reverse strand, counting down.
GCTTAGCCACAATTAAATGATTTCTGATATGTGGTGGATAATGACGTATTAGCATGTTGACAATTTCTGTCTCAGAAATTTCGGGATTGATCAACTTACTTTTGTTTGCTAATTTTAAGAAATATTCAGTCATAGAAATCCCTCTTTTAAACTCAAACCTACCCGTTGCTAACTCAACTTTTATTCTTCTTTGTCTCTCAGGTCCCCAAAATCTATTTATAAACAGATTTCTGAAAGTACTGTATGTTTCATGTGAAGCCAAAGTTAACCTTAACCACTCAAGAGCATTTTTCTTCAAACAGCGTTTTACTATTACCATCCAAAATTCATTGGGAATTCTCTTAATACGGAAATATTCTTCCAATTCCCTAAGAAATACTTTTGGATTATCACCTGATTCCTCATCAAAACTTGGTGGACTAATATCATTTAGTGAATAATGTACACATTCATTTTGACCTAGACTGTGGAGTTGTGTGTGTGAGGACATGTTCTGTGTGTTTCTGTGATAATTAATATCATTATCTGGACTCACAAAATCACTACATTCACTTACTACATCACTAGACTTCTGATGATTGCTTAATTCACCTGGTAAGTCACAATCGTTTATATTTGTAATTCTAGACATTTCTTTCCCGTTATTTACTTTTCTAGCCTGTAATGCAATTACAACTTGTGTCAATTTTCCTAAGTTATCCTTTTCTTTTTCAAAATGTTCTTTTCCATCTTTAATTTGCAAAATTACTTCTTCTTTTGCTTTACTTATCTCATCAATTTGTAACTTTATTTCCTCTTGGTGTATCTTACCTTCATCATGTTGTAATTGCATTTCAGAACAAATTACATTGATTCTTTGTTCTACTTTATCTCCTAATTCTTCTCTTTGTTTTTGTGTTATTTCTGCCTGTTGTATCCTAAATGTTTCTAACTCTTTGTTTAATTCCATTCTTATTTCTTGTTTCACAATGTCCTGACCTAACCTAGTTTCCTGAATTATCTCTCTCAACTCATTGACTTCCTTTCTATTCTCATCCTTATTAATCTCTATGATCTGCATGAGCCTTTCCATATTATCCCTACACTCTTTTCTCCCTTCTCTAATCTCCTGTGAAATTTCAGATTTTAATTCCTGTTTTAGCTTCTGTAATAAATTAATTTCTAAGTTACTCACATTTTGTGCTAGTTCCTGTCTTACTCCTACATCTAAATCATTCATTTTCTTAGTTAAATCGTTTACATTTTGTTCTATTTTAGAATCTAAATTACTCATTTCTGATTTTACATCTTTCATTCTAGAATCTAAATTACTTATTTCTGATTTAACATCTCCTATTTCTGATTTTACATCTCTCATTCTAAAATCTAAATTCTTTGCATTTTGTTCTATTTTAGAATCTAAATTACTTAACATTCTTGTTATTCTTTCCAACATTGACTCATTATCTATGCTTAATCTTGCATCCTCCCTATTCATTCCTACACTATCAGTAACTTCTCCTTCCACTATTATTTCTTTTCTACTCGCCATCTTTTTAACTATTTTCTGATTTCTTAACAACATAAATCTACTACTACTACTATTATTATTATTATTATTATTATTTTTTTTTAATTTCACTCACTTAAACCAGTTCTCATTTTCTTCTTTCTTCTCTCTTCTTTCTTCTTTCCTTTTAAATTCCCACGGAGCTGCACGATGCTTTAATCTCCTCTTCTTTATCCTATTCGAGCCCCATGTTGGGCGCCATTTGTAACGGGATTATATTTTCGTTCATCTTCAACTAATAAGAAGCAAGCCAACTTTTTATAAGATCCAAGTCGAGTTTTAATCTACTGAGAGTCGTGAGATCTTTTCCCAGGTGTGGATGCGGATTTTTGGTGAAAATAAAATTTAGATGAGTCCAATTTTGTAATATATTATTTAATTATATAATATGAACTATGATTCACTCTTATCTATTATAAATATTGAATAACACTTTTTGAATCTTATTAATTTTCCTTTACAATTACAATCATCGTAACATCTTTTCTCGTTCTCCAGCAAGACACAAGATTCCCACTTTTTCTAGATTATTGATTTTCTTGTCCCCATAGTAATTCCCACTTTGTTTTGTGATTGGCCGATTCACTGACACGTCATCACACCACGTCATACCACTACTACTTCGGCCAATCACACAACTACATACATTTATATATATTTATTATTCCTTCGAACATTACTAAACAAAAATACTGTTACACGGTTTATTGACTCACACCTCGTCGGTATTGATGTCTTCTGTATCTTGACTCCTGAAGTCAGCTGATGAGATCCCGCCGTCATCAATTCTGAATACAGACGTGGAAGATACTCTTTGAAGGGTTTGTTGACGCTGACATCTAAAGGTTTAAGAATGGACCTTAAGACTCCAGGGATGATGATAAGATGGTACTTCTTCCGTTTCATTTTCTCCTCTGCAGCCTCCACCAGGTGACTTCGGAGACTGCCTAGGACAAAAACGAGCTTCATTTGTAACAATGCCCCTGGTCGTATTTTCCAAACATTCCACTATCAACCACATTTATCTTTCTTACACTCCACAACGCAGCGGTTTCTCTTATTTCACCTAAGAGAGAGGTTGTCTCTTCCGCAGACATTGAACTCCATCTCCGCCATTGTCTTCGTTGAAGTCTTCGCCTTATCCATGGCAAGGGACCCGTGTCTGGAGGAACCTGGAGCTGGAACGGGCAGGGCTGTTCATTTCCCTGGGAAACACTGTATCCCTTAGGAACGTTCTCACCTGCTACCATCGTATATATAGTGCTTTAGCGAGATCTACATGCAATTAGATGACGAGATTCCTATGCACATTCTACAAAGTATCTAAGTTTTATATAAAATTTCAAAGAGTTATAAACGTGTCGTTCCAGTTGAAGCTTGGAGTACTATTCTTGGTTGGAAGGCAATATATTCATACCTAATACGTATATAGTGAAAAAAGTAAAAGGTGCAAGTAAATAACTATCTCAGAAATTGCTAAGTACGACGGCTGATCAAGAAAGGCAGACTGACTTTTTTCACAGATGTTGACAAGATCTTTTTCAAAGTAGTCCCCTCCTACTCCAAGGGACCTTTTATAGCACCTCTGCCAGTCCTTGAACACGTGCTGCAGACCATTCTTTGTCAGGTCCTTGAGAATCGCGTCAGTTTCCTTGAGCACTGCTTCAGTTCCCAAATTGAATACCCCTAAGCTCTGCCTTTAGATATGGGAATAAAAAAAGTCACAGGGTGCAAGGTCAGGGCTTTAAGGTGGATGTGGTACAGTAGTAATGAATCTAGCCAGAAACTGCATGACTTGATTTGCGAAGTGAGGCGGTGCATTGTCATGATGAAGTAACCACCCAGTCCGAGAAAGCTCTGCTCGTTTCTGTGCAATGTGCTTACTCAGTGTAGCCAATGCTGACGTGTAGTATGCTGCTGTAACAGCAGTGTGAGGGCAACTGCATTCCATTACATTAAAAAAAATATGTTCACCATCACTTTCCCTACAGATGGACCAACTTTTGTCTTTTTTGGTGTTGGAGAACCTGGCGATTTCCACACTGTGCTGGCTTGTTTTCCTTCAGGATCATAATGATGTGGCCATGACTCATCACCAGTGATAATCTATTTAAAAAACGCATCCCCTCCATCAGCAAAGAGATGCAGCACCTCACGGCTTGTCTCCATTCGCACAATCTTTTGTTCGGGAGGCAACAGACGTGGCACCAAACCAGCACAAACTCGGGTCATATGGAGATGCTCGTGTATAATTGTAACCACACTTTCATATGAAATTCTCAACACTTCACTGAGGTTACGTAATGTTATACACCGATCCTCTCGGACAATCACAGCAGCTGTGTTGCCGTTGACTTCAGTCGCAGCAGAAGCCGAAACACCGGGCCCACCTTGATTAACACTGACAAGTCAGCCTTCTTTGAAATCCTTGTACCTTGTACCTTGTTGCACGAGTTGTTTTTTCTCAATTTACGTCCTCCAACGTTAAGTCATATCGGGTGAAATGGTGCTCAAATGAGTCCGGAGTCCATGGAGCTTAGAGTTACCAGACATTCGTCTATCAGGATAAGGGAAAACTCACCCAGACCGAGATTCGAACTCGGGACCTCTTGAACGTGAGGCAGACATTCTACCATCTACGCTACCGAGGCGGGCACTGTTGCACGAGGTAGTGCCTCTTCACTGTTTGCTTGCTTCAGCTTTACACAAGTTCCGGTTGCTGTATGTTTTAAACAAACACAAGTTTACTACACTGTACTGCTCCTTTCACGCCACCTCCATTTTCTGGTATGCGAAATGCACGTGGCGTCTACAAAATAAAGCATTACTACCAACTTACCAATACGAGATTGCTGCCGGCTACCGACATTATACATAAAACCCGCTCTTTTCAAATATTTATGTTACAGATGCGAAATTATCACGGAAGCACGGGAAAAAATCAGTGTCAGTCTTCAACGTATTCCTGGCTGACCTTCTTACTGAGTAAGATGTCAATATATTAGAATTTGCTGATGGTTTAGTGTTATATAGCACAAATAAACATCCACGTAGAACCTTCAACCCCACAAAAAGACAACTTCGCCTTATCCAAGATTGGTGCAGGCTTTGGCGACTGTCCATCAACGTGGAGAAAAACCAAACCATCCTATTTACTAAGCATCACTTTCCCGCCAGCTTACCAACATTTACCTATTCTAGGCGAAGAGTAGGGTTGAAAAATTCTAAGAAACAATTGCAACTAAAGCAGAATAACGACTTGCCTTCGGGGAACTGCAATTCCGTAGTAATACTTTGTCTGTTTCCATTTGAACTAACAATATAAAGTAAGAACATACGAGTGTTTATCTTTGACAACTCGATCCAAGCTGTCAATTGTTTCGGATTTGGAAAGCCCCTTCTACTGGTTTATCACAAGCTTTTTCTATTTTACCAACATTAAGTGTATAAAAATGGTTTTCACTTCTATATCAGCAAATTTCAATCCAATTTCATTGATTGAGGGTACCAGTGACTACCTTTTGCTACTTTATTACAAATATGGGATAAGCTTCATCTCAAAAGGCTAAATAACGGAGCTGAAAATGTCTACACATTAAATTATTTTAAAACAGTTGTACATTTATATTACATTTCTTTCTTATTTCACTGAGGCTTTACCAAAAATGTGATTCTGACAAAACTGAGGTCAGCTGAATCCTATAAATAGAGAAATATATGGTAACCTGGAGTTATTACAAACCAACATTCTTTGGTCTATCTAGATCAACATTTGTACACTGATAATATAAAACACAATAAAAGTGATAAGGCTCCTCAAAAACTTTTAATATCTGCATAATGTTTACATTTATACAATAAAAGTTGACACAACAAGCCCAAAAACTTCCACAAACTTATTATAAATTGAAATTTCATTTAGGAACACTAATTGTCTTAGCCTCCCATTCTGTATTCGGTGTGAATGTCACTTAATGTTGCTCTTTGTCAGGCTTCAGGTTCATTTACGAGTCTTAAATCGACGACAGAGTATCTTATGAAGGAAGTCAAGCTTCCCTCAACTCGGGAGCAGGAGGTTAGGATTATACAATTCTTATTTTGAATTATATATCACATAAAATGTTTAATGGTCATCCTCATACTGATTTCGTCCCTTGCTATGCCAACCAGGGTACAAATTTGGACTACAGGACTTGACTAAAACAATAGAATACCACAGAGCTTACAATATACTTCCATAGAAACTGTAACCAAACTAGACAAAACACTGTTTAAGAGAAGAGGAAATGAGTAAACATTTCAAAAGATGACTTGTGAAATATAATTACTTCTTCTATTTTATACAAGTAAGTATAATATTTATTTTAAAAACTATATTTGTTATATTACTAGCGCATCTCTTATTTTAACGCAGAATCTTGTATCAGATCAACAATAAAAGTTCTGCCGTGCTGCACTCACTTGTCTTTCTGTACATATTGTTCAACAACGGTTTTTATAAAATATAATTTCCTTCTATTTCATGTTGTTGTTTATGAATATTTGCGGAAACTGGTCTTAGTAACAGTCAAGACCTTTAAGGCTTGTTCAACATGTGACTACTTTAAAACGGTATTTGTGTGATCCAGAGAAAAAGGAAGAAGACAAAACAAAAAGCAATTCTAAAAAAGACAACAAATAAAGGCTTCCATTTATGAAAACAGCGTTAGTGATTCATTCAAACAAAGAAGATCCAAATATTTATCTTTAATTTTAGTCCTCTAATGTTAAGTCACATTGCACGATGAATGAAATAATGTTGTAATGAGTACAGGGTAAATAGAGCTAAGAGTTACCATACATTCAACTTTCAGGATAAGACCAAACCTATTTTAAACATTTAACCATGTTATCTGTCCCCCGTATCCCCTTTTATCTAGAACTACATGTGCAATGTAATATATTAATGTAAACATTTGCGTCAAACTTGTAGCAGAAAAAATATGTAGAAAAAGTAGTGTGATGATAATTCATTACCTTTTATTATAAACTTATATTTGATAGATAACTTTTTCTAATTACATTGATTATACGGGATCAGAGATCTTCTAATATAGGAACCAAACTGGCAAGCTAGTTTCTCCTGCTGTCCATAGATGGTAGCTCCTGTCATATCTTATTGCATGGAAGAAAAGTAGTAACTGTTTGTGCGGTTTTACAACAAATTTTAATTATGTTCAAATGTCGTGTTTTATATTTATCTTTATTCCATATAGACCAATGTTGATTACAGTGTACATAACGGGAACATGGAAGCTATAAATAATTGATTGCAAGAAAGGAAGACCACTAAGAACAAGTATATACACTGACGTTATGGATCTCATGAGTTCCACCAGCTACCCCACAAGTCCACCTAGTTTTTGCACGTACCCTGAGGTGGAGCAGCTCATTGCAAGGAGGACACGCTTGACGAGACTTTGGCGGCTTACTCGCCAGTCTGAGTACAAAGTGCTAGCAAAATGGCTACGCAACGTCATTCGGCAACAAATTAAATTAAACAAAATTGAGCAGTTGGAGCTGAAAATGTTAAATACCACACATTCCGACAATACTTTATGGAAATTATTAAAGGCATTTAAAGTCTCCTCGAGCGGTAACTCAGGCACTGAAGTGCTACACACTCACCTCGGCCTGCACTTCTCCTCTGAGGAGAAAGCCGAGGTCTTTGCAGACTGTCTGGAAGCAAGATTTACAGAAAACCCAGCGACGAACTCCGAGTTAGAACGGAATGTCCAGACCTGGGTACAAAACTGGGTGGCACAGAGGCATGAGCAACACTTGCCCTTCACAAAGCCGCAGGAAGTGTACAAGCTCATTAGGAAGCTACCTAATAGGAAAGCCGCCGGGCCGGACAGGGTGACTAATGAGGAACTCAAACATCTCCCGAGAAAAGCCCTGGTGCAACTTACAAAAATTTTCAACGCTTGTTTGCAGCACAATTATTTCCCTGACACTTGCAAACGAACCAAGGTAATATTGCTCCCTAACCATGGGAAAGGCACCAGGAAACCTCAAAATTACTGCCCTATTAGTCTCCTGTCCACTATTGGTAAATTGCTCGAGAAAATAATTCTATTTCGACTCCAAAAACAAATTGCGGTGCTTGACATTTCAAATTCACAATTTGGCTTTAGAAAAGGGCACTCAACAGACCTTCAACTTTTAAGACTAGTAGATGACGTCACCGAGCAATTTAACAATGGGGCTTCAACGTTGGCGCTATTTTTGGACGTAGAAGCCGCATTTGATCGGTGCTGGCACAACGGCCTGATTTACAAGCTGCACCGAGAGTTTCCCGGCCTCCAAAATTCACTGCCATTGCTGCATAATTTTTGAAAAAAAAAAAAAAAAAAAAAAAAAAAGGCGCTTCTACGTCCAAGTGGGTCGCTCCTCAAAGGAGAGAGTGATGCAGGCTGGCTTACTACAAGGGGCTATTATGTCACCTTTCCTGTATATATTCTTCACCAAAGACTTCCCCGTGGACGCCAGATGCAAAGTTGCAATGTATGCTGACGACACTGCAATATACAACCATCATAAAAATCCTCGTTATGGACTTTTAGAAATGCAGCGGTACAATGACCGCTTCCTTTCACGGCTTTATGACCGGAAAATCAAAATTAATGCGAACAAATGCCAGCTTATACATTTTACAAAGCGGCGCCCTTTGGCAATGGACCTAACGGTCGATGGTCAAACATTGCACTGTCGTCAGCAGGTCAGTACCTCGGCGTGACGTTGACACGCACGATGCATTGGCCCACCCACCTAAGAGATAGCGCCAACAAAGGGCGGCAGCGATTAAAGATGTGCGACCCCATATTTAGGAGCAAATAGCTAAAGCTGTGTACTGTTCCTGCAGTATTCCGGCTGCCGCCACAGCATCCCAGGAGACAGCAGCACGCTGGCGCACGGAGCAGTGTAAATACTGAATTCTCTCTCTCTCTCTCTCTCTCTCTCTCTCTCTCTCTCTCTCTCTCTCTCTCTCTCTCTCTCTCTCTCTCTCTCTCTCTCTCTCTCTCTCTCTCTCTGTGTGTAAATAAAAGTGCAAATTAAGCGCGTGTAAATATTGTACGTAACAAAAAAGGACACTGAAAGACACTAACTTAATAAAACTGTTCTCGGTGGGCTAAGAAAGGTCACCGTATGGGTTTTATATATACCCACGTAGACAACAAGCATTTAATTCCCAAAATATAACCTCAATGAAAATTTTAGCCTGTAAGCCGGGCCCCTTTGTACCGGCACCAGGACATGAAACAGAAAATAAGAACCTGAAACCTCTCTCATGAACTTCTTGTGAGAATATTTGCAGTTTTTTCTCATTGTCTGTAGTTTTTGTTGGAACTTGTAACTATTTCTAAACAGCAGTAACGAAAACGATTTTATCAAGTTCCACAGAGTTTGTTTGAATTTGTGTATCTCCATGATAATCAATGAGAGAGTAGTAACATTGTATTATATGTTAGGTATGTACTCAGTCAATACACATAACAACTAATCACAGGATATTTGAGGTGCTAATGTTGTTGCTACTGTCTGTAAAAATCATTACTATAAACGTTTATCTACTTCATGTCAGTTGAGATTTGTCATTTGTTACATTAGTTTTGTTACAAATTTACTGTAAAGTCCAGAGTCGATAAGAGAATACAGGCCGCTAGGTTACGTTTGTGATGTCTTAATATCTCTTCGTGCACTGTTAATAAATGCGCATGCCAACTTTGCTAATGAATGTCTCCGGATAGGAATGCACTTGAATAGATTCCTCAAATTAACAATTTATCACGCGTTTCCTGCTTCATTTTGTTAGCTAGTGGCTGTGTTGGATATTCGAACATTTTTGTTTTTGTTTTTTTGCCGGCAAACAACAATGATGGTGGAGTGGTTAGAGTTGGACTAACATTTGATTTCTTTAAGGCCGTCACTCGCCGTCGCCGGATAATCTCAACAACTGCCTCCAACACTTAGGAAACTCTCAGCTATTCTATAACTCGAGATCCTAAATATGTTATTATACCTGTAAGGGCAATGCACTAAGATTTTTGAGCTTTCTACTAAAATCAGCAAAACAAATATATACAACATAAAGCAATGCTTCATATGTTAAAGAAGAGGGTCTGAATAACTGCCATTTGAAACACAAGGGACAAAATCTTATACTTCATACGCAAGAAAATACTGGAAAAAGGAAACTTCTGATCATCGTACATTTAACATATAGATGGCAGTACTGTGAGTGGTTGATGTTTATGAGATTGTATTAATGAAAACTACTACAATAACTTTTTAGTACTAAATTACTAAAAGCTTTGAAATTAAAGGATCTGTTGAAAAATATTTCTGAAACAGTGCGCTGAAGAAGCAATGTGATGGAACTAAAATGTTATGCTCCTTAAAATGATATGCCACATTCCCAGGATTTCATAGTAATAACATGGAGTTATATAACAGCATATACTGACCCGATTTTTAAACATATAAGTATATGATCAATCATCTGTATGCCTTTGTATCTCTAACTAAATGTGTAATCAAATATATTTACATATATACATACATATATATACACACATTCACATAAAACTTGCAGCAGATTAAAAAAAATTCTTGTAAAACAGTGCACTAAAGAAACAGTATGAGTTAAATGTAATCCTGTTTCTTGTAAACATATATTTTATATAGAACGTTCTTTTAATTACACTGATTGCCCAGCAGGAGCGAAATTTGATTAAAGGAGTGCATCATCTTGCTGTGCATAGATGGCAGTACCTGTCATATCTTACCGCGCAGAAAATAATTTGTAATCGTATAGGATGTTTTGTTAGAAATTCTAATTGTTTTCATAAAGTGCATCTTAGACCTAATTTCTCTTCATTTCATGTAGAGAGGTATCTTACTAAAATGTAAATTTAGAAACTTGGAAATGTATATATATAATTGATTGTGAAAAAGGAAGGTTCCTAAGACGTACATAAGTACAGACGTTTCGACAATTCTTTTCTAATAAGTGTCTTTAATAAGGTCAGGTTTGTAAGATTTTGGTAGAACCTGCATTCCATTATAAACAGCAAACAATTTGTCTTGTCTCCTGAGGCAAATACATTTGTACAATATCAGATAGTTCAACAGGAATCCGCTTGTATCTCTAAGTTTATGTATTCCATTAACATGGCCTTCTACATTAAAAATTTAAGAACTACACGTAGTATATGTTAGTTTGATGTGTAGGGAAGTTATTGAACATCTTGTGTTACATTCTTGGAAGATACTAAACATAAGTACAAGTTTGGAATTTAATAAAATTGACGTTTTTGAGTTATCATTTACACAAACAGAGATACAAACAGAAATTTTTTTAAAAAAATAGTTTTCTGTTTTTGTTTTGTATTCACGAATATTCAAAACGTTTATTTCCTGTTAATTTTAAGTATTGAACATTTTGTTGTAATACAATGCCTGCTCTACCTGCTGTAAGTAAGCGCCAGAGAAACTAAAGTTAATTAAAACAGCTGATTTATCCTTCTATCTGAGACTGAATTAGCCTACCTTTATATATGAGATTAGACCTTGGATACTAGATTGTTGCTATAATACTAATAATAAGTGAAAACTATGTGATGAGTACAGGTTACATAGAGCTTAGAGTTACCAAACGTTCATCTTACAGGATCAGAGAAAATCTTCAATGTTAAGTCATATCGGACGTTGAATGAAATGATGTTCAAATGAGTACAGGATACATAGAGCTTAGTTACCAGACATTCATCTTTCAGGATAAGAGAAAATCTTCAATATTAAGTCATATCGGACGTTGAGTGAAATGATGTTCAAATGAGTACAGGATACATAGAGCTTAGCTACCAGACATTCATCTTTCAGGATAAGAGAAAGTCTTGAATGTTAAGTCATATCGGACGTTGAATGAAATGATGTTCAAATGAGTACACGATACATAGAGCTTAGTTACCAGACATTCATCTTTCAGGATAAGAGAAAATCTTCAATGTTAAAGTCATATCGGACGTTGAGTGAAATGATGTTCAAATGAGTGCAGGATACATAGAGCTTAGTTACCAGACATTCATCTTTCAGGATAAGAGAAAGTCTTCAATGTTAAGTCATATCGGACGTTGAATGAAATGATGTTCAAATGAGTATAGGGTACATAGAGCTTAGTTACCAGACATTCATCTTTCAGGACTAGAGAAAATCTTCAATGTTAAATCATATAGGACGATTAATTAAATGATGTTCAAATGAGTACAGGGTACATAGCACTTAGAGTTACCAGACATTTATCTTTCAGGATAAGAGAAAATCTCCAACTTAAAGTCATATAAGACGATGAATGAAATGATGTACAAATGAGTACAGGGTACACAGAGCTTAAGAGTTATCAGACATTCATCTTTCAGGGAAAGGAAAAACCTCCAACGTTGTCATATCGGACGATGAATGAAATGATCTAATGAGTACAGGGTACATAGATCTTAGAGTTATCAGACATTCATCTATCAGGATATGAGAAAACCTCCAACGTTAAGTCATATCGGAGGATAAATGAAATGATGTTCAAATGAGTACAGGGTGCATAGAGCTTAGAGTTACCAGACATTCATCTTTAAGGGTAAGGAAAAACCTCCAACGTTAAGTCATATCGGACGATGAATGAAATGATCTAATGAATACAAGGTACATAGAGCTAAGAGTTACCAGACTTTAAACTTTCAGGATAAGACCGACAGTATTTTTAAACATATAACCATCTTCTCTGTCCTCCGTATTACCTTTACCGTAAAATTAAATGTTCAATGTAACATAATTATGTGAAAAGTTACATTATACTTTTAGCAGCTAAAAAAATATGTTGAAAAAGCGTTGTGAATATAATTCATTGTCTTTTATTATAGACCTATATTTGATAGATAATATTTTCTAATTCCATTCATTGTGGGGATCAGAGATTTTCTTCTGTTATGAAGGGACCAAATTGGCAAGCGAGTTTGTCCTGCTATGCATAGATGGCAGCACCTGTCACATCTTATTGTACGGAAGAAAAGTAGTAACTGAAATTTTATAACAAATTTTAATTATATTCAAAGGGCGTTACTTAAATATAAGTATTTTTATTGCATATAGACAAATGTTGATTATAGTGTATATAAAGGGGACATGGAAGCTATAAACAAATGAGTGTGAGAAACAAAGACCAGTGTGACAAGTATATATACTGACTTTATATCAATTATGCTTGCGTGGTCTAGGCCAACACCTCCACAACCGCCCTAATATGCCTCCAAACCTTACAAAACTTCTCCTTACGTAAAATCCTATCTGCCCCTATCCGCACGACTACTGACAGCCTTCATCAAGAAACCCATATCCCCTACATCCCCGAGGACGTAATAAATCGAGCCTCTTCCATCTGGGCGCGTATACGGCTACATAGCAATCCAAAATTTAACATTGAAAAAGGTGAACCAAAACACCGTAAGCATGCACATATAAAAATATTCTAATGCCACCGTTACACCACAATGTGCGCCCAAGTCCTTCCGGCCCAGACCTTTCCCCATATGCAGAGGCCGCCGCCAAAGCAGCCCAAGAGACAGCAGCACGCTGCCGCACGGATCAGTGTAAATACTGAAGTGTGTGTGTAAATAAAAGGGCAAAATAAGCGCGTGTAAATATTGTACATAACAAAAAAGGACACTGAAAGACACTAACCTAATAAAACTGTTCTCGGTGGGCTAAGAAAGGTCACCGTATAGGTTTTATATATACCCGCGTAGACAATAAGCATTTAATTCCCAAAATATAACCTCAATGAAAATTTTAGCCTGTAAGCCGGGCCCCTTTGTTTCGGCACCAGGACATGAAACAGAAAATAAAAGCCTGAACCTGAACCATTTCTCATGAGTTCCTTGAGAACTTCACGGCGCATTTTTGGTTTTGTTGGAACTTTTAGCCGTTTATAAACAGCAACAAATAGCATTGATAAATTGTGTACTTTAACAAGCTATGCATGTTTAGTAGTAAGCCTTTGTCTGATTTTTGTCAGTTTAAATACATTCCAGACCTCCGAGGGGATTTTCACCTAAAATCGCGAGGTACTATTTCGTTTGATGTCACTATCTACAATAAAATTGTGTAAAATGATAAAGTTAAGTCTGAATGTTGGAACCATTTTTGAAATCTTAACAAAATATTTCATATAAATATAATATGTGCATTAAAGACATTTTCTAAGACCCGTCCTTTAACGATGAACTTAAATATCAGGTTGGGTATTTAAACAACAATGTTAACAGACAGATATTTTTATTAAAGGTTTCCCAAAACATGTAAGTTCGCCTAAATATCCGTATTGGTATATGTGTGGAATACAATACGTAGCACAGAAGTTAATATTGTTGGATTTAAAGTGACTTACGGAATTCTCTTTTCAGGATTTTCTTTCTTCTTGTATATTTTATATTTATTTATCTGCTAAATATTATTATAAACCAAAAATATTGCCAAGTCTAGAAGTTACTAATATTAACACAATTACGTGGACGAATTTTGCCAAGTCTAGAAGTTACTAATATTAACACAATTACGTGGACGAAGTAATTGATAAGTTTATTTATTTGTGTATCTCCGTTATAATCAATGAGAGTATAGTAACATGGTATATGTTAGGTATGTACTCAGTCAATACACTTAACAGCTAATCACGGGATGTTTGAGGTGCTAATGCTGGTGCTACTGTCTGTCTGTCTGTCTATTATGTATTAGTTGAGGCTGTTATTTGTTAAAATTGTTTTATTATAAATTTACTGTTAAGTACAAAGTCAATAAGAGAATACAACAGACTTAAGGGATAGTAAATAGTTAAAGATCTGGCCGCTAGGTGATGTTCTGATGTTTTCTATCTTTTCGTGGTTAGAGAACAAAACCTTATCTTTTCATGGTTAGAGAACAAAACCTGCATAACAACTATTTAGTGAATAACGCATTTGGAAACAGATACGGCTGCCTTCAATTGTTATAAGATATCTGATTTAAGCATATACACATTCTTATATAATACGACATTTTGGATCAGTTAAAGTTTATCAGTTACAAAATGCATTTAGATTGAAGAGTAGTTCAGAGAGTATTCAAACAAAATTCAGGAAATACCTTTTTTTCAATTTCTTTTAAGTGTACTATTGTGATCAAAATGTGTAGTGTTTAACGCCCGCTTTTACTACATAGGGCACCGCAGGCGGTGACAATGATGATGCATGAGATGAAGATGGACCACCGGTGGAATGAGGTGGCGGGGGAAACCTGAGGTCCCGGAGAAAACCCGCCCCAACGCCATGCTGTCCACCACAAATCTCACTTTGCTGTCGCCTGGGATCGAACCCCGGCCGCCTTGGTGAGAGCCAAGCGGTCTAACCACTGAGCCACGGCGTGGCCTATTGTGATCAATATTATGTAAGAAACTATATAGAAGAATTACGCCCACCTCAGGAGCGTAGATGGTAGCGTGTCAGCCTGACGTTCAAGAGGTCCCGAGTTCGAATCTAGGTCTGGGTGAGTTACCTAGATAAGGTTTTTTCCGGGGTTTTCACTTATCCTTCAAGAAGAATGTTGGTTATGAGCTCCATGGACCCTGGACTCATTTGAGCATCATTTCACCCAATTCATTCACCGTCTGATATGACTTAACGTTGGAGCACGTAAATCGCAAAAAAAGAAAAAAAAAGAAGAAGAATTATGAGATAGACTGCTTGAAAATAACAGTTTCTACATTTTACAGAAAGATATAGTTCAATGTAAAAGTTCTATTTGTGTGGGTTATCAGTATATATTATCGCAGATATTTGGAATAAATAAACAGTACTAGTTATATATTACCAATATATTACAAGTATGCAAGTTTTTCTACAGTAACTGTCATTAAAACACACACACAAACGACCCTTTCTGGTTCTACTGATCGTCTCGAAGGACATGTACTCACTGAGGAGAGATGAAATAACAAGACTATGTCTTGCTGTTCATAGATGGCTCTAGCTGTCATATCTTATCACGAGAAATAAAATTTGTAATTATTTACGAAGTTGTATAAGACTTTAGTTATCCTCATAGGTTATTGTTCAGAGTTAAATGTTGTTTATATTCCATGTGGACGAGCATTGTTTGCAGTTTATATTAAGATGGGATTGAACGTATTTGTAACTGACTTTTGAGAAAGAGAGGCATCTGATTTAAATATATATTCGCAATTTGTGACAAAATTCTCATGGTTTCCTATCAGTTAAAGGCTAAGCGTCTGTAGATTTTTTGGAACTCGTCACTAATTATACACAGCAGGGTTTAGGAAAGACGTTGATGCTCTCACAAATTTTACCTGAGCTACAGTAATTCGTATAATAATGCTTTCTATAATGTTTTACATTTTGATAGGAGCCCGTTTGTGGATTTATGTCGAGCTATTTAATTCCCATGACCTTCCCTTCTCATTTTACAATAATTACTATGAAATGGCTCATGCACTGTCAGGCAGAGTTATCTTATAATTGATAGAGGTACATTTTCTTGTAGACAAAATAGACATGAATGTGCAATGAAGTGTAATTATGTATACATTTAAATTGGAGCAGATGGAAAATACAATTCTAGCAGAATGCGCTGAAGAAGCAATGTGATAGACCTGAGTACCTACCTTTACAAATACCGCATTTTATCGGGTAATAACCTGAAAATTTGTTTGAAAACACTGGGGAGTGATATATGCGAGTGGTGCTTCTAGGAATTCAGAAAGGAAGGGAAACCATGTAGGATTATTTAGAAGTTATATAGGAATTTGTGAATGAACTGGATAAATACCACGGTTTCATTGTTTCTTTTCTATGACTATTCTGCAGTCTTACTTTCGTCACTAACATTACTATCTGGCTCAATTAACACATCATTATCCACATATTATTCACAATTCCACAACATATCGTCCTCACAACCATCAATGACACAAGAAATTCCACTTTTTTAAACTTTTCTTGATATCGACAAGGAATATCCACTCGCACATCGTCGGAATTGATGTCTTCCTTATGGATCAAGATACTCGTTGGCGCCAGATCCAAAAATCAAAACATGGGAACATGTATTAAAGCTGCTCGGTATTACAGCGATTATTTGGAAGAAGTGAAAAAGGTGCTCCACGTGATGGACAGAAATGTCAGTTAACTCTTGCAAAGAGAAGTGTCTCTAGAGTAAGTCAGTTTTTATTAAATCCTAGCTACAATTACACCAAGTTGTTGTCTTTGGAGACATACCAGAGAAATAGGAACCTATTACGTAATACAGTTGGTGAAACTGGAGCAAGGAATTCAGATTTAATGTTTTTTCGTTCGTAATTCAAACAAGAAGCAACAAGGAGAAACTGTAAAATAACTCAGTGCCCGTTCAGTAGGTGAAATAACCTGTTTTGGATACTGTCCTGTGACTTTGTGTAAGGTAGACAGATCATTTACATTATATAAACAACAATGTTAACAACAAACTTATGTAAAGTTTATAATGTAAATGATTTCTTGCTTCAGGGAACATTGTGTTGCATCTGTCAAAACTGTCTGACTGGATTATTTGTAGAGACAATGTGTTTAGCTACTAAGTTCATAATAACATTTATTTGTTCTAGGTTTTCATTTAATGAGATCTGGGCAGTCCATTGCCACGTTCTATCTGTATTTGTACTTGAATTGTTTACAGAAATTTCGAGACTCATTGTTATATCAGTAACTCGATCGTATAATGAATTTGTAAAGTCATAAATCAGTTAAGTGATACAGAAAGAAATGTGTGCATGAAAACTGTGTCTAGCGATATAAAAATTACGTGAAAATTCATAAAAATTTGAGTCAACATTATAAATTATAACCGATATTTCGAGTAAATCAACAGTAGTAGTTATTTAAGAGCAATATCTTCAAAGTTTGCAAGACTTGCACTTCAGAAGCTAAATATTACACTAAAAATATGTGAGGGTTTCTTATTTCTTATAAAGTATAACTAAGAACTGCAACAAAATACACAGCTAAACTCAAATTTTTGATGTATCGATTGCAAAGTGTTCTTTCTTCTGAAAGAATTTTACGTATCCTATAATGTTAAATCATATCAAAATCTCCCCTTCAAAAAATACACTTCTCGCTATAACATATAAATTACCTAAACTGTATTTCTTCTGCTCTCTGGAGAAATTACTAAATTTTAAAATCAGAGTATAACAACCTGATTTTGTAACATTTAACATCCTGATTAGTCTGCCAAACACCCTTGGTATAGAAAAAAGTTTGGAATAAATATATCTTTATATACATTTACCTTCAACTTGGAGCAAATACGTAAAACAGGTTTTGTAGAAGAATGTGCTGTAAAAGGAATGTGACTGATATCGTGAACAGCAAACATTAGACACCTTCACTAACACTAAAGCTTTGCAAACATAGAATCTCAAGATATAAGTTTCAGCTTTAGGACCTCCACCTTACTAGGATTCCTAAGCCCTCCAGGAACATCAAGCATCATCCAGCATATTCTCCAAATTTGTCTCCCTTGGGTTCCCATCTGTTTACAAAACTGAAGAAATTACATGCTGGTGGCTAATTTTCATCCCAAGAAAAAGACATTGAGGTGGTAGGTGAGTTCTTTGCAGCACTTCCACAGGATCACTACAAAGAGGGGATAATGGCATTGGAACACTGCTGGAAAAAATGTTTTGATATTAGGTGAGATTATGTTATAAAATAAAACTAGTTTGAAAACATCAGTTGTCGTTTTTAACTATTCGCTAAGAAATTTTGAGACCACCCTTGTAAGGTATCTCTGATATAATATTCAAGTGCATTAGCAACTAAATTATATATTACTTTTGCATGTTCAATGTTCTCAGCCTCTTTTGGCTACTAGTGAGTTGACTGCATGCAAATCAATCACTAAATTTTTTGTTATGCTCTCCCCAATTTTCACTTAAGTGTCTTTTTCTCCAGTTGCTTAACCATATGGTCTGATAACTGATGTGTTCATTTACTGCTATACAAGAATGATGAACAGGATGACTTTCTTTTGAACATTTCCCAAAAAATGTATTTGGATGTCTTAGCACAACATTACAAAAAGTATGTTGATCTAAGTTAATATTTCATTCCAAGCACTTACATTTGTGTTTCTTTTCCTGAATGTATTACAATATGTCTTTTAAACTCAGAATTGTGTTTGAAACACTTACCATATCTGTCACACTTCTATGGTCTAATGTCTGAATGTGACTTTACATGGGAATTTAAGCGAGACTTCTGTTTAAAAGACTTCCCACACTTGTCACACTTGTATAGTTTTGTATCTGAATGTAACAGAATATGTTGGTTTAAGTCAGGCTTCCGTTTAAAAGACTTCTCACATTTCTCACATTGGTACAGTCTTGTATCTGAATGTAACAGAATATGTTGGTTTAAGTTAGCCTTCAGTTTAAAACATTTCTCACACTTGTTACATTTGTATGGTCTTGTATCTGAATGTAACCGTTTATGTATGTTTAAGGCAGACTTCTGTTTAAAAGACTTCTTACATTTCTCACATTGGTATAATCTTGTATCTGAATGTAACAGAATATGTTGGTTTAAGTTAGGCTTCAGTTTAAAACATTTCTCACATTTGTTACACCTGTATGGTCTTATATCTGAATGTAATGGAATATGTTGGTTTAAGCCAGACTTCTGTTTAAAAGACTTCTCACATTTCTCACATTGGTATAATCTTGTATCTGAATGTAACAGAATATGTTGGTCTAAGTGGTACTTCTGCTTAAAAGATTTTTCACATTTATTACACTTGTACGGTGTTGTATCTGAATGTAACAGAATATGATAGTTTAAGTTGCACTTCTGTTTAAAAGACTTTTCACATTTGTTACACTTGCATGGACTTGGCTCAGATTTGGGTTTAAAAGATTTCTCAGATCTGCCAAATTCATCGGATAGAGTGACTGCAAACTTGGCTATTTTCAAATGTGAAGAAATTTGTTCCATTTGGCAGTGCCCTCTTGGTTCTGAATGTATGAGAGAAGTGGAGATATCTCTTTCTTCAGAAACTCCTTGTGAAGTTAAGCTGAAATATTTCAAACCAAATTAACAGCAATACAGTGATTCATTTTCCCTTAAATATTTAAATATCACTAGCTATGACAGAGTTAATCATGGAAGCAAAAGCCTCTATATCTGTTTCTGGGTAAGTAGTATGCTTAGGAAGTTGATTGGGCTTAGTTAGTGGCCGCTGTGCAGCCAGAATTTCTTTGACAATTTGCGAAACTGCAGTGAAATCAAGCTATCCATTCCTAATCCCTGGGCCAGGTCGCTGTCTCAATGCAGTTCTAAAATAACAGGATATTTAGAGAGGGTTTAATACGTTCGCTCCTGGTCCCAATGACTTCAATACAAGAGAATATTTGTCTCGCCTGCTATTTGCTGTAGCGAGTCTTAGGAGTGCATATTAGTAATTGGAATTTACATAGGGTAGATTCTGCTGAGCAGGAAAACGATAGTAAAAGGTAGTTCTATTTGAAGGAAAATAAACAAAATAAAAAATTTAATGAAAGAAAATGCTACAGCAAAAAGGGCAAATAAAAGTTTTATAAAGGTAACTCTAAATCAAAGATTAGCTAAAATTGACCACAAAGATTTCCTTAGCTTCCTAAAGCTAGTCAACAGCTATTGCACCCAGTTTTATCTTTAAATTTCATTGATGTTCATGTTTTACAGAAATGATAAACAAGCTTATCTAAGTATTACACAAATATAAATATTTCTTACAAAGGCTTCACTTATCTTAAGAAATTGGTGTTAGTAATTCCATCTAATGGAATTCAATTTCACAAACAGATTGCTTGTACCTTAGGTCCACAAACAAACTCGGTTGTCAAGGATTCCAGTTACCATGTTTTTCTGTTGTTTTTATGTATTACCAAAATCTGAAAACGAAACGACCCTAAAAAAGAATTATTGACTGCCGGTATTTCAAAATTCATTACGCGAAGTTTATCTTTTAAAATAAATAGTTTTTCCCAAAGCATTAAATCTACTAGACCATTTAAGTGTTTTAATAATTTAACTTCATGGTTAAATGACCAAAAATGATATGCTACGACCAATTTATTAGTCTGTTTATGCTTAATGTTCTGGTTTCCAAATTACGTTTCGTCTTTCCAATATAAACTTGATCACAATTTGAACAATTAAATTGATAAATACCAGGTTTTTTTATTATTAGGAATTTTATCTTTTTTAGAAAACTGTAGTAAATTTCTAATACTATATTTATTTTGAGAAACGAATGCTATAACAAATTCTTTAAAATTTGTTTGAAAATGTTTATTAACCCAAGGATGGCAAGTAACTATTTAAAAACTTATAATCATCTTTTATTTTTTTAAATGTAGAAATATCATTAAAAGTTTTCTGAGATTTAAATTTTTCAATCTCCTTTTGTATAAAGCTTTTATTAAAACCATTAATTACAGCAGTCCTTAATAATATGTTTATATTCTTTATTAAATTCTTCTTTATTCAGGGGTATATTTATTAATCTATAAATCAAAGTATTAAAAACAGCAAATTTATGTGAAACAGGGTTGAAACTTTTTTTATGTAATTATCAATATGAGTACACTTCCTATAAATGCCAAAATCTAATTTGTTATTATTTCTTATTATCTTCATATCTAGAAAAGGAAGAAATCCATTACTTTCAGTTTCTAATGTGAGTTTTATAGCTTTATCTATACATTAATAAATTTAGGTAATTTTAACCTATCGTTAACTTGTTTATCAGGAACAGTAGCAAAAATATCATCAACATACCTATATTATATTTTAAAAATCAAAGGAAAAGCTTTAGTGACTTGAATTTCGAAAAAAAACTCTTAAAAAGATCAGCAAGAAAGGGTGAAAGAGGACTACCCATTGCTAAGCCAGATGTAAGTAGAAAAAATTTGCCATTAAAAGTGAAAAAAGTTTGATCCAAACAGAAATCAGCAAGTTTAACAAAATCAACTATTAAGTCCTCACGTAAATTTACTGAATTCAACCAATGTTTTAAATATATTAAAAGTTTTGCTCTAGGAATACTAGGAAATAAGGCAGTTACATAAAAGGTTAGTTTATCAGTTTATCAGTTTTAGATAATACAAGACTGTCCATCTTTTTTTATTGGTTTAAAAGAATTTTTAATACTTAAACTTCCAAATTTATCAAAATAACTACATTTTTTATGTAACCATTAGGCTAATTTGTAAGTTGGTGGGTTTATACAATTAACAATAAGTCTCATTTTATTTCCAGTTTTATGAATTTTAGGAAGTTGCATTAGGTCTAGGTGAAACAGGATTCTAACATTTACAAAATGTTTCTCTTTGTCCGATATAACGTTCACTTCATAAAGTAATTTATTAAAATGTGTAATATACGATTTTAAAGGGTCTTTATTAACTTTTATAAAATCTTCACATTGAAGTAAAAGGTTTACTCCAGTAATGTAATTTAATTTATCTAAAATTATATTTGTGTAATATTTATTGCTTAACTGTCCCTAGCTCTACTTTCCTACATAATAAGCTTATCTAAGTTTTCAAGTTGTAGTACAGAGTAGGAGAACCGAGGTTCATACACTCAGAAATTATGTTACTTATATTAATTCAATAGTCATGTGATAAATATAAACTGAACAAAACCTGTAATTAGCTTTGTTCCTTTTAAAATTTGAAACCTTAAAAAACAAGGCAAACCTTTCCTTCTTCATTCCTGCTGCTTATTAGTTAAAAGCTGTTTGTGTCACAGGTTTACTTGGTAAGCATGTGACAGAGAAACAATATAATAAAACTAAAGATAAAAATGAGACATTTGGAAAATTAAAATATTGAATCCAATCATAGGCAAATCACGGGATCTTATTAAAGAGAATTCCTAATGAGACAATAGGAAACAGTTTGCCATTTTGCTAAATTTAATTGTCAAAGCACTTACTGCATACATTGGGTTTGTTTGCTATGAATTAATACCACAAGTTAAAATGTAACTTAAAAATCTGGTTCTTACTTCAAATCAAAAAAGTAATGTACCTACAGCAACACTAGATGATATAATACATAATAAAGTACTTTTTTCAAACTTCTACTTTGTACGTTGTGAGCTTGGACTAATTAGTGAAGTACATAAGTAATTTGCAAACCAATTAATTTTAACCTTACATGTGCTATAAGAAAATTATGAGATGAATGAAATGCTAAATCATTATAACCCTAATGTTGATGAAAATCAAATTAGGGACCTAACAGGTGTTCAACTCTCAGTCTCTGGTCTTATTAAAGTACCTGTACAACAGCTGTGAACCACTGAGAAAACTGTTTAATCTTCCCAATGTTAGCTATCATATTTGTTACCAAAATGTTTGGCGTGGTAACCAAAGGAAATAAAACTGTCTAATGATATTGAGCATGATATATAGACATGCAATAAAAAAAAGATGATACATCCTCAGATTCTTTGTGTGCATGTTCATGAAAGCTGTCTTCAGAACACATTCAAAAGTACTCTCGCAGATCTATCTGAGAGGGTAGTTGTTAAATTAAACGTTCTAAAAACAGAACATACAATAACATGACATGGCTGGGACGTTAAGCAGGCATTGCTTCCATTCATAAATTTCTAGGTTCATATCTCACACTGCTTGTCATTTTTCAGTTTTGTTAATTTTATAACTGGATATGTTGAAGATAATATAACATTAATACACTGTTAACATAACTATGGCATTTCTGTACACAAAAAGATAATTCTGAGAACACTTGAGTTAAATAATTCAAATATGTATAAATAAAATATTAACTGCTAAAAGTAAATCACAAATTTAAGTACAAATAATGACGGATGTTTGGACACCTAGCATGTATCTGCACTCAATCTATGAGGCACAGAAAAAGTTAAATCATACCAAAAGGTGGACAAGAAGCTCCAAATACAAAGGTTCTTGAATTTTGGCCAGAGGCCATCCTTTCTCACTCACCCATCCACAAGCAAATTAGAACGTAACAACCTATTCGTCTCAACCCACATATTCTCAATAGGGCTCAAATCTGACAAAGAGGGATAATTAACATTCAGCTTTGCTTTACATGGGCAAGAAAATATAACCTCGTCTGAGAATATCATGTTATTACAGCTGTGATAGGTATTTTTTTTTCTGGAAATGCAAAGTATAACACTATGATCGTCTGTCAGGTTCTTTGTAGTTACTGTTCACACATTAAGTCCTAAATCAGGTAGTAGAGCTGGTCCAGGCAGATGCCAAATATTATGTATAAAATAAGTATATCTAAAACAAATAGCTGCAATGTCTTATTTAACATAATAAAGAGAAGGAAGAAGAAGTATATGCTACATACAAGATTTACTAATGCTGTACAACACATACTTTCTTATGTTTTGTCTATAGTGTCATGAGGCCACTCGTAAGCAAACGCCGAGAGAGCGGGAGGTGCGGAGCGAAAGAGACAGATAGTGCTCAAATCAAACCTATGCTCACACTAGTAGAGATGGGGCGGGGACAGAAAAAGCCAACAAAATGTCTGAACAGTTCTCTCACCTTCAATGGCCGTCATGAAAGACCGTGAGGCTTCATGAGTTGTTGAGAAGCTTCTCCAACCTGCGTGAAGCAGCTGCTAGTGTATAAATAGGAGGGACGGTCAGAAAAGCACTCAGTTGAGAGTTGTCTAAGGTGCAAGATGGACGTATGTCGGATGGACTGGAAGGTGTCGAACGTGTGTGTTCCATCATTCTGCAAATAACAGACTTGTACAAGTGTCTTTCTATGGATATAAAGTGCATTTTGAATTACTGCAACCTGGAAATTTAATTCTACGAACACACAAAGTCCCATTTGATAACAGAAGTGGAAAACACATCGAAGGGAGCTGCATTGGCAAAGATTTTAGAGAACATGGAAGAAATGAAGGCCAAATTAGCAACGAAGACAGAAATCACAAAAATGAACCTGGCCGCGACCATGACCGAAGTGAAAGACGAATTAACCGTAATGAAGGCTGGGAACGACGCCCTCGCTAAATTTGAAGAGCAGTTGGCCAGCGTGGAGGACGTCACGGAGCAGCGCAAGCAGATAGGCTAAGTGGACGAGCGCGTCCAGCACTTAAAGCATCGCGTTAACGACCTAGAGGGACAGGCCGATAGCAACACCAAGTCCGTGAACGCCATGGCGGTGGACATCGTCAGCAGAAGGATGAAGGGTTTAAATGCCAACGCTGCAGGACACGACACTAAATCTGCGGGCGTCAAACTACCAAAGTACGATGGCACATCAACTTTCGAAGTCTTCCACCGGGAATTCGACACAGTGGCCGAGCGCAAGAGGTCACATGAAGGGGAGGCCGAACAGCTGATAACCAGCCTCCAGGGACGGGTCCCAGAGGTCGTGAAGGTGGTCCAGAGAGTGGCGGCTCCTAAGGACATCTAGGAAGCCATGGGAAACCGCTTCGGAATCCACGCTTAGCCTCACCCTGTCGCAGCCAATTGAGATCAAGATCGCAGCAGCCAGGGGAGACGGTACAGGAGTTCGAACTGGCAATCAAATAGATGTCCAGCGAACCCTTACTCGACGTCCCACCCCAGATCCAATTCCGGGAAGCTGCCTACACGTTCGCTGACGGAGTACGAAACGTCGAGATATGTCAGCACCTAATGCTCGGCGACTACAACACCATCCACGATGGCGCCGGCAGAGATGAGAGCTACCCCGACGTCCAGAACAGCTACCCTGGAGTCCGAAGTCCAGCCGAGGGACGCCGGCAAAGACCTAATGGCCCATGTTGGCGATGTGACCAGCCGGGACACCTTCAGAGAGACTGCTCACACCAGGTAGAGGAGACACAGAAACGCATAAGGGCCGGCGTCAGGAGGGACATGTCGACGCTGACACCACCATCCCCTTGAGTGACACTGCGCGCCGTCATCCGACAGATGGATGACAGCTGTATCGCGGACGGTGGGACGAGAGGGAAACCATGCCGCGTAGTTGTGGACACCGGGACAGCCGCGACCGTCATCAGACCTGACGTAGCCAGGGGTTTGCCATAGAGAAAATCGAGCTGATCATACCACGTAGCGACGGCATTAGGCGACGCCTTGCCCGTGGAGAGGGAGGCCCTACTACAGTTGACCTTGCGACAGAATGCCATGCGTCTGGGGTAATCGTCGCGGAGGTGGCTGGGTAGATGGCACTGGGACTGGATGCGCTCAGGAGCCAAGAGGCTACGGTCGAAGTCAGCAGGAAGATTCTTCTGCTCACTGGACAAGAGATGATACTCTGGCAAACCGAAGAACCCTTGGAATCTGTCGGATTATCCTGAGGGAAGACGTGAGAAGCGAGGTGATGGTGACGGCGCGCGTGGAAGGAGAGCGGACTAAGAACATGATGTTGGACCGGAAGACGCCTGTGTATGGGCTCTGTGTAGCCAATGCATTGTTAAAGTCTGTTTAGCCAACGTGTGTGCAGTTCCCAGTCAAAGGGACCTCAAAGGACGGGACCTCCCCGCCCACTAATGACCGTCATAAATCTATCTCCACACTTCAGAAATGGAACACTGACGTTGGGGACCAATAGCAGTCCCCATTTGTTGAAAATGACAGTTGCATGTCTAGTCCGCGTGGAGTCTCAGCTACCAAATTTCCAACTTCCAGTTGTTCTGTTTCATTAGGTGCAAGACGGTGATGTTAAAATGTTGCAACATCCGTGGCTTCAGGAAGTGCCGGTGAGGCTACTTAACCCAACAGACACCGATCATGACGTCAATGCCGGGCTGTAGTTGGAGACGTGTGAGCCCATGTTCAGCGTAAAACCAATGGACAAGACCCAGGAACCGGTGCTGACCCAACACCTGGGGCCCAGTCTAGAAGGCTAACTGGAGAGGGCTGCCGACCACCTGACGGCAACACAGTTCAGGAAGGTTCAACAACTGGTGAGATGATAAAAGCGCTTCTTCAGCCGAGATAACAGCGACAATGGCCACACACGCACCGGGTGCTCTACTGCATCCATAATGGAGATGCCGGACCTATTTGGCAACCACCTAGACGCATTACGCTGACGTAACAAGCGGCGGTACGGAACATGCTGGCGGACATGAGATCCAGGTTAGTGACTGAAGAGTCTGACAGACCTTGGTGTTCCACTGTAGTTCTGTCGACGAAGAACGGCGAGCTACGCTGCTGCGTTGAATACAGGAAGCTGAACGCTGGCACCAGGAAGGACTGTTTCCCCTAAACTCCGATTGACGACACCCTGGTCACGCTTCCTACTGTGAAGTGTAGTGTTTATCGCCCGCTTTTACTACATACGGCACCGCAGGCGGTGAAACTGATGATACATGAGATGAAGATGGAGCACCGGTTGAATGAGATGGCGGGGGAAACCGGAGGTCCCGGAGAAAACCCGCCCCAGCGCCGTGTTGTCCATCACAAAACTCACTTTGCGGTCGCCTGGGATCGAACCCGGGCCGTGAAGTGGTTCTCGACCCTAGACCTAAAATCGGGTTATTGGCAGGTAGCTCTAGACCCGAGAGACAAGGAGAAGATCCCATTCGCGATAGGCCAAGGGCTTTGGCAGTTCACAGTTATGCCCGGTGGTCTCTACCAGGCACCAGCTACCATCCACTGCCTCATTGTGTCAGTGATGAAAGGACTGACTTATGCCACCTGCCTGTTATACCTATTTGACAGCAACATTGTCGGCAAGGTGTTACAGAGACTGCAGGTGACCAACCTGAAGCTGAATGCAAAGAAGTGCCAGCTCTTCCGCAAGGAAGTCAACTACTTGGGCCACATAGTCTCGCCATCCGGAGTGGCCACAGACCCGGAGAAGGCACAGACCGTGAGAGATTGGCCTTGCCCGAAGGATGAGAGAGATTTATGCAGTTTCCTAGGGCTGTGCATTCATTACCGGCGCTTCATAAAGGGCTGCTCCAACATCGCCAAGAACCTCACCCACCGGACGGAGAATACCGGCTTTGTGTGTGAAATTGAGGTGGAGAAGACACTTTGCAGTGCTCCTATTTTGGAATTCCCACAACCAGGTGGCACCTTCATTGTTGTCACCGAAGCCAGCGACCATTGCATTGAAGACGTTCTATCCGAAGTCAAGGACGGCCACGAGCAAGTGACAGCCTACTACGGCAAGACGTTGTCCAAGGCAGAGAAAAACTACTGCGTAAGCCAACGAGAGTTACTGGCAATGGTAAAGACCTTGGAGCACTTCCGCAAGTACCTGTACGGTCAGCCATTCTACATGAGGACTGACCACCCCACCCTAACTTGCTTACTCGGCTTTAGAAACATGAAAGGCAGAGCCTGTTGGGTCCAGAGACTGCAGGGGTACGACTTCACCTCTGAACATCGTAGAGGGAGCAGCCACGGCAACGCAGACGCCATTTCCCGAAGCTCCTGCCCTGAAGAGTGCGATCAATGCACAAGAGTGGAAGAGAAGGAGCCTGCCGCAGCTGTCAGAGCGCTCACAGCAGTGCCTGAGGACGGTTGGGATAGCGCAGGCCTGAGGAGGCAGCAGCTGGCGGACGTCGACTTGGGACCAGTCCTGAGGGAATTGGAGGCGGGGACAAGGCAATACTGGGAGATTATCGCACCAAGGAGCACTACATACAAGTCGTACTGACACCAATACGACCCACTGAAGATCAAAGAGGGTATGCTATTCTAAGTATGGGGATCAACCTACGGGAAGACGCAGAGAGAGCAGTTGGTGGTTGCCCGGAAGTCTTAGAGTAATTGCACGACGGTACCTCAGGATGACACCTGAGAGCACACCGAACGATCGAACTGACGGTGGCCGTGGACTACTTCACCAAGTGGCTGGAGGTGTATGCCATCCCGGACCTGGAGGCGAAGATAATCATCATAGATGAAGAACTCCATGGAACAGGGCACCAATTCTGAGTCTAACTTGATGAAAGGAGCACTGGAAAGGCTTGGCGTGAACAAGACACGCACTACACCTATACACCCGCAGTCGGACGACATGGTGGAGAAGTACATCAAGACTCTAGAAGAACATCTGAGGAAAGTCGTGGCCAGCCATTAGCGAGACTGGGACGTCAAGATTACACAGTTCTTGTTGGCTTACCGCTCTTCAACACACGACACCACTGGGATTACGCCAGCCAACTTAATGTTAGACCGAGAGTTACGCCTTCCATGTGACCGGGCTTTTGGCAGACCCCGAAATCGAAACAGCCCGCAACTGAGTATGAGGAGAACATGGTAGTCGATCTCCACAACATGCATGAGATGACTCGTCAGAAAATCCAAATGGGGAGCGACCGCATGAACACCCGGTACGACAGGCAAACCAACAACCAAGGATTCCAGCAAGGTCACCTGGTCTGGTTGTACCACCCTACCTGGACCGACGAACGCTGCCCGAAACTTCAACAACCGCGGCAAGAACTGCACTGGGTGGTTAAGATAACTAACGACGTTGTCTACCGCATCCAGTAGATGCCCCGAGGAAAGATGCTGGTGGTATACCTGGATCGTCTGACCCACTACGATAATGCTGTTCGGGACGACCAGACTTGAGGGAGCAGCGGCACGAGGCAGCTGGTAAGCGAACGCCGAGAGAAAAGGATGCAGAAATGACAGAGACAGATAGCGCCCCAGCCACGCCTATGCTCGGACTAGAAGAAACGGGGCGAGCAGAGAAAGAGCCAACGAAATGTCTTCACAGTTTTCTCTCCTTCGCCGGCCGTCGTGTAAGATCGTGAGGTTTCGTGAGATATCAATAAACTTCCCCAACCTGTGAGAAGCAGCTGCTCATGTATAAATAGGAGGGACGGGCAGAGTAGCACTCGTAACGTTGGCATTGCGGTCGTCAGGCGAATGCAAGAGGCACTGGAATTATTCGCCTGATAGACGCAGAGCCTCAACTTCAAGTGCAGGGTCCCTGGCAGCCCACTCATTACCCGCGAGGAGGACTGCCTTCAGTCATAGACTTTGCCATCATAAAACATCTACCATATCATCTCACCCTAACATCCTTAAATGCATTACACTCAGATCATAATCCGGTGTTGATAAAGATCAACACCAGAGTTGCCAGGAGTCCCAGAAGGCTCTGTACTATCCCCCACCCTATTCAACGTCTTTATGGCAGATTACCCAACAGAGCTATGAGTCGAAATGGCACAATATGCTGACGACGTGCTTCTGTTCTGCAAAGACAAACACATCCTAAGAGCCTTCAGCCCCTTACAAAGACATCTCCGTCTCACACATCAGTGGTGTAGGCACTGGCGGATATCCATTAATCCGGACAAAAGTCACGCCATACTTTTTACAAAGCCCCACACCCCCGCAGACTGCCCCATCTTCAACTACCGAGGTCGAAGGATAGAGTGGACCAACTCTGTCCAGTACCAGGTGTTAACTTAGACAGGGGTCTAACTTTTCGCTAACACATCAGGGACCGAGCGGCGATGGTAGTTGGCATGACGTTATACCTCTTCCGAGCGCTGGTAATCCCGGTTATTCTTTACGCCTGTGAGTTCTGGGGCATGGCCGCAGACAGCTGGCTAGCATGGCTCCAACGTGCACAGAATAGAGGACTTAGGTCTATATATTCTGTGGGATATTATTTTCCTACCAGGTTGCTTCACGAGGCCTCGAGTCTTCCACACGAGGATGAAATATAGGCACCGGGCAATGCAAGTTTACCCAACCACAGAAGCGCCCTTGTCAGATCCTTGGGAGATTATGACCCCACTAGATGCCGTTCTAGACAGCACCGGTTACCCCACATGGCTTGCAGACATCTGAGATAATCCAGGAGCTAATCCGAACAGCAGCTAAAGCTGAGCTCCACATAATCCTTCCAAGCTGCTTGGCATCCAAATTATTCCCCAAAGTAAAAACACATAAATACACCAGGGTGCAAGGTGTTGCATCCTGTCCTTCAACCCCTAGGTACATCTTATAACCTCATAAATAACACCAATCCAAAAACCCATATTTCAACCTACAACGTCCCAAAATCTACCTTACCTGCGGTAAAAACCTTAAAGGTTGGGCAAGCAGCAAAAACCTTCTGGCTATATACAGCCAGCCAGCACCACATTGCATGGCATGGAGCACTCATCTGAGAGTTGTCAATGGTGCAGAGTGGACGTGTGTTGGACGGACTTGATGGTTTCGTACGTATATGTTACGTCATTCTGCTAATAATATACAAGTGTCCTTCAATGGAAATAATTAGCATTTCGAATTTCAACAACCTGGACTTTTAATTCTATGAACCACGAAGTCAAAATATGGATACCTAGTTAAGGAAACATAACTTATTTATTTGGTTATGCTGTGCCAAGAAGGACTTAGACAAATTTGGGTTAAAGACATGACTGAGGTTTTCTCCATGGGTGAACATCTGGACATCTGAATTTGACAGCTTAAAAGTGTTTCACTATTACCTTGGTAACTGTGACAATAACAGATCCTCATCTTCCTGATTCGGCTCAGGAAAAGCTTCCTGCAATAAAAAACTTACACTGTAACAAATGCCTAAGAAGAAGACAAATAAAATTCTTTACACACAACACCCACACTTATATTGGTACACAACAGATTAACCCTAGTAGTTTGTGCTTATTATGCGTTTCAATTGGGAAGGTGTTTGTCCTTGAGCACTGCTAGGTGAGCAACCAATCAGAGTCCCGCAGTGTTGTAGTATTGCATTCCCCCTAAATGGCCCGTGACGAGTGGCAAACTGATCAATCGCTAATAAATACTATTCGTGCTATGACAAAAATTCAGATTTTGCAAAAACAGATCTGTGAGGAAGGAGAGAGTAGTGTATTTAACATAACCATAAAACCCCCATATTTTTAGCTCAAATACCTTTCCGAATACAAATAAATAAAGTAGATAACATTATGTTTTAACAACGCATTGCGAAGTAAGCACTGAATTGAGCAACATTATTGGTTTGCATGTATGCGTGAACGTATATTTGAAATTACTCAGAACTGAAACGTAAACATTTGACATGAAATGGTAAAAGAAATATGTACTTTGAATAAGTGAACGTGTTTCTTAAATTCGATGAGAGGAAACAATAAACTTCTTACTAGTATGGCAGAGCGTATCTGGTCACATATTTTTGTTTATGAAGGGTTTGTAAACTCTATTTACCCAAGAGAGTTCAAAGCATCATTATTCAGTTACTCTTCCATGAAATCGTGTATCAGCTGGATCAATGAGATGCCATACACCTTATCCCCCTCCTTACTACTTCTAGAACAATTCAATGGAGTTAATGTGGGCTCAAATTATGTTGCAAACAGAAATAATAATTTTAAACTGACTGATATTGAACTACTTATTCATGAAAAAATTGACAAACACAGCAAGAGTGGGAAAACTATGCGAGATATCAGATAAACTACAAGAAGACGACTTTTGGAAGGAAATATCACGCAACGATATTTCGGAACCTATTATCATAAATTTGCAGTGCTCAGACATTTAAGACAATGACAATGACGAATTATCTCCTAACGTAAGTAACATTCATAGCTATACGGATTCACCGTTGGTATTTTCATTGGATTTGAAAAATACATAATTGATACACTATAATTAACTTTAAACTATATATTTGAAACATTTCCGTAATATATGAATATTTAAGTTGCAATAATGGTTTCAACAACTGCATTAAATTTAACTTTGGAAAATTCAGTTTGCGTTTCCTTACGCCTAGCGCCAGGAACACTTGCAACTGTACAAGAGAGAGGGAAATATAAAAAGAGTGAGGATAACAGGTGGCAACAGGAAAAGCTCTGAGGCATCTGATTGGCTACAGGTGGGAACTCTTCCCATTTGAAACACGCCACAAGCATGTTACCATCTCCCATCATTAATACTAGATTCAGTGAAACATGTCCTCATTCCCGGTAATGCCCGCCTCGGTAGCATGGATGGTAGCATGTCTGCCTCACTTTCAAGAGTTCCTGAGTTCGAATCTCGGACAGGGTGAGTTACCGGGTAGGGTTTTTCCTAGGGTTTTCCCTTAACATAAAAGACGAATGTCAGGTAACTCTAAGCCCCATGGATCCCGGACCCTTTTGAGCTGCATTTCACCCATCACATTTATCATCCGATAGGACTTAAGGTTGGAGGACGTACACTACAACAACAACAAAAATCCCGGTAATCTGATACCATTCCTCTTGCCTGTGTTTCCATTTTTTCTTGTTCATGTTTATTGTTTTGTGTAAGTAGCAGTTTTTGGGGTGGGGAAGGTAAGGCTACTTAACAACAAATGCTTTTACCTGATCTGTCTTAGCGAACAGCAGCGAACCACTATGTAATGACATTTCCAAATTAAAGTCTTAAGGTTACTCTGTGCTTATAAAAATATATTTTCAAAGTACCACCTTATTTTAAGTGCCACAGGTCCTGATTCAAGTAGCAAATAAGGCTTTGGAATGAACAAAGTGATGATACCTGGAGAGGAACAATTCACATTTAAAAACAGACTTCTCTGAAGATGCTTAAAGTGTAATTATTCCTCAGTAACTGTTTAAAATATACGCTGTGCTTTGACAAAGAAAAGCACTAAACACTTTCAAAAGAACAATGAAAACAACTTGTAGCAGATATTTCAAGTTGTTAAAAGGAACAGAGAAATTGAAATATGTAATGAAATAGTGATATAATGTAAGGTAGGTGATGTGTAACCATGACAACCTCATATGAGAGGAATTTGTTATATGTGTCAAAGATCTTTCTTGAAGATTACAGGAGGCAGTGAGCAAAGCTTTTAATAGTGTTAAAATACTGTGCACACTACTCTACATGACTTTATTAAGACCACTCCTTATATATGCCTGCCCAGTCTCGGGAAGGACCAGTCCTTCTGAACTCAAATGTATCCAGACATTTCGGGCCCAAATGACCTTGTTGTCGACGGGCCCTAAAACACCACACACTCACTCCAGACATTTCAAAACAAAGTATTACTAATCTCAAAAATACACCATGATTTGTCAGTAATAGTCAACTACATAGAGAAACTGGAATCAGCACCAATCAACAGTGAATGTCTTCACAAGCCGAAAAGTTCTACAGCAACCTAAAACACATCTCAGGAGACATTCACTGTTCCCAGCCAGAAAATCCAGCTTCCCAACATGCATCAGGAGTCGTCTACCACTGGATCAGCTGTCACAACAAAAGCTTCTGTAATACATAAGACTATAATGTACGTACTTATGGGGGGCACAATGGGGCTTTCCTCATATCATTGTTATTCACTGCATCAGATATGTAGATGTCTATGATCAATTATCTGTAGAACGCACATGTGCTGATCGATCACTAAATGAGTTTAAAAAAAAGAAGATATTTCTTCTGCAAGGAACAGTCATAGAGGATAGACGTCTATCAGTATTACTCAGCAAGTGTGCAGATAAGGAGTTATAAATGAATGCATTTGTGTGATGCATAATAGGCACATCCATAGCTAGTGTGCTATTAATTTATAATTAATATTTTCCATCATTAGTATCAGAAGAAAAGGCAATTATCAGTAATCATTCAGATTTTGTAACATCAAGCATTTGAGACAGTATGATTGAAAAGTTAATCAAACAGCAGTAAAATTTAATTTTTCTCTGTTCCGGTACTACGACCCTGGCTAAAAGAACTCATTGCTCTAAGTCAGCGTACAGCATAATTTCTTATTAAACTGCATCAATATGGCGATCACTGCGGAGCTCGAATAGGGGCAAAGAATAACATGAAAGGAGAAAATTATCTCAAGTTGCATATACACCTACCAGTGTGTATAAGAGAAGAAAGAAGAACGAAGAGATTAACTCTAAGTAAGAATATTTAAAAGTCAAATTTTCATAAAATAGTCCCAAATTTTTTGCTAAGAAATCAAATCAAATCAATCATAAGATAGTTATAAAGATAGAAAATATAAAGGAAGCAGATAAAGGGGTAGAAGTAGAGAAACACAGTAGAGAAGTTAGGGATGAAGTATAAAAAAGATCAGAGAAGATTGATAGGAATACAAAACATATAAGTGAATTAGAGGTCAGACTGACACAAAAATTAGAAATAGAAATAGGATGGGAATTAGCACAAGAGATGAGAGAAGGTAGGAAAGAGTGCAGAGAAAATATGGAAAGATTTGAAAATGAGGTTAAAGAAGAAAAGGAAATGATTCAAGAAACTAGGTTAGCTCAGGAAAATGTGAAGCATGAGATAAGATTAGAAGTAAATAAAGATAAAGAAGAAGCAAACAAAGATAAAAGATAAACAAAAACATGAGTTTGAAAATAAGTTAGATCAAAGAATCACAAAGATGAGAACTGAAATGCAATTACAATGGGAAGAAACGAAATCACACCAAAGGGAAATAAAATTGCATCTTGGTGAGGTAAACAAAGTAAAAGATGAAGTAGTTGTACGAATTTGAGAAGTGAGGGAAAATTTAGAAAAAGAGAAACGTAACGTTAATAAATTAACACAGTTTGTGATTGCACTGCAAGCAAATAAGGTAAACAATGTAAAAAACAAGTCTAGGATTGGAAGTGGTAATGACTGATATTTGATTGGAAATGTAAGTAATAATCCTCATCCTAGTGATGCAAGTGTATGTAGTGATTTTGTGAGGCAGAGAATGATATAAATTACAATAGAAGTACTCAAAATATGCCCTCACACACAGTTTCACAATCAGAGTCTTAATGAATGTGTAAATTATTGACTTAACGATGTCAGTCCACCGAGCTTTGACGAAGAATCAGGTCATAATCTGAAAATATTTCTCAAGAATTGGAAGAGTACTTTCATGTGAAACGAATCCCAAATGAATTTTAGATGATGATTGTTAAAAGATGTTTAAAGAAAAATGCTTTGGGAGGCTAAAGTTCACATTAGCCTCACAGGGAACATACAATACATTCAGAACTATATTCATAAATAGATTTTGGGGGACATAAAGACAAAACAAAGTCAAAATTGAACTAGCTACTAGTAAATTTGAGGCAAGGAAGGGTATATCGATGTCAGAATATTTTTTAAAATTGGCTAATAAAAGTAAGCTGGGCATTCAGAGATAGAAATCATATATATCTCCAAACAGTAGGAATCAAAAATTGTGGCAAGAATCATAGATTTTTCTGATATTATACAGATGCTTTCGTCATTTGAAGTGTATAACATTGGTCAAAATTTAAACACAAACATACAGGAAAACTGACACTGATACAAATTTTCGACCATATGACCGCCTAAATGGACGGTTTAATTCTGGCAAAGGTCAAGTTCTTGAACATTTGTGGACAGATTATAGGGATGAGCCATTGGGACAAATAAATTCACTTGGAGGAAGAGATCACAATTTTAGACATAGATAAGTATACGTTATGCCACTGGGAAATAGGAGTAGGCAACCATATGGTCATTACAGGAATAATAACAGTGGTGTGCAAAGGATTGATCAAGAGGGTCAAATAAACCACATTCAATTTTATCGGAATGATAGTGATCGTACTAGGAATCTTAATTCAAAACACTACAATCCACGAAACAAATCTGTCGGTGGGACATTAAACCAAGGTTTGCAAGAGACTTTGGAGAGAGGACGAGATAGCCGACAGCATAACAGAGGAAATTCTCACAAAACTTTCAGGGACGCCAACCCTAGAACTAACGCTGAAGTTAGTGGTTCCCATTCAGGAGACCTGACACACACAATGACTAATTACACTGCTGAATTTTAAACCTGTAACCAATCATGAAATAGTATTTATCACATTTAAAGGCTGGATTCAAGGATCCAGCAACATTTTTCTTGGTATTCTGTTCATTGTTGATTTATGCTGAACATTATTATTAATAATCATCTCACAGGGGCTACATTCAGAATTTGTGAATGATTATTAATTGTGTAAAACCAACTCATACATAAATTCTGAATGGAGGCATTTGTAGCAGATATTTCATTTTGTTAAAAAGAATAATTAAAGAATGTGAAATTTGTAATGAAATAGAGATATAATGCAAGGTAGATGATGTGTAATCATGACAACCTCATATGAGAGGAAGTTGTTATATGTCTCAAAAATTTTTCTTCTGCAAGGAACATTCATAGAGGATAGATGTATATCAGATTTACTCTGCATGTGTGCAGATAAGGAGTTACAAATGAATGTATTTGTGTGACAAATCAATAGCTAATGTGCTATTAATTTATAATTAATATTTTGGATCCTTAGTAGCAGGAGAAAAGGCAATTACCAATAGTCTTCAAGATTTTGCAAGATCAGGCATCGAATTGTATATGTAGAATAAAATATTTTTTGAGAACGTATGATTGAAAAGTTAATCAGCAGTAGAATCTAACAATTCTCAGCTCCGATACTACGGCCCTGGGAAAAAGAACTCATTGCTCTAAATTTACTGATGCACCTACAGATCAAGAGTTGCTAGGGAAACTTCGAGATATCTTCAAGATCATCCCCAAAGGTGTGAAATTCATCAGCATACACCATATTTTCCCATTAAACTGCTTCAAAATCATAATTTGAATCTATTCCACTAGCATATATCATGATGTAACTCACAGCATATATAAAAACGGAAATATAGTCTACTGCTGGAGATGTAGTAAAACATCATCTTCAGCATCGCTAAACTGAATCAAAATAACAGTGCAAAATATTATTCTAGATTTGGCAGGAACAAGACAAAATGTAATAGCATACCATTGATACAGGATTGTATGCCATAGATTTTGGCTTGTATGTTTTCTTTTGGTAATCTCATTTGTTTAAATTTTTAACCGATTTGAAATTTTATAAACGTACGACAGAACAACATAGGGTTGCAAGATAGATGAACTATTACAATTAGTGTCCAGATTATTATATGCTACAAACTGAAAATGATCTTTTATATGCTAATGATTCTAAAAATAGATATGAAAACTTAAGCACTTAAAAAAATACATCAGAAATACACATTTTCGAATTGCACAGCATAACAAATTTATTTCACAGTATGTGCATTACACTGCCTTGGCTTTATCATTCTGTAATGGCTTAAATTGGGAAGATGAACAGTCCACATCTCACTATGTTAACGATGCATACCTGAAGAGCAGAATATCACTAAAAAACATATCAAGTTATGCATTAGCATTCCAAAATTGCAACTGCTTTAACGTGCTTTGGTAGCCCAACAGTTCACAAACAAGGCTTGGTGTAAATTTGTTTATAAACAACTGTATTTTTACCTAGCTACTGAATAAGTCAACAGAAGTTCCTACTTTGTTTACCAAAATATCAAGAAAACAAAATTAGAAGATAACAACGCCAAGTCTCACTTTAAAATTGCATTACAGCTTAACGTCATATAATCTCAATTACAGAATGCCCTCTTCATTTACTACTGATGCAAATGCTTCAAAATTATCTGCAGTAATATACACCACTTTAAGTTCAGGTGCCACAATGCGACTAGCGATTTAGGAGGCAATGGAAGATCTTGATTAATAAAAGCATCAATCTGCACAAAGCTTTTAAGTTTTTTTCCCACTGGAGACTAACTTATCATTATTAGGATAAGGGTTAGTATTCTTTCACAAAATATATGACGAGCATAAACATTGCAAGTTACATGAATCACATTAGGCGGATACTTATTTTGTGCAACCTTCCTTATATATGCTGCGGAGTCTATAAACAGAAGAGGTACTTTGAACTCTTAACACCATTTTGCTATGTTTCCAAAGCTTTCTTTAATACCCTAGCTATTGTTTCAGAATTACTTGTTGGCATTCCTATAGAGGACAGCAGGATTTTCTTTTTAATACAGGTACAATTAAATGTGCCACTTTCCTACCATTAGCACTAATAGTTTCATCAATCACAAGCCAGTGTTTTTTCACTGTCACAAATTTAACTTACCTGATATATTCCTTTCTTACTGTAATTGGAACAATTATTTTTCTGTGGCTTTGATTTATTAGGAGCACTTATATTTTGTATATCTAAAAAGAGGCCTTCTGAACTCAGGTCTCTTGACCTCATAAAGAAGAAAGTCAGCTGAAAGAAATCCCTTGCACAAATCTGAATAAAATCTATATGTTTTTGTATGTTAGAAGAAGAGGATGGTATTGAGTCTCCTATAACAAATAGCTTTGGTGTATTACCTGAAAAATATTGCAGTACCTGGGAACACTGAACATCACTAATGGATCGAGATTTAACTGTATTGGAACACCACAGTGAAGCGAAATTATTAATTTTTAGATGAGACGTATTTATTACAATAATCACTAATGGAATTTGCATAAGGCTGGAAACATAGTAATTTCCCATCAGTTGCAAGAGTATACTAAACATTAGAACGCATTGATGCAAACACCTGCAATTTGAATTGACACTTGGTATTATGTGTGAACAGCAAATTTAAAAAGGTGACCTCAAAATTAATTGAAAAAGCTTTGTCCACAACATGATAGTTGGATTGGGGCTGAAAATGGACGCAGCGGCTTTCAAAACTAGCCTGAAAATATATCCAGAGGGTGAGCATAAACATTAAATCAAATTTAGAGGGTTAAAAGCTTGCATATATTTCTCCGATACTTTAGATGATTACATATAGTTGACATTGAAGTAGTTACTGAGGATCTAAATAGTGGGCAGGAATAAGGAATTAACAGCAAATGTGGGAAGATCTTAGAAAAAAATAGAAAGCGAAAGTGGTAAACTCAAACCATACTTGAAAATACTTAAATCTCTAAATAAAAAGGATGTTGCTTATACAAAAGCAGACAAAGGAAATAAGACAGTCATCATTGCCAAACAGGACTACATTACTAGAATGACAAATTTATTGCCAAGTGATGCATTCCAGGAAATAAAATCTGATCCTTTAAATAAGTGTGTAATACAGTTAAATGATACATTCAAGGATAAAATGATCATACCAAAAGAAAAAAGAAAGAAAAAAAAGTTTGAAATTAGACAACTCCACAGTAGTTAAAATACAAATTGCCCAACATTAAAAAAAACAGGAAATAAGATGTGCCCAAACATTAACAACATAAACAAACCCTGCTAGAAACTGTCGAAATGCATAAGCAAAAAATTTCAGGAGCTACCAAAATTTGAAAGCCATAGTATTAAAAATTTCTTTGGAATTTATCAATAAAACTAAAGGTCTAGAAGTTTCTCCCACCAATAAAATGGTATCTTTTGATATAAACTCTTTGTTCCCAAGTGTGGCAAGAGAAAAACTCATGGAGTATATGCAAATAAGGCTTTAGTGTCTAGAGTTACACCAAAACATAATAGATGAATACCTTCACTTAACAAATATCTGCATTGAACAGACCTTTTTCACATTCGATAAAAAAATTCTCAAACAAAAATCAGGACTAGCTTTGGGGAATCCGTTGTCCCCATTTCTGGCAGATCTCTTCATGAGCTTTTCGGAAACCCATATCACGAAGACATTCCCACTAATTGTCAAACTTTTGTATACATATGTGGATGACATTTAGGCAATAGTAAATGAGAAACACATGGATGATATGGTAAAACTACTATATAATTTACAAAATCCTGCAATCAAATTTTCCATAGAAAGGGACAAACAATGAAATCCCATTCTTAGACTTGAAACTAGTCAGAAAACATGCGTAACGAGAATTTCTCATACACAGGAAGAAGACACACTCAGGAAATTTCCTAAACTCAGATGGATATAATCCAAGCCAACAGAAGCATGCTGTTATCAACAGTCTAAATTACCGGCTGGCAAATGTACCTTTGAACAAGATGGAATATATCACTCCTACAGACAACAAATCAGGTGTGTACCAGATAAACTGCAAAGGCTGTGACAACTTTTACTTTGGAAAAACTAAAAGCAATTTGAACATCAGGCACAAAGAGCACTTAAGGAACATCAGAAATAAAGATGTAGATAAATTGGCAGCAGCATACCATTTCTGGAAGGAAAACCATGATACAGAACGAGAAATCCACTTATTACCAAGTGTTCAAGGTCCAGCAGCATTAACCACATTGGAAAAAAATTTAATAAAGAAATATGGAAGAAAATTGTTCAATTTCGACACTACCTTTGAAGAGAACCTAAACTTCATGATATTAAGATACCAACAGAGATGAAGCTATCACCTCCAAGGAGTTCACTAAACCAACATCCATTAGTCGACAACAGCTCATGATGTTAGGAAGGTCCTATTGAAACATGTTATAGGTAAATACTAGCAATAAATAGAGTATTGAGTACTATATATCGAGATTTAACTGTATTGGAACACCACAGTGAAGCGAAAAATTATTAAATTTTAGATGAGTCGCTGGATCTAGCTTCAGTCGCACAAGAGCCGTAGATGCAAACAAAGATTTGCGAAACATGTCCTCAAAATAGGTACGAAAGTGAAGCAGATGTGTAAAAAATACGACTCATCTAAAATTTAATAAATATTGAGTACTAGTTTAACCCAAAATTGTATTACTAATTTTTAAGTTGGTGCAAATGCAGTTGTAAAGCCTAATCTATCTCTGTTTTATCAAAATATCCTACTGCATAGTTGTAACACTTCTTGGCAGAACAAAAAGGCCTGATCTGAATTATATTGTCCAACAGGATATGGTTTAAAGGTTTACAGCTGGCTGGTCTACTGCCTTCGCATCCTTGACTTCATTTGCCATTCATTTTACACTTTATTTTACATGTTGTAGACTGTAATACTCTGCAATAACACAGAATATATTTGGATGATTATTACAAAACATCCTCACTAGCTAAAGGAGTTTACTGCTTAACTTACCTTACTATTATCACAGGCTGATGAAGTTTCTGTTTCTAACCACCAAGATTCTTCTTTAATTTCTATTTTGTTATGTATTTCATGATCACTGCTGTATTTTTTATCCATTATTATAGGATCCCCTGGAAGATATTTTCCCTTATTCTGTTCAACTTCATTTGACCCATGCATCTCCCAGTTGTTGCTGCAAGTTAGAGTTTCGGTCTTTATTTGCTTCGCAGTATGTTTGATAAAGGGAGTTTCTGATTTAATTTCTGATTTGACTGTCATGTCAGAATCAGCATCCAGAAGCACAGCATCAATACTTGTCTTCACAGTATTAACCCTCTGAACAAACTCTCTCTCATTCTGTGAGACTATGTCATCTGTGACGGGATCCTCTTCTTTGATTTCTATTTCCTTTTCCATTTCAAATAGTTGTGAAATCAGATGTATATCTTATTTTCAGAAACAAATCTGTAAGGAAAGAAACATATTACATATATATGTACCAAAAAATAAGAGAAAGTTGTAACATCACTTTCCTGGAATCCATCAATAATTATTCAAATCAAAATATACACTGCAGTTGTCTTATCATACAAACAACTTCTTGGAGTGTTGTACCAGACTTATGAAATTCAAAGACATGCGTAACTCAAACTACAGATAATTGTCTGCCTATGCCAATGCAATTATCACTTTAGCCAGCTTACTGACGTACTGTACAATATAACCTCCAAATCTACTTGAAATGTCTGGACAAAGATAAAAGCATTCACAGATTTGAGATATGCCTAATACAACCTGCAAAGTTGGTATCTATTATGGTTAGTTTGTATTTTGTTAACAATACCCATGTGCAGGGAATAACTGAGGAGTATCTTAGCAAAGCTTGATAGATGTAACACATGCAGTATTTCATAAAATGAGTTTTTCTATTTTCATCTAAATATATATGCTTCAATAGGTTGAGTTTTATATAATTTCTAGATCTCATAGAAATAATGTGTTGTACTGAAATATTATACATTTAATTTTTTGACAGTATATAAGGGTTTAATTCTTACACTTATGTTTCAAAACTTGATTTATGCATATATAATCAAAGCTGGTGTTAGCTAATTTGTCTATTTTAGTGCCATGATGTGTTCCAATTTTGTTCTGCGAAGAATTATTTTTAATTGCTTTAGTTTTTATTACATATCTGCATATTGTACCATCCATATTTTACAAGTATTCTAATACTGCATTGCTTTAGTTGATAGCTTTTATCTTTATTAGAAATACAAAGCCAATATAAGAAATACATTAGCATAATACAATAATAACAACTTTACAGTTTAATATAATTAATTGTGTGACTTAAAACAAAATTATCAATAGAACATAAAGTATGGTACAAAAGTACTGCATGTGATATTTGCAATGTTATTGTCAAGTTTTCACTTTTACTTCTAGGTAGACTATTCGTATGAAAAGTCCTCAATGATAAACTAAAATGTTCTTAAAATACATGTTTATATTTTGGTAAGGAGCATTGTTTGAATACTAAAGTTCTTTCTTAATAGAATCTCTTCAAACATTTATTCACTGAGATTTGAAGGCAAATAACTTCTTGTGGACTTTCCCCTGCCATGAAGGCTCTCTGTAAACTTATATTACTTTACATCAGCTTAATGCCAATAGTTAGGACCTTAACGCTTCTTTCCTGTGCTATTCCCTCTTCTTCTTTCCTTAGGCAACTTTCCTCCTTCATGAAACCTACTTGCTAGATT
Organism: Mantis religiosa; assembly: GCA_030765055.1. Taxonomy (NCBI): domain Eukaryota; kingdom Metazoa; phylum Arthropoda; class Insecta; order Mantodea; family Mantidae; genus Mantis; species Mantis religiosa. Next base: position 122,706,948 of record CM060956.1, on the reverse strand, counting down.
GGATTATCTCTCTTTTAGCATCCTTTTTTATCAGTCGGGTACATTTCTCTAACTGAATTTTGAGAAATATTAATGATGGAACAATCAATCCATGACTAATACTGTTTAGTGATTAAGCATGGTGTCATTCACATGGTTCTGTGTCATCACAAAACATCTAATAGTGACAAAACTAAACTCTTTCATGAGTATTTCTTATATAATAAAAATGTGCGGTAAGGTATGCAATAAATGTATGCAGTTTAATAGGGCTTAACTTTATGAGTGTATCATATCTGCAGAGAGATACAGAAATAATACACTGGCAGCACGTTTCAAACGGCTGACACACAATGAATGTGAGCCTGGATATTTCAAGCAGGACTGTGTAACAGTACATATAGCTGATGAGTCAATTAATAACCTAATTAACTTAATAGATTACAGATCTTCTATTTAATGTATATAACTCAATACTTTCCTTTCGCAGCCTTCCTTTCTGTCTTTTGCTTGTTTATCTACATCATTTTAGATAATGTTCATTTTTATGTCTACCTAAGCCATATTTGCCACAGTTCTTCCGATTTTGGTCCATCAATTGTTTGCTTCTCCAAATTTTTATGCTACTTCATATACCTAGTAAGATGTTTGATAGGTTAGGCAGTAAGAATTACAAAGCTAGTTGTGTTCTTCCATCTTTGATTTTTAACTGAAAATTACATAGATGCAGTGATCAACAAGCAATTATTAATTAATGTACTAAAATGTGTTGTCTTCCTTATTTCTGCTATAAAATCAGCATGTCAATCCATCCAATTAAATATTTCAGCAACTAAAAGGACCTCAATGTGTTCATACTTATTTATTACGGCTATATCTGCCGAAAACATGAATAGGCTACTTACCTATCAGAAGAAAAATGTTATTTTTATGTTTAATTTAAAAGCCAGGGGATCTAACAGAGACAATTATTGACAAAAGAATACTCACAACTTATTCTCTGTTTATAAAGAGCAATAATATTAATAATAAGTATTGATCAATATAAAAAACACATACATGAATATAATACACAAAGCAACATGAACTATCTACAAAACGTATCTATAAAGGATGTACTATATCAAGGAGTGAAGTTATTTAATGAATTACCACTTGATATGAAAGCAGTTGCAGAAGTGACAAAGTGACAATTTTGATTAAAATTGATTGGAAAATAACCTCTGAAATTGACATGTCCAAAATAAAGGAATAATGGATGAAGTAAATCATAATAAACTGATCATCATTTCGTTTTTTAATTGAATACTAAATATATGGAGGAAAGAGTGTTCAGTTTATAAATGTACTAAAACATGGTGTTATGATATTTGACATTGGTGATATACCTTGAAAGCTTCATATTTTTGTGGATTGCAGTGATGACTTGGGAAGAAGTTATAAAATGTTATGAAAAACAAGGCTCAATTTTGCCAGCAGGGTTGTCCATGTTAAATGTGAAGAGTAAAGTGAAACTGCACAATTAACTTACAAAGTTGTCAAATGTTCAACCACACGAACAAATAAACACAGTTTATTTCTGGACATCTTTTACATGTGTGCCATTATTTGTCCCTCTTGTTTACACCCAATAGTAGTCCAGAAAAGCTACTCTGATTTTCTTTGTATTTACGACATGTACAATTGCAGAACAATTTAGGAAGTTGAAGACAAATGTTTAGAACCACTTTTGTAAGTAATTTTATGGCAAATGCAGATTAGATAAATTATGCAATCAAACATACATGGAAAAGAAAAAAGCTTAAAAACAAAACTAGGTGACATAGTGTTACAAATTAAATCAGCAGTGCTAACCAGAGATGCACTGCTCAATATTATCTAACAACAATTGCACCAAGCACACTTTATTTGTCATTAGAATCTTAAGCCTAATGCTAGCGTACAATCACTTTTACATTTTACAAATACACAAAACAAGGACATCAGTCTAATGTCTCTTTATATCTCTGTTGCAAGCCCTAACTTGCACTGCTGGAACTGATACACATTCACTGCTGACAGACCAAAAATAATCAATACTAACAACACAAATGCCACAGCTGATTCTTTACAACTGCGATACTCACTAGTATAATCATAACTAGCAACTCAATCGAAACCAGCTTTCTTTTACAGTCTGAAAGAGAAGAAATCATGAACTATACTTTAACCCTCCGTTAGGCGAATGCCTTGGCATAAAACCATTGGTCGCATGGGACGTGGAAGACTTGCAACATATTTATGCGATTATATGCCTGTACTTCTTATTCTTTTCATTACCTCCCCCCAATTTTTGGCTTTACTTACAGTAATTATTCATGACCTTTATTAGTATAGTCCTATTAATACATCAGCTAAAGTATAATACAAATAGAGTGTACATTATAATTTGTATCCAGTATATGTAAAGAGAATAACATATTCTTTAAAAATACATCTTGTCATTGCAAATGTTCAGTTGCTCAGCTTCATTTCTTCTGTTTTCCCTGACTAAGTAGTTATTGCAAAAAATTATGGCATATTGTCTCAGAGAGACGCACTGCATGTCACACTTCGATATTTAGTTTTGCTGTTCTATTTGCTTTACTCCAGGGTTCATATCCCTTCTTTTGTAATCATTCTGGTGCATTCTGAAATTCATCTGCTGTTGGATCTTCAGCTTTATATTTCTTTAGAAACTCTTTGAAATCATTGAACAGCTTTGACGATGTTGCTCTTCTTTGTAGCTGTTGCAACAGAAAAGCTCAGGACAGTACTTTCAAATATTTCTGTCTTGTGGAATATTTGTTTTGGTTTCCAAGAACAATAACCCTAGAATTGATAACCTGCATTATGCATCATATGGTTAAAAATTACCACTGGCGACCTTCATGTTCTGACTCCATTGTATGTAGCACACAATATATCTATTCCATTAACTGCAGATTTAGTATTGTAATGCATGATTATTTCAGGCATTTTGTAATCACCTTCTGACAGCTGTTCCAACAAAACATTTAGTCTTCAGATTAAAACTGCTGTTTGACCCCGTTTGGAACATATGAAACAAGTGTTCCATCTCTTGCAAAGTCAAATACACTTTCATATTAGCTGTGACTTTTTGCAGTAGTAAAATTGAAGGGCAAATCCTCCATGTTCTTGAAAATTGTACCGAGAAAAAAAGTGGTCTTTGCCCAGCTGATTCACCAGGGATGCACTAATAAACCAATCATCTGCTGTAACATTTCTGCCAGTGTTACAGATTGGTTCAGTTATTCTTAGCACTTCAGCCTCTGCGGCATTATTTTACAATTGTGATCCATCTGCCTACTGTCCATAAAAGATTTCCATATTAGTGGTGTAAAACATTTTGCATCACTCAAACCTAATATTTTCATGCCATGCTTGTTAGGCTTTAGATAGTATATACTGTCTAAAACCTCATCAACCACAAAATACAGGTAATTTATTCATCAACTGGGACATTTTGTCCAAAGAGAATAACGCTTCTGACATTTACTTACAAACATGGTAAACATTACTCTAACATCAGCCAATTTATCCAATAGCAATGAATACCATTTGGTACTCACAACAAAGTACTAGTGGCTCCTTCCACTTGCAAAGCAATATTCCACTACCTATTATTGAAGAAAAATATGTAATCAACATGTAATGAGAATAGGTGCAAGGGGACCGCTAGACCTGTACCACACCCAACTACTAAATCGTCATTCTTGCAGCTACAGTAATAAACAGAAAAGTTGTTGTGACAGCAAACATTTGAGTAAGGTGTAATGTTAGATGTCTTAGACGAACCAATACATAGGTGTGTTCCTTCATAAAATAAAACATTTAAATAAAGCTAGAGGCCTACCAGACCCCACACGACTAATGGAGGGTTAACAACACTGCACAAACTAAGTAACAAATGAAGCAAAAGGAGAGAATTACTCAGTACCTATTGATGATTCCCATAATAAAATTAAAACATCTGCAGTAAAACAAATAAAATAACAGGGACAATTACACTAGTCAACAAATTTCAAATTTTTGTTTGCCATGTGAACAAAATTTGGTCATTTCAACTAAATGGAACCTTCTAAATACAAAATTGACAGTAAAAGGTTATGTGTCACATGACTTTTTATGTAAACAGTTTGGTGGATTTCTAGAAAATGACAAAATATTTTCCTTTGCTAGTGAATTATTCCAATAATGTGAAGAATATTAATTAAAGACTACTCATTATGTGCATAAAATGCTTTGGTTTTATATAGAACATAACGCAAAGTACAATAAACCAACACCCCTGACGAAACTAGCCTACATTTGCACTTTTTTAAAATAAATTTCTTAGCTTTTACTCAATTTTTGAAACTTGTTCTATCTCAGAAACCTGAAAAGGCAGATAAAGCAAAGCAAAATAGCATCAGAAATAAACAAAAACAAATATTATAATGGTAAACCACTGATACATGAAGCTATAATAAAATATATCTTAAATACGCTTACAGTTTTATTTCCTTTTTTTATAGCCTTGTGTCGCCTTCTCTAGTTAAAAGCCAGCCATAATCGCCCCTCATTCTGGGATCCTATGTATCATGATATCTGAGATCCATCTTCTGAACATCCCCATGGAAGCTTTCACCATAATCATTACTCCAAGTTCTTGGAGAAAAAATCCAAATGTGAATGGAGAAATTGAATTTTATTTAAGTTTTTATCTTTCAAATTTGGGAGACAACAAATTTTCCCTCTTTTACATTAGCATCAGTGAGGTTTGGAAACTGGCTTCCGAGGTAAGCAAAGGCTTCTCAATTTTTGTTCATTGCTTTAACAAACTACCTCATTAGGCCAAATTTTATGTGGAGGAGGTGGTATTACTTTATTTGGGTTAACTAGTGGAACTTATCTGAAATTGTGCTGTGTATGAGTTTATTTTAGAGGTCTCTCTTTTATAATGTTGTGTGATGCAGTATCGCTGCTATCCCACAAGGACAGAAAGCAACAGTACCTTATAAATCCCCCTTTTAGTCCTAATAGAATTGTAATGACTTTCAAATCTCCACACACAAGATAGCTGGGCTTTCATAGGTTAGCTTCATTTCTACTATATGTGCCACTGGTATTGCTGGCTCGGTATTTTGCATTGTGGAGCAACACTGCTATGAGACTTAGCTTAGAAGAGTCAATAAATAGCCCAAAGAGGAATGTGTTGGTATCCTAGCTTACTCATTAAATCATCTATGCCTATGGACGCCCAAAAGGAATTTCTCATAGCATAGTAACTGGAATACTGTTCATGAATTTTTTTTATAAATTGAAATTCGGGTATTGGGAGCTAGTAAATTCCACTGCTGTAGTCGTGATCCCAGAACCAGCTACTGCTGCCCCATTTGATTCACATTGCTCACTATATCATTTAGTCTAGACTGATTGATCAGGAGGAGTTCATATCTACGTTCTGGACAATATTCTACATTCATATGGAAAGGATGGGTGTGAAGGTGGGCTGGGCAATGGGAGTTCAGATATACGCTGAACAGGCCTTATTGCAGATGGAACACTGGGGAAACTGAATTTAGGCATTTGTTCATTTTAAATGTCGCCTAATTTTTCTTAGGCAGATATAACAGTCTTCTGCGTGACTAGCTGGTTCGCGACAGACCCTTCGCACATGGATAGGCATAATGAGAATTTTCTCACGATTCATTCACTTAATAAGATTGTAATAACACATTATGCAGCTCACATGAGGTGTCCATTCCTTGTCTTCGTGTCCAGCATAACAGCTAACATAACTGAAAACATTTCCAAAGTTTCTGTGAGAAATCAATGCTGATTTTTTACAGTAAACTCTTCGCACACAACAGAAATTGTTCGGAGAATTTATTCCAGCATGACCAGATTTCTTAATTGCATAGAAAATGAAATTAGAGATAACTAAAGCCCCTTAAAACCACCAATTCTCTTAACCAATACAAACTCTGAACTGAACCTATTACCTAAAACATGGTGCTCCATGATGACACTGTGTTGTTGTCAGCTGGTCTAGCATACAGAGGACTAAAGCAATAAATCAAGGATCCCTCTCCCCTTAGCAAACTACACTTACCGCACACTAGGTTGTTTAAGTATTGTCGCCAGGCCATTGTTAATCGAGGAGGCAAGGCAATCAAAGGGACGCGCAGTGCCATGTGTAGATAAAAGCTCGCCGAAACGGCGGGGGGGAAGGAGTTGGATTTCTCGAGAGTTCCCCTTTGTTCTAACCCGGTCTCGATTGAGAAATTTCTGGAATGTTAGAAAACTATAAAAATGCAGCCCGCCCGCCAAAGAGTGAGTTAGTCGGTAATTGAATGCGAGCGGGTAAACAGCTGTTTGCTGACCTTATATGTTGTATTGTGTATGTGTACGAAACGTATTTCTACGGGAATAAAGTGCAATTTTTTGTGTTTGTAACCTGGACTTTTGATTTCAAGAACCCACAAAGTCACAATTGGTGTCAGGAGCTGGAGGACATGGAGGCTGCATTGGAAAAGATTTTGGAGAAGATGATGGAAATGAAAGCTGAACTGACCTCGGAAATGAAAGCGGCAAATAATAGCCTGCCCGCGGAACTATCAACGAAGACGGAAACCGCAAACAACAACCTAGCAGCGGAATTGAAAGAAATGAAAATGGCGAATGACACCTTCGCTGCTAAGACGGAAGCTGCAAGCATGAGCCTGACCGCGAAGATCACTGAATTGACCACGGAAATGAAAGTGGCAAACGAGGCCCTCACCGCAAAGTTTGCAGAGCAGTTGACTGGCGTAAGGGATGACGTCGCGGAGCTGGGGATAAGGATGAGTCAGATGGACGAGCGCCTTAACGATTTAGAGGAAAAGGCCCACAACAACGCCAAATCCCTGAACGCCATGGTGGAAGACGTCGAAGACCTTGCGAATCCCGTAAACAACCTGCAGGGAAAGGCTGACAGCAACACAAAGTCCCTGAACACCATTGTAGAGGACATCGTCGGCAGGAGGTTGAAGGACATGAAGGCCGATGCGCCGCGACGTGACACAAAATCGGCGTGCGTCAGAACTACTAAATAGGACGGCGCGAGAACTTTCGAAGTCTTCCGCCTCCAGTTCGACCCCAAGTGCTGAAAATTTGTACTCGCCTGAAGTGCCCAGAACCTCGGCGTAGCGACGTCGCTGTCGAGGTTCTACAAAGCAACACTTGGAGGAGCTCCCACGTCCATGTCGTCCACCTTGGGCAGTGACAGAGTCCGAAAGGATTCTCACTGGCTGAGAGGAACAAAATGTGGAAGGACAGAAAGGGAATCCCAAAGGAAAAGTATAGGAGTGAAGAAGAGAATCCAGACATGGATCCTTTTGAGCCAAGTAGGCGATCTCTATCTAGATCACCTCCTCAAACTGGAACTACAAGGAAAGACAGTGTGCCAGACAATACTAATACAAATATAAGTGCTAGTGGTAATGCCAATGTCAGAGATAGTGAAACAGACAGATGTGTAACGGATATCATGGCAGATATCCATTCCATTGTGGCTGCTGATAAGACTTTATCGGTAGAAAACAAAACCAAAATGTATAATCTATTGGCTGAATTTACCAAAATATATGATAAAGTGCGCCTACAAAACGTACAGTTAAAGGCCGAACTTCAAATATGTAAAGAGGAGATAAGAGCACAACAACCAGAAATGACGTTTGCACAAGTTGCCTTGACTCCTAAGATTAGCGAGGGGACCAGAAGAATTCAGAAAACTATAGAAAATGCAAAACATACTGTCTTCATTTCCTCACAGAAGGGACAAAGTGTTAAAGAAATTGCATAAATAGTTATGACACATCTATATCGAGTAAAAGAAAAAATAAAAGTAGTTAATATCAGGACGACAGAACAGAATCTTATTTTAGAAGCAAAAACGAAAGAGGATATGATGAAAATTATAAACTGTGACACACTCAAAAATAAAGATTTGAGAATTGAACCACAAAGGAAGAGAAATCCTCTGGTTATCTTGTATGATGTCTTGAGGAATGAAAATGGGGAAGAAGTGAAAAGAAATCTCCAAGAACAGAATTTTGATGAGTTGAAATGGGAGGACTTTGAAAAAAAAGTGCAAATGAAATTCAAAACTGGGTCTAAAAATCGTCCATATGTACATCTAGTGTTAGAAGTAACCCCTGACTTGAGGAGACTGCTGATAACAAAAGAACAGGTATATATAGGTTTCCAGTCCATTACTGTTAAGGATTTCATAACGGTTGCTAGGTGCTTGAAATGTCAGGACCTGGGCCATGTTGCCAAATATTGCACGCGAAATCAGCATGTATGCTCACATTCTGGAGAACAAGACCATGAGAAAAAGGATTGCCAAAAGGTAGAACAAGCCCTGGTATGCATACCATGTAGATATAGAGATCTACAAAGGGAAAAACGATATGGTGAATAAAAAGATAAACCAGAAACCTGGAAACAACCTCGAAACAATTGTAAACATCCAGGAACTAAGGACTACCATACATACTCTATGTATTGGAACAGGCTAATTGCTAGGACCGATTATGGATAAAGATCAAATAAAGTCACCCACGGCGGATACAATCCTATGCTTTGGACAATTAAATGCACAACGCAGTCGAATGATCATGACAGAATTGAGACAGTTAATAGATGAAATGCGCCTTAACGTGGTCTGTTTGCAAGAACCATACACGATACGTGGACGTTTGGTTCACATGCCAGTCGTAGCAAGAACAATTATGCACAGAGAGCATCCCATGGTGGCGATTCTTGTAATAAATAAAAATATACAGATACTTAAAATATCACAGTTATGTGATGAATGGACTACTTGTGCTGAATTAAAGTACAAAGGAAAAACTTTTATTCTGAGTAATCAGTATTATCAGGACAGAGATGATACCGAGATACATTTGTATAGAACCAAAACTGTGTTGGATACCTTTGTACACAATTCGGTAATTTTGACAATGGATGCCAATGCAAAATCTTCATAGTGGTGGAGTAAGATCACAGATAACAGAGAGAAATTAATAGAGGACTTTATTATTGAGTACCAATTAACACTTCATAATCAACCAAATAACCCTTTCACCTTGGAGGGTCGGGCAGGAGCATCTGAGAATATTGATCTGACTCTAACAAAAGGATATATAGGCAATAAAATTTGTAATTGGAGAGCTGGGCAAAATCTAACTTCAAGTGATCATAATCTGATTTACTTTGATTGTAAATTAATAGATGCTGAAGAGTATACATGGAATTATAGGAAACCAGTAAGATATGTGATGAAGAACGCTGATTGGGACATATTCAGATCTAATTTTGAAATACCAACATATAGTGAGGAGGACCTAAATATTGACAGGAATGCAAAACAACTAACAATGAATATTCAGAGTGCAATGAGAAAATCTTTAAAGAAGATTAGAGTTAAAAGTAATTATGACCATAACTTTTGGAATGAGCATTTACAGAAACTACGAAGTCCAGTTCGGAAATCTAGAAGACTATACCAAAGGAGTATTATTGCAGAGGAGAGAAGGAGAAATTTGGAAATATACCGACAGGTAAAAGCAGACTACAAAGAAGAAATAGAAAGAACGAGAATAACATCATGGGAAAATTACATGAAATATTATATGGGAGATAAAGCTTGGGGAATTCCATATAAAATAATAACAGAGAAAATAGGAGCACCTGAAGTCATTTCTACATTGGAAAAGGATGACGGTACATATACAAGGAATTGGATTGAATCTGTAAACGTTCTTCTAAATAAACTTCGGCCAGCGGATAGCGAGGAAGGTGAAAACGACGAACATAAAGTGAAAAGAGACATATATAACAGTCCCTATGTAAATGACCAGTGAAATATATCACTTTGATGAAATGGAAGTAAGGCTTACTATTCGAAACATGAAGAGAAAGAAGGCACCTGGACCAGACAGTATTACAACAGAGGTCATACAAAACTTAGAACATCAAATAGCACCATATCTGACCAGGTTGTTAAATGACTGTCTTATACAAGGCTGAATCCCTTATTGCTGGAAGGAGGCAAAAGTTACTATATTAAAGAAAGCAAAGGATAAGGACCCAACGAAACCTAGATCACATCGACCCATATGCTTATTAAATGCACTACGAAAAGTTCAAGAAAAGCTCATCTATAAAAGGATCACTGAATATAGGATAATGTTGGGAATGACAAACAAGCAGTATGGATTTAGAAAAGGGAAATCTACTGAAGACACTTTAAAAGAAATAATAAAAGATGTAGAAACTACCAAAAATAAATACGTCATCGCAATTTTTATTGACATTGCAGGAGCATTTGATAATGTGTGGTGGCCTGCACTTTTTGGCATTTTGAGAAATCAGGGATATCCATCTACATTGGTAAACATATTAAATAATTATTGCACGGATCAAAGAGTTTATGTAAGTGGAGATGATTGTAGGATTACCAGAGAAATAACAAAAGGATGCCCGCTGGGATCCATACTTGGGCCTCTGTTTTGGGACATCCTAATCGAACCCTTTTAGATAAAGCTACTAGAACTACCAGATACAAAGGATGTAATCGCCTAAGCTGATGATGTGGTGATACTTCTGGAAGCTGATAGTAGACAAGAGATCAAAACAAAAGCGAAGCAAATCATGAACAAAGTAGAACAATATAAAACTGGAAGTGGCACCAGCAAAATCAGCGTATGTCATATTCAAAGGACAGTTAAAGCGAAACCCAGTGATCAAAATTAATGGACAGTCTATTAAAAGGGTGACAGATATGAGGTATTTGGGATAACAGGTTAATGAAAAGTTTAATTATGACATGCATATTAAAAAGATAACAGAAAAAGCTGGCAATATTATGATGAAAATAGCAACATTAACAACAAGAAATTTCAAACTACATTTGAATGCAATAAGAACTTATCACACTGGTATTATGTTGGGAATTACGGGATATGGAGCGGCCATATGGGCCCACCGTCTTAGTCTGCAGAAGAACATGAGAATAATTAGGAAGACGCAGTGACAATATTTGATAAGAGCAACAGGTGCAATGGGAACAACATCTACAATGGCACTACTTATCATACTAGCTATATGGCCTCTGGATCCTATCAGAAGAAGGGCAGCCTTTTATTGGCTCAAAAAACAAAGTTTGGATAAGGTAAAGGAAATAGTTGGTAAAAGATGCATTGATAAACGACAAATAAATTCTGAATTAATATATTTATGGCAACAGGAATGGAATCATTTAGAAACAGGAAGAAGGGTTTACAGTATTTTTCCAAACATCAAAGAAAGACTTAGACTACAACATCTTGATCCCAGGCAAGGATTTATACATTATCTATTGGGTCATGGACCGTATGGCACTTACTATAAGATCAACAAGAAAAGAGATGATAATTGTGAGCTTTGTGGACTATAGGATACCCCCGAATATGTTCTATTTGAATGCCAAAATTACCGAGAACTTCAGGATCAACGGCAGCAATTGGCTGGAAAACAAATAGCAACAATAATCAGAACTAAAGAAGATTACAGAATATTAGAACAGATGGCAGGAACAGTATCCAAACTGAGCTACGGCAGATATTTACAAGAGAAACAACTGGGCTTACATCAACGTTTAGAAAGAGAGGAAGTAGAACATCAACCACAACTAAGGAGATCTACTAGATTAAGACAAAGGAGACAAGTAGAGCAGGAGGAGGAACATCGTCTAAATTCCCAATAACCAGTCAGGATCAGGACGATTGAGAATTAACAGACAAAAGCAACTGGATTTTCAAGGGCAGGATTGAAGCAGGCTGCAGGAGGAGGATGGTTCAGTTAGACGAGAAAAAGATATTTCAAATAAGTAAGGATGGAACAAATGACGAAATTATGAACAGCTCATTTTCCTGATGTCAAATCATGTAACTTGTTGAGGAAGGGTATGGAAACCAGGATAAAATTGTAAAACCTATACAGTGTAGTACCAAATGTCAAAATATTATTCAGTAGAAACAAACATGTGATAATAGTTTAAGTTAGAATTGTTAAATTTCTTTTGTTAGAGGACTGTGAACAGAATAGGATCAGAATATAGTGTAAGCTACTGGAAACAGTAGCAGTAGATTAGTTTAGATAAGTAGTTAACTTTCATAATATACTATGTATCTGCAAAAATGGGATATACTTATTAAATAAAGTATAAAATGAGAAATAAAATCGGTGGATGTTATGCCTTGGTTTAGAAACTAGATACCAAGGCATAGTAATGCAGATTTTATTTTTTTTAATTAATTTTTTTTTTCCAGTTCGACGTAGTGCCCAAACACAACAAATGGTCCCCAGAGGAAGAGGACACGCAGTTAATAGCCAGCCTCCAGGGATGGACCGCAGAAGTTCTGAACGCGGTCCAGACAGCTGCAGGGCCCAAGGACATATGGGAGGCCCTGGAGAATCGCTTTGGAAACCACCGCTAGCCGCAGCGTATCGCAGCCAGCTGAAGTCAAGGTCACAGCAGCCGGGGGAAGCGCTGCAGGAGTTCGCCCTGGCAATCGAGCAGCTGGCCAGGAATGCCCTAGTGAACCTCCCACCAGAGTTCATATCCCAGGAAGCTGCCTACACATTCGTTGACGGGGTACGAGACACTAAGATTCGTCAGCGCCTAATGCTCGGTGATTATAAAACCATCCACGAGGCGCTATCGGTAACATTAAGGATGGAGGCGGCCAAGGTAACAGCTATCCCGACGTCGAGAACGAGGAGTGTCCGCTACTCCGGAGACAGAAGTAAAGCAGAAAAACGCCGGCGAAAACCTAGTGGCCTGTATTGGGGGTGTGGACAGCCAGGGCACCTCGAGAGAGACTGCCCACACCAGGAAGAGCAGCCGGAAAACGAGTAAGGGCCGTCGTGGAGAGGGGCACGTCGGCGCCATCACCACCATCCCCTCTAGTGGCACTGCGCGCCATCAGCCGGCGTATGGATGACAGCGTCATCGCGGACGGTTGGGTGAGAGGGAAGGCGTGCCACGTGCTCGCAGACACCCAGGCAGCCATGACCATCATCAGTCCTGGCGTGGCCAAGGGTTTGCCGACGTAAGCCGAGCCGACCATACCAGCTTGTGACGGCATCGCGTGACACCTTGCCAGTGGAGGAAGCCCTATTGAAGTTGACCTTGGGAGGGAGTACCGTACGTCTGTGATTATTCGTCGCGAAGGTGGCTGAGGAGGTGATACCGGGATTGGATGCCCTCAGGGGCCACGAGGCGACGGTTGACGTCGGCAGGAAGGTCCCGCGTCTCAATTTAGAAGAGGTGATACTCCGGCAACCCGAAGAGCGCCTTGGAATCTGCAGGGTCGTCTTAAAGGAAGACTTGGTTGTCCCCGCGAGAAGCGAGGTGGTAGTGATGGCGCGACTGGAAGGCCGGCGGTCGAAGAACATGATGCTGGACCAGATGACGCCTGTGCATGGACTCTGTGTAGCCAGGACATTATTGCCGTGCCGAGGGGAGGTGCCAGTGAGGTTGCTCGATCTGGGCAGGCACCGATCACGACGTCCAGCCCGGAATGGAGATGGGGACATGCGACCTCGCCATCAGCGTAACCGTAATCGACAAGACACAGGAGCCGGTGCTGACACAACACCTGGGGCCCCGGCTGTAAGGCTTACTGGAGAGTGCGGCCGAGCACCTGACCGCAGAAGAGCTGGAGAGAGTTTGACAACTGCTGAGGCGATACCAGCGGGTCTCCAACCAAGGCGACAGCGACTACGGCCGCACGGACCGCGTGCTCCACCGCATCGACACCGGAGACGCCCGGCCTATTCAGCAACCAGCTATACGCGTTCCGCTGGCAAAACAGCCGGCGGTTCGGGATATGGTAGATGACATGAAATCCAGGGGAGTGATTGAAGAGTCTGACAGCCCTTGGTGTTCCCCTGTAGTTCTGGTGACAAAGAAGAACGGTGAGCTACGCTTCTGCGTGGACTACAGGAAGCTGAGCGCCGTCACCCAGAAGGACTGTTTCCCCTTACCCCGGATTTACGACACCCTGGACACGCTAGCTGATGCAGATTGGTTCTCGACCCTGGACCTGAAGTCGGGGTACTGGCAGGCGGCTCGAGATCCGAGAGACAAGGAAAAGACTGCATTCTCGACAGGTCAGGGGCTTTGGCAGTTCACAGTTATGCCCTTTGGCCTTTGCAACGCACCAGCCACTTTCCAAAGTCAAATGGAATCAGTGATGACAAGATTGACATATGACGCATGCCTGTTATACTTGGACATCATCATCGTCGGCAAGACGTTCGAAGACATCTCGACAACCTGAGCAAGGTGTTACAGAGACTGCAGGCGACCAACCTGAAGCTGAACGGAAAGAAGTGCCAGCTCTTCTGCAAGGAGGTGAACTACTTGGGCCACATAATCTCACCAACCGCTTTTTTTTTGTTGTTGTTGTTGTTGTAATTTTACGTTCTCCAACATTAAGTCATATCGGACGATGAATGGAATTGGAATGGGTGAAATGATGCTCAAATGAGTCCGAGGTCCATAACCAATCGGACTGGCCACAGACCCGGAGAAGACACAGTCCGTGACAGATTGGCCTAGGGCAAAGGATAAGAGAGAGCTGCACAGTTTCCTTGGGCTGTGCAGTTATTACCGTCCGTTTATCAAGGGGTGCTGCAACATCGCCAAAACCCTCACCCACCTGACTGAAGAACACCGGCCCTATGTGTGGATGGAGGACGCCGAAGACACTTTTGGGCACCTGAAGAAGACACTGTGCAGTACTCCTATTCTGGGATTCCCACAACCAGGTGGCGCCTTCATTGTGGACACTGACGCCAGCAACCAATGCATTGGAGATGTCCTATCCCAAGTCCAGGACGGCCACAAGCGGGTGATAGCCTACTACAACAAGACGCTATCCAAGGCAGAGAAGAAATACTGCGTCACCCGACGAGTTACTGGCGGTGGTTAAGACCTTGGAACACGTCCACAAATACCTGTATGGTTAGTCATTCCACCTGAGGACTGGCCACTCAGCCCTAACATGGCTACTGAGCTTTAGAAACCTTGAAGGCCAGACAGCACGCTAAGTACAGAAGCTGCAGGTGTACCACTTTAGTTCGGAACATTTTTGAGTCTCACCTGATGAAGGACGCACTAGAAAGGCTTGGGGTGAACTAGACCCGCACAACACCCCTACATCCCCAGTCGGACGGCATGGTGGAGACATACATCAAAACCTTAGAAGAGCACCTGAGGGGTGGTCGTGGCCAGCTATCAGCGAGATTCGGACGTCAAGGTGCCACTGTTCTTGCTGGACTACCGCTCGTCTACACACACCACTGGGATGACGCCAGCCAGCTTAATGTTCGGCCGAGAGTTACGCCTCCCTTGTGATCTGGCTTTAGGAAGCTCCCCGGATGCAAAACAGCCAGCAACTGAGTATGTGGAGAACCTGGTGGACCATCTCCATGACATGCATGAGATGGCTCGTCAAAACAGCTAGAAGGCGAGCGACCGCATGAAGACCCGATGTATGTTGTATGTGTATGCGTACAAAGCATACTTCTACAGAAATAAAGTGCAATTTTTTGTGTTTGTAACCTGGACTTTTGATATAACGAGCCCACAAAGCCACAATATGAACCCTAATACAGGAAACATTTGTAAAAGCTGATTTAGAGAACGTCTGGGGCATTTACAGGTTCTTAGTTTACTTAAATATTTGACAATTTTTACTGGTTTTAAATATATTTCAATCTTTTACAAGAAAATGGAACCCTAAGTACTGGAAACATTCGTAAAAGCTGATTTAGAGAACGTCTGGGGCATTTATAGGTTCTTAGTTTACTTACTTAAATATTTGATAATATTTACTGTTTCTAAATATATTTCAATCTTTTACAAGAAAATGGTGAGTTTACGAACATGTTTACGTTCAAATTTGTTAATTGCTCACAAAACTTGACCTAAAATGCCAATTTTCACCCATGTGGCAAAAACCTTTATAATTAGTATTATTCCAGGCTGTATTACTGACCCATTAACCATCGGAAACTAAGAAGGCAGTAGCTAATTAGCAATAGCTAATAGCTTTAACACATAATCTTAATGTAGCAAACAGAAAAAGAAGCAGAATTACTACATCTAGAGTCCCTAGTGGTGTACCGGGAAAATATATGAATAATTGCAGAATTTAATATCATGACAGCAAACTTGCCATGGTAGCTAAACGGTTAAGAGCATCCAGGTGGAAACCAGGACATCTGTGGTTCAAATGTGGGCCATGGCATTAAATTTTTAAGTTTGACTCTGTGTATCCAAAACCTTAGCCAATACAGGGCTAGTGTTATAGAATGATAAATGTCCTATCAATATTCTCCCAGTTTGGTTTTAGAAAAAGCACCACACGTGCTAAGTTCTGAATTAAAGACTTGGATAAAAAAGAACTATAATTAGAAATATCTTCTGGTTTAGCCATGGTATTTGACCTCTTATTACAAAAGTTAGAATTGTAAGCTTTCAATGTGATCTCTATTAACTAGTTTAAATATTTCTTAAACAACCCGCAGGGAACAATGATAACTGGATATGATTCAAATCTAGCATTATTATGAAAGTTGTCTCACAAGTCTCTATGTTTGAGCCATTGTTATGTTTAATAGTTAATAATTGTTTGTCATTTAAATCTCAGCTAGGAGCCAAAAGATGTGCTCTTTGCATATGATACCCGTATACTTATATCACACAATCACATCAGCAATTAAGAGACAATGTCAATTAAACATCCGAAAATTTCAAATTTGGTATGATGTAAATAAACTATCAACTTTATTAAGTTGTAGGTGTAACTAGCAATCAGATACAAAAGTTACACTAATGTATTTCAAGCAAAATTTCTTGGTCTACAAGAACATCCAGGTGCAGAAAACAAATAAAAGTCATGCTATGAAGGTTTAGCTCTGATTGCTTTGTATTAAGAAATGTAAAATATCTGCTAAAGCAAACTACTTTAAGTACACTATATTTTGGTATTTTTAGTTCCTGAGGTTATATGGAATTGTGTACTTGGGTAATTCAATGCATAGCAAGCAAATATTTTTATAACAAAGAGAACCAACATATTAAGTGTTTGTTATCAACATTCCCTTAGGGCCCTGTTTAAGATGTATTCTTACCAGTAAATACATATAGTCTCTGTTAGCTATATTACTGCTCTGCATGACTACAGCAAGAGGAATGTGGGCAAATTAACAGACTGCCAAATAGTTTAAAACAGTTCCAAGAAGTAGATTACTCTTCTAGAATAAAAATGTATAGTAACCTTCCATTCTACTCGTAACAATTAAGTAGTCCTAAACAATATACAATTTTCAAGAAAGCTTTAAGGTCACTCTTATACACTCACTCCCTATATTATACTGGGATATTCATGAATGCTCCATTCAGCAGGTAAATTTCCAATACTTAGCTAAGACTGCATGCAGTGACAATTTGCATTATATTGGCCAACAGAAATGCATGTTCTGGGATTAGTGTCATTCTCCATGGTCTAGGTGTACCATGCTAGGCTCTGGAACAAACCTGGCTGAGATTGCTGTTAGCATGGCTTCCTTTAGAAAAGAAGTAAAGTCGTTGGTCCTTTTTTGTAGATTTATGGAATGTAAAACAACCTCAAGTCTGTTAAACTGGCCCCTGAGCAAAATTAAGCAGTCTGTCATGCGTAATATAGAATGGAAAGCCGAGGACCAGAGCAGTTAAAAAGCCTCCTTAAATACTCAATTTCAATTTTCACTTCTGAGGTAAATGTTAGAAATGCTGATGGTTCTTGAATATTCACTGATATTACATAATGTAACATACAAATACAATAAAGGTACCAGAGTACCAGTATTATAATGCATGTGCTGTGAATGTGTGACGTGTTGAATGGGACATTAAAAAAATGCTTATACCTATTTCCATGTTTGATACATCCAACTATATATGTGTTTAGTTGAATTTGTTTACCTTCAAAATGAATTACTTGGTAGATTAACTCTCCATTTTAAACTTTAGCTCAACATTTGCTATGCCAACTGTATGGGTTTAAGTTGAATGTTAGATTTGCTCATTTTTTGTGCAATGACTCCACAGAGAAGGCACTACTATCCCCACTATTGAAACATTCAAACATCTATGCATCCTAACAAAAACAAGCTTTAATCAGATCAATACCATTGCATAAAGCTATGGGACTTAACACAGGTAGTCATCATTTTAGGTTGGAAGTTGCACCTAGATTTCAGATCTAGAACAATGCCAAGTGCTATAGTTATAACAATATGTCTTATAAATCATTAAGAGACATTCAACAAAATGAACGTCTTTACATTCAATACAGCAATGGCTGTATTGTTGTCATTACTTTGAGCAGTACATCATACATTGTTATATTACGTTACTGCAAAGAGGTAACAATGAGAAACCTGTACATTGTGATAACTGTGCAGAGCTTCACAGTATAAGAAGAAGCAAACAAAACGGAAAAGAAGAAAGAATTTATACTCTATATATTTACAATTGGCAATATATTGAGAGTTTAAGGTTGTCCCCTTTAGCATCAGCCACCTATGTCACAACCTTGCTGCTGCTAGCAGAAGCCTTACCGCTTACATACAACCAAAGATGAAGATGCCTTAACTCTCCACCATGTAAACCAGAACCATTATAATGTACATGTTTGGGGATGGACCTCTCCATGTATAACATACTGAACCACAACACTTAAGACTGAGTCTCTAACCAACCAATAGTAATTTAAGCACAGTCCAGGTTTAAATATACACATTTCACTTCCCTGTGGTTTCACTGTGGATCACTATGTTCTGAAAGTCTGGGTTACTACCTTACTTATTTTGAGGTTAAAGCTAAACACAACGCTTTGTTGACACTTGAAAAGGCAAAATGTGCAACATATAACAGGCTGAAAGTACATAAGATAAGATACAGATACCAATACTATTCATTTAAAAGATATTAATATAATGTGAGTAACTGTAGCACAATCTGCAAACTGACGGCGTGAAGGCGGTAAACCATGACATACGTCGGATATTGCACTTGTAGGGTTTTGAATAACAAAATAGGAACATTAATTCCTAGAAAATGAAAATAAAAGTAGTATTATAACACGCCTGTGAAAACAAGATATTCTACACCTGTTAATTTTTCCTCTTCCACTAGGAACTTATTGATACGAGAGATTATTATTTCGAGAGAAGCTGTTGTATACTTGCCCTCCATGGGCATAATCCATATAGCCCTGGCCATATAACAACATAACACTAAGAGACGGCAATTCGGCCTCAGTTAACCGCTTCGCCGATGGCCATTTAAACCCTGCACGGCCGGGAACGGATACCCAATAAACAGAACAAGACATTTAAATTGTTAAATGCTGCAAAAAGTCTTCATAAATAAATATTCGTATCTTCCGTATTTTCTAAGTTATTTCAGGGAAACAAAAACTGGTTAAAAGCCCATTAAAAGCTGTATGCATCTGCGGTATCATTAAAATAGAGACTATATTAATAAAGCGATGAAATTTCATTAATTTGTATCACGTAAAGAAAGCCATTCTTTGCGTCGAACGCGCCTAATTCTGAGTACTTTTGTTTTACAAGCTATATGTGTATATCAGCTGAATAAACGAAGTGTTGGGTTCAAGGTTTCTAGGTTTCAGTTCATGCTAACACGTAATAATAACTGTTTATATTGCGTTATACACCCTGGAAGGAAACTCCGTCAGCATCCCTCTAATTGCACAACGGAAGTTTATGTTAGCTGACGTAACTTCTTTCTTCGCTCAGTTGACATTGTAATTTAGATTGCATCAGAGTTCCAAGCAATTTCTTTAGCTAAATCACAGTTGAAATAGTTTTCTCAGTGCTAATCATGGCTTCAACTAGTAATGTTGCAAATCAATTAGCTAGTGTAGGACGAGTGCGGGCTTCTGATATTACATCAGAAAATGTGGAAGACTTTTTGCTGTTAGACAGTGATTTGGACATTGATGGCGAGTTTTCAGATTTTGAGGGGGGTGTTGAGGATATAGGTAGCAGTGAGGAGGAAAATGACTCATTTCCGACAGGTGTTCGTGAAGAATCAACATTATGGAGGTGTCAAAATAACTCTAACACTAATAGACATACGTTCACGAGCACAACCTCTGGTGTACAACCGCATACTCAACTAACTTCTGACAGCCAACCAATTGACATTTTCACAAAATTTTTTACTACTGACTTACTGTCTCTCATTGTTTCGGAAACAAATGTATATGCGAGTAGGGTGAAGGAAGACCTGATTTCTAAAGGCAATTTAGGACCTAAGAGTAGATTGCAGAAGTGGACAGAAGTAACAATGAATGAGATTTACAGACTACTTGGTCTAATTATGCTCATGGGTGTTATTCGTAAACCTACGCTAGACATGTACTGGTCTACAGACGACATGCTAGCTACCCCATTTTTTGGGAAATGCATGTCAAATAACAGGTTTACTTCCATTTTGCGCTTCCTTCATTTCACCTGCACAGAAAATGTGAATGATAAACTATCCAAAATCAGACCAGTTTTTGATTACATTATTTCAAAATTCAAAGAAAATTATGTGCCTAGTGAAAAGATCACTGTTGATGAAAGCTTGATGCTTTGGAAGGGCCGTTTAGGTTGGAAACAATACATCAAAACAAAGAGGGCCAGATTTGGCATAAAGAGTTTTGATGTATGTGAAAGTAAAACAGGATATCTTTACAATAGCTGCATATACACTGGCCAAGGGACTGATAACACCGGAGACAAAGATTTGGGGTTATCTGGTTCCATAGTAATGCACCTGATGGAATCTGTACTTGATCAGGGTAGGACTGTATATTTAGATAATTGGTACAGTTCCCCTAAATTATTCATGGCCTTACACAAAAGAAAAACAAATGCAATTGGAACAGTACGTTCAAATCGTATTGGTTTGCCAAAAGATGTGAATACGAAGGCTCTAAGAAGAGGAGAAATGCAGGTGCATCAGCTGCCACCCTTGACCTATGTTGCTTGGCAAGACAGGAGGGTTGTTACAGCATTATCCAATTGCAGCTCTAAAATTTTGATGATTGACACTGGAAAAATTGATGCTCGTAACAAAATGTCAATTTTCAAGCCCGATATTATCCAGGAATATAATATGCATATGGGTGGAGTGGATCTAGTAGATCAGGTATTACACGCATATCCCTCTTTGCGAAAAACAATCAAATGGTATAAAAAAGTATTTTTACACCAGCTAGATATAACCATATACAATTGTTTAGTAATTTGGAGAGCTCTAAACCCACGGAAGACAATGACGTACCTGGACTTTCGCATATCAATAGCTCGCAGCCTAATTGAGCAGTATAAAATTCAGAGACCTCTCCATACTGGGGGTAAAAAATCCATCACCCCAGCACCCCTCAGACTTGAAGGAAAACATTTTCCTAAAAGGATACCACCCACAGCAAAAAAGTCGCGTCCCTTCAGAAAATGTTTGGTGTGCCGCAAGAAAGGTGTCCGAAAGGAAACTAGTACGATTTGCCGTAAATGTGGAGATGTGCCCTTGTGTGTTTATCCATGTTTTGAGGTGTACCATTCAAGAAAAAACTTTTAAAGGTAAGCTTTTACTTCTTATAGAATTTATTTAAATTTACCGTAAAACATAAGGTTTAAAAGAATTATAATTAAATACGCATTAAATGCATGTATGCGCAGGACGTCTATACACGTCCATATCGGTTTGGGGCCTTTTAACTTGGACGTCATATGACGTCCATATCGGTGAAAGGGTTAAATACGAACAAATGCTTTAAGCTACTCTTCCAGCATTCACCATAACATACACTTGTCGAAATTATGATCGGAAGAAGCTTGCTCTAACAGGATTTGTAAAACTCGTTCAGCACAATGAGGATAACACAGTTTCGTTTGATTGGTCCCGTTACTGAGCAGCGCTCTAGGAAACTTCACAGAGAACACCCTCACCAAATCAACAAAAATCATTTTATCTACCACCATACATAAAAACATGCTTTCTTTATCACCACCATCACCGCCAAATATTTAACATTAGTAATTATTCCAACCTGAAGCACAACATTGGAGCCAGACGACTCAGTCAAAACTATTAACAATTTGAATAGCAGGTCCTATTGATACGTACTCCCTCACACTGCTGATATTTTCCACATACCTGTTTTCTTGTTCTCCTTTTCTCAATGTAGCTTACTTTCTTGTATTCGAATGCGGTTGGCAAACCAATTTACCATGATTTACACTTCTTGAAACTCAACGATTGCCATTTTGATAATTCCACGGCCCTGTAAATCAAATACTTAAAGGCCTAAGAAATATGATACATTCTAAATGTTCTGGTTACTTGAATCATATCCCATGACAACCCATTTACCATGAACAAAGTTTACACTATCAGATATTGCAGTGCATGCATTAACAGATATCGGTTTAAGGCAATTGTGCGTTTGATGGTTACCTACTATAAGCAAACGTCTAGCTGCTATGAGCATTATGTCTTCAAAACGCAATATTTTTAGAGAGTGCGTGGGTTTCAGGATTCGGAAATGATAATGATATTAACCTTCATTTCAACGGATATTGACCTAATTGGGTACCTTTTTATGGACCAGACGAATTCGATAAATTTTTAAATTGATATGTTAAGAATAGCTCCCACATATAATGTAAACCCGCTGAGTTTGATTGGCAGATACAACTGAGACCAAATCTGAGAGACCATACACATGTATTACATATAAGTACCTACACTGGCATCTATAATTTTGCTTTTCTTTTAATCTTACTTTATATATCAACATTGAAAATTTCTGAATCTTCAACATTTTAAGCATTTACTCAGAACATGTATTACAGTAGGTACATAATAATGTAAAACTTCATATAAATAAAATAAAGACACGGTCACCTGCCATGTGCCAATATATACCGCCGATTATAGCCATTGCGTAGATTATAAACTCAACGAGTCTGGATTTCGGTGTCGCAACTTCGAAATTCTGTTAAGTATAATTTTTGCAGCACTAAATATTACATGATTCTGTGGTTGGGCAGTGCAGGAACTACTAGTGGGCGAACCTCAAAAGTTGTTATTGGGACGCACCAGCCAAGAAAACAAAAACATACCTACTTGTTCTTCATCAGTGACCCTAGCCTCACTTTCGGGTAATGGGACAGAAGGCAGTTACTTGTGAAAAGGTAGAGTAATGATTCGGATAGTTCCAAAGTTGCTCCTTTTGCTATAATCTTAATTGTACAGTGCTTTCAACCAGTTACTGTAAAATCAACAGCTGCCTTTTCACGTACAAATACTTTATTTAGGATTATTAAACACAGTGAAGTAAAATGCTTGTCTCATTGCATAAGGCATTTAGTTTTGGTTAACTTAATCTATACTTCTGTGATATTGTTCACTGTTCATTTCATCATTTAATTCTTCCATCCTCAATTTCACTAACATTAACTTCCCTCTAAAATGTTTAAGTTGCACATGTCCATCAGCTTGTTTGCCATATGGACTGCTATAATGGAATTTTGGAGCACGCTAAATACTTATAAGCAATAACTAAGCATTAGCTTTTTATTGTGGCTTCATAAGCCAAAGAAATTCTTAATAGCTGCAAGCAAGTTACTGCGGAGTATGTCAGTATGTTTACAAAGAGTTAGAACACGCAGCACGGCGTGTGACCTATACCTGTGAACCCGAAAGCGTGAGACAAACGTCGTCGTTCCTGTCACTGCCTATTAAACAAATTCTGGAGCATTTTTTATGTTGCTCTACTGGAGGTAAAAACAAAATGTGTCTCATAGAAGCTGAGCAACTACCTCTATAAGCTAGTTCGGTGTCGTTTTCAAACACTATATATATGGCAAATTAAAATGTTGAAAGAAAGGTTTAAGATCTTTTCCATATTGTCACTGTCCGCATTTGTTGTGTTTGAGACGCGACAGTCAAGTGCCGGTTTCGTGCGCAGGAAAGAAAGAGACAGAGAGTTGCTTGCGGGCAGCAAACAGATAAATAGTGGTGCGCAGCGCTGAACGATCACCGAGAGAGAGGAAGGAAGAAAGAAAGGGTAGGAGGGAAGGGAGGAAAGGGAGGGATGGAGGGGAGAAAGTAGGGAAGGAGAAAAGGGGAAGGAAGGAGGGATGGAAGGACGGAGGGAGGGAGGAAGAAAGGAAGGGTGGGAAGGAGGGAGGGAAGAAAGAGTGATATCTGGATAGTTCCGGCTTTCAAATCTCACCACAATCTCTCTCGGGAGTTCTACTGCATTCTGTAACAATGACTGGAGGATTAAAAGGCCCGTAAAGTGTTATAGCAGAGTCAGTTGTTGACTGAGTTGCAGTTGTGCAGTGGAGTTGGGTTTTGAGTTTTACCTCAGTGGAATATTTCATCTGTGTACCTGTAGCGGGAGTAACGAAACGACCTTTGTCACTGTTGTTGTGTATGTCAAGTATTTTACTGCTGCAAGGATTGTACACACTTATTGTGTACTGGCTAAAGAGGATTTTGAATTTCTGCAAACAAGATCTCTAATTCTAGGAACCCGCGAAGTCATAATTGGTGTCAGAAGTGAGATACGACGATGGAAGCTGCATTGACCAGGATCTTAGAAAGGTTAAAACAAATGAAGACAGCCAATGACTTCTGGGCTACGTAATTGAATGCGACAAATAGAAATCTGGCCGAGACGATGACTGAATTGAAGGCCGAAATAACCACGGATATGAAAGCGGCGAACGACAGTCTGGGGACAGAAATGAAGGCTGCGAACGAGGCCCTCGCCACAAAATTTGAAGCGCAGTTGGCCGGCGTGAGGGATGACGTTACGGAGCAGGGCAAGCGGATGGGTCAAGCGGACGATCACGTTGAAGACTTGGCGAACCGTGTTAACGACCTAGAGGAAAGACCCACAGAGACACCTGGTCCCTAAACACCCTGGTGGAGGACATTGGCGGCAAAAGGTTGAGGGATCTGAAAGCCTACGCGCCGGGAGGGATACGACATCTGTGCGCATCAAACCACCGAAGTACGACGGCACGCCAACGTTTGAGGTCTTCTGCCACCAATTCGACACAGTGGCCAAGCACAACAAGAGGTCGCATGACGAAGAGACGGCCAGCTTCCAGGGACGGGCCGCACAGGTCCTGAATGCGGTCCAGACAGTGGCGGTACCCAAGGACATCTGGGAGGCCTTGGAAAACCGGTTCGGAGACCACCGTTTAGCCCCACCTATCGGAGCCAGCTGAAATTTAGGACGCAGGGGCCAGGGGAGACACTGTGAAAGTTCCCCCGGCAATCGAACAGCTGGCCAGCAAAGCTTTGTCCACCTCCCACCCGGATTTGTATCCCGAGAAGCCGCCTACTCCTTCGTCTACGGTGTATGATACGCCGATATACGTTAGCTCCTAATTCTTGGCGATACAAGCCCATCCACTGGTTGCTAACGACCGCATTGAGGATGGAAGCAGTCAAGGTGACGCCTACCCTGATCACGAGAACAAGGAGTGTCCCTGCGATGGAGACCGAGGACCAATAAAGGAACGCCGGCGAAGACCAAGAGGCATGTGTTGGGGGTGTGACCAGCCGGGACACCTGGAGAGAGACCGGAAAATGAGTAAGGCCTGGAATGGCGAAGGGCACGTTGGCACCGTCACCACCATACCCCCGAGTGAAGCTGCGCGCCGACAGCCTACGTATGGATGTCAGCCCCATCGCGGACGGTTGATGTGAAGGTACGGCCATGCCGCGTGCTTGTGGACACCGGGGAAGCCGTGACCGCTGTCATACCTGGCGTAGCCAGGGGTTTGTGGTCGACAAAACCGAGCTGACTATACCAGCCAGTGAAGGCATGCGATGATATCTTTCATGTGGATAGGGAGGCCGTGCTGAAGTTGACCTAGGGGCGGAAAACAGTGCGTCTTTAGGTGTTTGGATGCTGGGTGTCACGAAGGTGGATTAGGAGGTGATACTAGGACTGGGTACCTTCAGGAATTACGAGTCGCCAATCGAAGTCAGCAAGAAGACCTGCAACTCAATGAAGAAGTTGATACATTGACAAAGTGAAGAACGTCTTATAATTTACTGGGTCATTCTGAGAGTAGGCGTGGTTGCCCAGCGAGAAGCGTGGTGGTGATTACGCAACTGGAAGGTCATCGGACGAAGAATTTGATGCAGGGCCAGAGGACGCCTGTGCACGGGCTCCCTGCGGCCAGGACAGTTTGCCGTGTCGATAGGAGGTGCCGGTTAGGCTCCTCAACCCAGCGGACTCAGATAACGACATTCAGGCCGGGACAGTGTTAGGGAGGTGTGGGCTCATTATTAGCGAATGCCAATCGGGAAGACCCAGGAGTTGGTGCCGACGCAACACCTGAATCCCCGGCTAGAAGGCTTACTGGAGAGGGAGACCGTTCACCTGACTGCAGAGAAGCTATCGAAGGTTTGACAGCTGCTGAGACGATACCAGTGCGTCTTCAGCCAAAACAACAGCGACTACAGCCGCATGGATCGAGTGCTTCACCGCATCGACACCGGGTATGCCCAGCCTATTCGGCAACAACCTAAATGCGTTCCACTGGCAAATCAAGTGGTGGTACGGGTCATGCTGGTGGTCTGACAGACCTTAGTATTGCTCCAAAGTCTTCTTGAAGAAAGCTACGCTTCTGCGTGGACTACGTGAAGCTGAACCCTCTCACCAGGAAGGACTGCTTCCGCTTACAACGGAGTGATGAGACTCTGGACTCGCTTGCTGCCCTGGACCCGAAGTTGGGTTACTCGAAGGTGGCTCTAGACCCGAGAGACAAGGAGAAGACCGCATTGCCGACAGGCCAAGGGATTTTGCAATTCAAAGTTTTGCCCTTAGGTCTCTTTAATGTAGCAGCTACTTTTCAGTGCCTCATGGATTCAGTAATGAGGGGATTGACCTATGACGCCTGCCTGCTATACCTGGACATCATCATCAATGGTAAGACATTTGAAGACCGCCTCGACATGATGAGCAAGGTACTGCTGAAACTGCAGGTGACCAATTTGAAGCTGACCACGAAAAGGTACCAGCTCCTCCACAATGAAGTCACCTACCTGGGCCACATAGTCTCACCAAACGGAGGGGCCACAGACCCCGAGAAGACACATGTTGTGAGATATTGACCTCGCCTAAAGGATAAGCGAGAATTACGCAGTTTCTGGGGGCTCAGCAGTTATTACCGCCTCTTCTTAAAGGGTTTCTCCAACATCGTCAAGACCCTCACTCGTCTGACAGAAGAACAACGGCCCTATGTGTGGACGGAGGATACCAAAGGCGCTTTCCAGCAGCTGAAGGAGACAGTTTGTAGTGCACCTATTTTGGGATTCCCAAAACCATTCATTGTGGACACCGACGCCAGTGCCATTGCATTGGAAGCGTCCAATTGCCAGTCCAGGACGGCCACAAGCTAGTGATAACCTACTAGTGCAATACGCTAACCAAGGTAGAGAAGAATTACTGCGTCACACGGAGAGCGCTGAGGCGGTAGTGAAAACCTTGAAGCACTTCCAGAAGTGCCTGTACAGTCAGCCATTTCACTTGAGTACTCGCCACTCCGTCCTAAAATGGCTACTTAGCTTTAGAAACCTGAAAGGCCAGACAGCCCGTTTGGTCCAGAGACTGCAAGAGTACGACTTCACCTCCCAATATAGTAGAGCGACAAACCAAGCTAACACAGACGCAATGTTCCTAAGACCCTACCCAGAAGAGTGCCACCAAAGTACAAGAGTGGAAGAGAAGGGGCGTGCCGAATCTGTCA
Organism: Mantis religiosa; assembly: GCA_030765055.1. Lineage (NCBI taxonomy): Eukaryota > Metazoa > Arthropoda > Insecta > Mantodea > Mantidae > Mantis > Mantis religiosa. Next base: position 122,679,006 of record CM060956.1, on the reverse strand, counting down.
AAGCGGTCACGGCAGTGCCTGCGGATGGTTAGGACAGCGGAGGCCTGAGGGGCAAGCATCTAGCGGACGCAGACTTGGAGCCACTCTTGGGAGAACTGGAAACACGGACAACACCAACTTGGGGGTACATCACACCCAGAGGCTGTACATACAAGTCATTATCGGACCAATGGGACTCAGTGAAGTCCGGGGAGTGTGTGCTGCTCTGGGCATAGGAACTACTCGATGGGAGAACGGAGCAAGAGAGAGAGAGAGCAGTTGGTACTTCCCCGGAGTAAGGTCCAGGGAGTTTAGGAGGATGTTCACGCCGGTACTTCGACTTTATACGAACATCAATTGCATATTGAAAATATTCTATTACACAATCTCAGTTTTATTTATGTACGCTGTTTAATGTGTGTATTTCACGCATAAGTTTAATGTCATGATTTTACCGTACATACGCGCATTGGAAAACCAACCTCCAAAAAACAGTCTCTTTAGAAATATCCGTCCGAGCGAGAGAGGCATGGATTAAAAACGGGGAATTGAAATGAGCTTCGAAAATGGATATCTTAACGGTTCTGATTTATATACCATAGATTTAAGATTATTTATGACAAGGGAATGTGTATTTTGGGTTTTCAGAGAACTCCTCAGCAATCCTGCTTATTCTCAGTATCTTCTGCAGAACCGGTAAACCGTAACAGATGGACAAATGTTACCTATTGCATAAAATACTTCTGAAGGATTGATGTTCTGTACTGTTTATCTCTTGGCCGGGCAAAGAGAAGAGTATTTCAAGGTCATCGCCCAGCGGCCAGTGGTTTGAAGAACTATCAAAGTTTACTCTACTCCCTTGCAACCGCAAAAATGGGCATTAAGGTAATGTTTATCTTCATTAACTTGAAGTAGGAGGTATACATGTTTGCACAACAGTAGAAAACGTGATGTGAGTGTAACATATCAGATGTCTGCAGTGCCGGTGTGATATCTATATCAAATTGTTGTATGGAATATAATGTGCCTGGCATACACACCATACTCCATAGAGAGCTAAGGAATGAATTGCACTCACATGAGCTTCTCTATTCTTGTACATGCTATTCATACAATCACTTATTCTTCTAACTACTTCATGCTAATCAAGATAAGCATTATCTTATTTTTAATTTTCTTTTAGGTACCAGGAATATGAGAGTACTATAAACCACAAGAGATACACATATTTTAGTTAATTGATGGAACTTAATAATTTCTTCACACTAGCCGTATATAGGCTAAGGTTTTTGATGGAGTCAACAAGGTGAGTGAGGTCTACCCAAAAGTTCGAAGACCCCGGCCTCTGTTACCAGGGAGCGATGGAAATCTCCTGGGGTCTTTCCTTGGGGCAATACCTGGTCTAAAAGGATTCCCCAACGACAACAGCATCAAGACGTGTGGAAGTGAATACACCACTTACGCGCGTCAACCCCGCAGGGAAGATTACCGGAAAACCTCGTCGGGGCCGCCTGGTGATCTAGCACACCTTCTACTAGCTCTGCAGGCTAGTACCCGGGACATTTTAGGCAACCCTCTACCCCCTCCGGGTGGCCGAAACCTGGCCGAACGTACCCGATTTCCCGCGGGTTACAGGAACACACTGCCCCCTCAAGTCCAACCCAATCCGAACTCCTATTCAGGGAGGGGCACGAATGTTCGGCCCAAGGTTCCTCTAGTAACGTCAGAGGTACCACGAGTGCTAAGGGTCCGCAGCGCTCGCACTAAAGGAGCTGAAGTGGACGGATCCCCTCCGCTACGGAGAGGATCCCCTCCACAAACTGTGTAACTTGGATGCGAGAACCCCTAGTGGTTTACCGCGGAAATATATGGTCATATGGAGAATTTAATGTCAGGACGGCATGTTGGCCATGGTAGCTCAATGGGTTAGAGCGACTGGACGGAAACCAGGAGATCGGTGGTTCAAATCCTGGCCATGACTTTGACTTTTTCATGTTGACTCTATCAAAAACTTTAGCCTATATACGGCTAGTGTGAAGATATGATTAGTTTCCATCAATTAACTTAAATAATGTGAGTTAAATGATCAAGCCTGGGACTCCAGTACGTGGTACGTCCAGAATGTAAGTTCTGTTTCGTAATAAAATTAAGTTGTGTACAGATCAAGGAAAATTATTTATTGCACGAAATTCTACAACACTTAAACTACTTTTCCACATAACTGCCGAAATTTTGCAGACATTTGTCATAGCGAGGCACAAGTTTTTGTATACCTTCTTCATAGAAGTTTGCCGCCTGTGTCTTCAACCAGCTGGAAACATTTTCTTTCAGCTCTTTGTTATTGTTGATGTGTTGTCCGCAAAGGAAATATTTGAGATGCAAAAACAGATTAAAGTCGCTAGGAGCGAGGTCAGGACTGTACGGGGGCTGGTCAAACACGTCCCAGAAAAATCCCTGTAGGACGTCTTTTCTCGAAGTGTGTGGTCGTGCGTTGTCGTGAAGAAACATAACACATTTTGACAGCATTCCTCGGCGCTTATTCTGTATTGCGCGGCGCAATCTCCTAAGTGTCTCGCAATAAACATCTGTTTGACCACGCGGTAAGAAATCAATGAGTAAGATGCCTTTCCGGTCCCAGAACACTGTGAACATCATCTTTCGAGGTGTCAAGATTTGTTTCGGCTTAACCTTTGCTGGGGATAAGGTGTGCCTCCATTTCATTGATTGTTGACGCTTACTTTCAGGGGTTTCGTAAGAAACCCAAGTTTCATCTCCTGTGACTATCTGTGTCAGAAATTCTTGGCCACCTTCATCATAAGGGTCAAGAACTGAAGTGCACTACCCATCCGTTTTGTTTTGAGATACTCAGTAAGAACCTTTGGTACCCAACGTGAGCAAAGTTTACGAAATTTCAGTTTTTCGGTAACAATTTCCTGAACCAGTGATCGTGATATTTGGGGAAACTCCATAGCTAGAGCACTAATTGTGAACTTGCAGTTTTACCGGATCTTGTCATCAATCGCGTGAACCAGTTCTTGTGTAACCAAAGATGGATGCACACTTCGTTCTTCATCGTGCACTTCACTATGTCCTTCATTGAACTGTCGGGCCCATCTTCTCACCATTGTATCACTCATCGCACTTTGTCCGTAAACATCGCAAATTTGCCGATAAATTTCAATTTGTTTCACTTTCCTAGCATTCAGAAAACGAATCAGAGATCTGATTTCACAAGCGGCGGGATTTTCAATCAACACCGACATTGTAAACAAGTACAACAAAGCGTACGTGGCTGACAGCGATCTCACAATGGCGCGCGTTTCTTCTCCTTGATACAGAGCGTCTATCGCGCATGTGCGGAACTGCCTTCGCAGCGCTACAGCGGAGATAAATTGAGACAGAACTTACTTTCTGGACGCCCCTTGTATTTACGATAGCAAGTTGCCAAAAACGGTGTATCTCGAATGCGAGAGTCCCTAGTGGCCTACCGGGGAAATATACGAGTCAAATGGAGAATTTAGTGTCGTAACGGCAAGCTGGTCATGGTAGCTCAATGGATTAGAGCCACTGAACGGAAACCAGGAGATCCGTGGTTCAAATCCCGGCTATAGCATTCCATTTTACTTGGTTGACTATCGATACGATAGACATGTTTTAAGAGCTTTAAAATTGCATTCCGTTTGATGGCCAAGAAATAAATAAGTAATGGCCCCTACATCTATATTGATCCGAATAGTTTATGCAGAAGATGTTTTCTATATGGTACGGTTTTCTGGTAATCCAAAAGTCAAACATAATGAAGAGGGCCTGTTAGGTTAGTCTCAGCATATCTAAGATATACACTTAATTTGTCATGAAAATATGCTGAATATACGTGACTAGAACTACAAGTTCACATTAAAACTTCTTTATTTTCACCAAAATGTCAGCTCAGTACTAACGTACAAAGTCTTTTATACAAATGCGACACTTGGACACGTCTCTACGAAGTTCCTTTAAGACTCTGTAGCATTTACCCCTTTTCCGCCGCTAACACGGATCTACATACCAATCCTGAACACAATTCCAATATTTACACTAAACTACTTCACTGTTTGTCGCTTGACACAAAGTATTTTTGACTCTCACATCTTTCTCAGTGTCAAAATATTCAGTACTGTTATCGTATAAATGATTCCTCGCGTCTGCCGATGTATGACACGTTGTTGTGATTACATCTTTACAGAGTGTACATACCGTGTATCGCCGTATATGTGCGATAGGTTTGTGTAAACAACTGCGTTGCTTCACATATTTTCCGATACATTTCTATGATTGACCATGTAGTATCTTTATTTGGGTACGACCCCTCAACATCAAAATAGTACAAACAGGTTCACATTTCGGCAAATCGAGTTTAGAGATCGTATTTCCCGCTGCCCTGACAGATGATAATGAACTGAACCAAATTGCTGTCCAGTGATTCACTGATTTTATTTTTGTGGGCTGTTTGCTTTGGGAGAAAAAATTAACAATTCATCGAATTAAATTGTTTTATTGTTTCTAGCAGGTGAGTTTCATTGCACAAATGTACCTGGACAGACAGTTGCCTTGTTCATTAACATTCAAACGAATTCATTAACTTATTTGAGAGTAGTGTGATCTTAAATTTACATCTTGATTTTTTTTGGAGGGGGAGGAAAGCCATTCGGAATACTTTGTATAACTGGTAAACTGTAATAGATAGACATAATCTCACTACACCAAACTTAGTGTCATGCTAAAACACTAAATTAATGTTAAATATTTTTAATGAACCAGTCCTATATAAGTATTCATTGTAAAATGTTTGAATTTTCAATACTTACTCTCTTATAGAATGGAAATTCGTTCTTTTGGAGGGGGGGGGGGGTGACCGCGTGTGGACATTTAAAGAGAATGGAACGTCATATATATGCTTTTGTTTTCGATTCATTTTGATTATAAAAACTTGCAAGTCAATCTGCCACATGTTTCAATGGAATATTTTCGTTTATTTAAAATTTAACTACATTTGCGCATACATCTCTCCTAAATTCCTAATTTTTATTGCAAATTAGATACAAAGGGACAAAAATGTCCTCTACCGTGACAGTGTTTGACAACTGTCGTGACTAGGATTCGAACCTGGGTTATTGCGGCCATAACGAAATGTCCTAACCACTAGACCATCACGGCTATCGAGAGGACGTGAGCAATGGTGTGGTCACTGAAGCAGTTAATCAACAGTCGACTGAAAAATTGAACAAAACCGCAAACAAAATTGACATCACATTTGAATTGCTTCGTAGAGCGGGGCGGATTCTTTGTTGTGTCCCATTTTGTAAAGAAGATTTAACCTCCCAGTTACAGTCGTGAGTCAAAGGGATAAAAAACACAATTTGACCTTACGATAAGTTCATATTTCCCTTATAATTATTTGGTAGCTGTATGTTCGAAGGTTGTGTGTACGTGTGCGTAGAAATCAGAAACGTGTACACATTTTGCTGCTGGTAAAATGCCAATTAGAACTTGTCTCATAAGTTTGGAAATGTACCTGAACGTATATTCAGCTCTAATTCTACTGTAGTTATTTTTCCCTCTTGTCATTTAAGCATTGTTTTGAAGACATATACCTATTATTTTGGTACTACCAAAACTACAATTAGCCCTCCCCACGCTATAAACATGTATAATTTAATTATATGATCTCTCAATTAAATTTTATATAGAACAGACGCTCAGGAATGATAGGTCTTACAGAAATAGCTTTTCCTGCATGTTTTCTCAGGTACACCAAAAATGTGTGTATCTAATGCTCAGGAGTTAATAATGAAATCATTCTCCTTCTTACTTCCCAAAATTTTGACGTTAGAGCTGAGGTGAGCAAATGGCGCTCATATGAGCTAATGACGTCACGCTGTCGTTTCACCCCAACCAAGACCCATTTCCGCTCCACTCAGTGATGGTTCTCGCAATGATAGCCAAATGTCCAACATTCCACGACAAACGAGAGGAAGAATGTCTTTTTGTTGAGGAGGAAAACACGGTGAGATGTCTGATTAGTAAACATCACTTATCGTGGGGTAGCCGACTTAACATTAAACGACACTGATTACGCTCATCATTATGACTATGGTAAACACGTACTATCAGCTAAATAATTTTTGATACAGAATTTCATGTTATGATTTCTGTTCATATTACCTAAATTGTGCATTGATTGTGTAATTAATACATTTCATTTGCAGGTGCTGCAAGACTGTAAAAACTGCAAAATATGAAAGCGACGATTCCAGAAGGCACTTATTTTAAAGTTCTTAAAGTTTGTTACAAAGTTGCTCAACTTAGTGCACAGAGTATGAAGGCTTTAAATGAAGGGGAGTTCATAAAACATTGTTTCAATATTGCAGCCGAAGAAGTGTGTGCCAATATAATAGATACTTTTAAATCAATGAGCCTATCTTGAAATACCATGACATGATGCGTGGAAGATTTGCGGAGAGATATTTAGCGACAGTTACAGGAAAACATAAAATCATTAACTTTCTTCGTTGGATGAAAGCACAAAAGTGTCAGTTTAACAAAAACGGCGTTCCGGAGGTTTTGTTGACACAATTTACACCGAAAAACAACAGTAGAAGTAACTGAAGTCACCGAAACTGTTAAGAGCAACGTTAGTGAGGCCTGTGACTGTTATCAGTAAAGGCATTACGTCATAGCTGGAGGTAAAAGCACCTTCCCCTTTCGCGGTTAGCCCTGGATATCTCTGCGTTAGTCTCAAAGGCTGAAAGTGATGCACAAGTTTTTCAATGCTGTATGTCCATTCTTCTTCCTTGGAGCACATTAAAGAATTTGGAGATGCCATCATTCCAATTCTGCAAAGATGTGTGTTCAAGCAATCATGTCCTTTGATCAGTCGAAATGTAGCAACAGAGGATTTTCTTGATAAAACTGGAATTATTGATCCATCATCCAAAATGTTCTTTGATTTTGACTGTTGATTTCGAAGTGTTATCTGTTGATTATAACTTGTGTTAGCCTTTTAAAATAATTCTTTTAATTGATTCGTAGGAGAAAATTGGTTTTTCTGCCAAATTTATTTTAGATCCTTTCTTTGCTAAAATATCAGCCATTTCATTTCCAAAAAACACCACAGTGCGCAGGAATCCAATAAAAGACTATATGTTTATGCAGGTTCTTGTATTTGTTTAATGACACAATGTATTTGTTTGATCTTCACTATTTTGTGCCAAGTAGCAGAACCATTAACTTGGAGGACAGCTTCGGAATCAGAAAACATAACTATATTTTTACATTTCTATAACCATGGAAATAGATTTTAAAGTGATGTAATACAGCATCAATTTCAGCATCAAAATTGCTTGTATATTTTCCCAATTAAAGGAAAATAATGGACAAACTGCTTCTTCATAATTAAAGGCCGGAGACGTGGACCTATTCCTTAGGTATACTGCATATGGACTGTACTATTATCACTTGAGCATATAAACAACTGCAGGTAGGTACAGCCTGACCACGATAACCGCCTCAATGCGAGAGTGAACAAAACAGTCGCCTTATACTACACCTTGACTTTGCGTCTGTATACACTTACAAGGCAATGCTTCAATAGCTAGCATAGTACTACGTTCGTTGTTTTGGAGGTTTCTACATTTGATGGCCGTGCTGTGCATCTGACGTCATTCATACTCTGTATGCAGCTAACTTGTATCGTATGGGAGCACACATCTCTCCGGTCTGTATTCATAATCTGTAAGAGGGCTCTCAGGTAAAAGCGTTGACTTCAACATGATTAACATCACTTTTATTAAATGTTTCATTAAGATGAAGTCGGTATTCAACCATAACTGTATTAAATAGAGGGATTATGTTCGGTTGCAGATATTATAAAGTTTTTCAGTGTCAGGACTGTCTGAATAAATCCAATCTGTGTTTTAATAATAATAATAATAATAATAATAATAATAATAATAATAATAATAATAATAATAATAATAATAATAATAATAATAATAATAATAATAATAATAATAATAATAATAATAATAATAATAATAATAATAATAATAATAATAATAATAATAATAATAATAATAATAATAATAATAATAATAATAATAATAATAATAATAATAATAATAATAATAATAATAATAATAATAATAATAATAGTAATAGTAATAATACGTAATCTTCAGATGTATTAGGTACCTTGACCTAAATATTGGCAGCCGTACTTCCAGTAAAGCATACATATTAAGAAAAGTTTGCACCGAAGAGGCGCCGAGTTTGCATCTCGTTCCAGTCACACGAGTTCTATATTTTTAATAATAATTTACACTTAAATTCCTAAGTTTCGTAACTTTATTTTCGGGATTTGGTTTAAATCAAATTGCTTTCTCCTCCCGAATATATTAATTCATATAATTTATTGGAAATGTGTAAAATATGCGCGTAAATTTTGATAAAAGGTAGAGATTGAAATAAATGTTAGAGCGTATTCGAAGAGCAAAATAACAGAGGTATCAAACAGAGCGTATTTTAGACGAGGGAATTGCTTAAGTAGAGAGAAAGTGAGATTTTTGAAAAGGTGACTTGTTTCTTTATCCTGTCTTTATTTTTGTACACGTAAGCATAATACTTATTTTAAAACATATTTGTCATGACACTCAGTGCACCTCTCATTTGATACGAAGAATCTTGCACCACTTCAGCAATAAAGTTCTGATGTGCTCCACTATTTGACCTTTTGTACCTCTTGTTCAGCAATGATTCTTATAAAAGCTTCTTTTTTATCTATTTCATGTTGATGTACGTGAACATTTGCAGAAATTGTTCTTAATAAGTGGTAGTCAAAACTTGTAAGAGCTGATAAACGTGTAATAACTTTCCCATTTCTAGGAATGAAAATTATTAGCAAATTGAAACCATTAACATCCGAATTTTTCTATTTAATTAAGACCCCCTAGCCTTAAGTCACATCGGAATCTTCTCTTGGTATAGGACACAGACCTGTTCATTCATGTCCTCTACCCTTGATGTCATTTTAGGTATCGGGTTAGGAAGCCACAACTGTACGTCAGAAAGAGAAGTCCAGAGATTTTTGTTTCTTTGTAATGTACGTCCTCCAACGTTAAGTCATATCGGACGGTGAATGAGATGGGTGAAATGATGTTCAAATGAGTCCGGGGTCCTCAGAGCTTAGAGTTACCCGACATTTGTCTTTGAGGATAAGGGGAAATCCAGGAATGCATGATCAGTCCAATGTCTGGTATGAAAGTGAGGGAAGTAGAAGAATGGAATAAGGGTGAAATGCATGAAACGAAAGATGATAATGCAGCCATTGGTGAAATGATTACGTGAGAAATCGGAGGTCCTGGAGAAAACCTGCCCCAGCGCGTTTGGTCACCCAAAAATCTCACTTCAAGAATTTTATTTATAAGTAAATTAATATGTGCTTCTTCCTTGGATCAGTTTATTATTAATATTTATTCCTTTTGATATATTTGATTGAAAGGTGCTTTACCACAACATAAATATAAATATAATGTATGTGTTTATTGTTAATAATATTCTAGACATTATACTTTAATTTAGGATTACAGATTTTCTGTTAAAGTTTGTGTTAAGTAATAAGTTAATAAGGGACTGCTAGTTTTTCCAATATGATATTTAAGATTTAAGCTTATTCATCAAACTTATAACTTATTGATTATTGATAAACAATACAATCTTAAACTTAGATAGCAAACAGATTTAAAGTGTAAGTCGTTGTTTGAAGTTTTAACCATAGGATTTTGCTCTTGAAGTACTTACGTGTTGTAAGTCGCCTTTAAGGTAGATGTCTCATGTCTGTGTCAGAACTCCTAAGTGGTTTAGCGGGAAACATACGAATCATATAGAGAAGGTAATGTCATTCTGGCATGTTGGCTATAGCAGCTCAATAGTTAACAGCAACCGGACGAAGACCGAGAGATCCGTAGTTACAGTCCCGGTTATGGCATTGATTCTACGTTTTAAGTACCAAGATTAGTACACACAGCAAAGAATGTTTACAGAAAGTCTATTTTATTCAGAGGACTTCAAAATATGTATTTCCACTAAAATCTACCTATTGAATTTGTCTGGAACACAATAGTAGTAGTAGTAGTAGTAGTAGTAGTAGTAGTAGTAGTAGTAGTAGTAGTAGTAGTAGTAGTAGTAGTAGTAGTAGTAGTAGTAGTAGTAGTAGTAGTTTTATTGATCCAGGAAATCATAGATACATTTGCATGTATAAGATGTTGGACACGTCAAATTAAAGTAACTTAATAGCTAAATTGTTTGTACACATATATACAGGTTAAGATAAGCACTTATTCTAAGGGATCTATGGTTAAATACATTTACATTGTCACCATTTTTGTATACTATGACTGTACTGATTGATGTAAAAACTCATCAGTTGAATAATAGCAGTGCTCAATCAGATAGGACAGTAGTTTTGATCTAAAAGATGCTACTTTTTATACTTTTTAATTTGTCTGGTAATCTGTTGTATAGTTTAGAGCCAGAATATGATATTCCGTCCTGGTACAATTTAGTGTTTGCATTTGTCACGTGTAAGTTACTGCGTTGTCTGGTATTGTGATTATGAATGTCTGCATTTACGGTGAATATGGTACAATCACTGTCTAGAAGCCTCTTTGTAAAAAGTATGGATTCATAAATGTAAATGCCTGAGAGCGACAAGATGTTAAGTTTCTTGAATAATGGACGACATGTGTGTTTTTGATTCACCCCTAATATTATTCGTATAATTCTCTTTTGCATTACCAACAATTTTTTGCAATGTGGTGAGCTTCCCCAGAAGACTATTCCATATCTCAGGATTGAGTGTACAAATGCAAAATACATACTTCGCATCGTTTCTATGCTAACGGTTTTAGCCAATTTCCTAAAAATAAAACACGCCCTGCTCAATCTTTTCATTAAATGATCAATGTGTACGTCCCATTTTAAATCACTTTGGATCCAGACTCCAAGAAATTTGGTGCTTTTTACATTGTCAATAACCTTATTGTTTATTAATACATTTGGCTGTGCAAAATGTTTATTTTGACTGGTGTGGAAATGAATTGTTACTGTTTTCCCTGTGTTTATTTTTAACTTGTGGTTTTCAAAATACTTATATGTTGCTATTGCTGCTTTATCTACTAGCTCCTGATGGATCTCTGAATTAGTACTAGTTACTGTCATAGATGTATCATCGGCGAACTGAGTTATAGTGTTTGCTGGTATTTGTCCCTCAAGATCATTTATAAATAAAAGGAATAGAATGGGACCTAGTACGGATCCTTGAGGTACACCTAGTTTAAGCTCTTTCATGCATGATAAATAATGTGTATTTCTCCCATTTTCATTCTGGGTTATTTCAACCATTTGTTTCCTCTCTTTTAAATATGATTGGAGCCACTCTAATGATTTCCCCCGCACTCCTAGATTCCCAAGTTTTAGGAACATAATGTCATGATTTAGGACGTCAAACGCTTTGGATAGATCGAGAAATATACCTGTGATATTCCCTTTGTTGTCCAAAGCTTTGAGTATACAATTTACAAATTGGAATATTGCAGTTTCTGTTGATCTATTTCTGCGGAAACCATGCTGGGATTTTGACATAATTTTGAATTTTTCAATAAAACTTAATAGTCTTACATAAAACACTTTCTCAATAATTTTTGAAAATGCTGAAAGCAATGCTACAGGCCTGTAATTTGAAACATTCATCCTATCACCCTTTTTATGAAGAGGTTTTACTTTTGCTATTTTTAAAATGCTTGGAAAGACTGCATTCTCGAAGGAACTGTTGCATATGTCTGCTAAAGGGTGTGCAATTAAATGAGCGCATTTCTTTATTAATGAGTCTGGCACATTATCGAGTCCGTGAGAATTTTTGGATTTTGATTGAGACAATATGTGTTCTACTTCCTTATGATCAGTTGGCCTAAGGAACATGGAGTGTTGTACAAGTGGATTATAGAACCTATGTAAGTATAGATTATTATCCTTTATTCCTAAACTTGTCCCAGTATTTACAAAAAAATCATTAAACGCTTCTGCTACCAAGCTAGGGTTTCTAATAACTCCTTCTGTTCCGTTAATTATTATGTTCTTATGTGCCGTGTTTGTTATTTCGCTTTTAATTACTTTCCATGCTGCTCTCATTTTATTGGATGATGCATGAATGAATCTATCATTGCTCAATCGTTTAGCTTGTAATATGACTTTGTTTAGAATAGATTTATAATTTTTAAAATAGGTCTTAAATTCTTCAGAAGTAGTCTCTGATTTGAAGGTCGACGCGCTGGGACGCGACACAACATCTGCGCTCGTCAAATTGCCAAAATATGACGGCGCGTCAGCATTTGAGGTCTTCCGCCGCCAGTTCGACACAGTGGCCAAGCACAACAGATGGTCACCGGAAGAGGAGGCCACACAGCTAATGGCCAGCCTCCAGGGACGGGCCGCGGAAGTCCTAAACGCCGTGCAGACAACGGCGGCGCCCAAGGACACCTGGGAGGCCCTGGAGAATCGTTTCGGGAACCACCGCTTAGCCGCAGCGTACCGCAGCCAACTAAAGGTAAGGTCACAGCAGTCGGGGGAGACGCTGCAGGAGTTAGCCATAGCAATGGAGCAGCTAGCTAGCAAGGCCTTGGTTGACCTGCCACTGGAGTTCATATCCCGGGAAGCTGCCTACAACTTTGTCGACGGGGTACGGGACACGGAGATTCGTCAGCGCCTAATGCTCAGCGATTATAAAACCATCCACGAGGCGCTGACAGCGGCATTAAGGATGGAGGTGGCCAAGGTAGCATCCATCCCGACGTCGAGAACGAGGAGTGTCCGCTACGCCGGAGACAGGAGACCAGTTGAGGGACGCCGGCGAACACCTAGTGGCCTGTGTTGGGGGTGTGGACAGCCCGGGCACTTCAGAGAGACTGCCCACATCAGGAAGAGCGGCCGGAAGAACGAGTAAGGCCCGGCGTGGAGAAGGGCGAGTCGGCGCCATTACCACCATCCCCTTCGAGTGAAAATCCGCTGGCTGACGGCGCGGACAACCTCATCGTGGACGGCTGGGTAAGAGGAAAGCCGCGCCGCGTGCTGGTGGACACCGGGGCGGCCGTGACCATCATCAGACCTGACGTGGCGAGGGTTTGCCGACAAGGAAGCCGAGCCGACCATACCAGCTTGTGACGGCATCGGGTGACACCATGCCTGTGGAGAAGGAGGCCCTGCTGGAGCTGAACTTGGGACGTAGTGCCGTGTGTCTGTGGGTGGTCGTCGCGCAGGTGGCTGAGGAGGTGATTCTGGGACTGGATGCCCTCAGGAGCCACGAGGCGACGGTCGACGTCGGCAGGAAGGTCCTGCGGCTCAACGGGGAAGAGGTTATACTCCGTCAACCAGAAGAGCGCCTTGGAATTGGCAGGGTCGTCTTGAGCGAAGACGTGGTTGTCCCCGCGAGGAGCGAAGTGATAGTGACGGCGCGACCGGAGGGCCAGACAGCAGGTGGGGTTTAGAGGCTGCAGGAGTACGACTTCACCTCGGAACATCGCAGAGGGAAGAGTCACGGTAACGCGGAAGCTATGTCCCGAAGACCCTGTCCAAAAGAGTGCGGCCAATGCACAAGAGTGGAGGGGAAGGAGCGTGCCGCAGCAGTTCGAGTAGTCACGGCAGTGCCTGCGGATGGCTGGGATAGCGCAGGCCTGAGGAGGGAGCAGCTGACGGACGCAGACTTGGGGCCACTCTTGAGGGATGTGGAGAACTTGGTGGACCATCTCCACGACATGCACGAGATGGCTCGCCAGAACATCCAGAAGGCGAGCGACCGCATGAAGACCAGGTATGACAGGCAAGCCAACAGCCAAGGGTTCCAGCAAGGTGACCTGGTCTGGTTGTACCGCCCGACCCGGACCAAGGGACGCTGCCCGAAGCTTCAGCAGCCATGGCAAGGACCGTACTGTATGGTGAAGAGGATTAACGACGTGGTCTACCGCATCCAGAAGGTGCCCCGAGGAAAGATGGTGGTACACCTGGATCGCCTGGCCCGCTACGAAGGCGCTGTTCGGGACGACCAGCCTTGAGGAGGGAGCAGTGTCACCCTGGCGGTAGACTCGCGAAGCCGATGAAATATGATGGCCGGTGAAGATTCGGGAAACTTCGGGGCCGATCGTTACCGGAAGCGAGACAGTTGAGGGTAGTGTTTGAGAAGATAAACAGTTTTAAGTTAGCTAGCAAATTGTGATGTGAAGAATGTATTTGTTAGGAAAATAAAGTGCAGTTTTTGTGTTTGAAGCCTCGACTTTTGATTTTCACGAACCCATAAAGTCACAACACTCTTTGCAATAAGTTGAGCAACTTTGTAAAAAACTTTAAGACTTTTAAAATAAGTGCCTTCTGGAATCGCGGCTTTCATACTTTGCAGTTTTTACAGTCTTGCAGCACCTGCAAATGAAATGTATTACTTACACAATCAATGCACAATTTAGGTAATATGAACTGAAATCATAACATGAAAATCTGTATCAAAAATTGCTTAGCTTGTAGAACGAGTTTACCATAATCATAATGATGATCTTCATTAGTGTCGTTTAATGTTAAATCGGCTACCTCACGATAAGTGATGTTTACTAATCAGACATCTCACCGTGGTTTCCTCCTCAACAAAAAGAAATTCTTCCTCTCGTTTGTCGTGGAATGTTGGACATTTGGCTATCATTGCGAGAACCATCACTGACTGAGTGGAGCGGAAATGGGTCTTGGTTGGGGTGAAACGACAGCGTGACGTCATTAGCTCATATGAGTGCCGTTTGGACACCTTAGCTCTAACGTCAAAATTTTGGGAAGTAAGAAGGAGAATGATTTCATTATTAACTCCTGAGCATTAGATACAAACATTTTTGGTGTACCTGAGAAAACATGCAGGAAAAGCTATTTCTGTAAGACCTATCATTCCTGAGCGTCTGTTCTATATAAAATTTAATTGAGAGATCATATAATTAAATTATACATGTTTATAGCGTGGGGAGGGCTAATTGTAGTTTTGGTAGTACCAAAATAATAGGTATATGTCTTCAAAACAATGCTTAAATGACAAGAGGGAAAATAACTACAGTAGAATTAGAGCTGAATATACGTTCAGGTACATTTCCAAACTCATGAGACAAGTTCTAATTGGCATTCTCCTTGCAGCAAAATGTGTACACGTTTTTGATTTCTACGCACATGTACACACAACCTTCGAACATACAGCTACCAAATAATTATAAGGGAAATATGAACTTATCTTAAGGTAAAACTTGTGTTTTTACCCCTTTGACTCACGACTGTAACTGGTAGGTTAAATCTTCTTTATAAAATGGGATACAAGAAAGAAATCTCCCCGCTCTGCGAAGCAATTTAGATGTGATGTCAACTTTCGTTGCGTTTTTATTTCAATTTTCCAGTCGACTGTGGTTTAACTGCTCCAGTAACCACATTACTGCTCAGGTCCTCTCGATAGCTGTGATCGTCTAGTGGACATTGCGTTGTGGCCGCAATAACCCAGATTGGAATCCTGGTCAC
This sequence comes from Mantis religiosa, assembly GCA_030765055.1. Taxonomy (NCBI): domain Eukaryota; kingdom Metazoa; phylum Arthropoda; class Insecta; order Mantodea; family Mantidae; genus Mantis; species Mantis religiosa. Next base: position 122,663,406 of record CM060956.1, on the reverse strand, counting down.
GGCAGCGGTCAATCACCAGAATAGCAGAGGACATTTTTGTCTCTTTGTATCTAATTTGCAATAAAAATTAGGAATTTAGGAGAGATGTATGCGCAAATATAGTTAAATTTTAAATAAACCAAAATATTCCATTTAAACATGTGGCAGATTAACTTGCAAGTTTTTATAATCTAAATGAATCGAAAACAAAAGCATATATATATATATATATATATATATATATATATATATATATATATATATATATATATATATGACGTTCCATTCCCTTTGCATGACCACACGCGGTCACCCCCTCCAAAAAAGGACGAATTTCCATTCATTCTGTAAGAGTTTAAGTATTGAAAATTCAAACAAATAATAATGAATACTTATATAGGACTGGTTCATTAAAAAGTATTTAACATTAATTTAGTGTTTTAACTTGACGCTAAGTTTGGTGTCGTGAGATAATTTCTATCCATTACATTTTACCAGTTATACAAAGTCATTCAGAATGGCTTTCCTACCCCTCCAAAAAAATCAAGATGTAAATTTAAGATCTCACTAATCTCAAATAAGTTAATGAATTCTTTCGAATGTTAATGAACAAGGCAATTGTCTGTCCAGGTACATTTGTGCATTGAAGCTCACCTGCTAGAAACAATAAAACAATTTAATTCGATGAATTGTTAATTTTTTTATCCCAAAGCAAACAGCTGACAAAAATAAAATCAATGAATCAGTGGACAGCAATTTGGTTCAATTCATTATCATTGGTGTTAGGGAAGGGGGCAATATAATCTCTAAAACCGATTTGCAGATATGTGAACCTGTTTGTACTATTTTGATGTTGAGAGGTCATACCCAAATAAAGATACTACATGGTCAATCATGGAAATGTTTCGGAAAATATGTGAAGCAACGCAGTTGTTTACGCAAACCTATCGCACAAACACGGCGATTCACGTTATGTACACTCTGTAAAGATGTAATCACAACAACGTGTCATACATTTGGAGACGCGAGAAATAATTTATACGATAACAGGACTGAATATTTTGACACTGAAAAAGATGAGAGAATCAAAAATACCTTGTGTCAAGTGACAAACAGTGAAGTAGTTTACGTGTAAATATTGGAATTGTGCTCAGGATTGGTATGTAGATCCGTGTTAACGGCGGACAAAGGGTAAGTGCTACAGAGACTTAAAGGAACATCGTAGAGACATGTACAAGTGTCGCTTTTGTATAAAAGACTTTGTACGTTAGTATTGACCTGACATTTTTGGTGAAAATAAAGAAGTTTCAATGTGAAATTGTAGTTCCAGTCACGTATATTCAGCATATTTTCATGACAAATTAAGTGTATATCTTAGATATGCTGGGACTAGCCTCACAGGCACTCTTCATTTTTTTGACTTTTGGATTACTAGAAAACCGTAACATATAGAAAAAAAATCTTACTGCATAAACTTCGGGTCAATATAGATGCAGAGGTCATTATTTATTTATTTCTTGGCCATGAAACAGAATACAACTTTAAAGTTCTTAAAACATGTCTATCATATCGATAGAGTCAACAAGGAAAATTCAGTGCCATGGCCAGGATTTGAGCGAATGATCTCCTGGTTTCCGTTCAGCCACTCTAATCCAAATAGCTACCATGGCTAACTTGCCGTTTCGACATTAAATTCTCCACTTGATTCGTTTATTTCCCCGGTAGATCACTAGGGAACTTCGCATTCGAGATGCACCGTTTGTGGCAACTTACTATCGTAAATACAAGAGGCGTCCAGAAAGTAAGTTCTGTTTCAATTTATCTCCACTGCAACGCTGCGATCGCAGTTCACACGGTGCTCTGCTTGATGTGGGCAGTCTCTCTCCAGGTGTCCCGGCTGGTCACACCCCGAACACATGCCACTTGGCCTTCGCCGGCGTTCCTGGATTGGCCCTCGGTCTCCATCGTAGGGATACTCCTTGTTCTAGTGATCAGGTTAGGCGTCATCTTGACGTCTTCCGTCCTCAATGCGGTCGTTAGCACCCAGTGGATGGGCTTGTATCGCCGAGAATTAGGAGCTAACGTATATCGGCGTGTCGTAAACCATAGACGAAGGAGTAGGCGGCTTCTCGGGATACAAATCCGGGCAGCAGGTCGACAAGGCTTTGCTGGTCAGCTGTTCGATTGCCAGGGAGAACTTCTGCAGTGTCTCCCCTGGCTCCTGTGTCCTATATTTCAGGTAGCTGCGGGAGGTGGGGCTAAACGCTGGTCTCCGAACCAGTTTTCCAAGGCCTCTCAGATGTCCTTGGGCGTAGCCACTCTCTGGACCCCGTTCAGTACCTCTGTGGGCTGTCCCTGGAGGCTGCTGGTGTCTTCGTCATGCGACCACTTGTGCTTGGTTACTGTGTCGAATTGGTGGCAGAAGACCTCAAACGTTGGCGTGCCGCCGTACTTCGGTGGTTTGACGCGCGCAGATGTCGTATCCCGTCCCGGCGCTTCGGCTTTCAGATCCCTCAACCGTTTGCCGCCAATGTCCTCCACCATGGCGTTTAGGCACCAGGTGTCTCTGTCGGTCTTTCCTCTAGGTCGTTAACACGGTTCGCCAGGTCTTCAACGCGATCATCCGCTTGACCCATCCGCTTGCCCTGCTCCGTTACGTCATCCCTCACGCCAACTGCGCTTCAAATTTTGCGGCGAGGACCTCGTTCGGAGCCTTCATTTCTGTTGCCAGACTGTCGTTCGCCGCTTTCATATCCGTGGTTATTTCGGCCTTCAATTCAGTCATCGTCTCGGCCAGATTTCTATTTGCCGCATTCACTTATGTAGCTCAGGTGTCATTGGCTGTCTTCATTTGTTTTAACCCTTCTAAGATCCTGGTTAATGCAGCTTCCATCGTCGTATTTCACTTCTGACACCAATTATGACTTCGCGGGTTCGTAGAATTAGAGATCTTGTTTGCAGAAATTCAGAATCCTCTTTATTGCAGTACACAATAAATTTGTACAATCCTTGCAGCAGTAAAATACCTGACATACACAACAACAGCGACAAAGATCGTTTCGTCACTCCCGCTACAGGTACACAGATGAAATATTCCACTGAGGTAAAACTCAAAACCAACTCCGCTGCACAACTGCAACTCAGTCAACAACTGACTCTGCTCTAACACTTTACAGGCACTTTATACCTCCAGTTAGTGTTATAGAATGCAGTAGAACTCCCGACAGAGATTGAGGTGAGATTTGAAAGCCAGAACTATCCAGACATTACCCTTCCTTCCCTCCCGTTCTCCCTCCTACCCTCCTTCCTCCCTCCCTCCGTCCATTCCTCCCTCCTTCCTTTCCCCTTTTCTCATTCCCTCATTCCTTCCCTCCCTCCCTTTCCTCCCTCCTTCCCTTCCTTCCTTTCTTCCTACCTCTCTTTCGGCGATCGTTCAGCTCTGCGCGCCACTATCTCTTTGTTTGCTGCCCGCAAGCAACTCTGTCTCTTTCTTTCCTTCGCACGCAACCGGCACTTGACTGTCGTGTCTCAAACTCAAAAAAATGCGGACAGTGACAATATGGAAAAAATCTTAAATCTTTCTTTCAACATTTTAATTTGCCATATATATATATAGTGTTTGAAAACGACACGAAACTAGCTTATAGAGGTAGTTGCTCAGCTTCTATGTGACACATTTAGTTTTAACCGCCAGTAGAGCAGCATAAAAAATGCTCCAGAATTTGTTTAATAGGCAGTGACAGGAACGACGACGTGTGTCTCACGCTTTCGGAGTTCACAGGTATAGGTCACACGCCGTGCTGCGTGTTCTAACTCTTTGTAAACATACTGGCATACTCCGCAGTAGCTTGCTTGCAGCTATTAAGAATTTCTTTGGCTTATGAAACCACAATAAAAAGCTATTGCTTAGTTATTGCTTATAAGTATTTAGCGTGCTTCAAAATTCCATTATAGCAGTCCATATGGCAAACATGCTGATGGACATATGCAACTTAAACATTTTAGAGGGAAGTTAATGTTAGTGAAATTGAGGATGGAAGAATTAAATGATAAAATGAACAGTGAACAATATCACAGAAGTATAGATTAAGTTAACCAAAACTAAATGCCTTATGCAATGAGACAAGCATTTTACTTCACTGTATTTAATAATCCCAAATAAAGCATTTGTAACTGAAAAGGAAGCTGTTGATTTTACATTAACTGGTTGAAAGCACTGTACAATTAAGATTATAGCAAAAGGAGCAACCTTGGAACAGTCCGAATCATTACTCGGCCTTTTCACAAGTAACTGTCTTCTGTCCCATTACCGGAAAGTGAGGCTAGGGTCACTGATGAAGAACAAATAGGTATGTTTTTGTTCTCTTGGCTGGTGCATCCCAATAACAACTTTTGAGGTTCACACACCAGTAGTTCCTGCACTGCCCAACCACAAAATTATGTAATATTTAGTGCTGCAAAAATTCTACTTAACAGAATTTCGAAGTGGCGACACCGAAATTCAGACTCGTTGAGTTTATAATCTACGCAATGGCTATAATCGGCGGTATATATGGGCACATGACAGGTGACAGTGTCTTTATTTTATTTATATAAAGTTTTACATTATCGTTTACCTACTGTAATACATGTTCTGAGTAAATGCTTAAAATGTTGAAGATTCAGAAATTTTCAATGTTGATATATAAAGTAAGATTAAAAGAAAAGCAAAATTATAGATGCCAGTGTAGGTACTTATATGTAATACATGTGTATGGTCTCTCAGATTTGGTCTCAGTGGTATCTGACAATCAAACACAGCGGGTTTACATTATATGTGGGAGCTATTCTTAACATATCAATTTAAAAATTTATCGAATTCGTCTGGTCCATAAAAAGGTACCCAATTAGGTCAATATCAGGTGATATGAAAGTTAATATCATTATCATTTCGGAATCCTGAAAACCACGCACTCGTCTTATTTATACGATTAACTTTACTAAAAAATATTGCGTTTTGAAGACATAATGCTCATAGCAGCTAGACGTTTGCTTGTAGTAGGTGACGATCAAACGCACAAATGCCTTAAACCGATATCTGTTAATGCACGCACTGCAGTATCTGAAAGTAAAAACTTTGTTCATTGTAAATGGGTTGTCATGGGATATGATTCAAGTAACTACATTTGGAATGTATCATATTTGTTTGTCCTTTAAGTATTTGATTTACAGGGCCGTGAAATTATCAAAATGGCAGTCGTTGAGTTTCAGGAAGTGTAAATCATGGTAAATTGGTTTGCCAACCGCATTCTAATACAAGAAAGTAAGCAACATTGATAAAAGGAGAACAAGAAAACAGGTATGTGGAAAATATCAGCAGTGTGACGGAGTACGTATCAATAGGACGGCTATTCAAATTGTTAATAGTTTTAACTGAGTCGCCTGGCTCCAATGTTGTGCTTCAGGTTAGAATAATTACTAATGTTAAAAATTTGATGGTGGTGATAAAGAAAGCATGTTTTTATGTATGGTGGTAGATAAAATGATTTCTGTTGATTTGGTGAGGGTGTTTTCTGTGTGAAGTTTCCTAGAGCGCTGCTCAGTGACGGGACCAATCAAACGAAACTGATTGTGTTAGCCTCATTGTGCTGAACGAGTTTTACAAATCCTGTTAGAGCAAGCTTCTTCCGTTCATAATTTCGACAAGTGTATGTTATGGTGAATGTTGGAAGAGTAGCTTAAAGCATTTGTTCGTATTTAACTGAGACCGAATTGCCGTCTCTTAGTGTTATGTTGTTATAAGGCCAGGGCTATATGGATTACGGCTATGGATGCCAAGTATACAACAGGTTCTCTCGTATTAATAATCTCTCGTATCAATAAGTTCCTAGTGGAAGAGGAAAAATTAACAGATGTAGAATATCTTGTTTTCCCAGGCGTGTTATAATACTACTTTTATTTTCATTTTCTTGGAATTAATGTTCCTATTTTGTTATTCAAAACCCCACAAGTGCAATATCCGACGTATGTCATGGTTTACCGCCTTCACGCCGTCAGTTTGCTGGTTGTGCTACAGTTACTCACATTATATTAATATCTTTTAAATGAATAGTATTGGTATCTGTATCTTGTCTTATATACTTTCGTCCTGTTATATGTTGCACATTTTGCTGTTTCAAGTGGCAACAAAGTGTTGTGTTTAGCTTTAACCTCAAAATAAGTAAGGTAGTAACCCAGACTTTCAGAACATAGTGATCGACAGTGAAACCACTGGGAACTGAAATTTGTATATTTAAACCTGAACTGTGCTTAAATTACTATTGGTTCGTTAGAGACTCAGTCTTAAGTGTTGTGGTTCTGTGTATTATACGTGGAGAGGTCCGTCCATAAACATCCTACATTATAATGGTTCTGGTTTACATGGGGAAGAGTTAAGGCATCTTCATCTATGGTTATAGGTAAGTGGTTAGGCTTATGCTAGCAGCAGCAAGGTTGTTGCATATGTGGCTGATGCTAAATGTGACTACCTTAAACTCTCAATATATTGTCAATTGTAAATATATAGAGCAGAAATTTTTTCTATTTTTTCATTTTGTTTGCTGCTTCTTACACTGTGAAGCTCTACACAGTTAACACACTGTAAAGATTTCTCACTATTACATCTTTGCAGTAACGTTATATAACAACGTATGATGTACTGCTCAAAGAAATGACAGTACAGCCATTGCTGTGTTAAATGTGGAGACTTTCGTTTTGTTGAATGTCTCTTAATATTTGTATACAACATATTGTTCTAACTATAGCACTTGGAATTGTTCTCGATCTGAAATCTAGGTGCAACCTAAAATGACAGCTTGAGTTATGTCCCATAGCTTTAAGCAATGGAATTGATCTGATTGAAGCTTGTCTTTTTTGGGATGCATAGATGTTTGAATGTTTCAGTAGTGTGGATAGTAGGACCTTCTCTGTGGTGGCATTGCACAAAGAATGAGAAAATCTAACATTCAACTTAAATCCATACAGTTGGCATAGCAAATGCTGAGCTGAAGTTTAAAATGGAGAGCTAATCAACCTATTATGGGTGCATTATAATTTGGTGATTGACTGTTGAAGGAGTGGGGAAGGAGAGGGGATAGTGCCGTTGCCACTTTACCGTTCCCCCCCAGGTGCTAGGCAATGAAGATGGCGGGTAGAGGGGAGGAGGAAGTTCGACTGCGGTAATGTACATGCACATATTCCTAGAAATTTGCGTATTGCAGTATTAATCATAAGACTGCCGTAAGACTGTCTACACGTTTAAGTGAGCAGTTACCTAATTACAGCATATGAAATCTTCTAAATGAACAAAAAGTAAATGGTTAGCTACAGTTAAGATTTAGAGAAACAAAAGTGCTATACCTGCACAGAATTATGCATTCTATTCCACCAGGAATATGCCGCATATCTCAGAGTCCCTGCATCATTGGTACTGCTTTTCTGATCGTTGTCGTCGTCGCCGTCAGAGATACTGCAATCTCCCACGGAAATTATGAGTTCTTCCATTTTCTTCCAAAACGCATTCGTTTTCCCGTTTTTTGTATGACAAACAGCATCTTCCCAATTTTTAGCGGGTACTGTACTGTTGCGCGCTACATGTCCCTTTATTTGGGCCCACTCTGTCGCATTAAAATGGCAATGGTAGGGAAGAAGTCTAATAATTTTGTGGCCTTTTTCTGCAGCAATTTTATTAACTATATATTTTGTGGAACTGTGGTTTGCATTTACCGGTTCTAGCAATTCATACTTTTTTAAATGGTCTTGAACACGCACATATAATTTCCCTTACTTGTCCTTTAATTGGAATTCTGTACCCAAAAACTTTTTTTGTGGTCTTCACAGATAATTTCTTTCTGTCTGTTTCTGTAGCACAAGTGTTTGTGACAGCCATTAGTAACGATAATTAGCTAAATATTAAAGTTACACTGAAACACTAAATTGGTCACTGAAACACACGAATTATGTTGCGAAAATGTAAAGCTGTTTACACCCTGTGAAACACTCACTACTTGAAGCAGTACACTCTTAGTTTGGCAGTGATGACAGGGAGAAATACCCTAAGTACCGTAAGGGTTATTCATGTTAGAACTGGACCGCATAAAGGCAGGTAAGAAGGGTTGGTCATTAAACTGAAAAGGTTGGTCATTCACCCAGAAAACCTCATAAGATATTCCTTGAAACTAAATCCACACCTGTTTCCTTCCAACAACGCATACTGTCTCATACTAAAGGGCAACGAACGACGACAGTATTTTGATGCCGCTGATTCATAAGCGAAGGAACAATAGTAGCAGTGTCTACTTATTGCAAACCTCAACATGCCGATAGACTAGCGTCATGCATAAAGCACGTGGTGTAGTGTGATAGAGTTCGCAACCTGGGATAAGCGTGCCGGGTTGCTATGGCAACAGTTTGCTTTTGATTGGTGGATTGCTGGTTGCTAGGCGACCGCAATGACGTGTCAGTGACATGTTCATCCTCTCTCCTTGTTTTTGCAGCTGAATAGCACATGGAGGCGAAACGTCAGTCACCAACTTATGATGCGACAATTATAGTAATTCATATTGAAGGTAATCAAACTCAACTAAACACATATATAGTTGGAGGTATTCAAACATGGAAATCAGTATGAGCATTTTTTAATATTCCATTCAACACGTCATACATTCACAGCACATACATTGTAATACTGGTACTCTGGTTCCTTTATTGTATTTGTATCTTACATTATGTAATATCAGTGAATATTCAAGAACCATCAGCATTTCTAACATTTACCTCAGAAGTGAAAATTGAAATTGAGTATTTAAGGAGGCTCTTTAACTGCTCTGGTCCTCGGCATTCCATTCTATACTGTGCATGAAAGACTGGTTAATTTTGCTCAGGGGCCTGTTTAACAATCTTCAGGTTGTTTTACATTCCATAAATCTACAAAAAAGGACCAAACATTTTACTTCTTTTGTGAAGGAAGTTATGCTAAGAATTTGCCCTCAGCCATGTTTGCTCCAGAGCCTTGACCATGGAGAATGTCATTAATCCCAGAAGATGCATTTCTGTTGGTCAATATAATGCAAATTGTCACTGCATGCAGTCTTAACTAAGTTTTGGAAATTTACCAGCTGAATGGAGCATTGATGAATATCTCACATAATATAGGGAATAAGTGTATAGGAGTGACTTAAAAGCTCTCTTGAAAATTGTATATTATTTAGGACTACTTAGTTATTATAAGCAGAATGGAAGGTTACTATAACCTTTTATTGTAGAAGAGTAATACACCTTTTGGAACTGTTTTAAGCTATTTGCTAGTCTGTGCAAATTGCCCACATTCCTCTTGCTGTAGTTATACAGAGCAGTAATGTAGCTAACAGGGACTATATGTATCTACCAATAACAATACATCTTAAACATGGCTCTACAGGAATGTCCATACCAAACACTTCAAATAATACGTTGGTTCTCTTTATAATAACAGTATTTGCTTGCTGTGCATTGAATTACCCAAGAAGACAAATCCATATAGCCTCAGGAACTGAAAGTACACAAAATATAGTGTTCCTAAAGCAGTATTCTGGAACATATTTTTTACATTTCTTAATACAAAGCAATGAGAGCTCAGAATGACTTATTAGTTTTCTTCAACAAGAACTTCTTGTAGACCAAGAAATTTTATTTGATAAGTTAGTGTGACTTTTGTATCAGATTGTTAATTTCATCTCCAACTTAATAAAGTTCATAGTTTATTTGCTTCAAACCAAATTTGAATTTTCCTAATGTTTAATTGACAGTGTCTGTTAATTGTTGATGTGACTTTTGTGATATAAGTATACTGGTATCATATGCAAAGAGTACATCTTTTGGCTCCTAGCTGAGATTTAAGTGACAAACCATTTATAACTATTGTAACTTTGTGTGTTCGTGAAATGAAGTGTCTGATTGCACCACTCAAAAATGTTCTTTATTTCCACCGACTTACAGTTGAACACTTGCCAATTACACAGAATTACGTAATGCACACAATTACGATTCACCAGTTTGTCCGCTACAATTCCACTTGCACTCGCGATTACGTAAACTCCTCCGACGCACGTACGCAGTCCCTCCGCTCACTGGGCGCTCCTCACAGCTGTTCGCCAAACACTGACTGACTTCCAGCCCGTCATGTTGCCTATATAGGGTCAGCTGGCCAATCTAGAAGTTTCTGGGTTCAGTGAATCACCGCGAAAATTCCAGAGGACAGGGGAAGGGGAAAGAGGCGGCCAGCGACAAGTGACATTTCCCTAATCAACCTCTCAGTTAGTGACAGAGACTAATGGGAGGGTGTCGCTTGGCTGCCTCTGGCCCCTTCTCAGCTGTCGTTGGTTGTGCTTTCCGCTAATTGGGTGACACTGCTCCCTCAAAGCTGGTCGTCCCGAACAGCACCATCGTAGCGGGCTAGACGATCCAGGTGTACCTCCAACATCTTCCCTCGGGGAACCTTCTGGATGCGGTAGACCACGTCGTTAATCCTCTTCACCACCCGGTACGGTCCCTGCCATGGCTGCTGGAGCTTCGGGCAGCGTCCCTTGGTCCGGGTTGGACGGTACAACCAGACCAGGTCACCTGGCTGGAACCCTTGGCTGTTGGCTTGCCTGTCATACCTGGTCTTCATGCGGTCGCTCGCCTTCTGAATGTTCTGGCGAGGCATCTCGTGCATGTCGTGGAGATGGTCCACCAAGTTCTCCACATACTCGTTCACCGGCTGCTTCGCCTCCGGAGGGCTTCCAAAAGCCAGGTCACAAGGGAGGCGTAACTCTCGGCCGAACATTAAGCTGGCTGGCGTCATCCCAGTTGTGTTGTGTGTAGACGAGCGGTAGGCGAGCAAGAACAGTGCCACCTTGACGTCCCATTCTCGCTGATGGCTGGCCACGACCTTCCTCAGGTGGTCCTCTAAGGTCTTGATGTATCTTTCGACCATGCCATCCGACTGGGGATGTAGAGGCGTCGTGCGGGCCTTGTTCACCCCAAGCCTTTGTAGGGCCTCCTTCATTAAGTTGGACTCAAAGTTGGTACCCTGGTCACTGTGTAGCTCTAACGGCACTCCAAATCGACAGAATACTTGCTCCACGAGGCAGTCTGTGATTGTCTTTGCCTCTTTGTTTGGGATGGCATACACCTCCGGCCACTTGGTGAAGTAGTCCACGACCACCATTAGGCACTTGTTGCCTCGGTCGGAAACTGGGAACGGTCCAGCAGTTTCAACGGCGATCCGTTCGAATGGCGCTGCGACGTTGTACTGCTGCATGTGACCCCGGCTCCTATTCTGGGGGCCACGACTCGCCGCGCACACGTGACACTGACGGCACCATCTCTCAGCATCTGCTCGGAGTCTCAGCCAGTAGTAGCGCTGCCGTAGTTTGTCAGTCGTTCGGTTCGCTCCCAGGTGTCCTCCCGAAGTACCGGCGTGCACTTCCTCCAAGACTTCCGGGACCTTACTCCGGGGAAGTACCAACTGTTCTCTCTGCGTCTTCCCATCGGGTGACTCCCATACCCGGAACAGCACGCCCTCTCTGGTCTTCAACGAGTCCCAATGGGCCCAGTACGACTTGTAGGTGGCGCTCCCCGGTGCGATGTCCTCCCAGGTCGGTCTCGTCCCTTCCTCCACTTCCCTCAAGAGTGGCCCCAAGTCTGCGTCCGCCAGCTGCTCCCTCCTTAGGCCAGCGCTATCCCAGCCGTCCAGGCACTGCCACAACTACTCGGACTGCTGCAGCACGCTCCTTCTCTTCCACTCTTGTGCACTGGTCGCACTCTTCTGGACAGGGTCTTCGGGACATGGCGTCTGCGTTACCCTGGCTCTTCCCTCTACGATGTTCCGAGGTGAAGTCGTACTCCTGCAGCCTCTGGACCCAACGTGCTGTTTGGCCTTCCAGGTTCTTGAAGCTCAATAGCCAGGTTAGTGCGGAATGGTCAGTCCTCAGGTGGAATGGCTGACCGTACAGGTACTTTTGGAAGTGCTCCAAGGTCTTTACTACCGCCAAAAATTCTCGTCGGGTGACGCAGTAGTTCTTGTCTGCCTTGGATAGCGTCTTGCTGTAGTGGGCTATCACCCGCTCATGGCCGTCCTGGATCTGCGATAGGACACCTCCAATGCAAAGGTCGCTGGCGTCGGTGTCCACAATGAAGGTGCTACCCGGTTGTGGGAAACCCAAAAATGGAGCACTGGACAGGGTCTCCTTTAGGTGCTGGAAAGCGTTTTCGGCCTCCTCCGTCCACACGTAAGGCCCGTGTTCCTCTGTCAGGCGGCTGAGGGGTTTTGCGATGTTGGAGAGCCCCTTTATGAAGCGGCGGTAATAACTGCACAGACTGCGCAACTCTTTCTTATCCTTTGGGTGAGGCCAATCCCTCACAGCCTGAGTGTTCTCCGGGTCTGTGGCCACTCCGGTTGCTGAGACTATGTGGCCTAAGTAGTTCACTTCCTTGCGGAAGAGCTGGCACTTCTTGGCGTTCAGCTTCAAGTTGGTCGCCTGCAGTCTGTACCACCTTACTCAGATTCTGGAGATGGTCTTCAAAAGTCTTCCCGACGATGATGATACCTTCCAGGTATAGCAGGCAGGCATCGTAAGTCAGCCCTCTCATCACTGATTCCATGAGGCGTTGGAAGGTAGCTGGTCCGTTGCAGAGGCCAAAGGGCATAACCGTGAACTGCCAGAGCCCTTGGCCTGTAGAGAATGCGGTCTTCTCCTTGTCTCTTGGGTCTAGAGCTACCTGCCAGTAGCCCGAGTTCAGGTCCAGGGTCGAGAACCACTGTGCACCTGCTAGCGTGTCCAATGTGTCGTCAATCCCGGGTGAGGGGAAACAGTCCTTCCGGGTGATAGCGTTCAACTTTCTCTATTCTACGCAGAAGCGCAGCTCGCCGCTCTTCTTTGTCACCAAGACTACAGAGGAACACTAATGGCTGTCAGAGTATTCATTCACTCCCCTGGATCTCATGTCCTCCAGCATGTCTCGTACCGCCCCTTGCTTCGCCAGCGGAACGCGTCTATGTGGTTGGCGAATAGGCCGGGCGTCCCCGGTGTCGATGCGGCGAAGCACTTTTTCCGTGCGGCCGTAGTCACTGTCGCCTTGGCTGAAGACGCTCTGGTATCGCCTCAGTAGTTGTTGAACTTTCTCCAGCTGTTCTGCGGTCAGGTGGTCGGCCGCCCTCTCCAGTAAAGCTTCTAGCCGTGGCCCCAGGTATTGCGTCGGCACCGGCTCCTGTGTCTTTTCGACTGCTGTTACGCTCACCACGGGCTCGCATGTTCCCAACTCCGTCCCGGTCTGGACGTCGTGATCGGTATCTGTTGGATTTAGCAGTCTCACTGGCACCTCCTCTCGGTACGGCAGCAATGCCCTGGCTACACACAGTCCGTGTACAGGCGACTTCTGGTCCAGCATCATGTACTTGGTTCTCTGGCCTTCCAGTCGCGCCGTCACCACCTTCTCGCTCCTCGCGGGGACAACCAGGTCTTCGCTCAAGACGACCCTGCAAATTCCAAGGCGCTCTTCTGGTTGACGGAGTATAACCTCTTCCCCGTTGAGCCGCAGGACCTTCCTCCTAACGTCGACCGTTGCCTCGTTTCTCCTGAGGCCATCCAGTCCCAGAATCACCTCCTCAGCCACCTTCGCGACGAACTCCCAAAGACGTACGGCACTTCGTCCCAAGGTGAGCTCCAGCAGGGCCTCCTTCTCCACAGGCAAGGTGTCGCCCGATGCCTTGACAAGCTGGTATGGTGGGCACGGCTTCCTTGTCTGCAAACCCTTCGCCACGTCAGGTCTGATGATGGTCATGGCCGTGCCGGTGTCCACCAGCACGCGGCACGCTTTCCTCTTACCCAGCCGTCCGCGATGAGGCTGTCATCCCTACGCCGGCTGACGGCGCGCAATGTCACTCGAGGGGATGGTGGTGATGGCGCCGACTTGCCCCTCTCCACGACGGCCCTTACTCGTTTTTCGGCTACCCTTCCTGGTGTGGGCAGTCTCTCTGCAGGTGTCCGGGCTGTCCACACCCTCAACACAGGCCACTAAGTGTTCGCTGGCGTCCTTCGGCTGGTCTTCTGTCTCCGGTGTAGTGGACACTCCTCGTTTTCGACGTCGGGATAGCTGTTACCTTGGCCGCCTCCATCCTTAATGCTGCCGTTAGCGCCTCGTGGATTGTTTTATAATCGCCGAGCATTAGGCGCTGACGAATCTCCGTGTCCCGTACCCCGTCGACGAAGGTGTAGGCAGCTTCCCGGGACACGAACTCTGGTGGGAGGTCGACTAGGGCCTTGCTTGCCAGTTGTTCAACTGCCAGGGCGAACTCCTGCAGCGTCTCCCCTGGCTGCTGTGACCTTGCCTTTAGCTGGCTGCGGTACGCTGCGGTTAAGCGGTGGTTCCCGAAACGATTCTCCAGGGCCTCCCAGATGTCCTTGGGTGCCGCTGTTGTCTTCACCGCGTTTAGGAATTCCGAGGACCGTCCTTGGAGGCTGGCTATTAACTGTGTGGCCTCCTCCTCCGGTGACCATCTGTTGTGCTTGGCCACTGTGTCGAACTGGCGGCGGAAGACCTCAAATGTTGACGCGCCGTCATATTTCGGAGGTTTGACGCACGCCGATGTTGTGTCCCGTCCCGGTGCGTCGGCCTTCAAATCCTTCAACCTCCTGCCGACGACGTCCTCCACCATGGCGTTCAGGGACTTGACGCTGCTGTCGGCCCTCCCTTCCAGGTCGTTAGCGCGGATCCCCAGGTCCTCGACGCGCTCGTCCACTTGGCCTATCCGCTACCCAGCTCCGTCACGTCATCACTCACGTCGGCCAAGTGTTCTTCAAATTTGCCGGCGGGAGCCTCGTTCGCCACCTTCATTACCGTGGTCCGTTCGGCCATCTTTGCGGTCATAGTCGTGTCCAAGTTGTTGTTTGCCGTTTCCGTCTTCGCTGTTAATTCGGCCTTCATTTCTTCCATCTTCTCGGTGATGTTGTCTTTGGCCGTCTTCATTTGTTTCAGTTCCGCGGCCAGGTTGTTATTTGCCGCTTCTGTTTTTGCAGCGAGGTTTTTATTTGCCGTCTTCATTTCTGTCATTTCTGCGGCCAGGCTATTATTTGCCGCTTTCATTTCCAAGGTCAATTCGGCCTCATTTCCATCATCCTCTCCAAAATCTTTTCCAATGCCGCGTCCATGGTTGTAGTGTTCGGTGATGTTGTCGTCCCGCTTCCTGACACCAGTGTAACTTTGTGTGTTCGTGAAATGAATAAGTCCGATTGCACCACTCAAAAATGTTCTTTATTTCCACCGACTTACAGTTGAACACTTGCCAATTACACAGAATTACGTAATGCACACAATTACGATTCACCAGTTCGTCCGTTACAATTCCACTTGCACTCGCGATTACTTAAACTCCTCCGACGCACGTATGCAGTCAGTCCCCTCACTGGGCGCTCCTCACAGCTGTTCGCCAAACACTGACTGACTTCCAGCCCGACGTGTTGCTTATATAGGGTCAGCTGGCCAATCTAGAAGTTTCTGGTTTCAGTGAAAAACCACGAAAATTCCAGAGGACAGGGGAAGGGGAAAGAGGCGGCCAGCGACAAGTGACATTTCCCTAATCAGCCTCTAAGTTAGTGACAGAGAGTAATGGGAGGGTGTGGCTTGGCTGCCTCTGGCCCCTTCTCAGTTGTCGTTGGTTGTGCTTTCCGCTAATTGGGTGACACTATTAAAGATAACAATGGCTCAAACATAGAGACTTGTGAGACAACTTTCGTAATAATGTTAGATTTCAAATCATATCAATTTATCATTGTTTCCTGCATGTTGTTTAAGAAATATTTAAACTAGTTAATAGAGATGTCATTGAAAGCTTACAGTTCTAACTATTGTAGGAAGAGGTTGGCAAATACCATAGCTAAATAAAATTATATTCCTAATCACAGCTCTATAGTTCTTATTTGAGATACACCATTTGTGAAAACTTACTATTGTAAGTACCTTAATCCCAGGCATCATCGCCAAACTCTTATTATTTATGTTAGTTGATGGAAATTAATCAATATTTCACAATAGCCATGTATATGCTAAGGTTTTGGCCCTGTTAGCTCAATGGTTAAGAGTGACTTGAAGGAAACCAGGAGATCGAGTTTGAAATTCCAGGCTTGGCACTGAGCTTTTCAGTTTGATTCTATCTGTGGGAGAATATTGTTTAACCTCTTATTTACTATAACCCATGTATACTCCATTATTTTGGAAAAGACAGTCAGTAGTGCCATCAGCCTATTATTAAGGTGGCAAAGAGGCTAAACACCTCATTTCTTGTTTTGTAATGCTCCTGACAAAAGAGAATGAATCATATGTGGCGAAGAGTCCTTCTGCTCTGCTATGATATTTTTCGTACTTATCTAATCCCAACCATAACAGATTCTTGTTTTTTAATGAGGTAATCTATTTCATCTCCCTGGGAGTTCCAGAATCAATTTCAAATTTACATTTAATATTCAAATGTATCTTTTATAGAGATTTAACTGCAATTGAGTTCTAGTAATTCTCCTTGTTTGTATTTTGCTACATTAAGATTATATGTTGAAGGTTTTAGCTATTTCTTAGTAATTACTGACTTCTTAGTTTGCGATGATTAATGGATCAGTAATACAGCGTGGAATAGCGCTAATTAGCAAAGTTTTTGCCACGTGGGTGAAAATCAGGATTTTAGGTCAAGTTTTACGAGAAATGAACAGATATGAGCCTAAAAATGTTCCTACCACCACCATTTTGTTGTAAAAGATTGGAATATATTTAAAAACAGTAAAAGTTTCAAAGGTTTAAATAAGTAAACTATGAACCTATCAATGCCCCAGATGTTCTGTAAACCTGCTTTTACAAATGTTTCCAGTACTTAGGGTACATATTTAAACAACCTAGTGAGCGGCATGTGTGGCTTGCTAAGGGGAGAGGGATGTTTGATTTATTGCTTTAGTCTTCTCTATGCCAGACCAGCTGAAAATAGCACAGTCTCATCATGGGGCACCATGTTTTAGGTAATAGGTTCAGTTCAAAGTTTGTCTTGCTTTTGAAAAGTGGTGGTTTCTAGTTATTTGTAATTTCATTTTCTGTTCAATTAAGAAATCTGGTCATGCTTGAATAAATTCTCCAAACAATTTCAGTTATGTTTGCGGAGAGTTTCCTATAAAAATTCAGCATTGATCTTTGGCAGAAACTTTGAAATGAGCATATTTCAGTTACATTGGCTTTCATGTTGGAGATGAAGACAAGGAATGGACACCTCATATGAGCTGCATAATGTGTTATTCCAATCTTATTAAGTGGATGAATAGTGACAAAATTCTCACTATTCCTTTCTTAGTGCCCATGGTCTGGTGTGAACCAACTAGTAATGCAGAAGATTGTTATTTGTGCCTAAGTAAAATTGCACGACATTTGAAAAGAACAAATTTCTAAATTAAGTATCCCCTATGTTCCATCGCAATAAGCCCTGTTCAACATATATCTGAACTCCCAGTTCCCAGTCCACCTTCATACACATCCTTTCCAATTTGCTGCAGAATATGTCCAGAACCTGAATATAAACTCCTCCTGATCAGTCAGTCTAGACTAAATGACGTAGTGAGGTTATGCTGCAACACGAGAATTTACTAGCTCCCAATACCAGAATTTCAATTTTCAGGAAGATTCATTAATGTTTTCCAGTTACCATGCTATGAAAAATTCCCTTTGGGCATGTATAGATATAGATGGTTTAATGAGTGAGCTAGGATTCCAGCACATCCCTGTTGGGGCTGTTTATTGACTCTTCTAAACTGAGATGGAGTTAATGAGAGCCTCAGTAACGAAAGCCGTGAAAGCCTCAGTATTTATGTGATTTGAACTTTAGCCTGATATTTTAAGAATATTAGGAGGTAAATTCTACAGTGCGTCAATGAGCTCCCTGGAGTGAAAATCACATTGGCAGACAAGTATCTGTAGTTTGGGTTAGACATGTCATTGAACTTCTTAAGGTTGTACAACACTCCAAGAAGTTGTTTTATGATAAGACAACAGCAGTGTATCGTGTGTTTGGAATAATTATTGATGGATTCCAAGAAGGTGATGTTACAACTCACTGATATTTTTTGGTGTATATATATATGTTTCTTTTCTTACAGATTTGTTTGTGAAAATAAGATATACATGTGATTTAATAGCTATTTGAAATGGAAAGGAAAATAGTAATCAAGGAAGAGGATCATGTCACAGACGACATAGCCTCACAGAATGTGAAGACAAGAATTTATGCTGTGCTTCTGGATAGTGATTGTGACATGACAGTCAAAACAGAAATTAAATCAGAGACTCCTTTTATCAAACATACAAATCAGATTAAGACCGAAACTGTAACTTGCAGCAACAATTGGGAGATACATGGAAGTAATGAAGTTGAACAGAATAAGGGACAATTTCTTCCAGAGGATCCTGTAATAATGGATAAAAAATACAGCAGTGATCATGAAATACCTAACAAAATAGAAATTAATGAAGAATCTTGGCGGTTAGAAACAGAAACTTCATCGGTCTGTGATAATAGTAAGGTAAGTTAAGCAGTAAACTCCTTTAGCTAGTCGGAATATTTTGTAATAATCATCCCAATGTAATCTGTGTTAATGTAGTATATTACAGTCTACAACACGTAAAATAAAGAGTAAAATGAATGACAAAGGAAGTCAAGGATTCGAAGGCAGTAGACTAGCCAGCTATAAACCTTTAAACCATATGCTATTGGGCAATATAGTTCAGATCTAGCCATTTTGTTCTGTCAAGAAAGATTATAACTATTTAGTAAGATTTTTTGATAAAACAGAAGTAGATTAGACTTTACAACTTCATTGGCACCAACTTAAATAGTAGTAAGATATTTTTGGGTCGAACTGATAATTAATGCTCTATTTATTGCTAGTATTTACCTAGAATGTGTTTCAGTAGGACCTTCCTAACATCAGCTTTAGTTGACTAATGGATGTTGGTTTGGTGAAATCCTTGGAGGTGATAGGGGTGTCTGTTGGTGTCTTGATGAATATGAAGTTTGGGTTCTCTTCAAAGGTCATGTCAAAATTGAAAAATTTTCTTTCAAATTTCTTTATGAAAATTTGTTCCCATGTGGTTAATGTAGTTGGACGTTGGACATTTTTTATAAGTGGAATTGTCATCCTATATCGTGATTATCCTTCCAGAATTGGTATGCTACCGCCGATTTATCTATTTCTGTATTCCTGATGTTCTTATAATGCTCTTTAGACCTGATGTTCAAATTCCTTTTAGTTTTTCCAATGTAAAGTTTGTCACAGCCTTTGCAGTTTATCCGTTACACACCTGATTTTTTGTCTGTAGGTATCTACTTTATATTATGTGATTCCACAAGGTATTGTACACTGAATTCTTTCTGTGGGGCCAAAGTAATGTTGATTTTTTGAAGACCTTTTGGAAAAGGTGTGTAGCTCTGGAAAGATATGTAAATTTTCTGTATGAACTTTTATTCCTGAATGGGGAGAGAGTAGTTAATTCTTTGCATCTTTGTAGTCTTTTGAATTTATCAATTTTCTTTTTGGCCCATTAAGCACTGAATCCTTTGTATTCTGCAATGTGAATTATATTACTGTATTCTTTGATATTTCCATCTTGTTCAAACATACATTTACCAGCTTGTAAGTTAGACTGTTGATAACAGCATGCTTGTATTGTCTTGGGTTATATCCATCTGATTTTATGAAAATTGCTGTGTGTGTTTCCTTCCTATGTATGCCAAATTCTAGATTTGTATATTTTCTGACTAGTTTCAAATCTAAGAAAGGGAGTTCATTGTTTCTCTCTTTTTCCATGGAAAATTTTATTGCAGGATTTTGTAAATTAAGTAGTTCTAAGGTATCATCCACGTGTTTCTCATCTACTATTATCCAAATGTCATACAGATATCTATACCAATGTTTGAAAATCAGTGGGAATGCCTTTGTGATAAGGGTTTCTGGAAAGCTCATGAGATCTGCCAGAAATGGGGACAGTAGATTGCCCATAGATAGTCCTGAGTTTTGTTTGAAATTTTTCTTTATTGAATGTAAAAAAGGTCTGTAATTCAGAAATTTGTTATGCGAAGGTATTCCTCTATGATGTTTTGGTCTTCCTTTGGGGACTGAGCCATATTTGCATGTACTCCCTGAGTTTGTCTCTTGGCACACTTGGGGACAAAGAGACATTTGACATGTGAAATAAATTCTCTACACAAAGTACAAGTTTTTCAGATCATATACTAACAAACAGTATGGAGATGAACGACGTTTCCCTCTTGAAACAGGTCTTTCCGACTACAAAGCTGTCCTAATTAATCTCCCAATACACTAGATATCAAAAGTAAAACATAAACAGTTAATTACCAAACGTATCTACAACTCTCAAAACATTAGTAATTTTAAAGTAAAATTAAGCAATCTAACATGGAATCCTAATCCTATTCTTCATAGTGATACCAATTATAACAATTTCCTTAGGGAAGTTATTGAGTGTTATAATTCCTGTTTTCCAAAAATCACATACACTCAAATCATTAAAAAATTGTCACTTGACTAATGTACAAAGGGTATAAAGATCTCTAGTGCACACAAAAGATGGCTACACAGTAAATACAAGTCAACCAATAGCACAAAAGAAAAAGAATACAACAAAAACTACAACAAAATCTTTAAAGCAGTAATAAAAAAAAGCTAAACAAATGGCAATTGAGAGTTATATGAAAAATGCAGATAGTAAATGCAGAGCCATGTGGGCCGTAGTAAAAGGTGAATTAGGTTTGAGTAAAACTGAATACTGGGCCATCCGTGCTTAAGTAAAATTATTCAGATGCTAAGAAAAATGCCAGCGCTTTAAGTCAGTACTTTGTAAATATTGATTGTGAGACTCGGGAGGTTCCAAAATCCCTAGAGAATGCAATAGCAGGCCTATATAAAAACAATTGTCTTATGCTCACACTCGCATTTAATTTTGAAATGGTCTCTCCAGGTAACATTTATGAAGTAATAACAGAATTAAAACCAAATAATCAATCAATGGCAACAGGCATTTTCCCGATAGGATGAAATATGCGCATGTGAAGCCCATTCACAAAGTTGGAAGCAATGAATTTAAAAATTTTAGACCCAACTCTGTACTTCCTGGTTTTCCAATAATTTTTTAAAAAATTGTGCACTCACAATTAATTACATATTTAAACTACTATAGCACACTAACTGACCCACAACATGGTGTTAGGAAAAATCACTCAACAATATCTGCACTGGTAAACCTCATGAATGATATCTCTTAAATACCAGATGAAAAGCAGTCTTTCTCCCTGATCACATGTGACAACTCAAAGGCATTTGACTGTAAGGAATTAGAATTTAATGGTATAAATAACATATCACTAAAATTGTTCCAGCAATATCTTAACAACCGCAAGCAGAAAGTAATTCTAAAAAGTAGGAATGGGGAGGCCCACTCAAACTGGAACACAATAAAAAATGAGGTGCCACAGGGAAGCTTATTAGGACCATTACTTTACTAACTATATACAAATGATCTCCCAAAAAAAAAGCAGTGAAAAATCAATAATGCATGCTGATGATACAAAAATTAGGAATAAAGCAATAAATAACATAGAGCTGATGCAGAAAACAGCTGAAACAATGTCTGCATTAAAACAGTGGTTTAATAGTAAGGGATTAAAACTCAACATATCTAAAACTTCTATTGTTCACTTAAAACAAACAAAAGTAGACAATAACATGTTACACCTCACCAATATAAGTACTGCCACCTCAGCAAAAATACTTGGAATATATGTAAATAATCAGTTAAAATGGCAGGAGCATATACATTACATAGCCAAAAGATTAAATTCTGCCTGCTTTAACATGTTCTGCCTGTCCCATATATCAAACTTGGAGACTAGGAGAGTAGTATATTTTAGTTACTTTCACCCTATCATGTTGTATGGAATAATTCTCTGGGGTCATGCAACAAGCTGGGAATCAATATTCAAAACCCAAAAGAAAATAATCCGCATAATAACACACACAGGTCCAAAACAATTTTATAGATCATTATTCAAAAACTTGGAAATTTAACTTTCCCATCGCAATATGTACTAGGGCTTTCCAAGTATATGCATATAAATTTTGACAACCTGTATAGTACACAAATAGAACACGGCTATCAGATCAGAGCCAAAAGTAATTTAAAGCCACTAGCACATAGAGTAACACTATTTGAAGTCCACCATATGCAGGAATAAAAATGTATAATAAATTATCCACTAAAATAAGGCAGACAAAAGATATAGAAACACATTACGCAGTAAGGGAATATCTAGAGGTTAGTGTATAAACATTAATTGTTCTCTCTCCACTTTGTAAAGGCATTTTGCCGATATATTGTACGTTATCAATTGTAAACATCTGTATGAATGTAAATAATATTTGTTTTTTTCATTGACGTGTCACCTGTTTATGGAGCTAATGCTCCCTTTGTAAATGTTTGTGAATAATAATAATAATAATAATAATAATAATAATAATAATAATAATAATAATAATAATAATAATAATAATAATAATAATAATCACTTAACTACCTGTTCTTTCCTTGTTCAGGTAGCTGAAACTCAATACCGGGTCTACTTCCCTATGCACAGAATTTCTAACAGCTCTTAGCTCATCCGTAAGCACTTTCCTAGTTTCTACATTCTCTCTCTCACACCTTTCCTTTGCATTTTCAAACTTTTTGTCTACATTTCTCCTCTACTTAATCCTTCCTGAAGCTCAACTATGTTCACTCGTTCTACATTTATAATTTCTTTTACTTTCCCCTTAAATTCTAGCTGTCGGAGGTCTAAATATTCCCTCAATTTGACACCCTGGCTCCTAAATCCGTCCTCCAGTTTATTGTTAAGCTCTTTACTTAAGTCAGTTACCTGTTCCCTTATTTCCTTCACTTGACTGCTAATTTTGTTCTCTAAATTACTGCCCATTTCATTTATTCTCTCTAATAAAATTCTAAAACTATCTCCCGTAAAATTTAACATTCCGCCACTGCTTCCCGTTCCCATACCTGGATCTTTCTCCCCCACATTGTCCTCCCCGTATACAGTTTCACTATTTGTAAAGGCTTCCATTTCTGTTTTCTTTAACTGCACGCCTTTTCCCTTATCTTGACCTAAAATCTCAACTAATTGATCTGTAATGACTTTCCCACTGTGAAGAAGCATCTACCTGTCTTTTGTCTGAATGCAATACTCATCTACTCATGCATACATAATAAGATCAAAAATTATTAAATTTTAGATGAGTCGCATTTTTTACACATCTGCTTCACTTTCTTAGGTACGAAAGTGAAGCAGATGTGTAAAAAATGCGACTCATCTAAAATTTAATAATTTTTCGCTTCACTGTGGTGTTCCAATACAGTTGAATCTCAAGATCAAAAATGTTTTTACAACAATTACATACTTTCTTAAATCTATGTTTTTATATATATAGACTGACTGTTTTTTTATTTTTCTTCAGTGGCTGGTTGACATTCCTATGTCTCAGTTGCTCGGCGTTCTTATAGAATTTTGGCCGGCCTTTATGCGCCGTTCCTCCAAAGTGTTAACTGTCCATTGTTTCACGTCGTTTTCCTTGATATTGTCCCCCGGTGGTTAATTTATCTCATTTCAGCACCTCGGTGTCAGTTGTCTCACGGCGTCTGTTGCCTCTATCGAGCCCCACGGTGGAAAGCCATCTTGCAGCAGTACTACCTCTCTGCCTCCCGGCTGCACGTACCTGGGTCGACATCGGGACTCCTTCCTCGTTCTCCACATCGTCGTTGGCTGCTTGCTTCACCCTGGGCTCTAGCGGCTTCTCCTGCATGGATTCTTTTTGGGTTCTCAGGGGTTACGGTTGAGACAACACAAACCAACGATACTCTCTTAACTGCTTTTATTAGTCCTTGCATTCGTGGAACCCGGGCACTTGAATAACTGCACTTCCGGCGGACATTTTATAGTACATTTTATTAGACGTGGTACTTCGTCGAACACACCTGAAGGAGGTATACAATACTGCAATGAACAACTGAGTAGCAAACTAAGTAGCAACTGAGTAACAACTGAGGGATGAGTAGGGGATACCACCCTCTTATATACACGCAGCACTGCGTCACTAGCAAAAACTAAGGGTGTATTGACCTGTATAACGGTATGTAAAATAGCTAGCATACCATTCTATTGTCCAAACATCCGCTCGTTCTAGGTTGTCGTCCGGGAGTGCAGGGTTTCTCACGTATGTCTGCCCACGTCCATCACAATGTTTCTTCAAGTCTACAATTTTACTTATTTACAGTTCTTAAATTCATGAGTAATTACTAAACATATTAGTAAATAAATAATTGATCCAAGGACCAAAGTTCCTGTTCCATGATGAAGAGCTCTTAGTTAAGAAGGCCTCTTGTTAGATATACAAAATATAGGTGCACCTAATACATCAAAGCCACAGAAAAATTATTGTTCCAGTTACAGTAAGAAAGGAATATATCAGGTAAATTAAATTTGTGACAATGAAAAAACTGTAGCTTTTGATTGATGACACTATAAGTGCTAATGGTTATAAAATGGCAAATTTAATGGTTACTGTATTAAAAAGAAACTGCTGCTGTCCTCTATAGAAATGCCAATTAGTAATTGTGTAGCAATAGCTATAGTGCTTAATGAAGCTTTGTATACATGGCCAAATGGTGTTAAATAACTCAAGGTACGTCTTCTGTTTATAGACTCAGCAGCATATATTAGGAAAGTTGCACAAAATAAGAGTCTCTAATGTGATTCATGTAAATTGCATTGTTTGTGCTTGTCATATATTTTGTGAAAGAATACAAACCCTTATCCTAAAAGGGATAAGTTAGTCTCCAGTAGGAAAGAACTGTAAAAGCTTTGAGTGGATTGATGCTTTTAATACTATTAATCAAGATTTTCCATTGTCTCCTAAATCACTAGTCACATTGTGGCACTGATCTTAAAGTGGTGTATATTACTGCAGATAATTTTGAAGCTTTTGCATCACTAGTAAATGAAGAGGGCATTCTACAATTGAGATTATTATGGCCTTAGAATGTCATACAATTTTAAAATGAGACTTGGCCTTTTTATATTCTAATTTGGTTTCTTTGTATTTCGATAACCAAACTAGGAACTTCTTCTGACTTATTAAGTGGATAATTTAAAGATACAGTTTGTTTAAAAACAAACACCAAGCCTTGTTTGTCAAGCCTTGTTTGAGGACTATGAGGACACCAACCCAGGTTAAAGCAGTTGTAATTTTGGAAGGCTAATGCATAACTTGATAGTATGTTTGTTGGTGATATTCTGCTGTTCAGGTATACAACGGTAACGTTGTGTGATGTAGAACGTTCATGTTCCCAATATAAGGCATTACTGAATGATAACAGCCAAGGCAGTGAGATGCACATACTGGAAATAAATTTGTTATGCAGTGCAATTCCAAAATGTGTGTTTCTGAAGTCCTTTTTTAAGTTGTGGATTTTTTGTTCACATTTTCAGCTGTTTGATGACTCCAAAGTAAGTGAAGTTGAGTACAAATATACTGACTCATAAATCAAACTAAAAAATGAGGACTACTGCACTGTTAATAATGTTTCTGCTTTTAATATTTATAACTATTTTCTTAGTCACCAAACAGCTGAGGATGAGATCGAATGATATTGAAAACGTTTGAATGATAAAACAAGTGAAGTTTGAGTGTAAACATAGTGACACATAAATCAAACTCAAATAAGAGGAATACTTCACTGTTAATAATGCTTCTGCTTTTAATATTTATAACTATTATATTTGTCACCAAACAGCTTAGGATGACATCGAATGATCTTAAAAACATTTCAGTTTTACAACATAGTAAGTGAAGTTGAGTGTAAACATAGTGACTTATAAATCAAACTCAAAAATACAATCACTTTGTTTACCCCAAAACCTTATTTGCTACTTGAATCAGGATGTGTGCATTATCTTTGAGTTGACTGCAGAAACTAGAGAATCAATTGGTTCACTGTAGCTTATTGTTCAAGAGGCACTTTAGAAAACTTTTTACTTTGAAAATCTATTTTTGTAAACACACAGTAATCTTAAAACTTTAATTTGGAAATGTTATCATATAGTGGTTCACTGCTGTTAGCTAAGTCCTCACATCAGGTAAAAGCATTGAGAGTTAAGTAGCTTTACCTCCTCCTCCCCAAAATCTGCTAGTCAAATAAAACATTAAAGGTGAAATAGAAAAGGGGAAACAAAGGCAAGAGCAATGGTATCAGAGTATCGGGAATGAGGACACTATATGTACTATTAATGAGGGGATATGATAACATGCTTATGGTGTTAATTCTATATAAGTACACGCTGCTAGAGCTAATTTGTAGCCTACCAAGATATGTGTGGGTGTTGTGTGTAAACTATTTTATTTATCTTCTTAGGCATTTGTTAAAGTGTTATTTTTTAATTGCAGGAAACTTTTGCAGAGCCGAAGCAGGAAAATGAGAATCTGCTATCGTTACAGTTATCAAGGTAATAGTGGAACACTTAAAACTGTCAAATTAATATGTCTAGATGCACACCAATGAATACAAAATGTTAGTCATGTGTTTAACCAAAATTTGTCTAAGTCCTTCTTGCCACAGCATCTTGTTTATACTATCAGCAGGAATTTGTCACAAGTTCCAAATGTTAGCATTAGTAACCCATATGATCAATAAAGGTAACCAAATTTATAAGTTAAACTTCTTTAACAACTAAGTATCAATATTGTGACTTTGTGGTTTCGTAGAATTAAAACTCCAGGTTGCAGATATTCAAAATGCTCTTTATTTCCGTAGAAAGACACTTGTTCAACTCTGATATAAGCAGAATGCCTAACACACACGTACAAAACCTTCAGGTCCATCTGACACACGTCTTCCCTGCATTATTGACAACTCTCTACTGAGTGCTTCTCTACCCTCCCATCCTATTTATACACGAGCAGCTGCTTCTCGCAGGTTGGGGAAGTTTCTCGACACATCACGAAGCCTCGCGGTGCTTCACGATGGCTGGCGAAGGTGAGAGAACTGTCCAGACATTTCGTTGGTTCTTTCTTTCCCTGCCCCGTCTCTGCTAGTGTGTGCATAGGCGTGCCTTGGGCGCTATCTGTCTCTTTCACTCTGCGCTTCCTTCTCTCCGGCGTTTGCTTATGAGCGGCCTCGTGGCACTATAGACACAAAACATGAGAATATATGTCTTGTACCGCATTACTAAACCTTGTATGTAGTATATACATATACTTCTTTTTCCTTCTCCTAATGATATTGAATGAAGACATTGCAGCTATTTGTTTTAGATATGCTTATTTTACATTTTATATTTCGCTTCTGCCAGGATTAGCTCTACTACCAGATTTAGGACTTCATGTGTGAACAGAAATTACAAAGGACCTGACAGACGATCACAGGTCGTTATGCCTTGCATTTCCAGAAAAAAAATCTATCACAGATGTAATATAATATTCTCGGACAAGGTTATATTTTCTTGCACATGTAAAACAAAGATGATTGTGAATCATCCCTCATTGTCAGATTTGAGCCCTATTGGGAATTTTTGGGCTGAGACAAAACAGTTGCTGTGTTCTAATTTGCTTGTGGATAGGTGAATGAGAAAAATGGCCTCTGGCCAAAACTGAAGAAGCTTTGTATCTGGAGCTTCTTATATACCTTTTGGTATGATTTAACTTTTTCTGTACCTTGAAGATTGATAGCAGGTGTCCAAATATCGGTCATTATTTATGCTTAATTTTGTGATTTAGTTCTACCAGATAATATTTTATTTATACTTATTATTTGAATTATTTAACTCAAGTATTGCAGAATTATCTTTCATGCATAGAAATGCCAAAGTTATGTTAATGCTGCATTAATATTAATATTATCTTCAGCATAGTTATATAATTATTGAAAGTGAGAAATGAAAAGCAGTGTGAGATATGAATCTAGAAACTTACGGATGGAAGCAGTGCCTTCTTAACCTCTCAGCCATGTAATGTTATTGTATGTTCTGTTTTTTATTATGTATTAGTGAACCACTATGCTGTCAGAGCAACTTCTACAGTACTTTTGAGTGTATTGTGAACACAGCTTTCACGAAGATACACACCTAGAATCTGTGCATGGCTCAAAGATTGAGAGTTGTGAAACACCTATTATGTCCCTAATTTCATTTTCATTAGAATTAAGGTTATAATGATTTAGCATTTCATTCATCTCAATTTTCTTTTAGCATGTATAAAGCTAAAAATAATTGGTTTGCATGTTACTGTGATTTTGTGGGTTCGCAAAATTGAAAGTTCTATTTGCAGAAATACAAAATGTTCTTTATTTCCCTAGAAAACACTTTGGTGAACCCCTACAATAGTAGAATCGCGTCACTTACAGAATTCCAGTCTTCAAAAGTCGCCATCCACAAACAAAAGCATTCACTGTTAAAATACAGTTGCAGGCACACGATTCAGTTCCAATTACACTCTGACTCTCACTGGCAATCACGCTTCCCTTTTATACGACCGTTCAAGATTCCAGACGGTTGTGGAATATGCTCTATCAATCAAGATGTCAGTAGAACTTTCTAGTTATCTATCTTTATATGTTTCGGCAAGCCTCTTTTCTCCATGCTGCATTATCTGTCCCTTATCTCTGCGCTACATTATATGCCCCTTTCTTTGCTCCATCCTACCGAACAGCACCATCGTAGCGGGCCAGATGATCCAGGTCTACCACCAACATGCTTCCTCAGGGAACCTTCTGAATGCGGTAGACCACGTCGTTAATCCTCTTTACCATCCGGTACGGCCCTTGCCATGGTTGCAGAAGTTTCGGGCAGCATCCATTGGTCCGGGTAGGGTGGTACACAAAGACCAGGTCACCTTGCTGGAATCCTTGGCTGTTGGCTTGCCTGTCGTGTCGGTTCTTCATGCGGTTGCATGCTTTCTGTATGTTCTGTGGAGCCATATCATGCATGTCGTGGATATGATCCACGAGGTTCTCCACATACTCGGTTGCTGGCTGTTTTGCAACCGGGGAGCTCCCAAAAGGCCAGTTCACAAGGGAGTCGTAACTCTCGGCCGAATATTAAGCTGGCTGGTCTCATGCCAGTGGTGTCGTGTATGGATGAGTGGTGGGCCAGCAAGAACATTGGAACCTTCACGTACGATGATGATGATGAGTATAAGGGTGCTCGACTGCAGAGGTCATCAGCGCCCTTTTTAAAACAAACTGGTCATGGCAAAAGCCAGATATAAGTTCCTCCAAAACACTACAAATATGTCAATAGACTTACAAAATATACATACACATAAAAAAAAACTATAAAAACAATACAAATATACTCTAGAATGTCATAAATTCTATTCACTAAGTCCTAAAATCTAATCTAGAAAAGAATCTAAAAACCTTCACTACTGCGTTATCGTCCGCTAGCATTTCTGCAAAGCTGACCGTTAGCTGCATAGACGTCCTAAGGTCTGCTAGGTGAAAACACTCTAGCAGCACGTGTCATACAGACAACGCGTCATTGCAAAATGGACACAGTGTGGAAGGCTCCTTTTAAAAAAGAAAACTATGAGTAAAAAAGCAGTGCCCAATGCGCAACCGAGCCAAAGTCACCTACTGACGATGAGATGACCGACAGGAGGTAACCCAGGGAATCGGAAGTTCTTTGACAGTACTAAGTTTATTATTGCGGAGAGCGGACCACTCTTCCTGCCAGCAGGTTTGCACAGCTCTCCACAATACGACCCTAAAATCTTCCGATGTCACACATGGTACTCGAACCCTGGGCTTCATGGTAGCCATCTTGGCTGCCGAATCTGCCATTCCATTCCCCCTCAAGCCTATGTGACCAGTGATCCATGCGCACACCATGTTTATGCCAGAAGCGTATAAAATGTGGAGGGCATCCTGTATACGCTGCACAATAGGGTGGTAGTTGTACAGCTGCCATAGGCTTTGAAGTGCACTGAGGGAATCACTTGGGATTAAGCAGTTCCCCAATTTTCGTCGACGTACGTGTAAAATGGCCCGGTATATTGCATAAAGCTCTGCAGTAAAAATGGAAGTGCTAGTGTGGAATCCGAATGTATATGGTTTGGTTCCACACACATAAGCACAACAAACACCATTTGAGTTCTTGGAGCCATCAGTATAAATTACAAAATGGTCCTCATATCGCGATAAAAATTCTAAAAAACATGTGCGGATACTAGACATGTTAGATTTATCATATTTTGTCATGCCCAGATCAACGTGGGACGCTCTGCACAACCAAGGAGGGTATGTCCTCTCCCTCCTAGGATACATCTTGGGCATTTCAGTATCAAGATGTCTAAGGAGCTCCCGGAAACGAAAACCAGGCGGTTTTGGTTTAATAGAAGTGTTCCTATAATGCACGTTCATGAAGATATTAAAGAACGGCGTAAACGTTGGATTTGAGGGCATGCAATTAAATCCACAGCCATAATTTGCCAATAGCATGTTGCGCCTCTACTGTAGAGTAGGTTCTGCAGACTCAGCATACAGGCTTATAACTCGGCTCGTTGGAAATGCCCCAACTGCTATACGTATGCCACAATTATGGACTGTGTCTAATCTCTTCAGCACAGATGGTCTTGCTGAGCCGTAAACGATACTACCATAATCTAATTTGGAACGGATGAGTGTGCGATAAAGTCGCAGTAACACTGTACGATCCGCTCCCCACGATTTTCCACTTAGTACCCGCAAGATTTTTAATGATCGGTCACATCGTGCTTTCGGGTGTGCTATATGTGACGACCAACTAAGTTTTCTATCAAATATCAATCCAAGGAACCTCGTCTCATCTGCAAAAGGTAGTAGAGCAGCGCCTAGCCGGAGCCTTGAAGGTAGTTGATTCTGCTGACGCCAGAAGCTAACACAGATGGTTTTCTCAGTGGAGAATCGGAAGCCGTTTTTTAAACGCCAATCCTTAAGGTTGTCCAAGGTGGTCTGAAGACGGCGCTCTAAAAACGGAGTGTGCTAAGATGTACAGTAGATGGCAAAGTCGTCTACAAATAGGCATGACGAGACCCCCGGAGGTACACATTTCGAGATAGAATTAATCGCAATAGCAAACAACGTAACACTTAGTACCCATCCCTGTGGGACACCGTTCTCTTGAGTGAGTGAGTGAGTGGGGTTTTAGGGCCCGTCGACAACAAGGTCATTTGGGCCCTAAGTCAACATTAAAACCTAAAAGCTACACTAATCAAGCTAAAAAGGTAAAATACTATAAAAATATTCAACTATTAAAAGTACATAAAAACTCATCCCAGTCAAAATAATTTAAAAGCTCTAAAATTTATAAATATAAAATTCAAGTCATACTTGTGTATTAAAACCGATTTTAAAAACAAACCGCAGTGCCTTATCCACGGCCACTGGGTCGTCACCTAAAATACTGGGCAAGTTAGCTCCCAAGCCTATTGACTGGCGAACGCGGGCGTACTGTGGGCAATCCAGCAGTACGTGCCGCACCATGAGGCGTACTGCACACGGGGCACACACAGGGGCCGGTTCCCCTCTTAATAGATGGCCATGTGTCGCTCGTGTGTGCCCAATTCTCAGCCGGGTGAGTATCACCTCGGCTCGCCGGTTATCCCTGCAGGAAGTTAGCCAGGGTTGTACGCTCTCCTTTATTGCCCGGAGTTGCGTGCCTTTCAAAGCTGTCCAGGAGTGCTGCCAAGCAGATAGTAGTTGGCGACGGAAAAAACGTTGCACACACTGGTACGGCACCGTAGTTGTTAAACTCCGGGGCAAACGGCAAGCGGACTCAGCAGCCGCGTCCGCCTCCTCGTTCCCGGAAATCCCAACTTGGCCTGGGGTCCAAGTAAAAACAAAATTGTATCCCCAACCGAGCATTTGCGAGATCTGGGTCTGTATTTTTAAAACCAGTGTGTGAGTGGCAGTGTGCTGTTGCAAGGCCTGAAGCGCACTTAGGGAGTCAGTACAGATGATAAAAGAGCCAGGAGCTAACTTTCAAATAAAAAGGAGCAAATAAAAGATGGCATACAGCTCTGCTGAGAAGACCGAAGTGGAGTCCAGAAGTCGCCGTTCTCTTGAACAAAAAGGCCCGAAGAAGCCGAGCCAACCCTTACTCGGTATACGCGGTCTTTCAAGAATTCCTGAAGGAAGAGTGGTAGGCGTCCACGTATATTCCAGGAGTGCAGAATACGTAGCAACCCTGCCCGCCAACACGTATCATAAGCCTTTTCGAGGTCAAAAAATATTCCGACTGTTTGACAGTTTTTAAGAAAACCGTTCATAATCTGTGTCGACATGGACATAAGATGATCCACTGTTGAAGAGCGTCGTCGAAAACCGCACTGGATGTTATTCAGTAGGTTGTGCGTTTCCAGCCACCATAACAACCATCCATTTATCATGCGTTCCATCACCTTGCAGACGCAACTGGTGAGGGAAATAGGATGGTAGCTAGAAGGGAGGTGACGGTCCTTGCCCGCTTTTAATATAGGAATAATGATGGACTCTCGCCACTTGTCAGGAAACGTGGCATCAACCCAAACACGGTTATCGAGCTCGAGCAGGAATTCCTTACCTTCAGGTGAGAGATGTAGCATTTGAACGTCAATTCCGTCCTGTCCTGGTGCTGTCAGTCGCGATGATAAAGAGCGTGTTCTAACTCTGCCAAGGTGAAGAGGCGGTTATAATATTCAAGGTTCCTGGAACTGAACACGAAACCTTGAGATTCTACCTGAGTCTTAATTGAGATAAACTCAGGAGTATAATTACTGGAGCTAGACACCTGAGCGAAAGCACAGCCGAAGGTGTTAACCACGACAAACGCATCAACAAAAACTCCTGCAGGTGTTTTCAGACCAGCGATTGGCAATTGGGTTGATTTTCCGGCCACGCGTCATAACCATACAACAGATGAAGGTGTACATCTGTTAAAAGATGATACAAAGTTGCTCCATGAGATCTTTTTGCTATCCTTAAGTATTTGTCTAGACTTTGCACGCGCTTTCTTGTACTCAGTTAGATTACTTAGGGTAGGGTGTCGTTGGAATACCCTCAGAGCACGTCTACGAGCACGAATAGCACTCCGGCAGTCATTGGTCCACCATGGGACAGGAAATCGACCGGGTTGGGTAACCGAACGTGGAATAGACTGTTCTGCAGCGGAAAGAATTTTCTCTGTGAGATGATCAACCAAATCATTCACAGAATCGTGCTCGTTGTAATTAAAGACAGCCAACTGGGTGTAAAGGTTCCAGTTGGCACGATCAAAGCGCCATCTAGGGATACGTGAGGGAGACATCTTGTGCTAAGAGACCAAGAAGACAAGGGAAGTGGTCGCTGGAATGTAAATCAGAGATGACATTCCACTGTAATGAAACTGCTAACTGGGATGAACACTGCCAAATCAATGTGCGAATAGGTGTTAAAGGCGTCTGAAAGGAACTTTGGCTCTCCGGTATTCAGGAGAACCAAGTTATTGCTCTCCAAGAATTTTTGCAATGAGGTTGCCTCTTGAACATGCCCGAGTTGAGCCCCAAAGTGGGTGATGGGCATTAAAGTCTCCAACTATTAGAAATGGTGTTGAAAGTTGGGAAACCAGATCTTCAAAGTCAATTAACGAGAGGTCATCTGATGGCGGTAGATATACATTGCAAATGCAAAATTCGATTGATGGCAGCTTAATCCTTACAGCTACAGATTGTATATCAGATTGTAGCTGTAACGGATCTACAAATATGTCATTCCTGAGGAGCATCATAGGGCCCCCGTGAGGTGGAATGCCCTCTTCTGTTTCAATATCACACCTCAATGGTGTGTAGCGTCTGATTTTAAACTTGTCTTGCGGTCGTAGCTTAGTCTCTTGTAAGCATACAAGGGGTTATGCTTACTGAGCAAAAGTTCCAGTTCTGGTCGATGTGCTCTTAAACCCCCTATGTTCCATTGGAGGATAGCCATTGGAACTATGGAGATAGGATGTAAAAGTTGGTCTACATTAAGACGACTTTAACGGTGGCCGAATCAGTTTACCCTATTTCTTCGGTATAGGGCTAACACCTGTTTCTTCTTCGTCGGGTTTATCCTGGCGCTTCTGCGTTGCCGTTCTTGCAGTGTGGTCCGTATCCTCGCGGTCCATCTCTACAGATGAGGCCCCCTTGCCGATAGAGAACTTCGGTTCGAGGATCCCAAAACGGTTGGACACGGAGAGCGATGAGGATGACAATTGTCGATCCGTGTCCTCACCTGAAGATTCTTCTGAGGAGGAACTTTTCGACGCTCTAGGGCTGTTTTTTCTGCTGGTAGTTTTGCTGTGCTCTTTGAGGAAGTCAGATTTCGTGTGGCTGGTCTTGAATTGTTTAGGCGGGGCTTCGTACACAACGGACTTCTGAGTCTTGGAGGTAGATGCTTTAGCCAGTGACAGTAATGTCGATCGCCTTCCCGATGGCAGCTTGTATGGCGTAGGTGTTGAGCGGGCTGATTTCTTAGCAAGCTTCGTAGATGATGGAATTATGATCTTCTCAGCGATAGTGGCCTCAGCGATAGCGTTTGTATGAGTGGCGATCTCTCTCCTCTGTACCGGCTTAGCCGCTACTGAGCTGTAAGTAGCGGACCGCGGGATGGATGGTATTCGAGTACGCACGAGCTTCCGGGCTTCTGAGAAGGAAACCTCTTTCACCCGGATCTCCTGGATCGCCCTCTCCTCTGCAAAGCGTGGGCACTCTCGGGAGCTGGATGGGTGGTCACCAGCACAGTTCGCGCATTTAACTGGCGCCGAGCACGCACCATCGTGCTGCGTCATCGCACAGTTACACATTGTACACATGGAGTTACAAAACGCGCTGGTGTGCCCGAAGCGCTGGCACTTGTAGCATCTGAGCGGGTTTTGTATGTATGGGCGTACCTCGATGGTTTCACTCCCTGCCCTGATCCTTTGAGGGAGATCTACCTGATCATAGGTCAGGAACAGGGTACGGGTAGGCACCATGTCCCCTCGCTCTCTTCGCTGAACCCGGTACACAGCCGCCACATCTTGCTCTTGTAGATTTAGCCAGGATTTCTTCGTTTGTCATGCCGTCCAGAGCAGGGGTGTTGACCACACCACGCGAGGAGTTGAGGCTCTTATGGACGGTAACGGTCACCGGGTAGCTGCCTAACAAATTTGCCTTCAACAGTATTATTGCTTGGGAGACAGAATGCGCTTCTACCAGGAGCATACCATTTCTGGATCTAGTACAGGACTTCACAGGGCCAGCTATCTTATCCAAGCCTTTCTGGATAACAAAAGGGTTAAGAGATAAAATGTTCTTTCCTTCCTCTGTTCTGGTTATTACTAAGTAGCAAGGACCAATGGACTCAACTACTTCCTTTCCAATTACCTTCACACTTTTTGGGTGTTTAAGAGAGTGCACCATAGCGATAGTATCCTCCACCATTACAAACGTCTCCGATGGCGTGCTCACATCCTGGGCGCCACCCCGGCTTAGGTGAGAGTCCTGGCCTGGACCTTGTTCACCTTAGGGTCACACCTCCCAGTGAAAAGACAGAGGTACCCAATCGCCTTCAGGAGTGTTACAGCTCATGCAATGGCCCCTCCTCGGGACTGACCTTTATCAGCGGATACGAACACAGTCCTACGGGATAACCAGGGGCTGGGAGTTATGTGTTACCCAGTCACCCCTTGCGCCTTGTGCGCGTGGAAGTTTTCAGACATATGTTCAGGGAGGTAAAAGAAAGGAAAAATAAATAAAAGGGGTCAAACACCGAAGTGAACCATGGTTTGGGCGTTTGAGGGAACACTCTTACCTCGCAGAGGAACCCAGTCGAGAGATTTTACCAGAGCCTCTTCTGCCAGTTGTTTGGGGTTACTGATGGGCCTTCTCGGCAGCCGTAGCGGTTCTGGGGTACACCAAGTCCCCACCGTACATCACCCCATCAGTCAATCCCCTACTTCCTGTTGCCCACGCCTCGGGACGAGGATCGCAGAGGTTGGATTTTGAGGGGCCTTCACGTACGAGCCTTGCAGATGGCTGGCCACGACCTTCCTCCGTTGTCCTTCTAAGGTTTCGATGTACCCCTCCTCCATCCTGTCCAACTGCGGATATAGGGGTGTTGTGCGGGTCCTGTTCGCCCCCAAGACTGTCCAGTGCCTCCTTCATCAGGTGAGACTCAAAATTGGTCGCTATAGTGTTTTAACGATACCCCACACCGACTGAACAGTTGCTTCACGAGACAGTTTGTGATTGACTTCGCTTGGTGGTTCGGGATGGCATACACCTCCGGCCACTTGGTGAAGTAATCCACGGCAACTATCAGATACTTGTTGCCTGGGTGGGACACTCCAGCTATGTCGACAGCGATGCGTTCGAATGGCGCTCGGACGTTATTTTGCTGCATGCCACCCCGGCTCCTAGTCTAGGGGCCTCAACTCGCCACGCGCACTTGAAATTGACGGCACCATCTCTCAGCGTCTGCTTGGAGCCTCAGCAAGTAGTAGCGCTGTCGGAGTGTGCCGATCGTTCGGTTTGCTCCCAGGTGTCCTCCAATGCAATGGTTGCTGTCGTCGGTGTCCAAAATGAAGGCGCCTCTTGGTTGTGGGGATCCCAAAATAGGAACACTGCAAAGTGACTTCTTCAGCTGCTGGAAAGCGCCTTCGGCGTCTTCCGTCGACGCATAAAATTGGTGTTCTTCTGTCAGGCGGGTGAGGGGCTTGGCGATGTTGGAGAAGCCCTTTATGAGGCGGCGGTAGTAACTGCACAGCCCAGGAAACTACACTATTATCTCTTATGCTTCGGCCGAGGCAAAAGTCTCACGGTCTGTGTCTTCTCCGGGTCTTTGGCCATTCCGGTTGGTGAAACTATGTGGCCCACGTGGTTGACTTCCTTGCAGAAGAGCTGGCACTTCTTTGCGTTCAGCTTCCATTTGGTTGCCTGTAGTCTCTGTAGCACCTTGCCCTGGTTGTGGAGATGGTCTTCCAGGGTCTTACCGACGATCTTGATGTCCAGGTATAGCAGGCAGGGGTCATAAGGCAGTCCTCTCATCACTGACCCCTTTAGGCATTGGAAGGTTGCTGGTGTGTTGCAGAGGCCAAAGAGTATAACTGTGAACTGCCAAAGCCCTTGGCCTGTCAGGCATGCGGTCTTCTCCTTGTCTCTCGGGTCCAGAGCTACCAGCCAGTAACCCGACTTCAGGTCCTGAACCACTACGTAGGAGCAAGCGTGTCCAGGGTTTCGTCAATCCGGGGTAAGCGGAATCGGTCCCTCCTGATGACAGCGTTCAGTTTCCTGTAGTCCACGCAGAGGCGTAGCTCGCCGTTCTTCGTTACCAAGACTACAGGGGAACGCCAAGGGCTCTCATACTTATATCAGTCCCGTGGATCTCATGTCCTCCGGATTGTTGCGTTCCGCCGCTTGTTTCGCCTGCGGAACGTGTCTTGGTGGTTGCCGAATAGACCGGGCATCTCCGTAGTCAGTGCGATAGAGCACTGTCCGTGCAGCCGTAGTTGCAATTGCCTTGGTTGAAGACTAGCTGGTATCGTCTCAGTAGTTGTCAAACTTGCTAGAGCTGTTCTGCGGTCAGGTGGTCATCCGCCCCAGGTGTAGCGCCGGCACCTCCTCCAGTGCCTTCTCTATTGGTGTTACACTGACTGCGGGCTCCCACTACCCTAACTCCGTCCCGGCCTGGACGTCGTTATCGGTGTCCGTTGGGTTGAGCAACCTCACCAGCACCTCCTCTTGGCACGGCAACAATGTCATAGCTCCACAGAGCCCATGCACAGGTTCTTCTGGGCCAGCATCATGTTGAGCGTCCACTGGCCTTCCAGTCGCGCCATCACCACCACCTCGCTTCTCGCGAGGACAACCACGTCTTCCTTCAGGATGACCCTGTAAATTACCAGGCGCTTCTCGGGTTGCCGGAGTTATGACCTCTTCTCCATTGAGCCGTATGACTTCCCTGCCGACTTCGACCGTTGCCTCGTGGCTCCTGAGGGCATGCAGTCCTAGTATCACCTCCTCAGCCACCTTCGCGTCGTACATTCACTGATGCACGGCACTCCGTCCCATGGTCAACTTCAACAGAGCCTCCTCCACAAGCAAGGTGTTGCCCTATGCCGTCATAAGCTGGTATGGTCGGCTCGGCTTCCTCGTCGGCAAACTCCTACCTATGTCAGGTCTAAGGATGGCACGGCGGCTCCGGATTCCACAAGCACGCGACACGGCTCTAATCCATACGCCAACTTATGGCGCGCAGTGTAACTGGAGGTGATGGTGATGACGGCGCCGTCGTGCCCCTTGCCACGCCGGTCTTTACTCGTCTCTTCGGCTACTCTTCCTGGTGTGGGCAGTCTCTCCAGGTGTCCCGTCTGGCCACAACCCAACACTCGCCACTAGGTCTTCACCGGCGTCCCTCGTCTGGCCTTCGGTCTCCAGTGTAGCGTATACTCGAGGTTCTTGTCTGGATAGCCGTCATTTTGGCCGCCTCCATTCTCACTGCTGCCATTAGCGCCTCGCGCATAGTTTTGTAGTCGCCGAGCATTAGGCGCTGACGTATCTCGGTGCCTCTTACCTCGTCAATGAAGGTGTAGATGGCTTCCCGGGATACGAGCTCTAGTGGGAGGTCTACTAAGGCTTTGCTAGCCAGCTGCTCGATTGCCATGGCGAACTCCTGCAGTGCCTCTCCTGGCTGCTGTGACCTTGACTTTAATTGGCTGCTGCTAACCGGTGGTTTCCGAAATGGTTCTCCAGGGCCTCCCAGATGTCCTTGGGCACCGCCGCTGTCTGGACCGCGCTTAGGACTTCTGCGGCGTGACCCTGGAGTCCGACTATTGGCTGTGCGGCCTCTTTCTCTGCTGACCACTTCTTGTGCTTGGCCACTCTGTCGAATTGAAGGCGGAAGCCTTCGAACGTTGACGTGTGGTGTGACGCGCGCAGATGTTGTGTCCCGGCGCGTAGGCCTTCAAGTTCTTCACCTTCTGCCGACGATGTCTTCTACCATGGCGTTCAGGTACTTGGAGTTGCTGCCGGCCTTTCCCTCCAGGTCGTTAACGCGGTTTGCCTGGTCTCTCTCCTCTCGTCCACTTTACCCATCCCATTGCCCATTTCCGTGACGTCCTCCTTCACGCCGGCCAACTGTTCCTCAAATTTGGCGATGCGGGCCTCGTTCGCAGCGTTCATTTATGTGCTTAATGCGGCCTTCATTGCAGTCATCATCGCGGCCAGGTTGTTCTTTGTCGTCTCGAGCTTCGCGGCCAGGTTCTTGTTCGCAGTTTCCGTATTCGCAGAAAGGTTGTCAGTCGCTGCTCTCATTTCTTTCAACTCTTCTAGCATTTCTGCCGATGTCGCGTCAGTTGTCGTATGCTTCACTTTTTGACACCAATTGTGACTTTGTGGATTCATAAAATTAAAAGTACTATTGGCAGAGATTCAAAATGTTCTTTATTTTCGCAACTTCAAGCCATACAATAGCAGAATTACGTCACGTACACAGTTACAATCTTTCAAGGTCGCCGTGCACAGAGTAAAGTGTTCACTTTGAAAATACAGCTGCAGGCACACGATTCATTTCCGATTACACTCTGACTTAAATGTGATCACGTCTTTTTCTCATATGACCATTCATGATTCCAGACTGTTGTGGAATCTTTTGTGTCAATCAAGTTGTCACTAGAACTTTCTAGTTATCTATTTGTTTTGGCAAGCCTTTTATCTCCGCGATGCATTATCTGTCCGTTATTCCCGTGCTTCACTATCAGCCCCTTTGTGTGCGTCGGCCGCCAGTCGCGACATTGCTTATGCACTTCACCAATTAGCCCAAGCTCACAACGTACAAAGTAGAAGTTTGAAAAACGTACTTTATTATATAAGTATTATATCGTCTAGTATTGCTGTAGGTACGTAAAATATTTGATTTGAAAGAACAGTCCGATTTTTATGTTCCATTTTAACTTGGGGTATTAAATTGTAGCGAACAAACCCAAGGTATGCAATAACTAGTTTGATAATTTTAGTAAAATGGCAGAATGTTTCTTATTGTCTCATTAGGAATTCTCTTTAATAAGATCCCATGATTTGCCTATGACTGGTTTCAATATTTTAATTTTTCAGATGTCTAGTTTTCACCTTTACTTTTGTTATATTGTTTCTGTTGTCACATGCCTACCAAAAAAACTTGTGACACCAAGAACATAAGCTAATCAGCAGAAGGAATGAAGAACATAATGTTTACCTTGTTTTTTAAGGTTTCATTTGCACCAGGAGAGAACCTAGGAAACCCTCTCTAAGTATCCTGTTATTTTAGAACAGCATTGTGACAATGACCTGGACCAGGAATTAGGATTTAACTGCAGTTTCAGAACTTGTGAAAAACATTCTGCCCCCAAACTGGCCACAAACTAAACCCAAGAAAATGTTCCTTACATTATTGTTTCCAATGTTTAATTACTCTTAAAGTGCCTTTTTAGACACTTTAGGTCCTCAACTTCTTAACCATTCTAATTACCCAGAAACAGATATAGAGGCTCGTGCTTCAATGCCTAACTCTATTTATTTATAATTAATAAATATTTGAGGGAAAATGTATCACTGTATTGTTAATATGGTTTGATTTATTTCAGCTTATCTTCAAAAGGTGTTTCGGAAGAAAGCAGTATCTCCAGTTCCCTCATACATTCAGAACCAAGAGGGCACTGCCATATGGAAAAGAAAACAGCCAAGTTTGCAGACAAATCATGTTATGAATATCACAGATCTGAGAAGTCTGTCATACTCAAATCTGAGCCAAGACCATACAAGTGTAACAGATGTGAGAAGTCTTTTAAACAGAAGTCCCACTTAAACAAGCATATTGTGTTACACTCAGATACAAGACCATACAAGTGTAACAAATGTGAGAAATCTTTTAAACAGAAGCATACCTTAACCGATCATATTCTGTTGCACTCGGATACAAGATCATACAAGTGTGACAAATGTGAGAAGTCTTTTAAACGAAAGTGCAGCTTAAGCAAACATAATGTGTTGCATTCAGATATAAGATTATACAAGTGTAACAAATGTGATAAATCTTTTAAACATAAGTCCTACATAGACCAGCATATTCTCTTACATTCGGACATAAGACCATACAAGTGCGACATGTGTGAGAAGTCTTTTAAACAGAAACCTGCCTTATACAAACATATTCTGTTACATTCAGATATAAAACCATACAAGTGTGTTAAATGTGAGAGGTCTTTTAAGCAGAAGACCCAGTTAAACCAACATATTCGGTTACATTCAGATACAAGACCATATAAGTGTGTCAAATGTGGAAAGTCTTTTAAACAGAAGTCCCACTTAAACCAGCATATTCTGGTACATTCGGATACACGAGCATACAAGTGTGACAGATGTGAGAGGTCTTTTAAACACAAGTACTGCTTAGTCGGACATATCCGGTTACATTCAGATACAAGTCCATACAAGTGTAACAAATGTGAGAAATCCTTTAAACAGAAGACCCAGTTAAACCAACATATTCGGCTACATTCAGATACAACACCATAGAAGTGTAGCAAATGTAGGAACTTTTTTAACATATTCGGCTACATTCAGATACAAGACTGTACAAGTGTGTCAAATGCGAGTAGTGCTTCAAGGGAGTATTCTTTCTGGCTTAAGACAACGTACACAGTCACATTCAGACATTAGACCATACCAGTGTAACAGGTGGGTTAAGTTTTGAAATGCAAGTGTGAATTAGATATTTTCTAATATATTCAGGAAAAGAAACACAAATATAAGACTTGAAATGATGTAATAATTTACAGCATAATATTTTTTGTGCTGATGTGACCCAACATACAAAGACATTTTGTGGCAAAAGACGTTCAAAGAAGGTCATGCTGTCCATTAATCTCATATAGCGGTAAATGAATGCTCAGTTATCAGAACATATTTTAAGGCAGTTGGAGAAAATGATAACGCAAGTGAAAATTGGGCAGAACATAACAGAAAATTTTGTGGTGAATTGATTTAAATTCATTCAATGCACTAATAGCCAAAAGGGCCTGGGAATATTGAACAGAAAAAAAGTGATGTACAGTTTTGTTGCTAATGCACTTGAATACTGTATCTAAGATGCTTTATGAAGGTAGTCTGAAAAGTTGTGTCCTGATAGTGGAAAGGACATTCATGCTTTGAAGGTAGTTTTATTTTTCAACATAATCTGCTTTAATATTAATACATTTAGTCCAGCGGTGTTCCAATGCCATTATCCATTCTTTGTTGTGTTCTTCTGCACGTGCTAAAATGTATCCATCTACAGCTGCAATTTCTTCTTGTTTTGATGTAAGGCAGCTATCAGCGTGTATTTTCTTCATTTTTGTAAACAGATGGAAACTTGAGAGAGGCAAATCTGCGGAATAAGATGGATGTTCCAGAATTTCTTAGTGCAGATCTCTGTTTCCCCATGACAAAAAAACTTTTGTGATCAGGTACATTGTCCTGATTAAAATAATTTTTGTATCTCTTAACCCGTGTCTAATTTAATGAAATCTTGCATTCAGTTTAGTTAGAAGTTGAGAGTAGTATCCTTCAGTAATGCTTGTTTTTTTTAGTATAGTCAATCAACACAATTACCTTGGTATCCCGGAATACTAATGCCATTCTCTTTCCCGCTGATGCCACTAACCTTGCATTCTTTGAAGCTGGGATCCAGCTTCTGTCCACTATCTTGACTGCTGCTTGGATTCAGGTATGTAGTGGTAAATCCCTGTATTATCCATTGTGACCTACACAAATATAATTAGTTGTTACGGAAACTTCACTGATCTTTAGAGAAATTGATGAAAATTGCAAGAAACTGCTAGAGGTCACAGTATTTTAAAAATGTTCATTGTTTCTGGCTTGTAAATTAATTTGGTCCTCCCAATGTAAACCCCATCACAATGTAAACAATTAAAGTGATTAATCCCAGACTTTAAATATCAGGAATTATATCTTTTTTTAGGGACATTTAGTAAATTTGTAATATTAAATTTATTTGGAAGAACCAAAGATTTACTAATTTCTTTGTAAGTGTTGATAAACCTAAGAGTGGTAAGTAAATTTTTTATGGTTATAATTGTCTTTTAATTTTCAAGGGTAGAAATTTCATTTACAGTTCTTAGATATTTAAATTTTT
The DNA here is from genome assembly GCA_030765055.1 of Mantis religiosa. Classification (NCBI taxonomy): domain Eukaryota; kingdom Metazoa; phylum Arthropoda; class Insecta; order Mantodea; family Mantidae; genus Mantis; species Mantis religiosa. The sequence goes on along the minus strand of CM060956.1, from coordinate 122,620,128 downwards.
CAATGTTTTGGTGTACAAAGTCTTCATTAAAACTATTATTAATAATGTGCTTACTTTCTCTATTAGGTTCCTCTTTAATCAGGGTATATTTATTAATCTATATGTCAAACCATTAAAAATAAATTTGTGTGAAATTGCGTTAAAACTTTTATTTTTTATTTTGAAGTGTTTGGGGATACGGTAGGGTGGCCTACAAGGAAGCAGAAAGCAATGTCATTGGCCTCATCAGAAACAGTTTATTTCCCTCGCTTCTGTTGTAGCAGAACAACTTTGGTGGAAGCTATTACTTGAGATGCTAATAACACAAATTGTCTATTTGGAAGGTATGAAGATAATCCTGTTTCAAGCATTGCCTAGTTGGGATCAGAAACAACTGAAACACGTAAATGTGAAATATAATTGTGTAATCAATATTTGCAATGTTAAAGCCATTGTAGTTGAGTATGTAGCTTCAGAAGAACAAGGTATTGTTGTGTTTACCAAAGTAGTTTGAAGTGGCAAATTAAATTAAATATACATATTAATCAGTTTTAAGAGAACTTGAGGAGGAGTGATAGTAAAGAGCAATTTATCTCAAAGAAAGATTTTAATATAGAGTTAACAACATAGTATTTATGCTATAAGAACAAAAAGAAATATGCAAAAGTATTAGTTTTGTCTTTGCAGTGTTAAGCTGTTGTATACTTAAATTATGTTAAAATAGTATGGACACAAATACTTTTGAGAGTTATTTAAGTAATTATGCACCTTTGAGGATTGTAAACCCACTGAAATTGCCAATCAGTTTTCTATCAGTAACAAAATTCAGGGATCTGAAATTTTGAATTGTTTTTGATCTGCTCAACCTTTCCTCATATACTTGTATATAAGCTGCACTTCCCCTGTTTCAATTCTTTCCTCAGAGCAATTTTATTATGTTTCCTGATTTTTTAAACATATATATTGTTGGAAATTAATTATTCTTTCACACTGGCCGTGTGTAGGCTAAATTGTGGAAACGTAGAGTCAGACTGAAAAATTCAATGCCATAGCCGGGATTTGAACCACGGATCTTCTGGTTTCCGTCCAGCCGCACTACCATTGTGCTACTATGGCCAACGTGCCGCTATGACATTAAATTCAGTTGGAGAATTTAATGTCATAGCGGCACGTTGGCCATAGTAGCACAATGGTAGTGCGGCTGGACGGAAACCAGAAGATCCGTGGTTCAAATCCCGGCTATGGCATTGAATTTTTCAGTCTGACTCTACGTTTCCACATATATATTGTTGTTTTTTTAATACATCTGCTGCTCCATGCTGAGTTAATTGTATTCATGCTTCAAATTCCGTAAATATTCATATAGTGGCATCAAGTGTATTTATTTGATTCTACATAAAGGCTATGCTGTTTTCATACCTTAGAGATAAGTATTCTAAAACTTGTTAATTTCAGTAATTATTGATCAAATTTATAATCCCAGGTACTTGTAACCTAATCCCAATTAATATTGTCAGAAATAATTTCAAAGCACATTTAATGATAATGTTGAAGTTCGTTTTAGTATATTGTTTCTAATTATGGAATATGTATTTATATTGATTCCTTCACATTTACTACTTATGACATTGTATGTAATGATAAGCTGGAGTTCAAGTATTGCTGTGAATGTTAAGATAATAGGTAACCAGTGGTGATTTTTAAAGACCAAACACAAAGTGAAGTGATAGTAGAAGTGTTAAGTAAATTGAAATTTCTTGCATTGCTCATAACGGACTAAGGAATAACAACAGTTGCTGGTATGTGTTGCAATGACCTGCATCACGTCAGAGGAAGCCTTTGTAGGAAGGGCACACTAATTATTCATGTTAAACAATATATGAAATCCGTTTGTTCTCTGGATTATAGATGAAATAAAATGTCAAACAAGTGTTATTCTATAGAATAAAAAGAAGTATTTCAGAAAGTGGAGTGCCATTGTTACTAAAATTTGGCAATGAGTCAACCTTGTATATACTTTTCTCCACTTACAAATTTTTTATGAAGACTAATTTCTGGGGACTTCTCCCCTATCGTCAGTTCTGTGGTTGACTGATGATGCATCCGGTGTCTGCATCTGGCTTGGTGTTGTGCTGCCATCTAATGTCCTGGTAAGTTTGATGACGTCATCTACCTCGGGAATTTCAAAATTCATCAAGAGGTCCTGTTTTTTCGTAATAAATATGTTTTCCCAAATCTGTAGTTCCAGAGGTTTCTTTGCCTGTTTGATCAGTTCTATTTCTTGTTTTATGTTATGTTATGTTTCACATAAGATGAAAAATAGCATAATTATAAACAACCCTAATTTGCCAAAATTATACTGCCTGCCTAAGATTCACAAGACAGACAACAGCATGCGACCCATTATTAACAATATGGATGCCCCGCCTTACAAACTGGCAAAATGGTTGGTGGAAGAATTTGACAAGTTTGAAAAGTTTGAATCTCTAAGCATAAAAAATTCATTTGATTTAGTAAAGAAAATTGAAAACACAATTATAAAAACTGAAGAGGTGATGGTGTCCTTTGATATCAGATCTCTATTCATGAGCATACCAGTAGAAAAAATTCCAAAGATGATGAAAGGCTGGTTATCCAAAAGCAACGTTGTGGATGATAAAATAGAGGAATACATCAAATTAACCACCCTATATATTGAACAAAACAGCTTCATGTTCTCCAGCAAGATCTTCCAACAAACAGGAGGCTTGGCCATGGGTAACCCTCTTTCACCATTACTAGCTAATCTGTTCATGAGTAATTTGGAAACACATTACTAAAGCCTTTCCACATATTTTCAGATATTGGCATAGATATGTTGACAATGTGTTTGCTATAGTCCCTAGAAGACTAACCGAGGATGCTATAAATTTGCTAAACCTGCAAGAAAAATCCATAGTTTTCATCATTGAAGTAGAGCAGGATGAATGGCTACCTTTTCTAGATTTGAAAATCATTAGAACACCAACAGGATTACAATTTGGAATATACCAAAAAGCAACACATGTTGACAATTACGTTAAATGCAACCCATTCAACCCAGTACAACATCAATATGCAGTATTCCATAGTTTAGTTCACAGATTAATCAACATTCAGTTAACAAAAACAGAATATGAACAGGAGTATGCTCACATACACCAGCGTGCCGAACTGAACAACTATAACACAAATTTCAGCAAAAAACTGATCTACAGACACAAAAGAAACAGAAACTTAATGGACATTACTACGTTAAAAAAACTAGAAAACCCAAACACCAGATATGGAAAATTTACATTTCATCCAAAATACTTCAAAAAATTTGAAAAGATATTTAAGAGCTTCAACATAAAATTAGCCCCTCAAAACAAACACAACATCCGCAACTTACTAAACCACCCTCTAAAAAATAGCACACCGAAAAAATTATCAAGCATTTACCAAATGAGTTGCCAGGATTGTGACAAGATATACATTGGTAAGACCAAAAGGAATCTAGGAACAAGAATGAAAGAACACTTCAGAAATATTAAATTCAAACAAATGGACAAGTCGGCCGTAGCACATCACTTTTGGTCTGAGAATCACAACATAAAACAAGAAATAGAACTGATCAAACAGGCAAAGAAACCTCTGGAACTACAGATTTGGGAAAACATTTATTACAAAAAAACAGGACCTCTTAATGAATTTTGAAATTCCCGTGGTAGATGACGTCATCAAACTTACCAGGACATTAGATGGCAGCACGACACCAAGCCAGATGCAGACACCGGATGCATCATCAGTCAACCACAGAACTGACGATAGGGGAGAAGTCCCCAGAAACTAGTCTTCATAAAAAACTTGTAGGTGGAGAAAAGTATATACAAGGTTGACTCATTGCCTAATTTTAGCAAGTGTTATTCTTCCTATTTTCCTGTGAAGTTCTACATAGTATTATTAGCTGGCTACAGGTCACACAAAACTAGTATTCCATAGAGCTTCTATAAAACATAGAGAAAATGTTATTTTAAAATGTTAAAACGTCAAATTCTGCCTCAGAATTTCAGATTAATTACCTGTAAAAGGAATTAATGATTTGGTCCAGCAACTATTATGAAACTCAGTACTGTAACATGAAAAAAATTATGAACTGTAGTACAGAGTTTATTTTTCAAGCTAGGCTAGGTGTCATTCTGGAGTTCAGTCAGTAGTAATTACTGGAAACATAATCATCTAGAAACACCATTTTCCATATTCTATTTCTGTGACACGTCGCTATGCAATGCTGCGATCATCTCCTGTTGAATACAATTAACACTGGAGCTTAATTCTAATAGTTTGGGGTTCTGTGCCAGAACTGAACGACATTATAAAGCTGGAAATGGTAACTTAAAGTTTTAATGGTAGCAAAGCAAGGGTGAACCTACATAAAACTTTCTTCAATTTGTAGAACTCCCAAAATTTAGGAGGCCTGCCTGGACACATTGTCACAGAAAGGAAACAAGTACAAAATTATCATGATATAAACTTAATTGTATCATCATTACATATTCATTTATAATTAAATTCTTTAAATTAATGTAGCTGCTTATATGCATGGGGATGTTATGAGCATAAAAGCTGTCACATTGCATTACTTTCTTTAACAAAATTACTTAGTTACATTTGCCATAATAAATTTTTTCTCCTTTTATTACGGTCTTCATCTCCCGCTAACAGAAATAATGTGGCAGAAATCAAAAGTACAGAATAATTGGAAATTATTGTCTGTTTTTTTAAGTTTCTCGTCCTCCAACATTAAATCATGTCGCACGGTGATTGGATTGGCTGAAATGATGCTCAAATGAGCCCAGAGTCCACTGAGCTTAGATTTACCCAACATTCGTCTTTAAACCTTATTCAGGTAACTCACCCTGACCAAGATTCAAGTAGTTGGTGTTTGGTACTGTGTAGTAATGACCCCAAGGAATAGTATTAATATAGCTAAACAGCAATTTATTGTGACATATCATACTAGTTTCATTTCAATAAAAGAGGAGCGATTAACCAAAACTTTGAGGACAGTTATGACTAAACTGTTCAAAAACTTGCAAGGATAGTGAAGCTATTTTAGGAATTTATTTGATTATATAACTTAGTTTTGTGCTAGTGACTCTACATTTTAAATCTTTGAGTCCTACATAGCAGTCCATATAAGGAAAGTATTTTCCAGTTTAACTTTCCTAAAGTTACAGCTGTTCTGTAATTGTCATTTTGGATTCCCTTTTATTCAAATACAAGCCAAAATAAAATGCTATGTCAATCATTATTTGATTTCTTTACATTTTAGCTTTATACATTCATGATGTAGTTATTCGCTCCTGAACAGGATTTAGATATCAGAAGGTTTTTATTTTTGATTCACTTAGGCCATATAACTAGCAGTCATCAAAGGCAGAAATATTTAAACCATTGCTTATTAGCTTCATAGACATTTAATATCTCTCTGCATACTGTCACGAGGTTAAACTGTCTTCGTATTTGTAATAACATGCATACAACGAACTTGTATATATATATGGATATCATGCACACATTTTTTATAATGTTTATTATTTTATAATAACGTTTGTCACATGCAGACATAAAACCATATAATTTTAAAAATTGGATATATCTCCACATCATTTTGTTTTATAATGCACTTCTTGTTTCATCCAAGTGAACAGCTTAGGAATTATGGACCATCGAAAGAAATAATGTTTGGGTATATTTATAATTAAATTAAAACTACTAAGTTATTTTGTATTAACAACTGAAACACACAGTTCCATCAGATTCAGTGTGTAATGAGGGTCGCAAACAGCAGTAATGTTTCAGAGTATATATACCTTCAGTTACTAGACATACACTCAATTATATGTCAGCCTGAGAGGTTTACACTTTGCAGAGAGTACCAATTACCATCATAGTCAGAAGGTTCATTTACTGAAGACTTATGAAGTTAAAGAATGGCATTTATCCAAAAAAACTGCTGTGCACAGTAAATAAATCACACCTCACAGTCAATAACTACATGAAGTATGCTATAGGAAGATGCTCTGGGCACTGATTTGTACTTTTAAAACGAGACATTTTCTTTGTCAGTATTCATTACTGTGCTTAAGCATAACAAATCTCCTAAAAGCATTTTTATGGTCAGTGCATTAATATTCTTTTGTTGCAAACGTATAGTGAAGTGTAGGATAATTTTTACTCAAATATTTTTCTTAGTCATTGAACTCTGTTTTACTGCAGTAATAATTCATTCTGCACTTAAGAATAATAATGCAAACCAAGAGATAAAAAACACATAAAATATTATTTTATTAAATTTAGGCTACCACTTGCTAACACTGCCTTGTGTAGAAATCTTTGAGGTTCTACTACATTATTCTGTATGAATCAATCACAAATCTCAGGTCTTTTCCTGAATATTCTTTAATAAATTTCTGCTATATGTGTTAGGATTTTTATTAAGTATAAGTATTATCTTATTTTGTTGGCACCTTATTTTGTTCTGCTTATGTTGGCATCTTCATTTAAAATGTATATACACAATTCTGTAGTGGTATTTGATTGTTCTTTTTTAATACACATTTCTTACAGGGAATTTTAAATATTACTATGAATTTTCTGTGTATAAGTAAATTGCATTATATATAACCTTATGGAGTCCTTTCCTGTTTACCTCTAATTACAGGATGTATTACTTTTGTGTTAAGTTACCTTTACTTTAGTTATTAAAGTAAGAAGCTTTTATATTCCAAAGTGCATAACCTCAATAGCACTTTGAGTGATCACGCTCTCGCATCTATGTACTAAAATATTAACTTGATATTAAATATATAAGTATACATATATAGTACGAAAATGGCCTAGTTTAGAGGTTCATTCTTGTGTTTATTTTTAAGAAATAAGTTGCTCAACTTCTTCCCAAGTCAAATCTCGCATATTAATAATTTGTTTTGAGTTAGAGTTTAATATATATTCTACTAGATACATAGGCCTAGTGCCTCTACATTTAGGTGAGACTTACAAGCTGTTATTTACATACATTTTTCTTTTGTTTCCGAGTTCTGTTGTATTAAAGCCCATACGGTGGCCATATTTGGCTACCGAGAACAGCTCTACAATGTATGTTTTCTTTGTTTTGTTTTCGGTTTCCACTACTCTATTTTATCATACACTTGCACATTCATACAGGATGCGTGACACACATTCCTTGCACACACACACATATCCCAAAGTATATACACAATATGTACACTATTCACTATTTATATATTTCCCAGCGTTTTCCTATGCGGGTCAGGTGTACTTTTGGTCAAACTCTATATATGTGCGCTGCCTAGTGATTATCTACATGGGGATACTGTAGTGGGGGTGAGGAAGCCATTAGTACTATTCTTTTATGTTTGCAGTGTTTCGGCTCACCATCATTAACCCTTTCGCCGATATGGACGTCATATGACGTCCAAGTTAAAAGGCCCCAAACCGATATGGACGTGTATAGACGTCCTGCGCATACATGCATCTATTGCTCATGTAACGCCAATTATTTTAATCTTGCTGTTTTACAATGAATTTAAATTAGTTCTATAAGGATTGTAAACGTATCCTTAAAGGTTTATTTTTGAATTGTACACCTCCAAACCTGGATAAACACCCAAGGGCACATCTGCAGATTCACACCCAATAATATTGGTTTCCTTGCGAACTTCTTTTTCGCAACACACTACACATTTTCGAAATGGTTACAAGTTTTTTGGGTGTGGGTGGTATACTTTTAGGAAAGTGTTTTCTCTCAAGTATGAGGGATGATGTGGTGAATTTTGCTACCCCCTAGTATAAAGAGGCCTCTGAGTATTATAATACTCAATTACGTTACGAGCTCTTTATACGCGCAAGTACAGGTAGATGAATGTCTTTTACAGCTCTGAAAATTACTAAACAACTGTGCATAGTTACATCCAGTGGTATAAAAATACTTTTTTTTTACCATTTAACTCTTTTCCGTAAAGAGGGATAGCTGGTAATAGCTGATCCGTATCACGCGTATTTGACCCGCCATTTCCCCAAACAATGGAGTAGCTAATATGCCAGCTGTAGATCAGTACACGTCACTGCTACGTATGTCCTAAACATCTCCTTCATAATCGTACAACAAATCTTCCAGATTTTCTACAGTAATATCAGAAGCCTGTACACATCATACCCAAGCTAATTTATTTGCTACATTACCGGGATAAGTCATGGTTAACATTGAAATTTAACAATTTCAAATGTGCCATACATTTAGCTCTTGATAGCTTCAAGAAATCACTGAACAAAGAGAGATTATAAATATCTGAAATACAGAGCGAAAACTGCTGCATAAGGCTACCAGAAACCTTGGTTGAGAAACACTGTAATAACAGATGCTGACAGAGTTTTCATTCCAGTGTGTGAGTGTGTGACGCAACATATTCTCGTCATATTATCGCTTGGCATAGCATAAATAAACTAAACTTGAACCTGAGAAGTCGCTTACGTAGCTATACATACATACTATGGCTCGTATACACACAAAACAAAGTGATTCACATATTAGGCGCGTTCGGCACAAAGAATGGCTTTTGCTACAGTGAAACAAAGTAGTGAAATTTCAACAATTTATTAATGTAGTCTCTACTTTATTGTTACTGTAGATTTATACTGCCTTTAATGAGTTTTAAACCAGTTTTTGTTTCGTTTAAATAGCTTAATAAATACGGAAGATACGGAATTGTATTTATGATGCATTTTTACAGCATTTAACAATTTAAATGTCCTGTTCTGTTTATTGGGTATCCGTTGCCGGCCCCTGAAGGGTTTAAATGGCCATCGGCGAAGCGGTTAATGTTGGATATGATGCTGTTTGGATGCTTGTGCATTTCTGCCCATACCAATTTATTTCTGTTTTCTATTGCTGTTTAGATTGTAGGCAACTTACATTCCTGGTGGAGGGTGATGTTGCTGGTTATCAGTGGTGTTCCTGGCAATTGTAATTGTAGTTAATATAAATGATGAAGAGTTAAAAATAATAACAAGCGTCTGAACAAGCAGATAAAAGCTTGACCTCCAATATTAAACCAATTTTGTTCCTGATGGTCTTTTCTAAAATAATAGTATAATCTGGATACTACTCAGTTATCAGATACCTGGGATTAAATTATATTCCCAAGTCATTGCAGTTGAGCTTCAGAAACACAATATCTATTAAAATGGCAAAGAACTCTTAAGTTCAGCATTAGCTACAACTAGATATATTTTCTGATTTAGTTATAGAATTGGACAACCTCTTGGTATATTACTTAGAATTTTATGGTTTCAATGAGTTGTCTATGTATTAGTTCAAATCTTTCTTAACAAAGGAACTTCAGAAAGCCAGAGCAAACGGTTATCATTTGGAACCGGATGCTCTTACCAGATATGTTGCACAAGGGGCATTGAATTTTTCATGTTGACTCTATCCATCAAATATTTTAGCCTATATACGGCTAGTGTGGAGAAATGATTAATTTCCATCAATTAACTAAAATAATAAGAGTTAAATGACGAAGCCTGTAACTTGAGAACTTACAACAGTAAGTCGCCACAAACGGTGTATCTCAGATGCGAGAGCCCCTAGTGGTCTACCGGGGAAATATAAGAGTCAACTGGAGAATTTAATGTCAGGACGGTGCATTGGCCATGGTAGCTCAAAGGTTAAGAGCGACTGGACAGAAACCAGGAGATCCGTGGTTCCAATCCCGGCCATGGCATTGAACTTTTCATGTTGACTCTATCCATCAAATATTTTAGCCTATATATGGCTAGTATGGAGAAATGATTAATTTCCATCAATTAACTAAAAAAAAATCAATTTTATTTTTTTTAATATTTGATTTGAAGCAAATAAGTTATTGTTAAACTATGATACACTTTTCTGCAATTTAAAGTGAAGCATAAATGGGCAATGGAATTAGACATCATATATTATTATTATTATTATTATTATTATTATTATTATTATTATTATTATTATTATTATTATTATTATTATTATTATTATTATTATTATTATTATTATTATTATTATTATTATTATTATTATTATTATTATTATTATTATTATTATTATTATTATTATTATTATTATTATTATTATTATTATTATTATTATTATTATTATTATTATTATTATTATTATTATTATTATTATTATTATTATTGTTGTTGTTGTTGTTGTCTTTGTTCTTGTTCTTATTCTTGTTCTTCTTCTTCTTCTTATTATTATTATTATTATTATTATTATTATTATTATTATTATTATTATTATTATTATTACTAACACCACCACCACTACTATTATTATTACTATTATTAATATTATTACTGTTATTTATATTATTACTATTATTCCTATTACTATTATTATGACTACTATTATTCTTACTATTATGATTGTGATTATGATTATGATTGTTATTATTATTGTTATTATTAAAGAGGAGTTGCACACAAATGTCTGTGTTTACTTTTCTTCATAATGTACCATAATGCTGTATGCATGCTGTTCTATTCTTGCACACTTGAATATGATATCTATCACATCTCTGATCACATAATCTACCCACACAGTTCTCGCCTGATTTGTAGTACTTGGTGTTTTTACAAACCTTGTGGTGGGATCCATGCATTGCCAACTTCGTAGCCAGGTGCAGTAATTATTTATTTGCTTTTCTAGGCTCTATATAACATTGCATCTGTTTCATAGAAATCTTGCCAGATGCTTTCTTTTTTCTTCCTTCTTTCTTCAATTACATGTTGCCAGTTGACTGTATAAGAGGGATTAATTCTGATTTGCTCTAAAAAGAAAAGTGCTTTGCTCAACTCATATGCTAATCTTGAAGGTGTGTTCTTCAGGTGTTCTAGAATTAGTTTGGGATACCTAGCTTTTACTCTTTCAATATTCCTAAGATTTTGTTTTGTCAAATTTTCCCAGATTACTTCTAAAGCATAGATGATCATTCAACCTTTTTATTTGAAGATTCTTATTACTGTCTTTATTGACAAATTTCGCAGGTGTGGTATTGTATACATTGCTTTTATGGCTGCTGTATCTATCGGATGTATGTTCCGCATATATTCTCACTGTAATCTATAATGTTAGTCCTATATATTTTTAGTTTCTTGTTGCTACAATAGCTTTCGCATCCAAGGTTATGTCTTTATTCTGCACTCTCCTACCACCTTTCTGGAATCACATTATTTGAGTTTTACATCCATTAATTTCAAATTTGTTTCATTTTACCCATTCATTTATATTGTTAAATGCTAGTTGAAGATATTCAAATTTGTGTGCTCATAAGGACATGTGGTCCACTTATGGTATTAGTTGTACTCTCTGTTTGCTTATCATCTGTGGGAAATGAAATGAAATGTGTAGTGTTTAACGCCTGGTTTTACTACATACAGCACCGCGGGCGGTGACACTGATGATACATGAGATGAAGGTGGAGCACCGGTGGAATGAGATGCCGGGGGAAACCGGAGGTACCAGAAAAAAAAAACAGCCCCAGCGCCATGTTGTCCATCACAAATCTCACTTTGCGATTGCCTGGGATTGAACCCGGGCCGCCTTGTGAGAGCCAAGCGGTCTAACCACTGAGCCACGGCGCGGCCTCCCCTATGGGAGGACGGAGGTTGTTATATTAAACAATAATAGACTGAGAGGCATTAAATCTACTGCATAAGGCAAAAAAACTAAAGGACTTTAATACCTACATGAATAGTCAAAAAAGGAGGCAGTACAAAGAATTAATGAATCACAAGAAAAATCAGATATACAAACACATATATGAGGTATCTGATAGGTAATTTCTTGGGCACAAAACAGAAGATCAGCTTTACTGGAGACAACAAATAAAAGCTATTAAAGCTCAGCTCTGCTTGCTTTTTCTTAAAGAAGTTAAAAAATCTGGACCTCCTGGACCTTGATCCGGGGCAGTACCAACTGCTCTGTGCGTCCTCCCATCGGGTGATTCCCATACCCGGAGCAGCACACACTCTTTGGAATTCATTGAGTCCCACTGGTCCGAGGCCGACTTTTATGTAGCGCTTCTGGGTGCGATATCCTCCCAGGTTAGTCTTATCCCAGCCTCCACCTCTCTCAAGAGTGGCCCCAAGTCTGCGTTCGCCAGCTGCTCCCTTCTCAGGCCTTCGCCATCACAACCGTCCACAGGCACCGCTGTGACCAATTTTACAGATGCGGCATGCTCCTTCTCATCCACTCTTGTGCACTGGTGGCACATATCTGCGCAGGATTCTCGGGACATAGCGTATGCGTTAGCGTGGCTCTTACCTCCCCTTTGTTCGGAGATAAAGTCGTACTCCTGTAGTCCTAAGAACAAACGGGCTGTCTAGCCTTTCAAATTTCTAAAGCTAAGTAGCCATTTTAGGGCCGAGTGGTCAGTCCTCAGGTGGAATGGCTGACTGCCCAGGTAATTGTGGAAGTGCTCCAAGGTTTTCACTACCGCCAGCTCCGCTCTCCGTGTGAGGCAGTAATTCTTCTCTGCCTTGGATAGCGTCTTGCTGCAGTAGGCTATCACACGCTTGTGGTCATTCTGGAGTGCAATAGGACGCTTCCAATGCAATGTTCACTGGCGTCAATGTCCACAATGAATGGTTTTGGGAATCCCAAAACATTTGCGCTGCAAAGTGTCTTCTTTAGATGCTGGAGGGCGCCTTTGGTGTCCGCCGTCCACACATAAGGCCGGTGCTCCTTCATCAGGCGAGTGGGGGGCCTGGCGAAGTTGGAGAAATCCTTTAAGAAGCAGCGGTAATAACTGCGGAGGCAATGGAAACTGAGCAATTCTCGCGTATCCTTCGGGCGAGGCCAATATCTCATGGCATGTGTCTTCTCCGAGTCTGTGCCCCCTCCATTTGGCGAGACTATGTGGCCCAAGTAGTTGAGTTCCTTTCGAAACATCTAGCGCTTTTTCGTGTTCAGCTACAAATTCGTCGCCTGCCGCCTCTCTAGCACCTTGCTCATGTAGTCGAGACGGTCTTCGAATGTCTTGCCGACGATGGTGATGTCCAGGTATGGCAGGCAGGCGTCATAAGTCAACCCTCTCATTACTGCCTCCATGAAGCGTAGGAAGCGGAGACTTAAGGGCATAAGTGCGAATTGCAAAATCACTTGACCAGTCTAGAAGGCGGTCTTCTCCTTGTCTCTCGGGTCTAGAGCCACTTACCAGTAACGCGACTTCGGTACCAGGGTTGAGAACCGCTGCGCACCAGCAGGCAAGTCCACAGTCTTATCAATCTGGTGTAAGGAGAAGCATTCCTTCCTGGTGAGAACGTTCAGTTTCTTGTAGTCCACGCAGAAGTGAAGCTCGCCGTCCTTCTTCAAAAAGACTACACGGGGACACTAAGGTCTGTCGGACTCTTCAATCATTCCCCGAATATTATGCCATCCAGCATGACCCGTACCGCCTCTTGTTTTGCCAGTGGAGCGCATCTAGATGGCTGCGAATAGGCCGGACATCTCCGGTGCCGATGCGGTGAAGCACTCGATCCGTGCGGCCGCAGTCGCCATTGTCTTGGCTGAAAACGCGCTGGTATCGTCTCAGCAGTTGTCGAACCTTTGCTAGCTGCTCTGCGATCAGGTGAACGGCCGCCCTCTCCAGTAGGCCTTCTAGCCGGGGCCCAGGTGTTGCAGTGGCACAGCCTCCTGGGTCTTGTTCATTGGCGTTACGCTAATAAAGGGCTCGTACCTCCCAACTCCGTGCCAGCCTAAATGTTATCAGATTCCATTGGGTTGAGCAGCTTTACCGGCACATCCTCTAGTCACGGCAACAATGTCCTGGCTGTAAGGAGTTTGTACACAGGCGTCTACTAGTCCTGCTTCAAATTCTTCGTCCGGTGGCCTTTCAGCCTTGCCGTCACCACCACCACCACCTCGCTTCTCGTGAGGCAACCATGCCTTCTCTCAGAATGATCCTGTAGATTAAAAGACGTTCTTTGGGGTTTTAGTGTATCACCTCTTCTTCATTGAGCCGCAGGTGCTTCTTGCTGACTTGGACCATCGCCTCATACCTCCTGAAGGCAACCAGTCCCAATATCAGCTCGTACACCAACTTCGCGACACCCAACACCTAAATATGCAAAGACGCACGGATATCCTCCACAAGGTCAAATGCAACACGGCCTCCCTCTCCATGGACAAGATGTCGCCAGATGCCGTCACTACCTGCTTTGGTCTGCTCGGCTTTCTCGACCACCAAACCCCGGATACGTCAGGTCTGATGACGGTCACGGCTGCCCCGGTGTCCACAAGAACGCGGCGCAGCCTTCCCTTCACCCAACCGCGCACAATGTGGCTATCATCCATATGTAGGCTGTCGGAGCGCAGCGTCACTCGGGGGTATGGTGGTTACGGCGCCAACGTGCCCTTCGCCATTCCGGCCCTTACTCAATTTTCCACTGCTCTTCTTGATGTGGGAAGTCTCTCTCCAGGTGTTCCGGTGCCCCACATCCCCACCACAAACCACTTGGTCTTCGCCGACGTCCCTGGACTGGTCCTCGTTCTCCAACGCAGCGGATACTCCTTGTTTCGTGGTCAGGGTAGGCGCCACCTTGACCACTAGCAACCTGAAAGCGGCCGTTAGCACCTCGTGAATGCTTGTGTCGCTAAGCATTAGGCGCTAACGTGTATCAGCGTGCCGTACACCGTCGATGAAGATGTAGGCGGTTTCTCGGGATACAAATCCAGGTGGGAGGTCGACCAAAGTTTGATGGCCAACTGTTTGATTGCCAGGCTTCGGCCGCCCGAAGGGGGTCGAGGGTTGCCTCACCATTCCCTGGTACTAACCTGCATAGCTAGTAGAATGTGTGCTAGATCACCACGCCGCCCTACCGAAGTCAATTGGTAGCCTTGCCCTTTGGAGTTAGCGAGCGTAAGTGGCATATCCACTTCCACCCGTCTTGAGTTTACGGCCCAGATGATGGGGCTTGTTAGCTTCTGGTTCTTGCCCCAAGGAAAGATCCCTGGAGGTGCCAGGCGCCCCTCTTTTGAGGACAGCTTGGTTACTCCTTGGTTGCAGAAGGGGATTGGTCTTTACGATGTAAGGGCTGCTCCCCTGGTATATACCTTCGCTCCAACATGACATGCTCGATTGCCAGGGGGAACTCCTGCAGCATCTCCGCTGTCGACTGTCTCCTAGACTTCAGTTGCCTGCGGTAGGTAGGCCTAAACGGTGGTCTCCGAGCCGGTTATCCAAGGCCTCCCTGATGGCCTTGGCGCCGCCACTAGCTGTGTAGCCTTTTCCTCATGCGACCACTTGTGCCTGGCCACTGTGTCGAATTGGCGAGGGAAGAGCTCAAATTTTGACGTGGCGTCGTACTTATGTGGATTGACGCGTGCAGGTGTCGTGTCCGTCTTGGCGCGTCGGCTTTCAGATCCTTCAATCTTCTGCCGACGATATCCTCCAACATGGCGTTTAGAGACCTGGTGTTGCTGTCGGTCTTTCCCCTAGGTCGTTAACGCGGTTCGCCAGCTCTTCGACGCACTCGTCCACTTCACCCATCCACTTGCCCTGCTCCGCAAGGTCATCCCTGATGCCGGCCAACTGCGCCTCAAATTTTGGGACGAGGGCTTCGTTCGCAGTGTTCATTTCGGTTGCCAGGCTGTCGCTCGCCGCTTTCATTTCCGTGATTACTTCGGCCTTCAATTCAGTTATCGTCACGGCCAAAGTTTTATTTGCTGCCTTCAGTTAGGTAGCCAAGTTGTCGTTCGCTGTCTTCATTTCTTTTAACACTTCTAAGATCTTGGTCAGTACAGCTTCCATCGTCGTATCTAACTTCTGACATCAATTGTGACTTCACGGGTTCGTAGAATTAGGGATCTTGTTTGCAGAAATTCAAAATGCTTTTTATTGCAGTACACAATAATTTTGTACAACCCTTGCAGCAGTAAAATACGTGACATACACGACTGCAGTCACCAAGGTCGTTTCGTTATTCCCGATACATCTAACAAATGAAGGTTTCCACTGCGGTAAAGCTCACAAAATTCGGCTCCATTGCACAACTGCAACGTAGTCAGCAACTGACTTCGCTCTACCACTGCGGCGTCATATACCTCCAGTCATTGTTCTAGAATGCAGTAGAGTTCCCGAGAGAGATCGTGGCGACATTTGAAAGACGGAGCTATCCAGACACCACGTTTCTCTTTCTTTCTTTGTTACTTTATCTCGACAAAGTTCAGCGCTGCGCGCCATTACTCATTTCCTTGTTTCTACACGCGCACCACTGTCGGTTTATTTCTTTCCGGTGAATGCGCTCGGCACTGGCTTGTGGTGGCACCAACATAAAAAATGCAATCGCGGCAATATGGAAAAATTCTTTAATATTTCTTTAAACATTTAAATTTGCCATTTATAGAACTGTTTCAAGAGGACACCGAACGAACTTATAGAAGTAGTTCCTCAGCTTCTATGTGACACATATAAATAGCTTTTACCGCTAACAGAGCCGCATAAAATAGTGCTCCAGAAAGAGTGTGTATTAGGCAGTGACAGGAACAACGTCGCGTGCCTTACGCTGTCGGGGTTCACAGGTATAGGTCACACGCCGTGCCGCGTACTGTAACTGTTAACTTACTATCATACTCCGCTGTAGCTTGCTTGCTATTATTAAGAATTTCTCTGGCCTATGAAAGCACAATAAAGAAGCTATGTCTTAATTACTGCTTATAAGTGTTTAGCGTGCTCCAAAACTACGTTATAGCAGTCCATGATTGCATACAAGCTGATGGACATATGCAACTTAAACATCTTCGAGGGAAGTTAATGATAGTGAAATTGAGGCTGGAAACATTAAATGACAGTTACAGAATTGTATATTAAACTAACCAAAACTAAATGCCCTATGCAAATAGGACAAGCATTTTATTTCTCAATGTTTAATAATATTAAATAAAGCATTTGTAACTGAAAAGGAAGTTGTTGATTTTACAGTAACTGGTTGAAAGCACTGTACAATTAAGATCATAGCAAACTGAGCTGCCTTGGAACTGTCCGAATCATTACCCGACTTCTGCACAAGTACCTGCTCTCTGTCCCATTAACTGAAAGTGAGGCTAGGGTCACTGATAAAGAGCAAGGAGGTATGTTTTTGTTTTCTTGGCTGGTGCGTATCAATAACTTTTGAGGTTCGCACACCAGTGCTTCCTGCGCTGCCTAATCTAAAATTCATGTAATATATAGTGCTGCAAAAAATTATGCTTAACAGAATTTCGAAGTTACGACACCGAAATTTCGACTAATTAAGTTTATAATATACGCAACGGCTATAATCGGCTGTATACATGGGCACATGGCAGGTGACCGTGTTTTTATTTTATTTATATAAAGTTTTACATTATTGTTTACCTACTGTAATACCCGTTCTGAGGTAAATGCTAAAAATGTTGAAGATTCAGACATTTTCAATGTTGAGACTTAAGTATGATTAAAAGAAAAGCAAAATTACAGATGCCAGTGTACTTGTATGTAATACATGTGTATTGTCTCTCAGATTTGGTCTCAGTGGTATCTGACAATCAAACACAGCGGACATTGTTTAAATTATATATGGGAGCTACTCTTAACATACCAATTTACAAATTTATCGAATTCGTCTGGTCCATAAAAAGGTACCCAATGGAATCAATATAAGGTGAAATGAAAGTTAATAACATTATCAGTTCGGAATCCTGAAACCTAATCACTCATCTTATTTATACGGTTAACTTTAATACAAATATTGCGTTTTGAAGACATAATGTTCATAGTAGCTAGACGTTTTCTCATAGTAGGTAACCATCAAACACACAAATGTCTTAAAACTATATGTATGAATACATTGCAATATCTGAAAGTGTAACCTTTGTTCATGGGATATTCAAGTAACCACAACATTTGGAACGTATCATATATCTTAGACCTTTAGGTATTTGATTTACAAGGCCGTGACATGATCAAAATGGCAGTCGTTGAGATTCAGTATCTGTAAATCATGGTAAATTGGTTTGCCAGCCAGATTCTATTACAAGAAAGTAAACTACATTGAGAAAAGAAGAAGAAAACAGGTATGTGGAAAATAACAGCAGGGTGAGGGAATGCGTATCAATAGGACCTGCCATTCAAATTAATACTTTTGATTGAGTCGTCTGGCTCCAATGCTATACTTCAGGTTAGAATAATTACTAATGTTAAATATTTGATGGTAGTGATGGTGGTGATAATGAAAGCATGTTTTTATGTATGGTGGTAGATAAAATGATTTATGTTGATTTGGTGAGGGTGTTTTCTGTATGAAGTTTACTAGAGCGCTGCTCAGTAACGGGAGCAAACAAACGAACCAGATTGTGTTGGCCTCATTGTGCTGAACGAGTTTTACAAATGCTGTTAGAACAAGCTTCTTCCGATCATAATTTCGACAAGTGTGTGTTATGGTGAATGGTGGAAGAGTAGCTTAAAGTATTTGTGCGTATTTACCTGAGGCCGAATTGCCGTCTCTTAGTGTTATGTTATATGGCCAGGGCTATATGGATTACGCCCATGGAGGCCAAGTATACAACAATTTCTCTTTCATTAATTATCTCTCGCATAAAGTTTTTAGTGGAAGAGCAAAAATTAACAGATGTAGAACATCTTGTTTTCCCAGGTGTGATATAATACCGCTTCTATTTTCAATTCCTTGGAATTCATGTTCCTGTTTTGTTATTCAAGACCCCACAAGTGCAATATCCTACATATGGCATGGTTTACCGTCTTTACGCCGTCAGTTTGCTGGTTGTGCTATAGTTACATTATATTAATATCTGAAATGAATATTATTAATTTGGCTTTGTTGGTATCAGTATCTTGTCTTACGTACTTTTGGCCCGTTATATGTTGCACATTCAGCCATTTCAAGTGTCAACAAAGCGTTGTGTTCAGCTTTAACCTCAAAATAAGTAAGGTAGTAACCCAGACTTTCAGAACATAGTGATCCACTGTGAAACCTCTGGGAAGAATAATTTGTATATTTAAACCTGGACTGTGTTTAAATTACTGTTGGTAGGTTATGGACTCAGTGTTAAGTGTTGTGGTTCTGTATATTATACAAGGAGAGGTTCATCCCCAAACATGTACATTATAATGGTTCTGGTTCACACGGGGGAGAGTTGAGGCATCTTCATCTATTGTTGTATGTAAGTGGTTAGGCTTCTGCTAGCAGTAGCAGGGTTGTGACATACGTGGTTAATGCTAAATATGACAACCTTAAACTCTTAATATATTGCTAATTGTAAATGTATAGAGCAGAAATTCTTTCTTCTTTCTCGTTTTGTTTGCTGCTTCTTATACTGTGAAGCTCTACACACTTAACACACTACAGATTTCTCATTATTACCTCTTTGCACTAACTTAATATAACAATGCATGATGTACTACTCAAAGAAATGACAATACAGCCATTGCTGTATTGAATGTCTCTTAATATTTTTATAAGACATATTGTTCCAACTATAGCACTTGACATTGTTCTAGATCTGAAGTCTAAGTGCAGTTTCAAACCTAAAATGATGACTGCTTATGTCCCATAGTTTTATGCAATGGTATTGATCTGATCGAACCTTGTCTTTGTTTGGATGCATAGATGTTTGAATGTTTCAATAGTGTGAATAGTAGCACCTTCTTTTTGGAGGCATTGCACAAAGAATGAGCAAATCTATCATTCAACTTAAATCCATACAGATGGGATAGCAATGCCAAACTAAAGTTTAAAATGGAGATTTAATCTACCTGGTAATTCAAATTGAAGGTGAGCAAACTCAACTAAACATATTTATAATTGGAAGCATCTGAACATGGATATCAGTACAAGCATTTTTATAAAGGCCCATTGAACATGTTCTACATTCATGGCATATGCATTATAATACTAGTACTCTGGTACCTTTATTGTATTTGTATCTGATATTATGAATGAACATTCATGAACCATCACCATTTCTAACATTAACCTCAGAAGTGAAAATTGAAATTGAGTAACTGTTTCCTCAGCATCTCATTCTAAATTGCGCATGAAAGGCTGCTTAATTTTTCTCAGGGGTCTCTGTATCAGACTTGAGGTTGTTTTACATTCGATAAATCTACAAAAAAGGACCAGCGACTTTACTTCTTTTCTGAAGGAAATCATGCTAAGAATTTGCTCTGAGCCAGGTTTGTTCCAGAGCCTAGCATGTTATCCCTAGACCATGCAGAATGTTGTTAATCCCAGTAAATGCATTTCTGTGGGTCAATATATTGGAAATTTTCATTGCATGCAGTCTTAGCTAAGTATTGGAAATTTACCTGTTGAATGGAGCATTAATGAATATCTGGGCAGAATATAGGGAGTGATTGTGTAAGAGTGATTGTAAAGCTGTCTTGAAAATTGTATATTGTTTAGGACTCGTTAATAGTTGCAAGGAGAGTGGAAGGTTCCTGTAAATATTTATTGTAGAAGAGTAATATACTTCTTGGAACTGTTTTAAGCTCTTTGCCAGTCTGTGCAAATTGCCTGCATTCCTCTTGCTGTAGTCATACAGAGCAGTAATATAGCTAACAGAGACTATATGTATTACCTGTAACAATACATCTTAAACAGGGCCTGACAGGAATGTCAATACCAAACACTTCCAATAATATGTTGGTTCTCTTTGTAATAAAAATAATTGCATGCTGTGCATTGAATTACCTAAGAACACAATTCCATATAACCTCAGAAACTGAGGATACACCAAATTTAGTATTGTTAAAGCAGTTTGACTGAGCAGATTTTTACACTTTTTAATACAAAACAATTAGAGCTAAGCTTTCATAGCATGACTGTTATTTGTTTTCCGCAACCGGATCTTCTTCTTGCAAACCAAGAAATTTTGTTTGAGATGCATTAGTGTGACTTTTATATCTGATTGTTAATTCCATCTCCAACTTAATAAAGTTGATAGTTTATTTGCTTCAAACCAAATTTGATTGTTTTGAATAATTGACAGTGTCTCTTAATTGCTGATGTGAGTTTTGTGATATAAGTACCCTGGTAGCATATGCAATGAGGACATCTGTTGGCTCCTATCTGAGACTTAAACGACAAACCGTTTATAACTAGTTAAAATGTAACAATGGCTCAAACATAGAGTCTTGTGAGACAACTTTCATAGTAATACTAGATTTCAAGTCATATCCGTTAATCATTGTTTCCTGGATGTTGCTTAAGAAATAGCTAAACTAGTTAATAGAGATGTTAATGAAAGCTTACATTTCTAACTATTGCAGGAAGAGGTTGTCAAATACCATAGCTATATGACAAGATATTCCTAATTATAGTTCTTCTTTATGCAGGCCTCTTACTAAATCGGAACATAGCACGTATGCTTCTTTATCTAAAACCAAACTAGGAGAGTATTGATAGGTATTTATCATTCTTTTACACTAGCCCTGTATAGGGCAAGGTTTTGGATATATAGAGTCAAACTGAAAAATTCAATGCCATGGCCGGGATTTGAACCACAGATCTCCTGGTTTGCGTCTGGATGCTCTTATCTATTTAGCTACCCTGGCAAGTTTACTGTCATGATATTAAATTATCCAATTGAGTCATATTTTCGCAGTAAACCACTGGGCCTCTCATATTTGAGATGCACTGTTTGTGGCACATTCTATTGTAAGTACCGGAGTACCAGGATTCATGGTTAAACTCTTATTATTTAAGTTAATTGATAGGAATTTGTCAATTTTTCACATTAGTTGCGTATAGGCTAAGATTTTGGCCACGTTAGCTTAATGGTTATAAGTGA
This sequence comes from Mantis religiosa, assembly GCA_030765055.1. Lineage (NCBI taxonomy): Eukaryota > Metazoa > Arthropoda > Insecta > Mantodea > Mantidae > Mantis > Mantis religiosa. Next base: position 122,598,254 of record CM060956.1, on the reverse strand, counting down.
TTGGACGGAAACCGGGAGCTCTATGTTTGTAATCTCGGCCATGGCGTTTACATTTTTCAGTTTGACCCTTTGTGTAGGAGAATATTGTTTAACCTCTTGAATACTATATCAGTTTTATACTCCATTATTTTAGAAAAGACTGTCAGTAGTGCCATTAGCCTAATTTAAGAAGTCGACATAGAGGCTGAAGAGCTCATTCTATTTTTTTAATACCCCTTACAAAAGAGAATCAATCGTATAGGGCTAAGAGTCTTTCTGCTCTGTTAAGATATGTTTGGTACTTATATCATCCCAAGCATAACAGATTCTTGTTTTTAATGAGGTAATAATCTATTTCATCTCTCTGGGAGTTGCAGAATCAACATCAAATTTACAGGTAATTTTCATATATACCTTTTATACAGTTTTAACCGCAGTTGAGTTTGAGTAATTCTGCTTGTTTGTCTTATAGCTACATTAAGATTATGTGTGAAAGGTATTAGCTATTGCTTTGTAATTACTAACTTCTTAGTTTCCGAGGGTTATGGCTCTGTAAATCAGCATGGAATAACACCATTTACGAAGGCTTTTACCACGTCTGTGAAAATTGACATTTTAGGTCAAGTTTTATGAACAATTAACAAATATGAGCTTAAAAATATTGCTACACCCGCCATGTTCTTGTAAAAGATTGAAATATATTTAAAAACGGTAAAAATTATCAAAATATTAATTAAGTAAACTATGAACCTATAAATACGCCAGATGTTCTCTATTTACAAATGTTTCCAGTACTTAGGGTTCTTACTTAAACAACCTAGTGTGCGGCATGTGTGGCTTGCTAAGCGGTGAGGCCTAATTGATTTATTGCTTTAGTTCTCTCTATGCCAGACCAGCTAAAATTAACACAGTACCATCTTGGAGCCTCATGTTTCATTTAATAGGTTTAGTTCAAACTTTGTCTTGCTTGTGGAAAGTGGTGGTTTTAAGTGGCTTTTGTTATCTGTAATTTCATTTTTTGTGCAATTAAGTAATCTGGTCATGCTTGAATAAGTTCTCTAAACAATTTCTATTATTTCGGCGGACAGTTTACTATAAAAGATCAGCACTGATCTTTGATAGAAAATTTGGAAATGTTTTCAGTTACATTGGCTGTCATGCTGGAGACGAAGACAAGGAATGGACTCATCATGTGTGCTGCATAATGTGTTATTCCAATCTTATTAAGTGGATGGATAGTGACAAAATTTACACTATGCCTTTCTCAGTACCAGTGGTCTGTCGCGAAGCAACTAGTCATGCAAAGGACTGTTATTGCTGTCTAAGAAGAATTAGGGGACATCTAAAAAGAACAAATTCCTAAATTTGGTATCCCCAGTGTTCCATCTGCAATAAGACCTGTTCAATATATATGTGAACTCCCAATTCCCAGCCCACCTTCACACCCATCCTTTCCACTTTGATTTAGAATATTTTCCAAAATCTAAATATGAAGTCCTCCTGATCAATCAGTTTAGACTAAATGATTTAGTGAGCAATATAATCAAATGAAACAGCATTCTGAGGTTCTGGGATCACGACTACAACAGTGGAATTTACTAGCTCCCAATACCAGAATTTCAATTTTCAGAAAGATTCATGAACAGTTTTCCAGTTACTGTGCTATGAGAAATTTCCTTTGGGCAGGCATAGACATAGATGGTTTAATGAGAGAGCTAGGTTTCCAACATACATCCCTGAAGAGTAGAGGCTGTTTATTGACTCTATTAAGCTAAGTCTCAAAACAGTGTTGCTCCGCAATGCAAAATATCAAGCCACCAATACCAGTGGCGTATTCAGTAGAACTGAAGCAAACCTATGAAAGCACAGGTATGATGCATGTGGAGATTAGTGGAGATATGAAGCTCATTACAATTTTATTAGCACTACAAGGGGGATTTATAAGGTACTGTTGCTTTCTGTGCTTGTGGGATAGTAGGAACACTGGATTACACAACATTGTAAAAGAGTGACCTCTAAGAGAAACTCATACACAGCATAATTTCAGATATGTTCCATTAGTTAACCCAAACAAAGCAATACTACCTCCTCCACATAAAATTAGATCCAATGAAGTAGATTGTTAAGGCAATGAACAAAAATTGAGCAGCCTTTGTATACCTCAGAAGCAGTTTGTAAACCTCAGTGATGCTAAAGTAAAAGAGAGAATTATTAAATTATAGATGAGTCATATTTATTACACATCAGCCTCACTTACGTACCTAAACTGAGCTGATGTTTAATGTGTAATAAATACAACTCATCTATAATTTAATAATTATTTTGCTTCACTGTGGTGTTCCAATACACCTAAATTTCGATATAAAAAAGAGGGAATGTTCATTGGGTTGCAAATTACGAAAATTTTGAAAGATGAAAACTTAGAAAAGAAAAAGTAAAGTGCTAGGGAACTAGCTGCATAAGAAGCCTTTCAGGAAGTGGTGAAAGGATTCCTTGGAAACAGTAAGGTAGAAAATTAGTGAAGATAGTTCAAGAACTCCTGGACAGTTACCAAAAGCTGGGATGTAGGATGTCCCTCAATATTCACTTTCACCATTCACATTTGGAAATTTTTCTCCAAGAACTTGGTGTTTGATGAATACAGTGAAAAATTCCATCAGGATATTCAGAAGATAGACCACATATCTTATATAGATAGGATCCCACTTTGATGGTCGATTCTGGATAGGTTTTAATTACAGAAAGCGACATAAGTCTATAAAAACAGGAAATAGATCTATAAGCATATTTAAGATATATGTTATTATAGCTTCCTGTTTTTCTGTGGCTTACCATTATATTTGATTTTGTTTCTGATGCTATTTTGCTTTGTTTTTGGCTGTCTTTTCAGGTTGCTTAGATAAAACAAGCTTCAATATAAAGTAAAAGCTAATAATTTTATTTAAAAAAATGGAAATATAGGGTAGTTTTGGCAGGGGTGTTAGTTTATTTTACTTTGTATTATGTTCTCTATGAAACCAAATCATCTCATGCACATGATGAGTAGTGTTTAAATAATATTCATCACATTATTGGAATCATATATTAGCAAAGGAAAATATTTTGTCATTTTCTAGAAATCTACCTGAGCTGTCATATAAATACATCACGTGATACGTAAGCATTTACTGTCCATTTTTAATTGAGAAAGTTTTATTTAGGTGAAGTGACCTAATTTTTTTCATGTGGCAGATAAAATGTTGAAATTTGTTGTCTAGTGTAACTGTACCTGTTTCAGTTTCCATTTTACAACAGATCTTTTAATTTTATTATGGGATTCATCAATAGTTACTGAGTAATTCTGTCCTTTTGCTTCATTTGTTACGCTTAGTCTGTGCAGTGTTCCTAACCCTCCATTAATCATGTGGGGTCTTGGAGGCCACTAGCTTTATTTAAATGTCATATTTTACGAATGAACGCACCTACCTAATTGTCGGTCTAGGACGTCTAACATTACACCTTATTCAAATTTTTGCTTTGGCAACAACTTTTTCTGTTCATTACTGTAGCTGCAAGGTTGACAATTTAGCAGTTGGTCTTGGAGGCCATTAGCTTTATTTAAATGTTATATTTTGTGAATGAACGCACCTACCTAATTGTCGGTCTAGGATGTCTAACATTACACCTTACTCAAATTTTTGCTTTGGCAACAACTTTTTCTGTTCATTACTGTAGCTGCAAGGTTGACGATTTTGCAGTTAGGTGTAGTACAGGTCTAGTGGTCCCCTTGCACCTACTCTCGTTACATGTTGATGACAGATTATTCTTCAATATTAAGTAGTGGAATATTGCTTTGCAAGTGGAAGGAGCCAGTAGTACTTCATTGTGAGTACCAAGTGATATTCATTGCTATTGGATAAATTGGCTGATGTGAGAGCAAGCAAGTATGGCATAAAAGTATTAGGTTTGAGTGATGCAAAGTGTTTTACACTACTAACATGGAAATTTTTTATAGACAGTAGCTGGATTACCACAATTCCAAAATAATTCTGCAGAGACTGTAGTGCTAAGACTAACTGAAGCAATCTCTAACACTGAGAGAAATGTTACAGCAGATAATTGATTCATTAGTGTGTCCCTTGTTGAATAGCTGGGCAAAAGACAACTTTCTATTGCTGGTAAAATATTCGAGAACAGGTAGGATTTGCCCTTTAAATTTACTACTGCAAAAAGTTGCAGCCAGTACAACAGTGTATTTGGCTTTAGAAAAAACGAAACATTTGTTTTATATGTTGCAAAAGGGGTAAAACTGTGGTTTTAATCTCCAGACTAAATGTTTTGTTGGAACACCGGTCAGAAGGTGATGAAAAAAAAGCCTGAAACAGTAATGCTTTACAATACTAAATCTGGAGTTGATGGAATAGATAAATTGTATGCTACATGCAATGTAGCCAGAACATGAAGGTTGGCAATAATAAGTTTTAACCATATGATGAATAATGCAGGTTATTAATTCTAAAGTTAGCGTGCATGGAAACCAAAACAAATATTCCACAAGACAGAAATATTTGATAGTGCTGTCCTGAGCTTTACTGCCGCAACAGCTCCAGGGAAGAGCAACAGCATCAAAGCTATCCAGTGATCTGAAAGAGCTTTTAAAGAAATACAAAGCTGAACAACCAACAGCAGATGAGTGGCCGAATGCACCAGAATAATTACAAAAGAAACAGTATGAACCCTGCAGTAAAGACAACAAGAACAGTAAAAGTAAATATCCAAGTGGGAAATGCAATACTCCTCTCTGAGAGAATATGCCATAATTTTTTGCAATAACTACTTAGACAGGGAAAACAGAAGAAATAGCTGATGACTCTGAGTAACTATACTAATAGGACTATACTAATAAAGGCCATGAATATTTACTGTAAATGAAGCCAAAACTTGGTGGGGGGAGGAAATGAAATAATAAATACAGGCATATAATTGCATAAATATGGCGCAAAACTCATATGCCCCACGCGACCAACGGTTTTATGCCAAGGCATGCGCCTAATGGAAGGTTAATGTATAGTTGGAGGTTTCTTCACTTTCAGACTGTAAAAGAAAGCCAGCTTCGGTTGAGTTGTTAGTTATGATTGAACCAGTGAGTATCAGAGTTCTTAAGAATCTTGGTTGTGGCGCTTGTGTTGTTAATATTGATTATTATTGGTCTGTCAGCAGTGAATGCATAGCAGTTGCAGCAGTGCAAGTTAGTGCTTGCAACAGAGATATAATGAAATATTAGATTGATGTCCATATTTTGCATAGTTGTAAAATGTAAAAGTGATTGTAAGCTAACATTGGTCTGAAGATTCTAGTGGCACATAATGTGTGCTTGGTGCAGTTGTTGTTAGATATTATTGAGCAATGCATCTCTGGTTAGTTCTGCTGAGTTAATTTTTAACACTTACATTGTCTGGTTTTTAAGTTTTTTTGTTGCCCATGTATGTTTGGTCACAGTCTGCATAATTTATGTAATCCTCATTAGCGATAAAATTACTTACAACAGTGTTTCTAAACATTTGCCTTCAACTTAATAAATTATCCTGCAATTGTACATCTCCTAAATACAAAGGAAGTCATGGTAGCTTTTCTGGATTAAAATTGATTGTAAAGAAGATGGACAAATAATAGCACACATTTTGAAAAATGTCAAGAAATAAACAGTGTTTATTTGTTCTATTGGTTGAACATTTCAACAACTTTGTAAGTTAATTCTGCAGTTTCACTTTACTCTTCACATTTAACATGGACAATCCTGCTGGAAAAATTGAGTCTTGTTTTCTGTAACATTTTATAACTTCTTCCCAAGTCATCAATCTGAATCCACAAAAATATGAAGTTATCAAGGTATATCACCAATGTCAAATATCATAGCACCATGTTTTAGTACATATATATACTAAACACACATTACTGCACATATTTAGTCCTCAGTTAAAAAACAAAATGATGATTAACTTATTATTATTTACTTCATCCATTATTCCTTTGTTTTGGTCATGTCAGCTTCAGAGTTTATTTTCCAATGAATTTTAATCAAAATTGTCATTTTGACTCTTCTGTAACTGAGTTAATATCAAGTGGTAATTTATTAAATAACTTAACTCCTTCATAGATACGTTTCGTAGATAGTTCATGTTGCTTTGTGTATTATATTCATGTATGTATTTATTTTATATTGGTCAATACATATTATTAACATCATTGCTCTTTATAAACATAGAGAATAAATTGTGAGTGTTCTTTTGTCAATAAGTGTCTCTGCAAGATTCCCTGGCTTTTAAATTAAACATAAATCGAATACTTTTCTTTTGATAAATGAGTAGCCTATTCATGTTCTGGGCAGATATAGGTGTAATAAATAAGTATAAAAACATTGAGGTTCTTGTAATTGCCAAAATATTTTATTGGATGGATTGACTTATTGATTCTGTTGCAGAAATAAACATAACACCATATTTTAGTATATTACTAATTGCTTGTTGATCAGTGCATCTATGTAATTTTCAGATAAAAATCAAACACAGAAGAACACAACTGGCTTTGTAATTCTCATTGCCTAACCCATCATACATTTTGCTAGGTATGCCAAACAGCATAAAAGTTTGGAGAAGCAAACAATTGATGGACAGAAATAGAAAGAACTGTGGCAAATATGGCATAAGTGGACATAAAAATGAACATTATCTAAAATGATGTAGATAAACAAGTAAAAGACAGAAAAGAAGGTAAATAAAGGAAAGTAATTGGTTATATACATTAAATAGAGATTCCTTAACGTATTTGTGGTGTTGGTCTAGATAGTAGGTATGCTACGAAATTGTGCTGCCAGCCACACTGCATGTCGGCCAGTCATGCATGCATGTGAAATTAAACCTCAAATCACATTAATCATCATAAGATTTAACAAAAATGCCTCCATCTTAATATATGTATGACATTATCTGTGGAAATTTACATGAACATGCTACTTCATGTTTTAAAACAGCATTAATTTCTGCTTGATATTTTGTTTTAACACTTGTAATATATTAATGTGGATTAGTTTTGTATACCTTATTTTTCATGTTGCTCCATAAATAAGAATCACACGCTGTATTATCAGGAGACCCAGTTGGCCTTAAACCTGTATTAATGTGCTATAAAAATTCCCTGCAATTATTTAACTAATTGACTCATCAGCTATATGTACTGTGACAGAATCCTGCTTGAAATATGCAGGCCGACATTCAATGTCTGTCAGCTCTTTGAAAAGAGCTCCCAGCATATTATTTCTGTATCTTTCTGCAGAGATGATATACTTATAACAATATACCTTATCATACTCTATACATTTATTGCATGCCATACCCCAATTTTTTATCATATAAGGAACACCATGAAGGAATTTAGTTTTGTAACTTAATATTGGATGTTTTGTGATGACACAAGACCATGTGAATGACACCATGCTTCATCACTAAACAGTATTAGGCATTGATTGATTGTTCCATCATACATTTCTCAAAATTCATTTAGAGAAATTTACCAGATTGAAAAAAAGGTTGTCAAAGGATAATCCTATCTAGCAAGTAGGTTTTATAATGGAGGAAAGTTGCCTAAGGAAAGAAGAGAAGGTAACAGCACAGAAAAGGAGCATAAAACCCCTAACTATTGCCAGTAAGCAGATGTAAAGTAATATAAAAGTGGAGAGAGTCACCATGACAGGGGGAAGTCGATGAGAAACTATTTGCCTTCAGATCTCACAGTGAATAAATTTTTCGAGAGATTCGGTTAAGAAAGAACTTTAGGACTCAAACAATGCTTATCAAAATGCAAACATGTATTTTAAGAACATTTCAATTTATCATTCGGGATTTTTTATACAAATAATCTACCTAGAAGTAAAAGTGATATTTTGACAATAACATTGCAACTTATTCTTGCGATACTTATTGTACCACACTTTACGTGCTGTTGATAATTTTGTTTTAAATTACACAATTAATTATATTGAAATGTAAAATAATAATAATTATTATTGTATTATGCTACTGTATTTCTTATACTAGTTTTGTATTTCTAATAAAGATAAAAGCTATCAACTAAAACAATGCAGTATAAGAATACTTCTAAAATATGAATGGTACAAAAATGCAGATATGTAATGAAAACTACAGCAATTAAAAATATTTATTTCCAGAACAAAATTAAAACACATTATGGAACCAAAATAGTTAAAATACCTAACACTATCATTGATTATATATGCATCAATCAAGTTTTGAAACATAAGTGGAAAAATAAAACCCTTATATACAATTAAAAAATTTAATATATAGTATTTCAGCACAACACATTATTTATTTCTATGAGATCTAAAATTATATGAAACTCAACCTATTAAAACATATTTAGATGAAATTAGAAAAACTCATTTTATGAAATACTACATGTGTTGCATTATGAAGCTTTGCAAGAATGCTCCTCAGTCATTCCCAGCACATGAGTGTTGTGGATGAACAGTTAACAAAACGCAAACTAACCAGAATAGATACTAAATTAGCAGGTTGTATTAGGTATCTCAAATCTGTGAATTCTTTCATCTTTATCCAGACATTTTAAGCTGATTAGGAGGCTAAATTGTACAGTATGTCAGTAGGCTGGCTGGAGTGACAACTGCATTGGCATAGGCAGACAAGTATCTGTAGTTTGAGCTAGACATGTCTTAGAATTTCTTAAGTCTGGTACAACACTCCAAGAAGTTGTTTGTATGATAAGACAACAGCAGTGTAGAGAGTTTTTGATTAATTAGAGCCAACTGAAAAATTCAATGCCATGGCCGGGATTTGAACCACGGATCTACTGGTTTCCGTCCAGTCGCTCTGACCCTTGAGCTACCATGGTCAACGTGCCTTCCTGACATTAAATTCTCCAATTGACTCATTATATTTCCCGGTGGACCACTTAAGGTTCTCATATTTGAGACAACTACTTGTGGCGACTTACTATTGTAAGTACTTAATTACCAGGATTTTTATCGTAGATTATTATTTTTTTTAATGTAAATTTATATTGAGGAATTAATCCTTAGAGAATTAATCCTTTTAAATACATTACTCTGGTATATGGGTGATTTTTGATTAATTAGAGCCAACTGAAAAATTCAATGCCATGGCCGGGATTTGAACCACGGATCTACTGGTTTCCGTCCAGTCGCTCTGACCCTTGAGCTACCATGGTCAACGTGCCTTCTTGACATTAAATTCTCCATTCTTTAAGGATTAATTCTTTAAGGATTAATTCCTCAATATAAATTTACATTAAAAAAAATAAAAAAATAAAAAAAAATAATCTACGATAAAAATCCTGGTAATTAAGTACTTACAATAGTAAGTCGCCACAAGTAGTTGTCTCAAATATGAGAACCTTAAGTGGTCCACCGGGAAATATAATGAGTCAATTGGAGAATTTAATGTCAGGAAGGCACGTTGACCATGGTAGCTCAAGGGTCAGAGCGACTGGACGGAAACCAGTAGATCCGTGGTTCAAATCCCGGCCATGGCATTGAATTTTTCAGTTGGCTCTAATTAATCAAAAATCACCCATATACCGGAGTAATGTATTTAAAAGGATTAATTCTTTAAGGATTAATTCCTCAATATAAATTTACATTAAAAAAAATAAAAAAAAATAGTGTAGAGAGTTTTTTGAATAATTATTGATGGATTCCATGAAGGTGATGTTCCAACTTACTCATATTTTTTCGCATATATATTATATGTTTCTTTCCTTGCTTTACAGATTGGTTTCTGAAAATAAGATATACGTATAATTTGACAGCTATTTGAAATGGAAAGGAAAATAGAAATCAAAGAAGAGGATCCTGTCTCATACGAGATAGCCTCACAGAATGAGAGAGAGTTCCTTCAGAAGGTTAATACTGTGAGGACAAGTATTGATGCTGTGCTTCTGGATGCTGATTGTGACATGACAGTGAAAACAGAAATTAAATCAGAGACTCCTTTTATCAAACATACTGCAAGGCAGATTAAGGCCAAAGCTGTAACTTGCAGCAACAATTCGGTGATACATTGGACAAACGAAGTCGAAGAGAATAAGGGAAAATTTCTTCCAGAGGATCCTGAAATAATGGATACAAAATACAATAGTGATCAAGAAATACATAACGAAATAGAAATTAAAGAAGAATCTTGGTGGTTAGAAATAGAAACTTTATCAGTCTGTGATAATAGTACGGTAAGTTAAGCACTTAACTCCTTTAGCTAGTCAGAATGTTCTGTAATAATCATTCTGTGCTGTTGCAGAGTATTACAGTCCACAATATGTAAAATAAAGAGTAAAGTGAATGGCAAATGAAGTGAAGGTTCAAAGGCAGTAGACTAGCGAGCTATAAGCCTTTAAACCATATCCTGTTGGGCAATATAATTCAGATCCACCTTTTTGTTCTGTCAAGAAGTATTACAACTATTCAATATGGTATTTTGATAAAACAGAAATAGATTAGGCATTACAACTACATTTGCACCAACTTAAAAATTAGTTATATAATTTGGGTCAAAGTAGTACTCAATGGTCTATTTATTGCTAGTATTTACCTAGAATGTGTTTCATTAGGATCCTCCTAACATCCTCATCTGACATACTATTGCCCAAATGTCATCCACATATCTAGAGCAATGTTTGAAAATTAGTGGGATAGCCTTTGTGATATGGGTTTCCAAAAAGCTCATGAAGAGGTCTGCCAGAAATGGGGACAATGGTTTGCCCATAGATAGTCCTGATTTTTGTTTGAAACATTTTTAATTGAATGTAAAAATGGTCTGTTCAGGTGAGATATTTGTTAATTGAGGGTATTCGTATATGATGTTTTGATCTAACTCTAGGGACTGAAGCCATATTTGTATGTACTCCATGAGTTTGTCTCCTGGCACACTTGGGAACAAAGAGATTACATTGAAAGATACCATTGAGTTGTTGGGAGAAAATTCTAGGTCTTGGTTTTGTTGATGAATTCCAACGAATGTTTAATACTGTGGCTTACAAATTTTAGTAGCTCCTTACATTTTTTGTTTAGCCATTTATACAGCTTGTAAGAGGGTGTGTTTATATTGTTAATGATTGGGTGCATCGTATTTCCTGTTTTATGAATTTTCGGTAATCTATATATGTAATATACAGATATAATAATTTGTAACTTAAAACTTCACTTATCTTATAAGAAATGATGACAGTTTTCTTTTGCGCTATGCAAAATCCATTTCTTATAAGTGAATTTTCCAGCAACATATATTATATTTGCATATATTTGTTTGCTTCACTTTTAATAGCTTAATATTCTACGTATTTACCATATATGTTAGTTACTGTGGGGTTGTCTGGTTTCAGACATTGTTTTATTTCTTTTGGTATGATCATTTTATCCTTGAAGGATTCATTTAACTGTTTTACACACTTATTTGAAGGATCAGACTATTTCCTGGAATTCATCACTTGCCAGTAAATCTGTCATTCTAGAAAGGTGGTCGTGTTTGTCGATGCTGACTGTCTTATTTCCTTTGCTTTTGCATAAACAACATTCTTTTTGCAATTCTTTTCTTGAAAAAAAAAGGAATTAAAAGTAAGTGTTGTTTAGTGTCATTAATGGACTCCCTTTAAATTTAAATTTAATTTAAATTTAGGATTCCTTTATTTAGAGATTTGAGTATTTTCAAGTGTCTTTTGGATTTACCGCTTTCCCTTTCTATTTTTTCTAAGATCTTTCCACAGTTGTATCTAATTACTGATTTCTGCCCAGTATTTAGACCCTCAGTAGCTACTTCAATGTCAACTATGTAATCTTATAAGTTATCAGAGTAATATGTGCAAGTTTTTAACACTCTAAATTACATTTGATGTTTATGCTCACTTTCTGGATATATTATTGACAGACTAGTTTTGAAAGCTGTTGTGTCCATTTTCAGCCTCAATCCAACTATCATCTGTTGAGAAGACACTACAGTAGCTTTTCAATTAATCTTGACGTCACTTTATTAAACTCCTTCCTTTCATGCATAATACAAAGAGTTAATTCCAGTGATTGCAAGTGTTTGGATCAGCGCATTCTAATGTTTAATATACTCTTACGTCTAATTTGAAATTATTATTTTGCCAGTGTTATGCAAAATCCATTAGTTATGGTCAGTGTTCCTAAGCACTGCAACATTTTTCAGGTATTACAGCACTCCTGTTTGTTATATTAGACTCAACACCATCCTCTTCTTCTAATATACCAAAACATTTAGAAGTTTATTCAGATTTGTGCCAGGGATTTCTTTCAGCTGACTTTCTTCTTTTACCCTTTCACTGATATGGACGTCATATGACGTTCAAGTTAAAAGGCCCCAAACCGATCTGGACGTGTATAGACGTCCTGTGCATACAAGCATTTAATGCATATTTAATGATAATTCTTTTAAACCTTAATTTTTACAATAAATTTAAATAAATTCTATAAGAAGTAAAAGCTTACCTTTACCAGGGATATACGCACAAGGGCACATCTCCACATTCAGGGCAAATCGTACTAGTTTCCTTTTGGACACCTTTCTTGCGGGACACCAGACATTTTCTAAAGGGATGCGACTTTTTTGCTGTGGGTGGTACCCTTTTAGGAAAATGTTTTCCTTCAAGTGAGAAGGGTGCTGGGGTGGTGGATATTTTACACCCAGTATGGAGAGGCCTCTGAATTTTATACTGCTCAATTAGACTGCAAGCTATTGATATGCGAAAGTCCAGGTACGTCATTGTCTTCCGTGGGTTTAGAGCTCTCCAAATGACTAAACAATTGTATATGGTTATATCCAGCTGGTGTAAAAATAATTTTTTATACCATTTGATTGTTTTTAGCAAAGAGGGATATGCCTGTAATACCTGATTTACTAGATCCACTCCACCCATATGCATATTATATTCCTGGATAATATCGGGTTTGAAAATCGACATTTTGTTACGAGCATCAATATTTCCAGTATCAGTCATCAAAATCTTAGAGCTGCAGTTGGATAATGCTGTAACAACCCCCTGTCTTGCCAAGCAACATAGGTCAAGGGTGGGAGCTGATGCACCTGCATTTCTCCTCCTCTTAGAGCCTTCGTATTCACATGTTTTGGCAAACTAATGCGATTTCAGCGTACTTTTCCAATTGCATTTGTTTATAACGCCATGATTAATTTAGGGGAACTGTACCAATTATCTAAATATACAGTCCTACCCTAATCAAGTACAGATTCCATCAGGTGCATTACTGTGGAATCAGATAACCCCAAATCTTTTTCTCTGGTGTTATCAGTCCCTTGGCCAGTGTATATGCAGCTATTGTAAAGATATCCTGTTTTACTTTCACATACATCAAAACTCTTTATGGCAAATCTGGCCCTCTTTGTTTTGATGTATTGTTTCCAACCTAAACGGCCCTTCCAAGGCATCAGGCTTTCATCAACAGTGACCTTTTCACTAGGCACATAATTATCTTTGAATTTTGAAATAATGTATTCAAAAACTGGACTGATTTTGCACATTTTCTGTGCAGGTGAAATGAAGGAAGTGCAAAATGGAAGTAAACCTGTTATTTGACATACATTTCCCAAAAAAATGGGGTAGCCAGCATGTCATTTGTAGACCAGTACATGTCTAGCGTAGGTTTACGAATAACACCCATTAGCATAATTAGACCAGGTAGTCTGTAAATCTCATTCATTGTTACTTCTGTCCAGTTCTGTATTCTACTCTTAGGTCCTAAATTGCCTTTAGCAATCACGTCTTCCATCACCCTATTCGCATATACATTTGTTTCCGGAACAATGAGAGACAGGAAGTCAGTAGTACAAAATTTTGTGAAAATGTCAATTGATTGGCTCTCAGAAGTTAGCAGACTATGCAGTTGTACACCAGAGCTTGTGCTCGTGAACGTTTGGCTATTTGTGTTAGAGTTATTTTGACACCTCCATAATGTTGATTCTTCATGAACACCTGTCGGAAATGAGTCATTTTCCTCCTCACTGCTACCCATATCCTCAACACCCCCCTCAAAATCTGAAAACTCGCCTTCAATGTCCAAATCACTCTCTAACAGCAAAAAGTCTTCCACATTTTCTGATGTAATATCAGAAGTCCGCACTCTTCCTACACTAGCTAATTTATTTGCTACATTACTAGTTGAAGCCATGATTAGCACTGAGGAAACTATTTAAACTGTGTTTTAGCTAAAGAAATTGCTTGGAACTCTGACGCAGTCAAAATTACTATATGAACTGAGCGAAGAAAAAAGTTACGCCAGCTAATATAAACCTCGGTTATGCAATTGGCGAGATGCTGAAGGAGGTTTCTTTCCAGCGTGTATAACGCAACATATACAGTTATTATTATGTGGTAGCATAAACTGAAACTTATAAACCTTGAACCCAACACTTCATTTATTCAGCTGATGTACACATATAGTTTGTAAAGCAAAAGTACTTAGAATTTGGTGCGTTCGACGCAAAGAATGGCTTTCTTTACAGTGATATAAATTAATGAAATTTCAACGATTTATTAATATAGTCTGTATTTTAATGATACCCTAGATGTATACTGCCTTTAATGGGCTTTTAACCAGTTTTTGTTTCGCTAAAATAACTTAATAAATACGGAAGATACGAATATTTATTTATGAAGCATTTTTGCAGCATTTAACAATTTAAATTTCTTGTTCTGTTTATTGGGTATCCGTTCCCTGCCGTGCAGGGTTTAAATGGCCATCGGCGAAGCAGTTAAGAGGTCAAGATTGCTGAATTCAGAAGCCTTATTTTTAGATATACAAACTATAATGCACCTAATAAATCAAACCTACAGAAAAATTATTGTTCCAATTTAAGTAAGAAATTTATCAGGTAAATTAAATTTGTGAAGTAAATAAATTGGCTTGTAATTGATGAAACTATTAATGCTAATGTTAGCAAAGGAGCAAATTTAATGGTAACTATTAAAAAGAAATTCCTGCTGCACTCTATAAAATTGCCAACTAGTAATTTTGTAACAATAGCTAGGGTGCTTAACAAAGCTTTTGAAACATGGCAAAATGGTGTTAAATAGCTCAAGGTACCTCCTATGTTTATAGACTCAGCAGCATACATTAGGAAAGTTGCACAAAATAAGAGTCTCTCTAATGTGATTCATGTAACTTGTAATGTTTATGCTCATCATATATTTTGTCAAAGAATACAAACTCTTATCCTAATAGGAATAAGTCTCCGATGGTAAAAAACTGTAAAAGCTTTGTGCGGATTGATGCTTTTAATATTATTAAAGAAGATTTTCCAATGCCTTCTAAATTGTTAGTCACATTTTGGCATATGAACTTAAAGTGGTGTATATTACCGCAGATAAATTTGAAGCATTTGCACCAGTAGTAAATGAAGATGGCATTCTGCAATTGAGATTATTGATATTAAGATGTGAAACAACTTTAAAATGAGACTTAACCTTTGTATCTTCTAATTTTGTTTTCTTGATATTTCGATGTACAAGCTAGAAACTTCTGTTGACTTATTAAGTGGCTAAGTTAGAGATACAGTTTTTTTAAAAACAAACTAACACCAAGCATTGTTTGAGAACTATGGAGCCACCAACCCACGTTAAATCAGTTACAATTTAGGCAGGCTAATGCATAACTTTATAATATGTTTGTTAGTGATATTCTGCTCTTCCGGTATGTCACGTTAACATTGTGATGTGGAACGTTCATGTTCCCAGTATAGGGCATTACTGAATGATAATAGCCAAGGCATTGTGATGCACATACTGTGATATGAATTGGTTATACAGTGCAATTCCAAAATGTGCATTTCTGATGTCTTTTTTTAAGTTAGGAAGTTTTTATTTATATTTTTAAAAACATTAGCATAAAAGAAAATACCTTTCAGTTTGTGGGACATAATCTGGGCACTAATCATCGTAGTTTCTTCTATCTTGCAGGATTGTGTGCAACCCCGTGTTGCTTTGTCATACATTTTAAAAACTTCAAAATGCTTAAAAATTGAAACAAATGAGACTAACACAAAAACATAAAAACTACAACTATGGCATATAATCCCATACCAATGACAAGATATTAATTTTTCCTATTCCTGCAAATTCCAGAGTAATATTTTACACTGCTATTTTGATGAAGATATTTTATTACATCACCAGCAGTAGTCTATATTTCAGTTTTTATATATGCTGACAGTTACATCATATGTGCTACTGGAATATATTGAAATTATGAGTTATTTTCATTGTCCTTTTTTAAAAAAAAACACAATAGTATTGTGTTTTTCTGTCTTTAACATGAGTTTTTTTTTTTTTCTGAAACGTCTGATCTATGGGATCTGACAAAGAGAACTGTTTATTTTAATCAGTTACGGAGGAATAATTACATTTTGGACATCTTAAGAGTTTTCGGATAGAGTCAAAATGAAAAATTCAATGCCATGGCCGGGCATTGCCATATAATACTCCATCCTTCAGTATTCTTAGAAACAACAAATGAAATTTTTATTTAATGAAACTAGAGACATAAAAAATAAAAAACATAGATAGATTAGATATTGGTTCTAATATTGATACACTGAAAAACGTTTTACTTTCAACATGACAGTGCACTTATTGTTATCCATTTGTTACAGTGTTATCTTATTATTGAGATTAAAATGTTATTCAGTGTATCAATATCAGAACCAATGTGTAATGTATCTCTGTTAGTTCTCTTTTATGTCTCTAGTAACATTAAATAAAAATTTCATTTGTTTTTAAGAATACTGAAGGATGGATTATATGGCAAAGCCCGGACATGGCATTGAATTTTTCAGTTTCACTCTATCCGAAACTTTAGCCTGTACATGGCTAGTGTGAAGGAATGATTAATTTCCATCAATTAACTTACATCTTAAGAGTTTTTAAATGTGAATTGTTCCTCTCCAGGTATGATCACTTTGTTCACCCCAAAGCCTTATTTGCTACTTGAATTAAGACATGTGCATTAACTTTGAGTTGACTGGAGAAACTAGAGAATCAATTGGTTCGCTGCAGCTTATTGTTTAGGAAGCACTCTACCTATGCCTGTACTTTGAAAATCTATTTATGTAAACACACAGTGACCTTAAGACTTTAATTTGGAAATATAATTACATGGTGGTTCAGTGCTGTTAGCTAAGACCTGACATCAGGTAAAAGCATTTGGAGATAAGTAGCTTTACCTTCTCCCCAAAAACTGCTACTTAATATCGTACAATACAGATGAATAAGAAAAAAAGAAACAATGGCAAGAGGAATGTTATCAGTTTACCGGGATTGAGGACATGTTTCACTGTATTTAGTATTATTGAGGGGAGATGGTAACGTGCACACCTGGTGTGAATTCTATATAAGCACACACACAAGAGTTAATCTATAGTCTATTATCATATGAGTGGGACTGATGGGTAAACTATTTTGTTTTTTCCTTAGCCATTTGTTACAGTGTTATCTTTTTATTGCAGGAAACTTTTGCTGAGCCGAATCAGGAAAATGGGTATAAGTTATCATCACAATTACCAAGGTAATAGTAAAAAACTCTTAAAACTGCCAGACATTCAGAAGTCTAGATGTACACCCATGGACACAAATCTCAGTCATGTCTTTTGCGCGAATTGGTCTAAGTCCTTGGCACAGCATCTTGTTTATACCATCAGCATGAATTTGTCACAAGTTTCAAATCTTAACATTAATAAACCGTAAGATCAGTAAAAATAACCAAATAAATAAGTTACTCTTCTTTAGCACCTCAGTATCAATGTAGACACAAAACATGAGAAAGTTTGTCTTGTACAGCATTACTAAACCTTGTGTGAGGCATATACTTATTTTTCCTTCTCTTAATGATGTTGAATCAAAACATTGCAGCTATTTGTTTCAGATATACGCATTTTATACGTAATATTTGGCAACGGCCTGGATCAGCTCTATTATCTGATTTAGGACTTCATGTGTGAATAGAAGCTACCAAGGACCTGACAGATGATCACAGATTGTTATGCCTTGCATTTCCAGAAAAAAAAAAGCTATTACAGCTGTAATATCATAATATTCTCAGACTAGGTTATATTTTCTTGTGCATGTAAGGCAAATCTGATTGTTAATTATACCTCTTTCTCAGATTTGAGCCGTATTGAGGATATGAAGGCTGAGACAAAAAGATTGTTGCTTTCTAATTTGCTTGTAGATGTGTGAATGATAAAAATGGCCTCTGTCAAAAATTCAAGAACTTTTGTTTTGGTAGCTTCTTGTGCACCTTTTGGTATGATTTAACTTTATCTGTGGCCCGAAGATTGAGCGCACATACATGCTAGATATACAAACATCCGTCATTAATTATGTTTAATTTGTGTTTTAATTTTAGCAGATATTTTATTTATGCATATTATTTGAATTATTTAACTCAAGTATTTTCAGAAGTGTAGAGAAATGCCAAAGTTATGCTAATGCTGTAATAATATTAGTATTATCTTCGTCATGTCCAATTATAAGATCACCAAACATTACAAATGAGAGCAGTATGAGATATGAACCTAGAAACTTATGAAAGGAAACAAAACCTACTTAACATCTCAGCCACGTACTGTTATTGTATGTTCTGTTTTCAGTACGTACAAGTTAACCACTATGCTCTCAGTCAGAACCTGTTCTACCGTTCTTTTGAGCATTGTGAAGTTGAAACAGCTTTCTCAGCGGTTCACAAAGCCCAAAAATTGGGAGTTCTGAAACAACTATTATGTCCCTAATTTCATTTTCATCAGTATTAGGGTTGTAATGATTTAGCAGTTCATGGATGTCATAACTTTCTTTTCGCATATGTAAAGCTTAAAATAATTTGTTTGCATATTACTTATATACTTTACTAATTAGTCGAAGGTCACAACGTAAAAAGTAGAAGTTTGAAAAAAGGTACTTCATTATATAAATATTATATCATCTAGTGTTGCTGCAGATACAATAACTTTTTTTATTTTAAGCAACAATCAGATTTTCATGTCATGTTTTAACTTCTGATATTTAATTGTAGCAAAGAAATCCAGTATATGCAATAAGTTTGATGACAATTAAGTTTGGCAAAATGGCAGACTGTTTCTTATTGTCTCATTAGCACTTCTCTTTAATCGGTTCCCATTGATTGCCTATGATTGGTTTTAATATTTTAATTTTTCCAAATGTCTTATTTTCCTCTTTAGTTTTGTTATATTGTTTCTTTTGTCACATGCCTACCCAATATACCTGTGTCACAAAAAACTTTAGCTAATCAGCAGAACGAATGAAGTAGAATTTAGCACAAAAGTGAATCGAAAAGATATTGACACATTGCTCCACTCACACGGTTTATTCACAGGACATGTTTCAAGAGCTTTTGCTCTTATCATCAGCTGGTACTCGATTAGAGCAAAAGCATGATGAGAGCAAAAGCTCTTGAAACGTCCTGTGAATAAACAGTGTGAGTGAAGCAATGTGTCAATATCTTCTTGATTCACTTTTGTGCTAATTTGTGCTTCACTATCCCTACACTTCTTTCAAGTTTATACTTTGAAGTAGAAATTGTTTACCTTATTTTTTAAGGGCTCAATGTTTAAAAGTGACAAAGTTATATACAGATTTTGTTCAGTTCATATTTATCACATGACTATCAAAATAGTATAAAGAAAGTAATTTCTGAATGTTTGAAAATCAGTTCTCCTACTCTATATTACAACTTGAAAAGTTAAAAAAGCTTGTTCATCATTTCTGTAAAAAAATAAATGTCAATAGAGTTAAAAGGGATAAATAGATACAATAATTTTGTATGGTTGCTGCGTACTAGCTCTAGGAATTTGAAGAAAACTTTGTTTTGTCCTTTTTGGCTAATTTTTGATTTAAAGGTCGTCTTTACAGCATTTAGTTGACCTTTTCGCCTTTTTAGACATTTTTTATTAAATTTAATTTTTTGGCATTTTTGTTTCGTTAAAATTGTTTGCTTTTCTTTTTTTTTCAAATTGAACTACTCTTTACTATCGTTTTCCTACTCAATAGAGTCTAGCTGAAAATGCAGTTTCTAATATGCACTCCTAAGACTGGCTATAGCAGGTATCAGCTGAGCAAAACTTTCTATTGTATTGAAGTCGTAAGAACCCGGAAAGAACCTAGTAAACTCTTTCTAAATATGCTGTTAATTTTGAACAGCATTGTGACAATGACCTGTACCGGGTATTAGGAATGCATAGGTTGATTTCACTGCAGTTTCGCAGTTTCTGAAAGAAATCCTGGCTATACACAGCTCACAAACTAAGCCTAAGAAAATGTATTTACAAATTATTTTCCAATCCTTAGGTCATTTTGGTATATCTTTAGGTCCTTTCAAGGTGCCTCTAGACAGTTTATAGGTCCTCAATTTCCTAGCCACAATTTTTACCCAGAAACAAATAAAGAGGTTTTTGCTTCCATGACTAACCCCATCATTGTTAATGATATTTTAATAAGAAAAATATAAGGGAAAATGAATCACTGTATTGTAAATTTGGTTTGAAATATTTCAGGTTGAATTCACAAGGAGTTTCTGAAGAAAGACATACCTTGACTTCCCTCATACATTCAGAACCAAGAGGGCCCTGCCAAATGGAACAAATTTGTTCACATTTGAACACAGCCAAATTTGCAGTCAAAGCATCGTATAATAGTGACACATCTGAAAAGTGTTTGAAACTGAAATCTGGGCCAAGACCATACAAATGTGAGAATTCGTTTAACCAGAAATCCAACATAGACCAACATATGCTGTTACATTCAGATACAAGACCATACAAGTGTAACCAATGCGACTGGTCTTTTAAACGAAAGTCCCATTTAGACCAACATATTCGGCTACATTCGGATACAAGACCATACAAGTGTCACCAATGCGAGTGGTCTTTTAAACAGAGGTCCCATTTAGACCAACATATTCGGGTACATTCGGATACCAGACCATACAAGTGTAACAAATGTGATAAATCTTTTAAACAGAAGTACAACTTAGACCAACATATTCTGTTACATTCGAATACAAGACTATACAAATGTGATAAATGTGAGAAATCTTTTAAACAGAAGCCTGACTTGAACAAACATTTTCGGTTACATCCAGATAGAAGACTATACAAGTGTGACATATGTGAGAAGTCTTTTAAAGAGAAGTGCAACTTATACAAACATATTCTGTTACATTCAGATACTAGACTACACAAGTGTGACAAATGTGAGAAGTCCTTTAAACAGAAGTCTGTCTTAAAGAAACATATTCTGTTACATTCAACACCATACAAGTGTAACATATGTGAGAAGTCTATCAAAGGGAAGTTTAACTTAGACCAACATATGCTGCTACATTCAGATATAAGACGATACAAGTGTGACAAATGTGAGAAGACTTTCAAACGGAAGTCTAACTTAGACCAGCATATGCTGCTACATTCAGATACAACACCATACAAGTGTAACATATGTGAGAAGTCTTTCAAACGGCAGTTTTACTTAGACCAACATATTCTGTCACATTCAGATATAAGACCTTACAAATGTAACAAATGTGAGAAGAGTTTCAAACAGAAACAGGTCTTAAATCAACATATGCTTTTACATTCGGATAGAAGGCTATACAAGGGTGAGAAATGTTAGAAGTCTTTTAAACAGAACTCCAACTTGGACCATCATATTCTGTTACATTCTGAGCTAAGACCATATAAATGTTACAGATTTGAGAAGTCTTTCAAATCATATCCTATTACATTCAGATACAAGACCATACAAATGTGAGAAGTCCTTCAAACAGAAGGCTGGCCTAAATTAACATATGAAGTTACAATGAGATTTAAGACCATAATAATGTGAGTAATGTTAGAAACCTTTTAAACAGAGGTACAGTTTAATAAACTTATTTTGTTAGATTCAGATACAAGACTATACAATTGTGACAAATGTGAGAAGTCTTTCAAACAGAAACCTGGCTTAAGAGAACATGTACAGTGAGATTCAGACGTTTGACCATATGGGTGTGACAGTTGTGTTAACTTAAAATGCAAGTGTGACTTAGACATTTTCTAATACATTCAGGAAAATAAACACAAATATAAGACTTGAAATGAAACATTAACGTAGAGCAACATATTTTTTTTTGTACTGTTGTGACAGAGTATACCTATACGGTTTTTGGGAAAAGATGTTCAAAAGAAGTCATGCTGTCCATCAGTCTCAGATAGCGGTAAGTTAATGCATCAGTTATCAGACCATATTGTAAGGCAGCTGGAAAAAATGATACTGAAGTAAAAATTGGGTAGAGTGTAACAGAAAATTTTGTGATGGATTTATTTTCACTCAATTCACTAAACTCTGTTTCATATAACCTTGCCCTGCTGACATGTATCACTCCGCATCCAACTACCTTCCCCCTCGTCCTAATTGGCTATTGCTTTCGCGCCATAGGCCATAGGCGGTGCCTTTCCGTCACATTTAAACCTGCAGTAAACGTCATAATTGCCGGGAAGATAAAATCATACAAATAAGGATATGAAGGCATGCAGAAATACAAGTTTATAATGAAATGAGCAAGTTGGAATTTAATGACTGAGCAATTTAACTGAAACAAGTTTATAATGAAAGCCTTCGGCCTTTTCCACTGGGATTTTTTAAACCAGCACACATACCTTTAGAAATGCTTGTCTTTCAGTCTTAAAAGCCGTTTCACGTCATAAATTATTTCTTGTGTGTTCTTCATTCTCCCAAATCTCGTCAACTTGCGACTTGTATCTCGGTACAGTCTGACTGTCCTTAAATAACGTCTTCGCCACACAGCAATATCACCTCCGTATTTAGCACAGTTTTCTTGCCTCTTTTTTCATTCACAAACCCCACCTTTATAAGCAATCTGCTGAAATTTGGTGAATCTGCATCCTCATTTACAGCAGATGAAATGTTATTTATGTTAGGGAGTTCGTTTGTAAAGAAAAAACTATACACATGACGGCGCACAGCACTTTTCACGTATTTCCTCCGAGCACGCGCTTTTGTTTATTCCTGCTTTTGCCTGGAGTGGTAAGTTTTCTTGTTTTCTCAATTTCACATCGCAATGTTCGTACGGATCTAACATTCACACCTTTAACTTCAGAGCACAGCTCTTTGACTTCTCTCACTGACAAAGACGGATTCTTCTCTATGAGTGCATTAAACACATGCACTGACAAAGACGGATTCTTCTCTATGAGTGCATTAAACACATGCACAGCAATTCTTTTTTTTGCCTGTTTGTAAGGATATACCCTTGCGATGCTTCAGCGAAAAACTGGCAGTAGACTGTGCCATTATTCATAGAAGTACACGCGCAATAAATGATCAATAAAATAATTTAGCTTTCACACTAGGCACAACCACCTTCGAATGCCGATATATGACTAATCCAGTTCAAAACAAGGTCAGTGATAAAAGACAGATAAACAAATATGTACCGCTGAAGCATGTGCTATCGTGTCATGCTTGAGAGCAAAGGAACCTCTATACTTCGTTTAAGAATTAACATGCATTTCAGATAAATCAACTGTGTTGCGTAATATATTTAATTAAAACAGTTACCAATATATAAATTTGATAGTTCTCTTCCAACACATATAGTTATATACAGATATATCACCATGTTAAATAACGAACTAATTTTTACCACACGACAGTCTTTACCACAACAGCAGCCAATGAGAGGTGATTAGGTCACGTGACCAGTAAGAGATACTGGGCAAGCTTACGTGAAACAAGGTATAGCAGCCAAAAGAACCTGAGAACATTGAAAACGCAAAAGCGATGTACAGTTTCGTTGCTAATGTACTCGAATATTTTATCTAAGATACCTTACGAGGGTGGCCTGAAAAGTTCTCATCTGATAGTGAAAAAGGACAGTTCACGCTTTTAAGGTAGTTTTATTTTTCAAACCAATCTTCTCTTATATCAATACATTTTGTCCAGTGGTATTACCGTGCCACTATAACCTCTTAGTAATGTTTCTCTGGAAATGCTACAAAGTACCCATTCACAGCTGCCTTTTCGTCTTCAATGGATGAAAAGTGGCTACCAGTGTATAGTTTCCGTAGTTTTGTAAACAGATGGAAAGCTGAGGGAGGCAAATCTGGGAAATAGGTTGATGTTGCAGTACTTCCTAGTGCAGATCTCTCAGTTTCCCCCTGCCAAAACTCTTGTGGCTTGGTGCATTCTCCTGATTAAAACAATAATTGTATTTCTTAACCCATGTCTATCTCTTGCATTCAGTTTATTTAGAAGTTGAGAGCAGTAAGCTTCAGAAATGCTTTTATGTTCTATGTTTTTTGGCATAGTCAATTAAGACAATTGCTTTGGCATTTCAAAACACTGATGCCATTCTCTTTCCCATCGATGCCACCTGGCTCGCTCTTCTTCAGAGCTGTTACATAGCTATGGAACAAAAATACTTTTGAGAGTTATTTAAGTCATTAAACTTTGAGGACCGTAAACCCACGGAATGGCGTGTGTTGGGGATGTGTCCAGCCGGGTCACCTGGAGAGAGACTGCCCACATCTGGTAGAGCAGCCGGAGAAACGAGTAAGGGCCAGCGTGGCGAGGGGCATGTCGGCGCCATCACCACCATCACCTCGAGTGACACTGCGCGCTGTTAGACGAAGGATGGATGACAGCCTCATCGCAGACGTTTGGGTGAGATGGAAGCGATGCCACGTGATTGTGGTCACCAGGGCAGCCGTGACCGTCATCAGAACTGACGTAATCAGCGCTTTGCCTTTGAGAAAACCGAGCCGAACACACCAGCTTACGACGGCATTGGATGACACCTTGCCTTTTGAGAAGGAGGCTCTGCTGAAGGTGACCTTGGAATGTAGTGTCGTGCATCTGTGGGTGTCCGTAGCGGAGCTGGCTGAGGAGGTGATACTGGGATTGTATGCCCTCAGGGCATAGGCCTTCGAGACTGAAGGGTCGTCCTGAGGGAACACTGGCTGTCTCCGTGAGACGTGAGGTTGTGGTGACGGCGTGACAGGAAGGCTAACAGACAAAAACATGATGCAGGACTGGAAGGAGCCTGTGCGCGGATTTCGTGTAGCCAGGTCAGAGGTATCGTACGGAGTGGAGGTGCCGGTGAGGCTGCTTAATCCAACAGACATGGATCATGGCGTCCAGGCCGGAACGCAGTTGGAGACGTGTGAGCCCGTGGTCAGGGTAACGCCAATCAAAAAGGTCTAGGAGCTGGTGCCGACGCAACTTGTGAGGCCCGACTAGAAGGTTTAATGCAGAAGGCAACTGACCACCTGACCGCGGAACAGCTGGTAAAAGTTCGACAACTACTGGAACGATACGATCGCGTCTTCAGCCAAGGCAGCAGCGACTACAGCTCAAGGACCATGTGCTCCACTGCATTGCCACTGGAGAAGTCAAGCCTATTCGGCAACCACCCAGTCGCGTTCCGCTGGTAAAAGAAGTGGTGATACGGGACATACTGGGGGACTTGAGATCCAGGGGAGTGATTTAAGAGTCTGAGAGCCCTTGGTGTTCCCATGTGGTCTTGGTGATGAACAGCGAGCTACGCTTCCGGCTGGCCTACAGGAAGCTGAACGCTGTCACAGAAAGGACTGCTTCCTCTTACCCCGGGTTGAATACATTCTGGACACACTTGCTGGGCTGCAGTGATTCTCAACCTTGGACCTGCAAACAATCGGCTTACTGACAGGCAGCTCTAGACACGAGAGGCAAGGACTAAACCGTATTCTCGACAAGCCAAGGGGTTGGGGAGTTCACAGTAATGCCCTTTGGTCTCTATAATGCACCATCTGCCTTTCAATGTCTTATGGAGTCCGTGATGAAATTAACTTATGACGCCTGCCTGCTATACCTGGACGACATCATCATCATCAGCAAGACATTCGAGGACCATCTCTTCAGCCTGAGCAAGGTGCTACAGGGACTGCAGGTGACAAACTTGAAGCTAAATGCCAAGAAGAGCCAGCTTTTCTGCAAGGAAGGCAACTACTTAGGCCTCAGTCTCACCCAACGGAGTGGCCACAGACCTGGAGAAGACACAGGCCGTGAGAGTTGGGCCTCACCCAAAGGATAAGTGAGAATTTTGCAGCTTCCTGGAGCTGTTCAGTTATTAAGACCTGTTCAGTGACAGTTGGTCGCATTTAATGCAAGGGAGTTGGTGGACCTGTTTTTAAAAAGAAAGATAATCGTTGTGTGAAGACACATGAAGCATTTTAATGGCAGCTTCAGTTAGCTATTTTGTAATATGTTTTAGTGTTGAAACTAGTAATAGACTTATTCAACGTTCTTCATACATGATGTATGTAAAGTGTTTAGCAAATGATAAGTATGATGGTATACTATCCTTGAGAAATTAAATTAAATACATCAATATAAGCTTCAAACATTTTCTTCTCCTGACAATTTACCAATTCTGCAATACAGTCCATTTAGGTTGTGAGCTTTAATTTGACAGCCACAACTTACACCATGATGGAACATTTTGGTTGTCCGGGCCAGATCTAGTGAATTTGGTGGTTATTTATCAGTGAAATTTTACTTGGACTGGAACTTTTTGAAATAGTTGTTGATGCTTATGAAATCAGCATGCTGCCATTTTGTCTTCTTCAAATTGGAAGCTGATGTCAGAGCATGAAGCAAGCCGATGGTACACAATGTTGGCATGCTACTACGTATTAACATTGATGCATTGTAAAGTTTTCTACAGCTTCAGGAGCTCCAGGTTTGAGATTTAGTTTTAGTAGCTAAATAGTAACCTACCATACTGGCTGAGGTTAATTACAACCATTGTATTTACATTCTTCTTAACTGTTGAATTTTATTCCTACATGTACAGTCCTATTCTTTGTTTCACCTCATCACCTAGATTCATTGATTTTAATTACTGCATTGCATGGATGAACAAACTATGAGAAAATTAATTATAGCAGGAGCAGTAGGTAAATCAAGTCCTACCCGTTTTACAAATTTTGTTGAAGAATTTCAAATAGGTTCAAATATTTCTTTGATAAATGTAAGAATTAAAGACTTGCCCAATATTAGAGATAAATTTGAAAATCCTCAGTCTCAGTTAGAATTATTTGAAGATGTTGAAAGACACGCTACTGATAGAGAAGCATTTGAATTAGCTTACTGTAAACTAGAAGCATAAATGACTGAAATGATAGCACAAAGTTCAGACAGAAATGCTGAAAATAATCCTAACAGCCATTCCCTTTCCATTTCAAGTGTTAGTAAGAAGACAATTAAATTGCCAACAATAAAATTACTGCCATTCAGTGGAGATGTAACCACTGTTAAGCACTTTTTTGATACATTTGAGAGCTTAGTTGTTAATAATGAGTCTCTAGATGATATTCAGAGGTTTCATTATTTGATATCATCGCTTACTGGCGAAGCACACAATTTGATAGCTAACATTCCAGTTACAAGTTCCAATTTTGATGTTGCATTGAAAACTATGTGCAATCGTTATGACAATTTACGACTTGTTGCTCCTGCTCATCTTGCACATTTGTTGACTTTACCTGTAGCTCATAAGTCATCAGCAAAGGAGCTAAGGGCACTGGTAAATCAAACCATGAGTAATTTAAATGCAATAAGGGCATTAAACTTAGACATTTCTTTGGATGATCTGATAGTGTCACAACTAGTGCTAGATAAGTTAGATACAGTGGTTAGAAAGGAATTTGAAGATACTTTAGATGCAAATAAGTTCTCTTCTCTACAGGATCTTATTAACCTCCTAGAAGGAAAATGTAAATAATTAGAAATAGTAAGTTCTAAGTTAAATACAAGTGGCACAAGCAATGTTAATCCTCACTCTCAGAAAGCCACAAATCACAAACACAAATCAAGCTTTCCACAGACTTAACATTTCTACAACAATTAAATGTGCATATTGTAATAATGCTCATGCATTACCAAAATGTAAAGATTTCAGATAAGCTCCTGTTTTGGAATGAAAAAAAGTTGTTAAAAATGCCAATCTGTGCTTCAGCTGTTTGCTAACAGGTCATATAGTTCGAAAATGCAAATAAAGCAACTGTCGCATTTGTGGTAAAAAACATCATACTTTAGTGCACCTTGATGATTCTAAAGAGCAACACACTAGTAATGCTGAAGGTTCAGCAGACCCAAGCATCTCATTAACAGATAATGGCATCAATAGTTATTGTGCATTTAAAATTGAATCTTGCAAACACATTCTCCTATCTACAGCCTCGATTAAAGTTAAGAATGATAAAGGTCAGTGGCAGACCTGCAGAGCCTTTTTAGACACAGGATCACAATCACGTTTTGTATCTGAGGCATGTGTTCAGAGATTACAGCTTAAGAGGCATCACGATCCTAAACCTGTCCAAGGAATTCGAAATGCAGTTTCAGCAACTAAACATGGCATTTGCATTCAAATTAGATCACTTATAAGTGATTTTGCAATGTTGGTGGAACGTTTAGTGCTACCAAGGGTTACGAAAATCTGCCAGTAGAGAAAATTGACTTCAGTGATTGGAATGTACCGCAGAATATTTCATTTGCAGATCATAGATTTTATGAGCCTGGATGAATAGATATTTTATTGGGTGGAGAAGTGTGCACATTAATTCAGCATCAAGGTAAATTACTTCGAGATAATGATCATCCTGTTATGATGGAAAAAGGGTTTGGTTGGGTACTTTCAGGAAAATATTCAGATGCTGGAAGGTCCTGTGATACATCATGGCGGCCGGTCATTTCCTGTTTGGAAACACTTGATGTTAATATTCAGCAACAACTACAAAGATTTTGGGAGATTGAAGAGTTGCATCAAGCACCAAAAACAAGGATGAAATAGCATGTGAAGACCACTTTTCTCAAAATACTACAAGAAAATCTGATGGAAGATTAATGGTTCGCTTCCCATTTAAGGAAGACCCACAAATACTGTATCTTATCGCCACTTGGGCAAGAATATGCAAAATATTAGGTAAACAATTTAAGCCGTATCTCCCTCTGGTGATGGGGCTAGTAATAAAGGCAGCATCAGTGACGCCTGAAGTTTCACTGGTGTTTGCTGAAGAGATGGAGGACTTTGAGGGAGACGTAGAGTCACAGTTTGTTTCATTAGGAGAACAATCTTATCTTATGGTATTAAAACATCAGGTTTGGAAGACAAGGCCTTAGCATGTAAGATGTTGGTGTGCTATGCAAGAGAACTGAAGGAGGGATTCGCAGAATATGCAGAAGAAGTTGTGAAGCTGATGGTTCCTATGTTAAGATTTTACTTTCATGATGTCAGATCAACTGCAGCAGATAGCTAGCCTTATCCGCTGGAGTGCATAAAAATAAAAGGTCCACAATATTTGCAAGGTATGTGGAGTAACATGTGTCCAGAATTGCTAAAAGTGGTTGAACAAGAGCCAGATAATGAAGTTCTAGCTCAGCATTTGGATTCGTTGGCAAAGTGCACTGACCTTATTGGAAATGGCTGCCTTACAGAGGAAACCATGGCCGAACTTATAAGAATATTAGACAAGCTAATGAATGATCATTTCATTAAGGCAGCCTTACAGCAGGAGAAGCGTAGAGATGAAGACTATGATGAGGTGGTAGAAGAAATGTTACAAAAAGAGGACAGCGAAGATCTGTATGTCCTCAGCAATGTTACAGATGTCATCCATTCATTGTTTGTATAATACAACATTAATTTTTATCCCTATTTTGATTAAATTGTTCATCATTTTTGGAAGTGTTTGGAGCCGCAGATGCAGTTTATAGATCACCAATGGACACTATATGTGTTTGATGACAGTATAGAATATGGTGGACCAACCTGTGTGAAATATCAAGAATATTTTCTGTTCCCAATGCTGACTTATGTTACTGACAAAGAACCACATGTTGTCCTACAGTTTATGGTTGGGGTGTTCTAGGACAGTGTGGAGGAGACATTTTTGGAGCTGCTGTTGCAGAAGCTGTGCCCAAGTTGGTAAAGGTGATCACAGATCTGGAGTCGAGGACCTTCGAGGACATCAGTGCTACAGAGAATGCAATATCAGCTGTCACAAAAATTCTTAAATATAACAACTTTGAAATTAATGAGAATGAGGTTCTGCCACAATTGTAGTCCTGGCTTCCGATTTGGGATGATACTGATGAATGTCCATATGTTTATGGTTATTTATGCGACCTCATGGAAAATAATCATCCTATAATCCTAGGACCAAACCACATAAATTTGCCAAAACATATTCCTATTATTTCAGAAGCATTTACAAGAGATGCAATAGAAATAGACAGCGAGGTTGCTAAACGTATGGTTGGGCTAGTTTGGCAGAACAGGGTAACAGTGAGGTATTCCATGAATGCATCAGTCATCTAAATGTAGAGCAGCAGGAGGCCCTACACCAGGCCCTTACTGAAGACAGTCAAGGAATACTTCGAGTTGGTGGGAGACTAGAACATTCTAATTTAACTTACGATCAGAAATATCCCTTGATATTACCAGGCCGTCATCATTTAACAAAACTCATTGTTGAGCATGAGCATGAGATTGTTGCATGCAGGTTGTCAGCACCTACTATCCTCGCTTAGAGAAAGATATTGGATATTGAATTTTAGAAACACCATCAGAAGTTTGAGTCATAATTGCATCATTTGTTATAAACTGAAAGCAAATGCATCGAAACAACTTATGGAACAGTAACCACGGGCAAGGGTAGAGAAATTAGTCCATTCTGGAATTGTGGTATTGATAATGTAGGACCATTTCTTATTTAATCTGGTCCCTTTAGAACAAAGACAAAGGTAAAATGTTATATAGCTTTATTCATTTGTCTTGCTACAAGGGCAGTACACTTAGAAGTTGTTAATAACATGTCTACAAATGCATTCATTGCAGCCTTGAGGAGATTGGTTTCTCATCGTGGCTGATGTCAGAAAATTTATAGTGCTAATGGTAGAAATTTCGTTGGTGTAGAAAGGAAATTCAGAGAACTACAAGAGCTTTTTAGATGTGAGCAAACTAAGCAGGAAATTAAACATTACACCAGTGCTGAGGGTATAAATTGGCATTTAGTCCACTAAGAACACCAAATTTTGGTGGTCTTTGGAAAGCCGGGGTGAAATCAAACATCATCTTAGATGCGTGATGGGTGCAGCATATCTAACTGATGAAGAATGTTATACTTTAAATTTGCACAGCTAGTGGATCACTTAGGAGGCTTACTGTAAAGCTTTGCCCTCTTCCTACAGAAACAAACTTGTGATTTTGTTTGTAATGTTTGAACATTTTAGTTAATTTTATTTTTTGAGAAGTATTACTTATTTTTTGGCGGCTGGTATGTTCAGTGACAGTTGGTCATATTGTGTTTAAAGGAGTGGTGGACCTTTTGAAAAAGACTACTGAGAATAGAAGTGAGAAGATAAAAACGTGTTCGAGGCAATGAGTTAGTTTAGTATTGTAAATTGTTTTCATGTTAAATCAAGTATTAGATTTTGCCAGCATTATATGTCATATGTGCAAAGTGTATTAGTTAGTGTGAGTACAAGAATGTACTGGCTTTGAGAGTAAGAAATTAAATACATTAATATAAGCGTCAAACATTTTCTTCTTCTGATAATTCGCTGATTCTTCTACAATATAGTCCATTTAGGTTATGAGCTTTGATTTGATGGCCACAACTTATGCCAGGACAGAGCACTAACAGTATCAAATTTTGCATTTTAGGTGCACCTTAATGAGCATAGAAGATCAATAACCTTATGGAAATATTAGTACTGATATTTTTATGCAGATTAAAAGTATTTTGCTGTAACTATGCAAAATATACAAAATTAAATATTGGTCTTTCACATGAAATACTTTCTGAATTTGATTGTACTTACGTAAAAGTCACAAAATTGTATATTACTGTTTCAAATAAAATAGCCTCTAAAGCGGACATTTGTTTTGAGGGATATCATGACCTCTAAGTAAATAAGTTAAACCATTACATACTTATACACAGATTTTACATATTTTCATGGAACGCTGTAAGCAATTGGGTTTATCAAACTTCACGCACCTGTATGGCATCATTCTATTCAGCGTGATGGGACAGTAACTACATTTTTTCTTTTCTAGCTTGTCGTTTCATACCATTTTTGCGGGAGAATCATCTTTATGCTCTTCACCCATAATGTCCAAAAAGTATTCCTGATCTCATCCAATAAATTTTGAATCTGGAGCCTTATCTGCCCTCTGATTAGATTTATTCCAATGCTGTTCATGAACTCAAATCGTTATCTACATCTTACCTTTGTGAAGATAGGTAACATAGGCTTTAGTGCAGCTCAATTATATTAGAAAGTAAAATATCGCTAGTGGCCATCTTCTTGTTCTCCAGATAGCTGAGTAGTTACTACACTTCATGTCCGGAGTACCTAATGTAGGTCTCTAATGGTGTGGATCTAATACGTGTTCTTCTTCAGGTACATAAGAATCCTCTGAATGAGAGTCATCATTGCTCTCACTGAGCTGTTCTGAAGCCAACTACACAATTATTCAGCTTCTGTTTGACATGTGAGGTACCTATATCTCCACTTGTAGCCATCTATAAATTATTAAATATTTGAAAAGTAAAAGGTATAACACAAGAAAACTTACTTGTTTAAAGTAATATCCGTCTACCAGACAGAGATAGGAACCCTACCTTTACAGTAATATCCGCCTGTGTGACGATGTGGGTGACACGTGTGTGCGAGTAAAACAATACTTCTGTAGAAATAAAACATGATGTTCAGGCAATACAAAGTTCAACTCACAAATGAAGCATAGCTGGAATAACAGATCAAATTAGCAATGCACCTGTGTCAACTATATGTTGAGAAATTTTATACCCGGTTCAGATACGGATGTTACAAACTAAGGGTTATGGAACTATAAAATACAAACAATGATATATGTTAGATAGAGTCAACATGAAAAATTCAATGCCATGGCCGGGATTTGAACCACAGATCTCCTGGTTTCCCTCTCATCACTCTAATCCATTGAGCTATCATGGCCAACATGCTGTCCTGACATTAAATTCTCCATTAGACTCATATGCTTCACCGGTAGACAACTAGGTGCTCTCGTATTCTAGATACACCCTTTGTGGCAACTTACTGTCGTAAGTACTTAGGTTCCAGGTTTCATCATTTAACTAATATTATTTTAGTTAATTCCTGTTGATTGTATCCATAAAAAATCTTAGTCTATATACGGCTAGTTTAAAGAAATGATTAATGTCCATCAATTAACTAAAATGATATATGTATTTCAACCATATATTACTTTCAGTTTCAAATACATACATAAACTGAGTGAATTTTATATTACTGTATGTAATATTACAGATGAATGGAAGATCGTCAATGCAGCTTGCAGTGATACATTCGCTGTCTCCGCAAAGCTTATTCAATGACAGAATCAAATGTCTAACTGCTTTGATATATCTCGCCGGTTATGTAGTAATAGTTTACGGCACATTGCCATATTAGCGTTATATACACTGGAGAAATGAATGGTAAAGTATTTATGTGCAAGATGTGACTTTGAAAATTGTTGACTAATATTCCAAAAAGATCGCAAAGGCCACTTCTTCTCCTGGATATGAATACTTATGTGTTGAACTAAACATTACAACATTAAAATTCCTATTACATAAATATTTGCTACTAAGGCTTCACTTATCTTAAGAACTTGATAACATTAAATAAATAATAAATTTCGTAACATAAATATAAACTGATAAATCAGTCGTAGCAGATCATTTTTGGTCATTTAACCATGAAATAAATCCTGAAGTTAAATTATTAAAAGAATGCAATTGTCCCATAGATTTAATAGTTTGCGAAAGGATATTTATTTTCAAAACTAAACATTGCGTAATGTATTTTAACATACCAGCAGTTGATTCTGTTTTTAGGTTTGTTTTGCCTTCAGATGTTGGAATTCAAAAAAAAAAAAAAAAAAAAAAGCATGGTAACCGAGATTTTCTTGACAACGGAGCTTGTTTCTGATGGACTGAGGACGAAAGAGATTTGCTTTTGAAATCGATTTCCATTAGAAAGAAGAAGGAAGTATTAACATCAATTTCTTAAGATAAGTGGAGCCATAGTAGCAAATATTTACATTTGTGTAATATTTATTGCTTCACTGTAACTAGCTTCATTTTCTACATAATTAAAATTCCTGTTACATACGAATAATTGTCTTTAATAAACAATTACAACTTTAATAGAGCGATGAGAGCGAGATCACGCAAACTACTGTTAAATGTTATGCAGGCTGGGATTCCAAAGCGTCTTACTGCAATGACTTGAGTAAAGGTAACTTAGTAAATAATTAATGCATTTTGTAGCTGAAAGAAAACAGGTAAGTTTAACATAAGGTTATGCGTAATACAGTGCCTTGTATACAGAAATATAGTAATAATATATAAAATTCTCTGGAAGGAAAATATAGTAACATACAGAAGGAATAAGGCATTACCAATATATTCATTTTAAATTAAGATACCATCAATTATGTACCAATAGCACTTTATATATTTAAAAGGAGAAAACAGAAGCTATGTTAATGCTTCTATTTGATAAGAATTTGAAACCCCTATACTACTTATATTATTTTCAGCACAACTGTACAAAGGGATATTCAGAGAAGCATTTGAAATGTATGATTGATTTATATTTTTATTTTATATTTTATTGATTTATATGACTTTTTACAATTATTATGTGACTGTGCATCGCTGTATGTAACAGATGACTCTCATATTGGTTTGACTCCTTTTTATCTGTACTGAATCTTAAGGTCTTCATGAGACCATATGTAACAGTTTCATAACAATACTTTGATATGTGAAGCTCCTGTATGTCACATAGTTGAAGGAAGATATATATATATATAAAACTGTTAGTATTACAGAAATTATGTATTAATATTATCCATAAACAGTGTCAGGAGCATGTTGAGAACAGATGAAACACAGAATAATACATAAATGAAGTGTAAATGTCAGATTACATGCCATATTACACTAGTCAACAAAAATTAACTGTTTTTCTTTCACAAGAATAAAATAACATTTTCTAGAAGTATTTTTCGTGCTGAATTCAAATATATTAGTTTTTCCCCATAGTGCAGGACTTTTATGTAATATTTATTTGAATTTCTTTAATATTGGAAAAAAAGTCTGTACTAACTAAAAATTACGACTACTCATTCTTACTTACCTAGAAAGTGGTAAGTAGTGATTTTCGGGCACACTTTGCATCTAGAATGTCTCAACGTCTCTCTTGGTCCAACAGTAGACAGCCAGCGTATTGGAACTCTACTTGCCTTGGTACTTCTTTCATGAAAACACTCAGCGTGCTCATTCCTGATAGCTCCAAGATGTTTGGGGAAGAATTCTTAGTGAGAGTCCAAGAAGTGAGTTTTTAAAGACATGATGCATCCCGTAGCTTTATAGGAATGCAGAAAATCAGTCACTATGTCACGATAGTTTTCTGCTTTATGGTTTCCAAGAAAACTGTAACAAACTTTTGAAAGACTGCCAGGCTGCCTTCTCCAGTTGATTTAACAGTCCTTCAAAATGCTCATCACCCATTAATGACTGGAGTGGTCCTCTAAAAATTCCTTCTTTAAGATTAGCATCACTGACTTTGGGGAATTTCCATTTCAAGTGGAAGAATCCATCACACTATTTATCCATAGCTTTGACAATATTTTGCATTATGCCTACAATAATATGAAATGGAGGTAATAATATTTTTTCAGGATTCACTAAAGGGATACATTTTTCTGGCCAGCGATAACATATTCATGTTTAGACCATGAATTTCTAACGTAGGAAGCTATAAAAATTAGTGATACGTTCCACTTCTTCTTCTACGTGATCTCATACACAAATTTAAATATACTCTTTTACTGAGAATCATTACTTTTGTTGGCACTTACAATAAATTGCAATTAGTACTAAGCCAAAACTTATGATATCCTCTTATTTTGTTTGCGATTCAATGGATTTACATATTTTAAACACATTCACTGTAACTTGTTGCATTTTGTTTCATGTTATTAAATATGTACAACATTTCAAAGCATATTCACTGAAACTATTCTTACAATAATCATGTTCAATCACTTGTTAGTAGTTTACAAACAATTTTTTACATAAATGATAAATCTATCTGCCAATACTTTTACAATTATTCTGAACATCATATAGCAATACATGTACACATGATCTGCTAAAAGTTTTTATATCTTTACTATTTTTGAGTTCAGAGGTCAGAGTGTACTTTTTGCCTTTCTCTTGATTCTCCTTGTACAATAAGCTAGAGGTAATACTGTATTCTCAATTGTTAAACCCCTTTTCAAAAAAGGTGAAAGCGATAATGTTTCAAATTATAATGTATCTCTTGTCAATTTTTACAAAAAGTGCCCAAAGGTGATATTCAACAGATGGTATAAATACCTTGAATGTAACAGCATACCTGTTGGTAATTAGTAGAGCTGGAAATTTGGGGAAAACTCCTATTTTTCTCTAGTGTCTAAGATGAGACCCAACATGATATATGTTAATATGAGTCAGTATAGTCCAGAAAATGGAGAATTTTATTTCTTTGTTTTTTGCCGTTTTAGCAATTTTTTAATTTAAGGATCCTGGTTTTAGTACTTTCGTTTCACTAAACAGTTTTCTTCCTCTAACTTTCAAATTCTTTTGACTATATTTTTCCTGGAAATTAATTGTTTTTTCACACTGGCCGTGTGTAGGTTAAATTGTGGAAACGTAGAGTCAGGCTGAAAACTTCAATGCCATAGCCGGGATTTGAACCACGGATCTTCTGGTTTCCATCCAGCCGCTCTACCATTGAGCTACTATGGCCAACGTGCCGATATGACATTAAATTCTCCAACCGACTCGTATTTTCCCAGTAAACCACTTAGGAGCTCTCATCAACATATGAGACAACTACCTTAATGGCGACTTACAACATGTAAGTACTTTAAGGCGCGGGCTTTATAGTTAACCACTATTAGGTCAATTAATGGAAATTAATTATTCTTTCACACTGGCCGTGTGTAGGCTAAATTGTGGAAACTTAGAGTCAGGCTGTAAAATTCAATGCCATAGCCGGGATTTGAACCTCGGATCTTCTGGTTTCCGTCCAGCCGCTCTACCATTGAGCTACTATGGCCAACGTGCCGATATGACATTAAATTCTCCAACCGACTCGTATTTTCCCAGTAAACCACTTAGGAGCTCTCATCAACATATGAGATAACTACCTTAATGGCGACTTACAACATGTAAGTTCTTTAAGGCGCGGGCTTTATAGTTAACCACTATTAGGTCAATTAATGGAAATTAATTGTTCTTTCACACTGGCCATGTGTAGGCTAAATTGTGGAAACGTAGAGTCAGGCTGTAAAATTCAATGCCATAGCCGGGATTTGAACCACGGATCTTATGGTTTCTGTCCAGCCGCTCTGCCATTGAGCTACTATGGCCAACGTGCCGATATGACATTAAATTCTCCAACCGACTCGTATTCTCCCGGTAAACCACTTAGGAGTTCTCATCAACATATGAGACAACTACCTTAATGGCGACTTACAACATTGAAGTACTTTAAGGCCCGGGCTTTATAGTTAACCACTATTAGGTCAATTAATGGAAATTAATGTAAATTAATGTAGGCTAATTTGTGGAAACGTAGAGTCATGCTGAAAAATTCAATGCCTTAGCCGGGATTTGAACCATGGATCTTCTGGTTTCCGTCCAGCCGCTCTACCATTGAGCTACTGGCCTACACATGGCCAATGTGAAAGAACAATTAATTTCCATTAATTGACCTAATAGTGGTTAACTATAAAGCCCAGGCCTTAAAGTACTTACATGTTGTAAGTCGCCATTAAGGTAGTTGTCTCATGTGTTGATGAGAACTCCTAAGTGGTTTACCGGGAAAATACGAGTCAGTTGGAGAATTTAATGTCATATCAGCACATTGGCCATAGTAGCTCAATGGTAGAGCAGCTGGAAGGAAACCAGCAGATCCGTGGTCCAAATCCCGGCTATGGCATTGAATTTTTCAGCCTGACTCTACGTTTCCACAATTTAGCCTACACACAGCCAGTGCGAAAGAACAATTAATTTCCATTAATTGACCTAATTTTGGTTAACTATAAAGCCCGGGCCTTAAAGTACTTACATGTTGTAAGTCGCCATTAAGGTAGTTGTCTCATGTGTTGATGAGAACTCCTAAGTAGTTTACCGGGAAAATACGAGTCGGTTGGAGAATTTAATGTCATATCGGCACGTTAAACATAGTAGCTCAATGGTAGAGCGGCTGGACGGAAACCAGAAGATCTGTGGTTCAAATCCCGGCTATGGCATTGAACTTTTCAGCCTGAATCTACGTTTCCACTATATTTTTCCTGTTCAATGAAGTATAGCTAAATATCTAATTCCTTATACGTACTCCTAAGACCGGCTATAGCAAGTAACAGGTGAGAGGATCCTTTCTACTTTACTGAAGTCATTAGCACCAGCAAAGAACCTCATAAACCCTCTCTAAATATCCTGTTAATTTTTTACCAGCATTGTTACAAATAATCTAGAAGAGAGGGTGGGAGGCAGAAGATTGCTCTCACTGCAGTTTCAGTTTCTGCAAGATACACTGTCTGCAAACCTGACAAACTTAGCGTAGTAAGATGCCTTTGAGCCCTGTATTCCTTTCTTTCGTTCCTTTTTGGAATATCCTTAAGGTATTTTTAAAGGTCCTTTTTAGACAATTTACAGGTCCTCAAATTCCTATCCGTAGTAATCACTTTGGATTTAAAAACCGGATATTACAAATAAAGCAACATATAAACTTACACATTAAGTGTTAACTGTCTTAAATGATAAAAATATTCATAGGTGCATATTATTAAATTTGGCTAATGAGTCAATCTTGTTTACACTTTTCTCCACTTACAAGTTTTTTTTATGAAGACTAGTTTCTGAGAACTTAGCCCCTATCCTGATTTCTTTGGTTGGCTGATGGTGCAACCAGTGTCTGCTTGCAGCTTGCTGTTGTGCTGCCATCCAACAATCTGTTGAGGTTTATGATGTATCCAGTGGGAATTTCAAAATTCATCAAGAGGTTCTGTTTCTTAGTAATGGAAGTCTTCCCAAAGCTGCAATTCTAGAGGTTTCATTGCATATTTGACCAATTGCATTTCTTATTTGATTTTGTGATTCTCAGTCCAAAATTGAAGTGCTATAGCAAACCTGTCCACGTGTTTGAATTTAATATTTCTGAAGTGTTCTTTCATTAAGGTTTCTAGATTTATTTTGTCTTCTGAATATAACTTAACAAGGGGTAAGAGTGCAGTATTCAATTAAATGTCTATTACTCTCCCTGTAAGTGTTAAAAACTTCTGGTTCTTACTCTGTGGAATGCTACATATTTATTCTCCAAGATGGCAAAACAACATTTATGTGCTGCATTGTTTAATAAGTGATAATTAACTGTACAGAAATTGTGTTGCATTTGGAGTTTTACCCTACACTGAGGCAAAAGGCACAGTACATCGTATAATATATAATAAAGTAGTAATTAAGAAAATATTTTAATACATTGAGAAAACTTGAATATAAAGCAGTATAACATTTTGACAAATACTAAAATTGTTAACAGATATAATGGCCTGTCTTAGTTAGAAAAGGATAAAGCTAATGAAAACTGACCTTTTGGATTTAATGAGTCTTGATAAACTGTCATCTAAAATTTCTTTGTTTAATACCTTGGTCTTTAAAATTATGAAATAGTTTTGTTGAACTTGTTTGTCCTTGTAGAAAAAATACAAAACACACACACAGAAAAAGGAAAGGAAAAAACATAAAGCCTTCAGATTATATTGTTCATTGAATTGCTGCAAAAATTTTATTGTTCTTCTTCACTTCATGGCATGGGCCGAGTGCCTGTTCAGTCTCACAATAATTGCTCCTTCCATCTGTTTTTAGGTCTACCAACATCTCTCTTTCCTTGTGGCTGATATTAGGCAGTCTTGTTTCGGACATTCTTTGTATATGCTGCATATTCCTTTTGATATTTTTCAATTTTGCTACTTATCGAGTCTACGTTGAGTTCCTTTCGTATGTCTTCATTCCTTATTCTATCCAACCATGTGCATCCCTTTGATTTCGTTAAAAAGTTCATCTCTGCACTTTGAATTTGGCTTTTCATTTTCTTCATGAGTACCCATGCCTCACTTCCATAAAGTAGTGTAGGGACTGCCATTATTTTGTACAACTTTAATCTTGTATCTCTTGTTGTTTTATTTCTCATCGTTCTATGCACTGTTCCACAAATCATTTGGAATGTTGCAAGCTTTTTGCTCACATCTCTGTCTGTTTTCATCGTATAATTAAGATTACATACTAAATAGCTGAATTCTTTTAGCCGTTCTAGTAATTTGTTGTCTAAAATTATTTTTGATCTTATATGTTGTGTTCCCCAAAAGGCCATTATCTTAGATTTTTCCGTTGATATTTTAAGATCATACTGTTGGCATACTTGGTTCAAGCGGTGTAGTGCATATTGTAATTTATCCTTCATTTCTTGTATTAAAACCATGTCATCTGCATATAGTAAAACATTTAAAACGTTGTTTTTATTTATTTTCATTCCTGATTTAATAATGCTTTTCCAATATTCGATGATGTCATTTACATATATATTAAAAAGAGTAGGTGATGCACTGCACCCTTGTCTTAAGCCTCTATTAATTAAAACTGGTGTGGTTTTATGAACTCCCGTGTTTATTACTATTTTGGAATTGCTATACATATTTTTGATTACATTAATTAATTTTTGTGGATATCCGCCATTTTCCATAATTTTCCATAGCTTTTCCCTATTAACAGTGTCAAATGCCTTCTTGAAGTCTAGGAATGCCAGATGTGTTTGTAAATTATACTCTTGTCTTTTCTCAATTAATTGCTGCAAAACAAATATATATACTTTTATCATTGAAGGACAAAAACACATATCACAAACAAAGCGCCTTTCCTCATATGCTGTACAGGTTTCATTCCCCCACTGCTTACAAGAGTGACACTGCATCCAGTCTTCTGTAGGGAGATCTTCATATGCAAGTTCACACACAGGACACACTGCAGTTTCACTAAAAGCTGGTTCAGCTATCTTACCCGTACTGTCAGAAATCCCTTTCTGGCAATTTAAAGCAAAACATAGTTTTCTACATGATGGTGGGAATTTTCTTGATGTTTCAAGAGCCGTCTTGTTTGAAGATCAGAGAATTGCTGATTTGCCTCAGGACATTCCTCTTCTGCACTTGCAATTTAGGAACACGTATGGGAAGTGATAAGAAGTAATGGCTTCTGTGTTTCCATTATGCTGTAAGAATTTTCTAACAAATTACTGTGCCCAGAAGCTGATAGTACTGCTATCTGCTACTGCTGACATTAGTTGTTATGTTCCTGTGGCTCATTCTCAGAAGCTGGAATCTGGTCTGTTACCTATAAATGCAGAATATCCTCAACACTGAAGTTCAATCTGTCCAGGGGCATTACTCTACATGTATCACAATCTCTCACAGCCTTCTCAATAGTGCAACTTTTCAAATAAGCCTTCTCAACAGTCCAAAGCTGCAGAAGGACTTTTGCCCCTACTGCTCCTATTTCATGTACTGAGTTGAGTTGGAATCATGTGGTCCACTAACATATTAATAAGTTGCAGCTTTAGGACCTCCACCCCACTAGGATTCCTAAGGACTCCAGGTACATCAAGCATCATCAACCATATTCCCCAAATTTGTCTCCCTTGGGTTCCCATCTCTTTACAAAACTGAAGAAATTACATGCTGGTGGCTAATTTTCATCCCAAGAAGAAGACATAGTGGCTGTAGGTGAGTTCTTTGCAGCAGTTCCACAGGATGTCTACAAAGAGGGGATAATGGCATTGGAACACTGCTGGAAAAAATGTATTTATATTATATGGGATTGTTATAACATAAACCACTTTGAAAGCATGAATTGTCGTTTTTAACTATCAGATGAGAACTTTTGAGCACACCCTTGTAAGGTATCTCTGATATAATATTGAAGTGCATTAACAACTAAATTATACATCACTTTTGCATGTTCAATGTTCTCAGCCTCTTTTGGCTACTAGTAAGTTGACTGCATGCAAATCAATCACTAAATTTTTTGTTGCGCTCTGCCCAATTTTCACTAAGTATCCTTTTCTCCAGTTCCCTTAACATATGATCCAATAACTGATGTATTCATTTACTGCTATATAAGAATGATGAATAGGATGACATTCTTTTGAACATGTCCTAAAAAACGTATTTGTATGTCTTAGCACAACATTACAAAAAGTATGTAACAACCTTACAAAAAGTATGTTGATCTAAGTTAATATTTCATTCCAAGCACTTATATTTGTGTTTCTTTACCTGAATGTACTACAATATGTCTTTTTAAGTCACACTTGTATGGTCTAATGTCTGAATGTGACGTGACATGGATATTTAAGTCAGACTTCTGTTTAAAAGACTTCTCACACTTGTAACACTTGTATCGTTTTGTATCTGAATGTAACAGAATATGTTTGTTCAGTCAGGATTCCGTTTAAAAGACTTCTCACATTTCTCACACTTGTATAGTCTTGTATCTGAATGTAACAGAGTATGTTGGTATAAGCTAGACTTCAGTTTAAAACACTTCTCACATTTGTTACACTTGCATGGTTTTGTATCTGAATGTAAGAGAATATGTTGGTCTAAGTAGTACTTCTGTTTAAAAGATTTTTCACATTTATGACACTTGTATGGTCTTGTATCTGAATGTAACCGTAAATGTTTGTTTAGGGCACACTTCCGTTTAAAAGACTTCTCACATTTCTCACACTTGTATATTCTTGTATCTGAGTGTAAGAAAATATGTTGGTCTAAGTAGTACTTCTGTTTAAAAGATTTTTCACATTTATTACACTTGTATGTTTTTGTATCTGAATGTAACCGTATATGCTTGTTTAAGTCACACTTCCGTTTAAAAGACTTCCCACATTTCTCACATTTGTATAGTCTTGTATCTGAATGAAACAGAATATGTTTGTTTAAGTGGGACTTCTGTTTAAAAGACTTTTCACATTTGTTACACTTGTATGGACTTGGCTCAATTTTATGTTTAAAAGATTTCTCAGATCTACCAAATTCATCTGATGGTGTGACTGCAAACTTGGCTATTTTCAAATGTGAAGAACTTTGTTCCATTCGGTAGTGCTCTCTTGGTTCTGAATGAATGAGGGAAGTGGAGATATCTCTTTCCTCAGAAACTCCTTGTGAAGTTAAGCTGAAATATTTGAAACCAAATTAAGAATAATACAGTGATTCAGTTTCCCCTAAATATTTATTTAAGTATCACTAGCTATGATAGAGTTAATCGTGGAAGCAAAAGCCTGTATATCTGTTTCTGGGTAATTAGTATGAGAAAATAATATTTCTATAATATTTAAATAAATTAAAATAATAATGTAATCTATATTTAAATAAAATTCTCTTAGGAAGTTGATTGGGCTTAGTGGCCGGAGTGGAGCCAGAATTTCTGTCACAATTTGTGAAACTGCAGTGAAATCAAGCTATCCATTCCTAATCCGTGGTCCAGGTCACTGTTCCAATGCAGTTCTAAAATAACAGGATATATAGAGGGTTTAATACGTTCTCTCCTGGTCCTAATGACTTCAATACAAGAGAACATTTCTCTCACCTGCTATTTGCTGTAGCCACTCTTAGGAGTGCATATTAGTAATTTGGAATTTACATAAGCTAGACTCTGCTGAGCAGGAAAACGATAGTAAAAAGTAGTTCTATCTGTAGAGAAATAAACAAAAGAAAAATGTAATGAAACAAAATGCTAAAAAAAAAAGGAACTCAAACAAAATGGCTAAAAAGGCAAAAGGGGCAAATAAAAGTTTTAAAAAGGTAACTTTAAATCAAAGAGTAGCTAAAAGGGACCACAAAGATTTCCTCAACTTTCTAGAGCTAGAAAACAGCTATTGCATCCAATTTTTCTCTTTAAATTCCATTGACCTTTATGTTTTACAGAAATGATAAACAAGCTTATCTAAATATTAAAAGCAGAAGCATTATTAGCAGTGAAGTATTCTTCATATTTGAGTTTGATTTATGAGTCACTATGTTTACACTCAAACTTCACTTACTTACCTAATTTGGTATCACAAAGCAAAGAAGCAACTTGGCGACTGAAGAAAATGGAGATGAGGTAGGATGCATGTTTACGAACTTTAA
Organism: Mantis religiosa; assembly: GCA_030765055.1. NCBI lineage: Eukaryota > Metazoa > Arthropoda > Insecta > Mantodea > Mantidae > Mantis > Mantis religiosa. Next base: position 122,553,820 of record CM060956.1, on the reverse strand, counting down.
TACGGAATTATGCTACACAAAGAAAGACTTAAAGAAATATTTAAAATTGCACACCAAAAGGAGATATGCAACGGCGGACATTAGATTCCAAAAACTTTGCCTCAGACACAATATCAGGCCAGCTTTTGTAAAGCAAACGGTCAAACACAATAGTAATCACAGAAAACAAAAATTGGTGGGAAAAATACGTGATAAAACTGGAAATTTCAAAACATTACAGCTACATAAATAAAATAGCCATGGAATTATACAACCTACATCTAAAACTAACCAAACAATTAGGAATACACATCTGGCAAAATGTCGAAATGCAAGTTCACGAAAAATTAAACATATTAATGATTAAGAAAAACGAAAGACTTAAGAAGAAATTCAAACTGTTAAAAGAACGGCAACTAGAACAACCAAAACACCGGGATTTTAAATAACAAGTTAACGTAATAAACCTATCACAACAAAAGTTTAGAACCGAAGAAATTAGATTACTCCAGAAAGTTTTCAATACGTATGTTAACGTCTCAAATAATAAATACGATTTTATCACCGACATAAAAAGAGCCACACATAACCTAAAAACTGAAAACTTAACCAAAGCCAAAATGGAATGTCTGGATATAATAAAGCAGTTGTCTCCAATATACAATAAAACTTACAACAAAACAATAAGAAATTTAAATAGGAAGCCTGTGGTATACCTAAAAGCCGACAAAGGTAATTCTCTAGTAATTATGGAGACAGAAGACTATATTCAGAAAGTAAACCTTATGTTAGACAGTCGAGAATATGAAATAACTCCAAAAATTCCATTAACCGCAAGTATCACTTCTGTCAATAAAGCTTTATCAATTACAAAACATTAAGTACATCTGAAAAATACAGCTTAAAATCTTCCAACCCCACACTACCAAAGTTGTACTGTCTGCCAAAAATCCACAAACAAGATAACAGCATGAGACCCATCATCAATGGCATCAATTCACCTACATACTACATTGCAAAGTGGTTAGTAAGAAAATTAAAATCATATGACAAATTTCAAAATTTGGGAATAAAGAACTCCTTAGAATTGATAAATTACCTCCAGAAGTACAACATTCCGGAAAATCACATACTGGTTTCTTTTGATGTTAAGGCACTTTTTACAAGCATTCCAGTAGAAAAAATACGTACACTCCTCAAAAAATGGCTAACTCAGACTACAACGGACCCCAGAGAAATAGATGACATCAATCTTACAGATTTTATGCATAAGGAATAATTACTTCATGTTTAACCAAAAATTCTACAGACAATTAAAAGGATTAGCTATGGGGAGCCCACTTTCGCCTATTTTAGCAGACCTATACATAAGCTATTTTGAAACACACATAGTAGAAGCCTTCCCACAGATTTATAAATTTCGTCGGAGAAATGTTGATGATATTTTTGTAATCATTCCGGTAAAACTTAGAAAAGATTCTCTAAAATTACTAAACCTGCAAGATAATCACATCCAGTTTACAATGGAAGTAGAAAGTGACAACACCTCACCCTTTTTGGACCTCAAGATAACTAGAAATCGTCATGGTGTAGATTTTGGAATATACAGGAAGCCCACACACATAGATAATTACATAAAGAAAAATGAATACAACCCAGTTTCACATCAACTAGCTGCCTTTAGAAGTCTAACTCACCGGCTATACAACGTCCCACTGAGTAAGGAGAAATTTTTGAAAGAACAACACATAAAAGACATAGCGGTATTAAATGGATTAAACCCAGCCATCAGAAGGAACATCATGAAGAGAAAGGGAAAACTGAAGATAACATCAAAAAATACCACTCTCACACCACTTAAAAACACAAATTGGCAATATAGAAAATTCATCTACCATCCAAGGGCTTTTAGAAAATTTAAACGAATCTTCTAAAGACTAAACTTAAAACTAGCACCCCAAAACAAATTCAGTCTGAGGAACCTGCTAAATAAACCACTAAAAAATTCAATCCCCAACAATTTTTAGTCAGGAATTTATCAGATTAATTGTGAAACCTGTGAAAAAATCTACATAGGCAAAACTTGTTAACCAGGCAAAAGGAACACCAGAGGAACATTAAGTTGAAACAAACAGAAAAATCTGCAGTTTCACACTATTTTTAAACAGAAAACCACAACATTGGCCACAACATTAAATTGTTAAAATCTTTAAGTACACCCATAGAATTGGATATTTGGGGAAAAATATGAATCTTCAAAAGACTAAACTTAAAACTAGCACCCCAAAACAAATTCAGTCTGAGGAACCTGCTAAATAAACCACTAAAAAATTCAATCCCCAACAATTTTTAGTCAGGAATTTATCAGATTAATTGTGAAACCTGTGAAAAAAGCTACATAGGAAAAACTAAGAAAAACTTGTTAACCAGGCAAAAAGAACACCAGAGGAACATTAAGTTGAAACAAACAGAAAAATCTGCAGTTTCACACCATTTTTAAACAGAAAACCACAACATTAAATTGTTAAAATCTTTAAGTACACCCATAGAATTGGATATTTGGGGAAAAATATTCATAAATAAAAACCGTGATAAAGTTATAAATTTTGAAATACCGGCTTTAAATGAAGTATTAAAACGTAGTGCCCCTAACACCAGATGGCAGAGTGATCGGAGCTCCGTAGTAGTGGATAAAGAGGAATGTTCATTTAGTCACCAAACAGCTGAGGATGAGATCGAATGATCTTGAAAATGTTTCAATTATACAACAACAACTAAGTGAAGTTTGAGTGTAAGCATAGTGACTCATAAATCAAACTCAAATATGAAGCTTATCTAAGTGTTACACAAATATAAATATTTGTTACAAAGGCTTCACATATCTTAAGAAATTGGTGTTAATACTTCTTTCTTATGGAGAACGATTTCACAAACAGACTGCTTGTACCTTAAGTCCACAAACAAACTCTGTTATCAAGGATTCTGGTTACCATGTTTTTCTTTTGTTTTTCTGAATTACCAAAATCTGAAAATGAAACAAACCTAAAAACAGAATCGACCTCTAGTATTTAAAAATTCATTATGCGAAGTTTATCTTTTAAAATAAATAGTTTTCACCAAACTATTAAATCTATCGGACCATTTAATTGTTTTAATAATTTAACTTCAGGATTTATTTCAAGGTTAAATGACCAAAAGTGATCTGCTACGGCCGATTTATCAGTCTGTTTATGCTTAATGTTACGAAAATGCTCTTTCGTTCTGGTTTCCAAATTACATTCCGTCTTTCCAATATAAACCTGGTCATAATCTGAACAACTAAATTGATAAATGCCAGATTTTTTATTATTAGGAATTTTATCTTTTTTATAAAACTGTAGTACATTTTTAATACTATATTTATTTTGAGGAACTAATGTAATAAAAACTTCATTAAAATTATTTTGCAAATGTTTATTAACCCAAGGATGGCAAGTAGATTATTTTAAATTATAATCATCTTTTAGTTTTTTAGGGGTAGAAATATGACTTTTGAGATTTAAATTTTTCAATCTCTTTTATTATAAAGACTTAATTAAAACCATTACTTAAAGCAGTATTTAATAATATTCAGGGGTATATTTATTAATCTATAAATCAAAGTATTAAAAACAGCAAATTTATGTGAAAAAGGGCTGAAACTTTTATTTATGTAATTAACAATATGAGTACACTTCCTATAAATGCCAAAATCAAATTTGTTATTATTTCTTATTATCTTCATATCTAGAAAAGGGAGAAATCCATTATTTTCAGTTTGTAATGTGAGTTTTATTACTAAATTTCGTAATTTTAAAGCATCGTTAATTTATTAGGAACAATAGCAAAAATATCAACATACCTATACCATATTTTAAAAATCAAAGGAAAAGCCTAAGTGTCTTGAATTTTGAAAAAAACTCATAAAAAGGTCAGCAAGAAAAGGTGAAAGAGGATTACCCATTGCCAAGCCAGAAGTTTGTTGAAAAAATTCACCATTAAAAGTGAAAGAATTGAGATCCAAACAAAAATCAGTAAGTTTAAAAAATTCAACTAGTAAGTCCTCATGTAAATTTAATTAATTCAACCAATTTTTCAAATATATTAAAAGTTTTTCTCTAGGAATACAAGGAAATAAGGCAATTACATCAAAAGAAATAAGTTTATCAGTTTTAGATAATACAATGCTGTCAATCATTTTTTAATAGTTCAAAAGAATTTTTAATACTTAAACTTTCAAATTTATCAAAATAACTAAATTTTTTATGTCACCATTTAGCTAAATTGTAAGTTGGTGAGTTTATACAATTAACAATAGGTCTCATTTTATTTCCAGGTTATTCAATTTTAGGAAGGGCATAAATTCTAGGTAAAACAGGATTACTAACTTTTACAAAATGTTTTTCTTTGTCCGATATAACTTTCACTTTATTAAGTAATTTATTATAATTTGTAATACACGATTTTAAAGGGTCTTTTTTAATTTTTATAAAATCTTGGCCTTGAAGTAAAAGGTTTACTCTATTAATATAATCTAATTTATCTAAAATTATATTTGTGTAATATTTATTGCTTAACTGTCGTTAGCTTCATTGTCTACGTGATAAGCATATCTAAGTTTTCAAGTTGTAGTTTAGAGTAGGAGAACCAAGGTTCAAACACTCAGAAATTTCGTTATTTATATTAATTCAAAAGTCATGTGATAAATGTAAACTGAACAAAATCTGTAATTAGCTTTGTTCCTTTTAAAATTTAATCTTAAAAAACAAGGCAAAACTTTCCTTCTTCATTCCTGCTCTTTGTGTCACAGGTTTACTTGGTAGGCATGTGACAGCAGAAACAATATAATAAAACTAAAGAAGAAAATGAGACATTTGGAAAAGTTAAAATATTGAAACCTATCATAGGCAAATCATGGGATCTTTTTAAAGAGAATTCCTCATGAGACAATAAGAAACAATTTCCATTTTGCTAAATTTAATTGTCAAACCACTTACTGCATACATTGGATTTGTTTGAAATGAATTAATACCACAAGTTAAAATGTAACATAAAAATCTGGTTCTTACTTCAAATAAAAAATTTAATGTGCCTACAGCAACACTAGATGATATAATACTTACATAATAAAGTACTTTTTTCAAACTTCTACTACTTCGTATGTTGTGAGCTTGGACTAATTAGTGAAGTACATAAGTAATATGCAAACCATTTAATTTTAGCCTTAAATATTCTAAAAGAAAGTTATGAGATGAATGAAATGGGAAATCATTATAACCCTAATGTTGATGAAAATGAAATTAGGAACATAACAGGTGTTTCACAACTCTCAGTCTCTAGGCTTATTTAAGTACGTGTACAACAGTTATGAACTACTGAAAAAACTGCTTAATGTTCCCAATGTTAGCTATCATATTTGTTACCAAAATGTTTGGCGTGGTAACCAAAGGAAATAAAACTGTCTAATGATATTGAGCATGATGTATAGACATGCATGAGAAAAAGATGAGCCATCCTCAGATTCTTTGTGTGTATGTTCATGAGAGCTGTGTTCAGAATACATTCAAAAGTACTGTAGAAGCAGCTCTAACTGAGAGCATAGTGGTTACATTAAACGTTCTGTAAACAGAACATACAATAATGTTACATGTCTGAGAGGTTAAGCAGGCATTGCTTCCATTCATAAGTTTCTCGGTTCATATCTCACACTGCTTTTCATTTTTCAGTTTCGTTAATTTTATAACTGCATATGCTGAAGATAATATCAATATTAATATGCTATTAACATAACTTTGGCATTTCTGTTCACAAAAAGATAATTCTGAGAACACTTAAGTCATTCATATATGTATAAATAAAATATTAGCTGCTACAGTTAAAACACAAATTTAAGCATAAATAATGGCGGATGTTTGGACACTTAGCATGTATCTGCACTCAATCTACGAGGCACAGAAAGAGTTAAATCATACCAAAAGGTGGACAAGAAACTCCAAATACAGCGCTTCTCTAATTTTGGTCAGAGGCCATCTTTTCCCATCCACAAGCAAATTAAAACGTAACAACCTTTTTGTCTCAACCCACATATTCCCAATAGGGCTCAAATCTGACAAAGAGAGATCATTAACAATCACCTTTGCTTTACAGGTGCAAGAAAATATAACCTCGTCTGAGAATATCATGATATTACAGCTGGGATAGGTATTTCTTTTCTGAAAATGCAAAGCATAACACTCTATGATAGTCTGTCAGGTCCTTTGTAGTTACTGTTTACACATTAAGTCCTAAATCAGGTAGTAGAGCCGGTCCAGGCTGATGTCACATATGTATAAAATAGGTATATCTAAAACAAATAGCTGCAATGTCTTGATTCAACATAATAAAGAGAAGGAAGAAGTTTACGTGACATACAAGATTTACTAATGCTGTACAACACATACTTTCTTATGTTTTGTCGATAGTGTCACGAGGCCACTCGTAAGCGAATGCTGAGAGAGTGGGAGGGGAGTGAAAGAGACAGATAGCGCTCAGCCACACCTATGCTCCCACTAGTAGAGATGGGGCGGGACAGAAAGAGCCAACGAAATGTCTGAACAGTTCTCTCTCCTTCGCCAGACATCGTGAAAGACAGTGAGGCTTCATGAGGCTTCGGGATGCTTCCCCAACAAGCGAGAAGCAGCTGCGCATGTATAAATAGGCAAAGGTTTTAGAGAAGACGGAAGTAATCAAAGTCAAATTAGCAATATAGACGGAAATGGCAAAAATGAACTTGGCCGCACCATGACAGAAATGAAGGACAAATTAACCATAATGAAGACTGCGAACGACTCCCTCGCTAAATTTGAAGAGCAGTTGGCCGGCGTGAAGGAGGATGTCACGGAGCTGGGCAAGCGCATGTGTTAAGTGGACGAGCCCGTCCAGCACTAAATGCGTCGCGTTAACGACCTAGAGGGACAGGCCGACGGGAACAGCAAGTCCGTGAACGCCATGGTGGAGGACATCGTCGGCAGAAGGATGAAGGATTTAAATGCCGACACTGCGGGACGCGACACAATATCTGCGCGCGTCAAACTACCAAAGTACGACGGCACATCAACTTTTGAAGGCTTCCGCACCCAATTCAACACAGTGGCCAAGCGCAAGAGGTCACCAGAAGAGGCTGCATAGCTGATGGCCAGCCTCTAGGGACGGGTCACAGAGGTCATGAAGGTGGTTCACACAGTGGTGACACCTAAGGACATCTGGGAAGCCATGGGAAACCACTTCGGAAACCACGCCTGCCGCAGCCAATTGAAGTCAAGGTGGCAGCAGCAAGGGGATACGGTGCAGGAGTGGACCCCGACAATCAAACAGCTGTCCAGCAAACTCTTACTCGACCTCCCACCCGAGATCTAATTCCGGGAAGCTGTCTACACGTTAGCTGACGGGGTACGAAACGTCGAGATATGTCAGCGCCTAATGCTCGGCGACTACAAGGCAATCCACGAGGCCCTAACGGACGCATTAAGGATGGCGCCGGCAGAGGTGATAGGTACCACGAAGTCGAGAACAGCTACCCTGGAGACCGAAGACCTAATGCCCATGTTGGCGGTGTGGCCTGCCGGGACACCTGCAGAGAGACTGCTCACTCCATGTAGAACAGCCAGATAAACGCGTAAGGACCAGCGTCACGAGGGGTTGCCGAAGACGACACCACCATCCCCTCGAGTGACACTGCGCGCCGTCATCCGATGGATGGATGACAGCCGTATCCCGGACGGTTTGACGAGAGGGAAGCCGTGCCGCACACTTGTGGACACCGGAGCAGCCGTGTTTGGCATCAGATCTGACGTAGCCAGGGGTTTGGCGTACAGAAAACCGAGCCGACCATACCAGGTAGTGACGGCATCGGGCGACACCTTGCCCATGGAGAGGGAGGCTCTGCTACCTTGCGACGGAGCGCCATGCGTCTGTGTGTGTTCGTCGCGGAGGTGGCTGAGAAGATGGTACTGAGACTTCATGCACCCAGGAGCCAAGAGGGGACGGTCGACGTCGGCAGGAAGATTCTTTGGCTCACTGGACAAGAGGTAATACTCCGCTCCGGCAAACCGAAGAACCTTTGTAATCTGTTGGGTTATCCCGAGGGAAAACGTGGTTGTCCCCGCGAGAACCGAGGTAGAGGTGATGGCGCGACTGGAAGGCCAGCGGACCTAAGAATATGATGTTGGACCGGAAGACGCCTCTGTACGAACTCTGTGTAGCCAAGGCATCGAGTTCGAATCTCGGTCAGGGTGAGTTACCTGGATAAAGTTTTTTCCCTTATCCTGAAAGACGAATGCCGGGTAACTCTTAAGCTCCATGGACCCCAGACGCATTGAGCATCATTTCACCTATTTCATTCATAGTCCGATATGACTGAATGTTGGAGGACGTAAATTACAAAAAAAGGCATTGTTACCGTGCCATGAGGTGCCGGTGAGGCTACTTAACCCAACAGACACCGATCACGTCGTCAAGGCCGGGCCGTATTTGGGGACGTGCGAGCCCGTGGTCAGCGCAACACCAATGGAAAACACCTAGAAGCCGGTGCTGACGCAACACCTGGAGCCCCGGCTGGAAAGCTAACTGGAGAGGGCGGCCGACTACCAGACGGCAACACAGTTCAGGAAGGTTCAACCACTTCTGAGAAGGTACAAGCGCGCCTTCGGCTGAGGTAACAGCGACTACGGCCACACACGGACCGGGTGCTCCACCCCATCCACAACGGAGATGCCGGGCCTATTCGACAACCACCTAGACGCGTTCCGCTGGCGAAACAAGCGGCGGTATGGGACATGCTGGAGCACATGAGATCCAGGGGAGTGACTGAAGAGTCTGAGAGCCCTTGGTGTTCCCCTGTAGTTCTGGTGAAGAAGAACGGTCAGCTACGCTTCTGTGTGGACTTCAGGAAGCTGAACGCTGGGAACCAGGAAGGACTGTTTCCCCTAGAACCCGATTGACGACATCTTGAACATACTTGCTGCTGTGCAGTGGTTGTTGACCCTGAACCTAAAGTCGGGTTACAGGCAGGTAGTTCTGGACCCAAGAGACAAGGAGAAGATTCCATTCCCGATAGGCCAAGGGCTTTGGCAATTAACAGCTATGTCCGTTGGTCTCTACCACGCACCAGGTACCTTCCAATGCCTCAATGTGTCAGTGATGAAAGGATTGACTTATGACACCTGTGTGCTATACATATTCGACATCATCATCGTCAGCAAGGTGTTACAGAGACTCCAAGCGACCAACCTGAAGCTGAATGCAAAGAAGTGCCAGCTCTTCCGCAAGGAAGTTAACTACTTGGACCACATGGTCTCACACACCGGAGTAGCCACAGACCCGGAGAAGACACAGGCCGTGAGAGATTGGCCTTGCCCGAAGGATGAGAAAGAATTACGCAGTTTCCTGTGGCTGAGCAGCTATTACCTTCGCTTCATAAAGGGCTTCTCCAACATCGCCAACATCCTCACTCGCCGGACAGAGGAATATCGGCTTTGTGTATGAGCATGAGGACGCTGAAGGCGCTTTCCGGGAGCTGGGGAAGACACTTTGCAGTACTCCTATTTTGGGATTCACACAACCAGGTGACGCCTTCATTGTGGACACTGACGCCAGCAACCATTGCATTGGAGGCGTCCTATCCGAAGTCAAGGACGGCCACGAACAATCGACAGCCTACTACTGCAAGACGCTGTCCAAGACAGAGAAAAACTACTGCGTAATCCGACGAGAGTTGCTGGCGATGGTCAAGACCTTGGAGCACTTCCACAAATACCCGTACGGTCAGCCATTCCACCTGAGGACTGACCACACCACCCTAAATGGCTACTGGGCTTTAGAAACTTGAAAGGCAGAAAGCCAGTTGGGTCCAGAGACTGCAGGGGTACGACTTCACCTCTGAGCATCGTAGAGGGAAGAGGCCCGCTATTTTCCGAAGAGCGTGCCCTTAAGAGTGCGGTCAATGCACAAGAGTAGAAGAGAAGATGCGTGCCGCAGCGATCAGAGCGATCACAGCAGTGCCTGCGGACAGTTGGGATAGCGCAGGCCTGAGGAGGCAGCAGCTGGTGGACGCCGACTTTGGACCACTCTTGAGGGAATTGGAGTCAGGGACAAGACAATCCTGGGAGGTTATCGCACCAAGGAGCGCTACATACAAGTCGTACTGAGGCCAATGGGACCCACTGACGATTAAAGAGGGCATGCTATTCCAGGTATGGGAATCACCCGACGGGAAGACGCAGAGAGAGCAGTTGGTGCTTCCCCGGAAGTCTTAGAGCAAGTGGACGACGGTACCTCAGGAGGACAACTGAGAGCAAACCGAACGATCGACAAACTCCGATAGCACTACTACTGGCTCAGGCACCGAGCATGCGCTGACAGATTGTGCCGTCAATGTCATGGGTGCACGGCAAGTCACGCCCCCAAACTAGGAGCCGGGGTCGCATGCCGTATTACAACGTCGGAGCACCCTTCGGACGCATCCCTGCCGAAATAGCTGGACTATTCCCAGTGTCGGACCGCACAACACCTCGACACCCGCAGTCGGACGGCATGGTGGAGAAGTAGGAGAAGTACATCAAGACCCCAGAAGAACATCTGAGGAAGGTCATGGCCAGCATCAGCGCGACCGGGACAAGATGCCACTGTTCTTGCTGGCTTACCGCTGTTCAACACACGACTCCACTGGGATGATGCCAGCCAGTCGAGAGTTACGCCTCCCTTGTGACCTGGATTTTGGCAGACCCCGGAAGCGAAACAGCCAGCAACCGAGTATGAGGATAACTTGGTAGTCAATCTCCACGACATGCATGAGATGACCCGTCAGAAAATCCAGATGGCGAGCGACCGCATGAAGACCCGGTACAACAGGCAAACCAACAACCAAGGATTCCAGCAAGAAGACCTGGTCTGGTTGTACCACCCTACCTAGACCGACGGACACGGCCCGAAACTTCAGCAACCATGGCAAGAACTGTACCGGGTGGTTAAGAGAATTAACGACGTTGTCTACCGCATCCAAAAGACGCCCAGAGGAAAGATGCTGGTGGTATACTTGGATCGTCTGGTCCACTACGATAATGCTGTTCGGGACGACCAGCCTTGGAGAGGGAGAAGTGACAGGAGGCCGCTCGTAAGCGAACGCCGAGAGAGAAGGAGCGAAAGAGATAGCGCTTAAGCCACGCCCATGCTCGGACTAGCAGTGACAGGGCGAGGAGAGAAAGAGCCAACGAAATGTCTTGACCGTTTTCTCTCCTTCGCCGACTGTCGTATAAGACCGTGAAGCTTGGTGAGATATCAAGAGGCTTCCCCAACCTGCGAGAAGCAGCTGCTTGTGTATAAATAGGAGGGACGGGCAGAGAAGCACTCAGTTGAGGGTTGTCAATGGTGCAGAGTGGACGTGTGTCGGATGGACTTGAGGGTTTTTATGTCCTTCTGCTAATAATATACAAGTGTTCTGGAATGGAAATAATGAGCATTTCAAATTTCTGCATGCTGGACTTTTAATTCTACGAAACCACGAAGTTACAATATTGACACTTAGTTGTTAAAGAACCGTAACTTATTTATTTGGTTATGCTGTGCCAAGAAGGATTTAGACAAATTTGGCGTAAAGACATGACTGAGGTTTCCTCCATGGGTGTACATCTGGACATCTGAATTTGACAGTTTTAAAAGTGTTTCACTATTACCTAGGTAACTGTGACGATAACGGATCCTCATCTTTTTGATTCGGCTCAGCAAATACTTCCTGCAATAAGAAAAATAACACTGTAACAAATGCCTAGGAAGAAGAAAAATAATTACACACAACACCTACACATATATTGGTAGACAAAAGATTAACTCTAGTAGGGTGTGCTAATTATGTGTTTCAAATGGGAAGGTGTTTGTCCTTGAACGCTGCTAGATGAGCAACCAATCGGAATCTCGCCATGTTGTCATATTGCTTTCCCCCTATGTGGCGTGTGACGAGTGGCAAACTAATCAATCGCTAATAAATACTATTCATACTAAGACAAAAATTCAGATTTTGCAAAAACTGATCCACGAGGAAGGAGAGAGTAATGTATCTGACATAACCATAAAAACCCCATAATTTTAGCTCAAATAGCTTTCCAAATACAAATAATGTAGATAAAATTATATTTTAGCAACGCATTGCGACGTAAGCACTGAATTGAACAACATTATTGGTTGGCATGTATGCCGTGAACGTATTTTTGAAATTACTCAGAACTGAAATGTAAACACTTGACATGACATGGTAAAAGAAATATGTACTTCGAATAAGTCAAAGTGTTTGTTAAATTCGATGAGAGGAAATGATAAACTTCTTACTACCTGGCAGAGCATCATTATTCTGTTACTATTCCATGAACAAGTGTATCAACTGGATCAACAATTCAGCTTCCCCCCCCCCCCCCCATACTACTGCTAGAACAATCCAATGGAGTTAATCTGGGCTCAAATTATGTTGCAAACAGAAATAATAATTTTAAACTGACTGACGTTGAACAACAATCTTATAAAAAAATTGACAAACACAACAAGACTGGGAAAACTGTGTGAGACATCAGATAAAATACAAGAAGATGACTTTTGGAAAGAAAAGAAAAAGCACATAACTATATTTCGGAACCTATCACTGTAAAGTTGCAGTACTCAGATGTTGAAGACAATGACAATGATGGATTATCTCTTAACGTAAGTAGCATTCACAGCTACACGGATGCACCGCTGGTATTTTCGTTGGATTTGAAGAATAAGTAAATCATAAACTATAATTAACTTTAAACTAAATATTTAAAACATTTCCGTAAGATACAAATATTTATGTTGCATTATTATAAAACTTTAGAAAATTCAGTTTGTGTTTCCTTACGCCTAGCACAACGAACACTCACAAGTGTGCAAGAGAGAGGGAAATATAAAAAGAGTGGGGATAACGAGGTGGCAATGGTGAACGCTCTGACGTATCTGATTTGCTACAGGCGGGAACTCTTCCCATTTGAAACACACAAGCATGTTACGATCTCCCAACATTAATACTAGATACAGTAAATCATGTCTTCATTCCCGGTAATGCTCGCCTCGGTTGAGCAGATAGCAGCATGTCTGTCTCACGTTCAAGAGGTCCCGAGTTCGAATCTCGGTCAGGGTGAGTTACCGGGTAAGGTTTTTTCCAGGGTTTTCCCTTATCATTAAAGATGGGTGTCAGGTAACTCTAAGTACCATGAACCCCGAACTCATTTGAGCATCATTTCACCCATTTCATTCATCATTGGATATGACTTAAGGTTGGAGGACGTAAACTACAGAAAGAAAAAGTTAGGTAATCTGATACCATTCCTCTTGCCTTTGTTTCCTTTTTTCTTGTTCATGTTTTATTTAAGTAGCAGTTTTTGGGGTGGAGAAGGTAAAGCAATTTAAGTCTAAATACTTTTACCTGATGTGAGGTCTTAGCTAACAGCAGCGAACCACTATGTGATGACATTTCCAAATTAAAATCTTAGGGTTACTGTGTGTTAATAAAAATAGATTTTCAAAGTACAACCTTATCTAAAGTGCGACATGTCCTGCTTCAAGAAGCAAATAAGGTTTTGGAATGAACAAAGTGATTATACCTGGAGAGGAACAATTCAGATTTAAAAACAGACCTCTATGAAGCTGCTCAAAATGTAATTATTCCTCAGTAACTGTTTAAAATATATACTGTGCTTTGCCAGATCACACAAAATCATTGTTTCAGAAAAAAAATCATGAAAACATTAAAGAAAAACACTAAACGCTTTAAAAAGAACAATGAAAACAACTTGTACCAGATATTTCATGTTGTTAAAAGGAATGGTTAAAGAAATTGAAATATGTAATGAAATAGAGATATAATGTAAGGTAGGTGATGTGCAACCATGACAACCTCATATAAGAGGAATTTGTTATATGTCTCTAAGATCTTTCTTGAAGATTACAGGAAGCAGTGAGCAAAGCTTTTAATAGTGCTAAAACACTGCGCACTACACAACTTTATTAACACCACTCCTACTATATGCCTGCCCAGTCTGGGGAAGGACCAGTCCTTCTGAACTCAAACGTATCCACACATTTCAAAACAAAATATTACTAATCTCAACAAATGCACCATGGTTTGTCAGAAATAGTAAACTACACAGATAAACTGGAAATAGCACCATTCAACAGTGAATTTCTTCACAAGTCAAAAAGTCTGCAAGGAACATTCGTAGGGGATAGACGTATATCAGTATTACTCTGCAAGTGTGCAGATAAGGAGTTACAAATGAATGCATTTGTGTGATGCATGAGGGACGCATCAATAGCTAGTGTTTTTCGTGTCGTGCTTAATTTAATGTGGAGGACCACCTTGATTTTAGCAGTAACCAAGGAAACTGATTTTGTGCACTGTACTCGATAGAGCTGTATTCATATCACTAGATAAATTTATTGCACACGCTACATTTCTTATGTGAATAATCATGAAGCAGACAACAATACATTTAATATTTGAGATGAAATAAAACGGTTCTTTCATTGCAACAACAAGCTGCACGTAGCCACACAACGAAGCACATCACATGTCTCAACATGTCTGTAACTCTAAAAGAAGAAGAAGCCTCTTTTTTGCGCGCTGGCAAGTCACATGATTGGCTGGCCACATAACCGGTGCCAAGTGAAATATTCATGCGCCCGCCGGAACAAATGACGATAATGGCGCAAACATACTAGGGCCCAAAAAACTGAACAGTATTATACTTTAACATAAACACACTTTTAAAAATATCACTGTTGTTCTTGAACTGGCAGAGGACACAGTTTCACAATGGAACGCCTATATTCACCCTTAGAAATTCGCACTGTAGCTACCCGCACTAAACCATCACCACCAGGATGAGTCTCAGTGATGATTCCAAGTTCCCAATGCAGAGGAGATGAATTGTCTTCCATTAGCAGGACCATGGTGTCTGCCTTAAGCTTTTCACTGGAACTGGACCCTTTTGCCTCTGCTGGAGTGAATGTGGATAGTCGGTTGACCACCGTTGCCGCAGATGTTGTAGACGATCTTGGAGCTGTTGCAATTTCTTTAACTGATTCAGATTGTCAGAACAAGGTGATGGTATGGAAGTCAATGGTTCTCAGATAAGGAAATGACCTGGAGAAAGGTAGGAAATATCAAAAGGATCACCAGTAAGGCGTAGCAATAGACGGGAGTTCAAGCAAGTCTCAATTTGAATTAGTGATGTGGTTAATTGTTCATAGGTCAGTACTTGTGTAACCATTACTCTGCGAAGATGATTTTTCATAGAGTTCACTGCAGCCTCATGTAATCTTATACATGCAAATGTATCTATGATTTCCTGGATCAATAAAACTACTACTACTACTATTACTATCCTCCAAAGTGGGGTGAGCTGGGTGGTATAAAATGCCATGTGCATTCATTAGATGAAGCGTAGTCTTGTACAATCTCTTGGTGCTTGCGAGATTGCAAAAGTAGTCTAAGTTCTCTAAGTTTGTTGTTAGCACCTACAAAATTAGTGCCATTGTCACTTAGGATCTCTTTACACAATCCTCGTCTAGCTGTAAACCTTCGTAAGGCAGCAAAAAAAGCATCAGAAGTCATGCCTGAAACCCACTAAATGTGAATTTCCTTTGTGGATAAGCAGATAAGATAGCTATGTAGGCCTTCACCTGACCCTTGCTGCGAGGCGAACCATAACGTAGGAAAAATGGACCAGCATAATCAACTGCAACTCGTAGGAAAGGTCTTGCTGGAGTCACTCTGTAGGTAGGTAGATTGCCCATTAATTGTTGAGCTCCCTTGGCTTGAGTTTGAAGCACGGCAGGCACTTGTGTAGGACTGACTTAAGAGTTTCTCCTATTCTCGGTATCCAATACCGTTGTCGAAAAGAAGAGGTAAGTAGCTAATTGGAAGCATGCAAAAGTATAACATTTTCATTTTCAATAATTAGCTTGGTAAGATGATGCTTAGGAGGTAAGATGAGCTGATGTCTTGACTGGCAGGAAATTTCAGCCTTGTCAATTCTTCCCCCTACTCCGAGTAAACCTTCATTGTCGACAAATGGATGCAAAGATTTCAATGAGCTTTTAGTAGGAACGTGTCCTTTATCATTAAGTTCTGTTAACTCTGTGATATAAGCTGATTGTTGAGCAAGTTTAATGCAGCAGTGCAATGACTGTTGAAGCTCAAGTGCTGAGAGAGGACCTTGCCGTCTCGTGTTGCTGTTTCTATAGTTGAATGCAAATCTCAGCATGTATGCTGTCACTCTCTGCAGGCGTAACAATTTTGAAAAACGAGAAATATCATCACTTTCTGTAGTGACCATCAAGCATGCAGTAGTGCATTGCTCAGTAACATCTTGAATATGTAATCCTTTGGGTTGTTCTGGCCAAGATGCAAAGGGTTGTGAGATCCATTCAGGACCTTTCCATCAAAAGTCATTTGAGGCAAGAGGTTCAGTCGAAACTCCTCTCGAAATGAGATCTGCTGGATTATTTTGAGTAGCTACATATCGCCAAGCAGCAGTTTCTGATAACTTTTGTATTTGTGAAACTCTATTGGCTACAAAAGTCTTCCATTTGTGTGGGTTGGATTTAATCCATGCTAGAACAATCATAGAGTCCGGCCATAGATAGTTCTGTGAAGTCTGCAGATTCAGGTAAGCTACAACCTTGTAAAGTTTAGCGAGTAGTAAAGCACCACAAAGTTCGAGCCGAGGAATGGTTTGTTTCTTTAATGGTGCAACCTTGGATTTGGAGCAAAGAAGTCTGGTTTTCACCTCATTGCAGCTGTTCATAGAACGAAGATAAATACAGGCACCATAAGCCTTTTCTGAGGCATCGCAAAACCCATGTATTTGTATGTCCCTTAATGTACCTGTGATTAGGACGTGTCTTGGAATACGTATAGCATGAATGATGGACAATGTCTTGCAGAAATTTAGCCATTGTTGGATGAGGTGAGATGGTATCAATTCATCGCAACCGAGTTTTTCCAACCAAAGATATTGTAGAAACATCTTGGCATTTATGACAATAGGACTCACTAGGCCTAAAGGATCAAAAATAGATGAGATGACAGAAAGTATGCTTCATTTGGTGTAGCTAGAATTTAGATTATCCTGAAGATATGGATTGGCTTGTATCTGGAATTGATCTGTTCCAGGATACCAGAGGAGACCAAGAGCATGTGCATTTTCACTGCTATCCAATGAAAGTGGAAGTTGTGTCTCTCTGTGTTCTGGTGGGATGGATTTTAAAATATCTTCATGATTAGAACACCATTTCCTAAGTAGGAATCCGCCACTGTCTAACATCTGAAGTAGCTGCCTCTGAATATGTAAAGCTTGCTGTAGATCATTATGACCACATAAGCAATCATCTATGTAGAAGGATTCACGGATAGCTTGAGAAGCTAGTGGATATTTAGCCTCTTCCTCTGAAGCTAGTTGATGCAAAGTCCTTATGGCAAAATAGGATGCAGATTTGGTACCATATGTGACTGTAGTAAGAGCGTAGTCCTTGATAGGTTCATCTTTGCTTTCTCGCCATACTATTCTTTGGAGATCTTGATCATCAGGATGCATTTTCACTCACCTGTACATCTTAGAAATGTCAGCTGAGAATGCATAGCGATAAGTTCTGAAGCGTAAAATTATGGAGGTAAGGTCATCCTGAATAGTAGGACCCAACTTCAGCACATCATTCAAGGATAGTCCTGAGGGTGACTGCGCAGATGCATCAAATACAACTCTGGTGCGAGTAGTAGTAGACAAAGGTTTGAAAACTGCATGATGCGGAAGATAGTAACAAGGTTCGCCTTCCTTTGGTGGTGACACTTGCTTCATGTGCCCCACGGATTCATATTCAGAGAGAAATTGAGTGTAATCTTCTTTAAGTGTGATGTCGTTTTGAAGACGTCGTTCTAAGTGCATAAAGCGATTGATGGCTTACTGTCTAGATTCACCTAAACGATTTTTGTCCTTGACGGGTAGACGAACTGTAAAGCTACCATTGGCATTATGAGTGGTTGTTTTTACATAGTATTCTTCACACTCCCTTTCCTCCTTAGTAAGAACATGCTGAGGAAATTCTTCCAAACCCCAGAAACGTCTTAACTGTGTGTCAAGGTTATCAGTGCTGATGAAGAAATTATGCTGAGATGAAGACTTAGCCTTGTACTTGTATGATGACCTTGGAATAGGGCCTGATATTATCCAACCGAGAGCTCTGCTGGCTAGTATAGGATGTCCTTGTTTCTTTAAGGCTTTCCCATGCAATAACTCGAAGAATAAAGAACTTCCGATTAGGATTTCAACTTCATCAGGAATGTTGAACCTAGGATCTGCTAATGGAATGCTAGAAGCAATATTCTAGTTGCACAAATTGATATGTGTGGAAGATAGTTTTCCTGTTATAGACATTCAATTTTAGTCTTAAAATCATGTACCATAGATTTCAGATTGACCTGAACATGGTGAGTGGCCGTAGAAATGGTGCCATTTATACCATTGATAGGCGTATCAGCTGTTACCTTGTTAAGCTGTAAGCACTTCGCAAGATCTGCAGTTATGAAATTGGACTGACTGGCAGAGTCAAGGAGTGCTCTACATTTTATGAGATTCCCATATCTGTCTTCCACTTGCAATAGTGCGGTGGCATGCAAAACCTGCTGTGTGGATTTTGATTTAAAAGAACAGTAGCTAGATGGCGCGTCAATCGTTCTAGTAGAATCATTTACGGGAATAGATGAAGTTGTACATGAAGACTTTTCTCTGTTACTGTCAGAAGCAACTTGCTGTGAGTGGATGAGCCACAATTGCAGTATGAGGCACGATTACATTTACTTGATATGTGATTAGGAGCAAAGCAATTGGCACAAAGGCGCTTGGATTTAATGAAAGTCCAATGCTTATGCACATTATGGTTTTTGAAGTTATCACAATTATGTAGCATGTGATTGCACTGACAAAATGGACATACATGATCACTCGTGGATAAGTAAGAGTGTTTACTGTCTCTGCTGTTGGGCTTAGCAGAGTGTAAATCAGTCTTGGGCTTAACTACCGTCTTGTTACATGCAGTGTTAGCAAGCAATTCAAAAGAGTGTGCTCTTGCTTCTAAAAATTGCATAAGATCCTTCAAAGAAGGGAAGTTTTGAGAATCTATTTTACTCTCCCATTCTCTGCGTGTGGTGTCAGACAAATGTTCTAGGAGAAGTTACATTAAAATGATTTCATGCAAAGGCACTTCAAGCTTTAATGCTTCAATGGCATTCAAGTTATTTTGAAAATGATTGAGCAAGGTACATACTTCATTTACTGTTTCCTTATGCATTATTGGTAGTGCTAATAAATTTTTTATATGAGCTGTAGCTATTAGTCTTGTATTGTTATAGCATGAGCATATGAGCCACCATGCTACATCAAAATTTTCACTAGTGACAGGTATGTTCTGTATTAGTGAATGAGCTTGTCCCTTGAGAGAGGAAAGTAAGTAATGATATTTCTGAATGGCATCTAAAGCTTGGTTGTTTACCACTAAGCTTGTAAATGTGTCATAGAAATGTTTGAAATGAGTGACATTACCCTCAAATTTAGGTAATTGTATCACAGGCACTTTGATAGCTTTAGCTGCTTGTGACGATTGCGACTGCACTGTGTGCTGCAAATGTCCAGAACCATTTTCTTGCTGTTCATGATCCTGTATTAATTCAGCTAACCTAGCCTTCAATTCGATTTAACTGTTTCTTGTTTCCTCCTGGTGTTCTGCATGCATATCTAATTCAGTTTCCGCTTCCACAAGAGATTCAATATGGGTCTGAATAGCTTCATATTTGTCCCAAATTTCACTTAAGTTATCGAAATTAGCTCTCAATATGAAAGTGTTGACCTGTTCTGGTAATTTATCAAGAAATTTTCGAACAAAGGTAAATTCTCTTTTGATTATACCCCTTCTTTTGACAAGAGCTTTCAAATCCTGCTCAATATTGAATGGTTATGAGACTTGCTTAAAGGAGAGAAAGAAAGAAAAGGAATGTTCTGACCTGAAATGTGTTGTGATGCAGGCTTCTGCATCGTTGCCAATGAAATGTTGATCATCTGCTGCGTAGATCCCGATGTCTGGTGTCCTGGGGCCCACTGATGTACATCCATGCAGAAGAAACTGTTGCGCTGCACAATAAATATCCGGCCCGGAGGACCAATTTTCGTGTCATGCTTAATTTAATGCGGAGGACCACCTTGATTTTAGCAGTAACCAAAGAAACTGATTTTGTGGACTGTACTTGATAGAGCTGTATTCAAATCACTAGATAAATTTATTGCACATGCTACATTTCTTATGTGAATAATCATGAAGAAGACAACAATACATTTAATATTTGAGATAAACTAAAACGGTTCTTTCTTTGCAACAACAAGCTGCACTCAGCCACACAACGAAGCACATCACATGTCTCAACATGTCTGTAACTCTAAAAGAAGAAGCCTCTTTTTTGCGCGCTGGCGAGTCACATGATTGGCTGGCCGCATAACCGGCGCCAAGTGAAATATTCATGCGCCCGCCGGAACAAATGACAATAATGGCGCAAACAAGTGTGCTATTAATTTATAATTCATATTTTGCATCATTAGTAGCAGGAGAAAAGGCATTTATCAATATTCTTCAGATTATGTAACATCAAGCATCAAACTGTAATATGGAATGAGATATTCTTCTTTGAGAAAGTATGATTGGAAAGCTAATTAACTAGCCAGTAAAATTTAATGTTTCTCAGTTCCGGTGCTACAACCCTGGGAGAAAGAACTCATTGCTCTAAAATTACTGATGCGCCTACAGATCCAGAATTGAAGGGGAAACTTCTAGCTTTCTTCAAGATCGTCCCCAAAGGTGAGAAATTCATCAGTGTACAGCATATTTTCTTATTAAACTGCATGAATATGGCGATCACTGTGGGGCTAGAATAGGGGCCGGGAATAACGGGAAAGGAGAAAATTATCGCCAGTTGGATATACACCTACGAGTGAGTATAAGAGAAGAAAGAAGAACGAAGAGGTCAACTCAAAGTAAGAATATTTAAAAGACAAATTTTCATATAGTAGTCCTACATTTTTTGCTAAGAAATCATAAGTCAGAAAGATTGAAAATATGAAGGAAGCAGATAAAGGGAAGAAGTAAAGAAACAAAGTAAAAGTTAGGGATGAAGTAGAAAAACAAATTATAAAAGTTAGGGAGGAAGTAGGAATGAGTAAAGAGAGTGAAATGACGTTGGAAATGTTAACCATAATGATGAATAATTTAATGAGTAAATTTTAAACAGGATATAAGTAATAAAATGATTAATATGAATGATAATAAGAGTAGTGTAAAGTCTGACATAAGTAATATGGATGAGTAATTTGGAAGTTAATCTATCACAGAAGATTGATAGGAATACAAAATATATAAGTGAATTAGAGGTCAGACTGACACAGAAATTAGAAATAGAAATAGGATGTGAGTTAGCACATGAGATGAGAGAAGGTAGGGAAGAGTGCAGAGAAAATATGGAAAAATTTGAAAATGAGGTTAAAGAAGAAAGGGAAATAATTCAAGAAATTAGGTTAGCTCAGGAAGATGTGAAACATGAGATAAGATTAGAATTAAATAAAGAATTAGAGGCAACCATGAAACAGCAAAGATAAAAGATAAACATGGCATGGCATTGAATTTTTCAGTTGGCTCTGATTAATTAAAAATCACACATACCGGAGTAATGTATTTAAAAGGATTAATTCTTTAAGGATTAATTCCTCAATATAGATTTACATTAAAAAATAATAAGCGATAAAAATCCTGGTAATTAAATACTTACAATATTAAGTCACCACAAATGGTTATCTCAAATATGAGAACCCTGAGTGGTCTACCGGGAAATATAATGAGTAAGTTGGAGAATTTAATGTCAGGAAGGCATGTTGGCCATGGAAGCTCACGGGTTTAGAGCGACTGGACGGAAACCAGGAGATCCATGGTTTAAATCCCGGCCATGGCATTGAATTTTTCAGTGGACCCTAATTAATTAAAAAGATGAGTTTGAAAATAAGTTAGATCAAAGAATCACAATGAGAACTGAAATGCAATTACAATGGGAAGAAACAACGTCACACCAAGAGGTAATAAAATTGCATCTTGGTGAGGTAAACAAAGTAAAAGATGAAGTAGTCGTACAAATTCGAGAAGTGAAGGAAAAATTAGAAAAAGAGAAAGATAACGTTAATACATTAACACAGGTTGTGATTGCATTGCAGGCAAGTAAGGTAAACAATGTAAACTACAATTCTAGAATTGGAAATGTTAATCATTGCTATTTGATTGGAAATGTGATAATCCAAATCCTAATGACACAATAAGTGAATGTAGTGATTTTGTGAGCCCAGAGAACGATATAAATTACAATAGAAGTATTCAAAATATGCCCTCACACACACAGTTTCACAATCAGAGTAATAATGAATGTGTAAATTATTCACTTAATGATGTCAGTCCACTGAGCTTTGACAAAGAATCAGGTGATAATCTGAAAATATTTATCAACAATTGGAAGAGTATCTTCATATAAAATGAATCCCGAATGAATTTTGGATAATTGTTAAAAGATGTTTAAAGAAAAATACTTTGGAATGGATAAGGTTAACATTAACCTCACAAGAAACATATAATACATTCCAAACTTTATTCATAAATAGATTTTGGGGAACATAAAGACAAAACAGAGTCCAAATTGAACTAGCTACAGGTAAATTTGAGGCAAGGAAGGGTATATCGATGACAGAATATATTTTGGCTAATAAAAGTAAGTTAATAAATCCTGGGCTTTCAGAGATGGAAATCATATACACCTTGATAAGACATTACCCTCCACACATTAGGAATCACTTAATTGTGGCGAGAACCATAGATTTTTCTGATGTCATAGAGTTGCTTTCGTCATTTCAAGGGAATAACATTGGCCAAAAGTTAAACACAAACTTACAGGAAAACCATGACACTAATACAAATTTTCGACCATATGATCGCCAAAATGGACGGTTTAATTCTGGCAGAGGAGAAGTTCTTGAGAATTAGTAGACAGACCATAGGGACAAGGCACTGGGACAAATAAATTCACTTGAAGGAAGAGATCACAATTTTAGACACAGATATGAATACGTTATGCCACTGGGAAATTGGAATAAGCAACCATATGGACAGTACAGGAATAATAACAGCGGTAAGCGAAGGAGTGACCGAGAGGGTCAAATAAACCACATTCAATTTCATCAGAATTATAGTGATCGTACTAGGAATCTTAATTCAAAACACGACAATCCACGAAACAATTCTGTCGGTGGCACAATAAACCAAGGTTTGCAAGAGACTTTGGAAAGAGGACGAGATAGCCGACAGCATAACACAGCAAATTCTCAAGAACATTCAGGGATGCCAACTCTAGAACTAACGCTGAAGTTAGTAGTTCCCATTCAGGAGACCTGACACACACACTGACTAATTACACTGCTGAATTTTAAACCTGTAACCAATCATGAAATAGTATTTATCACATTTAAAGGCTGAAATGAGAGCAATAGCAATAGCCACAGATATCCACAGAAAGAATGGCTCTGACTATATACAGATGGATCCTTTATAAACAAACAAGATGCTGGTGCAGGAGTATACTGCAAACATTTTGCACAGTATCTAACACTAGACGAAACTTCAAACCATTATGATGGAGAACTAAGAGCCATAAAAGTTGCACTGCAGAAGGTCCTGTACAGACTGTAAATAAGGCAAAACATTATCTTAACAGATTCAAAATCAGCCATAGATGGGATTGTAAACTATAAAAACAAAACAACAAGAAACATCAAAGAAATAAGAAGTTTAATTAAAGCTGTTGAATCAAGAAACCATGTCACCCAGCCCACTTTGGACTTTTAGGTAATGAACATGCTCACCAACTAGCAAAAAAAGGAGCAATTCAAAATATAAAACCTGTAAGACAAACTGAAATTAATAAACAAACAACATTAAGCTAAATTTTAAAAGACAGCAGAGACTTGATGAAGAAGATAAACTAAAAGACAAGCATTATAAGAACATTGGAGACAAATATTAAAAGTAGAAGCAATATTAACACTGAAGTATTCTTCATTTTTGAGTTTGATACTAGTGACTCATAAATCAAACTCAAAAATTGGAGACAAAACTGACATACAAAAGCTACCAAGAAAAACTGCAGTGGCCCTATTTAGAATGGAAACTGACCATGATTGTCTTGCAGAACACCTCTATAAAATACACTACATAACTACACCCAAGAGGAAGTCATCATGAACAAACACCATTTGGACAAATGTAATGGTCTCAAAAGTGGGAACCTACAGGCTTTATATAGGGAAGCTAGGGGGAAAATAATACAAATCAACTAATCCCCAGTGCTATTAGTCAACAACAACAACAACAACAACATTTAAAGGCTGGATTCAAGGATCACTACATTAAGTAAAATGATGATGATGATGATGATGATGATGATGATGATGATGATGATGATGATGATGATGATGATGATGATGATGATGATTGTGAATATATGTTTCAGAAGTTAAATTTTCTAAGTGAATTATACATTTAAGTGCTTTTTAATGCTCACTATTTATACAATGTTGTAATATTTTCTTTGGTATTCTGTTCATTGTGGATTTATGTTGAACATTATTATTAATAATCATCTCACAAGGGCTACATTCAGAATTTTTGAATGATTATTAATTGTGTAAAACCAACTCGTACATAAATTCTGAATGGAGGCATTTGTAGCAGGTACTTCATTTTGTTAAAAAGAATAGTTAAAGGAAGTGAAATTTGTAATGAGATAGAGATATACTGTAAGGTAGGTAATGTGTAACCATGACAACCTCATATGAGAGGCAGTTGTTATATGTCTCTAAGATTTTTCTTCTGCAAGGGACATTCATATAGGATAGATATATATCAGTATAACTCTGCATGTGTGCAGATAAGGAGTTACAAATGAATGTATTTGTGTGATGCATAATAGACGCATCAATAGCTAGTGTGCTAGTAATTTATAATTAGTATTTTGCATCGTTAATAGAAGGAGAAAAGGCAATTTCTTCTAACAATTCTAAGCTCCGGTACTATGAACCTGGGAAAAAGAACTCATTCCTCTAAAATTACTGATGCGCCTGCAGATCAAGTTACAGGGAAAACTTATAGATTTCTTCAAGAATATCCCCAAAGGTGAGAAATTCATCAGCATACGCCATACTTTCCCATTAAACTGCTTCAAAATCATAATTTGAATCTATTCCAGTAGCATATATAATGATGTAATGGCAGCATATGTAAAAACGGAAATATAGTCTACTGCTAGTGAAGTAATAAAACATCATCTTCAGCATCGCTAAACTGAATCACAATAGCAGTGCAAAATATAATTCTAGATTTTGCAGGAACATGAAAAAATTTAATAGCATACCATTGATATGGGATTGTATGCCATAGTTTTTGGCTTGTATGTTTTTTTTTGGTAATCTCATTTGTTTAAATGTTTAAGCAATTTGAATGTTTATAAATGTATGACAGAACAACACAGGGTTGCAAGAGAGACAAAACTATTACGATTAGTGTCCAGATTATTATATGCTACAAACTGAAAATTATTACTTTTTATATGCTAATGATTCTAAAAATAGATACGAAAACTTCACAACTTAAAAAAAAGATCAGAAATACACTGCACAACAAATTTATTTCACAGTATGTTCATTACACTGCCTTGGCTTTATCAATCAGTAATGGCTTAAATTGTGAAGATGAACATTCCACATCTCACAATGTTAACGATACTTACCTGATGAGCAGAGTATGACTAAAAAACATATTATCAAGTTATGCATTAGCCTTCAAAATTGCAACTGATTTAACATGCTTTGGTACCCCACCAGTTCACAAACAAGGCTTGGTGTTAATTTGTTTATAAACAACTGTATTTTATGCTTAGCTGCTTACTAAGTCAACAGAAGTTTCTAGTTTCTAGTTTGTTTATCAAAATATCAAGAAAACGAAATTAGAAGATAAAAAGGCCAAGTCTCACTTTAAAATTCCATTACAGCTGAACATCATATAATCTCAATTACAGAATGTCCTCTTCATTTACTACTGATGCAAATGCTTCAAAATTATCTGCAGTAATATACACCACCTTAAGTTCAGGTGCCACAATGTGACTAGCGATTTAGGAGGTAATGGAAGATCTTGATTAATAAAAGCATCAATCTGCACAAAGCTTTTACAGTTCTTCCCCGCTGGAGACTAACTTATCGTTATTAGGATAACGGTTTGTATTCTTTCACAAAATATAAGAAGAGCATAAACATTGTAAGTTACATGAATCACATTAGACGGATACTTACAACGTTCCTTATATAAGCTGCGGAGTCTATAAACAGAAGAGGTACCTTGAACTCGAGCACCATTTTGCCATGTTTCCAAAGCTTTCTTTAACACCCTAGCTATTGTTACACAATTACTAGTTGGCATTCCTATAGAGGACAGCAGGAATTTCTTTTTAATACAGCTACAATTAAATTTGCTACTTTCCTACCATTAGCACTAATAGTTTCATCAATCACAAGCCATTGTTTTTTCACTGTCACAAATTTAATTTACCTGATATATTCCTTTCTTACTGTAATTGCAACAATAATTTTTCAGTAGCTTTGATTTATTAGGAGCACTTATATTTTGTATATCTAAAAAGAGGCCTTCTGAACTCAGAGAAGGAACTCAGCTAAATGAAATCCCTTGCACAAATCTGAATAAAATTCTAAATGTTTTGGTATATCAGAAGAAGAGGATGGTGTTGAGTCTCCTATAACAAATAGCTTTGGTGTATTACCTGAAAAATGTAGCAGTACCTGGGAACACTGAACATCACTAATGGATTTTGCATAACGCTAGCAAAATAATTATTTCCCATCAGTTGCAAGAGTATATTAAATATTAGAATGTACTGATGCAAACACTTGCAATTACTGGAATTAACCTTTGGTATTATGTGTGAACGGAGGAGTTTAAAAAAGTGACCTCAAAATTAATTGAAAAAGCTTTTTCGACAACAGATGATAGTTGGATTGAGGCTGAAAAGGGACACAATGGCTTTCAAAACTATTCTTTCAATAATATATCCTGATGGTAGGCATAAACGTTAAATCTAATTTAGAGGGTTAAAAACTTTAATATATTTCTTTGATAACTTCAAAGATTATATAGTTCACACTGAAGTAGCTACTGAGGGTCTAAATCCTGAGCTGAAATCATCAATTAGAAGCAAATATGGAAATATCTTAGAAAAAATAGAAAGCGAAAGCGGTACACACAAACCATACTTGAAAATACTTAAATCTCTATATAAAAAGGATGTTGTTTATACAAAAACAGACAAAGGAAACAAGACGGCCATCATCGACATACAGGACTACATTTCTAGAATGACAAATTTATTGGCAAGTGATGAATTCCAGGAAATAAAGTCTGATTCTTTAAGAAAGTGTGTAAAAGAGTTAAATGAAACATTCTAGGATAAAATGGTCATACCAAAAGAAAAAAAAAAAAAAAACAGAAACAAATTTTGAAACCAGATGATGATGATGTGTATAAGGGCGCAAAACTACAGCGGTCATCAGTGCCCTTTAAAAAACTAGTCAGGGCACAAGCCAGATATAAAAATTTCTAAAAACTATACAAGTGTAAATAAACCTATTAAAACTGCACGTACATAAAAAAAAGTATCCATCAAAACCTATGAACAATTTCGTTCACTAAATCCTACAGTCTAACCTAGAAAAGAATCTAAAAACCTTCTCCACTACTGTGTTATTGTCCGCTAGCATTTCTGCAAAGCTGGCTGGTAGCTACAGAGACGTTCTAAGGTGTGCTAGGGAAAAACACTCTAGCAGCACGTGTCATACAGATAACGCTTCATTGCAAAATGGACACAGTGGAGCAGGCTCCTTTTTAAAAAGAAAACTATGAGTAAAAATGCAGTGCCCGATACGCAAACGAGCCAAACTCACCTCCTTGCGACGAGATGACCGACAGGAGGTAACCCAGCAATTTGGAAGTTCTTTCACAGATCTAAGTTTATTGTTGCAGAGAGCGGACCACTCTTCCTGCCAGCAGGTTTGCACAGCTCTCCGCAATACGGCCCAAAAATCTTCCGATGTCACAGATGGTACTCGAGCCCTGGGCTTCATGGTAGCCGTCTTGGCTGCCAAATCCGCCATTTGATTCCTCCACAAGCCTACGTGACCAGGGATCCATGCACACACCATGCTAACGCCAGAATCGTGTAAAACGTGGAGGGCATCCTGGATACGCTGCACAAAAGGGTGGTAGTTGTACTGCTGTCGTAGGCTTTGAAGTGTACTGAGGGAATCACTCAGGATCAAGCAGTCCCCCAACTTTTGTCGACATACGTGTAAAATGGCCCACCTAGATTTCAGATCTAGAACAATACCAAGTGCTATAGTTAGAAATATATGTCTTATAAAAACATTAAGAGATATTCAGTAGAATAAAACTCTCCACATTCAATACAGCAATGGCAGTATTGTGGTTATTTCTTTGAGCAGAATATCATGCACTGTTATATTTTGTTACTGCAAATAGGTAATGAGAAACCTGTACATTGTGTTTAACTGTGTAGAACTTCACAGTATAACAAACAGCAAACAAAACGAAAAAGAAGTATGAATTTCTGCTCTATATATTACAATTGGCAATACATTAAGAATTTAAGCTTGTCACATTCAGCATCAGCCACCTATGTCACAAACTTGCTGCTGCTAGCAGAAGCCTAACCACTTACATACAACCATAGATGAAGATGCCTCAACTCTTCCCCATGTAAACCAGAACCATTTTAATGTAAATGATTGGGGATGAACCCCTCCATGTATAATATACTGAACCACCATGCTTAAGACTGAGTCTCTAGCCAACCAACAGTAAGTAAGTCCAGGTTTAGATAAAAGTGCTCAATGAGTGCACACAGTTATGTTAATACAGAATGACGTCACGAAAACAACTTGTTGGGAAATACGGGACTCCGATATATGAGAACAACAGTGGAGCGTTGCCAAAACATTTTCTTTTTCTTACTATAAACAAGCGATTATATGTGGAAATACACAGGAACGTTGCCAAACACATCTCTTTCTTATTATAAACTAGCGATAGTAATGGGAATAGTGCGTAGTACACTTTGTTTATTATTATAATTATAATATATAATTATATTAATATAATAATAATTAATAAAAGGACTCTGACAATGATCCACTGATCTTTACGTAATGTTGACTATTCCAAAACTTAGTGTTAAATTCGTTTAACTTGTTAAATAATTATAATAGTGAGAATATCAGAATATATAATAATGATAATAAAACCGGCAATGATCCACTAATATTTACGTGAGTTTAAGTTTATTTGGGTGTTTTAGTGTCTCTGGTTTTCTTACGTAATGATGACTATTCCAAAGCTTTTGCTAGATTCCTTTAAGTTTTAAAATAATTATAATTATAGTTAGAATATAATATTTAATAATGAAAATAATAATAACTCTGATAATAATAACTCTGACAATGTTCTACTGTTCCTTTCGTCGGGTATTACTGTATCGCTGGTTTTTTTGCGTCATGTTGGTATTTTCCGCGGTAGCACGTTCTGGAAGTTGGCAATGGCCGAGCTGTGACGTCACAGCTACGAAATCCGGTTCGCACTCATTCTGCACTTTAACCGAGGTTTAAATACACAAAGTTCAGTTCCCAGTGGCTTCACTGTGGATCACTATGTTCTGAATGTCTGAGTTACTACCTTACTTTGAGGTTAAAGCTAAACACAGCGCTTCGTTGACGATTGAAATAGCAAAATTTGCAACATATAACGGGCCAACAGTACGTAAGATAAGATACCGATACAAACAAAGTCAAAATAATATTCATTTAAACATATTAATATGTGAGTAACGGTACGGTGCACTTCGATGGCCAGTTATGTTGGCATGAACTGACCTCAGGTGCACTTCGACGGCGTAGAGTTATGTTGGCATGAACTGACGTCAGAGAAACAAGTTATTGCCAACTGCGGAACTCTGATACATGCGAATACACAGAAACGTTGCCAACACATTTTCTATTTATTATAAACTAGCGATGTTGTGAAGTAAGCTTAGTAAACGAATAGAGGGAAACCTTGGCAACACATTTTCTTGTTCTTATTATAAACTAGCGATACTGTAACAGGAATACTGCGTAGTAAGCTTATCATTGTTTATTCCTATTACTCTTATGAAATTAGTGATACTCTAACGTGTAAGGAAACTGCCAATGCATAAAGATTAACTGATTTTCTATATAAATGTGAAGCTGGCAAGGCTAGGGTAACCTGATCCACTGCCATTTTAAATAATACACACCGCCAGTTTGCTTATGGATTATAGTACCACTAGTTTGCTTACGTAGTGTTGGTATATTACACGAAAACATGCCTTGCAAGTAGGCTAAGCCTAAGCCTACCCACACACCCATTTTGGTTAGCGACATTTCGCTAATTCTGGACTGCGCCGTTGACAGCCTAAATTAAGTGAATGGTATCCATGGTATGTCACAGAACATGTTCTTACCAAAAGATATACATTACAAGATAACCTAGTCATTTAGGTTAGTGTTGCTCTGTGGTGTTAGTATTTTATTGCAGCTCCAGCACCTAAACATGGCTCTTGCCGTTATCCTACGGGATAGTCTATCCACATTATGCATTCGAATACTCCCATCCCTCCTCCAATGAGCGGAGGTAAGTTGTGATGTGATCCAAGGAACGTGAATTAGTAACACGATTGCACCAAACATTTACTCAAAGTTGGTAAAACATTCAATTTGGGACAGTACGGCCACTGATAATATTGTATGAACCTGATTACAACATATGTTCCATTTCTTGGATTGGATGGCTTGGCGTCTCCCAATGGACGTTTACTGGAACGATAAAATACATTTTTATCCGAAGCAATCCTATATGAATCGGTATATTAATATTACAACACATCACATAACATTACAAAACCGTACATTCTGTAGAATTGGGTGAATTGGTGTCACGCAGACGGCGAACTCGCGTTGCCGATCGATAATGCGGACTGGCGGTGGCGAGGGGGACGCAAGGGGTGGCACCTGCTCCTACCGCGCGAAGGTGCACGAAGGCTCCAGAATGATTTCCCCCCTCCATAATGGAAGAATCGAGAGGTTTCGGGGCGATCGATAGCAGCGAGGCGAGGAGAGTTGAGTGAAATACGTCGCGGCGGGCGGACGTGTAGCAGAGTTGAGTGAGTGACCGTGAGCCGGGCGGACATGTAGTTGAGTTGAGCGGACGGGTAAAGCTTAACTGGCAAGGTTGAATGGTGTAAATTAAATTGTAATTGTGTACATTAAACTGTAATTGGAATGTTGTGGAAATAAAGAACATTTTTGAGTGGTGGTGAAATTGGACTTTTCATTTCACGAGCCCACAAAGTCACAGCTGCTGTCAGGAGTGCGACATAACACAATGGAGGCAGCATTAGAAAAGATTTTAGCGGAACTGAAACAAATGAAGACGGCCAACGGCAACATCACCGGGAAGATGGAAGAAATGAAGGCCGAATTAACAGCGAAGACGGAAACGGCAAACAACAACTTGGCCACGACAATGACCGCAAAGATGGCCGAACTGACCACGGAAGTGAAGGTGGCGAACGAGGCTCTCGCCACCAAATTTGAGGAACAGTTGGCCGGCGTGAGGGATGACGTCACGAATCTGGGCAAGGGGATGGGTCTGACCGCCTTAATGATTTAGAGGAAAAGGCCGACAATAACGCCAAGACCCTGAACGCCGTGGTGGAAGACGTTGAAGACCTTGCGAACCACGTAAACAACCTGGAGGGAAAGGCCGACAACAGCGTCAAGTCCCTGAACGCCATGGTGGAGGACGTCGTCGGCAGGAAGCTGAAGGATTTGAAGACGCGACACAACATCTGCGCGCGTCAAACCTCCCAAATATGACGGCGCGTCAACATTCGAGGTCTTCCGCCGCCAGTTCGACACAGTGGCCAAGCACAACAGATGGTCACCGGAGGAGGAGGAGGCCACACAGTTAATAGCCAGCCTCCAGGGACGGGCCGCGGAAGTCCTAAACGCGGTGCAGATGACGGCGGCGCCCAAGGACATCTGGGAGGCCCTGGAGAATCGCTTCGGGAACCACC
This sequence comes from Mantis religiosa, assembly GCA_030765055.1. NCBI lineage: Eukaryota > Metazoa > Arthropoda > Insecta > Mantodea > Mantidae > Mantis > Mantis religiosa. Next base: position 122,521,416 of record CM060956.1, on the reverse strand, counting down.
GCTTAGCCGCAGCATACCGCAGCCAGCTAAAGGCAAGGTCGCAGCAGCCGGGGGAGACGCTGCAGGAGTTCGCCATAGCGATCGAGCAGCTGGCTAGCAAGGCCTTAGTTGACCTGCCACTGGAGTTCGTATCCCGGGAAGCCGCCTACAATTTTGTCGACGGGGTACTTCTAATGCTCGGCGAATATAAAACCATCCACGAGGCGCTGACAGCAGCATTAAAGATGGAGGTGGCCAAAGTAACATCTATACCGACGTCGAGAACGAGGAGTGTGCGCTACGCCGGAGACAGAAGACCAGCTGAGGGACGCCGGCGAACACCTAGTGGCCTGTGTTGGGGGTGTGGACAGCCCGGACACCTGCAAAGAGACTGCCCACACCAGGTACAGCAGCTGGAAGGACGAGTAAGGCCCGGCGTGGAGAGGGGCACGTCGGCGCCATTGCCACCATCCCCTCGAGTGACACTTCGCGCCGTCAGCCGGCGTATAGATGATGGCCTCATCGCGGACGGTTGGATGAGAGGGAAGCCGTGCCGCGTGCTGGTGGACACTAGGGCAGCCGTGACTATCATCAGACCCGACGTGGCGAAGGGTTTGCCGACGAGGAAGCCGAGCCGAACATACGAGCTTGTCACGGGATCGGGCGACACCTTGCCTGTGGAGAAGGAGGCCCTGCTGGAGCTGACCATGGAGCGGAGTGCCGTACGTCTGTGGGTATTCGTCGCGAAGGTGGCCGAGGAGGTGATTCTGGGACTGGATGCCCTCAGGAGCCACGAGGCGAGAGTCGACGTCGGCAGGAAGGTACTGCGGCTCAAAGGAGAAGAGGTTATACTCCGTCAGCCTGAAGAGCGCCTTGGAATCTGCAGGGTCGTCTTGAACGAAGACGTGGTTGTTCCCGCGAGGAGCGAGGTGGTGGTGACGGCGCGACCAGAAGAACAGACAGCAGGTTGGGTCCAGAGGCTGCGGGAGTACGACTTCACCTCGGCACATCGTAGAGGAAAGAGCCACGGTAACACAGACGCCTTGTTCCGAAGACCCTTGTCAGAAAGGTGCGGCCAGTGCACGAGAGTGGAGGAGAAGGAGCGTGCCGCAGCAGTCCGAGTAGTCACGGCAGTGCCTGTGGATGGCTGGGATAGCGCGGGCCTGAGGAGGGAGCAGCTGGCGGACGCAGATTGGGGCCACTCTTGAGGGAAGTGGAGGCAGGGACGAGACCAACCTGGGAGGACATCGCACCGCGGAGCGCCACCTACAAGTCGTATTGGGCCCAATGGGACTCGTTGAAGACCAGAGAGGGCGTGCTGTTCCGGGTATGGGAGTCACCCGATGGGAAGACGCAGAGAGAACAGTTGGTACTTCCCCGGAGTAAGGTCCCGGAAGTCTTGGAGGAAGTGCACGCCGGTACTTCAGGAGGACACCTGGGAGCGAACCGAACGATTGACAAACTACGGCAGCGCTACTACTGGCTGAGGCTCCGAGCAGACGCTGAGAGATGGTGCCGTCAGTGTCACGTGTGCGCAGCGAGTCGCGGCCCCCAGACTAGGAGTCGGGGTCGCATGCAGTAGTACAGCGTCGGAGCGCCAATCGAACGGATCGCCGTTGACATTGCTGGATCGTTCCCAGTTTCCGACCGAGGCAACAAGTACCTAATGGTGGTCGTGGACTACTTCACTAAGTGGCCGGAGGTGTACGCCATCCCAAATCAAGAGGCAAAGACAGTCACAGACTGCCTCGTGGACAAGTGTTCTGTCGATTTGGGGTGCCGCTAGAGCTACACAGTGGCCAGGGTACCAACTTTGAGTCCAACCTAATGAAGTAGGCATTACAAAGGCTTGGGGTGAACAAGACCCGCACGACGCC